>JAPDVR010000020.1:17596591-18876591 GCA_026230005.1 Gila orcuttii
TGTGCAATCACAATCACAAGCAGAACTAGTGGTATAAAAAAAAAAAACACTATTGACTATGTAAAATCTCTTGTTGTATGAGTTGTTATACTTACCCAATAAAGGTTTTGGAGAACAGATTATGTGACGATAGTAAAAAACAGCAGCTGCAGCTGAAAACACCAGCAGCAGAACAACAACTATTCCTGCCACAGCACCTGAAGACAGACCTGGTGTTGTAATGATAAAGAGACAGTCAGTAACAAACACTAGAAACATCAGCACTATATAACCTGAGAGAAGATCTGGTAAGTAGATCTCTATGTTAATGATGGTTAGTTAATTGCATGTAAACATTAAAATCAAATCAGTGATGGAGATTAAAGTTCATATAGTCAGTATTTACAGGTGTCAGTAATTTAAGAACATTCACAATAAGCCGTTTTAGCTAATGAAAAGGTCTGGGGAAGAAGTTTTGTGCTCTGAAAGTTGCAGTATGATGTCATTGAATATAAATTCCTTATGATTTAAGTCATTTAATGTCACATCATCTGAATTAATCGCAGTCATGTGATCACCTGCGACCCAATCACAGATGTGATGTTATGAAGAACAACAGCACAACTGTGATATTGTGAAACTACAATTCTGTAAGATTGTTGAACAGATTATATATAATATTTTCTTTTCTTTTTAATGCCATGTGTGCGAGCTTCTATGGCTATATTCATGGTGAATATATTTTAGCCAATTTTAGTTGTTAAAAAAAAAAGCTTTAGTTCTTAATTTTATAAAACTAAATATTTATGCTTTTTTTTCTAAAAACCTTAAAGCTACAATATGTAATTTTTTTTGTCGGTATTATAATAATAAAGGCGTAGGTTGATACGCGGAATTATGGAACTTGTCGTCATTCCGATTGATCTAATAATGTGAATACATTGATGTTTTTAACATGACTGTGGTATGAAGCAGGGAGCGATTGCTAATGAGAGACAGATATCAGCTCCACACGCGAGTCCCGCGGACATAAAGGAATAAGAACATTTCATTCTCAGACCTGCCAACCTTGTAAATTTTTTTTGAGTAGCATCAGGGGGGCGGTAGGGGGGCATGTAATGTGTAATGTGTGCTGGTCAACAACTAGTCTAAAATAAAAAAAATAAAAAGTAGAAAACAGTAAAAAAAAAAAGAAAAAAAAAAAGAATGTGTACATTTAAGATAGGCAACTTAATTTATTATTCCAATATCCAAATATGATACTAAATCACACAGAAAAAAAGGACTTTTATTTATTTTAAACAGGACACGCATTAGCTGAATAAACGTTAGCCAATACAAACATATTTATAGAAAATAGTTGACAATAGACAGGAGTCCTGCCACATGACCAATAATAGCAAAACGAATCACTTATTCTAAAAAGAATGATCAAGTAGAATATAAGTTTAGATGAATCCGAAATATGGGGCTGTGTTAACAGTAAAACGTCTGTCTTTTAACGAATTTTAAAAACACGGATGGATAATACAAAATGCTTTCAGTCATTTTGACAGAAAAAAACACAACCAAAACAAAATTTAAACTTAGCCCGTCAATTTACAATTATCTTCTCTCTCTGTGTGCGCGCGGTCTGTGTTTGTGAGAGAGAGCTCGCGCAGCACTGATACAAAGGTACTTTTTAATCCATAAGTAACTAATACGCTAGTTTTCATACAAAATAATTATGTAACATAATTAGGTAGGCTACTTTAGTTATTATTAACACATGCAGATATAACAACATGCAGACTACGTTTCTTAACACTGAGAATGAATAAATAAACGCCTGTTTCTCCAGGTTTATCAGTAATCCACAATTTATCACAGAACTTTCATAATCACTAAGCCACAGCGATTTTAATTTTATTTAGATTTATTGTTCATCAATACTTAAGCATTTTATAATTTGCATGGCTGAATGATGTTTTCCTCTAATCTGAGTGACCATGAATGACGGAGTATTTTATAATAATCCATGCGATCACTCCCGCGTGATCATTGAATCCAGATTAAGTTAACTAAAAACAATATTTCAACTTTCCACATCCACCCCAGCCCGTTTACCTTCAGGAGTCAGAAGTGCTGTGACTACTTTCCTCACTTATGAACTCAATCAGACGTTGGGCCGCGGGAGTGGAAGAGGATCGAGCGGGATTATTTATTGCTGTCGATTTTTTTTTTTTCAGTCTCTTTTTAATTTGATAGGCCTTACGCATCTGTCAATCATCCCCGGTTGCTATTTGGGGAATGAACCCAGCGCTATGATTGGTCGAACTCCGCTTCTCTTGCTGTTGCTTGATTTGAGGACTGCGCGTGCATAGAAGCGTCACCAGGTTTTTGCGTAGTTTAGAGTGACAAATCGTACCACCGTACTTTGAGGTCAAAATGCGTATCCGCTACGCAAAATGCGTACATGTTGGCAGGTCTGCATTCTACCGAACTACAAGTGCTGAATTACTACTCACACAGGTCAGTTTATTAGACTAATTAAACTTGTGATGTAACACAGCCCTGTCTCTCTTTGTCACACTAAACTGCATGAGTGTGTTGAAAGTTATAATGTTATTCTATGTGTTAGTTTGTCTGTATGAAACTATCAGTAAGCTAGATCAACATTAGAATAACATACTGATCATATTCTAACATTTCATCATTTTATGTACAGTTGCTCACCTGTCTAATAAAGTACATGCAAGAGCGGTGTCTCATCAAGTCGAAGTTAGTCACGGACATGAAGCTCTCGGCATCTCGAAAACGCCAAGCTGATATTGATCCATGTTTTAGTTCTCATTTTGTCCCAAAATCTGCTTGCCATAGTCCATAATGTTTGAACGAAACAACAACAGTGCGAGCGTGCCGCTAGACGTAACACAGTTGTCCACGTCTGTCGCCATAGTTACTATTACAGTACAAGCGGAAACCAGGGATAATGCGGATATTACGTCATTGACAGGCGACCAGTGAACATGGACGAGCCATTATTTAAAATTGGAATTTCTCTGAAATTAAAAATCTTTGGGAACTTTTGGGATATTGTAAGTACAAAACTGCAGGAAATGTATATACACAAACTGTGCAAGTGATTTTTGGATATTTTATTACAAACCTTGGTACCTTGTACCTTTAAATAAATTGTAACTTGCTTGGTTAAAAACCTTTACAAAAGTACCGACAGAATAACACAAGTTCCTTAATGCGGTAGAAGCATTACAGTCCAGTAAAATATGTTCATTGGACAGTGGATTTTGACAGGGAATCTCCTGATAGTAAAAACTGATGTGAGACTCTGTAATTGTGTATTAATGACTTGATCCCAGTGATTATTAAAATGAAATTCATGTCTTGTCCCAACATCAAGATTTATTTCAAGTAAATTATTGTTTAAGCACTGATCCCATTCTGACTGCCATTTATTTTGGCATATGCATTTATTGTTGGCTTTAGATCTGTGAAATGTATAGAGCATTTTACTGGTTCTGTAGATAATGCTTTTGTAAACAACTAATTCAAAAAATAATGAAAGTATCCTCACCAGAGACAGTAACACTGAATGACATAGATGAGGTACCAGAGTTGCTGCTGATCTGTAGTTTATAAAGTCCAGAGTGTTTTATTCTCGTGTTCTTGATGGTCAGAGATCCAGTCTGATGATCAATCTGCAGTCTGTCTCTGAATATCTCAGTGAGATAAGGATATGAGCTCTTACTTCCATCAGTTTCAGCAATGACTGGACCTGACTCTCCAAACCTCCACTCTATCAGATTAAAGTTCTGTGTTTTAGAAACATCAGCGTTTAGAGTGACAGAATCTCCCTCCATCACTGTCTCTGTCTTCATTGCTTCAACACCAAACACTCCTGCAGAACAAACAGAAACAGTTTCTCAGAGATTAAACTCATATAACACTGCTGCTGATATTAGTGAACAGATTTAACAGATCATTTAGTCTTGTCTTATAAAGAATGAATTATTCAGCTGTGAATGAAGAACAGACTTCATCTTCCTGATCCTGACAAACTAATGAGAGAAAACTCATGTTGGTTCATCTACAATCTACAGATGTGCTACATACATTTACATTTATTCTTTCAGCAGATGCTTTTATACACAGCTAATTAAAATGATAAAATAAATACATTTAGCTGAGTGAATATGTGCAACTCTGCAAAAGTTCAACTACAATACCTTTAATATTAGTTAGAGGATAGCATATCTGCAAAAAAAAGTAATTTGAGTCTGATTTGGAGAAACTAGTTAGTGCAAAACAAATCACAATATTTTATATTGGGTTACACTGTAAAAAAGGACATTAAAGAATCTTATAATATTAATATAAGCAGTTTGATGATGATAAACGGATAATTTATCATTTTAAAATGATCACTGTTTGTACAAGTTTCTTTTTCAATAGTGAAGCAGACATGAATATTTGACATACAAAACACGTGACACTCAACAAATTAAAAAATACATAAAAAAAAGACCAAATAGAACAACAATAAATACTGCTAAAACAGAACCAAAAAATAAGTTCAGCAACACAGATAAAACCAACAAGTATAAAAAAGTACTCTACAACACAATTTATTCATGCTGCATTGCATGATGGGTACCTTCACATAAAGTGCATTTATGCACTGTAGAAATAAGAGTATGATATTGTTTACAGTAAATTATGTATAATTTATGCAGGAATGCTTGCTTGGGTGTTGCCACCCCTTATAAGCCTCACGCCAGCCTATAAATATGTTTATAAATCCGCCACTGAAACTGAATCCGCCACTCAAAATAGCCTACTTCTGTGGGGTCAAAGTGAAAAAGAAAGTAACAGAAATCATACACTTACCGGACAGTAGTAATAAAAACAAAACGGGATTTGAAGTGCTCTTCATACTGTTGTAGATTCCAGCGAAATCTAATTTCGATGAATATTAATAATCCTCGTCGTGTTATAAACTAACGTTACACCCACCAGACTGACAGTCTTTTCTTCTTCTTCTTCTTCTTTGTAACGGCGGATCGCAAAATCACTGCCCTCTGCTGTTCTTCTTCTTCTTTCTTTTTTTTGGCGGTTGGCAAACAGCTTTTAGGTACATTACCGCCTCCTTCTGAATAGGAGTGTGTGTCTGAATTCTACATAGCTAAATTGAATAATCCTGTTGTTTTTAAGTAATAAAAATATCCATCTAAAACATTGTTCCCCAGAATTCCTTTGCAATATATCGGTAACATTCAGTTTTAGCTTTACTTCCGCTAACTATAAGTGTTTGTCGTTCCTGATTGTATTTAGGACAATGTTCTATAACATGTCATGGTTTCTTGATTACTCACACCATCAGCATGTTTTCTCATTAGAGCTAATGTGCTGTTCAATCCTGTGTGTCCATTCCTCATTCCTGAGACAATATCCTCCTCCTGCTTTCTTCTAATGGTATTACCGCTCCATCCAACATTCTTTTGAATTTTTATAGATGTCTGTCTGTGCTTTCATTGTCCCATACATATTTCCATACCTTTATTTTTGGTTTTAATCATACTTTTAATTTCTGCTGTACTATATTGTAGCTTCTTGAATATTAATGTTGTCTTGCATGTATCTGCAACTATTGTTTCCTTCTTCTTCTTCTGTTGTTTAAATGGCGGTTGGTAAACCAACTATAAGGTGTGCAACCTGCTGAAACACACACACACACACACACACACACACACACACACACACACACACACACACACACACACACACACACACACACACACACACACACACACACACACACACACACACACACACACACACACACACACACACACATACACACACACACACACACACACACACACACACACACACACACACACACACACACACACACACACACACACACACACACATACACACACACACACACACACACACACACACACACACACGCACACAATATTTATTACATTCAGAAATCTGAATAATTCCTCATGAATTCTATAATTTGTTCCTTCTCCTATTATTACCTTGAGTGAATAATTGCTTACACCCTTTTCCTTTAGTGAGTGAACTAACTTTAATCGTTCTCTATTGTATGCTGTACATTCCAGCAATATATGATTTACTGTTTCTGGGTATCCACATTTATCACAATAACCAGTTCAACCAGAAAGACTTGGGAGATAAATTGAAAAGCTGTATACATTTATTGACAGCACAGCAAGCATAAATTTATGAGTTCTTTGGCGTAGGCCCCGTCCTTAGCGAGCAAAGCGAGGTTAGCCGAATCTGCATGTCCCGCCTGAGATGAAGGCGGGGGCGCAGCCGACCCCCTGGAGGTAAGGAAGGGACCATCCTGGTGGTGGTGATGGGGAGGATGGAGGGGAAGGTACCATCTTGGTGGTGGTTGGGGAGGATGGAGGTGAATGGCAGCGTCAGCCTCTGCGAACTCAGACAAGTGTAAGTACCAATCTTTTATACTGTGACTGTTAACACCTGATTGGATAGGAATGAAGTAATGCATGACGCGCTGATTGAGTCTTCCTGACAGAACTTAAGCTGAAGCTTTCATTTTCATGTTTCCCTATTTTATATAAACTTTGATTTAGTATTGTATGTCCAATAAGTAGTCTTGTCACTATCACATCTTTTTTAATAGTTGTTGTTTCCACCCCCACATTTCTTTGTATAGGCCGACTATACTGACGCCTTCCTCATATTTCATAGTCCCATATCCTCTGCAGCCTCTTTTTCACTTCAGTTCCCATCAACCCCTTCATTTCCTCTTTACTCCTCTGATGTTGATCTCAGGATCCCTTAACAACAACTTTGCCAGATTTTCAGCTTCCTTGTTCCCCTTTACTCCGACATGGGCTGGAAGGACTGGACCCCTCAAAAAAAAAAAACTCACCCTTAAACCATATCATTTCTGTAACGTTTCACATAAAATATCTTGTCTTGCTAAGGATGTTCCACTTGCTAAACTTTCCAGAGCTGATTGTGATTCTGTACATCTGCTGTTTGCGTAAACCAAAGACTTAAATTTCAGTTTTTTAAATATAAAAACCCAAGGTAAAAAAGAAAAGAAAAAAAGAAGAGAGATTTCTCCTGTTGCAGTATTGCATTTTAATGGGACTGAATCCAAAATAAGTTCATTTTGTTGATCCTTAAAGTGAGGCGAAACGAAAGAAGAGGGTGAATAAATGTTGACAGAATTTTCATTTTTGGGTGACTTATGCTTTTAATGAAAATATTGTGCATCCACGCTATAGTTTTTATGAAGCTGCTTCTTAAACTGCTACATAATTGGTTAGTTAAACATAAACATTAAAATATGAAAAAGAAAGAAAGCCAGAAAAAAAAAAAAATTGTTAGCATAAAACTGATATGGCAGAAAGTGTTGTATTTTTATCCCACTGTAACCTCTAGATCCTTCTAAAACATACCCATAATCTGCTGCAATAAAATATTGCTCTTTTTTAGATTGAACATGTAAGATGTCGATTCAGGGTCCCCGGCGGTGCCTCTAACCAGTTCAGTTCTGGATTTGAGTGTACTGGGTGTTTGCCAATATTAATATTTCATTACAAAAAACTCATGAAATATCGATAGGGGGGAAAATTACTCTTAGACTTGTTTAAAAAGTTTTACGATTCACCACAACATGATTTCGTTTTATTTAAAAAAGATTCAGAATAATACAAAGAGAAAAATTCTAAAGGCAAAAATAAAATAAACACGTAAAAGTCTCACCCGAATTGCGGCCCTGAAAAAACCTCTCCAAGGCTTTTTATACTAACCCTGTTCTAAGCCGCCTTTTAACTATGGGCTGTCATTATAGTACAGCTAATTCCCCTTAGGTGAACGTGATTTCACCAAGTACCACATGTTCCTGGATCAACATCGTTGTTGATCCTGGATCAACTTTCCAATTAACCAATCAGATTTGAGGGACAAGATTACAAGTTTATGTCAAGTTTAGGCTTAGAACCAGGGTGAAGTACTTAAACATCAGTGTCATTCACCTTTCATTACCCTCTGATTTTAGGGAAAAGTTATGGGTAGGGTTAGGTTTAGGGGTAGGGATTGGGTAAGGACTACATTTTGGGACAGGAATGTTGATCCAGGATCAACAAAATATGTTGATCCAGGACCATCCATGTCTTACTTGGCAAAATCACGGTGACCAATTCCCTTATAAGGTAAAGATTTGGACTCATACAGTACTAGTCCTTTATTAAGCTTGCAGAAGCACATATTCAAAATATCTATTTCCTTTTTCACACCTATTTAATGCAGCACATACACAAAAGCTTTATTTGGTAAGTTTTTGTATCGCAGCCCTTTTGTCCTGTCTCTAGTTTCACACACATTTTCTATGTCTGAGGCAAACAAAGTTCACAGTTCCCTTTAAAATTACATGTGACTCTAACAACCTAAATATGTTGTGTCCACATACACCCACACACATAACCCCACACTTGTAACAATGACCCTTAAGTTCGTAGATCAAGCTCAAATTGTGCTTTAAGTAATTCGAGCTTGTCCTGCAAATTCAACACCCATTTGAGCAGTCTATTTCATTTCCAACCATAAAACTGTTTACAATGTGTATTATTTTCCTATTTAATCGTTCGACTCGTCTGATAATTTGTATTAACAGCTGTGCACGATGAATCAGTCCGTTTCGAGGAAGTTGAGCCTTAGTGGAAGATCTTCACCAGTGCCTTTCTATTCCTTCTTCTCCGTCTTGCGAGTTCTCTTTGCTTCGTCCCTCCGGAGGTGTATAACTATAAAATTGTCCATAAAAATCTCAACCTTGTGACATTAACATTTCTTATTTCTGGGTCATCTCCATCTGGTACATTCATGCAGATAGTATTTAATATATACCATTTCTGGGGGTTTATCAGAAGAAGAAGATCTATCAGAAGAATTCATAATCATTTGTTCTCCATTTCCAATATTTATTACAAAAGCCTTATCAAGATTGTCTTTGCAGTGTAATTTCTCTTATAAGGCCTTACTGAAGACGAAACATTTGCAAGTTGAATGTTGTAATTTCTACATTATGTAGTATTTCTACAAAAAGTGTGTATGCGATGAGATGTGAAGTGTGTATAACTTGCACAAGAGAATGTGGGTACGTAACACTTTATTTTACAGTGTCCTTGTTACATATGTTATATGTATTTACCATAGTAATAACAGTAAAGTATGCATTTACACGCACATAACCCTCAACCATAAACTAATCCTACCTAAACCCTATACATATTACTCAGTACTTAAATATATAATTACACTGTAACAACAACACCTTATAATAAAGTGTAACCAGATTGTGTGAGGTCTGGGGTCAAAAATATTAATAAGCCCTACACTGACATAAAGGGGGAGTCAAACCAATCTTAAAATATCTCATGGAGGACCAATAATCTGCAGTAGCTTAGACTTCATTTCTATAGAAGTCCACGTGAGAAGGCGTACAGATTCTGAAAGGAGAAGCAGAGGTGTTTATTCACACTGACAACTTCAGATCAGACAGACATCTCTCTCATCTTCAGATCATCTGACGGTAGAATCAAGTCTTTCGTTATTTCAAACTGTTCTGACGTTCAAACTGCTGAAGAAAATGATTCACCCGATTTTCCTCCATTTGTGCTTGTGGTGTTTAGTTGGTAAGTTATACTTGTTTTATGGTGCACAGTTTAATATTTAAATTATAGTCAGAATAGATTTTGCTTGTGCTGTTAATGTAATAAATTATGATGACTGTAAATCAATCAATCTGATTCTAACTCACGCAAAATAAATCTTTACCTTTATCTCACTTGTTTGAAAATGTGAACTTATTTCAATTATGCATGCATCCAATAGTGTCAAATGTTTGTGTTGCACTATTTAAAAAACAATAATATCAAATTAGTTTGAAGCAATCTTTTCTGTTTGTTCTGCAGGTGTTTTTGGCGTTGCAGATGAAGTGAAGTCAGTGTCAGTGATGGAGGGAGAATATGTCATTCTACAGCCTAATGTTACTAATATACAGAAAGATGATCAGATTAGGTGGAATTTTGGACATAAAGACATTCTCATTGCTCAGATCAATAGACAGAACAATGTAACGACATTTTATAATGGTAGTGCTGATGGGAGATTCAGAGGCCGACTGAAACTGGATCAGACTGGATCTCTGACCATCACAAACATCAAAACCACAGACTCTGGACTTTATCAAGTCAAAACAACCAGATCAGAGACGCCGCTCAACATATTCAATCTTATTGTCTGTGGTGAGTATACAAGCTGGATTATTCAATATATACCCAGACAGCAACATAGTGTCGGCTCACAGCCCAGATCCGGCCCACATCTGGTATGCGTTGAATTCACAAGTACCAGATGTGGGCCGGATCTGGGCAGACACTATTTTGCACCACTTATTTCTTTAAGAATTTAATTCAAATTAAATGAAAAGAAACATAATCTGCTCTTTGCATCATATATATGAACTATACACAGGCACCAACATTATTTTGGCCCAGATCCGGCACACATCTGGTACGCGTACCTGATGTACCTGATGTGGGTTGATCTGGGCCGACACATATGTTGCTGTCTGGGTATATAGCTATCTGAATCAAACTCACTAAGACTGTTGACAGATTATGTTTGGGCCTAAACATGTATGTGGTTGAATTTAAGTCTCTCCTTAACTACTCTTTCATGTTTTGTCAAACTCAGTTGTCACTAGATTGCAATAGGAGCTTAATTTCCATAAAGTTAAACTTTTCACGACTTACTCTCTGTCCTATTTATATTGTGCCTAACAGTTTTTTAAGGAAAAAGTGAGCAGGTTACACCAAGCTTACACTGAGAGCATGCAAAAGCATCCAGCAACTTTATGCAAATTATTTGCAGAAAATAAATAGGCCTACAGCTGTGAGACTCAAGCATGACGCTTGTCATGAGCATTTAAAAATGCAGATAATGATCGATTTTCCTCTGGTTTTAGTTCATAAATCATATTCTATACAAACTGGACGAATTGCAGTTGTTAGATATATGCTAAATATTGCTGTTTGGTTGTAATTTATGGAGCCCCTAAACTTGGAACATGGTGATGGAAAAAATATTAGATGGGAGGGAAAATTATATCAATGCTTTTATCAATTATCTGTCATAACTTTTTGAGTTTTTTTGTACAAAATTTATTGCAGGGGAATGCAAAACCTTTGTGAGAGAATACAAAAGAATTGAAATATCATTTTTCTTCCAATGTCATATTTTTTCCATCACCATGTTCATTTAGGGATTCCATAGTAATTAAACTTTCAGTGTATATGTTTTTTTTTCACACTGTCTTTACATTGGTCATTAAAAAAAAACATCAAGTGTATACTGTATATGACGATATTGGACCTGTGCTGAAAAAATCCCAATCAATCTACCAGCACCATCAGCTACAAGAACTTCTGGATATTAGTGAACTTTGTCAGCCATGTCCACACTGTAAAAAAAGATTAGTTGACTCAACTTAACTAAGTCAAGTAATCTTGTTGCTTTGACTGAGTTAAGTTGAGTCAACTTATAGTGTCAAGTGTATTGCACTTCAGAACACGAGTTGACTCAACTTCCTGTATCAAGTAATGTGGACTGGAAAACATTAGTTAAGAGAACTAAAAAAAATGTTGGTTGAACTTATGTTGGTAAATGGACCGCATATATAGTATATATTATATAGTGTCATCCAGCTCGTCGGGAGCAGCTGGGGTTAGGTGTCTTGCTCATGGACACCTCAACACTTGGTCAGGTGAAACTGGGGATTGAACCACCAACCTTCTGGTTTGTAGACAACCTACATGAACCACTGAGCCACTGCCTCTCAGATTTTATCAAGTTAGTTTACAAAAATTCCTAGATTTCAAAAATTGAAGCAAACTAATATCTACAAAGAATCTACATGAGAATTGGCCAGTCAAACTTTGACACTCTGGCGGCGCTAGCCAGCTGAATTAACAGCGCTCAAAGTCGACACTCAGAGGCTGTTCAAAATCATATCCTATACCCTCATTCACTATTCCCTACATTAGTTCACTAATATAGTCAACTTGACTGAGTGAATAATTCAGTTAATTTTCAGTTAAGTTAATTAAGACCCTGATAAACACTTGCTGTTAACAATCAGAATCACTGAAGGAGAGAGGAACAATTAGAACAGAAAAAAAGACGAAATCAAGATAAAAGACATTAAATCTTAGCAAAAGATCTCAGCAGAGGAGGATTAAACATCTCCACAAACAGCATTACCAGCTTCACTTATTACTAACCAGACTGTCTTTATTTCTGTCAGACGTCTACAGAAGTTCTTATTAAAAGGTGACAGAGGTTTAGATGTCATTTTATTTTCATTTGATGTTACCATAATGGTGATCAGTGATTGCTTTAGTTAGGCTCTTGACTTTTGAACATTAGTTGTTCTTTGGCTGCAGTAGCTGTGTCTTTAAAATACATCAGCTATGGCACAAAGCTGAAGACAACAGGGTGACAATGACTGTTTGTTAATAGTCACAATCATCATATAATGGCCTGAGTTACTGATCTCATTTGCTGCCTAAAGTTGTTAAATGGTTTATGTCTTGTAGTTTTGATGTTGTTGTCATTGTGATTTTACAGATTGAGATCTATCATGGATTTGATGTAAAGTAAATAATGATTTTAAAAAGGTTATACTCATTTTGAACTTCTTGATCAGCCAGACACACACAGGCATCAATATTTGGTGTATGAATCTCAACAATGGTGACAATCAACAAAAAAGATAACAAATTTGAACATCCCAAAATACACAACTAAAAGTCAACACAAAACCAAAAGCAAAAATAAAAACAAAAAGTAAAAATTAAAGCAAATAACCAGACAAATCAGCTGCATAATTTATTCATGCTGCAATTCATGCTGGGAGTCATGTTTTTTTTTTTTGGTACCCAACATGTATTGCAGCATAAAACTTATGATTGTCACCACTGTTGAGATTCATACACTAATTATTGATGCATGTGTGTGTCTGACTGATCAAGAAGTTCAAAATGTTCTAAGTATAACCTTTTTAAAATCATTATTTTCTTTACGTCAAATCCGCGATAGATCTCAGTCTGTAAATTCACAATGACAACAAAATCAAAACTACAAGACATCTCCATTTAACAACTTTAGGCAGCAAATGAGATCAGTAAATCAGGCCATTATATGATGATTGTGACTATTAACAAACAGTCATTGTCAACCTGTTGTCTTCAACTTTCTGCCATAGCTGATGTATTTTAAAAACACAGCTACAGCAGCCAAAGAACAACTAATGTTCAAAAGTCAAGGGTCAAGAGCCTAACTAAAGCAATCACTGATCACCATCATGGTAACATCAAATGAAAATAAAATGACATCTAAACCTCTGTCACCTTTTAATAAGAACTTCTGTAGACGTCTGGCAGAAATAAAGTCAGTCTGGTTAGTAATAAGTGAAGCTGGTAATGCTGTTTGTGGAGATGTTTAATCCTCCTCTGCTGAGATCTTTTGCTAAGATTTAATGTCTTTTATCTTGATTTCATCTTTTTTTCTGTTCTTCTTGTTCCTATCTCCTTCAGTGATTCTGATTGTTAACAGCAGGTGTTTATCAGGGTCTCAATTAACTTAATTAACTGAAAATTAACTGAATTATTCACTCAGTCAAGTGGAATATATTAGTGAACAAATGTAGGGAATAGTGATTGAGGGTATAGGATATGATTTTGAACACAGCCTCTGAGGGTCGACTTTGAGTGCTGTTAATTCAGCTGGCTAGCGCCGCCAGAGTGTCAGTGTTAAGTTTGACTGGCCAATTCTCAATTCTCATGTAGATTCTTTGTAGATATTAGTTTGCTTAAATTTTTGAAATCTAGTAATTTCTGTAAACTAACTTGATAAAATCTGAGCGGCAGTGGCTCAGTGGTTCATGTAGGTTGTCTACAAACCAGAAGGTTGGTTGTTCAATCCCGGTTCCACCTGACAAGGTGTCCATGAGCAAGACACCTAACCCCAGCTGCTCCTG
Source organism: Gila orcuttii (assembly GCA_026230005.1). Classification (NCBI taxonomy): domain Eukaryota; kingdom Metazoa; phylum Chordata; class Actinopteri; order Cypriniformes; family Leuciscidae; genus Gila; species Gila orcuttii. Next base: position 17,610,681 of record JAPDVR010000020.1, read on the forward strand.
ACGAGCTGGATGGTAAAGTTCAACCAACATCCTTTTTTTAGTTCTCTTAATGTTTTCCAGTCCACATTACTTGATACAGGAAGTTGAGTCAACTCGTGTTTTGAAGTGCAATAAACTTGACACTATAAGTTGACTCAACTTAACTCAGTCAAAGCAACAAGATTACTTGACCTAGTTAAGTTGAGTCAACTAATCTTTTTTTACAGTGCAGGTACACATCCGCTCCATCAAGGGCAGGGCTGGACTGGGACAGAAAATCGGCCCTGGCATTTTGGTCCAGACTGGCCCACTACATATGATAATAAACACCACCCATCTTTGCAATCGCAATTTCTGTAATCGTCAACTATGCAGATGTGGAAATAATGCATAACTGGGTTATGGGTTCCTACACTCATGGCCAAAGTGTTTTGAAAGTAGTTCTGCTTAGCGCGGACTCTACACTTTCTCATCTCTCTCCTGATCCTCCTTACTATCCTCCTCATCAGCCACTGGATGTTTTCTGCAGCTGGTCCTGTTGCTGCAGAAAACATATTTTGACACATTTTACAGCGTCTGCTATTTCTATTACACGCTATTTCTCTGCACATTCCTTGCGTTTCTTCTCCATCTCTCAGACTATTTTGACAGATACACACTTGACACTGCACGCTCACTCAAAGCGCAAAGGGGGAGGTGTTTAAAGATGTTATTGGGCCAGCCCAGTGTCAATCAAGAAAACAACCAATTGTCACGGCCAGAAAACGGAGAAGAGGCAAAAGCAGGGAAACACTTGTTTATTAACAATAAACAGGAACGGTCAGGTCCACACAAAGGGCGACACACAGGAACGGGCAAGTGACGCAGGGACCTCGATGGAACCGGAATAGAAGTGATGAGTGATGGTGAAGTGAAATCCAAATCCAGAAGGTGCAGACGGTCAACACAGGAAACACGAAGTACCATCCAGAAAGGGAACGAAGACCACGAGGGAAGACCAGACAGGAACGACACCGGAACACATCACAACGATCTGACAAAGGTTCCGAGCCCGGCAGCCTCGGTGGCCCGTTTCAGCATAGCTGACATTTCTGGATCTGGCTTGGGCAATGTTACACTCCCAGAGGGAGATAACACACCCAAGTCATCATTTCCAGAGGCCAGCTCACCCTCCGATGCTGCTATCGACATCTTATCCTCTGGGGGAACCCCCATTGAAACAGCTGATCTGTCCATTACAGAGGGACCAGCATGCTCAACAGGAATTCCATTGGCTGCGGTGTGATGCAGGAGTGAGGAGCCCACAGGGAATGGTTACCGGGCGAGACATCCATCACTATCCTCCGATCACCAATCCCACACGGCACCCAGGGGTGGGGCATGGTAATGGGGACTCGCGCTTCGCAGACGAAGGCAAGTCTCGATCTCAACACCGTGATAGTCATATTCCCGCAATGAGAACATGAGCTGTCCACAAAAGCTGCCTCAGCATGCCGAACATATAAATATATGTATACATATTTATATAAATATAAATACATAGCTCAAACACATGATGCAACAATTGTGACCGTCAGAGAGGAAAAGGGAACGACCACATCCAGAAACACACAGGTGGAATGACATCTTGAAAAAGACGCAAACGCACCCGTGTTGCTCTTTCAGAAAATAGGATCTTCACCAGTGCCAGCGCACACAGGGGATTGACCGCGGCAACACTGAACTGAAAACAGTGAAGCACTCACTTTTCCGCCATTTAACCAGCCGTCAACACACACAAACATTTAGAATTTGTTGCTGTTAAAACAGCAGTTGAGAGCTCAAAGCTCGCGATCACCGCTGCACTCGCGCTATAGAAAATCAGCACTGGGAGAGTCTTCCTGAAGAACACCGACACACTCAGTCATTGTAAACAACAGCACTCTCAGAGACATCAAACGATCGGCTCCAAAGCGAAAGGCAACTAGTGCGTGCATCCACTTCAGTATTTATACCCGCGCCGCAGGGGGCGGAGTGTGTGATGCGAATCAATAGTACTCGAAGAACATTGGCTCTCTGACGTGATCCCCATTCAGTCGACCGTCGACTACGTCTGACGTTATCGACTGAAAGGGAACGTGTCATTATGATTCAGGCTGCATCATAGAATTCAGAATTCAGATCGGGATTCAAAACATTAATCCAGTTCCTTTTGCCTGAAGATCGATTCATCACACCAGTGGAGCCAAAGCTGGCCATAGGGTCTGTTGTAGGGGAATATACAGTTAAAGACCCAAGGACCAGATATGATGAGTGAAGACACAGAGTCAGAAGTGCAGTCAATTGAAGACATTTTCAACACAAGATAGTTTGTAGTCAGTCAGTCAGTCAGAAGTCAGCTTCAAGACTCACAAGGAGTTTGTAGGCTGCTCTCTGTACATTCACATTTCTACAACAATTATACCTTACGTTGTTACTTCAGGTTGAATGATTCTAATTGGCTAAGAAATAGAAAAATGGACTGAAAATGGACATGGAATTCACATGGACTGAAATGCAGGTGTATATCCACATTGATTATCAGACTGACCGTGGGTTAGATATATGTTTTAACAGATGTTGTGTGCCTTTCTCAAAAACATGGAGAGTACATTTCATTAAACTGACATGTAATTCTATAACTACATTTACATTTAGTCATTTAGCAGACACTTTTATCCAAAGCGACTTACAACTGAGGACTAAAGCAAGCGAGTCATCGTGAAGAGGGAACAACGCAAGAAGTGCTCAAAATATAAAGTTCAGGCATTGCACAGAGTAGCAAAAGCCAGACAAGGGAAGATTTAAAAGGGAAGGAAAGATTTAAAAGAAAAGGATTTTTTTTTATTATTATTAAAAAAAAAAAAAAATTATGTTAAGTACTCACGGAAGAGATGAGTTTTCAGTTGTCTTTTGAATGATGTTAGGGATTCTGCATTACGGACGAGGGTGGGGAGATCATTCCACCAGCATGGAACCGTGAATGAGAATGTTCTGGAGAGTGATTTAGTGCCTCGCTGTGATGGCACCACGAGCCGTCGCTCCTTGGCCGATCGTAGGCTTCTGGAAGGGATGTAGACTTGTAGTAGGGAGTGAAAGTAGGACGGAGCTGAGTCTGTGGTACATCTCTAAGCAAGCGTCAAAGCTTTGAATTTGATGCGAGCAGCGAGTGGTAGCAAATGCAGTGAGATGAACAGAGGAGTGACGTGAGCCCTTTTGGGCTCGTTGAAGACAAGGTGGGCTGCAGGATTCTGGATCATTTGTAGAGGTTTAGTAACGCATTATGGAAGTCCAGCCAGAAGAGCATTGCAGTAATCGAGCCTAGAAATAACCAGGCCCTGGACGAGAAGTTGTGTTGCATGCTCAATGAGGAAAGGCCTGATCTTCCTGATGTTATACATTGCAAACCTGCAGGATCGAGCTGTCTTTGTAATGTGGTCTGTGAAGGTCAGCTGGTCATCGAATATTACTCCCAGATTTCTGACCGACCTTGATGGGGTGATTGAGGATGACTCTAGCTGGATAGTGAAGTCGTGCTGTAGAGACGGATTGGCAGGGAGAACGAGAAGCTCAGTCTTTACCAGGTTGAGCTGCAGGTGATGTTCCTTCATCCATGCCGAGATGTCCGCCAGACAGCTTGAGATACGTGCAGCTACTGTGGGATCATCAGGTTGAAATGAGAGGTGGAGCTGTGTGTCATCAGCATAGCAATGGTAAGAGAAACCATGTGCCTGTATGATGGGTCCCATTGATGTGGTGTAGATGGAGAAGAGGACCCTGAACTGAACCCTGAGGAACCCCTGTGTTCAGTTGATGTGCTTTGGATACCTCGCCTCTCCATGCAACCCTGAAGGACCTACCTGTGAGATAGGACTCAAACCAATGGAGGGAAGATCCAGTGATGCCCAGTGATGAAAGGGTAGACAGAAGGATCTGATGATTCACAGTGTCGAAGGCAGCAGAAAGATCCAGCAGAATGAGAACTGAAGATTTGGAAGCAGCTTTTGCGATCCGCAGGGCTTCTGTGACCGACAGTAGTGCAGTCTCTGTTGAATGGCCTTTCTTGAAGCCAGATTGGTTGACATCTAGCTGGTTGGTCAGAGACAGGAAAGATGACACTTGGTTGAAAGCAACTCGTTCAAGTGTTTTCGCAATGAATGGTAGGAGAGAGACAGGTCTGTAATTCTCTAAAAGTGATGTGTCTAATGTTGTTTTTTTAAGCAGTGGAGTTACCCGAGCCTGCTTGTATGCTGTAGGGAAAATGCCAGTGTGGAGGGATGAATTGATGATGTGTGTGAGTGCTGGTAGAAGTGTGGGAGAGATGGCTTGTAGAAGGTGTGAGGGGATGGGGTCTAGAGGGCAGGTAGTAGGATGACTGGAGAGGAGAAGTTTAGATACTTCTTCCTCGGTTAGCGAGGAGAAGGTAAAGAGAAGGTTTCTGGTAGTGGGAGAGGATGGTGAGGGTTCCTGTGTGTGTGGAGTTGAGAACTGACTGCTGATAGAAGTTGTTTTGTTGGTGAAGAAGTTAGCAAAGTCATCAGCAGTTAAAGAGGAGGTGGGTGATGGTGGAGGTGGACAGAGGAGAGAGTTGAATGTCTTGAAAAGTGTTTGTGTGTTAGAGGCGCTGTTGATCTTGTTGTGGAAATATGAAGATGTTGCAGCGTGAACATCAGCAGAAAAGGAAGAGAGCAGAGATTGATACATACTCAGGTCAGACGTGTTTTTTGATTTGCGCCATTTCCTCTCCATTGCCCTGAGTTTGGTCCGGTGTTCACAAAGAACCTCAGATAACCAGGGGTTAGAGGGAGTAGCGCGTGCTGGCCTGGAGGAAAGAGGGCAGATATTGTCTAAAGAAGAAGTTAAAGTGGAGCATAAAGTATCCGTTGCGGTATTCACATCCAGAGATGAGAATTGTGAGGGTGAGGGAAGTGAAGATGACACAGCAGAGGAAAGATGGGAAGGAGAAAGTGAGCGCAGGTTACGTCTGAAAGTAACTGGTAGGGGAGTTGGTGGAGCATGGGTAGTGAGTTGTAGATTGAAAGTAATGAGGAAATGATCTGAAACATGGTGAGGTTTCACCAAAATGTTGTCTGTGATGCAGTTGCGTGTGTAAACCAGGTTCAGTTGGTTGCCTGATTTGTGAGTACCTGTGGTGATGAGCCGTTTGAGATCAAATGAGGCTAGAAGAGAGATGAAGTCTGTTGCATACGCCTTTTCTAGATGAATGTTGAAATCACCAAAGACTACGAGTGGGCAGCACATCCGGCTCCTCAACAAAGCTTCCCAGTTGACCTGGGGGGCGATAAATAACTACAATATGGATCGTAATGGGAGTTGTAAGTGTAATTGCATGATGTTCAAACGAGTTGTTATTGCATAGAGAAGAGAGAGTTGAGTATTTCCAGTTGTTAGAAATGAGAAGACCAGTACCCCCACCCCTCCCAGACTGGCGAGGTGTGTGGGAGAAAGAGACGTTGTTAGAGAGAGTAGCACGGGTTGCTGAGTCTTCTGGACGGATCCAGGTCTCAGTCAAACCCAATATATTAAGAGTAGAATGAGATGCAAAGGCTGGAATGAAGTCAGATTTATTGACTGCTGACTGACAATTTCATAGACCCATAGAAAGAGAGAGAGGTGTGTGTGTGGATGAGGGAATAGGACGCAGATTAGCAGTATTGCGCCGCCTTCTGTGCATGATGAGTGCATGTTGTCGAGAGACGACAGGAATATATTGAAAGCACATGTTGAAAAAGGGAAAGACGATACAAGTGGGAAAGGAAAAGGAGAGAAGACAATACTTAAGTGCCTTTCCAGAGTCCTTGCTCGGTGGAGTCGCACAGGTAGAGTCGATGGTCTTTACCCAAGTCGGTCTTCACACGAGGAGACTGAACGCTTCCGCTGGTGCTTCCGCGACAGCGAGCACACTACATAGATATAATGCGTACTAACGCCTGAGTGAGGACAGCTGTTTGGGCCCAGCAATTAACACAGCAAACGCAAATTACCCGAATAATGGGAGAAATCGAAACTAGCTGTTGGCCAGCGCTCACTTAAGTGCTATAAAATTTAAACTGCAATACTATTCAGAGCGGCTGTTATATAAAGTGCGAACGCGTCTAATTAAAATACAAATTTGTGAGAAGGCAAAAAAAGAAAATAACCAGAGAATCGAAGACAACCTTACCTTGTGGTAGATACTACACTGAAACAACAGGAGAACTGGATATTCAGAAAAACGACTTGCGCGCTACATAAATACATAAATCTCATAAGCTTAAAGAAGTTGTTCAAATTGTTTAATATGTAGAAGGAAAAATATTGATTAATACCTTGATTATGTTCACTTATTACACATTGAAGCAGCAGTGAATTCCAGAATCCACCCCTTCACTGTATAGATGTGACGATGATCAGCACTCGAGGGCGCTCCACTTCTGAACTGCCTTTCCTTGGACTGTTTTCGCACACACCCTGAACTGATTGTGCACACACCTGTTTCCATTGATCACTCTCAAACCTGCATCGAGTTCCACACGCAGCTTCACACACAGCTCCACACACATTTATACCCCACTCTCACATATCACCCAGTGCGAAGTCTTGTTTCATTGTTGTGTACATCTCTGAGCGTTTCCTAGTCAGATCTTGTTACCTAGTCTGTTATCTGATCTCTATCTAGTTTGTTATCATAGTCTAGTCTTTTCCTGTCTGGGTAGTCGACCCTTGCTGTACCTGTACCTCGATTGTATGCTGCATGCCTTTTGATCCATTGCCTGTTTCCTGGATTCCGTTTCGTCTGCCGCCTGCCTCTGTCATCCCACCTAGTTATCGGATCCTGAGTATTGCCTTGTCTCCTATGCTGTGTCTGCTGTCTGTGACCATTGCCTGTTTGACTACCCTCTTAATAAACTCACGCTGCGTTTGGATCTACCTGTGTCTGGTTGTTCATGAGAATAGAGGACTTGTCTGATTATGTCGACGAGGCCCTCACAGGGAATTCTCTAGTAGACAGGATCTCTTGTTTTGGTAGTGTCTAGGCACAGGTCCACCATCTGATCTGGATATGGACTGGATACTGCTGACTACAGTAACCTCGGGATAGACAGAGAGACTAATATCAGCGTGGATGCCATTCTTCTTTAGATGTGACAAGTACATTGGGTGTTATGGGAAGTGTTCACGGTTCCGGTTGATCTAACTTATGCAGGCTAACAATCTTTTTACAAATGGGCATTACAGAAATCTGATAATGTGTTATGTGTATGCCAGTGTTAACAGAACCGGCTAATATGGTCATACTTCCTGGTTCTAGTAAGAGTTCTAGCTGCTGTGTTTTGGACCAGCTGAAGTTTGTTATTAAGCATGCGGGGCAACCACCCATTAGAGCATTACAATAATCTAGACTTGAAGTCAAGAACGCATGAACAAACTTTTCTGAATTTGCCATTGAGAGCATATTATCGAAACTTTTTTTATAATCTGATATATTTTTAAAGATGGAAAAATTTGGTTTTACAAAGAGGTGTAAAGTCCAGGTTCAGAAAGTAAAAGTCCTCCTCAGTATTGTGTTCCAATCACCTGAATTTGCTAATTGGCACAGTTTTTCAGCCAGGAGAACTAATTAGTGAAATCAGCTCATGGGTGGAATAAACATATGGCAGGACTTTTACTTTCTGACCCCTGGACTTTACACCTCTGGGTTTACAGATGCTAAAAATGTGTCTTTTAAATGACTGATTGGTATTAAATAATCCAAAAAAATGTCACTCTTACCGAATTCCAGACACTGTTTTTCCCAAACATGAATTATATCTCTGTTTTCTAACATTGCTCATTTCTTCTCTCTTAAGAAAGTCGCTGTTGTAGTTTCAATGAAGCTGTGATCCGATTGGCTCTCTCATCTCTGGTGGGCGTGGCTGCGATGGTTGTTCTGGTTTATGAATTCAGAACCAGAAATCTTCCACGGAAGAAGACTGTGCAGAACGCAGCAACGAACACTGATTAACCAGATGAAGATGTCCATGAATCTCTGGTGCCATTATATCACGAGAACTTTCATTTGAAAGATTCTTTCTTTTTTTCAAAAGCAAACTCATTCAAGCTCATTCAATGCTAGGTAAAAAGTTTAAAAACCGAATAAAAAAGTGCAGTGTGTTTATGATTACAATAACAAATTAAAATAATATGGTAAGAAATAGCCTACCAGCATAATGGGCTGTTTTTCTACAGCTAAAATAACTAAGCGGAAGTAATTGCACCCACTCTATACGTTAAAAAATAAGGTGGATAGCACATTTCAAAATACAATTCACCCTAAAGCAGCTTTACAAAGAAAACCAACTGACTTTTAATAATGACTTTATTAGAATATAAAATAATCTATTGGTATTTACGTTCTCACTTATCCACAGTGATCTTATTCTTCAAACATTTGTTTTACACCACCATTAATGATTAGTTTACTTAGGCTAAACTGATTTGTGTACTTTTTAATAGTATAGGTAAGAATGTTATAGGCTATGTTATGGTTAATGGTTTTTGTCCTGTTTTCAAATCATGCTGTTTGTTTCACACTCTTAAATCTCTCCATGTGTGGTGATGTTTTAATGTAAACAGACAGACATTAAAGGGTGCAAAGCACATAACTGTGACTGCATTAATTTCACTTCTACCGATTGCAGGTCCTTATATGTCGTGTCTCAGCAAGCAGATTAATACCGCATTTAGCTTAATGTTAACTATCAATTAAAGGGACAGTTCACCCAAAAATTTAATTTCTGTCTAAATTCTAAATCTTCTGTATAAATTATGCACCCTCATGTTGTTCCCAGAAAGGTAGTAAAGACATCGTTATAGTCCATAGTCCATGTGACTCCATTGGTTAAAACTTAATGTTATGTAGCAAACCCAAAAAAAACTACTTCATTCAACAATCTCTTCTCTTCCATGTCATTCTCCTACTCTGTTGACGTAGTGTAAACAGTGCAGTGCTTCCAGGTTCTACGTCAGAACGTCGACTTACTATTGGCCAGCCCCTGTGTCAGCATCACACGCATGTGTCGTAGTGCTCACGTGACTAGCATCAGCCAATAGTGACTTGCGTAGAACCCAGAGAGCTGCAGTGTTTACACTACGTCAATACAGACATATAGGTAATGACGATAATGACGTAGAAGAGAAGACATTGTTGAATAAAGTCGTTTCATAACATTTAAGGTTGAATCACTATAGTATCGGTGTGTTTACTACCTTTCTGGGCTTTGAAAGTTGCAGTGATGTTGCTGCCAATGGCTGGTTCAGAAACCTCCGGGATTTCATCAAAAATATCTTCATTTGTGTTCCGAAGATGAACGAAGGTCTTACTGGTTTGGAATGACATGGGGGTGATTAATGACAGAAATTAAATTTCTTTGTGAACTAACCCTTTAATATACAGTATGTCTCTGTTAATATACAGTAGCTTTTTCACTGACATCTCTAATCTCTCTCTTTCTCTCTCTCACTGTGATATTTTAGTGTAATAAATATTAAAAGTTGATAAACAAGATGTTCAAAAATGTATTTGTAGTATATTTCATGCTATTTTTATTACTTTATGCCACTTTTTTTTCCATATCAAAATAAACATATAATCTTTAAATTATTTGGACTCATTCTTGAACTGGAAAAAGAACATCATGCAAGCACAACACCATCATTCAGCTGTGGTCATACATCTTTAGTCTGTTAGTCTCAATAATTCCAAAATCAAATATATCCATGAACAGTTTTTTATTGTAAAGTTTGCTGCATGACTAGTGAAATCTAATATAAAAAGTGATAAAACCACTTTAGAATGGTGTATTCACTCCCAAGTGAATTGCTTTCACTCCCAATAATAACAGATCTATACACAATTCACTGTAAATTACATTATTATTATTATTATTATTATTATTTTATTAAAACAAAATCACTTTATATTGCTTCTGGATTCTACATTTACTCATTTAGCGGACACTTTAATCGAGAATGTACAAGTGACACTACTAGGTTATTCACAAGAAAACTATAGATGAAAATATATAAAAGGTGACATAACTTAAATGCATCATGGACGTGGATGTTGCTATTATAAACACACCATTCTGAGAAGTTTCGGAATTAAACACTGAGTGTGAAATGAGAAGATGAGAAAAAGACCTGAGCAGCGCTGTCACACAAATAAATGTGTGAACATTAGTCAGATCTTCAGTTTATATTCTAACCTGCTCTTAGGTTGATCTTTATCTCTCATCATGTCCTTCAGCTGTTAAAATAATTGTTTGATTTAGTTCAGTTTTGGTCCAGTGATTTTCTGCTCCTTACAACCATAATGAAACTCCACAGACCAACTAAACCACCAATATCAGCAGCATCAGTCACTGAATCACCACACCAAACACTTTTCAGCAAGAGATGAGTGTTGTAAACCTTTTTTCTTCTTAAGTGTAGGAGACTCAGAAGTGAAGAACCAGGAGACGTTGGTAGTATCTTCAGCAGGATTCTTTATTGAGAACACGAGCTGTCGGTAGCTGTAGTCACCAAGTCTCACTAAGTCTAGTCAAGTCTAACTAAGGGAACTTTACATTGTAGTTTATATACATTTCAAGGGGGAGGGATTACATTGTGATGAACAAAGCATGTAAATGAGCTGAGCCATGAGAACAGAACGGTGCAGGACTTCTCGCACTGAGACGAGAACTCCAAGACAAACGGTCTCAGTAATAAAATAGCAGGTGTTCAAACTTGCTCAGCATGCGTTTCACCCGGTGAGACAATGAGAACAGGAAAGGCATAGACTTCTCGTACTGAGATGAGAACTCCAAGACAAACGGTCTCAGTAATAAAATAGCAGATGTATTAGAAGTCTAAATTAAACATTTAAATAAAATTTGTAATCCTACATTTCCCCCTTTGAGAGTTCTAAATAACTCTCACAACATACAAATTTAAACAAATTTAAACTGTGATCGTTACAGGCATATAATGCATTCTGTGTTTGCTTTTCTGTAATTGCATGCTGACACAGAAAACAAACATGCAATCAGGGTTTGTGAAGTTCTTACGGTTGGAACTGTGATTTTCTCGTGATCAATCAAGTTTCTGAACCATGAAGAATTATCTTCAGTCATCTGGTGTAATTTTGCTGAAAGATCAAGAATGTCTTGTTGGACCACCATGTTTGGGCACAAGTGAGTCCTGGAATGCAGTCATCTTCGGATGTGACATGCAAAAGTTCTTTCCAGCAAACAATGCGTTTTTGACATATTCATCAGCTCTAAGAATATGTTGTTTCTGGAGTCCGGACTTTGTGCAGATCTGATGTGTAGTAGTAGGACAATCTTGATCATGTCGATGGATGACTGAAGGTTTCGTCGTCTCTGCGTTGTGTATTTTTTTTTCTTTTCTTTATCCTTTTGTGATAGTTGGCTCGGAAGTGGGTCTAGTTGTTTCTTGAGGTTATGTCTTCATACGCAGACGAGGAGGTCGGTGCATATGGGTCTCGGGTCAGCAAGTGGTACCTGCACAGAGGAAGAGAGAAAACAAAAGACAGGAGAGCAGTATTTGTTCAAATACTAGGGTTGTAAACTTTTTCCCTCGTCTGCTATTTTTGTTCCTTCTTTCCCTATTTTCTGAATTATTTTGACACCTAAATAGAACCAGTGAGGTAAGGATGGGCTAGTGGATGGGGAGGCCTATGAGGGAGTCTTCACCGCAGGGTTGACCCCCGACGCCTGTTGCAATCGGTTCTTCCTTGGGGCTCCTCACTGGTTCCGTGTCCTAACCTATCCCTGTAAGTGGGGGATAACTTTACAGTGTGACATTAGTCCAGGTTTTTTTCTTCCCTGACACAATCCTGCAGCTGCTGTAATCAACATCACTTAATGTGGTCCATGCCACTCTAATGGCTTGTTTCTGAGTTATTTTCAATTACTTGAGCTGAACCGTCAACAAACAACTCAAATTCTGAATTCTCTATGGGAATCTCTTCCACTTCCCTCGAAGGTGTGTATGTAAGCGCAACACAATCATGAGTCATCTCTCCTTCAGCCTCCAACACAAATTCAGTCATTGCAGACATCATACATGAGGATGGGTGAGTGACAGGTGCACGTTGTCATTCATCAGTGTGGACACTGCATGAAGGCATTTTACATTTACAGTCTGACCTAACACCATTACTGATGAAGGGCCTGTGCTGTAGCCAGTGATGGGAATAACGGCGTTATAAATAACGCCGTTACTAACGGCATTACTTTTTCCAGTAACGAGTAATCTAATTGATTACTCTTCTCATCTTAATAACGCCGTTACCGTTACTGCCAAAAAATGCGGCGCGTTACTATAACTGATGAAGCTGTTTTTTTTTTCATCAGACCAACTAGATCTCTGAGCGAGAGGCAAATACTTTTTTTACTGTTCTTCCTTGGTTAGTGGGCAGAGCACGAGCAAGCGCATAAATGCTGACGATTGGCTATAAGGTAGAGTAAAATGTCATTGTAAGCCAATCAGAGGTAGAGTTGGGCGGGTGTTCGAAAGCACGCATAGTAGTGATGGGCATTCGGCTCTTTTGACTCAGCTCAATGAAAAGAGCCGGCTCTTTTGGCTCACAAACGGCTCTTTAAATGACTTTGACTATAATATTTCAATTTTTATTACATAATTATTTAATTTCTATAGGCTAAATTTGTAAAAATAGAGTCGGCTCTTCAGATATGCGAGCCAGCTCCCAACGTTCACCTAAAAGAGCCGGCTCTTAGAGTCGGCTCATTCGCGAATCGCGAACGACCCATCAAAAGCTCATTCGCGAACGAGTCGATCCATCATCACTAACGCTCATTCGCGAACGACCCATCATCACTAACGGCTAACGCTCATGAATTGCGAACGACCCATCATAACGCATAGTCGGGCAGGACAGGACACACAAGGAACAACACAAGCTAGTCAGTCAACGAGAGACAGGTATGGCGACGAGCTTAACAAGCTTAATTTAATTTTGCCCAGTTGTGGCCTGTTTAGGGGCAATAAATATCAAAATTTCCAAAACATCTATTGTGTTATTTGCATTGATCCACTATATAAACATAATATCTACATACATGGCGTTTGATTGGAGGCTAGTCTCACTTTGTCCCACAGCAACATTTTTTTTAGATGCGTGTACAATGTGTCATGTTTCTGTTAATAATGTATTATATTAAGTGTCCATTTCATTATAATATTCAGATTTATCATAAATAATTGAACATGCACATGTATTTTAAGTTCCGTTAAAGAGGGGTAGAGGTGCGGTCACATTTGAGCATTTCAAATTTAAATTTAAATTTTAAATTTACTTGAAAGTAACGCAATAGTTACTTTCATAAGTAACTAGTTACTTTTAAAATTTGTAACTGAGTTACTAATTTAGTTACTTTTTGGAAGAAGTAACTAGTAACTGTAACTAATTACTTTTTAAAAGTAACTTGCCCAACACTGGCTGTAGCATAACATTTAAGGCTGTGAGTTTACTTAACCAGTGTTCCCCAAAGGAAGGGTGAGATTGTCACTTTCCTTTTGTTCTATTAAACAAAAATAAGTCTTTCATCTTTGTTTTAAGTTAGTGGGGAAATTAAGCACTCACAGCCCAAATGGTTAACAACTAAAACAGCTGCCCAACGAGTTTAATGACGAGGGAACGGGCTGCTTCAGAGCAGCCAGCAGGCTGAGCAGAAGCTGAGTTACATTGTTAGTTTCTCTAACATTCTTTTTGTTTTTTCTACATTCTTTTCCCCAATGTCCATGTTTGCCACAATAATAACAACTGCTGCCCTCTCTCTTAGGACATTTGCGTTTCTGTTGCTTCTCTGCGTTGACCTTAAAGGATGCTGCTGCAATGTTTACTCTCTCTTTAACATCAGAATCTCTTTCCCAAGTAGCTAACCTGTCTAGGTTACTTTGCAGGGTACTGGTAGCCCATGTGACGTCTAAGAAAGGCAATGCATTTCTATGCTCTGACAAAAGACCATCATACCATGTGCGAACTAATGGCCCATTGTCATTTAACACCTTCTCTGAAGTGTCTGCTATGCCACTGTAAGTTACAGCTGACTGACAAAATCTTTGAGTGTACTCACTAACATTCTCATGTTTCTTCTGTACACAACTAGTTATCTTTGACCAGTCCACTTTTGGTCCAACAATGTTATTCAAAGCTTTCAGAACTCCCTCTCTCAGTTTATCTTTTCTGGCATGTTGTAGTTCAGAAGTAACAGCAGACTCAAAACTGTTGAATTCAGATTCAGTTAGAATTTGTGACATCAGCTGTGTGACTTCTGCCAACGACATGTCGTAAAGACGCATTTTACTGATCAATGCCCTTCTAAACTCAGAAAAATTTCTTTGCACTGATGGCAAATTTTCAGCAATTCTCTCGATTTCTTTAGGACCTAAAGATAATTTGACTGCTTGTTGCTGCAGTATGGGGGTTACAGATTGAACAGATTCAATGCATTTTGCCCTAGTCTGAGCCTTTTGTCTTGCTCCACACACTTCAAATGCATTTACATCTTTATCTATCAAACCAGAATTTCTAGTGTTTTCTAGTCTAGAGAAAGACTGTAAATCAGGATAGCTTTCATCTGACTGTTGGTCTTCAGAGTCACATTTGGTTGAGGCCTGATTATGGCTCACCTTTGTCTTGAAACAGGACACTTGAGTCTGTAATTGTTTGTTTTGTTCATTTAACTTATCAATACACCTAGTTTGTTCTTGTGCAATGGATAAGCTATATTCTCTATGGCAACAGATTATGCCTTTCATGTTTTTCTTTCTGATACATGCACCTAACACTTTCTTGCATTCTTCAATAGACCAAACTTTGTCTGGATCAATATCAAATTTCTTTGTCAAATCCAATCTAACTGACTCAGTCACTATGGAGTCCATTTTCTCTCCTAACAATGACTTGAACTCACTGTCTGTCCATAAAGGGCTTGCTAATCCACGTTTCTCAGTAGTTGGAATAAGTCTAGCATTCTTCCTAACCATTTTGTGGATTTCTTTGTTAGCAACTTAATCAAAAAAAATAAAATAAAATAAAACTTCTCTCTATTATCTACAACAGAGGGTACAATCTTATTAGCACATGATGCTAAACAAACAAACACTAAAACTTCTCTGTTCAAAACAGAGGCTACACTTGTTAACACAGATCAAACTATTGTTAACCTTCCTTGGCAGAGCAAAGGGTAACACAAATTACTAGCACTTTATGCTAATCTTCCCTGATTGAATCAGAGGATACAAACAACTTCCCTGACTATTCAGAGGATAAAACCAAAATATTATTAGCACGTAATGCTAACCTTCTCTGTGACCAGAGGGTAACCAAACCAATATATTAACACGTAATGTTAAAACTTCCCTGCCTGACAAAAACAGAGGATCTCTTTCATCTCTAAAAGCAAACTTTTAAAGGGTAACTTTAGTTAGCAAACTCTACAGCTGTTTGTTAACTTCTTCTCTGATGGCGCAGAGGAATAACAGATTTTTTTTTACTGGTTATTCAACGGTTGAAGTGAAACTCACCAAATTTTTGTTGTATAGAAAGATTCCGCCTGGAAATTTTATGCCTTACTTATAACATGATTAACTAACTGTATTTTCTCTATGTACATTTCTGAAATGCACTTTCTGTAAAGCTGCTTTGAAACAATATGTATTGTGAAAAGCGCTATACAAAAAAAAATATATATATATATATGCATTATTATAAAATGCATATATATATATATATATGCATTATTATAAAATGATATATATTCATTATAAAATGAATATATATATATATATGCATTATTATAAAATGCATTAAATATTCGGCTTGTCATGAAGGGTGTAAAATGAGCAGGCAAGAGAGCGGATCTAAGAGCAGGAACGTGTAGTAATAAAGGAAAAACATGGGGAACTCATACAATCACATACAACGAATGACAACACAAGCGAAACATGGCACTATTTAAACACAGTAAAGACAAGCGGTCACGAGATAATCAGGAAAAATAAGCGAGGACTCAATTGCAGTAAAACAAAGGTAAGATTTTAATTAACCAAACAAACAAAATACAAAGTACAAACAAAACTCCCATGTGGGGGAAAAACCAGAACAAATACTATCAAGGCAAAAACACTTGGAACAAGAAACAGGAACTTAGACAAACGAACCAGCACTGGACTGAAAACACAAAGGAGGCTATAAAGGAAACACACACAGGAGGGTAACGAGACAACAGGTGAGGAATGTTAATACTAAGCAGATAACGAGAAGGGAGGAGCTAACAATTAGACAGAAAGCACATGGCACAGGAATAGTCAAGAGCCATGTGCTCACATGAAACTAGACTAAGGCCCCGTTTACACGAAGGGAAAACGCAGATATTTCCCTGTGGTTTGGCCTCTCGTTTATACGAAAACCCATTTTTTATCACAGAAAACGATTATTTCTAAAAACTCCGGCCAAAGTGGAGATTTCTGAAAACGCCGGTTATGTGTTGCTGTCAACTGGGAAAAATGGGGTTTTTGGTTCTCTCTTGTCGATTCTGAGGATTCTGATTGGCTTGTAATGACTTTATCCTTCTCCCTACACTGCTGCCCATAGGTTTGACATAGTTATGATGCAGCTCGTGGCGTATTTATGCGGTTTGTGTGCACGATGTTATTATTGAAAATGGAGGGGTGGGAAATATTCGTTTCTCTAAATACCCGGCTATGTGTAAACGTGGCCTTACATAAACACGAGACAGACAGGAAATGTCATAGCTCTGTCACCACACAGAACTAGTAACAAAAGCAGAAGTGACAGAACCATGACACAAGCTTAACAAGGGAAAACTACAAAGAACTACAAAAGCAAAACACAAGACAAGAAATTACATAAAAGTCATGATAATTTAATGCTTCATAATGATTTTCTACCCATATCCTGGGTTGAGCCTTTTGGGTAAATTTTTGCGGTTATTTTTTCAGTGTTTGGGTAGTTTTGTGTTACCCAGCTCCTGGGTCAGACGTAACAACCCAGTATTTGGGTAGTTTTTGTGTAACCCAGTGTTTGGGTAGTTTTGTGTTACCCAGATCCTGGGTCAGATATAACAACCCATGGATTGAGTTATTGATTGCTGGCTTTTTGTGACATCTTCAGGAGAGAGCAGTGCAGCTCCATTAAATTGGTGCGTGTCTTCTGTAAAATACAGGTTTGTGTACATATTTTGTATCTATAAATCTGTTATTGTTCTGTATATCATTTCATTTTATGCAAAGCAACATACAAGTGCTTGAAGTGAGTCTCCTAAACGTGTGTGTTGCATCGGTCTTTTCGAGTGATGGAAACGACTGATGCCTTGCATAAAATTGTATGATTTTATACAAACAAAGATACAGAATATAAATGCTGAGACAGTTAAAATATGTTCTCGGAACTGATTGTTTATGGACAGGTTATGGAGTCAGTCACAGCATATTTCGGCCTTGAGTGAAACGAGATCCATTCCAGTGCCGTTACGGTGGAAACGGGTCAACATAGACTGGTCAATTACACTTGATTAAAGGGGTAGTTGATTATGATTTCCCTTTTCTAACTTTAGTAAGTGTGTAATGTTGCTGTTTGAGCATAAACAACATCTGCAAAGTTACAACGCTCAAAGCAAATGAAGATATTTGCTTTTAAAGAAATAGTTATTTAAGGACTACAAACGGCTGGTAGGGACCATGGCATTCCTCCCGTAATATTTACATAAACCCTGCCCCCGGGAACACACAGTCCATGTTGAGAAGAGGAAGAGTTGTTGTAATAGAGCACATTTGTGAGTCTGTTCAAGCTGTTGCATCTGTCTTTTCACAATACGTAACTCAAATGCAATAGCAATAGTCTTTCTGTCATTGTCCGACTCCAGTTTAAACATAAAAGGTAGAGCAGTTTCTGACATTTTAGTGCTTGTCTGTGTGAGGTAATCGGAGCTGCTAACACACACACACACACACACACACACACACACACACACACACACACACACACACACACACACACACACACACACACACACATACGTGAAGCTCCGCCCTCTGTGCCGGGAGCAGCAGCTCATTTGCATATAAAGGGATACACACGAAACAACGTGTTTTTACTGACCCTCAAAAAGGGACAATTTAAACATGCCCTAAAAAATGATCTTTGGCTAAAACTTCACATACACACTCTGGGGATAACTGTTACTTATTTTTCATATTGTAAAAAGAGGATTTATACCACCCCTTTAACACAATGAGGAGGTGGATAAAAACCAGCACATCTTATCCAAAATAATCGACTGTGTGAATTACAGTAGAAACATTTCATAATGTACCTCCAACTGAGTAGCATAGCCTATCACTGTGAAACGTCCTGCTCGCGTCGTTCTTGTGATGGAGGTTCAGGTTATATAACTAGTTCTTCCAATGTTTCATCATCAGACTTGCATTCAGTAACGATGACGTCAATTTTACTATATCAATCTGTCCTTACAGTTCAATTGCTGAGAGGACTGAGGAAGCCTCCGGACAAAGCTGACGTTCAGTTATGGTAAATTAATGGGTAAGGCTTCCGACAGGCGCTGTACGTGGTAGAGCTATCACAGCAGACTTTGTCACCTGGCCAATCAGAGCAGAGAAGCTCTCGGAAAGGAGGGAGTTAGAGAGACTGATTTATCCATGGAGTTGTTTGAGATACATTAAACAATGTGATGATGTGTAATATCTATTATGAGAAAATGAAAGAGTTTATTGACTTATTGATGCATGTAAACATGTTGCAGGAGACGACAGAATCAAAATTAGGAGCCTTTAAAAAGCATAGGTGCACCTTAAGCATTTATAACGGGAGTTAAAATGGCTATTTTACTATTTTGGCAGGTTGTGATTTAAAGTCACTCGTTTTATTCATGCAGTTATGACTGCTTAACTATGATTTATAAAGCATTTGTAAATGAGTTATCAATCACGAAGTACATTGCTTGAATATAATGAAAAAAGGGTGTTTTCATATTCAGTCACAAGGTGGTGCTAAAGCAGCGTCATCTGCATCGGGAAAGTATTAATGCTGTACTCAATTATTTTCCTAAGACATTTTCCTGGCCAGGATTTCTAAATTGCCTGAAGGGGCCCCAGAGATCGATTGTGTTAATGGAATGGGTGCGGTAGGGTTCAACCTCATATTCTTTTCTATGGCCCCCCAAAAAAGTGCACCTGCCTGAAATATCTGGGATTTGGCTTTGGTTCCCTATTGATGTGCTCTCTATAGCTCTCATACTTTGCTTTGCTTTGACTGTTTTCGGTAGATCCCAGGCCATGATTGGTCGATTATGTGCAATACCTGCAAACAAACCAGCCTTCTTTACAGTCATTACCCCGAAAGCGCCAACAGTGGGCACGTGAGCATCAGAACTGGATCATGGAGCAATGGAAGAAGGTGGTCTAGTCTGATGAATCACGTTTTCTTTTACATCACGTGGATGGCCGGGTGTGTGTGCTTCACTTACCTGGGGAACACACTGCACCAGGATGCACTGTGGGAAGAAGGCAAGGCGGTGGAGGCAGTGTGTGCTTTGGGCAATGTTCTCCTGGGAAACCTTGGGTCCCGCCATCCATGTGGATGTTACTTTGACACGTACCACCTACCTAAGCATTATTGCAGACCATTTACACCCTTTCATGGAAACAGTATTCACTGGTGGCTGTGGCCTCTTTCACCAGGATAATGCGGACAGGGTCAGCATGGGCACGCTGACCGATCTGCGGCTATGCAGCCCCAAACACAAAAAGCTGCGATGCAGTGTGTATTCTGACACCTTTCTACCAGAACCAGCATTAATTCATCTTTTCTTCTGCTGTTTTTTTGGTCCTGCTGCAGATGAAGCCTGTCAGTATGTGTGAAGAATTGTGGGTAAAAACCCATTACTCCTGAGAGAGCTGAATCTGAGTGACCGTAACCCAGGAGACTCAATTGTGAAGAAGCTTTCTGCGCTACTGCAAGATAAACACTGTAAGCGCAACATACTTCAGTGAGTTAAAGGTACAATAGGCCTATGTAAGAATTTAGCAGTAAAATATCCAAAAACCACTCGGCCAATGTTATATATTTTGTTTAGTTGATTACTTACAATATCCCAAATATTTCCAACCATTTGTAAATCGTGAGAAAATTATGATTTCAACCAAGTTAACGGGACGTGTGAGCAGGGGTGAGGAGTCGCCAGTCAATGACGTCATATCCACGTTACCCTCGGTTTCCGCCAGGTTTGATCTTGCACTGCCATAGTAACCATGGCGACAGACGTGGACAACTGGGTTATGCCCGTTATCCCTTGCAGGACGCTCACGCTGTTGTTGTTTTGTTATGGACCATGGCAAGCAAACTTTGAGACAAAAAAAGGACTAAAACGAAGATCAGCATCTTTCGAGATGTCGAGAGCTCCACGTCCGCGACTAACTTCGACTTGACAGAGACGCGAGTGTTGCATGCACTTTATTAGAAAGGTGAGCAAATGTACATAAAACTAATCAATGTTATTTAAAACTAATGAAATGTTAGAATATGATCTGTATGTTATTCTAATGTTGATCTAGCTTAGTTAGTCTCATACAGCCAACAAACAACCTAACTAGCAACATTCAACACACTCAAATGCAGTTTAGTGTGATAGTGTAACTGTTAGAGCAAGTGAAACAGCGCTGCGTTACCTCAAGTTTAATTCGTCTAATAAACTGACCTGTGTGAGTATTAATTCAGCACTTGCGTGTAGTTCGGTAGAAACTTCAGTTCGCCTATCAACCGGGCATTGGAGTGGAAGACGCAATCATCTTCCTCCTAAATAGGGCTATTTCACACCTGGAAAAGGCTAGGAGCACTGTGAGAGTCATGTTCTTCGACTTCTCTAGTGCATTTAACACCATTCAACCTGCGCTCCTGAGGGATAAGATGGTGTATATGGGAGTGGAGCATCATCTGTCTGCCTGGATATTGGACTACCTCACAGACCGACCACAGTATGTGAGGACTCGTGACTGTGAGTCTGACATGATTGTCTGCAATACTGGAGCCCTGCAGGGTACGGTTCTTGCCCCGTTTCTTTTCACCATCTACACTGCAGACTTCATGTTCAGCTCAGCAACCTGTCACTTACAGAAGTTCTCTGATGACTCTGCCATCGTTGGTCTGATTACGGATGATGATGACAGGGAGTACAGAGGACTTGTTCAGAACTTTGTGGACTGGTGCCAATGGAGCTGCCTCCAGATAAATGCGGGGAAAACGAAAGAACTGGTGGATTTGCATAGGAACAAACAAACATTATCACCAGTGAAGATTCAGGGAAGGGACATTGGGAGAGTGGACTCTTACAAATACCTGGGTGTTTACCTAAACAATAAATTGGACTGGACAAACAACACTGAGGCAATTTATAAGAAGCAGACTTTTTCTGTTGAGGAGATTAAGGTCTTTTGGGGTGCAAGGAGAGCTACTGAAGCCTTTTTTGACTCTGTAGTGGCCTCAGCCATATTCTATGGAGTGGTCTGCTGGGCCAGCAGCATCTCTACTGCAGACAGGAAGAGACTAGACAAGCTGATCAGGAAGGCCAGCTCAGTCCTGGGGATTACCCTGGAAATTATACAGGAGGTGGGAGAAAGGAGGATGGTAGCAAAAATATCATCAGGCTGCAGAACTCCTCTCACCCCTTGTATAACTGTTACATACTGAGCAGCTCCTTTAGTCACAGACTGATGCATCCTAAGTGTCTGAAGGAGCGTTACAGAAGGTCTTTTCTCCCTGCTGCTGTTAGACTTTATAACCAAAGCTGTTCCCAGTAGACCAGTCATCAAAATACACTGTTATTACTTTTTAGCTTATACATTGTATTGTGTTTATACCGTATATACTGTTATTATAGTATATTTTCTTTTTTATTTATTTGTATTATTTTTATATTTTTATTTCGTATTTTTTGCTGCTGTAACACAGAAATTTCCCCACTGTGGGACGAATAAAGGTTTATCTTATCTTATCTTAGAATGAAATGTCCTTATTCCTTTATATCCGCGGGACTCACGTTGTGTGTGGCGCTGGTATAGTCTAGCAATCGCGCCCTGCTTCATACCACAGTCATGTTAAAAACATCAATGTATTCACTCATCTATAAAAGATCCATCAGCTTGACGACAAGATCCATAATTCAGCTTAATGTGGAAAATATGTCATCAATATACGCCTTTGTTATTGTAAGAGGTTAGCGACCCCTGGTGGCGAAAAAATCCTGCATATTGTACCTTTAATTATAATGTAGACTCATTCTATCATTTTAATCAGTCTAATCAAATACTGTTCATGCTATCTTTAAAGTTTTTGAGGGCTGTTAGATGAACCATCATATTTAGCTGTAGTGGCTAAAACAAACTGAAGAATGTTTCCTTTCTTTGTTTTTATTTCTCTTCAGGTTGAATAATAACAGTATTAAAACAGAAAGTTGTGCTGCTCTGACTTCAACGTTTAATTCAAACCCTTTAAACCCGATAGAGCTGGATCTGAGCGGAAATGAACTAGGAGACTCTGGAATGGAGAAGATCTGTCCTCTGTTGGAAAATACACAGTTAGAGAAACTCAAGTGTGTATTTTTGTTTATCAACATGTCTGAATGTTAATACACATTTGTAAATGTTCCTTTTATCAGAATAACTGAAAATGAAAACTCCAGTGGCTTAAATTTAATTTTTACTCTTTTCAGTTTCTCTATTTAGACAGTTTGACTTATAACATGTAATTTATTTTAAATATCTTAATAAATTACGTAACTGAATAAATTATGTAAATGTTGTTTAATTCATGTTGTTCTAAGTTTGTCAGAATGCATTTTTAAGTCCACTACTAATCTCTGTCTAAAGAATAAACAATTTATTTTTGTTTTACAGACTTTCAGACTGCAGTATCACAGAAGAAGGTTATATCCTATGCAGTATCATCCTTTACCACAAAAACAGACTGTAAACTAACACTGAGGTGAGTTTCTTAAAATTATAAGAGTCAGTAGTTTGAATGGACGCTATAAATTAAAGACCAATATTTATTAAAATAGCAAGTTTAAAAAAAGGTTTCCATTCAGAAAAAAAATATTCTCACATCTAACAACAGTTAGGCCTATTCAATAAATAAATTAGTAATGTCTGTTACTTTTAAAAACTATGAGTTCCTTCCATTAATGTATTTTTCTGGTTATAAAAATAAAACCTAAAAACATTGTTGCTGGAATTTAAAAATGTTCACCAAAAGAGCCGAAAGGAGAAACTTTATGACCATACATTATATAAATTAACTGGCCCCATGAACTGCCACGGGGGAAAACATTTACCCATGGCTGTTTTTCAAATGTACATAACAGATTTTCAATAAAATATCCCTAAAATATCTATATAATAGAGTTTTACTAGAATTGTGTTATCTACAATCCCTTGTTGTTAAAAATCGTTTAGATAAAATCAAATAAAAAACTAGGCACTTATACCTATAGGCACACAAACTGTAAACTGAGGTGAGTAAACATATTTGTGGTATTAAATCTTAATTTTCCTCTAATACATTGAAAATCTTTTAAATATATGTGAAAATAAATTATCTCCACTTTTGCAGATATCAGCTTCAGCTCCTATAAACTTTTAAATGGATTTAACTGTGCACTTAAGTCTGTTATTGTGAGTACCACATGCGTGAGAGAAGCCTCACATGCCAATTAATGTTAAGTTAAACGTTTCACTGATATTTTATTTTAAATTCAAAATAATGTCTGTCATTATACATACAGTTTAAACAAAAATTGTTGTAGAATTGTTGTTTTCCTTGCTGTAACGGAGAGAGCAGCTGATGGTTGCTAAGCAACGACAGACGCCTCCGGGTTGGTTTATTGTCTGTCTGTGCACGACAGCAACACTACAGCTGCGTTCAGTAGAGTTTGTACAGCTACTGTTATCCGGCCAATGGACTGCTCGATCACTGAGTGAGTCCTTCTGTGTCTGTTGTCATTATGCCGTCTATGTTGTTAAGCTTCTGTTTAGACGGGAGTCAAGTGAGCATCAAATTCAGATGTCTGAATAATTATGGTCAAATAATTAATCATTTTATTGAACTTAGCCAGCGAATGATTACGTTTTTACTGTTTTATCTCTGAACATATTCAGTCAGATGGTTGTTTAAAGTGGAAACTGTCATTTTGTATATCAGTTATTGAATACCAGTGGTTCTCAAACTCGTTCAGTCTGTACGATTCATGATGCATCTCCTTATACTCTTTGTCTGCAGCAGCCATACACTTACAAATGTAATTAAACTAAGCACATATTACATTATACAATGCTGGAACATCAATTCTGTTGGTTGGTTGGTAGCCTTATTTTTCTGATGGATGATTACCCAATTTATATGATCAAATGTATACTTCATAAAAAGGAACAAATTGTCATACAACTGTTATGACAGTTAGCAGAAGTATTGTGTTGAAACTTTAAAAATAAAATTGTTTACCACAATTTGCCTTTACCACCCCGGTAAAAGGGCCAAACACAATGGTAATGCAGAATGTTATGCACAAAGGCTCAATTAAAAGTGCATTAAAATTTAAATAATATGCTGCAAAGTCCTTGAACATTGAAAGTAATAGAAATTGCATGCAGTTTTAGAAGTATCCAAGTTTTATCATTTCCAGACAAAGATAAATGTTTTGTCATAAATTTGAAAGTTATGTGTTCATGCATGATCTTGTTTTTTCAGATTCAATCTGATCATCACCACTAGAAGCTCCTGTGAAACATGTCAGTATATTTGTTACAAGAGGCGGCGTACAAGGAGGAAGCAGAATCCAAATGCAAGCACAAATTTAATTAAACAAACAGGTATTCCAGGGTAATAGACAGAAACTCAGAACAGGAACAAGGAGACAGCTACAGGCAACATAACAACATCAAGAACTCACAAAGACTGAACTAGACACAAAGCTTAAATACACAGGCAAACAAGATAACAAGGGGGCGTGGCTAATAAGAAACACCTGGGAACAATTGACAAGACGCATGGCAAACAGGGAATCACATGACAGTCAAGAACAAGGAACAAGACACAAAACCCAAACCGTGACAATATTATTCAGTGATCTAGTGTGTTTGATCAGGAAATATCAACAGACTTTGATTTTAAATAAACCATTACATGTCTTTCATGTTTATCATGGGAAATTGTGAATTGGTGACTGAAATCCTCTGTGTTTCCAGAGATGGATTCATGATTCATTTTTCTTTTTTAATTAGCAGATTTCCACAGTATTTACAGTTGAATCTCACGCTTCTAGCACTACTGGAGTAAACGGAGCTACTGCCCCAGGACCGGAATTTAGAGAAGCACTGATTTAGTGGAAAAGTCAATCTGATAATTTTATGGTAATATTACGAGTTTCATATGTAAAAGCAGCGTACAAATACCAATGAAGAACTGTAATCATTTTTAGCTAATAATACTTCTTGGAGAGGAGTTTTGTGCTTTGAAAGTTACAGTATGACATCATCGTACAATGAAGTTTATTTTAAAATGAAAGACAGAAACAGAGATTAAATATACTGAACCCTTTTACTGGAGGATAACCATTTTTATGCTTGTATAAAATCAGCATCCCACTCGCCATCATACAGTTGTGAATATCGGTCATGTGATCACCTGAAGCCCAATCACAGCTGTGATGATATTCAGAACAACAACTGTGATATTGAGAAACTAAAACTCTATTGAATACAATCCCTGTACTTCAGTAACATCAGTGTTTAGAGTGACAGAATCTCCCTCCATCACTGACACTGACTTCACTTCACTTCATCTGTTTCAGCACCAAACACTCCTGCAGAACAAACAGAAACAGTTTCTCAGAGATTAAACTCATATAACACTGATGGTCATGTTAGAAAACAGATTTAACTGACATCATTTAGACTTGTCTTGAACTATTTCGATTTGGAAAAATCTTTCTGTTGGTTGAAATTGGTTTTAAGCTTTGTCACTGCCAGTTGGGTCGGTGTGATGCTGCTTCATGAAGATTCAAAACATTTGCAAATCCTGTTTCGAAGTAGTGGTTTGAACGTGATTTCGGCAAACTCTTTAACTTCTCTTTAACTTATTGTGCTTCTGTGGGTGCTTCTCAATATCCCTCCTCGTCTCCTCGCTCCTCTGTCCTCCATCCTATGACCCGGAAACCAATCAAGCACAGCCATCTTGAAGGACATCTCAATTCTCTAATTGCACCGCGAGGATCGAGGAGTGAGGAGGCTTCCAGAGGAGTCATGAGCACAGGTGTATCCTATGCGGAAGTGTTTTATTGACTAAACGTGACGCATGTATCAATTCTCCTCCCCCTTCACATCGGTCACAATAATTTTAAGTTAAACTTTACCTTTGCAGTTTATATAAACCACACATCTCACATATTTCAGGGTATCTTGCTTTATTATTATTCATTATGAATTTCTTAAATAACCAAACTAATACAACATAAGGGCAGATTCTTTGAGCGCTGCTGATGACGCTGTGGAGAGACGCTCGAGTGATCAAGTACTCCAATGTATAAAAAAAGCTTTCATTCGATTCCTCCGTCCTCATTTTCTTTCCTTGTGTCCTTCCCTCACATCCTACAGTGGGTGGAGCTGAGACGCGAGGAAAGGAAACAAGGATGCACAAATAAGAATTGAGAAGAACCCTTTGATCCCTTGAACTAATATATGGATTTAATAAATTGCTTTAACTGACTTTGGGTCAGTTCTGTATTGTGAGTTTGATTTTAATGACAAATGTTGCGTCCTCCTGGGAAGTTCATATTTACGAGGTGGGAAGTCATGTTTATGAGGGCAGGTGCATTTAAGTCACTTTCGTCAGAAACAACCAGTTCCCTTTCGTTGTCACTCCGAGTTACGTCGGATGACGACGAATGGGGTTTCGCTTAGAAAGCCTATCAACTTCGAGTATTACAAAACGAGCCTATGGCAAAGAAATGCCATGGGTCTGCAGAATTTGCATGACGTAACTCCGCCCCACCTCGTGGGTATAAAAGGAGGAAGTCCGCAACAGCAGTTTATGTTTTCGCTTCGGAGCCAAGTGTATTCTTCTCTCCACAAGCCAACTCTGAATTATCAGCTTCACGAACGAGTGCCTCGAGTGTTGGTGTGACGGCGATCTCCGGCGAGTGCGTGCTTCCTGCTTATCTCTGCAGTGGTTCATCAGAGAGTGCGTGCTTCCCCGGGCGCTTCAACACTTGAGTTTTCTCTCTAAAAGAGCTCGCACGCGGCACGTCTTTTTAAAGACGGCTCGCCCGTGCATTTAAAAAAAAAAAAAAAAACGAATGGTTGCGGCAGCTTGGTATCGGACTCTGATGGGCACGAGCGTTGTCTAGTATGTTTGGGCTTGATCATACTAGAGCAGCGCTCGTGGATGACTCATGTTCTCTCTGTGGGAACATGATCATCGCGTCATATAGGTCGAGACTCGGTGAACTCGCAAGAGTGAGAGTCCCCTCATCCACCCCCCGATCTTCGGCTGGTGGCCAGGGTGACCTGAGGGTGTTGGTCTGGAACAAGGCGCCGACTCCGTGTCCGTGACCCCAGCCTCCCCTCAACGGCGGTGCCCGCTAGTGAATAGGTGATTCCCACGAGTCTACCCTCTGGTGGCCCGTGTGTTTCATTTAAAGCTACAGAGGATGATACTATGTTTGTAGCAGCTTCACAAGGTGGGTTTGATTCTCTGCGAAGTGACGACTCGTCACAGCTGCCACCCTCTGGTGTGCATACGGCTGTGCCTGAGTCTGATCCAGAGATGACAGCCATGCTTTCCTGGGACGATTGGTTTTTGGGTAAGGCCGCCGACCCTCGTCCACGGCAAACCCCAATACCTTCCCTCCCGGACGTGCATGATGAGATCTCGAAGTCCCAGAAGACCCCCTGGTTTTCTCGGGACCGCTCGCTGATCTCATCCGCCTTTCCCCCCTCGATGGGGCCGCTGTCACGGGTACACCGGGGTTCCCCCGGCTGAACGCTCTGTTGCAATGCTATGTGTCCTCAGAGTGCTTCTTCTCGGCGCAATCCTAAGCACCCGCCCGTGGTCTATAGTTTTCGTCTACATTTGTGGCGAGATCCTATAGCACCACGGGACTGGCAGCCGCCTCTCTGCAGGCCATGGCCATTCTGCTGGTCCTCGACCCAGATGCTCATGGACTTGCACGAGGGCGGGACTGACCCAGGGCTCTTCACTGAGTCGCGCGCCGCCACTGACCTTGCTCTCCGAGCGACGAAAGTGGCCGTACGCTCCCTGGGTCAGGTGATGCCTACCATTCTGTGGCTGAACCTGTCTGATGTGCTGAATGTCGCGCGGCCCCGTCTGTCCGACGTTCCCATATCCCAGGTCGGCCTCTTCGGCGGTGCGGTTGAGAACTTCGCCCAACAGCTCTCAACCGCCCATGTGCAGACTGACGTGATTCTGTCCCGATGGCCCGCCGTGCTTGACACAACTCGCCCGCCACCTCCTTCTATGGAGTCAGAAGCATCTGAGGTCGCTTCGAGCCATTTTCATTCCCGGAGCCCTGAACTGTGCAGCCGACGAGCTCTCACGGCTTCAGCCCCTCCCTGGAGAATGGCGACTCCATCCCCAGTCGGTTCAGCTGATTTGGGATCAGTTCGGGGACGCACAGATAGATCTGTTTGCCTCTCACGACTCGACCCATTGCGCCCTGTATTTTTCCCTGACCGAGGGCACGCTCGGCACGGATGCACTGGCGCACAGCTGGCCGCCGGGCCCCAAATATGCGTTTCCCCCAGTGAGCCTTCTTGCGCAGACCTTGCGCAAGGTCAGGGAGGACGAGGAGCAGGTCATTTTGGTCGCGCCGTATTGGCCCGGCCGGACCTGGTTCCCCGAACTTGCACTCCTCGCGACAGCACCTCCCTGGCCCATTCCTCTGAGGAAGGACCTTCTTTCTCAGGGACGGGGCACCCTGTGGCACCCTCGCCCCGATCTCTGGAGCCTCCACGTGTGGCTCCTGGACGGCTCGAGGTAGGTTTGAGTACCCTTCCACCAGCGGTGGCGGCTACCATCACTTCCGCTAGAGCGTTGTCCACAAGACACGTCTACGCGTTGAAGTGGAACCTCTTCGTCGTCTGGTGCTCTTCTCACCGAGAAGACCCCCGGAGATGCTCGATCAGCGTTGTGCTTTCCTTCCTTCAGCAGGGGTTGGAGCGAAGGCTGTCTCCCTCCACCCTTAAGGTCTATGTTGCCGCCATTGCCACACACCATGACCTAGTCGAAGGTAAGTTGGTAGGGAAGCACGACCTGGTCATCAGGTTCCTGAGAGGAGCGAGGAGACTAAATCCTCCTCGCCCTCCTCTCGTTCCCTCTTTGGACCTCTCAGTGGTTCTAACTGCCCTGAAGAGTGCTCCCTTTGAGCCCCTGCAGTCAGTCGAGCTTAAGTTCCTGTCAATGAAGACAGCGCTCCTGGTTGCACTGGCCTCCATCAAGAGGGTAGGGGACCTGCACGCATTCTCCGTCGACGAAGCGTGCCTGGAATTCGGACCGGCTTTCTCTCACGTGATCCTGAGACCCCGGCCCGGATATGTGCCCAAGGTTCCTACCACTCCCTTTCGGGACCAGGTGGTGAATCTGCAAGCGCTGCCCCCGGAGGAGGCAGACCCAGCCTTGGCACTGCTCTGTCCAGTACGCGCTCTTCGCGCCTATGTAGACAGGACGCGGTGTTTCAGGACCTCAGACCAGCTCTTTGTCTGTTATGGTGGGAAGTTGAAGGGAAAGTCTCACTGGATAGTGGACGCCATTGCCTTGGCTTACCAGCAGCAAGGTCGACCGTGCCCCCTTGGTGTGACGGCCCACTCCACCCGGAGTGTGGCATCCTCTTGGGCTCTAGCGCATGGCGCCTCGCTAACAGACATCTGCAAAGCTGCAGGCTGGGCGACACCTAACACATTCGCCAGATTCTATAATCTCCGAGTGGAGCCAGTGTCCTCTCATGTATTCGCTTCAACTAGCTAGTACCGGACCCGCTCAGGTGTCTTCGCTTGCTCGCCATTCCACTCCACGGACTGGATACGTGCGATATTCTCCTCAGGTGAGCTTCCCCGAAAGCCCTGAGTTCCTCCAGCACTCCTGACGTCGGCGCCAGTGTCTATTGCCTGCGCGTCGGCTAGGTGCCTCCCGTGTGCATGGTCCCTCCCCTGAGCGACCCCCACATGTGTATTTCCACTGTAAGCTTCTCTGAGCATGTGTCTTTCCCTTGGCAAGCCACCTTGCCACCCCTGGGGTTGAAATATTCCACCTGCGGCTGGACACCCCAGTGTTCTCCATATGTTTCCTTCGGGTCATATGTGTATTCTCTAAGTCCCCCCCCCTCTGGGTTGGCATTAATTGCATACTTCCCCTAGCTAGGGATATGCTTCCCAGTGTACCTTGGTATTCCTGTGTTATATGGAGTCCTTCGTCCTTCTATGTCAGGGACCTCGATTTACGCAGGGCACTGGAAGACAGGTGAGAAGGTGGCGTGATTAGACTGGTAACCCCATTCGTCGTCATCCGACGTAACTCGGAGTGACAACGAAAGGGAACGTCTCGGTTACGTATGTAACCCTCGTTCCCTGAGTAGGGAACGGAGACGTTACGTCTGCCTGCCACTTTCCGCTGTACCGCGGGGATCGCCTGAGCTCAGTCTTGGCTCCTCAGCGAAGAAACATAAACTGCTGTTGCGGACTTCCTCCTTTTATACCCACGAGGTGGGGCGGAGTTACGTCATGCAAATTCCGCAGACCCATGGCATTTCTTTGCCATAGGCTCGTTTTGTAATACTCGAAGTTGATAGGCTTTCTAAGCGAAACCCCATTCGTCGTCATCCGACGTAACGTCTCCGTTCCCTACTCAGGGAACGAGGGTTACATACGTAACCGAGACGTTTTTTATAGGGCAGAACCTGGACACATGATAAAATATGTAGTAATGACCCTAAAAAGGATGATATGAGAATGGTTTCTTATTCAGTGCATTAACTGTCCAAAATAGTGGCAGCAATTGTAATGAAATGAAAAAAAAAAAGTTGTTACTGCCTGTATGATAAACTGATTGTGTTGAATGTTGTTTTTCTCATTTGTCCTCCGGATTTGTCATGTAATTTAGACTTCATCAGATTTAGGCCTACAGGTCATTGTCGTTTAAAGAGATTATTCTTACAGCCACTAGATGGAGCCACAGTAGAAATCTCTATGGAGAGAGGTCTGAATAATTATGGTTATAATTAGATTAATTAGGGCCCAAGCCTTGAAAAGGCGAAGGCCCATTGTTTTACTAAGGATTATTCTTTATTATTAGGGCCCAAGCCTTGAAAAGGCGAAGGCCCTATTGTTTTCCTAAGGATTATTCTTTATTAGGGCCCAAGCCTTGAAAAGGCGAAGGCCCTATTGTTTTCCTTAGGATTATTTATTATTCTTGATTAGGGCCCAAGCCTTGAAAAGGCGAAGGCCCTATTGTTTTCCTTAGGATTATTTATTAGGGCCCAAGCCTTGAAAAGGCAAAGGCCCTATTGTTTTCCTAAGGATTATTCTTTATTATTAGGGCCCAAGCCCTGAAAGGGCGAAGGCCCTATTGTTTTCCTTAGGATTATTAGGGCCCAAGCCCTGAAAGGGCGAAGGCCCTATTGTTTTCCTTAGGATTATTATTATTATTATTCTTCTTCCGACTTATTAGGGCCCAAGCCCTGAAAGGGCGAAGAGCCCTATTGTTTTCCTTAGGATTATTATTTTTTTTTTTACGACTATTCGGGCACTTTTGGGGCCCTTAACGTGCCCGAAAACTCTTGAAACTTTGCACGCAGGTCAGAACCCGCGGCCATCAGGGTCGGGCTGAAGATGGTACCCGGGCATGGCAGGGGGGCTAGACAGCGCCCCCTGGAACGGGGTCCGAAATCTTGGTCCATAAATCAAACACGCTTGCATGTAAGAATATGAAACTCGGTACACATATAGATCTCATCGGTTAATATATACTTCATACTCTTACTTTTTACCCCAGCCCAACAGGAAGTCGGCTATTTAGGGTTGTTTGTAAAATGCATGCAATGGAATTTAAAGTACTTCTCCTAGAGAATTCAAAGAAATGGCACAAAACTCGGTCAGCATGAAGTCAATACATTGAGGATGAAAAATTGCCAGGGGATTTTTGATATCTCGAACGGTTTGGCCGTGGCGAGGAAACGAAATTATGGCGAGAAACGTGAAACAGGAAGTGTGTTATAACTTCAGCATACATTAACTGATCTTGATGAAACTTCAGCAGTGTGTTCGCTGTAAGAGGCCGATCACATGGATGTGACTATTGTGAGTCAAAGTCATAGCGCCACCAACTGGCAGCAGGAAGTGTGTCACTTTCAAAATGCTTTGAAATCACCCTCTTATTTTTACCCGATTTGCTTCAAACTTCATCTGTATAATGTAAACACACGCCAGATGTAGACCTGTGAAAGGATTATTTAATATCTAAGATAATGTTGCCATGGCAACGCATCAAACTTTAATATTCTTGTTTGATGCTTTTGAGACTCTTAGCATGCTTGAAATTGCATGAAACTCGATAGACACATCACATTTATTAGCCAGTAGACATGTGCAAAGTTTCAGAAACGGGCGTGGTGCAGGGGCTCAGTAGCGCCCCCTTTTGACAAAAGTGGGGAGGTTAGTTTTATCTACAGTAACAAAACTCGGTATGTATATTGTACTCTTCAAGCCGGACAACTTTCTAATTTAAAGTCATTAGCTCAGACCAACAGGAAGTCAGATATTTTGGTTTGAATGTGGATGTTTTGGAGAATTTTCTCTTCCTCTCTCTCTGACCCTACGTCTCTCCGTGTGTTTGAGGGGAGGGGGATTTGTCTGCTGAGTGAGAATGCTTTTATTTTTGTTTTTCAAGGTTTTGGGGCCCTTAACGTGCTTGAAAACTCTTGAAACTTTGCACACAGGTCAGAACCCGCGGCCATCAGGGCCGGGCTGAAGCTGGTACCCGGGCGTGACAGGGGGGCTCGACAGCGCCCCCTGGAATGCGATTCAAACACTTGTCCATATATCAAACATGCTTGCATGTAATAATATGAAACTCGGTACATATTTAGAGCTCATCGGGCCGAACAACTTTCGTGCTCTAAGTTTAACGA
Organism: Gila orcuttii; assembly: GCA_026230005.1. Taxonomy (NCBI): domain Eukaryota; kingdom Metazoa; phylum Chordata; class Actinopteri; order Cypriniformes; family Leuciscidae; genus Gila; species Gila orcuttii. The sequence continues at coordinate 17,643,974 of JAPDVR010000020.1, forward strand.
CAGCTCAACAGGAAGTCAGCTATTATGGGTTGTTTGGAAAATGCATGCTTTTATTTTTTATATACTTCTCCTAGAAAATTAATCCAAACACCACGAAACTCGGTCAGCATGAAGTCAAGACACTGAGGATGATAAATTGCCAGCGGATTTTTGATATCTCGAACGGTTTGGCTGTGGCGAGGAAATGAATTTATGACTAAAAAAGGACACATAAAGTGTGTTATAACTTAGTTCGTTTTACCTACAGTTACAAAACTTGGCGTGTATATTGTTCTCTTCAAGCCGAACAACTTTCTAATTTACAGTTATTAGCTCTGACCAACAGAAAGTCAGATATTGTGGTTTGAATGTGGATTCTGAGAATTTTCTCTCCCTCTCTCTGACAGAGAGAGTGTTCCCTGCCACTGTCTGTGTGTGTGTGTGTGTGTGTGTGTGTCTGTGTAGGGAGGGTGAGAAGGAGGGGGGGGGGTCTCTTCGGGTGATATTACATATGTGACTGAGGATGTTGTGTTTTATTGCGAGTGTACACAAATATAAGTAAGCAGTCTGAATGATGTCCTGTATGAAAAAAATGACGGAGTATGTTTCCACTGTTCACACACACACACAGTTCGATCGCGCCCGCGCCTCTCTCTCTCACACACGCGCGCACACACACACACACACACACACAGTTCGATCGCGCCCGCGCCTCTCTCTCTCACACACACAGTTTGATGGCGCGCGCCTCTCTCTTAAGCTGGAGTGTGTGTGTGCGCGGGAGGGAGGCGCGCTGGCGCGATCGAACTGTGTGTGTGTGTGAGAGAGAGAGAGAGAGAGAGAGAGAGAGAGGCGGGGGTGAGATCGAACTGTGTGTGTGAGAGAGAGAGAGAGAGAGAGAGAGAGAGAGAGAGAGAGAGAGAGAGAGAGAGAGAGAGAGAGAGAGGCGCTGAAATCATTTTATACGGAAATCAATTATTTATAATTCAGATGAGAATAAAGTTAGTGTTAATTAAAATTAAGGAACATTTAGTTTTTCTGTTCTGAATATCATTAAAAAAGAAAAGGCAGAGACAAAATAATGATAAATAATCTTAAGATATTATATCGTATGCTATGTGTTGTGAATACACCCATGTTAAACATTAAAATTTACTTCCATTGCATATCATAGAACTCATAAGTGTAAAATATAATTACATTAATAAACCTGTACAAAGACCTCCAGATAAATACTGGGCTTCTATATTTACACATTTAAGTGCTGCAAAACATATTGAGCTATGACATCCTACGACATAAAAAATGATTCTATATTTAAATTATCTCATATATGTAGCTATTGTGGTTCACGATCATAGGCCCTGTCCCAAATGGCACACTTCATATGAATTTTCGGTCTTGTGTAGTTATTTCATGTGTCCGTTAAATCCATGAGACTGTAGGGTGTCTCATTTTTCATTTTAGGTTTTAGAAGGTTTTTCACGCATACTTTGTGGTTGATATATGCCCTCGATGCGCACTTTTGCAGAGCCCACACTGATGCAAGCTCTACAGCACACAACAGTCAAAGCAGGGTTATGTTTTTGCATGTCGTGCACAATAACCCTAAAGACACCGGGGTGGCGGCTTGTTTATATATATATATATATATATATATATATATATATATATATATATATATATATATATATATATATATATAAATATAGCTGCGAGCAGCGATGAAGGGCCAAAGCCGGTGGCACCACCATCCCGGTGCCTTTAGGTAACTAAAGGCACCGGGGTTGCGGTGCCACCGGCTTGGGCCCGTAATCGCTGCTCGCAGCTATATTTATTATTATTTTACTACCTTTTGGGCACTTTTGGGGCCCTTAACGTGCTCGAAAACTCTTGAAACTTTGCACACGGGTCAGAACCCGCGGCCATCAGGGCCGGGCTGAAGCTGGTACCCGGGCGTGGCAGGGGGGCTCGACAGCGCCCCCCTGGAACGAGATTCGAAAACATGTCCATATATCAAACACGCTTGCATGTAATAATCTGAAACTGGGTACATCTATAGACATCATCGGGCCGAACAACTTTCGTGCTCTAAGTTTTACGGCAGCCCAACAGGAAGTCAGTTATTATGGGTTGTTTGGAAACGCATGCTCAGGAATTTGAAACACTTCTCCTAGGGGATTTATCCGTTCGTCAGCAAACTCGGTGTGCATGAAGTCAAGACATTGAGGATGAAAAATTGCCAGGGGATTTTTGATATCTCGAACGGTTTGGCCGTGGCGAGGAAACAAATTTATGGCGAATAATGGAAACAGGAAGTGTGTTATAACTTCTGCATACATTGACTGATCTTGATGAAACTTCAGCAGTGTGTTCGTTGTAAGAGGCCGATCACATGGATGTAACTATTGTGAGTCAAAGTTATAGCGCCACCAACTGGCAGCAGGAAGTGTGTCACTTTCAAAATGCTTTGAAATCACCCTCTTATTTTTACCCGATTTGCTTCAAACTTCATCTGTATAATGTAAATACACGCCAGATGTAGACCTGTGAAAGGATTATTGATATCTTAAATACTGTTGCCATGGCAACGCATTAAACTTTAATATTCTTTTTGAATGCTTTTGAGGCTCTTAACATTCTTCAAATTGCATAAAACTCGACAGACACATTACATTTATTAGCTAGTAGACATGTGCAAAGTTTCAGAAACGGGCGTGGTGAGGGGCTCAGTAGCGCCACCTTTAGTCAAAAATGGGGTATAGTTTTACCTACAGTAACAAAAAAAGGGAAGCAAAATTGTTCTCCTCGAGCCGGACAACTTTCTAATTTACACTCACTAGCTCGGATCGACAGGAAGTCAGATATTTTGGTTTGAATGTGATTTTCAGGAGGATTTTCTCCCTCCCTCTCTCTCTGTCTCTGCATCTATGTGTGTGTGTGTGTGGGGTGAGGGGATTGTCTGTTGAGTGAAAATGCTTTTAAAATAGTTTTTCAAGGTTTTGGGGCCCTTAACGTGCTCGAAAACTCTTGAAACTTTGCACACGGGTCAGAACCCGCGGCCATCAGGGCCGGGCTGAAGATGGTACCCGGGCGTGGCAGGGGGGCTCGACAGCGCCCCCTGGAACGGGGTCCGAAAACTTGGTCCATAAATCAAACACGCTTGCATGGAATAATATGAAACTCGGTACACATATAGATCTCATCGGTTCATATTTACTTCATGCTCTTACTTTTTACCCCAGCCCAACAGGAAGTCGGCTATTTAGGGTTGTTTGTTAAACGCATGCAATGGAATTTAAAGTACTTCTCCTAGAGAATTCAAAGAAATGCCACGAAACTCGGTCAGCATGAAGTCAAGACATTGAGGATGAAAAATTGCCAGGGGATTTTTGATATCTCGAACGGTTTGGCCGTGGCGAGGAAACGAATTTATGGCGAGAAACGTGAAACAGGAAGTGTGTTATAACTTCAGCATACATTAGCTGATCTTAAGGAAACTTCACCAGTGTGTTCGCTGTAAGAGGCCGATCACATGGATGTGACTATTGTGAGTCAAAGTTATAGCGCCACCAACTGGCAGCAGGAAGTGTGTCACTTTCAAAATGCTTTGAAATCACCCTCTTATTTTAACCCGATTTGCTTCAAACTTCATCTGTATAAATGTAAATACACGGCAGATGTAGACTTGTGAAAGGATTATTGATATCTTTGATACTGTTGCCGTGGCAACGCATCAAACTTTAAAATTCTTTTAGGATGCTTTTGAGACTCTTAGCATGCCTGAAATTGCTTGAAATTGCATGAAACTCGACAGACAGATCACATTTATTAGCCAGTAGACATGTGCAAAGTTTCAGAAACGGGCGTGGTGCAGGGACTCAGTAGCGCCACCTTTTGACAAAAGTGGGGGGGTTAGTTTCATCTACAGTTACAAAACTTTTTCAACTTGATAAATACATTAAAGATGCTAAATTGTGAACGGATATTGAATATCTCAAACGGTTTTGCTATGGCGAGGGATTATGTCAAGTCAAGTCAAGTCAAGTCAAATATATTTATATAGCGCTTTTCACAATACAGATTGTATCAAAGCTGCTTCACAGTATCAATCAAAACAACTTAATGTTTGTTTATTACTGGAAAAAAGACATCCAAGTTTGGTAGAGCTGATCAATGGTATGATTGGTTAATTAATTTGAATATCCCCAACTGAGCAAGCCTAAGGCAACAGTGGCAAGGAACCGAAAAACTCCATCCAGTGACCTAATGGTGTCCTAACACCCCATCAGATGACCCAATGGAGAAAAAAAAACCTTGGGAGAACCCAGGCTCAGTCGGGGGCCAGTTCTCCTCTGGCGTTTATGAACTAGAGGCCGAATTTACAGTAACTGTAAGATAAAAAATTTATATGAATGCCTGGCTAAATAGATGCGTCTTCAGTCTAGTTTTAAACTGGGAGAGCGAGTCTGAGCAACGAACAATATCAGGAAGGCTATTCCAGAGCTTCGGAGCTAAATGTGAAAATGCTCTGCCTCCTTTGGTGGATCTGGATATCCTAGGAATGACCAGAAACCTCGAATCTAGTGATCTTAAAGAGCGCGATGGATTGTAAGGCGATAGAAGATCCGTTAAATAGACTGGAGCTAAACCATTTAGAGCTTTATAGGTCAAAAGCAATACCTTGTAATTAATACGGAACTTTATAGGTAACCAATGAAGTGATGATAAAATCGGTGTTATATGATCATATTTTCTTGATCTAGTAAGAACTCTAGCGGCTGCATTTTGGACTAACTGTAGCTTGTTTATTGAAGATGCAGGACAACCAGCTAATAAAGCATTACAGTAATCTAGTCTCGAGGTCATGAATGCATGAACTAACTTTTCTGCATCAGAGACTGATAGCATATTACGTAGCTTAGCAATGTTTCTAAGGTGGAAAAAGGCTGTTTTTGTAACATATGAAATATGCTTTTCAAAAGACAGGTTGCAGTCTAATGTAACACCCAGGTCTTTTACTGTAGCGGATAGAGTAAAAGGGCATCCTACTATGTTAAAGTCGTGCTGTGAAAGGTTTTGTGGATGGTTTTTAGAACCGATAAGTATTACCTCTGTCTTGTCTGGATTTAATAAAAGAAAATTATGCGTCATCCAATCTTTTATATCTTTAACACAATCTGTCAATTTGGATAATTTAGCGTATTCATCTGGCCGTGAGGAAATATATATTTGAGTGTCATCAGCATAACAATGGAAACTAATTCCATGTTTCCTTAGAATATTACCAAGTGGCAGCATATATATTGAGAATAATAAAGGGCCTAACACAGATCCCTGCGGCACTCCATAGTTTGCCGAAGTTATAATCGATTTTTCTCCATTTAAGTAGACGAAATGGTAGCGGTCAGATAAGTATGACCTGAACCAGCTTAATGCTTGTCCTTGAACACCAGTGTAATTTTGTAGTCGATCTAAGAGTATTGTGTGATCTATAGTATCGAACGCAGCACTAAGATCAAGTAAAACTAGTACTGAGATACAGCCTTGGTCCGAAGCTAAAAGTAAATCATTTGTGATTCTAACAAGCGCAGTTTCAGTGCTATGATGTGGCCTGAATCCAGACTGAAACTTTTCATAGATGTCGTTTTCTTGCAAGAAAGAGCCGAGTTGAGCGGACACAACTTTTTCTAATATTTTTGACATAAATGGAAGATTCGAAATGGGTCTGTAATTTGCTAGGTTATTTGGATCTAATTGTGGTTTCTTAATAAGAGGTTTTATAACTGCCAGCTTGAACGTTCTTGGAACATGACCTAAAGATAAAGATGAGTTAATAATATTGAGAAGAGGCTCTTCCACTACAGGTAACACTTCTTTCAGTAGTTCAGTTGGTATAGGATCTAATAAACATGTTGTTGTTTTAGATGAAGTGATAAGTTTATTTAACTCTTTTTGTTCTATGGTTGTAAAGCATTGTAATTGTTCTTGCGGGGTGATAATTGCGGCCGAATTATAAGGCGCGAGCAAAGATCGAACGTTTACGATTTTGATTCTGATGCTTTCAATTTTCTCGGTGAAGAAGTTCATGAAATCATTACTACTAAACTGTAACGAGGTATTTTGTTCAGACGACGTCTGTTTATTTGTTAGTCTAGCCACGGTATTAAATAAAAACCTTGGATTATTTCGGTTGTTTTCTATTAATTTGCTGAGGTGCTCAGCCCTGGCCGTTTTAAGTGCCTTTTTATAAAGTGACATACTGTCTTTCCACGCGATTCTAAAGACCTCTAAATTAGTTTTTTTCCATTTACGCTCTAAATTACGGATTTCTCTCTTTAAAACATACGTAGTATTATTGTACCATGGTGCTATACTTTTTTCTCTGACCTTTTTTAATCTAATGGGTGCAACAATATCCAATGTTCTAGAGAGAATGGTGCTCATAGTGCTAGTTAGTTCGTCTAATTCATCTGTTTGTTTGGGTTCAGACAGCAGCTGAGACAGATCAGATAAGCTATTTGAGAAATGATCTATGGTGGATGGACGAATTGTTCTACCTGGTCGATAACGTGGCGCAGCATGACATATTACAGCAGTGCGTAATATGCAAGTTACCAAGTAGTGGTCAGTGACATCATCACTTTGTGGAACAATATCTATATCGGTTGGATTGGTTCCATATGATATAATTAAATCGAGTGTATGATTAAGACGATGAGTTGGTCCGGTGACGTTTTGTTTGACCCCGAAGGAGTTTAATAAATCTGTAAACGCAGCCCCTAACGCATCATTTAAATTATCTACGTGTATGTTAAAATCTCCAACAATTAATGCTTTATCGACGTTGACCAAAAGATCTGATAGAAAGTCAGCAAACTCTTTTAGGAAATTGGCGTAAGGCCCTGGAGGTCTATATACGGTAGCCAATGCTAGAGATAATAGGGATTTTTTTCTTACATCTAAGAGCGTAACATTTAGCACAAGTACTTCAAACGAATTAAACCTATGACGAGTTTTCTTAGTAACATTCAGGATATCTCTGTAGATTGTTGCAACACCGCCGCCACGACCGATCAGACGGGGCTCATGCTTATAACAGTATCCTGGCGGAGTAGACTCATTTAGACCGAAATAATCATTTGGTTTAAGCCAGGTTTCAGTAAGGCACAGAACATCGAAATTATTATCTGTGACCATTTCATTTACAATAACCGCCTTAGGTGTGAGCGATCTAATGTTTAGAAGACCTAGCTTTAGAAATTGTTTTTGTTCACTAATAGCGAGATTTTTTGTTTTAATAACAATTAGATTTTTTCTAGATCCTGCAGTAGATTTATTATTTGATCTTAGTAAACGAGGAATAGACACAGTTTCTATGCAATGTTCTACACTAGTATTAATATCAATTAAATTGGTGCAGTGGAGACTGTGATTTGGATTTTTGGTTACTAGTCAAATGGTATTTAACATCTTGGAGATGTTATCCGACAGAAGATCTGCCCCGATTCTACTTGGGTGTAAGCCATCAGCGCGGAAGAGCCTTGGTCGCTCCCAAAACAGATTCCAATTATTTACAAAAATCAATTTCTGCTCATTGCACCATGACAATAACCATTCATTTAGAGCGAATAATCTACTGAACTTTTCATGCCCTCGTCGGTACGTAGGAAGCGGTCCAGACACAATAATCGATGTTTCAGGCGATGTGCTGCGTACCGTATCGATAAGGCTCCTGAAGTCTTTCTTCAGAACCTCCGTCTGTCGCAGCCTAGTGTCGTTAGCTCCCGCATGCAGCACAACAGCTCCGACGCGCTCGTCACCGTTCAAGATCTCAGTTACCCGCGCAGTGATATCGAGAACACGAGCACCAGGAAAGCAGTGACTGTGCACCTTACTTTTACCTAACGTAGCATGGACGTGTCGGACGGTGGAATCGCCGATGATCACAGCATCGCGTTCCGTTTCGCGAAGAGGGGAGAAGCGGTTCTGAGTGGAGATCTCGAAAACCGGGAGGGGCGAAAAGATTCTTGTCCTGGCTCGCGGCTTCCGCGGAACCACCCAGGCTTCGTGGTGGTGTGTTGGAGCCGGAGTGAATGAAATCATGGCTGATCGTGACCTGGACGCTCGGGACCAATGCTGAGAAACGCACGGAGTAGACGAGGTCGGCGTCAGCGGGTTACTAACGTTAATCACTGATCCGTGTGCATCAGCGCGTGATGTTTCAAGAGCTAAACGCCGGTCTCTCAGCTCAGCTTGTCTCTCTAGAAGGTCAAGGATCTGCTTTTCTACAGCTTCTAATTCAGACTGCACCGCAAGCAATTCAGATTTGTTCTCATCTGCACCAAAAGGTAGATAACATACACCTGATATATTCGCCATTTTAACAGATGGACAGTAAGTTAGCAATGATGCAACCAGTGATGCTATTAATATTTATGCTAATTTATGACTCAAGTCTTGGGTATAACCGTCTTTTTAGTGGTATGGGTGTAATATAGACGCAGGATAGACGGGAAAACAAACAAACTCACAGCAGGCAACGAGGCTGACAAAGGCAGTCGATCGCAGGGCGAGCAGCAGTGAAGCGGTGTCTCGCTCTACGACCAACAACCAATGTTCAAACCGTATTTGCGCAAACAAACAAACAAACATTTCTTTTTTTGATTATGTCAAAAAAAGAATCAGGAAATGTCTCATATCTTTCTAAAATGTAATTATACACCATTTATTTTTCTATAAAATTATACTAATATTAGAACTAAACCCATTGTATTCCTTTTTTTCAATTTAAGATTTATGTTAAGTTTAAAAACAGTCAGAATGGTTGTTTAGCCAAAAAAAAAAATCATTCATAGTGCTTTACTGCCCTCTTGTGTTCAAAATCAGGTAGGCAAATTGTATTAAATTGTAGGGACGCTACTATGGGAATATTTTCCCACCGTGACACCGCTGGGGGCTTTAAAATCGCTAACTTGAAAGCGAAAGTAACGGACGTCCCCACAAGACATTAACAAGGGTGCAGAGTACAGCGAGAGTTTTCAATTAAATCCTATGGAAGTAGGAATGAACTAAACAACATTCACTCTGTTCTGCTCGTTCCTCGGCGTGGACGCGCACCGTTATGAATGCCCGTGCAGCCGTGAGCATTTTCGTTTCATTTTAAAAGAAGCCCCATATCGGGGGCGGATTTCTTGAATGTATTTTACAAAATCACAATGTTGTGTTTGATTGCGAGTATCCAAAAATATAAGTAAACACTTTGCAGTTTGAATTATCTTCTTGAATAAAATGACGGAGTAGCCAATGTTTCCACTGTTCGATCGCGGACGTCCACACGGACATTGATAATGGTGGCGCGTGCAGAGCGCTCGAGGGAATTCCTATGAAGTAGGAATGAACTAAAAAACGTTCTCTCTGTTCTGCTCGCTCATCGTCGTGGACGCGCAACGTTATGAATGCCCGTGTGATGCAGCATAAGAGAGACGCTCACTCTCGACTCGTGATTAATGAAATTTGACTCCGGTTGCTGATCTTAGCTGCAACTTTCGTTCAGCTCACAATTTAGTAAGCAAACACGTTCAGGTTTTAATTGTAGTGACTAAATGATTTTATTAAACACACACACACACACACACACACACACACACACACACACACACACACACACACACACACACACACACATCAAATTGACGGTGGGGGGCAATGGTATATTTAAATCTGCATATTGTAATATATGCAGGGCACCCCAGTCTAGTCTTATTAAATGTATTCTTCATCTTTCATTTTTAATTTGTAAATTTGATCAATAAATTCAATTATTTAAAATGATAAGACACTATATGGCTTTTACCCTAGGTAGGGCTGATCAAATTAAATCGTTTACACTGAAAAATAACAATGCATTAAATAATGTTATGAGATTGTTTTAAATATAAGTCAATTAAAAATCGTTGGAAAGAATGATACTTTTAAACATAACACTAAACCGTCATTAGGTGTCGCCAGGCGACCATCTTAATGAGCAAGTCATTGATTCATTCGTTCAAACGATTCGTTCGAACGACTGAGTCATTCATGAATGAGACAGATGTTTATGGATTGGTCATTGAATCTTTGAGTCAACCAATTCGTTCAAAATGCTGAATCATTCAGTAATGAGAAAACACGTTGCTGTGAGATGCGCAGTGGTTCTGCTGTGATCTTTATTTAACTATTTTCGCTGCTAAAACTGAAAAAAAGTCAATATTGCATCTAAAATGTAAGTGACTTGACGTGTGTGTGAGAGAGATTGTGTCTGTTACAGTGACAAGAGTTTAACCCTTTAAGGCCTTGTCTTTTTGGATATATATCTTTTTTTTTATTACAAAATGTGCATACAACCCATATATTGTAAATGTATTGTTTGCTTTAAATTAAATTAAGATTGTATGTTTGGTAATTGAACCTAAATAAATTTAAAATTAGGAAGTCGGCTATTATGGGTTTAGGAAGGCCGATCAGATGGATGTAACTATTGTGAGTCAAAGTTATAGCGCCACCAACTGGCAGCAAGAAGTGTGTCACTTTCTAAATGCTTTTGACAAAAGTGGGGGGGTTAGTTTTATCTACAGTAACAAAACTCGATATGTATATTGTACTCTTCGAGCCGGACAACTTTCTAATTTACCGTTATTAGCTCAGACCAAGAGGAAGTCAGATATTTTGGTTTGAATATGGTGAGCCTCTCTCTGTCTCTCTCTGAGCCAATATGGCAGGCCGTTTTAACATTTAATCATTTTAACCTACTAGTCTCTATGTTCATGCTACTAGTACTTATTTTTTAGATACTAGTATCTATTCCATTAAGTACTAGTACTTATTCAATAGCGACTAGTGCTTATTCTGTTTAGAATATTCAAAGTGCTTATTCAATTTTTATGCTTATTTATATTTTCAGAGCAGAAAATCCGATTTTTCTGCTTATTCAATATTGCATCTAATATGTAAGTGACTTGACGTGTGTGTGTGTGTGTGTGTGTGAGAGAGAGAGAGATTGTGTCTGTTACAGTGACAAGAGTTTAACCCTTTAAGGCCTTGTCTTTTTGGATATATATCTTTTTTTTTATAAAAAAAGTGCATACAACCAATATATTTTAAATGTATTGTTTGCTTTAAATTAAATTAAGATTGTATGTTTGGTAATTGAACCTAAATAAATTTAAAATTAATGTTCTATATTTCAGATCAATATATTTGTTTTCCTTCATTTTAATCAACACTAAGTTTATTCTCATATGAATCATAAATAACTTATTTCTGTATAAAATAAAAAATCCCGAATAATCCAGACCAACCAGAGCGTACTATTTCTACAACATCATCAGTGCTGAAGCGGAACTAGCAGAGCCGTTCGGCAGATAGCGAGCAGATATTTTGTGTCACGTCGTGTACAATAACCCTAAAGGCACCAGGGTGGCGGTGCCACCGGCTTTTTATATATATATTAGTGCTGGGCAACGATTAAAATTTTTAATCGCGATTAATCGCATGGTTTTCTTGCGATTAATCGCGATTAATCGCATTGTTATGCGCAAAATTGAATAATGACTTCTAAAGTAGTGTATTGTGCACTTTTGATTTAAATGTACTGCTATATACACAAAAGTGCAATAACTTTAAACAAATAAGGTGCTTTTATACCAGCAGTATTCCCTTTACACAGTAATCTCAAATCTCAACTTAAACATTAATGTAATCAAATCAAATATTTAAACAAAGCTATTTGCCACTGCCAGGGCATTACCTTTTATCTAGTTTGTTAAAACAAGTCCAGTTTTCTTGTTTTTTTTTCTGAACAGGTATCAACAGGTATCTTTTATCAGGGAGCAGCAGAAACAGTCTATGTAGTAGTCAGAGGTCATGATCACTACTATATAAGTCGACCAACGTTACTTATAGTAGCTTAGGTTTGGTCATGCCATGGTTTAAGATTACATTAAACAGAGTAAAAAAAACAATTTATACTTTATACTCACGCTGTTGCTGTGTAGCGCGCGTACACTTCGGCGTACCCTGACGTGCACCTCTCCAAAAATGTAACGTCAATTCTACGCGTACCGCAAGCGCTGTGATTGCTACAACCGCTCCCCGGGTTTCACATGCTCCCTGTGCATGTGTAATTGCGCGTCAACGCGGACAACGACGCAGAGATATAAATGAAAACCAACGCGTAGTCTATAGCGTATTGTCTTCGGCGTAAGTCCGACGCAGAAGTATAAATCAGCCAAGAGTGAGGTGAAGTGGTCGAGCACAAGGTGCAGCGACAAGCGGGTGCGTTCCTGTGAAACTGTTGCGGTCATGCTCACCTCAAGCACGCGCCCGCACGTTGCCGAAGTTGAATTGTCTATAACTTTTTATAAAGGACTCGCAGCACAAATCATTAGAAGAGAGACTGATCCTCGGCTCGCTGTTAGTGAGTTTCCAGGATCTAAATAGTTATTATCTATAGGTTTTATAGGTAATATCCATAGAGCGCATGTCATTCACTCGCGGAGCGCAACCCTTTAACTGTTCACCAGAGAGAACCTGCCTCTCTCCACTGCTTGTTTGGGTGGGTTATTTGCTGGCTGACCAACATCCCACCCCTCCTGTGATCATGGTTTGACTGTAGGCCTATGTGTATTCAGAGCCAGTGAGCAACGGACTTTCAAAATAATAATAATAAAAAAAAATGCGTTAACGTGCGATAAAAAAATTGTCGGCATTAATTAATAAATGCGTTAACGCGATAATAACGCGTTAACTTGCCCAGCCCTAATATATATATATATATATATATATATATATATATATATATATATATATATATATATATAAATATAGCTGCGAGCAGCGATGAAGGGCCAAAGCCGGCGGCACCGCCACCCCAATATTCTTTTTGGATGCTTTTGAGACTCTTAGCATGCCTGAAATTGCTTAAAATTGCATGAAACTCGACAGACAGATCACATTTATTAGCCAGTAGACATGTGCAAAGTTTCAGAAACGGGCGTGGTGCAGGGACTCAGTAGCGCCACCTTTTGACAAAAGAGGGGGAGTTAGTTTTATCTACAGTAACAAAACTGGGTATGTATATTGTACTCTTCATGTATACTATGTACTATAATAATATAAGACTTGGTACATATATAGATCTAATCTGGCCGTACAACTTTCGTGCTCTATGTTTTAAGCCAGCCCAACAGAAAGTGGGCTATTTTGGTCTGAATGTGGATGTTTTGCAAAACCAGCTTGTACATTTTTACTCACTCCTCTTAAGTGGTTTATTTTATTCCCACCAAACTTTTTCAACATGATGAAAATACATTAAAGATGCTAAATTGTGAACGCATAATGAATATCTCAAATGGTTTTGCTATGGTGAGGGATTAAAGTAATGTAAAAAAGAATCAGGAAACGTCTCATATCTTTCTAAAACGTAATTATACACCATTTAGTTTTATATAAAATTATACAAAAATATTACAACTAAACCCATTTTATTCTGTTTTTTCAATTCAAGAAGTATGAAAAAGTTTTAAACAGGCTATTTAGTGCTATCTGAAAAAATCATTCATAGGGCTATACTGCCCTCTTGTGTCCAAAATGATATCAACATAGTACATAAAACTATTTTATCAGGTATGCCTATTGTATTTATATATAAATATATTAGGTATATGGCTGTGATGATATTTTCCCACCGGTTAACCGACGTGTGACACCAGCGAGGGCTTCTAAATCACTAATATAAAAGTGAAAGTAAGTACGGACGTCTGCACGGACATTGATTATGGTGGCGCTCGCAGTACGCTGGAATGAATTCCTATGAAAGTTAAGTTTTTTTAGAAATTAACTAAAAAACGTTAGCTCTGTTCTGCTCACTCCTCGCGTTGGACGCGCACCGTTATGAATGCCTGTGCAACCGTGAGCTTTTTTGCTTGAAATTATTTTACAAAAACATGTGCTATATTTCAGATCAATATATTTGTTTTCCTTAAAATTATTCTCATCGGAATTATAAAATATGTATTTTTGTATATGTATTTTTTGTTCTGTTATATATGTATTTTTGATATGTGCCTTCGATGCGCACTTTTGCAGAGCCCACACTGATGCAAACTCTACAGCACACTTCTTTTCGACAGTCAAAGCAGGGTTACGTTTTTGCACGTCGTGCACAATAACCCTAAAGGCACCGGGGTTGCGGCTTGTTTTTATATATATATATATATATAAATATAGCTGCGAGCAGCGATGAAGGGCCAAAGCCGGCGGTACCGCCACCCTGGTGCACCAGGGTTGCGGTGCCACCGGCTTGGGCCCGTAAGCTATATTTATATATATATATATATATATATATATATATATATATATATATATTCTTTATTATTATTATTTTACTACCTTTTGGGCACTTTTGGGGCCCTTAACGTGCTCGAAAACTCTTGAAACTTTGCACACGGGTCAGAACCCGCGGCCATCAGGGCCGGGCTGAAGATGGTACCCGGGCGTGGCAGGGGGGCTCGACAGCGCCCCCTGGAACGGGATTCGAAAACATGTCCATATATCAAACACGCTTGCATGAATTAATCTGAAAATCGGTACACATATAGATCTCATCGTTTCATATATCCTACCCAACGGGAAGTCGGCTATTATGGGTTGTTTGGAAACTCGTGCTCAGGAATTCGATATACTCCTCCTAGGGAATTCACCCGATCGTCACCAAACCCGGTGTGCATGAAATCAAGACATTGAGGATGAAAAATTGCCAGGGGATTTTTGATATCTCGAACGGTTTGGCCGTGGCGAGGAAACAAATTTATGGCGAATAATGGAAACAGGAAGTGTGTTATAACTTCTGTATACATTGACTGATCTTGATGAAACTTCAGCAGTGTGTTCGCTGTAAGAGGCCGATCACATGGATGTGACTATTGTGAGTCAAAGTTATAGCGCCACCAACTGGCAGCAGGAAGTGTGTCACTTTCAAAATGCTTTGAAATCACCCTCTTATTTTTACCCGATTTGCTTCAAACTTTATGTGTATAATGTAAACACACGGCAGATTTAGACCTGTGAAAGGATTATTGATATCTTAGATACTGTTGCCGTGGTAACGCATCAAACTTTAAGATTCTTTTTTGATGCTTTTGAGACTCTTAGCATACTTGAAATTGCATGAAACTCGACAGACACATCACATTTATTAGCCAGTAGACATG
Organism: Gila orcuttii; assembly: GCA_026230005.1. Lineage (NCBI taxonomy): Eukaryota > Metazoa > Chordata > Actinopteri > Cypriniformes > Leuciscidae > Gila > Gila orcuttii. The sequence goes on from JAPDVR010000020.1 coordinate 17,659,204, forward strand.
TGCAAAGTTTCAGAAACGGGCGTGGTGCAGGGGCTCAGTAGCGCCACCTTTTGACAAAACAAGGGGAGTTAGGTCTATACTTTTATCTACAGTCTTAAAACTCAGTATGTATATTGTTCATATCGAGCTGGACAACTTTCTAATTTAATGTCATTAGCTCAGACCAACAGGAAGTCAGATATTTTGGTTTGAATGTGGATGTTTTGGAGAATTTTCTCTTCCTCTCTCTCTGACCCTACGTCTCTCCGTGTGTTTGAGGGGAGGGGGGTTTGTCTGCTGAGTGAGAATGCTTTTATTTTTGTTTTTCAAGGTTTTGGGGCCCTTAACATGCTCGAAAACTCTTGAAACTTTGCACACAGGTCAGAACCCGCTGCCATCAGGGCCGGGCTGAAGCTGGTACCCGGGCGTGGCGGGGGGCTCGACAGCGCCCCCTGGAATGCGATTCGAACACTTCTCCATATATCAAACATGCTTGCATGTAATAATATGAAACTCGGTACATATTTAGATCTCATCGGGTTGAACAACTTTCATGCTCTAAGTTTAACGACAGCTCAACAGGAAGTCAGCTATTATGGGTTGTTTGGAAACGCATGCCCCTGGAATTCGATATACTTCTCCTTGGGAATTGATCGGAATGCCAATAAACTCGGTCAGCATGAAGTCAAGATATTGAGGATGATAAATTGCCAGCGGATTTTTGATATCTCGAACGGTTTGGCCGTGGCGAGGAAATTAATTTACGACTAAAAAAGGACACATAAAGTGTGTTATAACTTAGTTAGTTTTACCTACAGTTACAAAACTTGGCGTGTATATTGTTCTCTTCAAGCCGAACAACTTTCTAATTTACAGTTATTAGTTCCGACCAACAGAAAGTCAGATATTGTGGTTTGAATGTGGATTCTGAGAATTTTCTCTCCCTCTCTCTGACAGAGAGTGTTCCCTGCCATTCTCTGTGTGTGTGTGTGTGTGTGTGTGTGTGTGTGTGTGTCTGTGTAGGGAGGGTGAGAAGGAAAGGGGGGGGGGTCTCTTCCAGTGATAGTTTAAACACAAAATCATAAATAGGGCTATACTGCCCTCTTGTGTCCAAAATTATATTTATATATAAATATATTACGTATATGACTGAGGATGTTGTGTTTTATAGCGAGTGTACACAAATATAAGTAAACAGTTTGCAGTCTGAATGATGTCCTGTATGAAAAAAATGACGGAGTATGTTTCCACTGTTCACACACACACACACACACACAGTTCGATCGCGCCCGCGCCTCTCTCTCTCACGCGCGCGCACACACACACACACACACAGTTCGATCGCGCCCGCGCTTCTCTCTCTCTCTCTCTCTCTCTCTCACACACACACACACACACAGTTTGATGGCGCGCGCCTCTCTCTTAAGCTGGAGTGTGTGTGTGCGCGCGAGAGAGACGCGCTGGCGCGAGCAAACTGTGTGTGTGTGAGAGAGAGAGAGAGAGAGAGAGAGAGAGAGAGAGAGAGAGTGAGAGAGGCGCGGGCGCGATCGAACTGTGTGTGTGTGTGTGAGAGAGAGAGAGAGAGAGAGAGAGAGAGAGAGAGAAAGGGGCGCGGGCGCGATCGAACTCTGTGTGTGTGTGTGTGAGAGAGAGAGAGAGACAGGCGCGGGCGCGATCGAACTGTGTGTGAGAGAGAGAAAGAGGCGCAGAAATCATTTTATACGGAAATCAATTATTTATAATTCAGATGAGAATGAAGTTAGTGTTAATTAAAATTAAGGAACATTTAGTTTTTCTGTTCTGAATATCATTAAAACAGAAAAGGCAGAGACAACATAATGATGAATAATCTTAAGATATTATATCGTATGCTATGTGTTGTGAATACACCCATGTTAAACATTAAAATTTACTTCCATTGCATATCATAGAACACATAAGCGTAAAATATAATTACATTAATAAACCTGTACAAAGACCTCCAGATAAATACTGGGCTTCTATATTTACACATTTAAGTGCTGAAAAACATATTGAGCTGTGACATCCTATGACATTAAAAATTATTCTATATTTAAATTATCTCATAAATGTGGCTTTTGTAGTTCACGATCATAGGCCCTGTCCCAAATGGCACACTTCATATGAATACTCGGTCTTGTGTACTTATTTCATGTGTCTGTTAAATCCATGAGACCCATGGATGAGGTGTCTCATTTTTCATTTTAGGTTTCAGAAGGTTGCTCACGCATACTTTGTGGTTGATATGTGCCCTCGATGCGCACTTGATGCACCCAAACTGATGCAAGCTCTACAGCACACTCCTTTTCGACAGTCAAAGCAGGGTTACGTTTTTGCACGTCGTGCACAATAACCCTAAAGGCACCAGGGTGGGGGTGCCACCGGCTTCTTATATATATATATATAAATATAGCTGCGAGCAGCGATGAAGGGCCAAAGCCGGCGGCACCGCCACCCCGGTGCCTTTAGGTATCTAAAGGAACCGGGGTTGCGGTGCCACCGGCTTGGGCCCGTAATCGCTGCTCGCAGCTATATTTAGCCATTGCATTGAACAAAGATAGCAAATAATTAGTTTTTACTGATTTTACTCTCAACATATTCAGTCATTACATTACATTTACATTTATTCATTTAGCTGACGCTTTTATCCAAAGCGACTTACAATTGCTATATTTCAGAGGTCGCACACCTCTGGAGCAACTAGGGGTTAAGTGTCTTGCTCAGGGACACATTGGTGTCTCAAAGTGGATTCGAACCCGGGTCTCTCACACCAAAGGCATGTGTCTTATCCACTGCGCCATCACCACCCATACAGTCAGATGGTTGTTTGAAGTGCAAACTCTCTCTGATTTTGTACATCAGTTATCGAATACAGTATGAACCAACAGATTTCACATTGACTTCCTGTGATATTATTTTGTGTGTATATATATATGTGTTGGTTTCTTCTGTAAGTTTATAGAGCAGCTCCTCCTGTTCACTTCTCCTGCGATATCTGACTCTATTTTGACCATGTTATTTCCTTTATTTCCTGGGGCCCCACTGTACATCTGTCTATACCTGACACACTCAGTTCAATATGGTCATTTCTTTAGAACCTCTTGCCTAGAGATTCATGTTGGTTTTAATAATAGAAAATGTGAACATTGAACCATATGAGAAGTCATATTCAGTCTGTGTGGGCGGTGCTACTGCAGGAGTTTATTGACACAGTGCAGAGATTCACAAAACCACTTGACTACAGACCGGCAGCACAACGATTTCAAGAGTGCCAGAACTGGTTATTATAATATTTCTGTTGTGAAACTCTTTGGCAAAGTTCTGAAAAAAAAAAAAAAATGTCTGAGGTGTTTATTTTCTTCTGCTTGTGCTCATGGAGTCTGTATGGTAAGTATTTTTATGGCTTTACTTCAGTTTATATTATTTGTCCACACATTCCTCTGCTCGTTATTATTTATATCATTAATGTTTCCCATAAAATGTATGTTTTATTAGACTAAAATACTTTTGTGTTCATATTGCTGTTCTGAACGTTGCCGATTTTCCCTTCCAATATGAAAGGTTTCATTTATTGTAAATTATAGAATTATACATTGAAATGAGTACATTGAAAAAAAAATTCCCTGTCACATGGTTAATAGTTGAGTTCAAATAGTTTCAAAATGGCTAAAACCCTCTTTCCGAGAAACTGTTTCTGTTTGTTGTTCAGGAGTGTTTGGTGTTGATGAAGTGAAGTCAGTGTCAGTGACTGAGGGAAAATCTGTCACTCTAAACTCTGATACTGAAATACAGACAGATCAACTGATAATGTGGAGAACTGTACACAACAACAATCTCATAGCTAAAATCAAAGAAAATAACTATAAGACAGATTTTCCTGATGAGAGATTCAGAGACAGACTGAAGCTGGATCATCAAACAGGATCTCTGACCATCATGAACATCAGAACCACCGACTCTGGACTTTATAGAGTAACCAGCACCAGATCAGAGACGCCGGTCAACACATTCTATCTTACTATCTATGGTGAGTTAAAACACTTTTCACAATTTCAGTAATTACATTTTTCTACTTACAATCGTATGTCTACGTACGTCATCAAGCATGTCTAATGATTTATTGTGTTTGATAATGTTCTGTCAGTGACTGTTATAGAAAGGACATTTTAGAAATTTCTTTACAGTACATTTCTATGTAATGAATGTGTGACACTTATACTTTAATTCCAGTATAGCATGAATCCTTTATACATGTTGAGAGAGACTCTCTCTGACCGACATCACAATAAACTCACACTCAACACATCAAAAAAAGACCAATAACAAAAATATTTTCTCAGCTTGTCTGCCTGTTCCTGTCATCAGCAGAGACTGTTCATCATCATCATCATCATCATCATCATCATTATCTTTGAATTGTTCACTGGTGTGTTCATCAGTGTTGAATGTGAGAAATGTGACTCTCTCCTGGTACAGAGGAATGAGTGTATTGTCCAGCATCAGTGTGTGTGATCTCAGCATCAGTCTCTCTCTACCGCTGGATGTGGAATATCAGGATAAAAACACATACAGCTGTGTGATCAACAATCCCATCAGCAACCAGACCACACATCTGGACATCAACACACTCTGTCACACACGTGCAGGTACATCTATGACACTATACTGTATGTAGGCTATATTGTTCACAAATTAAATGAAACCTATTTCTTATTATTAACCTGGCCATTTCTTCTCTCATAAGACTGCACCCGCTGCTGTGGTTTTACTGAAGCTGTGATCTGATTGGCTCTCTCTGCTCTGGTGGGTGTGGCTAAGTGTTGCTGTTCTGGTTTATGAATTCAGATCAAAACAGAAGAAGAGAGAGCAAACGTCACCATCAAACTCTGATTAATCAGATACTCAGGAAGGTGGAGATGTTCTTGAACTGCTTTGAGTACATCATTTTCTTGAGTAAATATAATTGATTAAAAATGTAATTTAAGTGATTATTAATTAATTTATTCCATAAAAAAAATATATATATTTTTAATTACAGTCGTGTTTTTATATTACTTTTCACAATACAAATGTTCGCAAATCTTTGCAAAAATAGTGCCTTACCCACTGATTAATGACAATCAATATATAATGATTGTATTCTTTTGTATTATTATAAGCCTTGGAATTGAATAACAAGATGAGGAAACGATTTGAAAACACTCTCTACTCTCTCATATGTAACACTGGAAAATACCATTCATTCTAGTAAATCGGTTTGGTTTGTTTGGATGTTTCTTGTAAATAAACAGATTCCAAAAGATTCTGACTTTTGTTTTTTTCAGTATTTGTTACTGTGCATCTTCGAATCAGTCACTCCCTATAAATAAGTATTCTGAGTATTCATGTTTTTAGTTGGTTATTTAGTGTAACACTATCTGATGTTTGATGTCATCACCCTAATTGGAGTTGTTCATTAAAACTCTCATTGATAGGCCTATAAATTATAAATTATACAATTAAATAGATTAGTTATTGCTATATATATTATATATATATATAAATGTATTTGGCCATTCAAAGGCTTCAGTGCAGTAATTCACTATGAGTCTTGCATTGTCAAGTTTTCTGCATGACATTTTGCTTTCCAAAATACAATATCCAACCAACCTTCAGAAGAGACATCCCTCATTTATTTGTTCTGGTCTCATTTATCTTTTGAATTTGTATTTGTACTTACACTTCTTTATTTAGCAGACATTTTTTATCTTGAAAATACCAGAGATACAATAGGCCACTCACTGCGATAAAAAAAATAAAATAAAAAAATACATATGACTTGGATATAATTAACTATTACATGAAAAAAAGGGCTGGAAATGCACATTCAAACCTATAAAAATGTCTTTTAAAAGGTGACAAACATTGATCTCATCATGGCTGCTGCACTGTAAAAAATTAAACGTAAAATCAACAGTAACTTACTGGCAACAAATATCCAGCAAGCTTCAGTATTTTATTCCACGGTAAAATTACTGTAAATCTAACTACAGCAGTTCACAGCTTACTGTATAATAACTTACAGTATATTTATACTGTAAAATTAATTACAGCTCTTGTTTTTGCACTGTATTTTAAAATACTGTAAAGTTACTATGCAGTATAATTGATTACGGTAGTTTTTATATTCACATACACAACATGTTATAACTAACTGCAATCTGTTACACGCTTAAAAACAGAATGAAATATAAAGGCTTGTATGCAAAAAATATTTCACACAGTTATATTACTGATTATTAGATGTCACGTCAATTATGACAACACTCAGAAGTCAGTTTAAAAACTTTTATTAAAACTGAATTCATTAAACTGTAGAAACACTCCAGACTTGGAAGGGCCAATGCAGATCCCAGATTTTTGTTGCCTATAGAGAACAAAACACAAAAATTGAGTTGCACTACTGCTTGACAAACATCAATGTGATAAACAGCTTTCATTTAATTTACAGTATATGGAACCACAATACATTCAACCAGGAGATGTGCCAAAACATAATACCTTTAAATGAGAATGAAACTATGTGAGGGTGAATACATTTTTGGGTGTACTATACCTTTAAACTAAATTCTAAGATCCTGATCTCCTCCCATGTTAAAATCTGAAACCGCTCTAATTTTATGAATTTTAATGCGTTCTTCAATAGCTGATAATGATTTACCTCAGGGATTATAAAACGGGGATTGTCGCCTAACTTAATGGACATTTTCGTGAATATCAAACGAATATTAAATATACAACTAAATTAACCGCAGTCCGTTGGCAGTGAATGTATCCAGACATCAACAAACTAATAGTGCACTTGAAGAAGTGAATGAAAACGAGTGAGCAAAATCGAACCCTGTGTACGTCTGGTCTGAATGACCGTGGATGCCGAGCTGAGGGAATTCATTCGGCGCGACTTTCACTGCCTGTGTATTCACTTGTGCATCAGTTGTAGCTACTCACGTTATGCATGTATAATATGACTTAAAACACTGTGGATGTCCCTTCAAGTCGTGCATAACATGGGTCGTTCTCTTACGAGAGGTTCTCTCGTATTGCGTAAGCTAGCTTACGCTACGGGAAAGATTCATCTTTTCTGAGAAATTGAAGCCAAAAATTATCCTTTAATTTTGTATCTATTCACAACGCAGTTCAGCTGCAGCAGAGCATGAGCAGGCTAGCTAGCAGCTCATTGGCTCGCTCACAGGGAACTGCTTAAGCCTATGAGGAGACACGAATGAACTCTCGGCCAATGAGAGTCTGACCTGCTCTCATTGCGTCAGAGCCCGCCGAAACGGGCGTGGCCAGAGAGTATAAATTCGCCTCTCAGGCTGTAAATTCTGATTTTTCATATCTTCAGCGAGGCTACACGCATCTGCTGATCCTGAGAGAAGCCGCCGTCGTGGAAAAGGCACCTTCTAGCGAGCATCTGGGAGTCTTCGCCACCTTCAGCCGTCCTGCAAGCTAGCGCCATCCGACGGATTCATATCCTTACCAAAAAAGCTTCTTGTATTGTGTGTGTGTATCTAAAAGAGCAGCGAGCGTCTTTTTTAAGATGCCTCGCACACCTGCGGCTCATGCCGCGTCCCTCTCAGCGCCAGAGCCCGCCTTCTTCTGCGCTCTCTGCCTGGGACTGGGACACGCAGAGTTTTCTCTCGCCAACGGCGGATGTTTCCTCTGCGATTGGGCTTCTGTTGTTGACCCTGCGGGCTCGACTCAAAGCGTTACGCCGCCTCCCCCTCTCACCGCCTACGAGCGCTGAATGGGGGACGAGCCGCTTACAGCTGTGCCAACCGCGGCTAGCTTTCTTTACTTTACAAGAGAGCTAGCCCGGCCCCATGCATACACCGGCAAGTGGGTTTATAGTGCGTTAGTTCCGTCGAGGTCGAACTAGTCGCTGCTATCACACCCTCTTATCTGCTCGCGCTATTAAGCCTGTATCTTCCCCCTAGCTCAGTGGTGGAACACAAAGCTTTTCGCGCCAGAGACCCGTGTTCGATTCCGGCTCTCGCAGATAATTTTTTATGCAGCTCTGAGCTCTCGGCTAGCTTTCTTACGTTACAGAAAGCGGCCACGCTCTCCCGCCTGCATATAACGCCGCTACATAAAGGGTTTATAGTGTATCAGTTCCGCTGAGGCCGAACCTGTTTCTGCTATGACGCCCTCTTATCTGCTCGCGCTGTTATGTTTGTGTCTTTACCCCTGGCTCAGTGGTGGAACACAAAGCTTTTCGCGCCAGAGATCCGTGTTCGATTCCGGCTCTCGCAGATAATCTTTATGCAGCTCTGAGCTCGGGCCCAGCTCTCTTACGTGACAGAAAGCGGCCGCGCTCTCCCGCGCTCATGAGAAACGTTCTCATTTCCGAGCATAAAGCTGGACAAATGGGTTATAGTGTGTTAGTTCCGCTGAGGCCGAAGTGGCTCAGTGGTGTATCACAAAGCTTTTCGCGCCAGAGACCCGCGTTCGATTCCGGCTCTCGCAGATAATTTTTATGCCGTCACAAGTCCAGCCTCTGCAGGCTAAAAATAGTCTCGTGCCCGCTTGCAGCGCTCACGTTTCTAACACGCACTTGCACGCGACGGCGCGTCACAAGTGCAGCCGATTTCAGGCTATATATATATCCCGCTGCAGGCCGCTCACGTGACCAGCCTCAGCTGAGAAAAGGACGGCTATTTCTCACCATGGCTGAACCGCCATCAAGGTTTCGCCCTCTGTCAGTCCCCGTTCACACGGCTACTGCAGCAGTGTACACCGCCATCAACAAGCCGGTCTCTTTTCCCGCTTGCATGTGCACAAACGCCGTTTTCACCGCGTCCCAGAGATATCTCAAAAAGAGCATAAAAACCTATTGTGTAGATAATGTGCCCACAACACTGTGTTCACTCATACACAAAACACTGCATGTGCACAAACACCGTTTTCACGGCGACCCAGAGATATCTCAAAAAGAGCATACAAACCTATTGTGTAGATAATGTGCCCACAACACTGTGTTCACTCATACACAAAGCACTGCATGTGCACAAACACCGTTTTCACGGCGATCCAGAGATATCTCAAAAAGAGCATAAAAGCCTCACGTGTAGAAAATGTGCCCACAACACTGTGTTCACTCATACACGAAAGCTTTTCAGTTCCCGTGTGTCTCACAGAGCCCACTCTCATAAAGCGGTTCCAACCCGCTCGAGTTTCAGAGTGCATAAGCGCGCCCACGAGCCTGTGTGCGCGTCCCACCTCTGCTCACTCTGTTACACGGCCCTTAAACTCCTCTCTGAGTGTAAGTCCCGCTGTCATAAACACTATGAGCGCGCCAGCGCGGCCCGCTGTGTGCAGCAACAGGGACCATGTAGCCATTCACCCCTTAGCGTTACGCTTCAAGCGTGGGAAGCTATTCCGGGAATTTCCCAGTGGGTGCTAAACACAATAAGGCTAGGCTATCGCTCACAGTTCCACCGCCGCCCTCCAGGTTTCCGAGCGCGGCTAGAAACTATTGTGAACCCAGAAGCAGTGACTCTGCTCCGTTCAGAGATAGCAAAACTATTGTGCAAAAGGGCTATAGAGAGAGTTCCTCTATCTATGAGCGAGTCGGGGTTTTACGGCCGTTATTTTCTGGTTCCAAAGAAAGACGGCGGCCTCAGACCAATCTTAGACCTCAGATTTCTGAACAAAGTTCTCATGAAGAGACCGTTCAAATTGCTCACTATCAGAAAACTCCTCGCGCATGTGCGCCAGGGGGACTGGTTCATTTCACTAGATCTGAAAGATGCCTACTTTCAGATTCAGATAAATCCCCTTCACAGGCCATTCGTACGTTTCGCCTTCGAAGGCCAGGTTTATCAATACACCGTCCTCCCGTTCGGCCTATCCCTAGCACCCCGCACGTTTACGAGGTGCATGGATGCGGCGCTCACCCCCCTGCGGAGTCAGGGGCTGCGAATACTGAACTATTTGGACGACTGGCTGATTTTGGCACAATCACAGAGGGAGCTACTGTCTCATCGTACAGTTCTCCTCGACCATCTGAAAAGTTTGGGCCTCTCTGTCAACTGGACAAAGAGCGCACTTCAACCCAGTCAGACTATCTCCTTCTTGGGTATAGAGCTAGACTCGGTCTCAATGACGGCTCGTCTGTCTACACAGCGCGCGCGGCCCGTGGTCCACGCGCGGTGAGACACACTCACACACGGTGAGTGCAGCGTCTCGCCGCATCTTTTCAGATTAACAGACTCACCTCTGAAAACTTTTCAGAAGGCGCTGGGTTACATGGCCTCAGCCTCCGCAGTGCTCCAGCTGGGGTTACTGCGCATGCGCCCGCTTCAGTTCTGGTTGAAGAGCCGTGTGTCTCACCGCGCGTGGACCACGGGCCGCCAGCTGATAAAGGTAACGCAGACCTGTATCACAGCTCTGCAGCCATGGACCATGACAGAATGGTTTCAGCGGGGCGTTTCCTTGGGGACCTTTTCTCGCCGAAAAGTCATTTTCGACAGACGCATCCAACATGGGTTGGGGTGTGGTCTGCGAGGGCTCACCGGCCTTCGGCCCCTGGTCAGCTCAGGAGAGTCTCCTCCACATAAACTGTTTGGAGATGCTGGCGGTCGAGAACGCGCTCACGCGCTTTCTGCCGCGCATTCACGGTCACCATGTGCTGATCCGTTCGGACAATATGGCTGTGGTCTCCTATCTAAAACCGTCAGGGTGGCGTCAGATCCAGAATTCTCTTCCAGCTGAAAGAACGCATCCTAGTTTGGTCCCAGTGTCACCTGCTCTCGCTCAGAGCGACGCACGTGCCGGGCCATCTGAACGACGGTCCAGACAGTCTGTCCAGGAACCCCATTCCCCCTGGCGAATGGTCCCTGCACACTCTTACAGTCCAAAAGCTGTGGCGAATATTCGGCAGAGCAGAGGTGGACCTCTTCGCCTCAGAAGAAAAAACCCACTGCCCAATATTTTTCTCAAAATGCGAGGATGCACTAGCCCAGACCTGGCCCAGCCGCCCGCTTTATGCATTCCCTCCGGTGTCTCTGCTACCACAGGTGCTTCAGAGAATCAGGTAAACACGCCACTCGGTGCTCCTCATAGCCCCGCTTTGGGAAGTTCAGACTTGGTTTCAGGAGCTCACTCAGCTGTCACAGACAGCCCCGTGGCCCATTTCACTCAGAACAGATCTCCTCTCCCAAGCTCGTGGCACGATCCAGAGCGCTGGGCGCTTCATGCGTGGGTGATCAACGACTACCCGTTGCTTTGCCAGAAGGAGTGTTAAACACGATCATGCAGGCTAGAGCAGCTTCTACTAGAAGGCTCTATGCGTCTAAATGGTCTGTGTTCTCTAAGTGGTGCACCGACAGAAACTTGGACCCACGGTCATGCGAGGTTCCTTCCTTGCTAGTTTTTCTCCAAGAGATGCTGGATAAGGGCAGGTCCCCTTCCACTCTCAAGGTGTATGTGGCAGCCGTCGCGGCGTTCGCTGAACCCCGGCGTGGCCAGTCACTGGGCAAAGATGGCTTAGTCATCCGCTTCCTCAGGGGAGCTAGAAGGATGAACCCCTCACGCCCCCCGTCGGTGTCGATTTTGGACCTTTCCATAGTTCTCGAAGCTATGAAAGCCCCCCCCCATTCGAACCGTTAAACACCGTGGAGCTCAAATACCTTTCGCTCAAGACTATCTTCCTGCTCGCGCTCGTGTCAGTGAAGCGTGTGGGGGACCTTCACGCGCTGTCAAGCAGCGCTTCCTGTCTGGAGTTTGGGCCCAATGACTCCTTAGTCGTTCTCAAACCTAGACATGGTTATGTCCCAAAAGCGATTGGTACCCCATTCAGGGCACAAGTTATTTCTCTATCGGCTCTGCCTGCATCCGATAGCGAATCTGACTCTAATCTCCTGTGTCCGGTCAGGGCCCTGAGATTATACTTTACTCGCACTGCTCCGGTCAGACAAGCTGAGCAGCTTTTTGTTTCGTTCGGTGGGCGCACCAAGGGGTTGGCCGCCTCGAAACAGACTCTGTCCAGATGGATAGTTGATGCCATTGCAGCCGCATACGCGTCAAAAGACCTGCCATGCCCTCTGGGCATCAGGGCCCGTTCCACTAGAGGCATGGCCTCATCGTGGGCTTGGTCCAGCGGAATTTCCATTCATGATACTTGTGTGGCAGCGGGATGGGCTTCCCCCTCCACCTTTATCAGATTTTACTATCTGGAAGTTCCCGCCTTGCAGGCTAAACTACTAGCAGTCTAGTATGTTACAGCTCTTCTGGTTGAGCTGCACTATAGGGAGTTATTCACGCAGACCGGTCTCGTTCTGTCCCTCCTTATTATGTGCTTATGTACTTCACAAATCCCCGACCCGCTCCGCTGGCCTTTGTCACATGTACATATTTTATTCCCACTCATAAGGGTTCCCCGGGGTCCCCCCTGGGACTCATAGTGGATGCTTAGCACGCACGGCGTTGACCAGGTGTTCCCGTAGCGTAAGCTAGCTTACGCAATACGAGAGAACCTCTCGTAAGAGAACGAATCGGTTACCTAACGTAACCTCGGTTCTCTCTAGATGAGGGAACGAGTATTGCGTTCCTGGCCGTGCTTGTGCTACTAGCGTTCTCGCTTCATTCTATGAAAACCAGAATTTACAGCCTGAGAGGCGAATTTATACTCTCTGGCCACGCCCGTTTCGGCGGGCTCTGACGCAATGAGAGCAGGTCAGACTCTCATTGGCCGAGAGTTCATTCGTGTCTCCTCATAGGCTTAAGCAGTTCCCTGTGAGCGAGCCAATGAGCTGCTAGCTAGCCTGCTCATGCTCTGCTGCAGCTGAACTGCGTTGTGAATAGATACAAAATTATAGGATAATATTATAGGAAATGCTACTGTATGCACGCACTGGGTATTTAAGTGTAGGCTATGTATTGGTTATGAATACGGCAATGCTAGCCTAGACCTCTCTCTCAGGCGACGTCCCACATGTCTCAGTCAGTGAGTCAGAAATCGAATACATAAAATATGAGTCTTAATAGACATATTGTTTAGTAGTACTTATTCAAACAACAAGAGATTTATTTACCCTTCGCAAAACTTCGTTCAGCTGCTGTCTACTGTGCGGCTGCTGTGGAACTTCAGTTGATTCAGTGAATATAGAGGGGGCGGAGTTATCAGCTTACTGACAGCTTGAGGATCGAATAAGATTTACACAAGCTCGTTTTAAGAACTTTAATTGGCTAAATATTTGTAAAACAGACAGACAGGCGTAAAGGGTGACCAATAGCATTGAAAAAAAAAAAGAAAAAAAAAGGGCACTTCGGAGTGTAAGGGCAAAAAGGGCATGTGTAAATCTTTTTTGAATATATAATTCACCCCTGTTGGTGGATGCTGTAACTTCAGTATCTGGAGGCAAGTTCTCTTTTGAAGTCCTTTCTACAATATCCATAATAATCCGTCTGTTTTTAATAAATAAAATTATTTGCAAACTACAGAAGAAAGTATATAAACTATAAGAAAATATAACTTTATATTAGGCTTCATATTATATATTAAATCTTTTACCAGTCAGTGACAGATCATTTTTTTCTCATTAAAAATTGCAGTTGCACTTCTGTTGCAGTTGTGGCCTAATGTTTAGAGAGTCGGACTTGTAACCTACAATGAACAGCGCTCTCTTACACTGGGCGCCGCAACAAAAATGGCTGCCCATTGCTCTGGGTGGTGTTCATGGTGTGTGTTTGCACTTGAATGTTTGAAATGGAGAGCATGTGACATCATACTTGGCTGCACATCACGTCACTTTCACTTTCTTCCAACCACTAGATGGAGCTAGATATCTCTAGATCAAGGTTGCGAACCCTGCTCCTGTAGGGCAATCTTCCTGCAGACTCCAGTTCAAGGATCCAACACACTAACTGTTCCTGTTATACCTTTAACACCTTCATTTGCTGCTTCAAGTGTGTTTGATTCGGGTTTGAGATTAACTCTGGATGGTTGCCCTCGAGGAGCAGGAGTTAAAGACCTACGATCCAGATGGGGAGACGTCTGAATAATTATGGTGAAATAATTGAATTGAACTAAGCCAGCGAATAATTATGTTTTTACTGTCTTATTTCTTAATATATTCAGTCAGATGGTTGTTTAAAGTGGACACAGTCTCTGATTTTGTACATCAGTTATTGAATATACCAGTGGTTCTCAAACTCTTTCAGCCTGTCTTGACACTGTCTTCACTTCATCTCTTTCAGCACCAAACACTCAGTTTCATAGATTAAACTCATATAACACAGTAATAATAACAATAATAAAGGGAAAACACGGGGAACTCATACAATCACATAGAACGACTGACAACACAAGTGGAACACACTATTTAAACACAGTAAAGACAAGCTTAACAAGGGAAAACTACAAAGAACTACAAAAGCAAAACACAAGACAGGAAATGACATAAAAGTCATGATAATTTAATGCTTCATAATGATGGAGAGGATACACACAAAAAAATCTTAGATTATTTTGTTCTACCCATATCCTGGGTTGAGCCTAAATTTCTCAACTCCGTGATCACGGCCGGTGCTGTCATTTTTACTTTGAATTTGGCGGGGATTAACTAGGCAAGTAGCTGGTGTAATGACGTTAGCTGCGCAAATGTTCAGTAATATCTTGATTTTAATTGGTTCATGTCTGATACGTAACGGAGATGATTACTGGCATAACATATTTACATCCAAAGGCACAGCAGATTTGTGCTTTTTGCGGTACATGTTGAAGAATACAGGATCGAAGTGCGCATGCGCAACATACAGTAAAAGAAAAATGCTAGTAGACAGTAAAAGCACTTCTTATTCTACCATTTGTTTTTTATTTGATTATGCGTAACTGCTACATTTGTCATCATAACGTCTAAACAATTGGAATAACACACATATTGCATATATAAAAAACAAGAATAAACAGTAAAAACAATTTTGGCAGGGTAGTGCCTAGTTTGCCTACCCAGAACCATAAACTGTAAGAAAATCAGATCGCACGTCACTGAAACT
This sequence comes from Gila orcuttii, assembly GCA_026230005.1. Classification (NCBI taxonomy): domain Eukaryota; kingdom Metazoa; phylum Chordata; class Actinopteri; order Cypriniformes; family Leuciscidae; genus Gila; species Gila orcuttii. The sequence continues at coordinate 17,674,240 of JAPDVR010000020.1, forward strand.
TGTCAAAGTGTGCAGCCTCTCTCTGCTCAACCCGTAAGTAAATCCATCGATCTGCAATGTTTTTTAAGTCCTTTAATGGTCTAGTAGTAGAACTACTCGGTTACTCACGTAACCTCAGTTCCCTGAGTTAGGGAACGAGTATTGCGTAGCTATACGCAGTGGGGAAACTCCTTTTCCTCGATTTACTGAAGCCTTTATGTAAAGCGCATTTGCAGCTGCACAGCTAGAACATGAGCGTCTGGCTCGCTCATAGGCTGCGCTGCGGCAACTGCACATCCAATGGCGCGGGCGCCTCTGACGTGCGACCAATGAGATTATTCTGCGTCATACACGTCAGAGCCCGCCAAGGGGGCGTGACCTCAGTCTATAATAGTCCCCGAATTCGCCATTATAGCAGGTTTAACGACTGAAGCGACAACTTGCCATGTTACCATAGTGCGGCCGGCTACGCAATACTCGTTCCCTAACTCAGGGAACTGAGGTTACGTGAGTAACCGAGTAGTTCCCTTTCGAACGGTCACTTCGTATTGCGTAGCTATACGCAGTGGGGACGCCATGCAAAACGCCGCACTGAGTAACTGGCTGCCACTGCAACTCAGGCCCCTGAGCATACAGAACAAGCCATAACCGCACCATTATGCATAAATAGACCAGACACCGTCCGGTCTAAATAGTACGCATCAGTTAGAATAACCCAACATACTACACCAACGAACCCAGACACTGTCGGGGTTATTAGTATATGAACGTATACCCAGACAAGTGGGTTTATACATGAAATTATAACCGGCCAAAGCGGGTTTTATATATGTATGGAATATAACCGGCAAAAGCGGGTTTTATATCATATAACCGGCCAAAAGCGGGTTTTATATATGTAATTATAACCAGCAACAGCGGGTTTATATATATATATATGTGAATGTGATTGTGCACAGTAATATATGACAAGACCGGCCACAGACGGGCCTTAATCATACCGAAAGCACCTTCGCCTGCAGGGAAGGCACTTCCATATTATAAAAAGTCATAAATGTGGAAGGCGAGGACCAGCCGGCCGCATCACAAATATCACTTATGGGAATGCCAGATGACCAAGCCCATGACGAGGCCATACCTCTGGTCGAATGGGCCTTGACGCCTATAGGGCAAACTTGACCTACTGCGGTATAAGCCATAGAAATAGCATCCACTATCCATCTAGACAGTCTTTGCTTAGTGACTGGATCCCCCTTGGATCTACCACCAAAGCAGACAAAAAGCTGTTCTGATTGCCTAAAAGACGCAGAACGCTCCAGATAGATTCTCAGCGCTCTGACAGGGCAGAGAAGATTAACCTCTCCATCCTCTGCAGAAGGAGGGAGGGCTGATAACGTCACCACCTGTGCTCTGAACGGTGTTGAGAGCACTTTAGGGACGTAACCATGTCTGGGCTTGAGGAAGACTCTGGAGTCATCCGGACCCCACTCCAAACATGCAGGGCTCACAGAGAGCGCCTGCAGATCTCCCACTCGCTTGATAGATGCCAAAGCCATAAGGAGAGCAGTCTTCAGCGAGAGGGGTTTTAGATCAACCGATTGGAGCGGTTCGAAAGGCGGACCTTTCAGAGCCCTCAGGACCATGGAGAGGTCCCAGGACGGCACAGATGGAGGTCTGGAGGGGTTCATCCTCCTAGCACCTTTAAGGAATCTCACGACCAAGTCGTTTCTTCCCAGTGACTGGCCTGCCACCAGAACATGATGTGCTGCTATGGCTGCCACATACACTTTGAGCGTGGACGGGGAGCGACCCGCATCCAGCAGCTCCTGTAGGAATGAGAGAACCACAGATATCTCACATGACCCTGGGTCAGCCTGATTTTTCGAGCACCAGCTGGAAAAACCTGACCATTTTGAAGCATAGAGGCGCCGAGTCGACGGGGCCCTGGCTTCAGATATAGTGCTTAAAACCTTCTCAGGAAGGTCTTTGGGTACCCGTTGAGGGGCCACACATGGAGGGCCCATAAATCGGGTCTCGGATGCCACAGTGTCCCGTTCGCCTGTGTGAGGAGGTCTTTCCTCAGTGGGACAGGCCATGGGATTGTGTCCGATAACTGAACCAGTTCCGGGAACCACGGTCTGGTTTTCCAGAGAGGGGCCACCAGAAGGACTGGGCACCCGCTCTCTCTGACCCGTTTGATGACCTGTGGGATCATCGAGACGGGGGGAAAGGCATAGAGGGGACGGTTGGGCCAGACATGGGCCAGCGCGTCCCTGTCCTTCGAGAAGAACCACTTGCAGTGGGTGTTGATTCTCGAGGCGAACAGGTCGATTTCGGCCTCGCCAAACACCTGCCATATCAGACTGACCGTCTGTGGGTTCAGGGACCACTCGCCGAGGGGAGTGTTGCCCCGTGAAAGCATATCCGCGCCCACATTCTGGACGCCCGGTATATGCGCTGCTCTCAGAGAGCTCAGGTTGGTTTGTGCCCATAAGAGGAGGTCTCTCGCCATCGCATGCAGGTTTCCAGACCTGATGCCCCCCTGGCGATTTATGTAGGCCACCACTGACATATTGTCTGTGCGGACTAAAACATGGTGACCTCTGAGGTTCGACAGAAACGCCATCAGGGCCAATGCAACTGCTTTCATCTCCAGACAGTTGATATGTAAGCTCTGCTCCGTGCTCGACCAGAGGCCGGATGCAGGCATGCCCTCGTGCAGCGCTCCCCAACCCAGGTTGGACGCATCTGTAAGAACCACTTTCCTCCTGGAAATTGTTCCCATTGTCACCCCCTCGTTGTACCAGCTCTGAGCCCGCCAGGGAATCAGGGTTCTTAAACAACCGTGATTTACCACGATGCGCAGTTTGCCCGACTGCCATGCGTGAGTTGGCACACGGCGCTTCAGCCAATGCTGCAGCGGGCGCATGCGCAGTAATCCCAAGCGGAGTACTGGCGATGCTGCTGCCATGAGACCGAGCAGTTTCTGAAATTTTTTCAGCGGCGCGTGCTCGCGCGCTCTGAAAGTGCCTGCAAGCGCTCGCACTGAGAGCGCGCGCTCTGGTGTGAGACGCGCTGTCATAGCTCTCGAGTTCAGCACTGTGCCCAGAAAAATCACGCTCTGGCTGGGGGTTAGTTTGCTTTTTGAAACATTGATTGTGAAACCCAGGCATTTTAGATGGCCGAGAATCAAATCCCTGTGTGTTAATAGCTCGATTCTCGACTGTGCCAGCACCAGCCAGTCGTCGAGATAATTTAACACACGCACTCCCTGATGTCTCAGAGGAGAAAGCGCTGCATCCACACACTTCGTGAATGTACGGGGCGCCAACGATAGACCGAACGGCAGAACGGTGTATTGATAAGCTTGGCCCTCGAAGGCGAATCTCAAGAATGGCCTGTGACGAGGGTTTATTTGAATGTGAAAGTAAGCATCTTTCAGATCCATTGTGACAAACCAATCCCCCGGGCGCACTTGCGCGAGGATATGTTTGATAGTTAACATTTTGAACGGCCGTCTCATGAGAGCTTTGTTCAAATGTCTCAAATCTAGAATGGGTCTGAGACCGCCGTCTTTTTTCGGAACCAGAAAATAGCGGCTGTAAAAACCCATCTGTTTTAGCGCGGGGGGGACTAGTTCTATCGCCCCTTTTGCTAATAGATTCTGTACTTCGGTGCGAAGCACGTGACTCACGCTGCTTCTCACCGAAGTCTCGAGAACCGCCTGAAATTTTGGGGGTCTGCGAGCGAATTGGAGCGAGTAACCTCGCTGTATAGTGTTTATGACCCAACTCGACACACCGGGGATAGCTTGCCAGGCTAGAACCCGTGTGGCTAGGGCTTGACACACAGATTGGGGCTGGTCGCCTAATGTAAGGGGACCTGATACCCTTATATTGTGATTTGTGCATACATTGAATATTGGACTGACTGTACAGGCATTCGCGTGTGGGGAAGTCAGTGATACAACAGGGGAGGGGCCACCTAGTGAAGGGGGACCTGATACCCTTATATTGTGATTTGTGCACACATTGAGTATTGGACTGACTGTACAAGCATTTGCGTGTAGGGAAGGCAGTATTACAACGGGGGAGGGGCCGCCTGGTGAAGGGGGACCGTGAACCCACGTGTTGTGTTTGTGAAACATACTCTTTTTGTGCTTTATTTGGGTCGCCGTGAAAACGGCGTTTGTTTGCAAGAACGCGCTTACTGTTGCGGGCCTGTTTGCAGTAATAAAATCCCCAGCCGCCTGAACTGAACAGGGGGCTGTGGGAAGTTTTGTTGACTTCTTTGAGGGTGGTCCGGCTAGTGCGGGACCCGTGCCCTCTCTCTTCCTCTTGCATGCTAGGACGACTTAGGCGGCGCTGTGTGAGGCGCGGCGCTTGGTCTGGGGCCTTGGCGTCGAGGAAGCGGGAAGCGCTTGGTTGCTCTCGGCTGGCGCTGGGCTTCAGCCGCAGGGCGGGGCTGAGAGGCCTGTTTCGCGGGCTTTGCTTGCCGAGGCGTCGACGGGGCTAGCTTGTGAGCACTCGACGCCGAGCTAGAACGTTTTGGCAGGAAGTGACGCATGGCCTGGGACGCTTTCTGTGCCTCGGTGTATCTCTCCGAGAACCCCGTCACCGCCGGGCCAAAGAGGCCGGTGCTGGATACTGGGGCGTCGAGGAACTTCGTTCTCTCCGCGTCCTTAATGTCAGTGAGGGTAAGCCAGAGGTGGCGCTCGAGCACGACCAAACTCGCCATGTTCCTCCCGATAGCCTGCGCTGTGGCCTTGGTAGCCCTCAAGGCCAGGTCCGTGGCGCTCCGCAGGTCCCGAAAAGCCTCAGGGTCCGGGCCAGCCTCGTCCATAGACCGGAGGAGTTTGGCCTGGTAAACCTGCAGCACGGCCATCGTGTGCAGGGCCGATGCAGCCTGACCGGAGGCGGAATACGCGCGTCCAGCAAGGGCTGAAGTGCTACGGCACGGCTTGTTGGGATGAACAGCTCTAGTTCGCCAGCTAGCAGCTGTGTTCGGGCAAAGATGAGCGGCCAACGCCTCTTCGAGGGGCGGCAACGACTCATAGCCTTTTCCCGCTGCTCCGTCCACGGAGGAGAGCGTCGCGTAAACTGCGGGGCCTCGTGTAGAATAAGGAGAGCGCCAGGCCTTGGTAAGCTCCTCGTGTACCTCAGGAAAAAATGGCGCTGGTTTGTGGCGAGGGGCCTGTTGGTGCCCTGGCAGAAACCAGCCGTCCAGCCGACTTCGAGGGGGTTCAGCGGGCGCGGCCCACTCGAGCTCGAGGTCCGCTACGGCCTGCGTCAGGATCCGAAGCATTTCCGCGTCGGAGTTAGTCCTGGTAGCTGAGGCGTTGGGCGTCGGCTGGGAAGCCATGACGGGGTCGAAAGAGCCCGGCCATTCTTCCTCAGACGCGGCGATAGACAGGCTGTCGTCGTGCTCGCTAGGCCCACCGAAGGAGACAAGGCCCGCCACGTGGGGGGGGCGCAGATCTCCCTCGAACAGGACCGGAGATGAACGGGCTGGAGAGAGTGAGGCACGCGGGGACGTGGCCGGCGTGCGTTCACTAACATCCATGCTCTCCGGATGCCGTTGGCTGCGGCGCTTCTTCTTCCTCGGTTGAAGTAGGGCCGGAGAAGGAAGCGCGGGAAGGGCAGCATCACCGTCACGGGAGAGGGCTAGCCGAGATCGCAGCACGGAGATAGGCATGCTCTCGCAGGCCGCACATCCGCCGGCAGACAGTGCATTCTCAGCATGGTGGAGTCCCAGGCATGGAATGCATTTAGCGTGTTGGTCCGCCTCGTGCAGCTTGCATCCGCACGTGGCGCAGGTATTGACACGAGGCATTTGAAACAACGCTCGTAACAAATAATACACACTATAATACAATTGTGGTGAAAAGGATATCGCCGGATAGCCACAGGAGAGACGGCGTCAGGAGAAACACGATGAATAGTGTCGTCTGCTGAACTGTAGCTCGCTCAGGCTGAAGGCTTGTTCGACGGCGAAGACTCAATAAATGGTCAGAGACATGAAGTTTGTCGCTGAAGGAGTAAAATCTGCTATAATGGCGAATTCGGGGACTATTATAGACTGAGGTCACGCCCCCTTGGCGGGCTCTGACGTGTATGACGCAGAATAATCTCATTGGTCGCACGTCAGAGGCGCCCGCGCCATTGGATGTGCAGTTGCCGCAGCGCAGCCTATGAGCGAGCCAGACGCTCATGTTCTAGCTGTGCAGCTGCAAATGCGCTTTACATAAAGGCTTCAGTAAATCGAGGAAAAGGAGTTTCCCCACTGCGTATAGCTACGCAATACGAAGTGACCGTTCGAAAGGGAACTTTTGCCAAGCGTGTCAAAGGTTACGGGTTCTAATCCGCACTCGGCATGTTTTTTTTTTTTCTCTCATCAAAACTACTCGGTTACTCAAGTAACCTCAGTTCCCTGAGTTAGGGAACGAGTATTGCGTAGCTGTACGCAGTGGGGAAACTCCTTTTCCTCGATTTACTGAAGCCTTTATGTAAAGCGCATTTGCAGCTGCACAGCTAGAACATGAGCGTCTGGCTCGCTCATAGGCTGCGCTGCGGCAACTGCACATCCAATGGCGTGGGCGCCTCTGACGTGCGACCAATGAGAACACTCTGCGTCATACACGTCAGAGCCCGCCAAGGGGGCGTGACCTCAGTCTATAATAGTCCTCGAATTCGCCATTATAGCAGGTTTAACGACTGAAGCGACAACTTGATATGTTACCATAGTGCGGCTGGCTACGCAATACTCGTTCCCTAACTCAGGGAACTGAGGTTACGTGAGTAATCGAGTAGTTCCCTTTCGAACGGTCACTTCGTATTGCGTAGCTATACGCAGTGGGGACGCCATGCAAAACGCCGCACTGAGTAACTGGCTGCCACTGCAACTCAGGACCCCTGAGCATACAGAACAAGCCATAACCGCATAATTATGTATAAATAGACCAGACACCGTCAGGTCTAGAAACAGAAATAACCCAATATACTACACCAATGAACCCAGACACTGTTGGGGTTATTAGTATACAAACATATAACCAGTCAAGTGGGTTTATATATGAAATTTTAACCGGCCAAAGTGGGTTGATATATGTATGGAATATAACCAGCCAAAGCGGGTTTTATATATGTATGGAATATAACCGGCAAAACGTGTTTTATATATGTCATATAACCGGCCAAAAGCGGGTTTTATATGTCATATAACCGGCCAAAAGCGTGTTTTATATATGTTAATATAACCAGCAACAGCGGGTTTTATGCATGAAATACAACCGGCCAGCAGCGGGTTTTATATACAGGTCCTTCTCAAAAAATTAGCATATTGTGATAAAGTTCATTATTTTCCATAATGTAATGATAAAAATTAAACTTTCATATATTTTAGATTCATTGCACACCAACTGAAATATTTCAGGTCTTTTATTGTTTTAATACTGATGATTTTGGCATACAGCTCATGAAAACCCAAAATTCCCGTCTCAAAAAATTAGCATATCATGAAAAGGTTCTCTAAACGAGCTATTAACCTAATCATCTGAATCAACTAATTAACTCTAAACACCTGCAAAAGATTCCTGAGGCTTTTAAAAACTCCCAGCCTGTTTCATTACTCAAAACCGCAATCATGGGTAAGACTGCCGACCTGACTGCTGTCCAGAAGGCCATCATTGACACCCTCAAGCAAGAGGGTAAGACACAGAAAGAAATTTCTGAACAAATAGGCTGTTCCCAGAGTGCTGTATCAAGGCACCTCAGTGGGAAGTCTGTGGGAAGGAAAAAGTGTGGCAAAAAACGCTGCACAACGAGAAGAGGTGACCGGACCCTGAGGAAGATTGTGGAGAAGGACCGATTCCAGACCTTGGGGGACCTGCGGAAGCAGTGGACTGAGTCTGGAGTAGAAACATCCAGAGCCACCGTGCACAGGCGTGTGCAGGAAATGGGCTACAGGTGCCGCATTCCCCAGGTCAAGCCACTTTTGAACCAGAAACAGCGGCAGAAGCGCCTGACCTGGGCTACAGAGAAGCAGCACTGGACTGTTTGCTCATTTGAAAGCAAATTTTGCATGTCATTCGGAAATCAAGGTGCCAGGGTCTGGAGGAAGACTGGGGAGAAGGAAATGCCAAAATGCCTGAAGTCCAGTGTCAAGTACCCACAGTCAGTGATGGTCTGGGGTGCCATGTCAGCTGCTGGTGTTGGTCCACTGTGTTTTATCAAGGGCAGGGTCAATGCAGCTAGCTATCAGGAGATTTTGAAGCACTTCATGCTTCCATCTGATTTCATTTTTCAGCACGACCTGGCACCTGCTCACAGTGCCAAAACCACTGGTAAATGGTTTACTGACCATGGTATTACTGTGCTCAATTGGCCTGCCAACTCTCCTGACCTGAACCCCATAGAGAATCTGTGGGATATTGTGAAGAGAAAGTTGAGAGACGCAAGACCCAACACTCTGGATGAGCTTAAGGACGCTATCGAAGCATCCTGGGCCTCCATAACACCTCAGCAGTGCCACAGGCTGATTGCCTCCATGCCACGCCGCATTGAAGCAGTCATTTCTGCAAAAGGATTCCCGACCAAGTATTGACTATTGAGTGCATAACTGAACATAATTATTTGAAGGTTGACATTTTTATTTTTGTATTAAAAACACTTCTTTTATTGGTCGGATGAAATATGCAAATTTTTTGAGACAGGAATTTTGGGTTTTCATGAGCTGTATGCCAAAATCATCAGTATTAAAACAATAAAAGACCTGAAATATTTCAGTTGGTGTGCAATGAATCTAAAATATATGAAAGTTTAATTTTTATCATTACATTATGGAAAATAATGAACTTTATCACAATATGCTAATTTTTTGAGAAGTACCTGTATATGTGAATGTGATTGTGCACAGTAATATATGACAAGACCGGCCACCGACGGGTCTTAATCATACCGAAAGCACCTTCGCCTGCAGGGAAGGCACTTCCATATTATAAAAACTCATAAATGTGGAAGGCGAGGACCAGCCGGCCGCATCACAAATATCACTAACGGGAATGCCAGATGACCAAGCACATGACGAAGCCATACCTCTGGTCGAATGGGCCTTGATGCCTATAGGGCAAACTTGACCCGCTGCGGTATAAGCCATAGAAATAGCATCCACCATCCATCTAGACAGTCTTTGCTTAGTGACTGGATCCCCCTTGGATCTACCATCAAAGCAGACAAAAAGATGTTCTGGTTGTCTAAAAGACGCAGAACGCTCCAGATAGATTCTCAGCGCTCTGACAGGGCAGAGAAGATTAACCTCACCATCCTCTGCAGAAGGAGGGAGGGCTGATAACGTCACCACCTGTGCTCTGAACGGTGTTGAGAGCACTTTAGGAACGTAACCATGTCTGGGCTTGAGGATGACTCTGGAGTCATCTGGACCCAACTCCAAACATGCAGGGCTCACAGAGAGCGCTTGCAGATCTCCCACTCGCTTGATAGATGCCAACGCCATAAGGAGAGGGGTTTTAGATCCCCTTCAGCGAGAGGGGTTTTAGATCAACCGATTGGAGCGGTTCGAAAGGCGGACCTTTCAGAGCCCCCAGGACCGTGGAGAGGTCCCAAGACGGCACAGATGGAGGTCTGGAGGGGTTCATTCTCCTAGCACCTTTAAGGAATCTCACGACCAGGTCGTTTCTTCCCAGTTACTGGCCAGCCACCAGAACATGATGTGCTGCTATGGCTGCCACATACACTTTGAGCGTGGACGGGGAGCGACCCGCATCCAGCAGCTCCTGTAAGAATGAGAGAACCACAGATATCTCACATGACTTTGGGTCAGCCTGATTTTTCGAGCACCAGCTGGAAAAACCTGACCATTTTTAAGCATACAGGCGCCAAGTCGACAGGGCCCTGGTTTCAGATATAGTGCTTAAAACCTTCTCAGGAAGGTCCTTAGGGTACCCATTGAGGGGCCAACATGGAGGGCCCATAAATCGGGTCTCGGATGCCACAATGTCCCGTTCGCCTGTGTGAGGAGGTCTTTCCTCAGTGGGACAGGCCATGGGATTGTGTCCAATAACTGAACCAGTTCCGGGAACCACGGTCTGGTTTTCCAGAGAAGGGCCACCAGAAGGACTGGGCACCCGCTCTCTCTGACCCGTTCGATGACTTGTGGAATCATCGAGACGGGGGGAAAGGCATAAAGGGGACGGTTGGGCCAGACATGGGCCAGCGCGTCCCTGTTCTTCGAGAAGAACAATTTGCAGTGGGTGTTGATTCTCGAGGCGAAAAGGTCGATCTCGGCCTCGCCAAACACCTTCCATATCAGACTGACCATCTGTGGGTTCAGGGATCACTCGCCGAGGGGAGTGTTGCCCCGTGAAAGCATATGCGCGCCCACATTCTGGACACCCGGGATATGCGCTGCTCTCAGAGAGCTCAGGTTGGTTTGTGCCCATATAGAGGAGGTCTCTCGCCATCGCATGCAGGTTCCCTGACCTGATGCCCCCCTGGCGATTCATGTAGGCCACCACTGACGTATTGTCTGTGCGGACTAAGACGTGGTGATCTCTGAGGTTCGACAGAAATGCCTTCAGGGCCAACCCAACTGCTTTCATCTCCAGACAGTTGATATGTAAGCTCTGCTCTGTGCTCGACCAGAGGCCGGATGCAGGCATGCCCTCGTGCAGCGCTCCCCAACCCAGGTTGGACGCATCTGTAAGAACCACTTTCCTCCTGGAAATTGTTCCCATTGTCACCCCCTCGTGTGCCAGTTCTGAGCCGGCCAGGGAATCAGGGTTCTTAAACAACCGTGCATTGCTGCATCGGGCGCATGCGCAGTAATCCCATGCGGAGTACTGGCGATGCTGCTGCCATGAGACCAAGCAGTTTCTGAAATTTCTTCAGTGGTGTGCGCTCGCGCAATCTGAAAGTGCCTGCAAGCGCTCGCACCGAGAGCGCGCGCTCTGGTGTGAGTCGCGCTGTCACAGCTCTTGAGTCTAAAACTCTGCCCAGAAAGATCATGCTCTGGCTCCCTGATGTCTCAGAGGAGAAAGCGCTGCATCCACACACTTCGTGAATGTACGGGGTGCCAACGATAGAACGAACGGCAGAACGGTGTATTGATAAGCCCGGCCCTCGAAGGCGAATCTCAAGAATGGCCTGTGACGAGGATTTATTTGAATGTGAAAGTAAGCATCTTTCAGATCCATTGTGACAAACCAATCCCCCGGGCGCACTTGCGCGAGGATATGTTTGATAGTTAACATTTTGAACGGCCGTCTCATGAGAGTTTTGTTCAAATGTCTCAAATCTAGAATGGGTCTGAGACCGCCGTCTTTTTTCGGAATCAGAAAATAGCGGCTGTAAAAAAAAAAAAAAAACATATTTTTTACCGGGGGGGGGGGGGGGGACGGACAAATAATCGCCCCTTTTGCTAATAGATTCTGTACTTCGGTGCGAAGCATGTGACCCACGTTGCTTCTCACCGAAGTCTCGAGAACCGCCTGAAATTTCGGGGGTCTGCGAGCGAATTGGAGTGAGTAACCTCGCTTTATAGTGTTTATGACCCAACTCGACACATCAGGGAGAGCTTGCCAGGCTAGAACCCGTGTGGCTAGGGCTTGACACACTGATTGGGTCTGGTCGCCTAACGTAGGGGGACCTGATACCCTTATATTGTGATTTGTGCACACATTGAGTATTGGACTGACTGTACAAGCATTTGCGTGTGGGGAAGTCAGTGTTACAACAGGGGAGGGGCCGCCTAGTGAAGGGGGACCGTGAACCCATATATTGTGATTTGTGCAAACACTGAATGTTGGACTGACTGTACAAGCATTTGCGTGTGGGGAAGTCAGTGTTACAACGGGGGAGGGGCCGCCTGATGAAGGGGGACCGTGAACCCATGTGTTGTGCTTGTGAAACTGATAGCTAACATTTTAAACGGCCGTCTCATGAGAGCTTTGTTCAAATGTCTCAGATCTAGAGTGGGTCTGAGGCTGCCGTCATTTTTCGGAATTAGAAAATAGCGGCTGTAAAAACCCGTATGTTTTAGCACAGGGGGGACTAATTCTATCGCTACTTTTGCTAATGAATTCTGTACATTGGTGCGAAGCATGTGACCCACGTTGCTTCTCACCAAAGTCTCGAGAACCGCCTGAAACTTTGGGGGTCTGCGAGCGAATTGGAGCGAGTAGCCTCGCTTTATAGTGTTTATAACCCAACTCAACACATCGGGGATAGCTTGCCAGGCTATAACCCGTGTGGCTAGGGCTTGACATAATGATTGGGACGGGCCGCCTAACATAAGGGGACCTGATACCCTTATATTGTGATTTTTGCACACATTGAGTGTTGGACTGACTATACAAGCATTTGCGTGTAGGGAAGTCAGTGTTACAACAGGGGAGGGGCCGCCTAGTGAAGGGGGACCGTGAACCCATATATTGTGATTTGTGCACACATTGAATGTTGGACTGACTGCACAAGCATTTGCGTGTGGGAAAGTCAGTGTTACAACAGGGGAGAGGCCGCCTAGTGAAGGGGGACCGTGAACCCATGTGTTGTGCTCGTGTGCTTTTATTTGGGTCGCCGTGAAAACGGCGTTTGTTTGCAAAGACGCGCTCACTGCTGCGGGCCTATTTACAATAATAAAATCCCCAGCCGCCTGAACTGAACAGGGGGCTGTGGGAAGTTTTGCTGGCTTCTTTGAGGGTGGTCCGGCAAGCGCGGGACTCTTTCCTTTGAGTGCTAGGACGGCTTTGGCGGGAAGCGCTCGGCTAGCGTTGGGCATCAGCCGCAGGGCGAGGCTAAGAGGCCTGTTTCGCCGGTTTCGCTGGTCAACCCAGGCCTGTTTCGCTGGTCGGCGCCAGCTAGCAAGGTTAGTTCCACTCGAGCTCGAGGTCCGCGACGACCTGTGTTAGGATCCGAAGCATTTCAGCGTCGGAGTTAGTCCTGCCTCGCTGGGTCCGTCGAAGGAGACGAGGCCCGCCACTTGGGGTGGGGTGGGCGCTGATCTCCCTCGAACAGGACCGGAGATGACTGAGCTGGAGAGAGTGAAGCACGTGGGGACGTGGCCGGTGTGCGTTCACAAACATCCGTGTTCTCTGGATGCCGTTGGCTGCGGCGCTTCTTCTTCCTCGGCTGTAAGTAGGGCCGGAGAAGGAAGCGCGGGTGACGCGGCGCCGCCGTCTTGAGAGAGAGCTAGCCGAGTTCACAGCACGGAGATAGGCATGCACGCGCAGGCCGCACATCCGCCGACAGAGAGTGCATTCTCTGCGTGGTAGAGTCCCAGGCATGAAATGCAGCTCGCGTGTTCGTAGGCCTCGCCAAACACAAGAAATAATGTAATCAAGGTCTTGATTAGCTGTTGAAGGTCATTAGGCATGCTAAAAACTTACAAGAAGGTGTGTTGAGGCAAGTTGGAACTATAAACTCTACCGGACAGTGGCCCTCCAGGACCGAGTTTGGACACCCTGGTCTAGTGCACGTTTTCCGGAAACGTCACACCCCGTACCTTAACCGGTAGCCTAGTTTGTGCTTTGGTGTATTAGGCCGGTGACACACTGGCTGTGTGGCGTGAGTGTGGTGTTTCTGTTGCGTGTTAGCTGCGTGGCGGCTTTGCACACCAGAAATGTGTCTGACGCGGCGCTGCTGACACGGATCACCCTTGTTCGACATATGGGAGAGAGTTGTGGAAGCCCTATATAGCCTACTTCATGTTAAAGGGATACTTCAGCTCTGGGAAGATGAATGTGTATTTAATAGTGGTCATTTATATAGTAGAAATGTGAAATTATTTTTGAAATTGAAGCATTCTAGACTGAGAAAAGGCAGAAAATGTATTTTTTACTCATGTGGCTGAAAGACAACAACTCCCAGAACGCACTTGCTTTGCTGCCCTTACGAAGCCAGGCCACTCCCTAACCATGCCTACCTGTTGCAGGCGGCAGTATCCGAAAAATTTCTCCACACATTCTCTAGGCTAATACTCTAGTAACAGTAAAGGTTTATAAAAAGAACCACAACCAATGTGAGTTATAACTTTTAATTAAAACAATAATTAATATTAACACTTTTACACTCAAAGCTCTTCCAGAGCTTCAGCTGTTACCTTATATTCACAGTATTGACCGTCAGGAGCTGGATATCTCCGTCTGATATCCTGGACAACACAGGTGAACTGAACTGAACACAGAACTGTACACTGATTGTTTATGGACAGGTTATGAAGTCAGTCACAGCATATTTCGACTACGAGTGAAACAAGATCCATTCCAGCGCCGTTTCGCTGGAAACGGGAGAACATAGACTGGTCAATTATCAGTTGTTGTAGGCTACAGCACATTTGTGAGTCTGCTCAAGCTGTCGCATCCGTCTTCACATGCAATACAGTAGGCTACATAACACAAATGCAATAGCATGTCACTCAGTATGCATCTAACAACAGTTCCCACTCAACAATTTTATAGATTATCATGAGAGAATATGCTAATTGAAGATAGTTAACATAAACATACATTCATTAACTAACCATTCAGAAACGTCCTGTTGCATTGTACGTGTTCACTTCTTCTTGAGTCTATCATTGTCCGACTCCAGTTTAAACAAGATCTGTAATGTGTATTATGAGAAAATTAAAGAGTTAATTGACTTTTGATGCATGTAAACCTGTTGCAGGAGACGACTAAATCAAAATTAGGAGCCTTTAAAAAAAGCATGATAAGTGCACATTAAGCATTTACAACGGGAGTTAAAATGGCTACTTTATTTTGGCAGGTTGTGATTTAAAGTCACTCTTTGTTGTTATGACTGCTTATCAACGATTTATGAAGCATTTGTAGGCCTGCATGAGTTATTAATCATTAACAAAAATCTAAAGTTTTATACATATTTATTTTTAAACTCTGCCTGTTTCGCTTGATGAATTATTAGCAAGCAAGTTTAGAGGATTTAAGTTAATACATAAAAAATAATGAATGTATGAGGTAAAATAAACAAAAAAGTTAGTAGGCTACTATAGTAAAAAATGAATTAACCCATTATGCTGGGTTAAATAAACAACCCAATTCTAAAATGAACCCAACATGTGTTCTGTCCTATATTTACCCAGGCCTTGAGTTGAAAACATCCCAAATTGTCTCTCTCAAAAGACATTCCTGAACACGAAGACCATTGCTTGAATATAATGAAAAAAGGGTGTTTTCATATTCAGTCACAAGGTGGCACTAAAGCAGCGTCACCTGCATTGGGAAAGTATTAATGCTGTACACAATTATTTTCCTAAGACATTTTCCTGGCCAGGATTTCTAAATTGCCTGAAATATTTGGGATTTGGCTTTGGTTCCCTATTGATGTGCTCTCTAATAGCTCTCATACATTGCTTTGCTTTGACTGTTTTCTGCAGATCCCAGGCCATGAATAGTCGATTATGTGCAATACCTGCAAACAAACCAGCATTCTTTTCAGTCATTACCTTCAGCAAGTATGAAAACAATAGGAAAAATCTCAACCAGGACATGTCTGGAAAATCTGTCTGTTCTCTTACGAGAGGTTCTCTTGTATTGCGTAAGTTAGCTTACGCTACGGGAAAGATTCATCTTCTCGAGATATTGAAGCCAAAAAATTATCCTTAATTTTGTATTAATTGTCAACGCAGTGCAGCAGCTAGCAGACCCAGAGCAGGCTGTCTAGCGTGCTCATAGGCTGCCCTGCGGGAACTGCAGCAGCCTACCACTGAGCCCGACGTGACGTCACGTCCAATGAAGGGCACTCGCGCCTTCACAGCGTCAAAGCCCGCTAGAAAGGGCGTGGCTTAGCGTATACAAACAGGGCTCGTAGGCTGTATTTTCTGATTTTCACCTCTTCAGCGAAGCTCTTCGCATCGCTGGATCTAGAGAGAGAAGCCGCCGCCGTCGAAGAAGCGACTAGCCAGCTTAGGACAGCGCCTGAAGAAGCCGGCCTTCTTCGCCACCTTCAGCCATCCGTGCGAGCTACGCTATCCGGCGACATGTCCTTTTACCTTGCTAAACCATTCTAAAAGAGCAGCGAGTGTCTTTTTTAAGATGCCTCGCACTTCCTGCGGCTTGTGCCGCTCAGCCTGTGGCCACAGCGACGCGCTCGCCGGAGAACCTCCCTCGAGCCTCGCTTTCGCCTTCCCCCGCCTCCCCTCACCGACGCGCAGCTGCCGCTCACGAGCCTCACTGCCGTCGCATCTGAGGATGAGGCCGAGAAACGAGCACGCGGCTAACTCTCTTTACGTTACAAGAGAGCTACCCCGCCCTCGTGTCCCCGTTCGCGCGTCATGCAGAGCCCTTTCGAGCTCTCTGCATGACCCGGACTGGCATCATCTGTGTCACATGTAGGTCCCGTGCCCACTACTTGTGCGCGCGCCCTCATACAAACACTGTTCCCAGTTCTGGTCGACCAACGAGCACGCGGCTACCTCTCTTTACGTTACAAGAGAGCTACCCCGCCCTCGCGTCGCCGTTCGCGCGTCATGCAGAGCCCTCTCGAGCTCTCTGCATGACCCGGACGGGCATCAACATACGCGACGTACTGGATGCGTGGTAAGAGCAAATTTTATACAGTTCTGCTCGACCAACGAGCACGCGGCTAGCTCTCTTTACGTTACAAGAGAGCTACCCCGCCCTCGCGTCCCCGTTCGCGGGTCATGCAGAGCCCTCTCGAGCTCTCTGCATGACCCGGACGGGCTTACGCGCCGCCATCGAAATGTCTCGCCCTGTCAGTCCCCTTAGATAAGGCTACTGCAGCGGTGTATTTGGCAGCCAACGAGCCGGTAATGCAACCCGCTCGCCTGCACACATCCGCCGTTCTCGCGGCGACCCAGAGAAATCTCAAGTGAGTATAATGTCAGGTTAAGAATGTAAGTTATGTGCCCGCTCACGAGCGCTCACGCTTACTATCAGACACATCGCCTCCAAAAAGAGCATAATGTCTGGTCCGGCTCACGCCGTCGGTGTTTTAAGTGTAGTGAAAGTGCCCACGCCCAGTGTTCACCCCTACACACAAGCACTTCAAATTTCGTGTCACTCACAGAGCACACTCTCATAAAGCGCAGAAAAGCCGCTCGAGTGCTGAATGTAAGAAATGTGCCCACTCTCTGCCCGCTCTGGTTATGAATGTAAGTTACGTGCCCGCCAGAGAGCGTTCATGCTTACTAACACAACCTCTCCCCGGGCGCCGCCTGCGCGTTTAAGTGTTATCACGAAACGCAGGACATTGATAAGACGCTCCCCATCCATTACGATCGGGGCGAAATACACTTGTAAGTCTTGTGCCCGCGCACACGCGCTCACGCTTACAGGAAGCTTTTCCGCTCAGAGCGCTGCTCGCGCGTCAAAAAGTGAAAAGAAAATGTTCCCCATCCCTTATGATTGGGACATCTCACATAAATCAGCCGGTTTTCGGCTTTCAGCGAGCAGCCATTGCCCAGAACCGAGAGCGCGCGCGCACACCGTCTGTGTTTTAAGTGTAGTGAAAGTGCCCACGCCCCAGTGTTCACCCCTACACACAAGCACTCTGAATCTCGTGTCACTCACGGAGCACACTCTCATAAAGCGCAGAAAGCCGCTCGAGTGTTGAATGTAAGAAATGTGTCCACAGTCTGTGCCCACTATCTGCCCGCTCTGTTACACGATCAAAAAGCAGGTTATGAATGTAAGTCTCGTGCCCGCCAGAGAGCGTTCACGCTTGCTAACACAAACCTCCCCCCGGGCTCCGCCCGCGCGTTTAAGTGTTATCACAAAACGCAGGGCATTAATAAGACGCTCCCCATTTATTATGATCGGGGCGTCAAATACACTTGTAAGTCTCGTGCCCGCACACACGCGCTCACGCTTACAGGAAGCTTTTCCGCCCGGAGCGCTGCTCGCGCGTCAAAAAGTGAAAAAAGATTGTCTCCATCCCTTATGATTGGGACATCTCACATAAATCAGCCGGTTTTGGGTTTCAGCGAGCAGCCATTGCCCGGAACCGAGAGCGCGCGCGCCGCGCTTTCGGCCCCGGTTCAGTTTCACAAGCCCGCAAATGGCGGCGATCTGAACCTGGAGGCCATTCGCCACCTAGCGGCTCACATAGCTGCGTGGGAAACTATCCCAGGGATTTCAGAATGGGTGCGGAGCACAATAAAGCAGGGCTATACACTTCAATTCATTCGCCGTCCCCCACGCTTCAAGCCCGGACCGCGACGATAGTGAATGCGGAAGTAGCACACCTACTTCACGCAGAAATAGCAAAGCTGCTGTGCAAAGGGGCTATAAAAAAGGTACCGCCTTCCCTGAGCGAGTCAGGCTTTTACAGACGATATTTTCTCGTACCCAAGAAGGACGGAGCCTTCAGACCTATCCTAGATCTGAGACATTTGAACAAAGTGCTTGCGAAAAGACCGTTCAAAATGCTTACGACCAGGAAAATCCTCGCGCACGTTCGCCCGAGGGACTGGTTTATTTCTCTAGATCTGAAGGATGCCTATTTTCAGATTCAGATAATACTCGCCTCCGGCTCTGGAACAGGCACTGGCTCTGCCTCCGGCTCTGGAACAGCAGACACTGGCTCCGGCTCTGGAACAGCAGACACAGACATGCCCAGGATCCGAGCCAGACGCTCCAAATAGTCCAGGTCCATGAAAGCAGACGGAACGTGAACAGTCTCTGACTGGGCAGACGGGACGTGAACAGTCTCTCGCTGGGCAGACGTGACGTGAACAGTCTCTCGCTGGGCAGACGTGACGTGAACAGTCTCTCGCTGGGCAGACGTGACGTGAACAGTCTCTCGCTGGGCAGACATGACGTGAACAGTCTCTCGCTGGGCAGACGTGACGTGAACAGTCTCTCGCTGGGCAGACGTGACGTGAACAATCTCTCGCTGGGCAGACGTGACGTGAACAGTCTCTCGCTGGGCAGACGGAACGTGAACAGTCTCTGACTGGGCAGACGCAACGTGAACAGTCTCTGACTGGGCAGACGGGACGTGAACAGTCTCTGACTGGGCAGACGGGCTGTGTCTCCTCCTTCTCCTTCTCCGGACCACCGGAACCGGGACCACCGGAACAGGGATCATCTCCCGACTACATCCTCCACTGTTACCTCCACGGGACCCGCGAAACTTGACCAACCGGGTCCCCTTAAAAAACTCCCTTCTCTCCCGCTCGGTGGCTGGGGAGGAGCTATTAAAAAACATACCGCTGGATCTATGTTGTGACGGATTCGTTCTGTCACGGGAACACACAGGAAACCAGGTAGATCCAAAAGCAGTATATTTATTGTTAGGGCAATCCAATTCGTAGTCATCCATGCAGGGTTCAAAATCCATATTAGCACTCCAATAAACAAAGAAACAAAACAAGAACTGGCGAGAAACAACTTTGGAAGTGTACGTGACATCAAACAACGAATCCGTACACATACTAACACAGACAGGGAATATATACACAGAACTAACAAGACTAACAATGAACAGCTGGGAACAATGATGACGGGGAACAGCTGAGTGCAATGAACTGATGAGTGACAGTGACAGACAGAATGCTGGGAAATGAAGTCAGTAGTGAAGGACACCGTGATAACGAGGACCTCTATTGACAAACAAGGGAACACAACCAGACACTGTGACAGTGAGTCCAGTATATAGAATGAAATAGTCTCAGAATGGTTGCCGGATGTGATGAGGGTGATATCTTCAGTGGAAAAGGAAATGGTGGGGATTTCTTGGCCATTTAGTGTGTGAACCGCGATTCTGTGTGTGAGGGGTTTGAGGGGAATCAGGAATTTCTGTAAAAAAAGTGTGGTCCATAAAATAAAAATTAAATAAAAATTACCTTCCGCCCCCGAGTCCAGAAGTGCTTGACAGTCGTGCTGGTGGACTGACCATCTTAGTCTTACCGGGAGGAGCGTGGAGGTAGATGTAGATGTAGATCAGGACTTCCTGGGGAGGACTTCCTGCATCTGTGTGTTTGCTTCTACTTGTGTTTCTTTGTCATTATAAGATCAGTTTTCTATCTGCTTCACTATGCCCTGAAGAAGGCTCCATGCCGCTACGCGTGGGCGTTTTAAAGTTGTCCATTTAGGACATGTCATCTGTGTAATAAAGACATTTTAATTAAGGAGTGCCTCAGTCATCAGAGAGTTATTTCTCTACACTGTCACCTACACAAATCGATTTTTATTTAGGCCTACAAATAATGGAAACAGTGGTCTTTTTCTGTCCTGTTGCATAACGTGCTTCTTATAATAGTCCACTGCTCTCTCTTCTCAATGTCACAAATAACTAAAGTAACAATTATCCTCTTATCTCATAATGATTTCAGTGCAGAGCCGGTCCGAGCCTTTTGGGGGCCCTAAGCAGAATTTGATTTGGGGGCCCCCTCCCACTACGCAAAGTCACCTGTGCTTGACGATTATTGACACAAATGTCACGCAATAATGATACATTATAAATGAATACAGTGAGGTTATGTTTTAATACAAAATAAATACTTAATAAAAAATAGATGCCTACTTAAATAAAAAAGTTTTAACTTTTTCTTTACTCTTTTACTAACTCTTTGAAACTTCTTAAAACAAACTGTCTCAAAACATATAAAATTAATTATTTGCTAAAATAATGACAAAACTGAGAAATCAGAAACATAATAAGAGCAAGGGTTCAACAATGACAATTATTGTTGAAAACTGTACAAATATTATTATTTCTCAACTGTCTCAATACAGTGTAACTGTCCTCAAAATCTTTTTTATTATTATTATTGTTACAGACTTTGTTGGATTGTACATGACAGAATCCAACTAAGTCTGTTACTATAATACCGGTAATGATGTACTGCGAGCATACGAGCGCGTTGTATGCGTGTATGCAATCTATTTTTCCCCTCGGGGCTTGCCGTAGATAGTAATGGGTCGTGCGCACTTGGTACTGGAGTGTTGCGGGTTTTTGGAGTTAGTGATCTGAATGATGTGTGGTATAATAAAGTGGAGAAGAGTTCAAACTGCTATGTTTATTATTTATTCAAACTGCTACCCTTACACCTAGAAGGTTAAGTTCCCCTGCGGCTATTTTCTCCAACTTAAACCGATACCATGACTATGCGCAGTTGTGCACGAATTGTATATGCACTCGCGAGGTGTCTAGATTATGCGCATGACTTAAACGCTGGCAGACACAGTAGCAGTTGTTGGCAGGTATATTGATCATGAAATCAGAATTTTCTTGTCTTGAATTATTCATTCATTCATATTCATTCATTCATTTATGTCACTTGTTTAAGTCATCTAAAAAAAAATAATTTAAACTCGATTGGTGGCCAGGGGGCCCCAAGCAGCCGCTTAGTTCGCTTATGCCTCGGGCCGGCCCTGTTTCAGTGTCTTTTAAAATGGCAAAGTCTTACAAAAGTATGGCACTCATAGTGTTACAGGATATTCTATATATAAGTTAGTGGTGGGTCGTCTCTCTATTTAATTCTGCATTAATTATATCAGGTATGAATGTCATTGACGTTGAGCCGCACTGAGCAGTCAAATCCTCTGAAAAACTCCAGGTCCACTTTTTTATGGCAGTCCATTCCTGATTGCGGTAATTCTTTTTAGTTACACTTCTGACATTTACTTTACACTTTGAATAAAACTTTAACCACTGCAACAACACGTTGTTAATTGTTGTCTTCACAACACATTGGCAAATACATGAGTTTGAAATGATTTTGGTAGCTGGCAGTGCCACAATCCAACAGTGCTGGGGACAGCTGTCATTTGGCTGGCTAGCATAACTAAGTTACTTCGGCGGGTAATTTAGCCGTGTAAATGATAATGCAACACTAACAAATTCAACCTAATCTCCAGGGATGAAACAAACACCCCATTAGGTTAAGATACTATTTACTGTAGTCAGGTGGCGGGTGAAATAAATAATTATGGCTAAGAAGCGTGCGTAACGTGACGTATCGTTGCTGTGGTAACGACTGAAAGTCTTCTGATTAATAATAATTATAATTATTAATAATAATTGCTGCTATGACAGAAAATACATTTGAAAAGAATAAAATATCGTTAAGGGTTTAATAATGTAAAAGGAACAATGTATTTAACACCGCCTCGGGCCATTCTTTAAAAATACTCTAAATATAAATTGATAGTTATATCACAAACAATTTACTGTTATTTAGACAACAAAAATCGGAACTAATACACTATACTAAATGATAAAAGGAGAACGTTTCGTAAACTAGAAAACAACATTTACCCGCTGCCCACTGTGTGACGTTGTTGAACCAGGGAATCCGTGTGAGCCTCAAATGACATTTGACAAATGAGCCTCATTGACTTTGTATGGGTGTTGTTTTCGTGGGAACTTGTAATTATATATATATATATATATATATATATATATATATATATATATATATAATTGAAGCCCTCTGATGACTTTAAGATGGCGCCGGGCATGGCTGCCTTGTTGTGGAGCTCTCCAGCTATTGTGTTGTTTTTGTTCGTTTGTTCTGCGTTTAGTCATTCTTTTCCTATCAGTTTCACCAAAGACGAACTACTGGACATTAGGAAACACACACCAGATAAATTTTCTACAGTTTTTGATTATTCCAACGTCTTGTTGGACATTCTCGTCGGTGGGGCAGTGTTGTTGTTCAAACGTGCGATCAGACGCAAACGTGGGAAGCGTGCAGGCACGCTGGTTAAACTCCGCGAGCGCGGCCCCCGCACTGCACTCCCCAGTATTCATCTTGCGAACCTCCGATCCCTTCCTAACAAAACGGACGAACTTCTTCTCCTCACACGCACTAACAAGGATTTTTTAAACTCTGCTGCTCTGTGCTTCACTGAAACCTGGCTGAGTGAAGCCATACCGGACAACGCAATACATCTGCCGGGCTTCCAGCTGTTCAGAGCGGATCGCATCGCGGAGCTAACGGGGAAAACAAGAGGTGGTGGATTGTGTTTCTACATTAACGAAAGTTGGTGTTCAGATGTAACAACACTGAAGAAGATGTGCTCTCCTAATTTAGAGGCACATTTCATAAACTGTAAACCTTTCTACTCGCCTCGGGAGTTTTCCTCTTTCATTCTCGTGAATGTATACATCCCTCCAGACGCGTGCGTGAGCGCGGCGCTACAACAGCTGGCTGAACAAATAGCTGAAACAGAACAAAGGTATCCTGACTCTCTTTTAATCATTCTTGGGGATTTTAACCAAGCAAATCTTTCCCGTGAACTACCAAAATACAGACAGCACGTTACATGTCCCACCAGAGACAGTAATATACTGGACCAATGTTACACCACAAAAAAAAAATGCGTATCATTCCGTTTCACGGGCAGCTTTGGGTCTCTCTGATCACTGTTTGGTTCATCTCATACCGACCTACAGGCAGAAACTGAAATCAGCTAAACCTGTAATAAGGACGGTAAAAAGATGGACTAATGAAGCAGAGCAGGATCTACAGGCCTGCTTTGATTGCACTGATTGGACTGTTTTTGAAGCTGCTACCAACGATCTGGATGAGCTCACAGATACTGTAACATCATATATAAGTTTCTGTGAGGATACATGCATTCCTACCAGGACATTCTTATCATTTACTAATGATAAACCATGGTTTACTGGGAAACTCAAACACCTTCGTCATGCCAAAGAGGATGCCTACAGAAGTGGGGATAAAATCTTATATAACCAGGCCAGAAACAGACTGATTAAGGAGATCAGAGTTGCTAAAAGAAGCTACTCTGAAAAACTGAAAAAATGTCCTGAGGAACATCACCAACTACAAGTCACCATCCCCCCGATCTGTGGACAATCAACACCTGGCTGACGATTTAAATTCATTTTATTGCAGGTTTGAAAAGCCCTCATTCACACCACACACCGGCTCTAACCTGCACTTCACACATTCACCATCACCTCCTGCACTCCCATTACTCCCCCCTCATGCCATCCAAACTGAGCTTAAGGTCTGTGTGGAGGACGTGAGCCGAGTCTTCAAAAGACAGAAGACTAGGAAAGCCTCAGGCCCAGACGACATCTCATCTGCTTGTTTATAAGCCTGCGCTGACCAACTGGCCCCGGTCTTCACGCAGATCTTCAATAGATCATTGGAGCAGTGTGAAGTTCCCTGCTGCTTCAAACGCTCCACTATCATTCCTGTCCCCAAAAAAAACAAAATCACTGGACTTAATGACTACAGACCTGTCCCTCTCACGTCTGTGGTCATGAAGTCGTTTGAAAGACTGGTGTTGGCCCACCTGAAAGACATCACTGGACCCCTGCTGGATCCCTTTCAGTTTGCTTACAGAGCAAACAGGTCTGTGGATGATGCAGTCAACATGGGACTGCATTACATATATCCTGCAACATCTTGACAGACCTGGGACTTATGCAAGGATCCTCTTTGTGGACTTCAGTTCGGCCTTCAATACCATCATGCCTGGTCTTCTCACAGCCAAACTGACCCAGCTCTCCTTACCATCCTCGATCTGTCAGTGGATCACCAGCTTCCTGACGGACCGGCAGCAGCGAGTGAGACTGGGAACACACATCCAGGACTCTCACCACCAGCACTGGCGCCCCCCCAAGGGTGCGTTCTCTCCCCACTGCTCTTCTCCCTGTACACTAATGACTGCACTTCTAAAGACCCCTCTGTCAAGCTCTTGAAATTTTCCGATGACACCACTGTCATCGGTCTCATCCGAAACGGTGACGAGTCTGCTTACAGACTGGAGGTTGAACAGCTGGCTGTCTGGTGCAGTTATAACAACCTTGAGCTGAACACGCTCAAAACAGTGGAGATGATCGTGGACTTCAGGAGGAACAGCTCAGCACTCCCCCCACTCACCATCATGAACAGCACTGTGGAAGCAGTGGAGTCATTCAGGTTCCTGGGCACTTCCATCTCTCAGGACCTGAAGTGGGACAATCACATTGACTCCATTGTGAAAAAAGCCCAGCAGAGACTGTACTTCCTTCGCCAGCTGAGACACCACCTGTTTGAACTGTTACCGTCAAGACAGAGACTCAGATCACTGGCCACAAGAACATCTCGGCACAGGAACAGTTTCTTCCACAGGCCATTTCCCTCCTGAACAGTTAACACACCTCACAAGGCATATGCCTTAATACTCCCACTGTTTAGTGCAATATCCTACAACTCAGGTGATACTCATATGTAGATTTTTTTATTTATAATATTCAAAACACTGTAAATATGTTCATAGTTCATAATCTGTAAATCTGAAAATGTCTATTCTGACTAAACCCAACTGTGATACTTTTATTCTCATATATTTATATTTTTATTTTTTATTCTTATAATTTGTAGTACTAGTGCAAAGTGCCCGTGCAAAATCAGTTTTTGTGTGTGTGTTTTTATTAATTGTTGGTTTGGTGTGTTTGAGTGCTATTGTTACAATTAAACAGCAAAAATTAAGTGACATTTTTATTTGTGCATGGTAGAAAGAAAATACTTATACTGACATAATGACATACAATAAATATGGAAAATTGAACTACACGATTAAGGGAGCAGCTACACAGTGAAGCAGTTTGTGAATAGGCTACTACAAATGATGGCCGTGAAAGAGACTGCGAACGCATTGAATAGGATATGTTTAGTTGGTGAAGCATAGGCTACTATTAAACAGTAGCGATAACGTTAAGCGCACCAGAATTAAATATAATATTCAGAAGTAAACAGCGTAGCTGACTTACAGATTCAGTTAACATCCACAAATGAATAAGCGCAACGATTCAGGGAGCAGCAACACAGTGAACTCCGAAAAAACTTTGTGAAAAAGAATTTGTGAATAGGCTACTACAAATGATGGCCGTGAATAAAATATAATATTCAGAAGTAAACAGTGTAGCTGACTTAATGTTTAGCCAAAGAACGTATATTCTTCTATACTCTCTGGTTTAGCTGACAGAGTAGGCTATTTATGTCAGAATGTTTATTTTTAAACCACAACCCTCTAATGCAGGGGTGTCAAACTCAGTTCCTGGAGGGCCACAGCTCTGCAGAGTTTAGCTTCAACCCTAATTAAACACACCTATTGAGTTAATCAAGTCCTTCAGGCTTATTTGAAAACGGCAGGTGTGTGTGTGTTGAAGCAGGGTTGGAACAAAACTGTGTAGGGCTGTGGCCCTCCAGGAACTGAGTTTGACACCTGTGCTCTAATGTCAGAATGTTTATTTTTAAACCACAACCTTCTAAGTGCTTATTTTACCGATATCTTTTGCATTTCTAATCCAAACAACCTCAAACTTGGCACTGCATTTACTCGTGCCCGTAGCAAGACACCTGTCAAGTTTGAAATCCATCGGACTAACGGTTCGAGAGATATGCGATTAACAGACACACAGACAGACACACAGACAGACAGACAGACGTCCCTGTAATTTATAGATAGATAGATATTAAGAAGTAAACAGCGTAGCTTTAAATAAACATATTAAACATTTACGCAGTTAATCTGTTTTGCAGTTCCTGCCTCTGTTGTTTTCGGTTGCAAATTGCTGTTCACAGGCTTGCAGTGCTTTTGGCCGCATTTGTGCGCAAAAACCGTGCCAAAAGTATAAGCGCGGAAAAATGAAAGTTTGAAGAATACAGATCCTATTTATTTTGCATTAGCATGAAGCTGCAGCTTCAAAATGCATGAATTACACTTACGAATAACAGTTAAATGCTGCAAATATTTTTTTCTTACACTTGAAGGGCGATTTACACCTTTACAAATCTTCTCTTGCACATGCAAATTTAATTTACGCTTGCAATCTTATGTACGCTTTCACAAATCTTACCCTGTGCATGCGATTCTTTATGTCATCATTTTACCTTCATAGATTTGCTGTCACACGATCGGTAAGAGGATTACTATACTCGTTAAGCTCGTTAAAGCCTGCTATATACTGTTGAATAGGCAGGGCAACTATTTAACATAGCATATTAAACATCACATAGTTAACATAGCACATTAAACATCACATAGTTAACATATACATGCTAACTTTAGCGCGCATGACACATAACGACTCGGTTACTAACGTAACCTCGGTTCCCTGAGAGGAGGGAACGAGTATTGCGTAAGTAGCTTACGCTATGGGAAAACTCCTTTTCTCGAGAATATTGAAGTCTTTATGTAAAACGCATTGCAGCTGCACAGCTGACAGCAATGAACAAAGGAGCTCGGTCATTGGCTGTGCTGCGGCAACTTGCTCGAACCAATGACGGGGCGACTCTGAATGCGCGACCAATGAGCGCGCTTCGCGCCCGCGTGCGTCAGAGCCCGCCAAGATGGGCGTGGCCTAGCTATATATTGGGCGCCCCGTCATGAGAGTTCTTTAGGTTAAAACGACTGAAGCGAACTAACCAAGCACAAGCACGGCAGCTTACGCAATACTCGTTCCCTCCTCTCAGGGAACCGAGGTTACGTTAGTAACCGAGTCGTTCCCTTTCGAGAGGTCTCTCCTATTGCGTAAGTAGCTTACGCTATGGGAACACCATGCAAAACGCCGTGCGTGCTGAACTTCGCCTTATGATAGCCAGAGGCAGGTGCCTGAGCTAAAAAGCAAAGTTATCATCCAACTAGCCGGCAGAGGCGAGCTTTATATGTGGGAAAAAATACAGAGCGGCTAGAAGGCGCTCAGTGTGACACAAGCACATACATAATCTAGATGCGAACTCGCAGTTCAACTAGCATCATACTGATAGCACATTGGAATGCAATGTCGGGACCTGTAGGTTGTAGAACCTGATAAATGTGGACGGTGAGGCCCAGCCTGCCGCCGCACAAATAACCTCGATCGGTATCCCGCTCGACCATGCCCAGGAAGAAGCCACACTCCTGGTGGAGTGTGCTTTGACTCCCCAGGGGCATTGAAGTCCCTTAGCTTCGTAAGCCAGTGCTATAGCTTCAACTATCCAATAAGAGATTCTCTGCTTTGAAACGGCGGAACCTTTCGTACGGTCGCCAAAGCATACAAACAGTTGTTCTGTCTGTCTGAATAGGGCAGAACGCTCCAAATACACTCTGAGAGCCCTAACGGGGCAGAGTAGATTAGCGTCGTGTTCGTCTGCTGGAGACGAAAGCGCAGTTAGGGAGATAACCTGTGCTCTGAAGGGAGTGGTGAGCACTTTAGGAATATACCCCTGTTTCGGCCTAAGGACGACCCTGCAGTCGTTAGGACTGAATTCTAAGCAGGCAGCGCTTGTCGAAAGCGCGTGCAGGTCGCCCACTCTCTTGACCGAGGCGAGTACCAGCAAGAGCGCAGTCTTGAGCGAGAGCTGTTTAAGGTGCACGGTTCGGAGTGGTTCGAACGGGGGCCCTTTAAGAGCGTCTAGGACAGTAGCTAAGTCCCAGATCGGCACTGAGGGGGGGCGTGAAGGGTTCATCCTCCTAGCGCCCTTTAGGAAACGAATAATTAGGTCGTTTCTTCCCAATGGACGTTCCATTACAGGGTCGTGTGACGCTGTGATGGTCGCCACATATACTTTGAGCGTGGAGGGGGTGCGGCCCGCCTCCAGAAGCCCTTGTAGAAAAACGAGTACATTCGTAATCTCGCATGTCTCAGGGTTCAGGCCCTTGGCATTACACCAGTCACTGAACACTTTCATTTCTGGGCATATAAGCGTCTCGTGGACGGCGCCCGCGCCTCAGCGATGGTTTTTAGTGCTCCGCTCGCGAGGTTCCTGGGAACCCGTTGAGGGGCCATGCATGAAGGGCCCACAGAACGGGGCGGGGATGAAATATCATCCCGCTGGCCTGACTGAGGAGGTCTGGCCTCAGTGGAATCGGCCGTGGTGCAGATTGCATTTGCATCAGATCTGGAAACCATGTTTGGTTCTTCCAGAGTGGGGCTATCAGCAGCACTGCGTTTTTCTCCTCTCTGACCCGACTGATGACCTGTGGCAGCATCGCGATCGGGGGAAAGGCATATAAGGGGCGGCTCGGCCAGCTCTGGGCGAGCGTGTCCGTGCTTTTCGTGAAGAAAAAAAAGAGCAGTGCGCGTTCTCCTTGGAGGCGAAGAGGTCGATCTCCGCTTTGCCAAAGGTTTTCCATAACCACTGAATCGTCAGCGGGTTGAGAGCCCATTCTCCTGGGAGAATCTTGTCTCTGGATAGCATGTCTGCCCCCTGGTTCAGGGCGCCTGGCACATGCGCTGCTCTCAGCGAGCGCAAGTTGTGCTGGGACCATAAAATGAGTCTCCTGGCCATTGAATGCATGGAGCTCGACCTGAGTCCACCCTGGCGATTTATGTACGACACTACCGTCATGTTGTCCGTTCGGACCAGGACGTGTTCGTTTTTTTAGATGTGGGAGCAGGGCTCTGAGAGCCAAAGCGACCGCTTTCATTTCCAGACAGTTTATGTGTAGGCGCTTCTCCGGGTTTGACCAAAAGCCGGAGACAGGCCTGCCCTCTTAAAGGGCCCGCCAACCTATTTTGGAGGCATCTGTCGTTATCATCTTTCTCCTTGTGTTCACACCCAGACTCACGCCTGACTGGTACCAGTCGGCGGCTTTCCAGTGCGTCAGGGCTTTTATACAGCCGTGGTTCGCTCTGATTAAAAAGTGGCCCGAACGCCACGCGTGAGTAGGGACGCGGCTCTTTGAGCCAGCGTTGGAGAGGGCGCATATGCAACAATCCTAGCTGGAGTACGGCCGATGCTGAGGCCATGAGACCGAGCATCCTGAAACCGTTTGACGGGGGCGCGCGCCCGCCCTGAATGATGTTGCAAGGCGCCGGATGGTAAGCGCGCGCTCTGATGAGAGACGCGCTGTCATTTGCATCGAGTCTAGAACTATTCCCAGGAAAGAAAACCTCTGGC
Organism: Gila orcuttii; assembly: GCA_026230005.1. Classification (NCBI taxonomy): domain Eukaryota; kingdom Metazoa; phylum Chordata; class Actinopteri; order Cypriniformes; family Leuciscidae; genus Gila; species Gila orcuttii. Next base: position 17,704,060 of record JAPDVR010000020.1, read on the forward strand.
TGGGAGATAGTATGCTTTTTGCAAAATTGATTCTTAGACCCAGGCATTCTAAATGGCTGATAATCCAAGATCTGTGTGTTATTAACTGACTCTCTGATTGTGCTAGAACCAGCCAATCGTCGAGATAATTCAGTATTCGCACTCCCCTTCGTCTTAGGGGGGAAAGTGCTGCATCCATACATTTCGTGAATGTACGGGGAGCCAGGGACAGGCCGAACGGAAGTACTGTGTACTGGTATGACTGTCCCTCGAAAGCGAATCTCAGAAACGACCTGTGATGAGGCGTTATTGGAATGTGAAAGTAAGCATCTTTCAGATCCACTGAGAGAAACCAATCTCCTGGGCGTATTTGCGCGAGGATATGCTTGGTTGTTAACATTCTGAACGAGCGAATCATTAGTGCTTTGTTCAGGTGTCTGAGATCTAGGATGGAGCGGAGACCGCCATCCTTTTTCGGGACGAGAAAATAGCGGCTGTAAAAACCTGTCCCGCTCAGAGAGGGGGAAAACAGTTTCCACAGCGCCCTTTTCTATTTGTTTGCGCACCTCGGTGCGTAGAACATGTGAACACTCCTTTCTCACTTTCGTCTCGACCACAGTCGTAAAACGTGGTGGTCTGCGAGCGAACTGGAGCGAGTATCCGTGCTTTACTATATTCAATACCCATTTCGGCATATCTGGAATGTTTTCCCATGCCGCTGCGTGTACAGATATGGGCTGAATACGGACCTGGCCAGCGAATCGCCTGAGCTCGTAGCTCTCAGAGGCGCGGGCGCGCGCTGAGCAGCTGAGTGAATGGGCGCGTGTGTGATTACAACAGCGCGCGCTGTGTTTGTAAAACTCGCAGCCTGAGCTGAGGTTGTGTTTGACACTGTAAGGACAGTGTTTATAAGTGGGGGTGCATAAACAGTGTTAGGCACATGCGTCACCTTTATAATGTTTCCCGCTTTTACTGGGGATGAATTTATAACTGTGTGAACAGTGCTTGTGTGTAGTGGTGCGTACATGACCGTAGGCACGTGATCTACATTCATAGGAAGTGCAGCCTGAGCTGGGAATGAATTTGGCACTGTTTTGACAGTATCTGGGAATGCACACTTTGTGGACATGTTAACCCTTAGTGACGCAGGCAGAAAAAGACTATTTTTTGTGTTTTCTGTGCGTCGCCGTAAAAACGGCGTTTGTTTGCAGATGAGCGAGCTCTGTGACTGGCCCATTGACTGCTGTATGGACATATCCAGCCGCCTGTAAGGGGACTGGGTAATGTTTGAGCTTTTGCAGAGAGAGTGGTCCGGCTTTTGCGAGACACGCACTCTTTCTTCTCATTTCTGTGGCTAGGACGGCTTTTGAGAGCGCGAGCGGCGTCGAGCGTCAGCCTGAGAGGCGGTGGGTGCTGTTCTAGCCCGCTGCGGCTGTGGCGGTCTCTTTCTGCTCTGCGATGAGCTGGAGCGCTTTGGCAGGAAATGACGCATAGCTTGTGAAGCGTTCTGGGCCTCAGTGAAGCGTTCGGCGAAACCTTTAACCGCCGGTCCAAACAGCCCGCTGGTGGAGATAGGCGCGTCGAGAAATGGCGCCTTATCCGCGTCCTTCATCTCAGTCAGAGTCAGCCACAGATGGCGCTCGAGAACAGTCAAATTAGCCATAGCACGGCCAATAGACTGGGCGGTGGCCTTCGTGGCTCGCAGAGCTATATCAGTTGCGCTGCGTAGGTCCCTGCAGGCTTCGGGTTCGGGGCCAGACTCGTCCATAGAGCGGAGAAGCTTGGCTTGGAACACTTGAAGTACCGCCATTGAGTGAAGCGCTGATGCAGCTTGGCCGGCGGTGGCGTAGGCGCGACCGGCGAGAGCAGAGGTAGTGCGGCAGGGCTTCGAGGGGTGGGAAGCTTTGGCTTTCCATCCGGTGGTGGAGGGCGGGCAGAGATGATTGGCCACGGCCTCCTCGAGGGGCGGCGTTCCCTCGTAGCCTCTTTCCTTCGCGCCGTCCACTGAGGAGAGCGAAGAAGAAAAAGAAGGCTTTAGGCGCGCAGAGTGGGGGGCTTTCCATGACTTGGCGGAGAACACCAATCGAGCCCGAGGTCCTCCACGGCCTTCGAGAGGATGCGGATAATCTCCGTATCCATGGTGGAGCCCGCACTCGTGCTAGCTAGCGTCGACGGGGCGGGGTCGAAAGTGGAGCCCGGCCAGTCGTCAGATGCAGCGTCGATGGACAGGCTGTCATCCACTCCCCCGTCGTCCTCGGACGCGCCGAAAGTCACAAGGCCCACCGCTCTGCTAGAGGGGTGTGGGTCCGGCTGAGTGAACTGAACCGGCGGTGGGGAAGGCAAGAGCGGCGGTGAAGCACGCGGAGACTGGCTCGGCGTGACGTCACTGAGCTCAGGTTCAGGAAGCCTCTGTGAGCGGGGTTTTTTTTTTTTTTGTTTGTTTGTTTTTTTAAGCGCGGCTCAAACAGAGGGGTGGCGGCGATGGGCTCGCTCGCGGCGAAAGCGGCGAAGCGAGCCCGCAGTGTGGAGAGACCCAGGTCGTCACATTCCGGGCATCCGCCCTTGGTCAAAGCAGCTTCTGCGTGGTTCCGGCCCAGGCAGCGAGCGCAGATGATGTGACGATCCCCGTCCGGGAGAAGGTCTCTGCACGACGCGCAGGAAGGCATTTGAAACAACGCCTCAGAAAAATTGCTCTTTTACAAATGTCGTAGCAATCCCGCTGGTATGCTTTTCCACGGCGGCGAAGGCTTTCAATAATCCGGAGGATCCAGCGAAGAAGGTGTTCGCTGAAGGAGATAAAATCTAAAGAACTCTCATGACGGGGCGCCCAATATATAGCTTGGCCACGCCCATCTTGGCGGGCTCTGACGCGCGCGGGCGCGAAGCGCGCTCATTGGTCGCGCATTCAGAGTCGCCCCGTCATTGGTTCGAGCAAGTTGCCGCAGCACAGCCAATGACCAAGCTCCTTCGTTCATTGCTGTCAGCTGTGCAGCTGCAATGCGTTTTACATAAAGACTTCAATATTCTCGAGAAAAGGAGTTTTCCCATAGCGTAAGCTACTTACGCAATAGGAGAGACCTCTCGAAAGGGAACGTTAATAGCATTTACTACAAATGATGGCCGTGAAAGAGACTGCGAACGCATTAAATATAATATTAAGAAGTAAACAGCGTAGCTGACTTACAGATTCAGTAAACAAATGAATAAGCGCGACGATTCAGGGAGCAAATCTGCTTTCTTCGTCCCTCTGTCTCTGGTCCTGCGCTGTGCTCACTCTGTGTGCAGTGTGAGAGGGGGGTGGCCAGCGGCTAGAGCGGCAAAAGCCAATGTGTGCTTCTTTTAGCGATATATTTAGTGATATCTTTTGCATTTCTAATCCAAACAATGTCAAACTCGGCACTGCACTTACTCGTGCCCGTAGCAAGACACCTGTCAAGTTTGAGATCCATCGGACAAACGGTTCGAAAGATATGCGATTAACAGACAGACACACACACACACAGAGACATGTTTATGTTTCTTGTTGTATTTGTATTTGTATATGTCCACTAGAAGCCTCAGTACCAAAACAAATTCCTTGTGTGTGCAAGCACACTTGGCAATAAAGCTCTTTCTGATTCTGATTCTGATCTGATTCTGATATATATATATACACATATATATATATTTATAATAGTCTATATATGCTGCACGCTACTGCAAAATACACAGCATAAAATCAATCGCCTGAAACATACTTTCCAGCGCAGGCAAACTGCTGGATGGCTGAGATGGTCCTCACTGCAGAACATGAAATCCACGGGGAGGAGTCGTATCCAGATCCAACTCCTCCCACCTTACATACCTAAACCTACCCATCTCCGCCCTCTGATCCCTAAGCACCCCTAATCCCTAAACCCACCCCTTATCCTACCCATCTCCGCCCCTTGGATCTTGATCCGACTCCTCCCCGTGGATCTCATGTACTGCATTGAGGTGCTACTGGGATGGCTTACCCCATTTCGTCAAAATCCAAAGATGAGGGATTTGCATTCAAATTTGTCAAGCAACGAAGAGGGGGTATCCTCAATGTCGGCATATTGACGTGAGGGGGAAATTTCCAAACGGCAATCCCTTTTCCAGAAAAGTTGGAACAATTTGGAAAATGCAATAAAATCAAGAATATGTGATTTTTTAATTATCTTGATACTTTAATTAACAAAAGTACAAAGAAAAGATTTCCAATGTTTTCACTGACCACCTTAAATTTTATAAATATAACCTAAGAAAATTTAGAATTTGATGGCTGCAAAAAAAAAAAGTTGGGACAGAGGAATGTCCCATTGTCCTCATTTTAATTGCGCTTTTTAATAATTTGGGAATGAAGGATACCAATTGTTACCATTTTTCAAGTGGATTTTTTTACATCTCACCTGATACATCTGCTACAGTCTGTTGTCTATTTCTTCTTTTCATGATTGGCCATACATTTTCAATAAGGGACAGATCTGGACTGCAGACGTAGAGTGTCTACAAAGCCACTCTTTTGTAGTATACATACAAGGTGAGACTGATGCATGAATATACCATGATGTTTGCTTTTGCATTTGTCACTGACGAAAGTCTTTTGTCTTTGCCACTAAAAATTGTATGTCTGTTTCCCCCCAAAACAAGCTGAATCACAAAATTGCCTGATTATTTGTAAGCTACTTAAAAATATTTGCAAGAAATATTTCTTTAAATGATATTAGATGTTTTACCAGTGACTATGACTAACGTATCGGTTACCTAACGTAACCTCGGTTCTCTCTAGATGAGGGAACGAGTATTGCGTAAGTTAGCTTACGCTACGGGAAAGATTCATCTTCTCGAGATATTGAAGCCAAAAAATTATCCTTCATTTTGTATTAATTGTCAACGCAGTGCAGCAGCTAGCAGACCCAGAGCAGGCTGTCTAGCGTGCTCATAGGCTGCCCTGCGGGAACTGCAGCAGCCTACCACTGAGCCCGACGTAACGTCACGTCCAATGAAGGGCGCTCGCGCCTTCACAGCGTCAAAGCCCGCCAGAAAGGGCGTGGCTTAGCGTATACAAACAGGGCTCGTAGGCTGTATTCTCTGGTTTTCATCGACTGAAGCGAAAAACGCTCGTGGCGCGAGCACGGCAGGTTACGCAATACTCGTTCCCTCATCTAGAGAGAACCGAGGTTACGTTATGTAACCGATACGTTCTCTTACGAGAGGTTCTCTCGTATTGCGTAAGTTAGCTTACGCTACGGGAACCCTTTGTCAACGCCGTGCGCGCCAAGCATCCACAATGAGTCCCAGGGCTTTTCCGGGGAACCCAGATAAGTGGGAAAATAAGGCGGCCAGCAACGTGGGCCAGCACTTGTACATAAGCACTCATAGGGAATACAGAGCGGTGTCGTCGGTCTGCATAAGCATATAGCACATACCCAATAGTGCAGCTCAACCAGAAGAGCTAGTATGCGTGAGAGTAGCCTGCGCACGAACCTATCTGGACAGAACGTACATCTCACTTAAACTGACAGAAGTTTTGCCTGCAGAGCGGGAACTTCTAGGTTATAAAACCTGACAAAGGTGGACGGGGAGGACCAGCCCGCCGCCACACATATGTCATGAATAGAAATTCCGCTGGACCATGCCCACGATGAGGCCATGCCTCTGGTGGAATGAGCCCTGATGCCCAGGGGGCATTGCAGACCTGTCGACGCGTAAGCGGCTGCTATAGCGTCCACAATCCATCTGGATAAGCTCTGTTTCGAGGCGGCGAGACCTTTGGTGCGCCCACCAAACGAAACGAAAAGCTGCTCCGAGCGCCTGAAAAGGGCGGAGCGCGCAGTGTAAGTCCTCAGCGCCCTGACTGGGCAGAGGAGATTAACGTCGCTCTCGCTATCGGATGAAGGCAGAGCCGAAAGCGAAATGACCTGCGCTCTGAATGGAGTGCCAATCACTTTAGGAACATAGCCATATCTAGGCTTGAGGATGACTTTTGAGTCATTTGGCCCAAACTCGAGACACGCAGCGCTGACAGACAGCGCGTGTAAATCCCCCACACGTTTCACTGATGACAGTGCTGTCAGGAAAACGGTTTTGAGTGATAGGTACTTTAACTCCACGGAGTCTAGTGGTTCAAAGGGGAAAGCTTTCAGGGCCTCGAGGACCAATGAACGATCCCACATAGGAACCGACGGGGGGCGCGGAGGGTACATCGTTCTGGCTCCTCTAAGGAAGCAGATGACAAACTCGTTTTTTCCTAGTAACTCAGCGAACGCAGCAACAGCCGCCACATAGACTTTGAGCGTGGATGGGGATCTCCCCTTATCCAACAGCTCCTGTAGGAAACAGAGCAGCCGCGAGACCCCACACGTCCGTGGGTCCAGGTTTCTGTCGGTGCACCATTTGGAGAACACAGACCATTTAGGCGCGTAAAGCTTTCTAGTAGAGGGAGCTCTAGACTGCGTGATTGTGTTCATCACTCCTTCTGGCAGGGCAGCGGGTACCCATTGATCATCCACGCGTGCAGAGACCAGCGCTCTGGATGGGGATGCCAGATCGAGCCGCGAGCTTGCGAGAGGAGATCCGTTCTCACCGGAATCGGCCACGGGGCTGTTAGTGACAGCCGCGTCAGCTCCGGGAACCAAATCTGATTCTCCCAGCGCGGGGCTATGAGGAGCACCGAGTGGCGCGTTTCCCTGATTCTCTTGATTACCTGCGGTAACAGAGAGATCGGAGGGAAGGCATTCAGAGGGCGGCTGGGCCAGACTTGGGCCAGCGCGTCCTCGTTCTTCGAAAAGAACATTGGGCAGTGAGCGTTGTCCTTTGACGCAAATAGGTTGACTTCCGCTTTGCCGAATAGGCGCCATAATTTCTGGACTGTTTGGGGTTGCAGGGACCATTCCCCTGGGGGAACATTGTCCCTGGACAGTTTGTCTGGGCCCTCGTTCAAATGGCCAGGCACATGCGCAGCCCTCAGCGAGCGCAGGTGATGTTGAGACCACGTGAGGACGCGCTCCGTCAGATCGCAGAGATTTCTGGATCTGACACCGCCCTGACGGTTTACATAGGATACCACAGACGTGTTGTCCGAGCGGACAAGAACATGTTGGTCCTGTATGAACGGGAGGAAGCGCTTCAGCGCGTTCTCGACCGCTATCATCTCCAGACAGTTTTATGTGAAAACCCTTCTCTTGGTCTGACCACTGGCCGAAGACCGGTCTGCCCTCGAACAGGGCGCCCCAACCCGAGTTGGACGCGTCTGTCGAAATGACTTTCCGATAAGAGATGGTTCCCATCATTACTCCCTGCTGGTACCAGTCGGCTACTAACCAGGGCTGCAGAGCCGCTATGCAGGTCTGAGTCGCTCTGATTTTCTGGCCGCCAGAAACCCAGGCTCGGCGGGACGCGCAAGCATTCAACCAGCATTGGAGCGGGCGCATGCGCAGTAGGCCCAGCTGAAGCACCGCTGCAGCTGATGCCATACAGCCCAACATCCTTTGAAATGTCTTCAAAGGGAGAAAGCTGCCCTTCTGGAAAGATGCGGCTAGGTGGCGAACACGGCGCGCACACTCTGTCGATAAACGAGCCGTCATGGTCACCGAGTCCAGTTCTATTCCTAAAAAGGAAATTGACTGGCTGAGCAGTCAGAGACTGTTCACGTTCCGTCTGCTTTCATGGACCTGGACTATTTGGAGCGTCTGGCTCGGATCCTGGGCATGTCTGTGTCTGCTGTTCCAGAGCCGGAGACAGTGTCTGCTGTTCCAGAGCCGGAGGCAGAGCCAGTGCCTGTTCCAGAGCCGGAGGCAGAGCCAATGCCTGTTCCAGAGCCGGAGGCAGAGCCAATGCCTGTTCCAGAGCCGGAGGCAGAGCCAATGCCTGTTCCAGAGCTGGAGGCAGAGCCAATGCCCGTTCCAGAGCCGGAGGCAGAGCCAGTACCCGTTCCAGAGCCGGAGGTAGAGCCAGTGCCGTCTGCCTTCCTGGACCTGGACTATCTGGAGCGCCTGGCTCGGATCCTGGACATACCTGTGTCTGCTGTTCCAGAGCCGGAGGCAGAGCCAATGCCTGTTCCAGAGCCGGAGGCAGAGCCAATGCCTGTTCCAGAGCCGGAGGCAGAGCCAATGCCTGTTCCAGAGCCGGAGGCAGAGCCAATGCCTGTTCCAGAGCCAGAGCCAGTGTTTGTTTCTGTGTTTGTGTCTGTTCTTGTGACTGTTACAGTTCTGGTGTCTGCTGTACCTGAGCCGGTGTCTGCTGTACCTGAGCCGGTGTCTGCTGTACCTGAGCCGGTGTCTGCTGTACCTGAGCCGGTGTCTGCTGTACCTGAGCCGGTGTCTGCTGTACCTGAGCCGGGGTCTGCTGTACCTGAGCCGGTGTCTGCTATTCCTGAGCCGGAGCCAGTGCCTGTTCCAGAGCCGGAGCCAGTGCCTGTTCCAGAGCCTCTGCCATGGCCGCCCGAGGGGTCTTCACCGCCCTGGCCGTCCGATGGGTCGTCTTCACCGCCCGGGCCGCCCGATGGGTCGTCTGCTTCGCCCTGGCTGCCCGATGGGTCGTCTGCTTTGCCCGGGCCGCCCGATGGACTGTCTGCTTCGCCCTGGCCGCCCGATGGACTGTCTGCTTCGCCCTGGCCGCCCGATGGACTGTCTGCTTCGCCCTGGCCGCCCGATGGACTGTCTACTTCGCCCTGGTCGCCGGCTAAGTTGTTATTTCCCGTTTTTGTTCCCCTTCATGGACCTGGCCCACCATCCCTCCCCCTGATCCTTCACCATTCCACCTCCCTCCTGAACTCTTGTGTTGTGTTTTAGTGTTGTCGTGGAGCGTCTGGTAGCCGCTCCGTAGAGGGGGGGTTATGTCACAGTGTCTGGTTGTGTACCCTTGTTTGTCAATAGAGGTCCTCGTTATCACGGTGTCCTTCACTACTGACTTCATTTCCCAGCATTCTGTCTGTCACTGTCACTCATCATTTCATTGCACTCAGCTGTTCCCCGTCATCATTGTTCCCAGCTGTTCATTGTTAGTCTTGTTAGATCTGTGTATATATTCCCTGTCTGTGTTAGTATGTGTACGGATTCGTTGTTTGATGTCACTTACACTTCCAAAGTTGTTTCTCGCCTGTTCTTGTTTTGTTTCTTTGTTTATTGGACTGCTAATATGGATTTTGAACCCTGCATGGATGACTACGAATTGGATTGCTCTAACAATAAATATACTGCTTTTGGATCTACCTGGTTTCCTGTGTGTTCCTGTGACACTCACACCTGGCACCCGTCATCCTTGGTCACCCTTGGCTTATCCAACACAACCCCCGAGTGGACTGGCATCATAAAGCTGTGCTGGAGTGGAGCAAGGAATGTCATAAGTCTTGTCTTGTGTCTGCCTGTTCGTCTGTGCCTGTTTCTGTGTTTCAGGAGGAGACAGGGGATTTGTCTAACGTGCCTGCGGAGTATCTGGACCTGAAGGAGGTGTTCTGTAAGTCTCGGGCTGCTTCTCTCCCTCCGCATCGTCCCTATGACTGTGCTATAGATTTACTGCCAGGTAAGTCTCCGCCTAAAGGCAAATTATATTCACTCTCTATTCCTGAGAGGGAGGCTATGGAGAAATATATTTCTGATTGTCTAGCAACCAAGTTCATTCGCCCTTCTTCTTCTCCGGCGGGGGCGGGGTTCTTTTTTGTGGGGAAGAAGGATGGTTCTCTGTGACCTTGCATTGATTACCGAGGGCTGAATAACATCACGGTAAAGAATACTTATCCTTTGCCGTTGATGTCTTCAGCTTTCGAGAGGTTACAGGGAGCATCCATCTTCACAAAACTGGATTTGCGTAATGCTTATCATTTGGTCCGCATCAGGGAGGGGGATGAGTGGAAAACTGCGTTTAACACCCCCACGGGGCACTTTGAATACTTGGTCATGCCGTTCGGGCTGTCCAACTCCCCAGCAGTTTTCCAGGCACTGGTCAATGACGTGTTGCGAGATATGATCGATCAGTTCATACATGTCTACCTGGACGACATATTGATTTTTTCTTCTACTCTCCAGGAACATGTGCAGCACGTCCGACGAGTGCTTCAGAGGTTGCTAGAGAATGGGCTTTTTGTCAAGTCGGAGAAATGCGATTTTCATGCACAGTCTGTTCCTTTCCTAGGGTACATCGTCTCGTCTGAGGGAATGCGGATGGATCCTGAGAAGATTAAGGCTGTGGTGGATTGGCCAAGCTTAGATTCCCGCAAAGCCCTGCAGAGGTTTCTGGGGTTCGCCAATTTCTACCGGCGTTTTATTCGCAACATCAGCCAACTAGTCGCGCCTCTGACTGCCTTGACCATCCCCAGAACTACGTTCAGGTGGTCAGACACAGCTGAGGCTGTGTTTGCCAAACTTAAAGGCCGCTTCGTTTCGGCCCCCATCCTCGTCGCCCCTGATCCTTCACGTCAGTTTGTGGTGGTGGTCGACGCGTCAGAGGTGGGAGTAGGTGCAGTGTTATCCCAACGCTCTTCCACAGACGATAAGATGCATCCCTGCGCGTTTTTGTCTCATCGTCTATCCCCAGCCGAACGTAATTACGACATTGGTAACAGGAAGTTGTTGGCAGTCAAGTTAGCGTTGGAGGAATGGCGCCACTGGTTAGAAGGGTCGGGGGTACCTTTTATCGTCTGGACCGATCACAAGAACCTAGAATACATTAGGACCGCCAAAAGATTGAACTCCAGGCAGGCTCGGTGGGCACTTTTTTTCGGTCGTTTTGATTTTTCTCTCTCATACCGTCCGGGTTCCAAGAACATCAAACCCGACGCTTTATCTTGTATGTTTGATTTTTCCGAACGCCCGTCCACTCCCGAGTGTATTTTACCCGAAACCCTATTTGTTTCCACACTCACATGGGAGGTCGAATCGAGGGTCGAGAAGGCCTTAGAAGGGGTAACGCCTCCGCCCGGTTGCCCACCGAATCGGTTATTTGTACAGGAGGGATTACGGTCGGACGTCATCCAGTGGGGTCATAGCTCCAATGTGGCTTGCCATCCAGGAGTTAATCGCACTAGTTTTTTAGTCAAGCAACGGTTCTGGTGGCCACTTATGGCTCGCGACATTCACGATTTTGTTTTGGCTTGCTCGGTCTGTGCCACTGGTAAGACTTCCAATCGACCTCCAGACGGGTCACTTCAGCCGCTGCCGGTTCCTTCGAGACCCTGGTCCCATATCGCTCTAGATTTTATCACCGCCCTCCCACCCTTCCAGGGTAACACAGTAGTTTTGACTGTGGTGGACCGATTCTCGAAGGCGGCCCATTTTATTCCCTTGCCCAAATTACCCTCAGCCAAGGAAACAGCGGTGACGATCGTTGACCACGTCTTTCGGTTACATGGCCTCCCGAGAGACGTGGTTTCCGACAGGGGACCCCACTTCGTGTCCAAATTTTGGCGAGAGTTTTGTAGGTTACTGGGGTCAATGGTTAGTCTGTCCTCAGGGTTCCATCCCCAGAACAATGGCCAGACCGTAAGAGCCAACCAAGGTTTGGAGAGGGTGTTGCGGTGATTGGTCTCCAAGAATCCTTCCTCTTGGAGCCAACAACTTTCTATGGTGGAGTACGCGCACAACACGTTGCCAGTGTCGGCCATGGGCCTATCTCCGTTTGAATGTAGTGTAGGTTACCAGCCACCTATTTTTCCCAGTCTGGAATCCGAGGTTGCGGCCCCCTCCGCTCACGCCTTTGTCCAGAGGTGTCATCTCACTTGGACTAGAGCCCGTGAGACTCTACTTTGATAGTGATAGTATACTTTAATATATATATATATATATATATATATATATATATATACACTCACCTAAAGGATTATTAGGAACACCATACTAATACTGTGTTTGACCCCCTTTCGCCTTCAGAACTGCCTTAATTCTACGTGGCATTGATTCAACAAGGTGCTGAAAGCATTCTTTAGAAATGTTGGCCCATATTGATAGGATATTATCTTGCAGTTCATTGAGATTTGTGGGATGCACATCCAGGGCACGAAGCTCCCGTTCCACCACATCCCAAAGATGCTCTATTGGGTTGAGATCTGGTGACTGTGGGGGCCATTTTAGTACAGTGAACTCATTGTCATGTTCAAGAAACCAATTTGAAATGATTCGAGCTTTGTGACATGTTGCATTATCCTGCTGGAAGTAGCCATCAGAGGATGGGTACATGGTGGCCATAAAGGGATGGACATGGTCAGAAACAATGCTCAGGTAGGCCGTCGCATTTAAACGATGCCCAATTGGCACTAAGGGGCCTAAAGTTTGCCAAGAAAACATCCCCCACACCATTACACCACAACCACCAGCCTGCACAGTGGTAACAAGGCATGATGGATCCATGTTCTCATTCTGTTTACGCCAAATTCTGACTCTACCATCTGAATGTCTCTACAGAAATTGAGACTCATAAGACCAGGCAACATTTTTCCAGTCTTCAACTGTCCAATTTTGGTGAGCTCTTGCAAATTGTAGCCTCTTTTTCCTATTTGTAGTGGAGATGAGTGGTACCCGGTGGGTCTTCTGCTGTTATAACCCATCCGCCTCAAGGTTGTGCGTGTTGTGGCTTCACAAATGCTTTGCTGCATACCTTGATTGTAACGAGTGGTTATTTTAGTCAAAGTTGCTCTTCTATCAGCTTGAATCAGTCGGCCCATTCTCCTCTGACCTCTAGCATCAACAAGGCATTTTCGCCCACAGGACTGCCGCATACTGGATGTTTTCACACCTTTTCACACCATTCTTTGTAAACCCTAGAAATGGTTGTGTGTGAAAATCCCAGTAACTGAGCAGATTGTGAAATACTCAGACCGGCCCGTCTGACACCAACAACCATGCCACGCTCAAAATTGCTTAAATCACCTTTCTTTCCCATTCTGACATTCAGTTTGGAGTTCAGGAGATTGTCTTGACCAGGACCACACCCCTAAATGCATTGAAGCAACTTCCATGTGATTGGTTGATTAGATAATTGCATTAATGAGAAATTGAACAGGTGTTCCTAATAATCCTTTAGGTGAGTGTATATTTATATATATATATATATATATATATATATATATATATATATATACAGTTGTGTCCAAAATAATAGCAGTCCAACATCACTAACCAGATCAATCACTGTTTTTGGTAGAAATTATATTTCTACATGGCAAATAATTTACTGGTAGGTGTAGTAGAGTAATAGAAAAACAACAGACCCAACAGTCATCACATGTATTTTGCTAATTCTGTATAACTGAATAATTAATTGAAAGGGGTGTGTTCAAAATAATAGCAGTGTGGAGTTCAATTAGTGAGGTTAATCATTCTGTGAAAAAACTAGTGTCAATAAGTGGCCCTTATTTAAGGACGAAGGCAGTACTGGACTGTACATGTTATAGTACATTTCTCTCTGAAGATCTGAATAAAATGGGCCGTTCCAAACATTGTTCAGAAGAACAGCGTACTTTGATTAAAAAGTTGATTGGAGAGGGGAAAACTTATAAAGAAGTGGCAACCAAAACCAGAAAGACGTGGAAGAATACGGAAAACTACCGTTCGAATGGATCGAAGAATAGCCAAAATGGCAAAGACTCAGCCAATGATCAGCTTCAGGGTGATCAAAGACGATCTAAAGTTACCCGTGAGTACTATAACAATTAGAAGATGCCTGTGAAGCCAAGCTATCAGCAAGAAGCCCCCGCAAAGTCCCATTGTTGAAAAAACGACATGTGCCAAAGAGGATACAATTTGCCAAATAACACATTGACTGGCCTAAAGAGAAATGGCGCAATATTTTGTGGACTAATGAAAGCAAGATTTTTCTTTTTGGGTCTAGGGGCCGCAGACAGTTTGTCAGACGACCCACAAACACTGAATTCAAGCCACAGTGCACTGTGAAGACTGTGAAGCATGGTGGCACAAGCATCATGATATGGGGATGTTTCTCATACCAAGGTGTTGGGCCTATTTATCATATACCACGGATCATGGATCAGTTTGAGTACATCAAAATACTTAAAGAGGTCATGTTGCCTTATGCCCAAGAGGAAATGCCCTTGAAATGGGTGTTTCAACAAGACAACGATCCAAAACACACCAGTAAGCGAGCAGCATCTTGGTTCCAGACCATCAAGATTAATGTTATGGAGTGGCCAGCTCCAATCCCCGGACATTTATCCAATAGAAAACCTGTGGGGTGACATCAAAAATGCTGTTTTTGAAGTAAAACAAGAAATGCAGAGGAACTGTGGTCTGTAGTGCGATTGTCCTGGGCTGGAATACCTGTTCACAGGTGCCAGAAGTTGGTTGACTCCATGCAACACAGATGTGAAGCAGTTCTCAGAAACCGTGGTTATACAACTAAATATTAGTTCAGTGATTCACAAGAAAGCTAAATCTTCAAGCATTTTTCAGCTTATACAGTAAATGTTTGACTTTGTAAAGAAAAATGCAGACACTGCTATTTTTTTTGAACAGCCTAATATTCCCTTTTCTTCACTTTCTATAAAGTAAAAACAAATTTCATAAATGTTTCTTCATGTTTTGATCTTGAATAGAATGTGCAGTGTTCCCAATGCATTTTTGTGTATTGAAATAAAAGTTATTATTAGGATTTTGAACTTTAATCACTTTTTTAAACACACTGCTATTATTTTGGACACAACTGTATATATATATATATATATTTCTTTTTTTCATCTTACTAGAACCGCCAGTTTGATAGTTTGCCAAGTTTCAGATGATTATTAAAAAGAAAACTCAGAAAGTTCAGAAAACTGTTGCTACGGCGATAGAGTCGTTTGGCTCCGAATTAAAAATGAAGGAAGACGGATAAGTTGTATACATTAAATAAAAGTTAACTTATGATGGAATATAATCGGCCATTGCTTTGAATTCAACTAGAGAATATTTTAGTTTTTACTGCGTTTTGATTAGATGTGGTTAGATAACTGCCATATCTTTTCAAATTGGATTTTCTTGTCAGAGCATACTGTATGAACCAACTGATTTCAAACAACTTGTTTTAATCAACAGCAAGCAAACTATTAACACACACAAGTACATTTAATTAGAGTTTATAAAGCTATATCAGTTAACAACGGAATCAGTGTTTGTCCTCTAGAATACAATAATGATCAGATAGAAAGATCAAATACACATAGATTAATATCTTTATTTGAACGTTTATTTAAATGACTTACAAATGTGCATAATACTAATTCACAATAGTGAATCCAAGGCACAACACTCATTTCTTTAAGTTGCTACAAGAGTTGATCACAATCAGATTTGATCACAAAAACATGAGCATAAATATGAACATGCGCATTAACCCAATACTGGTGTTAAAGGTATAATTCACACAAGAATTACATTCTGTCATCATTTACAACATAACAGGCTGCTGTCACTTTAACCCTTAAAGACCTAGAACATTTGTGGGGCACCTGACTCGTCTGTACTTTTCTTTATTTTCTAACCCATTATAGCAGTCAGCATCAAGTGCCATATATCATTTTAAACAGATGATATGGATGCATTTACCCTTTTTTTTATTCAACTTAAACAGAACCTCCTGAAATTTGGATTTTTTCCTTTAGAAAGTTATACTGGGATATTCTAGATGTCCAGATTAAAATTTGTCGACATTTAACGATCCCTGAGCAAGGTTTGCTTTTATTACAACATTATTATAGTTATAGGCTCTTTTCAGTGAAAAACTGGTGTTTTTTATTTACTGACAATGCAGATGTGTCCAAAAAAGTTCAGAAAGTAAAGTAAATGGAAACATTGTTTTATAACAATAGAACACTGAAGCAAAGTGACTTTATATATATATATATATATATATATGTGTGTGTGTGTGTGTGTGTAAACACTTGTGAAAACTGTCTTGTGCAACAAAAATACAAACAAGTGTAAAATATTTTCAAAAACTATACAAGTAGTATTTACATTTAGAAACGGGACTCGTGGCTGCGCCAATTATCTCTATTGGACACAATTGACCGTTCGCAAAGACCCGCCCCCTTTAGTTACATATCCTCCAACGTTAATCTACTAACTCTCCTGACTGCTTTATCGGACAAAATGGCGGATTCGGCGGATTATGATTGGTCAGATCACCTGTCAATCAAACTCCCTGCAAAAGGTCAATTCCACTGGGTCATTGTGTAGCGACTCGTTTGAAAAGATACATTTCAGTGCCTCATTCGATGTGTAAAGCAGTTGTATAATTGTTTTTGATTTGTGTTATGCTGTGTCAGAGAGTGCTGCAGTTAAAATGTCCAAATAAAGATGCTAATTGGTGGTGCAAAAGTCCAAAACCTATGTTTATTGGGTGAGTAGATGATAGTTTTTTTTTTTTTTTACTTTATTTTGCTTTTTTCCACCTAGACAGAGTACATCACAATTACAGATACCATTGGGATATCACATATTTGTAATCAATTCCGTCTTTCTTGACATAGAGAGAACCATACAGCAAACAAAGACAGAATAAGATTCATTCTAAGTTATGCAGTAATAAAAAGGAAATATTCAATTATGGATCTGTCATATGAAACAAATTACGTCTAAACAGAATTCAGCGTAAGAGAAACAATGACAGGGATTCAAACAATAAACAAAAACAACAAGATAAACCAAAAAAAAAAAAAATTAAAAATAATATATATATAATAAAATAAATAAGAAGCCATATAACGCTTGGTCATCCAAAAACATATTCAGGTTAATATCACGTGTAAGAAGATTCTTTACTGCCAGAGGGGATATAGACAGGCGTTTGAAACCATTTCACTTTCCTACACAATCTAGGAAAGGACCCCAAATCTTATAGAAGTTGTCAGAAGATCCCTTCATTGTATGCCTGATTTTTTCTAGTTTGATGAAATGAAAGATATCATTAATCCATGAAGAATGAGCCGGAGGTGTAGACGATTTCCAATTTATTAAAATTAGGCGTCGTGACAAAAGCTACAAAATCAGTCTTATATTTGGGCATGTCAAGTGAAAGAGAGGGAGTACCAAACAAAGCTGTAACGGGCAAAGGTTTAACATAAATTCCAAGAACTTCAGATAATGTTTTAAAGATCAGAGACCAATATTTGTGAAGAGATGGACAAGACCAAAACATATGCACAGTAGATGCAGGAGCTTGATGACAGCGATCACACATGGGGTCTACCTCAGAATATATTTTAGAGAGTCTAACTTTGGTCCAGTGGGTGCGATGAAGGATTTTACACTGCATCAGACCCTGTCTGGCGCAGAAGGATGAGGAGTGTACACAACGTAAAATCTTTACCCATTGTTCTTCTGGAATATTTTCTCCTATGTCCTCCTCCCACAGAGATTTAATAGAAGCAAGTGAACTTCCATCCAAGGAGCATATTGCTTCATAAAAATGAGAAATCATACCCTTCATTACATGAATAGGTTTGAGGAAGGAGTCAATGGGATTGGCACTAGGGAGGCAAGGAAACTGAGGGTGCATGTCCCGAACAAAACTGCGAACCTGCAAATATCTGAAAAAATTGTGTTTGGGCAATGCACATTTCTCCCGTAATTGCTGGAAAGACGCGAATACATTATCTATATAAAAATCCTTGACTGTTGTAATACCCAATGCCGACCACTGAGAGAAAGTCCTATCCAATAATGATGGTAAAAAAACAAAATTTGCTGCTACAGGTGCAGAAATAGAGGAGATTTGTAAACCAAAGTGGTGTCTAAATTGCCTCCAGATTCTCAGTGTAGTTTTAACGATAATATTTTTGGTGTAGGGAGAAGATGAGCATTTAATGGGAGCATGTACTAAGGCTGCTAGCGTCGTAGGCATACATGAGGAAGCTTCCATGGTAAGCCATACAGATGAGTCATGAGAAAAATCTTGATTTAACCAGTATTGCATGACCCTAAGATTTGTGGCCCAGTAATAAAACTGAAAGTTAGGTAAAGCCATTCCCCCAAGTATTTTAGGTCTCTGAAGAAAAGCCTTACGCATTCTGGGAATCTTTTTATTCCAAATAAAAGCCAAAATTAGGGAATCAATTTGACGAAAATAGTGTTGAGGCAGAAAAATGGGTATGCACTGAAAATAATAAGATCATTTTGGAAGGATATTCATTTTAACTGAGTTGATTCTTCCAGCCAAGGACAGGGGAAGCAGTGACCAGCACTCAAACTCTTTCTCCATCTGGAGAAGCAAATTAGCAAAGTTAAATTTAAAAAGGTCTTTAAATGTATCCGTGATGCAAACTCCAAGATAGGTAAATCTATGTTGGGAGATCATAAATGGAAAATTATGTAAAGGGAAGTTCTAGCTGCAGAGTTCAGTGGAAAGATCTCGCTCTTGCTTAGATTTAATTTATAACAAGAAATTAAACCAAAGGACTTTAAGACACCAAGCGCTGTAGGTATCGACATATCCAAATCTGAAATGTACCCATTCTTTTTATACCCATTATAGAAGAATCAGATCGCAGTGCAATAGAGAGGGGCTCAATAGCAATTGCTAAGAGAAGTGGACTCAGAGGGCATCCCTGGCGAGTGGATCGGTGGAGGGGAAAATATCCTGAACGAGTATTATTGGTCCTAACAGAAGCTTGTGGGCCAGAATACAGTAACCTCACCCAAGAAATAAATTTTTGATCGAAACTAAATTTTTCTAAAGTGTAAAAAAGATACCTCCACTCCACCCGGTCAAATGCTTTCTCTGCGTCCAATGAAATTACAGCCTCTGGGACATCAGAAGAGGAGGGGTTGTATACAATATTAAACAGTCTCCTAATATTAAAAAAAGAGTGTCTGTTTTTAATAAACCCAGTCTGATCCGGAGAGATAATGGATGGTAAGATGGACTCTAAACGTATTGCCAGCAACAGAGTTTAAAGTCAACATTAAGAAGACTGATCAGGCGGTAAGAAGTGCAATATAAGGGATCCTTATTCTTCTTTAATATCAAAGAAATAGAAGCCTGATTAAGTGTTTGAGGGAGCTTGAGTGAATCAAATTATTCAACGTACATGTCAATCATCATGGAGGCCAATTCGTCTAAATTTTTTTTTATAAAACTCTACCGGATACCCATCCGGCCCTGGACATTTACCATTTTGCATGGAGGTAACAGCTCCAGTGAGTTCTTCTATAGTAATAGGTTCTTCCAGATGAGCAGCGGATTCGACAGTAGGTGTGATCAGTATGTTAAAAAAGACATCAAAAGCAAGGGGATTATCAGTTTGTTCAGATGTATATAGAGAAATAAAATATTCTTTAAAATGATCATTAATTAGCTGGGGATTTGTTGTTACCCCTGATGAGGTTTTAATCTGAGGAATGAGATGTGAGGATGAATCCTGTCTTAATTGATGGGCCAACAGCTTACTTGCCTTATCACCCTCTTCATAGTACTTGTATCTAGATCTAAGCATTAAATTCTCTGCATAGCATGATGAAAGAATGTCAAATTCTGCCTGTAGAGCAAGACGCTCCCTGTAGGTAACTGGGGATGCAGAAACTGCATAGATATTATCTATATGGGCGATTTTCTGAACAATCTCTGATAGTTTACGTTTCCTCATTTTTTCCTTATAAGCAGTGTATGAGATGATTTCCCCTCTTAAGTACACCTTCATAGTTTCCCAAAGAAGGGATGCTGAGACATCTGAAGACTTGTTTGTTAATATAAAAAAATCTATCTGATTAGACACAAATTCCACAAAATGCTCATCTGACAACCAACGGGTATTTAAACGCCACAGAGGCCGTGTGCCCTCAAGTTCCTTAACACAAATCTTCATACTAACCGGGGCATGGTCTGAAATAACAATAGCGTTGTATGAGCATAACTCAACTGAAGAAATTAACCTGTTATCTATCAAAAAAAAGTCAATCCGAGTGAAAGTATGATGAACCTGAGAAAAGAAAGAGTATTCTTTCCCAGACGGGTTAAAAAAACGCCAAGGATCCGAGACCTTAAACTCCTCCATAAAAGACTGAATCACTTTTGCAGACTTTGATGGTGCATTATGTCTAACAGAGGAGCGGTCAAGTTTGGGATTAATCCAGCAATTAAAATCACCTCCCAAAATAAGATGTTGAGAAGAGGTATCAGGCAGTACAGAAAATAAATGTCTAAAAAAATTATCGTTGTCCCAGTTAAGCGCATAGACATTGGCAAAGATCTGCTATGACATCCGAGCACACAAAAGGAACTGACCTGTGTATAAGAATAGCAGCGCCCCTGGCTTTGCCCTGAAATTTGGAGTGAAATACCTGCCCAACCCATCTTCTTCTTAACAATAGGTGGTCCTGAATTTTAAGGTGTGTTTCTTGAAGATAAACAATGTGGGCTCCTAAATGTTGGAGGTGATGTAATATTTTGCTACGCATAACAGGATTGTTCACTCCATTACAGTTCCAACTGACAAATGTAAAACTCCTCCCACTTAGATGTTGCATCATTTTAGGTTGTGTCATACACGATATGGATCAAACTTTGAATGCAAAATAGTTCTTTACTGTGAAACTGACAACAATTGAGCGGAGACCAAGAAAAAAGTAAGAGAAGAGAGAAAAAAACAAACAACAACAACAACAAAAAAAAAAAAAAAACACGAGAACAGCACCAAGACCCGTTTTCTCCCACCCCCCACCGACCCCGGCAGAAGCATCTCCCCAAACGAGACACGTGCACTTTACCTTTTTAACACTCGTACAGCTACAATCAACTCTATGCTGCCTGGGAGAAAGTGCAATGATAATTAACAAAACAAAAATTAACACAAAGAAATATAAACCGTGGATTAACCTTCATCCATAACACCATTAACGCATGTGTGAACTTATGTTAAACTAACATAATTATATCAATAGAAACAACAATCACAGTCAAGTTATCGAGCAGAGTGACAATAGTCATATTCTGTCAGCGCACACTGACCAAATATTTAAAGCCAAACCGACTACATGATATTTACCTCAAGTATTTGAAGGCAAGACATTTTTTTTAATAAAGTCTGATGCGGCAGCAGGGTCCTCAAACTTGTGTACAGCACCATTGGAGAGAGTGATCCGCAGCACAGCAGGAAATAGCAGGCCAAACTTAGCCCCGGGGCATGAGTGAAGGTGACGTTTTGAATCTTTGAAAGCAGCTTGTTTCTTCACAACAGCCGTTGTGTAATCCGCAAAGACCGATAACTTATTCCCATCATGAATCAGAGGAGATAGCTGCGCAGCGCGTCGTAGAATCTCATCACGGGCTTGGAAGTAGTGAACTCTAATGATAAGGGGACGGGGGGGCTCCCCCTTCCTTGGCCTCTCGCGCAGTGTGCGATGTGCCCTGTCTAGTAGAGGTTTCTCTTGGAGATGCAGCAAACTCTGCAAAATCTGAGAGACAAAGTCAGCTGGATGCGAACCCTCAGCTCCCTCGGGTAAACCAACGAGACGAATATTGTTCCTTCAGGATCTTCCCTCCAGATCTTCACATTTGGCATCCAGTTGTACCACCTGTTTTTGAAGCGTGGATATAACGGATTGCATTTCAGTTATGCGATCACTGTGATCAGATGCTGAACGTTCCAGTTCTCTGATGGTGTCAGCGTTAGTGTCCACTTTCTGCTGCAAAGGGCCTAGCCAGTCTTTAACTTCTTGTCTGACTGTAACGATCTCTGATCGCAAATCCGATGACAATGAGTCAATTTTCTTACATATATCTTCTTTGACCGACTCTAACATGCCCTGAATGAGAGTTATGTTTGCAGATGAACTGTCGGTAGAGTTGATGTTTGCTGAGGCCCCATCCGCATCCTCCGTCAAATGTGCAGTTCTCTTACGAGAGTATCTCTCGTACTGCGTAATATCTTACGCTATGGGGAAAACCTCTTTTCCACGGGATATTGAAGCCAAAAATTATCCTTAATTTTGAATAAATGTAAAACGCTGTGCAGCAGCATGCAGACATAGGCAAGACAGCTTGCGCGCCTATTGGCTGCCCTGCGGCAACAGCAGCAGCCTATCGAGAGAGGCTCTGCGTGACACATATCCAATGGGGGCATTTTGTACCCATTTCGTCAAGTCCCGCCAGGAAGGGCGTGGTCTCGCCCTATAAACATAGCTCGATTAGGCTGGTACAACTGATTTTCATCTCTTCAGCGAAGCATCATCGCATCGCTGGATCCGGAGTGAGAAGCCACGCCGTCTGAGAAAAGCACACAGCGGGACGAGCCTTGAGTCTGAAGTCGCTGGCATCGCCGCCTTTAGCCGCCGTACCTGCTACGCTTCCGGCGTTATATCCTTTTCTGCAAGTGTGTGTGTGTGTTCGCCGCTGCGACACACATTTTTTCACTGTCTCTCTCCCTCTCCTAAAAGAGCTGCGTCTTTTTCAAGATGCATAGATCCTGCGGCTCGTGCCGAGCCACACTCAGTGAAGAGGATCGCCATGTCATCTGCGTTTCCTGCCTGGGTGAGGATCATGCGGCTCTCCCTCTCGTCGACGGCGGATGCCCTTACTGTGAGCTACTGCCGATGGTGACTGAGGACTCGCCTGGCATCATTCTCAGAGCCTGCACTTCAGCCCGCTGTAGCGCCGCGCCGTAAAAGCGCCGTGCCCAGTGCGGCCCCGAGCCTTCTCCTGCCCGCCAAAGCTCGCCGGTTCGCCCGCCAGCTTCGCCGGCATCACTCGAGTCCCTCACCGACGGACAGCGGCCGCCGTCTACCGCCGCTTCCGCCATTGAGGTCGACGAAACAGTCCCGAGCCTTCTCCAGCCCGTGATAGCTCGCCGGTTCGCCCGCCAGCTTCACCAGCTTCACTCGAGTCGCTCGCTGACGGACAACGGCCGCCGCGCGCCGCCGCTTCCGCCATTAATGACGACGAGATAGCTGCATCTGTAGAGAAGGCCAGCTGCTCTATCCTGGCGTCGGACAGTGAGGATTGGGCGAGCTCTGTGGACCTCCCCCCTTCTGCCCGCGAGTCGTCAGGGAAACGGATACGATTTTTATAAAAAAAGCTACCCCGCCCGCCGTGGGCATGCGTCACCGGCGAGATGAGGAAAGAGTATGTTTTTAGTCCCGCCGAGGCCAGACCAATCTCCATTTCTCAAACATTTCTCAGCTCCTCTTAGTTTGAGTGGCTGAAAATGTCAATATTGCAGCAATGAGCCTGTTGTATAACACGCACGCCTGCAAACAAACGCCAACACACACAAACTGTGATGACGCTCTCTTATCTGCTCGAGCTATTTTAAGCTCTTGTCGTTTCCCCCTGTGGCTCAGTGGCGAAACCCAAAGCCTTCGCACGGGAGACCTGTGTTCGATCCCAGGTCTCGTAGCAGATAAAAATTTAGTCTCACCGCGGCCAGACTTGCACCGAAACATTTCGCTCGTTCAGTTCCAAGAAAATGCGACTATTCCAGTGTATTTTGCAGTAAACAAGCCGGTACCATGGGCCGCTTGCCTGCACAAAAATGCCGTTTCCACGGCGACCCAGAAAAATCATAAAAGCAGTGTATTTTCTGGTATTCCGGCCGCAGCAGATGGTGTTATGAGTGTAATAAAAATGCCCACAGCCCAGTGTTCATTTCTACACACAAACACAGCCCGCCACAGTGCAGGGCACGCACAAATGAGATCGACTCATGTCATTGTGCATTAAATGTAGTGAATGTGCCCACAAACACTACACACTGCATGTGCCACGTTTTCTGTAAAACGAAACCAACACACATACAGTCAGCTAAAACCCACGGTGTTTAAGTCTCGTCGTGGCCAGACTCCACCGAAACTTCTCGCTCGTTCAGTTCCAAACAATGTGACTGTTCCAGTGTATTTCGCAGTGCACTGCACACAAATGCCATTTTTACGGCGACCCAGATAAATCCCAAAAGAGTGTATTTTCTGGTATTCCGGCCACGGCCGTTGGTGTTATGAGTGTTGTAAGAATGCCCACGTCTCAGTGCCCATTCCCACACACAGACACAGCCCGCCACAGTTCAGGGCTAGCACAAATAAAATCGACTCATGTCGATTGTGCAAAAATGTAGTGAATGTGCCCACGACACAGTGCCCACAAACACTACACGATGCGTGTCCCTCGTTTTCTGTAAAAACGAAACCGACACACATTCAGTCAGCACAAGCCGACGGTGTTCTCAGTGCAGTGAATGTGCCCGCTGTCCCGCGCCCACATTCCTTCACAGACACGCTCAACCCCACGGGGTTTGTCCCGCTCGCTCTCTCTCCACAACCTGTCATATAGAATTCGAGCGCGACCAGGCTGCCCGCCGTGATCGGCGCGCCTCCCGCCTCGCACACCTTAAACACAGTGTTTATGTCTCAGCACACCGAAGCTCTGCAGCCGCCGCTATGCCGCGGCCAGAGCCCGGATTTCATTCTACCCCTAGCTATTCACGCAGATGCGTGGGCAAAGCTTCCCGGGGTATCAGAATGGGTGTTGAACACTATAAAAAGAGGCTATTCGCTACAGTTTGCTCGACGTCCCTGCCGTTACACGGCGCGAGTCGAAACGACGGTAAACAACGAAGTATCTCATCTACTTCGAGCCGAAATAGCGAAACTGCTGAGCTAAGGGGCCATAGAACCTTTATCTCAGGCTCAGAGCGAAGGGGGGCTATACAGCAGATATTTTCTGGTACCGAAAAAAGACGGGGGTCTCAGACCCATTCTAGATCTGCGACAGCTGAACAGAGTGCTTATGAAGCGCCAGTTCACAATGCTGACAACCAGGAAAATCCTCGCGCAAGTGCGCCAGGGAGACTGGTTTATGTCAATAGATCTGAAAGACGCCTATTTCCAAATACAAATAGCGTCACGTCACAGGCGATTCTTGAGATTCGCCTTCGAGGGCCAGGCATATCAAGACACAGTCCTACCGTTCTGCCTATCCCTAGCACCCCGTACATTTACGAAGTGCATGGACGCGGCCCTCGCACCCCTGAGACTTAAGGGCATGCGAGTTTTGAACTACTTTGACGATTGGCTGATTCTAGCTCGATCACATTCAGAGCTCATAGAACACAGAACCACATTACTCGAGCATCTCGAGAATCTGGGTCTCACAGTCAATTGGGCGAAGAGTTCGCTGTTCCCCAGCCAGAAAATCTCTTTTCTGGGAACAGTACTGGACTCGCTGTCTATGACAGCACGTCTGTCGCCACAGTGAGAACTGGACATTCAGCGCGTGCTCTATAGTCCCACTCAAAGGTTTCAGAAAATGCTGGGCCTCATGGCCTCGGCATCTTCAGTACTCCAGCTGGGCCTGCTTCGCATACGCCCACTGCAGTTATTGCTGAAAGTGCGAGTTCCACCCCGGGCATGGACCTCTGGTCTGTTTCGCCTCAGGGTCGACATGAAATGCGTTTCGGCTCTGCAACCTTGGAAAAGAGCCGACTGGTATCAGTCAGGCGTGAGTCTGGGGATTCCCTCGAGTGTGACTGTGGTGTCCACGGACGCCTCCACCTCGGGATGGGGAGCGCTGCTCGAGGGCAGACCGTTCTTCGGCCAGAGGTCAGAACGGGAAAAGCTCCTACGCAAATGCTTGCAGTCGACAACGCACTATGGCGCTTTTGTCCCCAGATAAAAGGCCGCCACGTCTTAGACGTCGGACAACATGTCAGTGGTGGCATACATAAATCACCAGGGTGGCGTCAGGTCCCGAAACCTTACAGGCTGACGGAACGCCTCCTGGTCTGGGCTCAGCACAACCTGCTTTCACTGAAAGCAGCGCATGTGCCTGGTCGCCTGAATCTGGGACCAGACCATCTGTCCAGAAACAATGTCCCAGCAGGGGAATGGTCGCTGCACCTGCAGACGATCCAACTGCTGTGGGAGACATTCGGCAGAGCGCAGGTGGACCTGTTCGCGTCCCAAGAAAACGCTCACTGTCCGAACTTTTTCTCCAAGAGCAGGGATGCGCTGGCCCACGTATGGCCCCGCTGCCGCCTCTATGCTTTTCCCCCCGTCTCGCTCCAGCCTCAAGTGCTGGAACGAATCAGGGAAAACGGATGCCCAGTGCTACTCGTGGCTCCGCTCTGGACAAACCAGAATTGGTTCCCAGTCCTAATGCGGAGGACCAGCACTGCCCGTGGCCGATACCGGTGAGGAGAGACCTCCTCTCTCAGGCAAAGGGCTCGATTTGGCATCCTCTCCCGGAATTATGGTCCCTACATGCATGGGCCATCAACGGGTACCCGCTAACCTCCCAGAGGGAGTGTTAAATACAATCACACAGGCTAGAGCCCCGTCTACTAGACAGCTCTATTCCTCAAAGTGGTCAGTGTTCTCTGCCTGGTGTCAAGCTCAGGGCTTTTCACCCGCAGACTGCGGGGTTACGGAAGTGCTCTCCTTCCTCCAGGAGCTGCTGGATAAAGGCAGAACCCCATCCACGCTCAAAGTATACGTGGCGGCCATAGCGGCGTTTGCAAAACCGACGTCTGGCCAGTCACTGGGGAAAACGACCTGGTCGTGCGATTCCTCAGGGGAGCTCGGAGGCTGAATCCTCCCAGACCCCCCTCAGTCCCTGTGTGGGACCTTTCTACGGTTTTGGAAGCCATGAAAGGTGCCCCATTCGAGCCAATCCATTTGTCAGACATGAAACATCTGTCTCTCAAAACGGTATTCCTTATGGCTCTCGCTTCAGTGAAGCGCGTAGGGGACTTGCAAGCGCTTTCGGTAAGCGCGTCATGCATGGAGTTTGGGCCTAATGACTCAAAAGTTATACTCAAACCAAGGCACGGGTACGTGCCCACATCCCTCAACACACCGTTCAGGGCCCAGGTTATTTCCCTGTGCGCCCTCCCGGTTCGTGATGAGGAGAAGGATGTGAGTCTCTGCCCTGTCAGGGCACTGAGAGCTTGTGTGTCCCGCTCGTCGGTCTTCAGACAGACTGAGCAGCTCTTCGTTTTGTTTGGCGGACGCTCCAAAGGACTGGCCGCATCAAAACAGAGCCTATCCAGATGGATAGTCGACGCCATAGCACTGGCTTACACTTCTAAGGGCCTGCAGTGTCCTTTGGGTGTCAGAGCGCACTCCACGAGAGGCGTGGCCTCGTCGTGGGCGTGGTATAGTGGGGTTACCGATATCTGTACGGCCGCGGGCTGGGCCTCGACCGTCTACATTTATAAGGTTTTACAACCGAGAGGCTCCCGCCTTACAAGCCAAGCTTCTGTCGGTATAGAATTCAGTGCTATCTGCCCCGCTGTGCCGGCCCAGATACTGAGTTTTGCTTGTGCATCGCTCGCTGAGCGATAAAACAGCTCCATGGGTGTTAAATAACCCGTACTATTACCCAGTTCAGGCTGAACACGTTCACCCTGTCTGCGTGAAACACTGTTAACATAACTAGCTCCTGTAGGATGTTATTTCATAGGAAATGATGCTTGCAGCCTCTCTTCTCCGACTCTCTGTGAGTCTATGGTGATTATGCACTATATGAGCCCCGGGCTACTGCCCTTGGGACTTTGGTGTCGGATCCCAGTACGCACGGCGTTTTGCATTGTGTTCCCCATAGCGTAAGATATAACGCAGTACGAGAGATACTCTCGTAAGAGAACGTACTCGGTTACTAACGTAACCTCGGTTCTCTCTAGAGAGGGAACGAGTACTGCGTATCTTGCCGTGCATACACAGCTCTGGTTCGCTTCGGCGATGAAAACCAGTTGTACCAGCCTAATCGAGCTATGTTTATAGGGCGAGACCACGCCCTTCCTGGCGGGACGTGACGAAATGGGCGCGAAATGCACCCATTGGATATGTGTCACGAAGAGCCTCTCTCGATAGGCTGCTGCTGTTGCCGCAGGGCAGCCAATAGGCGCGCAAGCCATCTTGCCTATGTCTGCATGCTGCTGCACAGCGTTTTACATTAATTCAAATTTAAAGATAATTTTTGGCTTCAATATCTCGTGGAAAAGAGGTTTTCCCCATAGCGTAAGATATTACGCAGTACTAGTTCCCTCTCTTAGAGAGAACCGAGGTTACGTTAGTAACCGAGTACATTTTGCTGCGGCTGCTCTTACCCGTATCGGTTTTCGCTCGAGATGACAACATGTTCGTGACTTACAATCGATATGTGTGATCCTTCTGATATTAGTAAACTAATATTACAACTTGTATAAAGAAATTATGCAAAACTGTGCAGATAAATGAATAAATGGAACACTCTCTCTCAGGACAGCAGGGAAACACGCCCTACATCTTTTTTTAAAACATACAGATTGGATTAGCAGTTCAAAAGTTAAAACATTTGAGAACAATAGTTATTTTACGCCACATGCGGCTGTTTCTGTCTTTAAGGGTTAGGTTAGGTTAGATTTCCGGTCCAACTGTGCCTCATTTCAGTCCTCACAATTAGTAGTTGAATGACCAATGACCCAGCGCTGAGGGACAAAGTTTCTCAATTTTACTTGCACTTTGTCTAAGTATATATAGTAAGAATATGAGGGGAGTTACACAGTGTTAACCAATAAGAGAACATACCTTCCATCATATAGGAATACGATACATTGAATAACAAGTCCACATATGGTCAGTTTCTGGCTAGCTTATCACTAGTACATCTGCAGCCAAGAGGACTGTAGACTGTATTATAATAGGGAAAAAATGGAGACCATTCCCCATCCTGAACTAGAGGTCATTCTGTCATATTCTTATTGCTGAGACTACCATCCTAGAATTATTTCAAAGGCTTAAGAGCTAGTGCACCCAAGCACAAAAGTGTCTTCTCATCAAACTGGACTCGTGGCCTGCTGCATATTTACTCCATCAGGAACCTCTCCATTCATCAGTACAATTGCTGAATTATTCAATCGGTTTCCTCTAGAATCTGAAAAACAAAGACATTCTGTAATCAGACATCAAAACTAATGACAAGAATTTACCATAAAATTACAAAGGACCAAGTTCAGTCTTGTTTGAGCGCTTGTTCTTTTCTAACGAATTATCACGATTTGTGAACTCAGTCTTACGAACTTGAGTGAATAATGATCTACATCTCACACCAAGTAGTATTTGACTTTAATAGAATTGGAATTTAGTGCATATGGAATTCTTGGTCCTTTCTGGAGACTGACACTAAATGGTAGAATCTACTTCATTATTTGGAAAAAAGATGTAGATTTAAAAATCATGCTTTTCCCCTTTTGTTGTTTAATTCACGGGACACAGACACCAGTTATTTTCCCAAGAGATCTCTTATTTATTTGACCAAATTATGTAAGACATAGGAGGGAGTGACAATGGACCAAACAAAGGTCTTCATTCCAGCATCTCTGTCATCTTTCTCTGTCCTCTGGACAAAGAGGCTCGGTTTTTATACTACTGGCCAAAACAAAACTACATTACCATAGGAACACATACAAAACCAGAGGAACATATGGTTCCTAACATTGGAATGTATATATCCAATCCCGGTGGAAACTTCATATACTCTCAGTCTAGCTCTTCCCACACACACTCAAAGTCACCCAAAGTCTCTCTTACCCACTTATGTATTCAAGAACACTATGATTCACAAAATATGATGATTACAAATGATTATGAATGTATATAAAAAAAGTTATAATACTACTGATTATGAATATTAATAAAAAGTAATAATAATACTAAAAACAATATTAGATTATGAAATTTTAGTCTTCAAAGCAGAAAGATACTTCCACAGAAGAAATAAAGTTAAGTTTCGCACAACATGAGAGCAAGTAAACGATGACAAAGAAATGGCTTAAGTCACTTTAACTAATAAAAAAGTCATATTGGAAGAGTTACTCACCACTGACAGTAACACTGAATTCCCAGCTAATGTTCTTTCCGCCTCTGCTGCAGAGATTTAGATAATAAACTCCAGTGTCACTGGTTCTGGTGTCTTTGATGGTGAGAGATCCAGTTTGATGGTGAAGCTCCAGTCTGCCTCTGAATCTCACATCACCACCGTAAAAAGTCTTACTGATGTCTCCATTCATTCTAGTTGTGAGAATTTTATCTTCAAATCTCCACTCCACTTTCTCATCTCTTTCTACCTTAAAATCAGTGATTAAAACTAAACATTCTCCCGCCATCACTGACACTGTCTTGGGACCGGACTCACCTGGAGAACACACAGAGAAAAATACTCGTACAGACACTGACATGAGACCTCAGTTGAACGTGACCGTGTAATATCACTGGATATAGTCTAAATTTACTCTATTTAATAATTATACTATTCTGTACAATCCAAATTCAGAAAATTAACTACTGCGCTCCGTCTTCTTGATGTGCATGTACGCAAACCTCTCGTTCATTGAAACTTTTTAGAGATGGAAATATTTGTGTGACGTTCTCAAATTTACAGATATTGATATAACCGTAAAATGTAAGTTATGTGCTGAGGAAATATGTATGAAACATTTAACAGATGCACACATCTGTCAAAGCAACTGACAGGGAAAGGCAAAGACGTGTTAAAGTATTAGTTTGTCTGAAATACTTAATATAAAGAATTCTTAGCTTGTGTACTTTTCCTGCGGGATCTCACTCCATGTCCTCCTGTATGTTTATGATGCTTTTTGTCTATTGAAATACGTTTCTATCACTTTACAACTGTAAAGTGTTGTCATTTGTGAATGATTTCTGTTCACTGTATGCAGACCAGATTAATATCTAATCAAATTTGTTGTAGATTGGTTCGTTCAGTTGTTTTCGCAAAGCTTTTCATGTTTTAATTTAATTTGGTGCAAGGAGGAGACATACTGTATACATTTTGCTCATCATTTCTTTAGCAATAATAGTACTAAAAGGAAAACGAAAGACTCACAAGACTTGAAAACTCTGAATTTCCTGAATGACGTCCTCTTGCTGCTGATGATCTGTAGATTATAAGGTCCAGATGTGATGTCACTGATGCTCAGAGATCCAGTGTTCTTGTTCAGCTTCAGTTTGTCTCTGAATCTCTCGTCTGCATCAGCATATGTTGTCTCTCCGGTCTCTCCGGTCAGTTGAGCGATGAGATTGTCTTGATCTCCAAACATCCACAGGATCAGATCATCTCTCTGTACTTCAGTATCAGGGTTTAGAGTCACATTCTTTCCCCTCATCCCTATTGTCTTCAACACTGTCACAGTTGTGACAGCAGCACAAAGAACAAGAGAGATACAGAGAAAAGGTTTCCATTATATAAGTGCGTGTGCATGTGAACATCATAGTTTGACAGTACTCCGCAAAGATTATTCAGATGGGGATTTAAAATTAGCTTGAAAATGAACTTTACATATTACTGTCTCAGTTTGCTGCATCAAAAACCATTAATTTTACAGGAAGACTGTAAAATGTTGCTTTATTTACAGAATTCTGCTCTAAATAATGACTGAATGAAATACTCATGGAGGTAAGGCAGCAACAGAACTGTTTATTTGAAAATGCAGTTCAGTGGGAGATTTTGAAAGTTTAAAAAAAAATACATTTTTTTTTTTTTTTTATTATGCAATCAAATACTTACAGGTGACTGATACAACAAAAAAACAGTAAGGCCACATACATAAACATGAACACACAAAACATACATAACAGCCAACGTGTGTGTGTGTGTGTGTGTGTGTGTGTGTGTGTGTGTGTGTGTGTGTGTGTGTGTGTGTGTGTGTGTGTGTGTGTGTGTGTGTAAATATCTTAACAGAGGAACATCTTACAGATACAACAGACATAATAAAAATTAAAACATAAATAATAATAAATAAAAACATATTGATGACAATAATAATGATGATGATAGTACAAATAATAACTGGAGGACGAGGAAGATATGATAATATAGTATTACTCTTATATAATAATACAATAATAGTAATAGTAGTAGGGATGTCCCGATCCGATCCACAGCATCGGTATCGTGCCGATACTGGCCCAGAACGCTAGATCGGAGATCGGAGGGGAGAAAAAATATGATCCGATACCTATCCAACAATGCTTGAATATAGCATTTCCCTTGCTGCGACATCCAATTAAGCGGCGCATATTGGGCGGTTTTGCAATCTATTTTGCGGGCAAAAAATGGGTTTGGGCGGGTGGATAAACATTGGGCTGGTTTCAGATCAGTTCGGCGGGTTTTTGTAGCCGAAACACCGGCACTTCAGATCCTTCTTCCGGCGACCCTCTGTTCAGCAGGCAGTAGTCTATCTCACTCACACACACACACACACACACACATCACTGACTGACGTGCCCCCTAAACTCACAACAGACACTCCATCCCACTACCTTCGGTGTACTATAAACACGGTTTTGCAATCCGTCTCCTCAGTTTATAAACCGTAGGCTGTAAACTGTATGCTACACAAGATTTTGACGCATATCAAAGCAAGTGTGTGTGCAGAGTGTGGAGCGCGCACTGCATGGACGGAGCGCGGGCGCGAACACTTACGGTTTCCTTTCAACAGTGGAAACAACTTAAAATACTCATTTCTGGTCATACAGAAAATAACTTATTTATATATAACTTACGTCAATATTATTTGTTTTGCGCAGCTTTTGTTGTGCATACAGTTCAAATTAAAATGTTGGTGTTCAACTTTGCGTTTTAAAAATACAACAACCGTTAATTTTTCGTTTTACGGGTTAAAAAGGAAAAACGAATGGACGCAAAAGCACACGGATCAATGGGTAATTTTAAAGGTTTTTAATTTTAAATGATTAACTTTAAACCTGTTGGTAGCTTTAAGTAGCCTACTGAAGTAGCCTGCCTGCCTGTATTTTGTCATGTTTGAATAAAGGGTGGCAGTCTTTCATAATCAACTGTTGTTGTGGGCTATATACACTGGAGAAGTATTTGTTCTCCATTTGAGTGAGATATTTTTAGGTTGCTAATTGAGCAAAGTGCTTCCATATATTTTATTAGGCCTAGTATTAGTTCAAGAATAAAATAGAATAAAATAAAAATATCGGATTAATATCGGTATCGCAAATAGCCAAAGCTGCGGCATCGGTATCGGAAGTGAAAAAGTGGTATCGGGACATCCCTAAATAGTAGTAGCAATAATAATAGCAACTAGACTTTTCATCAGGAATGAGGGGGAGGTTGGAGGACAAGGAAGAGGACAAATATAACAATAATAATAGTAGTAATAATAGTAATAACAATAATAAGGCTATTACCTCCTGATCCTTCCTTGGCCATGGCATAAGTTAGCCCCCCGCCCACGCCACACTACAATGGGCCACCATGAAGAAGCGCTCCGGGGCCCAAGGCATCCTTGGTGATGCCTTGGGCCCCGGAGCGCTTCTTCATGGTGGCTGTCACCATGAACAATCCCGGCTGCCACACACATGCCATGCTTACCCTGTTTGTTTGCTGTGTTTTTTTTTTCTTCCCTTTAACTGGGATTTTATTTGAGAGAGAGAGAGAGAGAGAGAGAGAGAGAGAGAGAGAGAGAGAGAGAGAGAGAGAGAGAGATAAAAGAGTAAATTGAAATGCTATTTGGCCCTAAACGGAACATATTGGCAGGACATCTGAGTAAAGTGAGGGACCCTAAACTGAGAAAAGTCCTAAGCGTGTACAGACTCAGTGAACACAGTCTGAGCATAGAGACAGCCAGACACAGACAGACCTGGCTGCCGAAGGAGCACACACACACACACACACACACACACGGCTGCCGAAGGAAGAGCACCCGTGCCCTCACTGCGCACACACACACACACACGGCTGCTGAA
Organism: Gila orcuttii; assembly: GCA_026230005.1. Classification (NCBI taxonomy): domain Eukaryota; kingdom Metazoa; phylum Chordata; class Actinopteri; order Cypriniformes; family Leuciscidae; genus Gila; species Gila orcuttii. The sequence continues at coordinate 17,737,722 of JAPDVR010000020.1, forward strand.
GGAAGACCGGCTGTGCCCTCACTGCGCACACACACACACACACACACACACACACACACACACACACACACACACACACACACACACACACACACACACACACGGCTGCCGAGGGAAGAGCAGCTGTGCCCTCACTGCACAGAGAATCAAGTGGAAACAGAGCTCCACTTTTCGACATCCCACCAGAAAAACTTCCATCAGAAATCAAATATGGACAAACTCCCACTCCTGCTAGGAGAGCCCAGATAGTTCAAACCTGGCTGCCAGCTATGTGAGGTCCTGTCACGAAAAAAAGAGTCTCCGGCAGGACAGAGCTACAAACTATACACCTAGAGACACTGATATAAATATTAGAAGATTAAACATTTTAATTGCTATGTTTATTTTCATGTAAAAGATTTTTTTCCCTCCCTGTCAGGGTTTGGGGCAGGTGGAAGTAGCGAGGACTCAAGTGCAAGCCATGTGCTCGCACCAAACATGACTAAAACACAAGCACATGGCCAGTAAAACAAATCACAAGCCATGTGCTCACACAAAACTAGACATGAACATGCAGCCGATGAGAACACTCATAAGCCATGTGTTCACACAAAACATGACAACATGAAAGCACACAGCCAGTGATAAACAAGCTGCATGCAACACAGCACAAGACAAAACATGACATTAAAGCACATAAAAAAAGGCACACAGACAAGACAAAACAGGAGTGTCAGGGCTCTGTCACAAAACCAGGAAATATACTAGACAGAAGTGACAGAACCCTGACACTCCCCTTACCTCAAACAATTAATATTTTTAAAGTATTTAATTAGGTTTAATTAGGTCTCTCCAAACTTTAATCTTAGTGTGTGTTCACACTCAGGGTTTGGTTCAAATTAACAAATCAAATAAAAAAGCAAGACTTGAGATACTCACCTCTGACAGTAACATTGCATCTCTTGATTTTGGTCAATTTACTGCTGATGATCTTCAGAGTATAAACTCCAGCGTGTTCAGTTGTGATGTTTGTGATGATCAGAGATCCAGTCTTCTCGTCCAGCTGCAGTCTGTCTCTGAATCTACTATCAGCAACGTCAAATGTGGAGATCTTTCCAATCCCTCCTTTGATTTCAGCTATGAGAGTGTTTTCATCTCCAAACAGCCACAGTAACTCATCTTTTCTCTGTATTACAGCATTAGTCTTTAGAGTGACAGACTCTCCCTCCTTGGCTGACACTTTCTTCACTTTATATCATGGTAGCAAATAGAAACAGAGAAATGAGGAGATTATGTGACGTGTGTCAGTAAAGCCTCATTGAGGATGTGCGTGTGTGTGTGTGTACTGCTATTGGTAAGAACAAACTACAAAAAAAATATTTTTAACAAATACAACGTACACTTATGATCCAAAACATAAATGACCAGTCACAGGTGAAGCAAATATCTTTGATCATCTCTTAACAAGGCCACATATTAAGGTCTGGATAGATTAGATGGTAAAGCAAACAATCAGTTCTCATAATCAATGTGTTGATGCATGAGAAACGGGCAGCAATAAAGATCTGAGTGACTTTAACAAGGGCCTTATTGTTATAACAAGGCGACTGGGTTAGAGTATTTCTGAAACAGCAAGGCTTGAGTGTGTTCTCCCGGTCAGCAGTGGTGAGAATTTTCCAAGCCAACAAAAGGTCTACTGTAGCACAAGTAACAACATTTTAATTATGGTTTAGGGAGGAATGTGTCACAACACACAGTGCATCGCACTCTGCGGCGTAGCTGCAGACTAATCAGTGTGCCAATGGGCGCTTTCGCGACGGATAGTTCTAGGAACTTTCCCAGAGAACTAGGAGCGTTTTCCTGGTTGCATTCACACTGCCAATAGGAACTCTGAGCCGTGCTTGTTCTTGTGACTTATTTTGACGGCGCGGCGTACTTTTACTTTGACGCCGCTTAGAGCACCAGAGCCTGAGTGAGCACACAGTGATTGCATTCTCCATGTTCATTAGTTTATGATCTGTCTAACAGTCCTGTCTAATACGTTATTAGACAGAACTGTTTAGAAACTAATGAAAAGTTATTAGCGTTTGCTGTGTGGTTGATGACCAGTGTTGCTAGCTGAGCAGAAATACATAATCACATTTGGCTTGGTCCGCTTAATGTCGCGTTGGATTTTCTCCTCAGCGTAAAGGTTAAGAGGCCCATCTATCACTGTTTTCCATGTTCGTAGAGTTAGTATCTGGAGTAAATATATAGGCTATAATCTGTGTTTACACAGGTTTTTTTTTTTTTTAAATGGTGGGTGCTGGTGTTTCGCGTGCGTTCTGCCAATCGGTGTACACTAACCTCACTGATAGTTCCTATTGTGCTGGTTTAGACCGAATCTGAAGTAGGAGCTAAATTAGTTCCTCCAAAAGAGTTCCTAGAACTAAAATCGTTCCTAGTCCCTGCTGTGCAAACACGCCAAAAAACGGGAACTTCCACCAATAGTTCTAGGAACTATGAAAAGATTCAAAAGTGACAGCACCAGAATGAACTGTGGGACGATTACACGTCGGTGGAGGGAGTGATGCTCTGGGAAATATTCTGCTGTGAAACCCTGGGCCCTGCCACTCATGTGACCGTAAATTTGACGTGTGCCACCAACCTAAACATTGTTACAGACCAGGTACACCCTTAATGACAACATGCTGAAGAGTTCAAGGTGTTTCCCTGGCCTACAAATTCACCAGGGGGCGTATTACAGAAACTTCAGCAGAAAGTTCAGCACACCATTTGGGTGTTCACAAAGTCTTTCCACCATCAAACATCACTGTTCTTCATCTGGTATCATTAATAAATGTGACACTATTCTCAGACAGGGCTATTATTATGTGATTTTTACAGTTGGCTTTTGAAGTTAGGACACTATTGGGGTTGTCCTAAAGTTAAGACCATTTTTAGGATTTTTTTTGTGGCGTTAAGATGGTGCTGTAATATCCTTTTCCTATCCGTAGTTAAGATAAAATTACGCACTTAAGAAATGTCATTTTGTAATTGCTTTTGTCATCAATGAGGTCTTATCTGAAAATGCCATGGTTACCAAACCGATAAGATAGGATTCTAAAGTTAGGATCTTTCTGTAAAGCGCCCCCAGATCTCAATCCAATTGAACACCTGTGGGATGTGTTGAACCAACAATTTGACACACGTCAGCTCCACCACACAACCTACAGGACTTGAGAGATCTGCTGCTTATGTCTTGGTGCTACAGGACACCTTCAGGGCTCTTGTAGAGTCCAGACCTCATGCATCGACAGGTCAGAGCTGTTTTGGCAGCACGTGGAGGACCAACAGCATTTCAGGAAGATGATCATAATGTTTTGGCTCATTATTTATGATTAACTGGGCCAGTAATTTCCTGTACTGCATGAATTCATCATTTTGTACACTATAACATTTAATAAATTGACGAAAGTACAAAATGAATAACACATAACAGTAACTCAATTTGCACTTTAACTATTAAAATTCAGTTGTGATCATTTCGATGAATCTCACAAAGATAAATAAACAAAATAAACTACTCACAATTTATGGCAACTTTGAATCTCTTGTTTGTGGTTCCTCTGTTGCTGCTGCTCATCTGTAGCTTGTAAAGCCCAGAGTGTTCAGTTCTTGTGCTCTTGATGGTCAGAGATCCAGTCCTCTTGTCCAGCTTCAGTCGGTCTCTGAATCTCCCATCAGTACCTTCATATGTTTCTCTGTTCTTTCTCTTCATTTGAGCTATGAGAGTGTCTTCATCTCCAAACATCCACACTATCAGATCATCTTTCTGTATTTCAGTATCAGGGTATAAAGTGACCGGTTCTCCCTCCACCAATGATATCAATGCGACTTAATTTGTGACACATAAAAAGAGAAAAATACAAAGAAAATGTTTCTATTAGATAAAGTTTGCCAAGTGTAACCAGACAGTCTATTTGAAGTCAACAACTATAGTACAGAAAAATATATCCTCGAAAACATTACCCCCACATCTTGCCCAGTCCCTTCATTAAAGGTTTACATAGCTCAGTAAACTGACTTATTCTTAGTTTCAATCTGTGTTATCATCACGTAAATCTCCCTCACTGTCTTTTACCATTCTGCAAGTGTTGTGGCATTTTTTACTTATCAGCATCTAGGAGTATTCATAAAATATACATATTCTTTTCTCACTCCTTTTTAAAACTGGCTTAACTCCCAAAATTGATATTGCGGAGTCTCTGAACAAACTAACTTGAAACATTTTATTCATGAGCAAAAATACAGTTGTCCAATAAGGATCTAGAATTGGACCATGAGAAAAATATATGAGTATGTGTAGCTATTTGTTTTCTGAATTAGGAGGACATTTTTGTGAGAAGTTTGTATAAATACGAATAGTGTACGCAATTGCTAGTGAATAAGACCCAATGTTCCTTCGCAAGTAACTTGTAGTTATACTGTATGCTTCAACCGCTAGAGCGACACAAGTTACATAAGGCCTGTCCAAATAACTACATTTGCAGTTTTATGCAAACCGATCCAGTGAGAGCTGAAGGTCACGGGCCGATGATGTCATCAGGACCACATCATCCGCAAAAAGCAGTGACGAGATCCTAAGCCCACCGAACCGCAACCCCTCCTCACCACGACTACGCCTTGACATCCTATCCATGAATATCACAGACAGGATTGGTGACAAAGCGCAGCCCTGGCGAATGCCAACCCTCACCTGGAAAGAGTCCGACTTACTGCCGAGTACTCGGACACAGCTCTTGCTTTGGATGTACAGGGATTCCCTCACCCCATACTCCCGCAGTAGGGATGGGCGATATGGCCTAAAATCCATATTGTGATATACATTGCAGCCTCTTGCGATAAATATATAAATTATAATAGAACCATTTCAGAACAGGTTAGATAGACCATTAGGAAAGCCAAACTGCTAAATGTATTTCTTTTTTAAAGAAACGTACATAGTCGAAAACATTTATTATGCAAAACTGTACTAAAATTCAAGTACACTATAGCTGCAGAGACTTTAACAAAGAAAAAAGCTTTAAAGTATTGGGTGTAGAGGCCAAAGTATAATTCATAGTAATGTGAATAAGAATTAATATTAAACAGGTAAATAATTTCATTTAGAAGTTCATGTAATGGTTAAAAATGTTAAATAATACTTAAAAGGTTAAAAGCATTGTAGATTTGGTAAAAACAGTGTACTGCCTCTTTAAGAACAGGCCATCTCCGACTACATTACGTTGAGTCTTATTATGTGACTCAGATATTGAGAGCAGTGGAAGCGAACGGTTTTCTTACCTGCTAACTGTTAACTTATAGCCATTTCTGAGCTTACAATGGACACTGCAAATGGAACTAATTGCTTGGAATAATGTTAGATAGTTATTAGTATAAGCCATTGCACTTCTCAATATTTCAAACCTTTACATTGGGTTTATTTCCTTTAGTGCACACCTGTTTCACACATACTCTGTGTGTAGTGCATGCAGTGGGTGTTGTGGTGGTATGCGGCGCGTGAGCAGCACGCATTAATGTGCTTTCCCATATGGTGCGTTTGCAGTGTGCAACTGATCTACGGCTGTGTGACAAACACAACATTTATCCTCTATTTTTTTATTTCAAATCACTATTTTTATATTATTAGTGTTTTTTTTATAAAATAATATAAAAGTTTCAGCATTGTGATTCTATTTGTACACAGACAGTAGGCTAGTAATACGTCTAAACTCTTTCACAAGACTTAGGCTATTCACGTTTAAACTTGAACTTATTATTACTTCTATATTTATATATTAAGTTGCTCAAGCAAGTGGCAAAACATTTATACATTTATTTTAAGATTTAACACAATTGACAAAAACAGCTCTCTCATACCTTTTGTTTTGCATTTCAATATTTTTTACAAGAAATATTGCGGTCTCAAAAAAACGTTGTTTTTCCACCTCCACAAAGAGACAAGTGCATCCATTAGGCTATGTCACATTGTTGAGGTAGCGTTACTGTGTCGTTTTCCTTGGCCCGAGTTTAAATGTAAAAAGAAAATGACTGTGAAAAATAGTATAATTTAATTAAATGCATTTAAGGAGGGATTACTATATTTTCATATCAATCCGCGTTCATTTTGACCATGAACCATGCACTGTCACTTTAATTGAGCGCGTGCAGCACAGCAGAAATAGACTGCTCGTCGGACGGCTTAAATCCAAACCAATTCCAAATAATGGATCTTGCACCGGTCTTTTTCACCAGCTCCTCCGTTCCGCTTTCAGCCATGTTTACTCAAGATGACGAATACGATGATGTGTTGAAGCCAGTTGTAGCTCGTGGCTCAAAATTTTGCGGGTAGATTGCGTCAACATGCATTATCGCGATAGAGCAATAGAATTAAAATCTCTATCGTAGGCCAATTTTGTATTGTTGCATATTGTTTCTATTGCCCATTACTATCCCGCAGCACCTCCCACAGATCACCCGGGGGACCCGGTCAAACGCTTTCCCCAGATCTACAAAACACATGTAGACTGGATGGGCATACTCCCAAGCCCACTCCAGGATCCTTGTGAGAGTAAAGAGCTGGTCCGTTGTTCCACGGCCAGGACGAAAACTGCATTGTTCCTCTTCAAATCCGAGGTTCGACTATCGGCCGAACCCTCCTTTCCAGCACCTTGGAGTAGACTCTACCAGGGAGGCTGAGAAGTGTGATAGCCCTGTAATTGGCACACACTCTCTGGTCCCCCTTTTTGAACAGGGGAACCACCACCCCAGTCTGCCTCTCCTTGGGCACTATACCCGACTTCCACGCAATGTTAAAGAGACGTGTAAAACAGATGTGCTATACACAAATCAACTAAACAGATGAAAAATCAATCTGGCAATTTTACAGTAATTTATCAAGCTTAAGTGTTAAATAAGTGCCAATAAAGACATGTGATTATTATTATACTGAAAACCTTGAGCTACTCACTTTTGACAGTAACAATGAATCTTTGATAGGACGTCCCTCTGCTGCTGATGGTCTGTATTTTATAGACTCCGATGTGTTCAGCTGTGATGTTTGTGATGATCAGAGATCCAGTCTTCTCATCTAGGTCCAGTCTGTCTCTGAATCTCCCATCAGCACCATGATATGTAGAGATTTCTCTGGTCTCGCCTCTGATTTCAGCTATGAGATTCTCTTGAGGTCCAAACATCCATCGTACCTGATCATCTTTTTGTATTTCAGCATCAGTCTTCAGAGTGACAGATTCTCCCTCCTTTACTGATACGGTCTTGTCTTCATCTGTCACAACAGCACATAAAAACAGAGAAATTAGGAGATTTTTAAAACTTGGGATTCTTGCCTTCTCTAAAATTGTGTTATTGCTTTAATAACTGTAATGCTCAGTATTCTAAATAAGTATAACTCATCTTCATTAAGAAGCATTTCCTACACCCAAAACTATATTTTGTATCTTTAATATATTTGATTTCTTAAAAATGTCTTCCATTACCTGAATTGCTTCTGTCCAAATTTTTTATTTTACTTTACAAGTATAAAATATATGAGAGTAATGGGCTTCAAGTTCTCCGACATCCGAAAGATAAATGATCACACTTAAAAGGTATTTCTGGTGTCATAAAATATCACATTTTAATTGTCCAAGCATATTCTTGGCAATATGAAGAATGCATGATTCTTAAATTTTCTTTTGTTTCCAATCTCCTTCTGTTATTTTATTGTCTATTAAAATTTCCCATGTTATTTTAATATTATGTAAACCCATACCCTTAAATTCTATGAATATATTATTTATTCATCCTATCAAATGATCTACTCTATTAATTTTAATAATTATTCTATTAATAACTAATCAAAGCACAAAAGAGGGTGAATATCATCTAAAACGTTTTTACTTTCATTTTATCCTTTAACTTCTGTAAAATAATTTTCTAGAAAATACATATATTCCATCTATGCTTTTAAATGTCTCCATCTCATTGTCCCAATAAATTTTTAAAGAGTTGAAATACTTACACGTTTTACTTTGCTGTTTAGGGATCATTTCTTCATCTTTCACATCAGTGGCTAGAAACAGGGAAATGAGAAGATTTTAAGTGAGTTTGAAGTTGTTGACAGTAATGTTGTATATGTTAACATTAGCTCTCATTAATGTGAATTAACAATACATGAAAAATGTATCCATCTATATAGTTTAATGGTCATGTATACATTTTTAACTAATATTAGCAGTATTTAAGGATATTTTCACCATACAGTTAATGTTACATAATTAATTAAACTATCACCTAAATATGCCACCTAAAAATTAGCATCATTTACTTGACCAAATATCATCCTAAAGATGTTTGAATTACTTCTGTGGGACACAAAAGAAGAAATCTATCCTTTGGTGTTCCATAGAAAAAAAAAAACATTGAAATGACATGAGGGTGAATATATAATTTGTATTTTTGGGTTAGCTATTCATTTAAAGGTGCAGTAAGCGATTTCTGAGAAATACCATTGATATTTGAAAAATCGACACCCAATCAAACACACCCCTCCCTTCAATGCTCCCCAAACAATGCAACACAGGCAACAACCACAGCTTGAGCAAGTATGTAAAAATCAACTGTGATTTAAAAACAACAGCATATCTTTGTTCTGTGATACAGCAAAAAAACAATGTTACTCACACATCGAGCAGAAATATAGCAACCTCTGTGTTCATTTCCAGGCCTTCCAGCTCTCAAACATCTCTCCAGCGCTGGGAAACGTTTTTCAATATTAAAGCGGGACATAGTTCATAGTTCTTTTTTTAAAGTCGACATTTATGTGATGAAAAATGAAAGTTGACTAGTCACTGATGCCGTCTGGAATGTACTAATAAGCCTGAACCATAAATAAGCGTTGCCCACAAGGCTATTGCTCTAACAGCTTATTTTTATCAGTTCTTTTGGGTCGTTATATTTCTCACAGATTTCTTCTCATTCTAAATCAGATCCAGATAAAGTAGCACAGAAAGATTACATTTATCTGAAAGCGATTGCGTGTGAATTAATTCTACCTGGCAGCGTCTCTCTACTAATAGTGCAGCTGTGGGTTTTAGTTACTAAGAAATATATAGAACGTTTCAGTTTCTCAGCTAATTTATTGATAGATCACAGAACAGTGTTGACAATACATTTCTGCACTAATGAATGATTCTGAGCGTGTGCAATCTGCGCGAGATGTGCAAACTATGTGTGTGCGTTACAATGCAGCCTTCTGGAGCGAAGTGATGAGTTTGTGTAAGAAAAATATTAATATGTAACATGTTACAAAGTAAAATACTTGCTTCTGCCTAAATCACAACTTAAGTTGGAAGTTGGAAGTAGCGCAGTGCGTCATGGCGTAGCGTAAATATCAGCAGTGCGTCGCATTATTCGCATATGTTGCGCTTTAAACTTAAGTGGAATCTGTATGTTTGATTGGCCTGAAGCTAGTTATTTTACTTTATAAAGTTTGAAATATTGATATTTTTATTATCAAACTCATCGCTTTGCTTCAGAAGACCTTTATTAACCCACTTTAATGATGGATACATGCACATTTATGGACTTCAAAATGGCCATTCACTGCCAGTACAAAGCTTGGAAGAGCCAGGACATTTTTTAATATAACTCCAAATGTATTCGTCTGAAAGAAGAATGTCATATACAGCTAGTATGGCTTGAGGGTGAGTAAATCATGGGCTAATTTTCATTTTTGGGTGAACTATCCTTTAACTGTTTGACTTTCAAGATTTCTTATCCTGTTGCGCCCTCTATAGGCCATGACCAGCGACTAGTCGAAGTCAAGCTTAGGCGTAATGGCTGTGCATTGGCACACACACAGAACATACATCTGGCAAAAATTCACTTAACTGTTTGTTTGGGTGTTGATTTCAATTTTCAACAGTATTTCTCAGAAATAGCTTGCTTAAAAAAATGGCTTATTGCTGAAATATTGATAATTAATACTACTGACCAGATATGATGAGATAAACAAACTCACTTAGTATTAACTGGAAGCATCAAATCATTAAAAACACAAGTGCAGCGCCATCTTAATGGTTTCTGTGTTAAAGTCTGAAAGTAAAAGCCAAATGAAGCCACACACAATGACACAAATATAAGTCAGACAGCCCATGTTAAACTCAAAACAGTCACAACAGTTTAGGGTTTCATGCTAAAAGTTTCTCAAACTTACATTTAGTTCTGTGAGCTTCAAAAGCAGTAGTGCAAACATTACATGAATGTTAACATGCTCGGCCTCTAGAAACACATACAGGCACAATAGAACAGTCTTAATGTAGTTCTGGTCAATGCTGCATTCTAAACTGAATTTCTGTTTAGAATGCAGAATTGACGAGAGCTACATTAAGACATGCAGCTCTAAACAGAAATTAAGGAATAAGTATACTAATATCATGCAGCTCAATATTGGACAATCACATGCTTCATTGATTATTGCACTAAACTAATCACAAACAGAACATGTGGTAAAAAGATGTAGAAATGCTGAATATGAAAACTACATTAGAACTTTCCTGTCAGACAATAATCGAAGTGTTCTCGCTGTATCAGGTTTAATACTTACCCGGTTCTGATTTCTGTATAGAGATCTCATCATCTTGTCAGTCAGCACATAGAAACAGAGAAAACTGGAGATAATCTTGAGCAGATGTCAATAACACTGGAGGACTGAGAAGATATGGTGTGATTTTTCATGATCATCATCACCATTTTTGAACTTATTTGATAGCTTTATGTGCAGTTTAAAGGACAAGTTCGGTATTTTACACTTAAAGCCCTGTTTGAAATGGAATGGTTAAGATTGAAATTTGGACAAATGCTGCAGTCCTGAGAATTTTCGGTTTCTGTGGTAGCACCCCCCCCCCCATTGTGGAGGTTGGGGGGTGCTAACACAGAAACCTAAAATTCTCGGGACAGCAGCATTTGTCCAAATTTCAATCTTAACCGTTCTATTTCATCAGAAACTATCTTAAAACAGGGCTTTAAGTGTAAAATACCGAACTTGTTGAAAATATTCCACTTTGCTGCAACGATTAAATATTATTCTTCACACTCAAACCTGCGTAGTTATTCACTGTAAAAACATGCAACAACCAATGCAATTTACCATTAAAATGACTTTTCCTTTTTGACAGAAATGGTTTCTATCAACTATCGTGGCATTAAAAAGAAAGAGCTCCGTAGGATGACATTTCATACTTTTTGGCTGATTTTTTTTCTTGAACAATCCCTTTAAGTACACATAAACAACTCAAACTAATGACCAGATAAGAGGTGATAGATTCATTGACTCACAAAACATATCAGTGTCATTTACACAACACTCTCAATATCATTCTTATAGTTTCAAATACATCTGTGAGGCGCTAGGCAGTCCAGATAACATAAAAAAAAGACAGCAGGATTATGATTTTAGGCCTACTTGTGCAATCACAAGCAGAACTAGCAGAAAAAGAAAAAAAAAAACTATTGACTTTGGTAAATCTCTTGTTGTATGAATTGTTATACTTACCCAATAAAGGTTTTGGAGAACAGATTATGTGACGATAGTAAAAAACAGCAGCTGCAGCTGAAAACACCAGCAGCAGAACAACAACTATTCCTGCCACAGCACCTGAAGACAGTGACAGACCTGGTGCTGTAATGATAAAGGCAGACAGTCAGTAACAAACACTCAAAACATCAGCACTATATAACTATCTGGAACTATCTGGAAAGTAGATCTTTATGTTAATGATGGTTAATTAATTGCATGTAAACATTAAAATCAAATCAGTGATGGAGATCAAAGTTCATGTAGTCAGTATTAATCACAGATTTATTTACAGGTGTCAGTAATTTAAGACCATTCACATCAAATCATGCCGTTTTAGCTAATAAAAAGGTCTGGGGAAGAAGTTTTGTGATCAGAAAGTTGCAGTATGATGTCATTGAATGTAAATTCCGTATGATTTAAGTCCTTTAATGTCACATCATCTGAATTAATCGCAGACAGCTGATAAACAATCATAACTTCAAAGTCTTGAGTTACTCACCACTGACAGTAACACTGAATCTCTTGTATAACGTCTGTTTGCTGCTGCTGATCTTCACTGTATAAACTCCAGAGTCTGCTGTTCTTGTGTTTGTGATGTTCAGAGATCCAGTCTGATGATCCAGCTGCAGTCTGTCTCTGAATCTCTCATCAGTATCATTTATTAGGCTATTGGCCTCAATATCACATTTAGCGATGAGTTTTCTGTCAAACCACCACACTATCAGCTCATCTCCGTGTGTTTCATTAACATCAGTCCGAAGAATGACAAAGTTTCCCTCCATCACTGGCACAGTCTTCATTTCAGCTTCACCAGCATCATTAACAGCATGAGTTGGAGACTCTACAAGAAACAGATTCACAGACAAAGACTGAACACTGTTACTGGCAAAAGTTCAATCTTTGTAGTACTGCAGTATAAAACCAACATCACACATCTGCCATGCAGCTGTTCTGAATATCAGTCATGTGATCACCTGCGACCCAATCACAGCTGTGATGTTATGAAGAACAACAGCACCACGTGATATTATGAAACTAGTCAAGTCAAGTCATCCTCATTTATATAGCGCTTTTAACAATGTAGATTGTTTCAAAGCAGCTTTTTACAGAGATAAACATATAATTTAAGGTAACAGAGATTGGTTTGGTTTTATATTGGTTCTTGAATAATGTTATTTCCAGCTAAAGTTAGTTTTGATTGATTCACTTCCGTCGAAATGGTCATTTGTTATTAAATTAGGGGAAACTACAATTCTGTAAGATTGTTGAACAAATAATATATAATATTTTCTTTTCTTTTTAATGCCATGTGTGGGAGCTTCTATGGCTATATTCATGGTGAATATATTTTAGCCAATTTTAGTTAATAAATTAATTGGTTAGTTAATTAATTTTGGTTTTATAAAAGGTTTTAGTTCTTAATTTTATAAAACTAAATAATATTTATACTTTTTTTTTTCTAAAAACCTTAAAGCTTTTTTTCACCGGTAGGGCTTACAATAACAAAGGCGTAGGTTGATGACGCATACGCGGAATTATGGAACTTGTTGTCAGTCCGATTGATCTAATAATGTGAATACATTGATGTTTTTAACAAGACTGTGGTATGAAGCAGGGGGCGATTGCTAATGAGAGACAGATATCAGCGCCACACGCGAGTCCCGCAGAAATAAAGGAATAAGAACATTTCATTGTACCGAACTACAAGTGCTGAATTACTACTCACACAGGTCAGTTTATTAGACAAATTAAACTTGTGATGTAATACAGCGCTGTCTTACTTAACTCATTTTGTCCCAAAATCTGCTTGCCATGGTCCATAATGTTTGAACGAAACAACAACAGCGTGAGCGTGCCGCTAGACGTACAAGCAGAAACCAGGGATAACGCGGATATTACGTCATTGACAGGCGACAAGTGAACATGGACGAGCCATTATTTGTCTGAAATTAAAAATCTTTGGGAACTTTTGGGATATTGTAAGTACAAAACTGCAGGAAATGTATATACACAAACTGTGCAAGTGATTTTTGGATATTTTATTACAAAAATCTTACATATTGTACCTTTAAATAAATTTTAACTTGCTTGGTTAAAAACCTTTACAAAAAGTACAGACAGAATAACACAAGTTCCTCAATGCGGTAGAAGCATTACAGTCCAGTAAAATATGTTCATTGGACAGTGGATTTTGACAGGGAATCTCCTGATAGTAAAAACTGATGTGAGACTCTGTAATTGTGTCTAAATGGCTTGATCCCAGTGATTATTAAAATGAAATTCATGTCTTGTCCCAACATCAAGATTTATTTTAGGTAATTTGTTGTTTAAGCACTGATCCCATTCTGACTGCAATTTATTTTGGCATATGCATTTATTGTTGGCTTTAGATCTGTGAAATGTATAGAGCATTTTACTGGTTCTGTAGATAATGCTTTTGTAAACAACTAATTCAAAAAAATAATTAAAGTATCCTCACCAGAGACAGTAACACTGAATGACATAGATGAGGTAGCAGAGTTGCTGCTGATCTTTAGTTTATAAAGTCCAGAGTGTTTTATTCTCGTGTTCTTGATGGTCAGAGATCCAGTCTGATGATCAATCTGCAGTCTGTCTCTGAATATCTCAGTGAGATAAGGATATGAGCTCTTACTTCCATCAGTTTCAGCAATGACTGGACCTGACTCTCCAAACCTCCACTCTATCAGATTAAAGTTCTGTGTTTCAGAAACATCAGCGTTTAGAGTGACAGAATCTCCCTCCATCACTGTCTCTGTCTTCACTGTTTCAACACCAAACACTCCTGCAGAACATACATTTACATTTATTCTTTCAGCAGATGTTTATTTACACAGCTAATTAAAATAATAAAGTAAATACATTTAGCTGAGTGAATATGTGCAACTCTGCAAAAATACAACAGCAATACCTTTAATATTAGTTAGAGGATAGCATATCTGCAAAAAAAAAAAGTAATTCGAGTCTGATTTGGAGAAACTAGTTAGTGCAAAAAAAATCAAAATATTTTATATTGGGTTACACTGTAAAAAGGACATTAAAGAATCTTATAATATTAATATAAGCATGTTTGATGATGATAAACGGATAATGTATCATTTTAAAATGTATCACTGTTTGTACAAGTTTCTTTTTCAATAGTGAAGCAGACATGAATATTTGAGATAAAAAAACATGTGTCACTCAACAAATAAAAAAATACATAAAAAAGACAAAATAGACCAACAATAAATACTGCTAAAAGAGAACAAAAAAAAAAAACAAGTTCAGCAACACAGATAAAACCAACAAGTATATAAAAATACTCTACAGCACAGTCTATTAATGCTGCATTGCATGCTGGGTACCTTCACGTATATAAAGTGCATTTAACAGTTATGCACTGTAGAAATAAGAGTATGATATTGTTTACAGTAATTTATGTATGCAGAAATGCTTGCTTTGGTGTTGCCACCCCTTATAGTCCTCATGCCACCCTATAAATATTTTTACAAATCCGCCACTCAAAATACTTCTGTGGGGTCAAAGTGAAAAAGAAAGTAACAGAAATCATACACTTACCGGACAGTAATAAAAATAAAACGGGATTTGAAGTGCTCTTCATACTGTTGTAGATTCCAGCAAAATCTGATTTCGATGGATATTATTAATCCTCGTCGTGTTATAAACGAACGTTACACCCACCAGACTGACAGTCTTTTCTTCTTCTTCTTTGTAACGGCGGATCGCAAAATCACTGCCCAATGTAGACAGTAAAAGAAATGGACACAGCGACCCCATTGATTTCAACGGAGAAGACTGAAGCCCGATTATTGCACTTCCTGTCTGATGACTTGGAATGCGGAACAAGAGCCGAAACTCACACCAGCGCTCAGCAGCACCAGCGCCCAGCAGCAGCGCTACGCTTCCGCCATTTTGGGGTGAAAGCGACTCGGCAGTCCACAAGTGTTGATGTGTCGTTCGCGAACGAGCCGCTCTAAAAGCCGATTCTTTAAAAAGAGCCGGACTTCCCATCACTATCCACTAGCTTTTTGCTGTCGCTATGGCAATATCAGCTGCTTTTATTTTTTTTTTAAGTTAATTTAAATCCAAACTGAATGATGACAACAGAATAAATCACTAGGCTAGTGATCATCAAATCCCTTTTAACAGTTTATTTCACAGACTTAGACAAGTTTTCTACTTTTTTCCCACAAAACCTTTAGTATTAGCATTACAAACACTGAATTAATACCAACATATAAGTAAGGACATCCTATATCAGATAATTGGGAATGTTTGACAATATTTATATATAACAGCAATAGAATAGCTTTACAGTCAACTTTTTTTTTTTTTTTTTTTTTGCAGTAGCTACTATCTTATATTAATGACCACTATGTAAACAAAAAACACAGCTACTGTCCACCATGTTCTATAAGATCATCATGTTTGTAGCATGATTCAGGGGATTACCCATACAAAAATGTAATATATGTCAATATAAGCAGTGTTGGGCAGTAACGCGTTATTAGTAACGCGTTACTGTAACGCAGTTACTTTTGACAGTAACTAATACTGTAACGCATTACTTTTTAAATAAATTAACTCCGTTACCGTTACCATATGGCGCGTTGTCCGTTACTTTTTAAAATTAATTAGTTGCTGGAGCGGCTGAGAAGTGTGCGCTGTCATTACACAGTACGAGAGCACTGAAGAGACTGCTAGCATTATAGAGAGCGAGAGGACACCTGAGGACACATAACAAAATCACTGGCTGAGTTGTTTACGTACACGTGAGGCAGCGCGAGCACGGAGATTGCAAGCTGCACGGAGAGCGCTGATCACTTGATGCGCATTTAAAACACAGACAGCGAAACGGTATGAATACAGAACACTTAAGTACACATTGCCATATCATTATAAAGTAATTAATTTTTTGAATAGATGCTGCATCAGCAGAGAAAGAACAGAAGCTTGCCGTCGAGTCTGAGAGGAATAACATTAGTAACGGCTAACTTACCTCAAGTGATTAAAGCAATGTGACAAAAACACACGCAGACCTGACCCACATGTTTTATGTCGCAATTGTTACCATCTATTTGCATTAGTTTATATCCAGCTGGTCACTTTTATGCATTCATTAGCCGGCGAAGTTGTATTTTTAAAACTAGTGACGTGATTGATTGCTTACATTGATATGTTCATGCAGCCGACATCAAGTCTAATCAAGTGTTCTAAAATTTAAGCAAATAAAGTGAAAGACTGTACATGTAATATAGGTCTACATTTATGTAATTTTAATGCTCTGGCCTTTGCAGATATTTAAATATGGCCATCTTCTTTAAGCTTGAATCATTGGTAACGCTTTACAATAAGATTACAATTTTAGCATTAAATATGGTTAATAAATGTTGTAGAAGTATCATTCATTGTTAGATGTATTTGTATCTCCTTAGTTAATGTAGGCCTACTATGAACTAACAAGAATGATCAAGGTACAATTGTATTGCTCAAATATTAATTCATGCAGTAAAAACCACAGTGGTAAAAACGTATACTGTCAGCTGCATGAACATATCAATGTTGAGAAAGCAAACAAGTCACTAGCTTTAAAAATGCTTGTTTTGTTATTTATTTCAGAAATCCTTGATATATTCAGTTTGTGCTGGTCTGACTTAAATAAAATAGTGTTTAAAAATTACTTTCTGTTTAAGTCAGTTTTGTGTTTGTATAGACCATAACGCATAAAAGGGCATTAATGGGAACATTTAAGAACTTTCTTTAAAAAAGTAACTAAAAAGATACTTTTAACAGTAACGCATTACTTTTTGGTGTAAGTAATCAACAAAGTAATTGAGTTACTTTTTGAATGAAGTAACTAGTAACTGTAACTAGTTACTATTTCTTAGTAACTAGCACAACACTGATCATCACTAACGCTCATTCGCGAACGACCCATCATCACTAACGGCTAACGCTCATGAATTGCGAACGACCCATCATAACGCATAGTCGGGCAGGACAGGACACACAAGGAACAACACAAGCCAGTCAGTCAACGAGAGACAGGTATGGCGACGAGCTTAACAAGCTTAATTTAATTTTGCCCAGTTGTGGCCTGTTGAGGGGCAATAAATATCAAAATTTCCAAAACATCTATTGTGTTATTTGCATTGATCCACTATATAAACATAATATCTACATACATGGCGTTTGATTGGAGGCTAGTCTCACTTTGTCCCACAGCAACATTTTTTTTTTAGATGCGTGTACAATGTTTCATGTTTCTGTTAATAATGTATTGTATTAAGTGTCCATTTCATTATAATATTCAAATTTATCATAAATAATTGAACATGCACATGTATTTTAAGTTCCGTTAAAGAGGGGTAGAGGTGGGGTCACATTTGAGCATTTAAAATTTAATTTTACTTGAAAGTAACGCAATAGTTACTTTCATAAGTAACTAGTTACTTTTAAAATTTGTAACTGAGTTACTAATTTAGTTACTTTTTGGAAGAAGTAACTAGTAACTGTAACTAATTACTTTTTAAAAGTAACTTGCCCAACACTGAATATAAGTAAATTACATATATAATGTCAGTGCCCATGTATGTCTGCTGCCTATCTGAGAATATGCAAAATTCATATATATAAAACACATAGACATATAGCAAAAATGGCCGTTTTCATTTAAGTGCCATTTTCCCATAAATGCACATACATGTTAAATATATGTAGCCTAAGACGTATATATGCATGTACTTATTCCAATGCATCAGTATCACATGCATGTATGTTTACATACATTTATTAAATATGTGGGAAACAAATATGTGCCACATATTAATACTTAATGTTGTCCATATATGCGAGGAACCAATACTATACTGTAATATATGCAGATATATGGTATCATATGGATGAACTCATGCGGGGGCGCTCGCAGGCGAGTGCAGAATGAATGGGAGTCTATGGGGTTTCACCCCCAGAAATCCACTTTTCTCAGGATGTAATTTTTTGTCAAGTAATTTGAAAGTTGCATTCAAAAGGGGGGGCTAAGATAATACACTCAGCTGAAAATTGCATTTTTAAGTTCACTTATCTGTTCTAAAAATCCGTTCAAAAATGTGAGGACGTCACATAATAGCAGAATGCTAGCGTGTTCCGGCCAACAACGACCTAACCTGTAAGAAATCGAAAGGACATAAGTACTCGTTCATTCGACTTTTGGTCTATAATCTATATTGAACTTGCGGAATCAACAATGAAATCTATGTTGATTAAACAACAAGCAGGAGAAAGGGATACATTTAGCCGTCTAGCTCCATAGACTCCCATTCATTCTGCACTCGCCCGCGATCACCTCCAGTGGAATTCTAATGGAACTGCAACCAAGATGATATACAATGGGGCCAAGACTCTCCATAGGCCCTGTCCCAAATGGCACACTCCAGACTTGTGGACTTCCTCAGAGTCCACACTTTGGTGACGTCATGTAGTGCAGACCATAGGGCCCTTAGCGCGAGTCCGCGAGGGCGCATTGAGAGGTATTTCTGGGACAGACTCGATCGTCACGCCGGAAACAGGAAGAAGGTCTCAGCTCAGACGTCGAAGCTGAATAAACTTAAAGGTCATCTCATCAGTCCCTTTATTAGCAAAATATCACAAATATCATAAAAAAAAATTACAGTCTTTAGCATCGAGAACAGGATTTATTTTATTTTCCTTTTATTAATCTTATGTCCATGTGAACTACACAGCCTGCTTTTACAGTTCTATAATTGTATATGCCACCTGGGCATTAGAATAGATGTCATGGTTATGTAAATGATCAATACAGTTGTACATAATAATACATAATGTTCAATTTTAACACAAAATTAAAATGTAAATGAGTTTAAGAAAAATGTATAGGTTTCAATATTACTACGTTTATATGACTCAGTAAAGCCATGACATTCGGTTCTATTTATGTAATGAATCATAATGCGATCGTATTATTTAACACGCTATTATTATGTTTGAGATATCAACCACTGGTCGATAATGTTTGTATAAATTGTAAGTAACAACTGGTAAAATGTACGCCTATATCATAAAGCCATGTTAACAGTCCGTGAGCGAAATCTCCTCCCATCCGTTTTCTGATTGGCATTTCGCAAGGATTCCTGGGTAGTTAAAGTGCGTGGAGCCTGGATCTATGCGGGCTTCGCGGAAGACCGCTTCAAGGGTACAAAGGGGGCGCTGCTGAGCACACTTCAGAGCGTTAAAATGCTAAATGGGACGGCCTACGGACTCGTAGACTCGGCGAGCACGCGCAATTTAAGTCCACGAGACCGAAAGTCCGCATGAAGTGCGCCATTTGGGACAGGGCCATAGACGGACTCTGGCCCTCTGCTGTTTCTACATTACCGCCACTTACTATGTTGGAGTGGACCAGAGTTTTCTATCCCTTGATAAATAAATAAAATAAATAAATAAACAAAACAAACAAACAAAAAACAACAATATATATATATATATATATTTTTTTTTTTTTCATTTTTTTTTCTGCTCCCTAAACTCTATTGATCAACCCAGTGTCAAATAATGGAATAGTTTCCCTACCTCAATGTCAAATACATATTTTAGACTTAATTCTTCCTGTCCAAGCTTTATTATTTCCCTCCTTAATATTGATCGCTCTCGAGATAATTTTTGACAGTGAAGAATTACATGTTCTACTGGTTTTACAGTATTCACATCCTGAAGGGTGCTTATTTATTAAGTGCAAAATTTTATCAAGTCTAGTATGCCCTACCCTCATCCTTGTCAAGATGTTCTCCTCTTTATAGTTTCTCCTAGCTATCCTTCCTGTGCCCACAACCTGCTGTATATAGAGATGTCGCCTTGTATTTCCTGTATCCCAACTATTCTGACACTCCTTAATGATGTTTCTTTTGTTTATTCCTTTGGCTTCAAATTTACTGAGTGGCACGCACATGATCTCCTCATGTTTCAGAGCCTGTTTTGCTAATGCATCCACACCTTCATTTCTCTCAATCCCTCTGTGAGCTGGGGTCCACATAAATGTTATCAGCATGTTCATATTTGTAACTCTGTACAACATTTCATTAATCTCATTAACAAAATCTTGCCTGCTGTGAGATGTAAATGACTGCAGTGACATTAATGCAGAGCATGAGTATGTACACAGAATAACTTTTTTAATTTGTAATTCTTCTATCCGCTGTAATGCTGTTACAATTGCCAACATCTCGACTGTATATACGGAGAAATGATCTGAAGTCCTTCTTTTAACAGAAACATGTAAGCCAGAAATATTGAAAGCAAACCTGTTCTCCCTGTATTAGGATCCTTGGATCCATCTGCATATACTTGAACAAATGTTTGATATAGTGTTTGTAACCTATCTTCAATACTGCAATATTTCCACAACCCCTTTGACCCTGCATTTTACCCAGGAAACATAAGTCAATTGACACTGAAGGAAACATCCAAGGTGGTGTTATCTGCTGTTTCTTCTTCTTCTTCTTCTTCTTCTTCTTCTTCTTCTTTTTTTTCTTTTTTTTCTTTTTGGCGGTTGGCAAACAGCTTTTAGGTGCCACCACCTTGTGAATAGGAGAGTGGGTCTGAATTCTACTTCGCTAAATTGAGTAATCCTGTTGTTTTCAAGTAATAAAAAATACACCCATAGCATTGTTCCCCCTATTTCTTTGCAATATATCAATAACATTAAGTTTTATCTTTACTTCCGGTAACTATAAGTGTTTGTCGTTCCTGATTGTATTTAGGACAATCTTATATAACATGTCATGGTTTCTTGATTACTCACACCATCAGCATGTTTTCTCATTAGAGCTAATGTGCTGTTCAATCCTGTGTGTCCATTCCTCATTCCTGAGACAATATCCTCCTCCTGCTTTCTTCTAATGGTATTACCGCTCCATCCAACATTTTTTTGAATTTTATATAGATGTCTGCCTGTGCTTTCATTGTCCCATTCATATTTCCATATACCCTTATTTATGGTTTTAATCATACTTTTAATTTCTGCTTTACTATATTGTAGCTACTTGAATATTAATGTTGTCTTGCTTTTTTATGCTTAGCATATTTAACTTCCTTCCCCATTACTCCTGGGCTGGGACACAACCCAACACGATGACTCCTGACTTTATCAATATATTCACTAAATGCATTAGGCCTATATCATGAACAGTATCTTGCCTGGATTCATAGTGCAGATTCTTTATACTTATTAAAGCTGAACTTGAGTCAGACCATATCACTACACCTTTCAATCCATATTCCTCCACCCACAAGAGCCAACCATTTAACTCAGCTGTATACACAGCAAGATCCTCACTAATTCTATTAGCCTTCATCAGTTTTAACTCGGGGATTGCATATGCCACCCCTACTCTGTTGTTTATTTTTGATGCATCTTTTATATACCTGAATATTATTTCCTTCTTCTTCTGTTGTTTAAATGGCGGATGGTAAACCAACCATAAGGTGTGCAACCTGCTGAAATGGAGTATGCAGCACAACTTAAATGAACACACACACACACACACACACACACACACACACACATACACGCACGCACGCACGCACGCACACACACACACACACACACACACACACACACACACACACACACACACACACACACACACACACACACACACACACACACACACACACACAACATATTTACCAGTATCATTCAAAAATCTGAATAATTCCTCATGAATTCTATAATTTGTTCCTTCTCCTATTATTACCTTGAGTGAATAACTGCTTACACCCCTTTCCTTTAGTGAGTGAACTAACTTTAATCGTTCTATATTGTATGTTGCACATTCCAGCAATATATGATTTACTGTTTCTGGGTATCCACATTTATCACAATTACCAGTTTCATGTTTCCCTGTTTTATATAAACTTTGATTTAGTATTGTAAGTCCAATAAGTAATCTTTTTATTATCACATCTTTTTTAACAGTTGTTGTTTCCACCCAGGCCTACTACTGATGCCTTCCTCATATTTCATAGTCCCATATCCTCTGCAGCCTCTTTTTCACTTCTGTTCCCATCAACCCCTTCATTTCCTCCTTACTCCTCTGATGTTGATCTCAGGATCCCTTAACAACTCCTTCGCCAGTTTATCAGCTTTCTCATTCCCCTTTACTCCGACATGGGCTGGAAGGACTGGAACCCTCAAAAAAACTCACCCTTAAAGCATATCATTTCTGTAACGTTTCACATAAAATATCTTGTCTTTGCTGAGGATGTTCCACTTGCTAAACTTTCCAGAGCTGATTGTGATTCTGTACATCTGCTGTTTGCGTAAACCAAAGACTTAAATTTCATTTTTTTAAATATAAAAACCCAAGGTAAAAAAGAAAAGAAAAAAAGAAGAGAGTTTGCATTTGATTTCGCCTGTTGCAGCATTGCATTTTAATGGGACTGAATCCAAAATAAGTTCCAAAAGAAGAGGGTGAATAAATGTTGACAGAATTCTCATTTTTGGGTGAACTATGCCTTTAATGAAAATATTGTGCATCCACACTATAGATTTTATGAAGCTGCTGCTAAAGTGGTACATAATTGGTTAGCTATAAACATTAAAATATGAAAAAGAAAGAAAGCCAAAAAAAAAAAAAATTAGTTAGCATATAACTGATATGGCAGAAAGTGTCGTATTTTTATCCCGATGTAACCTGTATATCCTTCTAAAACATACCCATAATCTGTTGCAATAAAATATTGCCCTTACCTTTAGATTGAAGATTGAAGATGTAAGATGTCGATTCAGGGTCCCCGGTGGTGCCTCTTACCAGTTCAATTCTGGATTTGAGTGTACTGGGTGTTTGCCAATATTAATATTTCATTACAAAAAACTCATGAAATATCGATAGGGGGGAAAATTACTCTTAGACTTATTTAAAAAGTTTTATGAATCACCACAACATGATTTCGTTTTATTTAAAAAAGATTCAGAATAATACAAAGAGAAAAATTCTAAAGGCAAAAATAAAATAAACACGTAAAAGTCTCACCCAAATTGCGGCCCTGAAAAAACCTCTCCAAGGCTTTTTATACTAACCCTGTTCTAGGCCGCCTTTTAACTATGGGCTGTCATTATAGTACAGCTAATTCCCTTATAAGTTAAAGATTTTGACTTATCCTTGTCCTTTGTTAACATGCTTGCAGAAGCACTTATTCAAAATATCTATTTCCTTTTCACACCTATTTAATGCAGCACATACACAAAAGCTTTATTTGGTAAGTTTTTGTATCGCAGCCCTTTTGACCTGTCTCTAGTTTCACACACATTTTCTATGTCTGAGGCAAACAAAGTTCACAGTTCCCTTTTAAAATAAATGTGGCTCTAACAACCTAAACATGTTGTGTCCACATACACCCACACACATAACACTTCTAACAATGACCCTTAGGTTCGTAGATCAAGCTCAAATTGTGCTTTAAGTAATTCGAGCTTGTCCTGCAAATTCAACACCCATTTGAGCAGTCTATTTCATTTCCAACCATAAAACTGTTTACAATGTGTATTATTTTCCTATTTAATCGTTCAACTCGTCTTATAATTTGTATTAACAGCTGTGCACGATGAATCAGTCCGTTTCGAGGAAGTTGAGCCTTAGTGGAAGATCTTCACCAGTGCCTTTCTCTCCTTCTGCTCCGTCTTGCGAGTTCTCTTTGCGTTGTCCCTCCGGAGGTGTATAACTTTAAAATCGTGTAAAAACTTTTAAATCTCAACCTTGTCTGTGACATTAACTATTTCTGGGTCATCTCCATCCGTTACATTCATGCAGATAGTCTTTAATATATACCATTTCTGGGGGTTTATCAGAAGAAGAAGATCTATCAGAAGAATTCATAATCATTTGTTCTCCATTTCCAATATTTATTACAAAAGCCTTATCAAGATTGTCTTTGCAGTGTTATTTCTCTTATAGGGCCTTACTGAAGATGAAACATTTGCAAGTTGAATGTTGTAATTTCTACATTATGTAGTATTTCTACAAAAAGTGTGTATGCGATGAGATGTGAAGTGTGTATAACTTGTGCACAAGAGAATGTGTGTGCACAAGAGAATGTGGGTACGTAACACTTTATTTTACAGTGTCCTAATCCTAACCGAACCCTATAGTAAATACATGTTGTTAATTAATATTACTAAGTACTTAAATATATAATTACGCTGTAACAAAAACACCTTATAATAAAGTGTAACCATGTGTCAGGTCTGAGGTCAAAATTAGCCAGGTTCACATCACATCATACTAATATAGGATGCTATCAGCTAAATTGGGCCACTTTTTGGTAAATCGTTTGGGATGATAATACAATACCATATATGCCTTTTCCATGTGTTTTTATGATTAGTAATGACTGTTTTTTGATAATTTTGTGTTGAAATTATGTAATAAAATATAATTATTTAGGCCCTACATTTCTTGAAACATCAAGAAATGATGAACAACAACTTTTTTTGCATGAGCAGTTTTAGGTAAAATGGGCCAGTCAAACTGCAAAGGAAAATAGTAATTTATCCTCAATTTTAATTTTAAAACACAATTGCTTATACAGCCACATAACATTTAAACTGCATTAAACAAACATGTTCATATGTCCTATTAAAAAAAAAAAAAAAACATTTTGGGTGCAAACCCACATTATTCAAATGTGCAATTAAAAAGGTCAATTATGGAACAGCATAGATTAGTGAACTGATGTCAGTTGTGTGTGTGTGTGTGTGTGTGTGTGTGTTGGTGTGTGTGTGACACACACATGTCTGGTTCGCTATCTTTGTGGGGACTCTACATATGCATAATGGTTTTTATACTGTACAAACTGTATATTCTCTCCCCTTACACTAATCCTACCCCTAAACCTGCCCATCACAGAAAACTTTATGCATTTTTACCTTTTCAGAATTCAAAGTTTAGTATATTTATTAAATAATTTCCCTCGTGGGGACTCCTGGCTGCTCCACACAATGTAGGTGATCTCAGGTTTTACTATCCTTGTGGGGACATTTGGTCCCCGAAACGTAAACAAAGGCACACACACACGCACGCACGCACGCACGCGTATGTGTGTTTGTGAGTGACACAGATGATGGCCCATTTTAGCTGAAACCATATGGCCCATTTTACCTCAGTGGGTTAAGGTAAATAGGGCCGCCAAGAAAAACATCACTTTTTCAAAAAATATGTTCATAAACCAAACTAACAACATTATTTCTGATTGATGCCATTAAGACAGATGTGACGATCTCCTAAGTTACCCCTGGTTGCGGTGTATGCCCTGTGTTTGTTTGGTTTATATTCTTTCTATAAATGTTTGTTTCTCATTGTTTGGTAACTTTTTCTAGTCTGAGGTGCACATTAGACTGATAAAAGACACCAAGACATTTATTTATTTATTTTCTTTATTTGTAATTTACATAAATTATTAGTTTTATCCTCATTTGCAAAACTAACCTTCTGGGTACATGTCTGCAGGATGGTTTCCGGGGGTGAGTGTTTAAGAGGAAGTGCGGCCTTCCTGTTCCTCATTTTATGCCATCCCAAAGAATTCTGGGTAGTGTAGGCTTAGTCCATTTCTCAATGTGAGCAAGGGGTTATTGTTTCATGTTTTATTGTGTTTATGTTCATAGTATGTAGAAATGAATGTTTATTATTTGTATTACTTTCCTTGTATAATTGAGGTTAATGTATTTTGGATATTATTTTCATTTCAGTGTAGTTATATATTATGTATGTGAATACATTATATAAATTCCTTATTGTGAATTGGTTGACCATTTCAGTGTAGAGGAAGGTATTCCTGTCTGTTAAGGCAGTTCTGGTGAGGGACCTCTGTGAGGAGGGTCACCTTTAGTGTTTTTTGTTTCTGTTATTTTTGATTTGATATAATTTTTTGGAAGTCAATAAAGATTTCATTGACTGTAAGCAGTGTCTCCTGCCTTTGCTCTGGTCAACAGATATTATGCATCGTTTTTTTTTTATGTGCATGTTTGTTTTTTTATAGAGTTATCAGTCTTGATTTGAATGATTCCCCCACCCACCATAGCAACCATAAACTAATCAAATCACCTGTTACTTGTCAAGCACAGTTATGACAACAGTTTGAAATCATTTGCAGTCATTGGCTCTAAAATCCAGAGGGGCTGGGACCCCCAAACCTTAAATGGCCCATTTTACCTGAAATCACCCCTAATGCACATACACATATTAATAAGCCCTACACTGGCAGGGGAAGTCAAGTCATAGGGGAAGTCAAACCAATCTTAAAATATCTCATGGAGGACCAATAATCTGCAGTAGCTTAGACTTCCTTTCTATAAGGTACGTGAGAAGGCGTTCAGACTCTGAAAGGAGAAGCAGAGGTGTTTATTCACACTGAGAACTTTCGCTCAGACATCTCTCTCATCTTCAGATCATCTGACGGTAGAATCAAGTCTTTCGTTATTTGAAACTGTTCTGACGTTCAGACTGCTGAAGAAAATGATTCACCCGATTTTCCTCCATTTGTGCTTGTGGTGTTTAGTTGGTAAGTTATACTTGTTTTATGGTGCACAGTTTACTATTTAAATTCTAGTGAGAATATGTTATAAATTATGATGACTGTAAATCAATCAATCTGATTCATAACTCACACAAAATAAATCTTTACCTATATTTTACTTGTTTGAAAATGTGAACTTATTTCAATTATGCATGCATTCAATAGTGTCAAATGTTTGTGTTGCACTATTTAAAAAACAATAATATCAAGTTAGTTTGCAGTAATCTTTTCTGTTTGTTTTGCAGGTGTTTTTGGCGTTGCAGATGAAGTGAAGTCAGTGTCAGTGATGGAGGGAAAATATGTCATTCTACAGCCTAATGTTACTAATATACAGAAAGATGATCAGATTAGGTGGAATTTTGGACATAAAGACATTCTCATTGCTCAGATCAATAGACAGAACAATGTAACAACATTTTATAATGGTAGTGCTGATGGGAGATTCGTAGGCCGACTGAAACTGGATCAGACTGGATCTCTGACCATCACAAACCTCAGAACCACAGACTCTGGACTTTATCAAGTCAAAACACCCAGATCAGAGACGCCGCTCAACATATTCAATCTTATTGTCTGTGGTGAGTATACAAGCTGGATTATTCAATATATACCCAGACAGCAACATAGTGTCGGCTCAAGGCCCAGATCTGGCCCACATCTGGTACGCGTTGAATTCACAAGTACCAGATGTGGGCCGGATCTGGGCAGACAATTTTGCCGTTTGGGTATTCACCTTTTAACACGTAAAACAAGGACATAATTAGTCTCATAATGAGATTAGTGGTTTTGTGATGACAGAATCATTTGTGCACATTTTCTGCACAATTTTACATTTATTTTTTTAAGAATTGAATTCAAATTAAATTAAAAGAAACATAATCTGCTCTTTGCATCATATATATGAACTATACCCAGGCACCAACATAATTTTGGCCCAGATCCGGCCCACATCTGGTACGCGGGGAATTAACATGTACCTGATGTGGGTCGGATCTGGGCCGACACTATGTTGCTGTCTGGGTAAATATAGCTATCTGAATCAACATCACTAAGACAGTTGACAGATTATTTTTGGGCCTAAACATGTATGTGGTTGAAATGAAGTCTCTCCTTAAATACACTGTCATGTTTTGACAAACTCAGTTGTCACTACTAGATTGCAATATAGGAGCTTCATTTCCATAAAGTTAAACTTGTCACGACTTACTCCTATTTATATTGTGCCTAACAGTTTTTGAAAAAGTGAGCAGGTTACACCAAGCTTACACTGAGAGCATGCAAAAGCATCCAGCAACTTTATGCTAATTATTTGCAGAAAACGTATGACGTTTGTCATGAGCATTTAAAAATGCAGATAGTTATCGATTTTCCTCTGGTTTTGGTTCATAAATCATATTCTATACAAACTAGACGAATTGCAGTTGTTAGATATATGCTAAATATTGCTGTTTGGTTGTAATTTATGGAGCCCCTAAACTTGGAACATGGTGATGGAAAAAATATTAGATGGGAGGGAAAATTATGTCAATGCTTTTATCAATTATATGTCATAACTTTTCAAGTTTTTTGCACATTTTCTTGGAGGTGCGCAAAAGTTTGGTGAGGGAGCGCAAAATTTCTTGCAGGGGAATGCAAAACCTTTGCGAGAGAATACAAAAGCATTAACATTTAATGTTTCTTCCAATGTCATATTTTTTCCATCATCATGTCCATTTAGGTATTCCGTAGTAATTAGACTGTCTGTGTTCATATATGGGTTTTTTTTCACATTGTCTTTACATTGGCCATTAAAAAAAAAACAAGGCTTGCACCTTTAAAATTAATTGTGTGTATATATGACGATATTGGACCTGTGCTGAAAAAATCCCAATCAATCTACAGCACCATCAGCTACAAGAACTTCTGGATATTAGTGAACTTTGTCGGCCATGTTCAGGTACACAGTGATCTTCTGAGCTGATCTATAGTAATTTATACCAGGCTCAGTCGGGGGGCCAGACAGTTCTCCTCTAGCCAAGGAACGAACATGTGTCATTATGATTCAGGCTGCATCATAGAATTCAGAATTCAGATCGGGATCTAGCATTCAAAATATTAATCCAGTTCCTTTTGCCTGAAGATCGATTCACCACACCAGTGGAGCCGAAGCTTTCCATAGGGTCTGTTGTAGGGGAATATACAGTTAAAGACCCAAGGACCAGATATGATGAGTGAAGACACAGAGTCAGAAGTGCAGTCAATTGAAGACATTTTCAACGCAAGACAGTTTGTAGTCAGTCAGTCAGAAGTCAGCTTCAAGACTCACAAGGAGTTTGTAGGCCGCTCTCCATACATTCACATTTCTACAACAATTATACCTTAGACCCACGTCGTTACTTCAGGTTGAAGGGTTCTGATTGGCTAAGAAATAGATAAACATAGAAATTGTCCACACATGGACTGAAATGCAGGTGCATATCCACATTGATTAAGGCTGACCGTGGGTTAGATATATGTTTCAACACATGTTGTGTGCCTTTCTCAAAAACATGGAGAGCACATTCCATTAAACTGACATGTAATTCTATAACTACATAAATCTCATAAGCTTAAAGAAGTCGTTCAAATTGTTTAATATGTAGAAGGAAAAATATTGATTAATACCTTGATTATGTTCACTTATTACATATACATTGAAGCAGCAGTGGATTCCAGAATCCACCCCTTCACTGTATAGAGGACTTGTTATGTCGACGAGGCCCTCACAGGGAATTGTCTAGACAGGATCTCTTGTTTTTGGTCGTGTCTAGGCGCAAGCCCACCATCTGATCTGGATATGGACTGGATACTGCTGACTACAGTAACCTCGGGATAGACAGAGAGACTAATATCAGCGTGGATGCCATTCTTCTTTAGATGTAACAAGTACATTGGGTTTTATGGGAAGTGTTCACGGTTCCCGTTGATCTAACTTATGCAGCCTAACAATCTTTTTACAAATGGGCATTACAGAAATCTGATAATGTGTTACGTGTATGCCAGTGTTAACAGAACCGGGCTTATATGGTCATCCTTCCTGGTTCTAGTAAGAGTTCTAGCTGCTGTGTTTTGGACCAGCTGGGGTTTGTTTATTAAGCATGCGGGGCAACCACCCATTAGAGCATTATAATAATCTAGACTTGAAGTCAAGAACGCATGAACAAACTTTTCTGAATTTGCCATTGAGTGCATATTATCAAAACTTTTTTTATAATATGATATATTTTTAAGATGGAAAATTTTGGTTTTACAAAGAGGTGTAAAGTCCAGGTTCAGAAAGTAAAAGTCCTCCTCAGTATTTTGTTCCAATCACCTGGATTTGCTAATTAGCAGTTCCCTTTCGTTGTCACCACGAGTTCCGTCAGATGACGACAAATGGGACTTCGCTTAGAAAGTGTATCAACTTATTATTGTATTACGAGTATTACAAAACGAGCCAATGGCAAAGAAATGCCATGGGTCTGCGGAATTTGCATAGCGTATCTCCGCCTTACCTCGTGGGTATAAAAGGAGGACGCCAGCAACATGCAGATATGTTTTTCGCTTCGGAGCCAAGTGTATTCTTCTCTCCACAAGGCAACTCTGAATTGTCAGCTTCACGAACGAGTGCCTCGAGTGTTGGTGTGACGGCGATCTCCGGCGAGCGCGTGCTTCCTGCTTATCTCTGCTGTGGTTCGTCAGAGAGTGCATGCTTCCCCGGGTCTTCAACACTTGAGTTTTCTCTCTAAAAGAGCGCACGCGGCACGTCTTTTTAAAGACGGCTCGCCCGTGCAAAAAAAAAAAAAAAACACGAATGGTTGCGGCAGCTTGGTATCGGACTCTGATGGGCACGTGCGTTGTCTAGTATGTTTGGGCTTGATCATGCTAGAGCAGCGCTCGTGGATGACTCATGTTCTCTCTGTGGGAACATGACCATCGCGTCATATAGGTCGAGACTCGGTGAACTCGCAAGAGTGAGAGTCCCCTCATCCACCCCCCGATCTTCGGCTGGTGGCCAGGGTGACCTGAGGGTGTTGGTCTGGAACAAGGCGCCGACTCTGTGTCCGTGACCCCAGCCCCCCTCAATGGCGGTGCCTGCTAGTGAATAAGTGATTCCCACGGGTCTACCCGCTGGTGGCCCGTGTGTTTCATTTAAAGCTACAGATGATGATACTATGTTTGTAGCAGCTTCACAAGGTGGGTTTGATTCTCTGGGAAGTGACGACTCGTCACAGCTGCCACCTTCTGGTGTGCGTACGGCTGTGCCTGAGTCTGATCCAGAGATGACGGCCATGCTTTCCTGGGACGATTGGTTTTTGGGTAAGGCCGCCGATCCTCGTCCACGGCAGACCCCAATACCTTTCCTCCCAGACGTGCATGATGAGATCTCGAAGTCCTAGAAGACCCCCTGGTCTTCTCGGGACCGCTCGCTGATCTCATCCGCCTTTCCTCCCCTCGATGGGGCCGCTGCCATGGGTACACTGGGGTCCCCCGGCTGAACGCTCTGTTGCGATGCTATGTGTCCTCAGAGTGCTTCTTCTCGGCGCAATCCTAAGCACCCGTCCGTGGTCTATAGTTTTCGTCTACACTTGTGGCGAGATCCTATAGCGCCACGGGACTGGCAGCTGCCTCTCTGCAGATCATGGTCATTCTGCTGGTCTACCAGACCCAGATGCTCATGGACTTGCACAAGGGCGGGACTGACCCAGGGCTCTTCACTGAGCTGCGCGCCGCCACTGACCTTGCTCTCCGAGCGACGAAGGTGGCCGTACGCTCCCTGGGTCAGGTGATGCCTACCATTCTGTGGCTGAACCTGTCTGATGTGCTGAATGTCGCGCGGCCCCGTCTGTCGGACGTTCCCATATCCCAGGTCGGCCTCTTCGGCGGTGCGGTTGAGGACTTTGCCCAACAGCTCTCAACCGCCCATGTGCAGACTGACGTTGATTCTGTCCCGATGGCCCTGCCGTCCGCTCAGATCCCTCGGTCTGCCCACCGCCGAAGGTGCCCCCCCGCGGCTCCCACCCCGCCCTTAAAAAAAAACAAAAAAACAGCGGGCCGGCTCTGGAAGCCGCAGGCAGACGCCACAGCCCTCTCCAGCCCCGCCCCCCGCTACATGCCGGGTTAAGCGGCGCTCTTGAGACGGGCTCCTCAGAGATGGGACTCAGTTCTTTCCAGGAGTAGGTAGCAGGACGACTCCTTTCCCCAGGGGAGGGCCGGGTAAGAATCCTTATTCTCCTAAGAACTGACTCTCCCGTCTCTGGGAATACAGAGTTCTCGGATGACACAGAGCGCCGCCCACAAGCCGTGCTCTCCTCGTCCCCCTCTGTCCCAGAGGTGCTTGACATGGCGTGCCGTCCACGGATCGCTTCGCCCCTGTCCCCCTCTGTCGCCAGACCCCTGGCAGAGCAGGCCCCCGCGGGACGACCAGCCTGGTCCTCCCCTGGCCACCTCTGCCAGGGCGCGGTTGCTAACTGTGCCCCCACATCGGGCCGCTATGCCGTCCACGTCTGGGCCAGTTACTCCGCTTCGCTGCCCCCCCGGGGGGACGCCTGTGGCCCGCATGACCCCGCTGGTTCAGTTCCTGGGAGCCTGGTTAGAGCTTCCCCGTCTGTCCCGCTGGGTCACGCGCACCATCAGGCTCGGCTATGCGATCCAGTTCGCACGGTCTCCTCCCCGCTTCCAGGGAGTCCGCTCCACTGTGGTCGGTGGCAATGCCCCCATCATGAGAGCAGAGATTCTCACCCTGCTGGCGAAGGGTGCGATCGAGACTGTCCCTCCAGCCGAGATGAGGCCTGGCTTCAACAGCCCCTACTTCATTGTCCCCAAGAAAACCAGTGGGTTACGGCCAATCCTGGACTTGCGCGTGCTGAATCGCTCCCTTCACTGGGTGCCGTTCAAGATGCTCACTGCCAGATGCATTTTCGAATGCATACGGCCCCAGGATTGGTTTGCAGCGATCGACCTGAAGGACGCCTACTTCCATGTCCCCATTCTTCCTCGACACAGACCGTTCCTACGGTTTGCTTTCGAGGGGCGGGCATATCAGTACGCGGTCCTCCCATTCGGGTTAGCCCTGTCTCCTCGCGTCTTCACAAAGGTCGTCGAGGCAGCCCTTGTTCCCCTCCGGGAACACGGGGTTCGCATCCTGAACTATCTCGACGACTGGCTGATCCTAGCTCACTCTCAAAATCAGGTTTGCGAACACAGGGACCTAGTGCTCAGGCACCTAGCCCGTCTGGGCCTTCGGGTCAACTGGGAGAAGAGCAAACTTTGCCCCGTGCAGAGGATCTCTTTTCTCGGTATGGACATCGACTCGGTCGCCATGTCCGCGCAGCTTACGAGCGAGCGCGCGCAGTCACTGCTGACTTGCCTGAGACAGTTCGAGGGCAAGAGTGCGGTTCCACTGAAACTTTTTCAGAGGCTCCTGGGGCATATGGTATCTGCAGCCGCGGCGATGCCGCTCGGATTGCTTCATATGAGACCGCTTCAGCTCTGGCTTCGCGACCAAGTCCCGAGGTGGGCATGGCAACAAGGCACGCTCCGAGTACCAGTTACTCCGACCTGCCGTCAGTTCTTCACCCCGTGGTCGAACCTCCGTTTTCTCAGGGCTGGTGTCCCCCTGGAACGAGCTTCCCGGCATGTTGTTGTCTCAACAGATGCCTCCACCACGGGCTGGGGCGCCATGTGCAATGGACATGCTGCTGCGGTCTCCTGGACAGGACCCCAGCGGCTATGGCATGTCAATTGCCTCGAGTTGTTGGCAGTACGCCTTTCCCTGCACCGCTTCCGAGCGTTGCTCACGGGTCAACACGTACTAGTCCGATCAGACAATACCGCCACAGTAGCGTACATCAACCATCAAGGTGGTCTACGCTCCCGCCGTATGTCTCAACTCGCTCGCCACCTCCTCCTATGGAGTCAGAAGCATCTGAGGTCGCTTCGAGCCATTTTCATTCCCGGAGCCCTGAACTGTGCAGCCGACGAGCTCTCACTGCTTCAGCCCCTCCCAGGAGAATGGCGACTCCATCCCCAGGCAGTCCAGCTGATTTGGGACCAGTTCAGAGACGCACGGGTAGATCTGTTTGCCTCTCACGACTCGACCCATTGCGCCCAGTATTATTCTCTGACCGAGGGCACTCTCGGCACAGATGCACTGGCGCACGGCTGGCCGCCGGGCCGCAAATATGCGTTTCCCCCAGTGAGCCTTCTTGCGCAGACTTTGTGCAAGGTCAGGGAGGACGAGGAGCAGGTCATCTTGGTCGCGCCATACTGGCCCACCCGGACCTGGTTCCCCGAACTCCTCACGACAGCACCTCCCTGGCCCATACCTCTGAGGAAGGACCTCATTTCTCAGGGACGGGGCACCCTATGGCACCCTCGTCCCGATCTGTGGAACCTCCACGTGTGGCTCCTGGACGGGACGAGGCAGGTTTGAGTACCCTACCACCACCGGTGGTGGCTACCATCACTTCCGCTAGAGCATCGTCCACGAGACATGTCTACGCGTTGAAGTGGAACCTTTTCGTCAACTGGTGCTCTTCTCGCTGAGAAGACCCCCGGAGATGTTCGATCAGTGTCGTGCTTTCCTTCCTACAAGATGGGTTGGAGCGAAGGCTGTCTCCCTCCACCCACAAGGTCTATGTCGCCGCTATCGCCGCACAACATGACTTTTTCGAAGGTAAGTCCTTAGGGAAGCACGACCTGATCGTCAGGTTCCTGAGAGGAGCGAGGAGACTGAATCCTCCTCGCCCTCCTCTCGTTCCCTCTTGGGACCTCTCAGTGGTTCTAACTGCCCTGCAGTGCTCCCTTTGAGCCTTTGCAATCAGTGGAGCTTAAGTTCCTGTCAATGAGGACAGCGCTCCTGGTTGCACTGGCCTCCATCAAGAGGGTAGGGGACCTGCACGCATTCTCCGTTGACGAAGCGTGCCTGGAATTCGGGCCGGCTTACTCTCACGTGATCCTGAGACCCCGGCCTGGATACGTGCCCAAGGTTCCTACCACTCCCTTCCGGGACCAGGTGGTGAAACTGCAAGCGCTGCCCCTGGAGGAGGCAGACCCAGCCTTGGCACTGCCCTGTCCAGTACGCGCTCTCCGCGCCTATGTAGACAGGACGCAGTGTTTCAGGACCTCAGACCAGCTCTTTGTCTGTTATGGTGGGAAGCTGAAGGGAAAGGCTCTCTCAAAGCAAAGGCTGTCTCACTGGATAGTGGATGCGATTGCTTTGGCATACCAGCAGCAAGGTCGACCGTGCCCCCTTGGTGTGACTGCCCACTCCACCCGGAGTGTGGCGTCCTCTTGGGCTCTAGCGCATGGCGTCTCGCTAACAGACATCTGCAGAGCTGCAGGCTGGGCGACACCCAACACATTCGCCAGATTCTATAATCTCCAAGTGGAGCCAGTGTCCTCTCGTGTACTCGCTTCTACCAGCTAGTACCGGACCCCGCTCAGGTGTCTTCGCTTGCTCGCCATTCCACTCCACGGACTGTATATGTGTGATATTCCCCTCAGGTGAGCTCACCGTAGCCCTGAGCTCCTCCAGCACTCCTGACGTCGGCGCCAGTGTCTTTTGCCTGCGCGTCGGCTAGGTGCCTCCCGTGTGCATGGTCCCTCCCCTGAGCGACCCCCACATGTGTATTTCCACTGTAAGCCTCTCTGAGCGTGTGTCTTTCCCTTGGCAAGCCACCTTGCCCCCCTGGGGTTGAAATATTCCACCTGCGGCTGGACACCCCAGTCTTTCCCATATGTATCCTTCGGGTCATATGTGTATTCTCTAAGTCCCCCTCCTCTGGGTTGGCATTAATTGCATACTTCCCCCAGCTTGGGATATGCTTCCCAGTGTACCTTGGTATTCCTGTGTTAAGTAGGAGTCTCTCGTCCAGTCTCACGACAGGGATCTCAGACTTACGCAGGGCACTGGAAGACAGCTGAGAAGGTGGCGTGATTAGACTGGTATCCCATTCGTCGTCATCCGACGGAACTCAGAGTGACAACGAAAGGGAAAGGATTCCATCTGCCTGCCACTTTCCGCTGTACCGTGGGGATCGCCTGAGCTCAGTCTTGGCTCCTCAGCGAAGAAACATATCTGCATGTTGCTGGCGTCCTCCTTTTATACCCACGAGGTAAGGCGGAGATACGCTATGCAAATTCCGCATACCCATGGCATTTCATTTGTAATACTCGAAGTTGATAGGCTTTCTAAGCGAAATCCCATTCGTCGTCATCCGACGGAACGTCTCCGTTCCCTACTCAGGGAACGAGGGTTACATCCGTAACGGAGACATTTTTCAGCCAGTAATTAGTGAAATGGGTGAGTTCATGGGTGAAATAAACATATGGCAGGACTTTTACTTTCTGACCCCTAGACTTTACACCTCTGGATTTACAGATGCTAAAAATGTGGCTTTTAAATGACTGATTGGTATCAAATAATCAAAAAAAAAAAAAAATCTCTCTTACCGAATTCCAGAGACACAGTGTTTTCCAAACATGAATTATATCTCTGTTTTCTAATGTTGCTCATTTCTTCTCTCTTAAGGAAGTCGCTGTTGTAGTTTCACTGAAGCTGTGATCCGATCGTCTCTCTCATCTCTGGTGGGCATGGCTGCGATGGTCGTTCTGGTTTATGAATTATGAACAAGAAATCTTCCACGGAAGAAGACTGTGCAGAACGCAGCAACAAACACTGATCAACCAGATGAAGATGGCTTTGAATCTCTGGTGCCATTATATCACGAGAACTCCTTTGAGTAAATATCATTTCAAAGATTCTTTCTTTTTTTCAAAAGCAAACTCATTCAAGCTCATTTAATGCTATAGGTAAAAAGTTTAAAAACCAAATTAAAAAATGCAGTAAATGGTAAACCTATTTGTGCTGCAAACCAGTGTGTTTATGATTACAATGACAAATTTAAATAATATGGTAAGAAATAGCCTACCAGGATACCGGACTGTTTTTCTACAGCTAAAATAACTAAGCGGAAGTAATTGCACCCACTCTTACGTTAAAAGATAATGTGGATAGCACATTTCAAAATACAATTCGTCCTAAAGTATCTTTATAAAGAAATCCAACTGACTACTAATAATGACTTTATTAGAGTATAAAATAATCTATTGGTATTTACGTTCTCATGTATCACCCACAGTGATCTTATTCTTCAAACATTTGTTTTATACCATCATTAATGATTAGTTTGATTATTAGCTAAACTGATTTGTGTACTTTTTAATAGTATAGGTAAGAATGTTATAGGCTATGTTATGGTTAATGTTTTTTGTCCTGTTTTCAAATTTTCATGCTGTTTGTTTCACACTCTTAAATCTCTCCATGTGTGGTGATGTTTTAATGTAAACAGACAGACATTAAAGGGTGCAAAGCACATAACTGTGACTTGCATTCATTTCACTTCTACCGATTGCAGGTGCTTATATGTCGTGTCTCAGCAAGTAGATTAATACCGCATTTAGCTTCATGTTAACTATCAATTAAAGGGACAGTTCACCCAAAAATTAAACTTCTGTCATTAATTATGCACCCTCATGTCGTTCCCAGAAAGGTAGTAAAGACATTGTTAAAATAGTCCATGTGACTCCATTGGTTGTATCTTAATGTTATGTAGCAACCCCAAAAATAATGACTTCATACAACAATCTCTTCTCTTCCATGCCATTCTCCTACCTTGTTGACGTAGTGTAAACATTGGAGTGCTTCCAGGTTCTACGTCAGAACATCGGCTCACTATTGGCCAGCCCCTGTGTCAGCATCACACGCATGTATCGTAGTGCTCACGTGGCTAGCGTCGGCCAATAGTGAAGTGGAACCTTTTCGTCAACTGGTGCTCTTCTCGCTGAGAAGACCCCCGGAGATGTTCGATCAGTGAGAGCTGCAGTGTATACACTACATCAATACAGACGTAGAAGAGAAGACATTGATGAATAAAGTCGCTTCATAACATTTAAGGTTGAACAACTATAGTATTGATGTCTTTACTACCTTTCTGGGCATTGAAAGTTGCAATGACGTTGCTGTCAATAGCTTGTTTGCATATGACGTCACGTCACTGCGTTGCCATGGCGCGAAATGCAGATGGAGGGCAGGAAGTGATTTGCTATATTTAGGAAGCATGTCTATAACAGACTCAAAATGCCTATGTTTTGCGTCATTTATGGTTGCTCAAATCGATCAAACTGAGAAACCACGAAGAGTTTTTATCGTGTACCAAAAGTTGTTGTTCATAAGGGGGAAAATGCAAGAAATTTACAGAAAAACGCAGGAAAAAATGACATGCAAACCTACGTCTGCAGTCGGGAGGAGCCGAATCGGAAAATGCCTGCGTGTGCAGTGATCACTTCGTCAAAGGTGAGTTAATACAACTTACGTGGCTATGTTTGTGTAACGTACCAGTTTCCGAACATTGTAAATTCAAAGTATGTCTGTAAGAGAAGGGAATTATACCGATATACTGATATCTACCGCCTCGATGGCAGGCAAATCTTTCAATTCAGTTGAAAAACCGCTCCTCTTCATAACATAAGGATCACGTCCAACATGTTTCTATTTTTTGTTAATATCTTTCTCTTGTAATAACGTCTAAAGTAGTACAGTACGGACTTTCCTTCATCTCGTCCATTCCGCTCTTCATTTCCTGCCCTCCATCTGAATTCCGCGCGTCATCACAATCACGTGACTACAAACCACCTATGGCTGGTTCAGAAACCTCTGGGATTTCATCAAAAATATCTTCATTTTTGTTCCGAAGATGAACAAAGGTCTTACTGGTTTGGAATGACATGGGGGTGATTAAAGCAGCACCAAGTGACTTTTCCTCTGCGGTCGCCTTACAGGTTGGAAGCGGAATTGTCCATTACCGCTGTTGTAAATAATTTAGCCTACCGCAGCCTACTGTCGCACAATCACACACATGCTCTCTGTTTATCCAGCACCGGCTTTGGAATCAACAATGGCCACAGACAAGGTAGAGTATGATGCATGATGTATTGCGACATCACAAACGAGCAATTGTAGCAATTGTAACGCTTGTCGTAAATGCAAGTCAAATTATTAGTTTTCGTTTGTCTCATTAGAACTACAGAAACGCGACCCGATCTGGCAATCTTACACAGCGTGGATATATCAGATAAAGGACCGCAAAGCTGTGGCATAAGTGCATTTCACCATGTCACGTCTTGATGAACCACTGAAACGATTTTGGAAACATTATTTTAAGGTAAAAAAATCTTACTTAGTGCTGCTTTAATGACAGAAATTACATTTCTGGGTGAACTAACCCTTTAATATACAGTATGTCTCTGTTAATATACAGTATTTTTTTCACTGACATCTCTAATCTCTTTCTTTCTCTCTCTCTCTCTCTCTCTATCTCTCTCTCTTTCTCGCTGTGATATTTTAGTGTAATAAAATTATTTTAGTTGAAAAAACAAGATGTTCAAAAATGTATTTGCAGTATATGTCATGCTATTTTTGTTACTTTATGCCTCTTTTTTTACCATATCAAAATAAACATATAATCTTTAAATTATTTGGCCTCATTCTTGAACTGGAAAAAGAACATCATACAAGCACAACACCATCATTCAGCTGTGATCATACATATTTAGTCTGTTAGTCTCAATTCCAAAATCAAATATATCCATGAACAGTTTTTCATTGTAAAGTTTGCTGCATGACTAGTGAAATCTAATATAAAAAGTGATAAACACCACTTTAGAATGGTGTATTCAGATTGCTATCACACCCAAGACTAACAGATCTATACACAGTTCACTGGCAATTACATTATTATTATTATTTTATTAAAACAAAATCACTTTATATTGCTTCTGGATTCTATATTTACTCATTTAGCGGACACTTTAATCGAGAATGTACAAGTGACACTACTAGGTTATTGAAGAAAACTATAGATGAAAATATATAGGCCTAAAAGGTGAAAACTTAAATGCATCATGGACGTGGATGTTGCCATTAAAAACACACCGTTCTGAGAAGTTTCGGAATAAACCACTGAGTGTGAAATGAGAAGATGAGAAAAAGACCTGAGCAGCGCTGTCACACAAATAACTGTGTGTACATTAGTCAGATCTTCAGTTTATATTCTAACCTGCTCATAGGTTGATCTTTATCTCTCATCATGACTATTTTAGTGTCTATTTGTATTCAGGACTGTTGAACCCCATGAGTTTCCTGACATATATGCCTACTGATCTTCAGAGATTTGGCCTGATCAAGTCTCTCATTGTCCTTCAGCTGTTAAAATAATTGTTTGATTTAGTTCAGTTTTGGTCCAGTGGTTTTCTGCTCCTTACAACCATAATGAAACTCCACAGACCAACTAAACCACCAACATCAGCTGCATCAGTCACTGAATCACCACACCAAACACTTTTCAGCAAGAGATGAGTTTAACATGATAATCTGAGGGGGTGCAACACTGCAGGATATGCAAATCCTCTGTTTCGAAGTAGTGGTTTGAAGTCACTAGTCACATGGTTTCAGCAATCTTTAAATAATTGTGCTTCTGTGATCCTGTGATTCTGTGATGAACTGCTCGCTCACAGTGACATTTCAGGCCATGTGGAAAGTTTGTCAATAAGCACTTTCCTCCCTTAAATGTTTGTATATTAGTTAAGATACTTTGCTCTTATCGTCTGTTTGTGCTCATGGCATCTGGCTGGTAAGTTAAAGTCTAATCAAGTCTTTTCGTGGTTTCAGCTATTTTGGTTTGGAGATTAAATAGCCTGTTTAAATTTCGTGGGAAGATTCATGTGCCAGTAATGTCATGGATTAGTAATATGATTTTAAAATAATTTGAAATGCACTTAATTGTTTAATTATGTCAATGGACTCATGCCTATTTCGCTCACAGGCTGATAGTCTCATCGGATTGCATTGTATGACACCTTAATGACAATATTAATTCTTACACTTGACAATGCAATTCTCTGTTCTAATTTTTATTAAAAACTTGTCCTGTTTTGTGGACCCAGCTGGGTATGTGCCATGCAGAAGAAATTATTGGAGCTGTCTCACTTTTGCAAGATCCATCAAGAGAGAAAGTGAATCTATATCTATATATATATATATATATATATATATATATATATATATATATATATATATATATATATATATATATATATATATATATATATATATAGGGTGAATTGCCCTAATGTGGGACATTTTTTGCACTTCAGACTTCTGTGACATATTGCGATGTGTAACCAAAACATTATATCCACACCCAATACCTTTTTAAAACCCCCAGTATGTGTCCTAATCAAATCAAAAGAGAAAATTCAGATAACCCATT
This sequence comes from Gila orcuttii, assembly GCA_026230005.1. NCBI lineage: Eukaryota > Metazoa > Chordata > Actinopteri > Cypriniformes > Leuciscidae > Gila > Gila orcuttii. The sequence goes on from JAPDVR010000020.1 coordinate 17,779,239, forward strand.
CATAAGAGAAATTATAGACATATTAGTGCTCTTATTGCAAGTTGTCTGAGAAGACAGGAGAGAGCAGTGCAGCTCCGTTAAATTGGTGCGTGTCTTCTGTAAAATACAGGTTTGTGTACATATTTTGTATCTATACATCTGTTATTGTTCTGTATATTGTTTAATTCTATGTAAAGCAACATGCAAGTGCTTGAAGTGAGTCTCCTAAACGTGTGTTGCATCGGTCTTTTCTGGTGATGGAAACGAATGATGCCTTGCATAAAATTGTTTGATTTTATACAAACAAAGATACAGAATATAAATGCTGATACAGTTAAAATATGTTCTCGGAACTGTACACTGATTGTTTATGGACAGGTTATGGAGTCAGTCACAGCATATTTCAGCCTTGAGTGAAACAAGATCCATTCCAGCGCTGTTACGGTGGAAACGGGACAACATAGACTGGTCAATTACAAGGGGTAGTTATGATTTCCCTTTTCTAACTTTAGTAAGTGTGTAATGTTGCTGTTTGAGCATAAACAACATCTGCAAAGTTACAACGCTCAAAGCAAATGAAGATATTTGCTTTTAAAGAAATAGTTTTTTTAAGGACTACAAACGGCTGGTAGGGACCATGGCATTCCTCCCGTAATATTTACATAAACCCTGCCCCCGGGAACACACAGTCCATGTTGAGAAGAGGAAGAGTTGTTGTAATAGAGCACATTTGTGAGTCTGTTCAAGCTGTTGCATCTGTCTTTTCACAATACGTAACACAAATGCAATAGCAATAGTCTTTCTGTCATTGTCCGACTCCAGTTTAAACATAAAAGGTAGAACAGTTTCTGACATTTTAGTGCTTGTCTGTGTGAGGTAATCGGAGCTGCTAACACACACACACACACACACACACACACACACACACACACACACACACACACACACACACACACACACACACAGGTTTGTTTTGCTATCCTTGTGAGGACATTCCATAGGCGTAATGGATTTTATACTGGACAAACCGTATATTCTATCCCCCTACACTACCCCTGTCCCTAAACCTACCCGTCACAGGAGAAATTCTGCATTTTTACATTTTTAATAAAACACTGCTTAGTATGTTTTTAAAGCCATTTGAAATATGAGGACGTATGAAATGTCCTCATAAATCACGTTCAAATTGTAATACCAGTGTAATACCCATGTCATTATACACATTTGTGTCCTCACAAATCACAAAAACACGCACACACACACACACACACGTGAAGCTCCGCCCTCTGTGCCGGGAGCAGCAGCTCATTTGCATTTAAAGGGATACACACGAAACACTGTGTTTTTACTGACCCTCAAAAAGGGACAATTTTAACATGCCCTAAAAATGATCTTTGGCTAAAACAACACATACACACTTTTCATATTGTAAAAAGATGATTTATACCACCCCTTTAACACAACGAGGAGGTGGATAAAAACCGGCACATCTTATCCAAAATAATCGACTGTGTGAATTACAGTAGAAACATTTCACTATCTACCTCAAACTGAGTAGCGTAGCCTATCACTGTGAAACGTCTTGCTCGAGTCGTCCTTGTGATGGAGGTTCAGGTTATATAACTAGTTCTTTCAATGTTTCATCATCGGACTTGCATTCAGTAACAATGATGTCAATTTTACTATATCAATCTGTCTTTACAGTTCAATTGCTGAGAGGACTGAGGAAGCCTCCGGACAAAGCTGACGTTCAGTTATGGTAAATTAATGGGTAAGGCTTCCGACAGGCGCTGTACGTGGTAGACCTATCACAGCAGACTTTGTCACCTGGCCAATCAGAGCAGAGAAGCTCTCGGAAAGGAGGGAGTTAAGAGAGACTGATTTATCCATGGAGTCGTTTGAGATACATTAAACAATGTGATGATGTGTAATATCTATTATGAGAAAATGAAAGAGTTTATTGACTTTTGATGCATGTAAACATGTTGCAGGAGACGACAGAATCAAAATTAGGAGCCTTTAAAAAGCATAGGTGCACTTTAAGCATTTATAACGGGAGTTAAAATGGCTATTTTACTATTTTGGCAGGTTGTGATTTAAAGTCACTCGTTTTATTCATGCAGTTATAACTGCTTGTCTATGATTTATAAAGCATTTGTAAATGAGTTATCAGTCATTTACAAGCATGTTAATCTAAAGTTTTATACATATTTATTTGTAAACTATGCCTGTTTCACTTGATTGTTATCGAGCAAGTTTAGAGGATTTAAGTTAATCCATAAAAATGTATTCATGTATGAGGTAAATAAATAACAACAAATAAATAGTACAATAGTAAACAATGAATTAACCCAGTATGATGGGTTAAACCAACCCATTATGCTGGGTTAAATAAACAACCCAATTTGCTAGGCAAAATTAATCCAACATGTGTTCTGTCCTATATTTACCCAGCCCTTGAGTTGAAAACATCCCAAATTGTCTCTCTCAAAAACATTCCTGAACACGAAGACCATTGCTTGAATATAATGAAAAAAGGGTGTTTTCATATTCAGTCACAAGGTGGTGCTAAAGCAGCGTCATCTGCATTGGGAAAGTATTAATACTGTACACAATTATTTTCCTAAGACATTTTCCTGGCCAGGATTTCTAAATTGCCTGAAGGGGCCCCAGAGATCGATTGTGTTAATGGAATGGGTGCGGTAGGGTCCAACCTCATATTCTTTCCTATGGCCCCCCAAAAAAGTGCACCTGCCTGAAATATATGGGATTTGGCTTTGGTTCCCTATTGATGTGCTCTCTATAGCTCTCATACATTGCTTTGCTTTGACTGTTTTCTGTAGATCCCAGGCCATGATTGGTCGATTATGTGCAATACCTGCTATCAAACCAGCCTTCTTTACAGTCATTACCCCGAAAGCGCCAACAGTGGGCACATGAGCATCAGAACTGGATCATGGAGCAATGGAAGAAGGTGGTCTAGTCTGATGAATCACGTTTTCTTTTACATCACGTGGATGGCCGGGTGTGTGTGCTTCACTTACCTGGGGAACACACTGCACCAGGATGCACTGTGGGAAGAAGGCAAGGCGGTGGAGGCAGTGTGTGCTTTGGGCAATGTTCTCCTGGGAAACCTTGGGTCCCGCCATCCATGTGGATGTTACTTTGACATGTACCAAAGCATTATTGCAGACCATTTACACCCTTTCATGGAAACAGTATTCACTGGTGGCTGTGGCCTCTTTCACCAGGACAAGGTCAGCATGGGGACTGATCTGTGGCTATGCAGCCCCAAACACAACAAGTTGCGATGCAGTGTGTATTCTGACACCTTTCTACCAGAACCAGCATTAATTCATCTTTTCTTCTGCTGTTTTTTTGGTCCTGCTGCAGATGAAGCCTGTCAGTGTGTGTGAAGAATTGTGGGTAAAAACCCATTACTCCTGAGAGAGCTGAATCTGAGTGACCGTAACCCAGGAGACTCAATTGTGAAGAAGCTTTCTGCTCTACTGCAAGATAAACACTGTAAGCGCAACATACTTCTGTGAGTTAATTATATTGTAGACTCATTCTATCATTTTAATCAGTCTAATCAAATACTGTTCATGATATCTTTAAAGTTTTTGAGGGCTGTTAGATAAACCATCATATAGGCCTATTAATCTCTCTGTTACTTTAGCTGTAGTGGCTGAAGAATGTTTCCTTTCTTTGTTTTCATTTCTCTTCAGGCTGAATAATAACAGTATTAAAACAGAAAGTTGTGCGGCTCTGACTTCAACGTTTAATTCAAACCCTTTAAACCCGATAGAGCTGGATCTGAGCGGAAAATAAACTAGGAGACTCTGGAATGGAGAAGATCTGTCCTCTGTTGGAAAATACACAGTTAGAGAAACTCAAGTGTGTATTTTTATCAACATGTCTGAATGTTAATACACATTTGTATGTTCCTCAGAATAACTGAAAATGAAAACTCCAGTGGCTTAAATTTCATTTTTACTCTTTTCAGTTTCTCTAGTTAGACAGTTTGACCTCTAACCTGTAATTTATTTTAAATATCGTAATAAATCACGGAACTGAATAAATTATGTAAATGTTGTTTAATTCATGTTGTTCTAAGTTTGTCAGAATGCATTTTTAAGTCCACTACTAATCTCTGTCCAAAGAATAAACAATTTATTTTTGTTTTACAGACTTTCAGACTGCAGTATCAAAGAAGAAGGTTATATCCTATGCAGTATCATCCTTTACCACAAAAACAGACTGTAAACTACCACTGAGGTGAGTTTCTTAAAATTATAAGAGTCAGTAGTTTGAATGGACGCTATAAATTAAAGACAATTTTTTTAAATATTTATTAAAATAGCAAGTTTCAAAAAAGGTTTCCATTCAGAAAAAAAAATATTCTCACATCTAACAACAGTTATTCAATAAATAAATTAGTAATGTCTGTTACTTTTAAAAACTAACATGAGTTCCTTCCATGAATGTTATGTTCTGGTTATAAAAATAAAACCTAAAAACATTGTTGCTGGAATTTAAAAATGTTCACCAAAAGAGCCGAATGGAGAAACAACCACACATTAGCCTATGTAAATTAACTGGCCCCATGAACTGCCACGGGGTAAAATTTACCCATGGCTTTTTTTCAATAACAGATTTTCAATAAAATATCCAAGTCTCCCAATCATTGAGTTTTACTACAATTGTGTTATTTAAAATCCCTTGTTGTTAAAAATCATTTAGATAAAATCAGATTAAAAACTAACTCTTTTACTGGAGGATAACCATTTTTATGCTTGTATAAAATCAGCATCACACTCGCCATCATATAGTTGTGAATATCGGTCATGTGATCATCTGAAGCCCAATCACACCTGTGATGATATTCAGAACAACAACTGTGATATTGAGAAACTAAAACTCTGTTGAATACAATCCCTGTACTTCAGTAACATCAGTGTTTAGAGTGACATAATCTCCCTCCATCACTGACACTGACTTCACTTCACTTCATCTGTTTCAGCACCAAACACTCCTGCAGAACAAACAGAAACAGTTTCTCAGAGATTAAACTCATATAACACTGATGGTCATGTTAGATAACAGATTTAACTGACATCATTTAGACTTGTCTTAAACTATTTCGATTTGGAAAAATCTTTCTGTTGGTTGAAATGGGTTTTAAGCTTTGTCACTGCCAGTTGGGTCAGTGTGTTGCTGCTTCATGAAGATTCAAAACATTTGCAAATCTTCTGTTTCGAAGTAGTGGTTTGAATGTGATTTCAGCAAACTCTTTAACTTATTGTGCTTCTGTGGGTGCTTCTCAATATCCCTCCTCGTCTCCTCGCTCCTCTGTCCTCCATCCTATGACCCGGAAACCAATCAAGCACAGCCATCTTGAAGGACATCTCAATTCTCTAATTGCACCCCAAGGATCGAGGAGTGAGGAGGCTTGCTGAGGAGTTATGAGCAAGAAAACACAGGTGTTTCCTATGCGGAATTGTTTACTTGACTAAACGTGATGCACATATCAATTCTCCTCCCCCTTCACATCGGTCACAATAATTTTAATTTTAATGTAAACTTTACCTTTGCAGTTTATATAAACCACACATCTCACATATTTCAGGGTATCTTGCTTTATTATTATTCATTATGAATTTCTTAAATAACCAAACTAATACAACATAAGGGCAGATTCTTTGAGCGCTGCTGATTGTGGAGTGACGCTCGAGTGATCAAGTTTTCAATGTATAAAAAAAGCTTTCATTCGATTCCTCCGTCCTCATTTTCTTTCCTTGTGTCCTTCCCTCACATCCTACAGTGGGTGGAGCTGAGACGCGAGGAAAGGAAACGAGGATGCACAAATAAGAATTGAGAAGAACCCTTTGATCCCTTGAACTAATATATGGATTTAATAAATTGCTTTAACTGACTTTGGGTCAGTTCTGTATTGTGAGTTTGATTTTAATGACAAATGTTGCGTCCTCCTGGGAAGTTCATATTTACGAGGTGGGAAGTCATGTTTATGAGGGCAGGTGCATTTAAGTCACTTTCGTCAGAAACAACCAGTTTTTTATAGGGCAGAACCTGGACACATGATAAAATATGTAGTAATGACCCTAAAAAGGATGATATGAGAATGGTTTCTTATTCAGTGCATTAATTGTCCAAAATAGTGGCAGCAATTGTAATGAAATGAAAAAAAAAATAAGTTGTTACTGCCTCTGTATGATAAACTGATTGTGTTGAATGTTGTTTTTCTCATTTGTCCTCCGGATTTGTCATTTAATGTAGGCGTCATCAGATTTAGGCCTACAGGTCATTCAGGTCATTCAGGTCGTCTAAAGAGATTATTCTTACAGCCACTAGATGGAGCCACAGTACATATCTCTATGGAGAGACGCCTGAATAATTATGGTTATAATTAGACTAATTAGCCATTGTATTGAACAAAGATAGCAAATAATTAGTTTTTACTGATTTTACTCTCAACATAATCAGTCAGATGATTGTTTGAAGTGCAAACTCTCTCTGATTTTGTACATCAGTTATCGAATACAGTATGAACCAACAGATTTCACATGGACTTCCTGTGATATTATTCTGTGTGTGTGTATATATATATATATATATATATATATATATATATATATATATATATATATATATATATATATATATATATATATATATGTTGGTTTCTTCTGTAAGTTTATATAGCAGCTCCTCCTGTTCACTTCTCCTGCGATATCTGACTCTATTTTGACTTCAGGCAAGCAGTGGCTTCATGTTATTTCCTTTATTTCCTGGGGCCCCACTGTACATCTGTCTATACCTGACACACTCAGTTCAATATGGTCATGAGGTCTTTAGAACCTCTTGCCTAGAGATTCATGTTGGTTTTAATAATAGAAAATGTGAACATTGAACCATATCACTCCTGTGCTCTATATGAGAAGTCATATTCAGTCTGTGTGGGCGGTGCTACTGCAGGAGTTTATTGACACAGTGCAGAGATTCACGAAACCACTTCACTATAGACCGGCAGCACAACGATTTCAAGAGCGCCATAACTGATTATTATTTCTGTTGTGAAACTCTTTGGCAAAGTTCTGAAAAAAAAAAATGTCTGAGGTGTTTATTTTCTTCTGTTTGTGCTCATGGAGTCTGTATGGTAAGTATTTTTATGGCTTTACTTCAGTTTGTATTATTTGTCCACACATTCCTCTGCTCGATATTATTTATATCATTAATGTTTCCCATAAAATGTATGTGTTATTAGACTAAAATACTTTTGTGTTCATATTGCTGTTCTGAACATTGCCGATTTTCCCTTCCAATACGAAAGGTTTTATTTATTGTAAATTATAGAATTATACATTGAAATGAGTACATTGAAAAAAAAATTCCCTGACACATGGTTGATAGTTTAGTTCAAATAGTTTCAAAATGGCTAAAACCCTCTTTCTGTTTCTGTTTGTTGTTCAGGAGTGTTTGGTGTCGATGAAGTGAAGTCAGTGTCAGTGACGGAGGGAGAATCTGTCACTCTAAACTCTGATACTGAAATACAGACAGATGATCTGATAACCTGGAGAACTGTACACAACAACAATCTCATAGCTAAAATCAAAGAAAATAACTATAAGCCAGATTTTCCTGATGAGAGATTCAGAGACAGACTGAAGCTGGATGAGAAGACTGGATCTCTGACCATCATGAACATCAGAACCACCGACTCTGGACTTTATAGTGTAACCAGCAGCAGATCACAGACACCGCTCAACACATTCAATCTTACCGTCTATGGTGAGTTAAAACACTTTTCACAATTTCAGTAATTTAATTTTTCTACTTACAATATCTGTACGTCATCATTGTCATTCTTGTCTTTTGTCAAAATGTCATGACCATTTCCAGCATGTCTAATATGATTTATTGTGTTTGATAATGTTCTGTCAGTGACTGTTATAGAAAGGACATTTTAGAAATTTCTTTACAGTACATATCTATGTAATGAATTTTGTGTGACACTTATACTTTAATTCCAGTATAGCATGAATCCTTTATACATGTTGAGAGAGACTCTCTCTGACCGACATCACAATAAACTCACACTCAACACATCAAAAAAAGACCAATAACAAAAATATTTTCTCAGATCGTCTGCCTGTTCCTGTCATCAGCAGAGACTGTTCATCATCATCATCATCATCATCATCATTATCTTTAAATTGTTCATTGCTGTGTTCAGTGTTGAATGTGAGTGATGTGACTCTCTCCTGGTACAAAGGAATCCGTGTATTGTCCAGCATCAGTGTGTGTGATCTCAGCATCAGTCTCTCTCTACCTCTGGAGGTGGAATATCAGGATAAAAACACCTACAGCTGTGTGATCAACAATCCCATCAGCAACCAGACCACACATCTGGACATGAACAAACTCTGTCACACATGTGCAGGTACATGACACTATATACCGTATGTATATTGTTCACAAATTAAATTCAACTTATTTCTTATTATTAACCTGGCCATTTCTTCTCTCATAAGACTGCACCCGCTGCTGTGGTTTTACTGAAGCTGTGATCCAATTGGCTCTCTCTGCTCTGGTGGGCGTGGCTACTGTTGCTGTTCTGGTTTATGAATTCAGATCAAAGCAGAAGAAGAGAGATTACTCAGATTAATTAACACTCTGATTAATCAGATACTCAGGAAGGTGGAGATTTTCTTGAACTGCTTTAAATACATAATTCTCTTGAGTAAATCTATTATTACAAATGTCATTTAAGTGATTATTAATTAATCTTATTCCATTAAAAGAAAATAAAAATATTTTTAATTACAGTCGTGTTTTTATATTACTTTTCACAATACATATGTTCTAATAGTGCCTTACCCACTGTGGTTAATGACCGTCAATATATAATGATTGTATTCTTTTGTATTATTATAAGCCTTGAATTGAATGATAAGGAAAAGGATTTGAAAACACTCAACTCTCTTGTATGTAACACTGGAAAATACCATTCATTCTAGTAAATCGGTTTGGTTTGGATTTTTCTTGTGAATAAACAGATTCCAAAAGATTCAGTGACTGTTTTTTCAGTATTTGTTGCTGTGCATCTTCAAATCAGTCACTCCCTATAAATAAGGAGTATTCATGTTTTTAGTTGGTTATTTAGTGTAACACTATCTGATGTTTGATGTCATCACCCTAGATCATTCAAACTCTCATTGATAGCCCTAATTATAAATTATACAATTAAATAGATTAGTTATTGCTATATAAAAAAATAAATGATTTGGCCATTCAGTGGCTTCAGTGCCGTAATTCACTATGAGTCTTGCATTGTCAAGTTTTCTGCATGAATGATCAAATATTTTGCTTTCTAAAATACAACATCAAACCAACCTTCAGAAGAGACATCCCTCATTTCTTTCTTCAGGTCTCATTTGTCTTTTGAATGTATTTTTACTTACACTTCTTTATTTAGCAGACATTTTTTATCTAGAAAATACCAGAGATACAATAGGCCACTCACTGCAATAAAATAAAATAAAAAATAAAAAAAATATACATTTGACTTGGATATAACTATTACATGAAAAAAGTAAATGCACATTCAAACCTATAAAAATGTCTTTTAAAAGGTGACAAACATTAATCTCATCATGGCTGCCGGTGTTTCTGTTGAAAACACAAACAGTTCTAATAAGATTGACTACGAGAATAGGAACTTGAGAAGCTGAGAAGAAAAACAACTGCACAGTCACAAACACAAAAATAAATGTGTGAACTTAAGTCAGTTGTTCAGCTTATGTTCCTCCCTTCTCTAAATTTGATCTTTATATGACCATATACACATTTTGACACTCCTGTCTGTTGTGAATCCCATGATTCGCAGATGTTTGGCCTGATCAAATATCTCCATTGTTAAATTCATAACCAAATTTAGTCAGTGTTAATCTGCTCTTCACAAAGCAACATCAGCTGTATCAGTCACTGAATCACCACATCAAACGCATTTTAAGCAAGAGATGAGTTTAATACAACACTCTGAATGATTTACATCAACTAAAGATGTATTTTGTCCAGGTGATCAATTGAGATCAGATGAACCTGTTAGTGCAAAGACACTTTATGGGGCGTGTTTGTGTTGGGAAGTGACGTCACTCACAGTCGACGAACTGGAGCGTGTCTCATAAATGAACCAAAACTCAGTGTAGGCCTATAAGATACTTGTCTCATACCTGATAAGTATATCTAAGTATATTTATAAAAGCATGAAATGTCTACTTTTAAATCAAATAATTAAAAACTAAAAGAAATTCGCTGCTCTCTGCTTATGTAGGCTAATTCATATGAAGTGCATTTCTCTCTATAGGCGCGTTCACTACATGCGAAGATGGCGAGTCTGCATCGTCAACTTTATCTTTGCAGCCACTGACATATAAAACTATGTTGAACAGAACACTTGCCCGACTAAGACAATGCATGCACTGACTGGGACAAAAATGCATTTGCCCACCTATCTAAATGTAGCGGAGACAGTGAATAACCCCAATTTCAAAAAACGGTTGAGTGTTCTGTTGAGCCTTTTAGTCGTTCTTATTAGACACTGTAGATGAATACATTTGCCTTGGTTGTATGTATAATTTTGTATTCGATAAAACACCTCTTGACCGTCGACTGTAAGTGACGTCATTTCCCAACACAAACACGCTCCATAGCATAATCCCACCCTTGACACTGATTGACAGGTTTCAAAGGCATCGGAAATGGAATTACTCAAGGAATTAGTATTCCATTTGAGTTTTGGCTGGCTACATACGCGACGCTGAGAAAGTGAAAAAGCAGACATGGTAATTGAAATTGCTATTTAAAAATGACAGGGCCAAAACTCATAAGATATAGGAAACACAGTTGCAAACGGACTTTGATTTTCCATTTTGAAATTTGGCAGTCAGTGTGCGTTCGCTTCAACGGAAATGCAAACGGTAATACGCAATTTGCAGTTGCGTTTGGATTATGTCACATTTTATGCGTCCACAAATTGAAAACACTATGGTTTTTCATAGTATGCTCCTTAATCACATTAAAGATTGCTCTGGTTTCACATATCTCCAAGTAATTGTGTTGACTGGACACTGACTACCATAGACTATAATGGAAAATTGGTTTCTGTTTATACAGTATATATGAGAGGGTTGGGTCTTACCTCCAGGTCTTATGAAATCTAAAAATAAACCAAATCAACATTTCGTGAAATAGGCAATAGGCTTCTTGAAAAGGTATTACTTTTACTAGTAATTAGAATGGTATGTCAGTGTACTTAACTTCTAACTTTTGGGAGTTGATCAAAAGAGTTCTCTTTTGGATATATAATAACAATGAGATATTCTGTAGCCTACTGATTATCAGTTTGTCGCATGTTTAGACCTTGTATGTGTGTTGCACAACACATGTTGCACTTGGCGATCACGGTGGGGATTGATATGATAGTGGACCATGATGGTCATAGAAGAAGTGAAGGAGCAGTACCCCCCAATTATGGTGGGGTAATTCACACACTGACATTAACCTATAAACACACTGCGGTTTAACACACTTCTGTTAAGATACAAAATGCTGATAAGCAGTTCTTCACGAAAATGTCAAGAGCTTAAAAGTTTCAAAATATATGCAGTTACTCCTGTATTTATTTATTTATTTATTTATTTATTTTTTACATGTAAACGTGTGTTCATGGCATTCAAATTGTCTTCTGAAATAATCTAAACATCCATGTTAACTGGAGACAAATGAATAACGATGACTATTAATGGCTGATTAATGGCTGCAGTATTACTGTGTTTAATGTGATCCTGAATGTCACTGTGTGATAGATTTAGACTAATATCACACATCTTCATGGTGAATTAAATGCATTTTTATCACTAGTTTATGACCAATATACATGTCAGAATTTTACAAACTGACTGAACATGGAAAAACAACAGTGTCAAAGGCATTAAAACGGCAAAATCTTTTTGAATATATAATTCACCCCTGTTGGTGGATGCTGTAACTTCAGTATTTGGAGGCAAGTTCTCTTTTGAAGTCACTTCTACAGTATACATAATCCGTCTGTTTTTAATAAATAAAATTATTTGCAAACTACAGAAGAAAGTATATAAAGTATAAGAAAATATTACTTTATATTAGGCTTCATATTATATTTAAATCTTTTACCAGTCAGTGACAGATCATTTTTTCTCATTAAAAATTGCAGTTGCACTTCTGTTGCAGTTGTGGCCTAATGTTTAGAGAGTCGGACTTGTAACCTACAATGAACAGCGCTCTCTTACACTGGGCGCCGCAACAAAAATGGCTGCCCATTGCTCTGGATGTGTGTTCATGTTGTGTGTTTGCACTTGGATGTTTGAAATGGAGAGCATGGGACATCATACTTGGCTGCGCATCATGTGACTTTCACTTTCTTCCAACCACTAGATGGAGCTAGATATCTCTAGATCAACGGGGGCGAACCCTGCTCCTGTAGGGCCATCTTCCTGCAGACTCCAGTTCAACCTGATCCAACACACTTACTGTTCCTGTTATACCTTTAACACCTTGATTTGCTGCTTCAGGTGTGTTTGATTCGGGTTTGAGCTTAACTCTGGATGGTTGCTCTCGAGTAGCAGGAGTTAAAGACCTCCGATCCAGATGGAGAGACGTCTGAATAATTATGGTGAAATAATTGAATTGAACTAAGCCAGCGAATAATTATGTTTTTACTGTTTTATTTCTGAATATATTCAGTCAGATGGTTGTTTAAAGTGGACACAGTCTCTGATTTTGTACATCAGTTATTGAATATACCAGTGGTTCTCAAACTCTTTCAGCCTGTCTTGACACTGTCTTCACTTCATCTGTTTCAGCACCAAACACTCAGTTTATCATAGATTAAACATAACACAATAATAATAACAATAATAAAGGGAAAACACGGGGAACTCATACAATCACATAGAACGACTGACAACACAAGTGAAACACACTATTTAAACACAGTAAAGACAAGCTTAACAAGGGAAAACTACACAGAACTACAAAAGCAAAACACAAGACAGGAAATGACATAAAAGTCATGATAATTTAATGCTTCATAATGATGGAGAGGATACACACAAAAAAATCTTTGATTACTTTGTTCTACCCATATCCTGGGTTGAGCCTTTTGGGTAAATTTTTTGGGTTATTTTTTCAGTGTTTGGGTAGTTTTTGTGTTACCCAGCTCCTTGGTCAGATGTAACAATCCAATGTTTGGGTAGTTTTTGTGTTACCCAGATTCATGGGTCAGATATAACAACCCATGGATTGAGTTATTGATCGCAGGCTTTTTGCGACCTCTTCAGGAGAGAGCAGTGCAATTGGTGCGTGTCTTCGGTAAAATACATGTTTGTGTACATATTTGGATCTATAAATCCGCTATTGTTCTGTATATAATTTAATTTTATACAAAGCAACATACAAGTGCTCGAAGTGAGTAGAGTTGCCACCTTTAATACAAAAAAATAAGGGACGCCTGCCACAGCAGGGGCCAAAGCCCTCGAGGCCACAATGACCACAGGCCCGACGGTATGCCAATGTGGTATATCATAACTCAAAACATATTTTCAGGAAAGTAGTAAGATCGGAACCTATGGACATTATAATAAGCTATCTGCTATTGAAATAAGTGTGAATATATGCAATCACTCTCTATCACAAACAACGTTAACAAAGTGTGACAATGAGACCAAAAAATATTGCCTTTCGTCGGAGATGTATGTGAGATGTTAACCATACTTTATAAACTTATTAAATTAACAGATCAATAACTTATTCACTATAAATTAAACAAATGCGTTGATACTCAAACAAATACTAAATTTGATAGGAAAAAAAATATATAGTGCAGGAGACTTTAGCAAATGATCTTGAACATCAAAAACATCAGTAGACCAGAAGAAGTAGGCCTACTGTGCAGTATTGGACTATGTTAGGCCTACTTTTTTTAATAAGTGTAGCCTACTTCTTGTCACTCTGTGCAGCACTGAGTAGCTGTTTGTCTTTCAAACATGTGACTAACACCATCCAAACAGTGATACCACACATAAATAACCTATGGTGCATTGGTGTATTAGGCCGGTGACACACTGGCTGCGTGGCGTGAGCGTGGCGTTTCTGTTGCGTGTCAGCTGCGTGGCGGCTGCGTCGCAATTTCTGTGTCTTTGCACACCAGAAACGTGTCTGATGCGGGGCTGCTGACACAGATCACCCTTGTTCGACATATGGGAGAGAGTTTTGGAAGCCCTATATAGCCTACTTCATGTTAAAGGGATACTTCAGCTCTGGGAAGATGAATGTGTATTTAATAGTGGTCATTTATATAGTAGAAATGTGAAATTATTTTTGAAATCGAAGCATTCTAGACTGAGAAAAGGCAGAAAATGTATTTTTTACTCATGTGGCTGAAAGACAACAACTCCCAGAATGCACTTGCTTTGCTGCCCTTATGAAGCCAGGCCACTTCCAAACCACGCCTACCGGTTACAGGCGAAAGTATCCGAAAAATTTCTCTAGGCTAATACATACTCTAGTAACAGTTATGACTTTTAATAAAAAAATAATAATAATATTAACACTTTTACACTCAAAGCTCTTCCAGAGCTTCAGCTGTTTCCTTATATTCACAGTATTGTCCGTCAGGAGCTGGATATCTCCGTCTGATATCCTGGACAACACAGGTGAACTGAACTGAACACAGAACTGTACACTGATTGTTTATGGACAGGTTGTGGAGTCAGTCACAGCATATTTCGACAACGAGCATCAAGTGAAACAAGATCCATCCCAGCGCCGTTTCGGTGGAAACGGGACAACATAGACTGGTCAATTATCACTTGTTGTAGGCTACAGCACATTTGTGAGTCTGCTCAAGCTTTCGCATCCGTCTTCACATGCAATAGAGTACATAACACAAATGCAATAGCATGTCACTCAGTATGCATCTAACACCAGTTCCCACTCAACAATTTTATAGATTATCATGAGAGAATATGCTAATTGAAGATAGTTAACATAAACATACATTCATTAACTAACCATTCAGAAACGTCCTGTTGCATTGTACATGTGTTCACTTCGTATTGAGTCTATCATTGTCCGACTCCAGTTTAAACAAGATCTGCAATGTGTATTATGAGAAAATTAAAGTTAATTGATTTTTGATGCATGTAAACCTGTTGCAGGAGACGACCAAATCAAAATTAGGAGCCTTTAAAAAAAGCATAATGCACATTAGGCATTTATAACGGGGGTTAAAATGGCTATTTTACTATTTTGGCAGGTTGTGATTTAAAGTCACTCTTTGTTGTTATGACTGCTTATCAACGATTTATGAAGCATTTGTAGGCCTACATGAGTTATCAATCATTAACAAACACCTCAATCTAAAGTTTTATACATATTTATTTTTAAACTCTGCCTGTTTCACTTGATGGATTATTAGCAAGCAAGTTTAGAGGATTTAAGTTAATACATAAAAAAATAATTAATGTATGAGGTAAAATAACAAACAAAAAAGTTAGTAGGCTACTATAGTAAAATGAATTAACCCATTATGCTGGGTTAAATGAACAACCCAATTCTAAAATGAACCCAACATGTGTTCTGTCCTATATTTACCCAGCCCTTCAGTTGAAAACATCCCAAATTGTCTCTCTCAAAAATCATTCCTGAACACGAAGACCATTGCTTGAATATAATGAAAAAAAAAAAGGTGTTTTCATATTCAGTCACAAGGTGGTGCTAAATCAGCGTCATCTGCATTGGGAAAGTATTAATGCTGTACACAATTATTTTCCTAAGACATTTTCCTGGCCAGGATTTCTAAATTGCCTGAAATATTTGGGATTTGGCTTTGGTTCCCTATTTATGTGCTCTCTATAGCTCTCATACATTGCTTTGCTTTGACTGTTTTCTGTAGATCCCAGGCCATGAATAGTCGATTATGTGCAATACCTGCAAACAAACCAGCCTTCTTTACAGTCATTATCTTCAGCAAGTATGAAAACAATAGGAAAAAAAGAAAAGCTCAGCCAGGACATGTCCGGAAAATCTGTCTGTTAGTCATAGTCACTGGTAAAACATCTAATATCATTTTAAAGAAATATTTCTTGCAAATATTTATATGTAGCTTACAAATAATCAGGCAATTTTGTGATTCAGCTTGTTTTGGGGGGAAACAGACATACAATTTTTAGTGGCAAAGACAAAAGACACCATCCAGACTTTCATCAGTGACAAATGCAAAAACAAACATCATGCATATTCAGGCATCAGTCTCACCCTGTATGTACTACAAAAGAGTGGCTTTGTAGATACGTCTGCAGTCCAGATCTGTGTCTTATTTAAAATGTATGGCCAATCATGAAAAGAAGAAATAGACAACAGACTGTAGCAGATGTATCAGGTGAGATGTAAAAAAAATCCACTTGAAAAATGGTAACAATTGGTATCCTTCATTCCCAAATTATTAAAAAGCGCAATTAAAATGA
This sequence comes from Gila orcuttii, assembly GCA_026230005.1. Taxonomy (NCBI): domain Eukaryota; kingdom Metazoa; phylum Chordata; class Actinopteri; order Cypriniformes; family Leuciscidae; genus Gila; species Gila orcuttii. The sequence goes on from JAPDVR010000020.1 coordinate 17,795,804, forward strand.
GGACAATGGGACATTCCTCTGTCCCAACTTTTTTTTTGCAGCCATCAAATTCTAAATTTTCTTAGGTTATATTTATAAAATATATTTAAGGTGGTCAGTGTAAACATTGGAAATCTTTTCTTTGTAGGCTACTTTTGTTAATTAAAGTATCAAGATAATTAAGAAATCACATATTCTTGATTTTATTGCATTTTCCAAGTTGTTCCAACTTTTCTGGAAAAGGGGTTGCATGTAAAACCGTAAAAAGTCACTGAGGATGTGCAGTGCAGTAGGCTATATAGGCTAGATTAGGCTTTTGAACCAAATTCTAATTTTGTAACTATTAAGTGTTCATGGACTTATTTAATTTATATATGATACTCCCCTATCAAAAGATAATTTTTTAGCGTTGAGAAAACATATTCAATGTCACAACATTGGCAGCCACTTCTGTCACTCATAAACGTTACTAGGCAACCAGACATGGGAATTGGGAACGCCTACTAGCGACCGAACTCCGGGATCTGACCACATGCAGCTATAAAAATCGAGATCATTTCAGTTTCAGATATTTACATCGTGGTTAACAAACGGACAGAGATATGGTTAACACTTTTGTTTTTTTCTGTTTGAGCTTGTGTCGTCTGGTTGGTAAGTTATGAATGTGTTTTTATGACTTAAGTTCTCGCAAATTAACCATGTTTTATTTTGGTAAAACCTTATTAAAGTTTTATTAAAGTTTTTTTTTTTGGTGTATTGATTACCATTTATCACACAAATATAAACTATGGTTTATGTAACAAAACCATGGTTAATTTGTGGTTACCATGGAATAGGCTAATCGTTTTTGTTTTTTTCGTGGTTAAAACCATTATAGAAGTAGGCTATTTTCAGACATATGTTTACAAAAGAAGGCTAATTTTATTTATTAGTTTTGGAGTGTGGTGAATAAGTTTGCTTAAGGATTTTAACTAGAAACATAGCAAAACAACGTTTATCTTGTAAAACACTGAAAATTGACAACTTCGAAATAAATTGATATCAGTGTTATATTTTTACATGTTTTCAATGGGCATTTAGCTAATTTAAGGTGGTTTATAATTTTCTCAGTATGAAAACTAAATTAGTCCATGAATTACCAGTGACTATAACTTGACAACTGAATAAGATTGAATTAGCTGAGTGAGTGTTTTATGTTTCACTTCTGTTAACAGTCAAAAACGAGTGCTGAAGAAATATCACGTGACACTCGAAAAGAAGAATTGATTGTATCCATTAATGAGGAACAAATCATTTCAGAGCCCCCCAAAAAAGCTTGACTGTCGGTGTATGAGTTCTGCAGTTTTGCAAATGCTCTTCAACAACACAGACCTTGTATAAATGATATTTATTGTACATGGGGATGTATTTTAGTGTGGGGCCAGAGCACAGGGGCCGTTGACTATGGGCTGTGTTGTCCAGGAATTGATTTAATACGCTATGTGTGCCTCAGAGCCTCAATTTGTGTCTATATTTTATTAAAGATATTGATAAAAGTTCTTTACCTCAGTTTTGTATTTATTTTTATTTACCTCAACTTATTTTGTCATTTTATATATTTGTGATGGTAAAATCGTTAAATCTTTGTAGATATAATTCTTGGTGTGAACAGACCTTTAGTCTGTGACAAAATATATTTCTGTTTTTTTTTTTTTTTCAGATGTGACAGATGCAGTGAAGTCAGTGTCGGTGATGGAGGGAGATTCTCTCACTCTAAACCCTGATGTTACGGAAGTACAGAAATATTTGTTGATACAGTGGACGTTCAGAAGCACAAGAATCGCTGAATTTAACAGACTCACGCAAACCAGCTCAAGCTTTGATAGTAGATTCACTGACAGACTGACTCTGGATCAAACCGGATCTCTGACCATCACAAACACCAGAATCACAGACTCTGGACTTTATAAACTAACAATTGTCGGCGAAGAAACCAAATACAAGAGTTTTAATGTTACTGTCAATGGTGAGTTGACCATTATGGCGTAATTTACACTAACCTTCATTTGAAAAACATTGTAAAATTCTTAAATGTTTCTTCTCTATTATTTTAAATATTCCTTACATCCACATTTTATAATATTGACTGAATAGAAGTGTGTGTGATGAGACTGACTTCACAGTATCATCTGTCATTACCAGAATCTCCACTGAGTACTTCATCACCGGAAAGATCGTCAAGCTCAAATCGTGTGTCGTCCAGCTTTGTGGTGAACCGTCAATCAAACAGAGAATAACAACAACACTGAACTCCATAAGCCAAGTTCAGGTACATCACTGATGATTAGCTTTTATTTACAAAGCAGAACTCTGTTAGATGTGTTCAGGTAAATCAGTGTGATAGTAGTTTTTCTCTCTGAAATCCACTGTAAGTTCATATTGGCCTGATTGAAGTCAAAACCCAGCACATATTCATTGGTGTAGTACATATTATTCATATTTCTGCTGGTGATTGGCATATAATCGACTGCATAAACTAATTAAAACTTGCCTTTATGCATTTGGCAGATACTTTTATACAAAGTGAAATTACATTGCATTCAAGGTTTTCGTTTGATCAGCTCATGTATTCCCTGCGACTTACGGTTAATGGATATTGGGGGTTTGACACATTTGCTTACTTTCTTTTTCGGAGTTTACAGGAATGGAGAACAGACTGCAGACAAGTGTGAGGGAAGTGTTGCGTGTATCTAAGAGCTGGCGAGGGGGGGGGGGGGGGGCAAACAATTTTGCAAACATTGTCATCATAATAGATACTGGAACTCCTAACCCTTACGGAACAAAAACATATTTCCCATATATGAATGATCAATATTAAATTGTTTAACGGTATATTTGAAAATATACAGAATAGTATATTGTGTTAATATATTACAATATATTGAATAAAATGTGAGAAATTGCTACTTTTCATATATTGAAACATATGACAATAATATATGACAAGAAATATTTAATGCAATATATTTCTTATATTTTTTAATTATCTACATGATAAATGTTTCATATTTTCAAGCTAGTTCTCAATAGCACAAGCACACCTGAATGGACTAAAGTATTTAGCTAAGAGACTATCACTATACTGAGGAGTGCACAGTCATTACTTATAAATATAGTTAATACAGTTTTAACAGTCTTTGGACAATCGTCAACTTAATCACAGGCTCTACTCTTCAGCACAATGCTAACCCCAAAAACTCAGACATACCAGAAAAAAAAATATATAATAGTGCATTAAACACTAACAGATCTTCCCTATATTAATATTGAGGAAAACACATTAAATAACACTTAATTTTAACATGTGCTCTCCTTACACAGTCAGAAGCAAAGCATGCTGGGAACTATAAATCTGCTGTAACCTTTACTGTCTATGGTTGTAATTCATTCCTTGAGTGTGTGTGTGTGTGTGTGTATGTGTGTGTGTGTGTGTGTGTGTGTGGGTGTGTGTGTGTGAACATACATTTATATGGGAACATGTATGTGCAATATATGTACACAATAAAGGATAAAACTTTGTAATATATTTAATACTATTTTTGTATTAATTTATAAATATTTTTGTATTCATTAATATATAGCCATGCATGGTCTATGCATATATTGCAGTATATTGAAAAATATAAGCACTAGTTTTCCATATATGGAAATTTATTATGTAATATATCGTATTATATTTAGTAGTATATTCCCATATATTTTTGTTTCGTAAGGAAATAATAACCTACAAAACTGGCACCTGTAAATCTGTTTAAAAGAGACTTAATGCAAGATTCTGATTCTGTGTTTTTGTTTTTCAGATCTCATCCACTGTTGTAGTTTCACTGAAGCTGTGATCCGATTGGCTCTCTCTGCTCTGGTGGGCGTGGCTACTGTTGCAGTGCTGGTTTATGACATCAGATCTACGAGAAGAAAGCTGATCAGAACAGAAGTGTTTAAACATTACCATCAGACTTCTGTGCAGTCAGACCATCAGTATGAATTGTGCAGAACATTTAGCTCCGGATATGTTGAGACATAATGCAAACCACACATTAATGCGTTTTTTTTTTGGGGGGGGGGGGGGGGTGAATTCATTGCCCATTTATTGATTGATCTATTCAATTTAATATATGATTCTAAACATAATTGCTCTAAACAAAATAATAATTAGCAACACAAATGGCACTGAATGATTTTATAAGCTCTAAGCTCTGTTGTATCCTTGAAATGAGTCTCACAGAGGCAATTGGTGCACATTTTTGGTGACCTTATTTAATAAAGATTTGGTTTTACAGTAGCGTGGATCTTGTTTTTTGCTATATCTAGTACGATTAAAACGTCATGAGCATTGATCATATTTTACAACTGCTAAATGATTCAAATAGCAGTTGTGTGGATATATGATCCACTGATTTCACGTGATACATTTGCAGGTAAGTTTGCGAGTGGAAGTGAAACTTGCTGTGGTCTCAGTTGTTTACATCTTTACAGAAGGGCATTCGTGGGCTGCGAATCTGAAAGCAAAGAACGAGTGCACACTCGAAAGCTAGTAGCCTACAAATGCATCCGGCCCGCAACCCTAATACGATTTCGGCAATTTCCCCCCTAGAGAGACTGTCTGTGTTTATACACCATGACAAGGCGTCGTGTTCTCTTCTCCGTGAACAAGAGTTACATACTTAATCCTAATACTTTTTGCCACCACACTCCTTTGCACTTCATATCCTTCCATGCAGATTATTGGCTAATGATCGCTCCCAATGGTTGACTGATCTAGTATCTCCCATTGACATTTTACAGCTATTATTGCTTAAACTTTTGTTAGATCTACACAACTTCATTAGGTCACTTATACTAAACCTGGTTTCACTCCCATCGTTTAAGCATACCAAAAAAAAAATTACTCATGTTCTTCCACATCTGTGCCATTTTTATCAGTTTGAGCTTCACCAATATTACATTATGTGCATTGAAATCCTCGTACCACATCTCCATACCTTCTTCTTTACTCTAAGTTTAGTTTGACTGAAATGCTTAAGGAAAAAATCACTATTTTAAATATGTTTATTTGAAATAACAACTCTTTTAGTGGTTATCATTAATAATTCAGATCAAACACCACAAAGAGAAAGTTAATAATCTATGAGCGGTTATTATGCAAAAATACATGCAATGAAAAATGACTTCTTAACAATAAACCTAGACATTCTTTTACATTCTCTTATCTTAAAGTCAACACGGCACACCACAAAATGCATAAAACAGTAACAGTGTGTGTAAAAACATGTTATTTTCCCCTCTATATCACATGTTAAAAGATTTGAATACAATGATTAAAAAGGAGACAAACCAATATAATATTTTTTTAATTGTTTTTTTACTGTCATGTGTTATAAGAACCTTTAACATCAACCTTTCCATCCATTCCAAAAAAGGTTCTTTATAGTGGAAAAACATTCTAAGATTTTTAAAAGGATTTTTACACCAAGTAAATGGCTTGTGAGATAGGTGTCTGCAGGAGAATCTCGGTTTAACACATCTCTGTCTTCAGTGTCAAACTATGTGCTGCATCACAACCCTGGGTGGTTTCTACCGCGACCACTTAACTCTATCTTGATCACGAGCCACTTCCTCTATTTTTATTATTCAACTCCTGTAAAAGGTCTACCTTTATAGATTTAGGAGGAGTCAGGTAGGCGTATAATATTCTCTTCTTTGATTATATTAACTCAGGGTCTACTCTGATCACTACCGTACCTCCGTAGGCCTACGGTCCAGATAACAACCAAGCCAACCTGTGTGGTGTGGGTTAGCCTTTCGATTAGTGCACCACAGCTGGATCTTCCCCATCAGAGGACAACTATGCCTCCTTATGCACTTCAAGGGCCACACTGTTGCGACTGGTTGGCAAACTGAACCAACTTTGTACAGTCTGTCGGGATATATAAAATTCTGTCTTCCTCAGACAGTCAACTCATGATGCCACAATCTAAAAAACACTGGGTTAAAAACAACCCGATTGGGGATGTTTTCAACCCAAGGGCTGGGTAAATATAGGACAGAACACATGTTGGGTTCATTTTAATTAACTTTTAATTTAATTTAATTTTTACTTTATACAGTAATTACTGTTTATAGATTAACTTAAATCTTATAAACTTTTTTTTTTAAATAGGCTACTCCACACAACCACTGGTTTGCATGATCCTTTATTTTCGATCTTATTTAGCAGTGTGAAGCATATTTCATATAGTTTTGAATACATATTGCATACTTTTAAACTAATTTAACAAACATTCAAAGTAAAAATTAAAACATTTAGAAGTAATTCAAGTGTAATCGACCAGTTTCTGTTGTCTCGTTTCCACCGTAACCTCGCTGGATCTCGTGCCGGAGCTTGTATCATGTTCAGCGGGGGAACTTCTAACTTCAGACCGCCGCCCTGCGTTTCACTCGTAGCCAAAATATGCTGTGACTGACTCCATAACCTGTCCATAAACAATCAGTGTACAGTTCTGAGAACATCTTTTTAACTGTCTAAGTTATATTCTGTATCGTTTTTGAATAAAACCATGAAAAGTTATGCAAGGCATCAGTCGTTTCCATCAAGCGAAAAGGCCGACGCCACACACACGTTTAGGTGACTCACATCTGCATCTGTATGTTGCTTTGCATAAAATTAAACAATATAGGCTACAGAACAATAATGAATTTATAGATGAAATAAGATGTACACAAACCTGTATTTTACCAAAGACACGCATCAATTTGACAGAATGCACTCCTCTCTCCTGAAGAGGTCACAAAAAGCATGCAATAAATAACTCGATCCCTGGGTTGTTAAGTCTGACTCACGATCTCGGTAACACAAAACTACCCAAACATTGGGTTGTTACATCTGGCCCAGGAGCTGGGTAACACAAAACAACCCTTACACTGAAAAAATAACCCAAAAAATGTACCCAAAAGGCCCAGGATTTGGGTAGTAAAATAACAAAAGATTTTTTAGGGTGCACAAAGGAATTCTTACACTAAAACACTAAACAGACTAGGACAACAACGCTAAATACACCACTCTATGCAGGCTAAGAACGGAATTCATGTAGACTGTTTCATGGAAAAGAAATACACATTTTAAGGCTTGCCCTCTCTCTGTTCAACGTGTTCTTCTCTAAGAACGTCAGGTGCCTTGTTTGATCTTCTGATGTTGTGGTTTGTTGCTGGCTTCTTGCTGCTGTTTATACAGCTCTCTCTCTCTCTCTCTCTCTCTAATTTGAATACTTCGCCCACACACATAATGCAACTGTATGTCATCATTACAGGATGTGGTATAGTATATGTATGTGCACAGTATGTGTTTTTGTCACCTTTGTCTAATTTTTTGAAGAGCTCACTCGATTTCTCTTGAGACGTATTGACAAGTTAATACAGTTTTTCTCAATTGCTTAGAGACAATTCTGGGAACAACTCAAAATGTTGTCTAAACTTCACACACAATTTTAAAAACTCACACCCAACGGTAAAAAAGGCTCACTTTTGAATCTCAGTTCAAACTTTGCCTTCAGACAATACACTCAAAATGTCAAAGACACAGACTACATGAAAGTTTGTGATACTCACTGGAGGGATTAATTCAAAACACTGCTACCAAACGATTTGCAATAGGGTTTTGTCACGGCCGGCTCTGAGCCGCGACAAATGAGGGAGGCAACGAGAACAAAAGCAAATCAAAGAGTCTTTATTAACAATAAAGAATAAGCTACGTAATTTAAGCAAACACACAAAACACACTCTAAAAACACAGGCCTGCAAACATAACTCCCCAAACTAAACTAATACATCAAGCAAACAAATAACAAATAAAACAGCAGCTCAAAATAACAGAAAACCAGAGGGTATCCGAAACACCTAAAGTCAGAGAACCATTACCTTTTATAATCCTCTGCAGGTGTTTCACATTAATCATTAATTACTTCAGTAAGACGGCCCTTGAGGCACGTCACAGTTTTCAGATAAATAATTTGAATCTTTGTGGAACCCTGACAAAAGAGATTCAAAACAGTACTGTAACAAATACCACTTACATAAGTGGATAAAGCAATAGTCCTGTACGAGCTCTTTTGGACAGAAGCCTGATCTTTGAAACATCAAATTGACAAAACATGTAAGGAAGAGTCCATGCAGGATACATGTGTGCTATCTGAGTTCACATTGTGACACTTGAGGTTATTATATTTCACGAGATCACACTTACAAATAAGTCAGATAGAATAAATGGTATGCATATTTGGCGTGCTGTCCGAGGAGAGGACTTGGAGCTCGGTATTTGGCCCGAACCCAGAGTACTCCCCCCGTATTCCTGGCTGTGGAAGGAACAAGCCGAGAGTGAGGTGTCGGGGTGGAGGAGGGATGTTGAAAAACTGTCAAGGAATTTAGGTGAGTCGACTGAGTGCCTTTATATATGCTTCCTCTCATGCTGATGGGATAGTCATGATGATTGTTGATGGAGATGAAGTTAATTGGATTGATTATTTGAACGTGCTCCTCCCGAACTTTGTTTAGTGAAACATCATTACGTGTTTGTGTTTCCTGAATGAGAACACGGTTAAACCTGTGGAAAATGAGGAAATTTTTCTGTAGAGTTTTGCAGAAAACATTGAAAAAAATTGCACCGTATGTGAAATCCGTTAAACATTTTGAGAAACGTTTGTTTCGAGAAATGAAAGCTTTAGTATAAGTTGTGCCAGGAAGACTCAATTATTACGTCACTTATTACCTTCTCATCTAACCAATCGTGATCTAATACTCGTAGTATAAAAGATCAGTACTTACACATGTCTGAGTTCGCAGATGCTGACGCCAACATACGGACGGAGCCAACACCAAAGAACTTCTTATCATAATATTTGCTTGCTGGGCTGTTAATAAATGTATGCTTTGCTACGTTATTTTGCCTCCCGAGTCTTTCTGGTAGAACTGAATTAATCTGTAAATTGGGCCAACTGAATCAGTTATAGAAAAACTGTAAAGTAAGTGGAATGTGTATCCAGTTGCTATTTAATTGTGAAAGAGTTTCATATATGTATCCCTGTTCATCTAAAACGTTTTACATGTTGGTGAGTTAACAGCTCATCAACACATACTTTTCCCTTTCGTAAAATCTGAAAATGTTGATGTCGCAGTGATTGACATCAGTGGGCGTGGCTTATCACTCAATGATTTCATCCATTTTGTCCAACAGCGGCATCTCTGCAGTTGTTGAATCATTCGGATGTTCTGCGATGGAACCTGAATGAAAATACAGAGAGAATTACAGAAACTGAAGAGAGAAAGAAACAATTGTGCAAGTACATCTTTACACTGTAAAAAAAAGTTTTCATGTTTTATCACAACTGTTTTCTTGTCAAAATGACGAAAGAAATTTAATGTTGTTCAGATAACACAACATAGTTTATATTGTTGAAACTAAACTTTTAGTTTCAATGAACTCAAAATTTTAAGACACCCCAGTTAATTCAATCAACATTTATTTATTTTTTACAATGAGTTTGTATGATGTTACATCTACACAATCTCAAAGAAGATAAGAGCTCATAATTATACTGAAAATTACATGAAGTAAAAGAAAAAATCAAGTGTCAGTGAGCTCCAGAAAATATTTTCAAAATATGAAATCTTAGTTTATTATTTACAAAAAATATTGGATCTTTCATTTTCCAGTTCTCATCAGAAGATGTTGTTGATAGGGATGCTCCGATTGATCGGACGCCGATCATGATCGGCCGATATTGGATAAAAATAGATTGATCGGCGAACCCCAAAAGCGCCGATCAAAAAAGCCGATCACGTGACGTAAATTACTCGCGCGACTTTTTCCCACCTGCATGCGTGGCGCACGGGCACACAACAGAGGAGTGGAGCTTGGCAGTGGCAACATGAGTTCTCCTTCACCGGAACGAATAGGGAGTTTCCCAACGGATTGAAGCGCGCGTCCGAGTGAAGACCGTGCACCGCGCGAGCCACAACAGAACGCGGTATCTGCGCCACTGATCGCTGCGGCAACGAGCACTTTGATCACTTGATAAAAAAAACAACCATTTCAGTGCTAGATCGCCTCTTATTTAACAAATGAACTAAATGAATGCTCTGAGTTAACTGGAGATGTTTTTATTTATTTGTATTGGTACATTCGTGCCGCGAGATGTTTCAAAAGTGGTGGTGGTATTTTATTTTTTTTGTTCTGACGTAGTTGGTTCCTCAACTACATCAGATTCAGATTCAGATTATTTTATTTAATGCCATGTCAGCATTCAAAGCTATTTTCATGGCAAAAATTCAATTATACAAATACAAATATCATATAAATACAATAAAACAAAACAAATATAAACAAGAAGTCATTTTATACAATATATATTTTAAAATGAACATATGATAAAAAATCCAAAACCTTTTCAGGCATAATCTCAAGAATATGTCCTTTAATGAAGTAACTTCATAAAAGAGCATTCTGCTCAACTACATCAGATGTTCATAATAATAACAGAAAAAAAACTTGCCATAGTTTTGTCCTTTTATCAGTAGCCAGTTTTGGTGCAACAAGTTGTACATTTTGTTGCCAATTAGTAAATGTAGTGGGTGTATTAAGAGGCTACAATTTCCAAATATGCCTAAGTGTAACTTGATCCCCTCCCATTAGGCTGATCTGATGTGTGTTGGTCTGCCTGACCCCTCTTTGTTTGGAATAATTTAATGTTACTCTGCCTTATTTGGGAAAGCTGGCCTACAGTAGCCTTAAGACATCTCATTTTCTAAATACGATTAAATAAACACATTTCTACAAATGGTGTAAACTCTGCTAGATTATAGATAAAAGATTCCCATTCCCCTGCCATTCTGTGATCGGCAGTGATCGGCAATCGGCAGATCATGATTTTGGTGATCGGTAATCGGCCCCAAAAATGCTGATCGGAGCATCTCTAGTTGTTGATGGAGGAGAAGATTTCGAAGGGAAGATTCTGTTCCTCACAAAAATGTATTTTAAGACTTAAGGACAATTGAATTATAATAGGTGTTTTGTCTTCTTATTGATTGACAAACTTGTGACATTTCATGGAACCTTTTTACCAAAGAACCTTTTGTCCAATGGAAAGGTTCCATGGATGTTAAAAGTTCTGTACCATCAGTGCCAATAAAGGACCTTTATTTTTAACAGTGCATTGTGTAAATTAATATACAGTTGTAAAGACTCAGGGGCGGATCTAATCCGTGGGGGAATTTGCATATCATAATTAATAATTGGTAATTAATAATTATTCATACATGTTTGGATTAGATCAGTCTTACATGTTAATAAATCTCCCGCTAAGGGATGATGTGTCATTTTACCTGCATGCATGCATGTGTATCCCTGCAATTAACCACAAGTTGATTGTAATTAATTACACGGACCACGTCTTACAAAACAGGCAAAATTAATTAGCTCAATTGTCAGAATAATATTTGTGGGGATCCACAATATCATCCTACTTTATAGGATTTCAGGGAACGCAATTCTGTGGCCACTAGAATTGGGTTTTCTGCCCTATAAACCAAATACTCTTTAAAGTATCTTTAATTTGTAAAGCTTGTAGCTTAAGTTAGACCTTTGGCACTTAAGGGACTTAGAAAATGAGCAGAGGCAGTACATCAATCAAATGAATATAATGAATTTAATAAGGCAGAACTACTTATGTATTTACTACGTTACAGGAATACATGCATTTACAAACACTAACAGACAATGACAACAACGCGGGGCGTTTGGACAATGGATACACGTGTGAGAGAGAGAGAGAGGGGGAGAGGGAGTGAGAGAGAGAGAGCATTGGCAACATTCACCCTGACAGTCACCTGTCTGTAACAACACGAAAACATCATCTTAATGCTTCTTAGAAGCTCTATAAAGAGATATACTTGCACAAATTTCTGGGTCTCTCTGTGTCGCGGCATTCCTGCGCGAGCGGCGTCCTTTAGGAAGCGTCACGTGGTGCTTCTTGGCGCGCGTGTTGAACGGAGGTTCAAAGTCTTTGGGGTAACATTACCAAAGGAAAATAGTTCGGCTAAGTTCGTTTCACTTCGTGGAAGTGAACAGAGTCGACTACGGAAAACAAAACTTTGACTAACAAAGAAAAGAAATAAAGATCTCTACGGTGAAATCGTTAACGTTACATCTTTGCATGGCTGGTGAAGAAGCGCGCGTGCGTCTCTCGGTCCGGCGCGTCACGTGGTCAGATGCGCGTGTTTCTCCTGCAAAGCGAGCGCGCGCTCGTTTAAAGGTCCCTTGTAGATGGATTTGCTGAAGAGATATGTCACGCGGTGTTCGTTTCACTCGTCGATTGGAATTAAACACGGAGACTTATCTAAGACTGAAATACACAAACTAAACTAGAAACAAATAAAAGAAAGGCGAAGAGCTCGCCCGGGGGCGAGACGTTACATTATGACACGAGGACGAGAGGTAAGAGGGAGATAAACTGGTATTCAGTCCTTTTGAAGACCTGACGTTTCCGCCTTCTTTTGGAAGAGGGTCCAATCAGGAGCTGTCCCTTTGGAGGGAATTTTTATGACCCTTTGTGTTTTAAAAGACATTTAAATCTCTAGTTTCATTGGGTGTTTAAGAGAAGAATCTTCACAATTCTTATAATACTAATGTGTCACAAAGTTTAGCAAAATGTAATGTCAATTAACAAATGGGGAATGAAAATCGGAGTTTATCGAGACCAAACTTGCCACAAATGGATTTGGTTAAACATTAGTTGGCAAAGTTTGAAACATTATCCCATTAGAGTTGTCGAGAAACATAGACCAAACCACAAAAAGGCAACTCATGAAATAGGGAACTTAGATACATTGTTCATACAATTCTCAAGTGGATATATAATAGCATATATATATATATATATATATATATATATATATGAGTACAGGATTCATTTCTCCTCCTTGGTTAGAATTCGGAGAGAGCCACAGCTCTGTGAACATTCCTTTGGGTCGTAAACGCTGTTATCTAAGAACTCCAGTGATGTTAGTTTTGGTCTCTTTTCACTCCAAAGATGGAAAACATAGTAAACTATATTTTACTGGATATTACTGTACGTATTCTGATTGATCACACCGAAAGCATTCTGGAGGTGTCCAGAACTATGTGTACAAGTTATGGGAATAGACAGTTATATTTAAAAATGCATAATGAAGGTATTTATAGTTCACTTTAAGCTACGATAAAATCATAGTCATTCCAATGTGGCATGGGCAAATGGACACACATAAAAACACATTGAATATATCTGGTTAAATGTCTTTTAAAAAAAGAGAAGTTTCTTTCTCTGTAGAATCCTTCTTTGGGACATTCCAGTCAGTCATAAAAATGTCTCGTAACTGGACACCACGCTCTGTCCTGAGCGGGCTTCACTTGTGGGGGATGCGTGTGTGGTTGTGAGTGTGTGTGTGTGTGTGTGTGTGGCTGGAGAGGTCCTGCATGCAGGCCACCTGGGTTTGCCTGCAGTGGGGGAAGTTTGTGAGTTGTTCGGGGACACATCACAGAGTCGTAAATGTTTCAGAAACAGTCTCATCTAGGCATTCTCATGCCAATGTCCATAATTTACATTCATTCTAAAAGACCTTGGGTTTTAGGAAGAATGTGCTTCATTTGTTTCAGAGGGACTGAGTCAATGATTCACCCAAATACCCTACACAGTTGTTAGAATTCTACTCACCAGTGACAGTCACATTGAATCTGCTGAATGTGGTATGTTCGCTGTTGATGATCTGTAGTTTAAAATGTCCAGAGTCTGTGTTTGAGATGTTTGTGATGGTCAGAGATCCAGTCTGATGATCCAGCTCCAGTCTGCCTCTGAATCTCTCACTAATAGAAGTCGTTGAATCAGCTTTAACAACTAGACAGTTTTCAGGTCCAAATGTCCACAGTATCAGATCATCTGTCCGTTTCATCTCCGTTTTAATCTTCAGAGTGACAGAATCTCCCTCCTTCACTGGCACTTTCTTCACTTCATGTCAAACAGCACACAGAAATACAACAGAGAATTTTTTTTCAACATCACATACATTTAAATAACATTTTAACCTAGTTTGCATGTTCGTATATTTATTTTCATTTTGATTTGTTAGATAACTTGATTAGACAAAAGCACATAGTCAGTAATGTTTAGTCAGCCTAATAAAAAAATCTAAAAGTAATTCAAATTTAATTGCACTTGATCTTATATTGAGATTATCTAATCTGTTGCAGGATCATTGATCTACTCACTTTCGACAGTAAGAATAAATCTCTTGATGGTTTTTCCGGGTTTGCTGCTGATTTCTAGTATATAGAGTCCAGAGTGAATAGGCATGGTGTTATTTATGGTGAGAGATCCAGTCTTATCAAGCACCAGTTTGCTTCTGAATCTTTCATCCAAACCATCATAAGTTTTTGGGGTCATTTTATTGATTTCAGCAATGAGATCGTTGTCATGTTGATACCACCACTTTATCTCATCATCCTTCTGTAGGACAGTTTCAGTCATTAGAGTGACAGAAGCTCCGTCTGCCACATACACTTTCTTCACTATAAAAAGAGATTATGCATTTTCACTTTGTGTTCACTTTAAATAAAAAAGTGGGCAAGTAAGTTTTTTTGTTTAGAATCATATTAAATTATTCTTTCATTTAATTTGCAAAAATGTTGATGTTTTAAAAGCCTTAAAAATGTTTGTATCAAATATGCATGCATTTATAAAAATAATTGCAATTGCAGAAGTAATGCTATGAAATTATTTAAATACAAACTGTGCGAAGGCACGGTACAGTAAAACAAATATAAGTGCATATATTTGACATATGCAGATACATTTTCCTGCAGAAATTTTTATTTACCAATAAAATTTACTAACAAATTTGGTACCAACTGAAAACACACATATGGAAAAAAACATACACTCTTTTCATTTTGCTGCATCAACTGTACTACTCACCCACTCCTAGCTCAGAGATCTTGCGTCGATAGTAAATCACAACAGAGGATAAAACTGCAGCCACAAGCAGAACAGCAAACACAACAATCCCTGCTATAACACCAGGAGACAGACCCAGATCTGGAACAGCTAAAGACAGACAGTGAATGTTATCTATAAACACTGTTCATAAAAGTACATAAATAAATAGATGTCAAAAATTACAATTTAGTTCCTTTGGTCACTACAGTAAAATGGACAAATGCAATATTAAGTATTTTTTAGTATTATTTACTAATATAAATACTAGTATTTATTAATATTTTGAATTAGCTTTTATTTTTATATTTGCTATTTTAATTATTATTATTATTAATTATGAGTAATTTTGTTATGTGCTTTTGTAAGTTTTATTAGTTTTTTTATATGTAGCTATGAATTATTATAATTTCAGATTAGTCATTTTAAGACTTAAGCTTAAACTTATTTCAGATACACTATTGTAAAAGTTTTTATAAAAGCACTTTTTAAATTTTTCCAAATTTCATGTATGATTCAATATGAGTCTTGCTGTATTTTGTAAGTTTGTGAAGTTTACTGAGTGAATATTGTTTCTACACCAATTTAGTTTTTTTTATTTATTTTCCATTATAAATACAAATATACAATTTATTTTTAGATATTTATTACCAAAACACCAACTATTCCTAATTGGTCCAAGTATCTAAGTGCTGACCTAACTAAAGTCTGTCATTACTTTGAAAGACTTGCTTTGGACTCACCATTGACAGAAAGAAGGAATCGCTGTGAGCTCTCACGGCCTCTGATCTGTAGTTCATAAAGTCCAGTGTGTTCAGTTTTGGTGTTTGTGATGGTCAGAGATCCAGTTTGATGATCTATCTTCAGTCTGTCTCTGAATCTCTCATCAGCATCGTTTAATGAGGTCTCGTTAGTTTCTACATAAATTTTAGCCAGGAGAATGCCTTTATCTCCAAACCTCCACACTATCAGATCATCTCTCTGTACTTCAGAAACATCAGTGTTTAGAGTGACAGAATCTCCATCCATTACTGACACTGACTTCACTCCATCCGTTTCACCAACCACACCTGTGAAAAAATCAGATCAGAGCTGGAATAGTTTAATACTGCTTTCAGAGTTTGCACGTCTTTACATAGAAAATATACTTGCGAGATACTTACCAAAGACAGTAACATTAAATATCTTTATCGTTGTCTTTTCTCTTGAGATGGAGAGTTTATATTGTCCCGAGTGTCTGATTCTGGTGTTTCTGATGGTGAGAGATCCAGTCTTTTGGTCCACCTGTAATCTGCCTCTGAATCTCACATCAGCGGTGACATAATATGAAGTCAGGTCACCTTTTCTCGTTATTTGAGATATGATGGATTCTTTAGGTCCAAACAGCCACAGTATCGTATCATCGTTCAGTACTTCAGTAAGATTCGTGTGTAGAGTGTCAGAATCTCCCTCCATCACTGTCATTGTCTCATCTGTTTCTGCATCAACCACACCTGCAGAACATAAACAAACAGTTAGAGATATATCTGAAAACACACTAACCTCAGTTTCAAACGAAAACACTGTCTAAGACAAACACGGCATTACTGTTCAGAATGTAAATGACCTCCCACCTCACTTTTACAGTCTCATCATCTCCCCCTGCTCCCCTTCTTCTCCTCCTCACCTAAAACTCACTGAAAACCTATGCAATGTTAAAAGTAACTTGGTATCATTTAAAATGTATCAGTGCACCTGATGGTCTCATTCTACCAGCCATCATACAAAGCTCCAAGAAGTTCTAGAATATGATAAATATTGTGTGCCTCTTAAAGGTGTGTCCTCCCCCAGATCCTCCATTCAAACTACCTCCTGTATGTAAATAAGTATTCTCTTCCACATGTATCAAAAACTCATTCAATCCCACAGTTGTGAACCCCTTAATAGGGGCAAAAGGCTCGAGGAGTCTGTAGGTAGACTTCCCACACGATCGCTGTGTGTAGTTTTCAAATATTTCTACAATTCCTCGATTTCTGAATTGTTGTTATTGATGATTTTATTCTATGAATTGGATTTTAATTTATTGTTTTATCACCTGGTCAATAAATTGTTACGTTTGAATTAAAGCTGCAGTCCGTAGCTTTATTGGGTTAAAAATAATCCCCAAAAAAATCTGAGCAAGTACATTACCAGCCAGTGTTCAAAACTATCTGCTTGCCTTAGCTCGATTCAAAACGGTAAGCTTGTAATACTGTTTTTAATCCAGTGGTACTGGTGGATTTCCACGGGATTTTGCGTCATTACGTCACATCTGTACACATAAAGAAGGTGTCTCGGCTTTAAGGTTATATTGGGTGTGGGGAGGTTGGAGGTGTAGATTTATAGCCTTTTCTCACAGCACTTGATATTGCAGAAATTAAACTTATCAATTTGATGGTGGATCCAGAAAGGTTCAAATGACAATCACCCGTGACAACTGGAGATTCACCCGTTGTAAAACGCGAAAGACTTCGGTCTTCAGAGTGGCTGACTGCAACCAGGCCCATGCGAAAACAAGGATAAACATCGTTAGGGCATTAAATGTAGTCACGCAATGCTGATGTTGTTTACATTAACAATTTGAGAACAAATTATAATTTGCACGGTTTGACGTGATATGATAAGCGATTGTTAGATTGTTAGATTAGATCCGATTTACTGCAATGCTTTTTTCCCCTTAATTGGTCGGAACAAAAGTGGATGTTACTTATGTCGCTTTTCCACTGCATGGTACGGCTCGGTACGGCTCAGTACGGCACGATTCGGCTCGCTTCGCTTTTCCACTGCGTGGTACAACTCGGCACGGCACGGCTCGGCTCGGCTTGCTTTAGCTCGGTTTGCTTTTCCACTGCAGTTAGTACCGCTTCAAAGTGGGTGGGATTATAGACTGATCGTTATAGTTTATCCGCTCCTCGGCAGCCAACGAGAGGAACGTCTGCACTTCGTCCACTGACCACGATTCAGCCATTTCTTTTTTGAAAGTTTTTTTTCTTTCTTTTTTCTTCAAGCAATTCAAGTAGTTTTAAAACAGGTGCTACAGCGGTGGCTGTTACTGGCTATTTAAATCTAGCGGGTTTGATGTCTCGCAAATACAATGACGTTGGTAGTGACGATTCTGTCTGACCAATCAGTGGTCTGCAGTGTTTTCACGTCACATTTTAGTATCGGTACAGTACGCTTGGAACCTCAACAAAGGTGGTACAATTTAAAGCAAGCCGAAGCGAACCGTGCCGTACCGTACCATGCAGTGGAAAAGCGCCATTACTTGTTCAGATTACATTTTCCGGTGATAATTCTTATGTTGGTCATACTTCCAAAAAGTAGAATCTGTGATTGCGAATGACAGTATCCACACCACCAGCACAGTGATTGACAGCCGCACATTTTCCTCAAAACATTGGATTCGTCCGTGCTGTGCCGAGGTAGCCTGGGAAAACCCAGACGAACTTCTGGCAAATTTAGATTTGCTCTGCAAGTTAGTCTGGCAAAGAGCCCATTCAAGCTCATTTCCAAACTTTCCAAATCGAGGCACCAATTACAAACGTTGAGGCGGGCTTTATGACGATCGATCTGATTGGTTTTAGGTAGGGGTGCACCGAAATTTCGGCCGCCGAAAATGGCATTATCGGTTTCGGGCCGAAATAAAAAAAACAGCCGAAAACGTAAACCGAAAATGAATGTCACCCGCCCCTCCCATCCGTGCGCAAGCGCTTAGGTTTCACTCACGGTCAAGCTGTTATCACGCGTCTGCCTATCAAAGATAGGGATGTCTCCCGCATATTGATAGCGGCTCCCTGATGCACGCAAATTAGTTCAAATCTCCCGTAAGAGCGAGCGAACAAGAGCTCGTGCTCCAAACCGTGTAGCGCGCGCACGCCAGAGAGGGAGAGAGCGGAAGACCTTTGCGTGTGTGCTAGTGTGCCACATAAAGCGCATGTAAGACCCCCAGTCCAATTTTCTGTGTGTATAGCAGTTACATTAAAATTTGCGTAGCACTGCACAACTGTGTTTCCTAAGGCTACATAGGCTTACATGTTGTTTACAGTTTGAGTTTGGATTAAGTTCTAGTGCTGTTTTTGCACCGTTGTTTTGCATTGTTTTACACAGCAATTTAAAATGTAAGTAAAAAATTGTTTACATGCAGCAGCAGAATAGAGGCCCACTGCCATTCTGTGATTTTGTGTGCAGTTATTCAGATAATTGTGGATCTTTTTGCACAACTGTTAAAAAACTATTTTATTTGATGGAACATAAAACTTGAAGAATAATATTATTTGGTATTATTATTTACATTTATTGTTAAAAATATTTTAGGTTTTGTACTGTGTATATATATATATATTAGTATAAGTTTTTAAAAGAAGCCATTTTCGGCATCAGTTTCGGTTTTCGGCCAAGTGCATCCTAAATTTTCGGTTTCGGCCCAGAATTTTCATTTCGGTGCATCACTAGTTTTAGTTCTATCCAATTGTGCCCAAAGGCATTTGAGCGACGTCCGTTGGTGACACCCCTTTGGAAATGAGCTGTTAATGAACCTTCCCCAGACCCTAACTCAGTTACGACTGAGAAGGGTCTGGTTTTAACCAGGCTAGGCACAACACACGTAAAGTTGATAATTCCGCGAAAAACTGCAATTGCAGATTTCGAACAGAGATGGCGACAAAGAGGAACAACTACGGACTGCAGATTTAATTCTGAATTACTCTGAAATTCTTTTCTCAAGTGAAGTGTTATGTGTCCGCAAATCCAAGTAAATACTAGATCCCAGTTTAGATGGAGCGTGAGGCACATCTGGTGGGATTTTAGAATTCCTACTAACTGCTTGATTTTAACTAAGTTGTTATGCAGACACAAATAGGGGGCTAGATAAAATACTATTAAAATAATAGCAAACGTTAAAGCAGCATTATCCTAATGTATATTAGGCTAAATTTGGAAATCTCTTATTTCACTTATCTCATCACCTGCCTATTGTCTATACTGTAGTCTATACAGTGTATATTACAGTGTACAACAGAAATGAAAGATTGCAGACAGAGTAAAATGCAACAATGAGCTTTATGAAAAATTATTTTCATTTCACTACAGTGATCTTACAGTAGATGAAAGTAGATGGAAGTACTTGATCTTATAAGAGAAGAAAAGTTCACAAACCAAAGAACGGTGTATGCAACACAGTATAGTATACTGTAAATTACAGTAATACAAAAATAAAGAAATACATTCGCCATCCTCTGCAACTTTCTTAGGCAGTCATCTCTCAGTTCTGCAAAAATACAGAATATAACACACACACACACACAAAAAAACCCTGCTACAAATAGATTTGGCAATCACGAATTTGAGGGTTTACATGTGCTATGGTTTACTGGACACAGAATAGTGAAATTAGCCTGATCCTTCAAACTCAAAATTCAAACAAACATTTCATTTGTACAGAGAGTCTGGCCACTCTCCATTGACAAAGCATTAACTTCCTTGAAGGCAGGTACTCTGTTGAAGTTTAAAATTATTACATCTGCCCAGAGCCACTCTGGATCTGCCATAACAAATCACTAGCGTTTGGTTTTAACGTATGTCTACAACTCAGACTAGTAAACCTCAATGTTGAGGTGCAGAGACATTGTCGAGAGAAATTGTCGAGAGAAAACCCAAGAATATAACGCAATACCAGATGGAGTACGGAAGGAAAATGAGCAGAAGTACGTAGGAGATCGGAGCCAGGCTATAGTGAAATGTGTTTCGTTTTGAGAAACGTGTATTTGTTCTGAGAATTGAAAAAAAAGAATTGCGAGATAAATTTGCAATTATGAGAAAAAAAAGACAATTACAAGAAAATAAGTCTACAAGTCTACAAAATAAATTACAAGAATTGTGAGGTAATGTTTTAAAATTTAGACTTTCTTTTTCACAATTGCGAGTTTATATCCCGCAATTCTGAGAAAATAACATCTTTCGAAAAGGAACTCACACTACGTCCTGAGACGCTTATGGGGAACGAAATACCCACACTTCCATGCTGAAGATAGTGCATGACAAAACCATGGCTGAGAATATAGCACAATAATGGTTGTTTCAAGCAGAAATGCCAAAACGCCTAACCCCTTCTGGTCACACATTAGACAGTACTGTGTACTATGGCCACTGCATGAGCTATCATGCCACAATGAGCTCAAGTAGAGTGGTGGCTTCAGCTTAGAGAGACTCTCTAGAGAAACAAAACCAAATCACCCAACAGACTGATAATCAAGGCAGCCTCCATCAGGAGAAAGACCCTGAACTGGATCTAAGTTTTTCAGCACGTCAGCCTGGAAAGCTTGAAGCACTGTTATGGTGTGCAGTGAAGCACCAGCCTGACCTGCTGCCGCTTATGCCCTGCTGTTCAAGCATGAAGTGTTCTTAAGCAGCTTTGTAGACAGCTTTTAGAGTCGATGCCCTCCAAAATCGATTGGGGCATCGCCATGTATCCATGCTCACGCTCCCCCTTGAAGTTTGCATGCACATGTTGGTGGATGTAGGCTGAATACGAGTTCTTCCCTCAGCGTGGAGGTCAGAAAAGAACGGAAGGCTCATGGGATCTGGACCATTATGGCCGGAAAGAAACCGTTTGTCAAGCCTACCACGAACGGTCTCTTTCCTAGCACGCTCCCCTACAGTTGCGTCTGTCTGAAGCGTGCTCCATAACATCAACAGCTATTCATACGCTGGGCAGGATGACCGCGAGGGCTCAGATGACTCGTCTTCTTTGCCCTCAACAACCATCTCCTGCTCTTTCTGGCATGCTGCCAGTAGAGCACTGTCAGAGGATGCATTAGATCCTTTATCCTCATCCAGCAGAGCACTCTCGTCAGATATTAACTCCTCTCTCAAACTCTTCATCCGCTCCATCTGTGATCCCCACTGCCTGAATCTTCTCCACACCAATGTAAGAGGGACCCGAGCTGCTGGGCACAGATGCTTGTCCCTCTTCCCTCGCGAAGATGGACAAATGAAAGCGGATCATCCTTAAAGGGAAACGTAGCCTGGTTAAACCCCAGACCCTTCTCAGTTGTAACTGAGTTAGGGTCTGGGGAAGGTTCATTCACAGCCCATTTCCAAAGAGGCGTCACCAACGGACGTCGCTCAAATGCCTCTGGGCGCAACTGGATAGACCTAAAACCAATTACAGCGAACGTCATTGTGTAAAGCCTGCCTCAACGTTTGTGATCGGTGCCTCGATTTTGAGAAATTGTAAATGGGCTTGAATAGGCCCTTGGCCAGATGGACTAGCAGAGCAAATCTCAAATTTGCCGGAAGTTCGTCAGGGTTTTCCCAGGCTAAGGGAAATGCCCAGTAATGCACAAAAACCCTCGAGAACCGTGCTCTTCACCCAGACAATAAACGCACAAGTCATGTGTGTCTCTGGGTGTCAGAAACCTCAGACATGGGTCGGCACACTACTTAAAATGTTTCTCAGACATTCTTTTACCTGATCGACAGATTGCTTCAAACACAAACAGTCCGTGAAGACAAAAAGACGATGACATGTTCTCCAAGCGCCCCTTATACTTCTTGGTCGCACTAGTATGATGTCATAAGCTGTCGCTGACCAATAAGGGGCTGAAAGGAGACCCTGGTTTTCTTAAGGGGTAATATTGCTGTGGAAAGAATAAAGCTTTTGTGGTAATCCATGGTCTGTTGAAAGTACTTGCTTATGTTTTACCGTTTTAAATTTTCTTTTAATGTTCAATGCTTGAAGGGTGAAACAATGTCTCTTTGTACCCAGTTTTTTTTAAAGCGTATTATTTAATTAATAGATGGAGCCTTTTTCCTGTTTGTTTACAGTTTGACATAAGTTCTAAAGCTTCATGGGGCGTACACTGTAAAAAAAAATCCTAATTTTACAGAAAATAACTGATTTTTTGACGATCATTTTCTTTCATTTTAAATTGTACTCAAAACACTGTAAAATTACAAATAATATCTGTAAAATAAAAATTCAGCTGTTATTTTAGGTATTGTGACATTAATGACAAATTACAGTAATTCACATTTTTTATACAGAAAATTTATTGTATTTTTCATACAGTATTTTTTTCTGTTTTCTTAAATTACATAAAAATGTATGTAAAATTACAAATATAATCTGTAATTTAACAGTAACAAAACAGTTAAATGATAAAATGGTCAAATGACTGTCAGCTCCCCAAAAAACTGTAAAACCTCCTAAATTAAATAAACTGAAAAACACTGTTATTTTAAAGGTATTTCCTGAATAATCACGATCACATACCTTCATTGTAAAAAAAATCTTAAAAAAATGGTCAAATGACTGGCAGCTGCGGCTGCCAAACAAAAACCATAAAATTAAAGTAAAATATGCTAATTTAAATAAACCGAAAAAACACTGTTATTTCACAGGTATTTCCTGCATTATTATGATCAAATACCTTCATTGTAAAAAAATCGTAAAAAAAGGGTCAAATGACTGGCAGCTGCGGCTGCCAAACAAAAACCATAAAATTAAAGTAAAATATGCTAATTTAAATAAAGTGTAAAAAACTTTAAAATAAATTTGATGTCACCATGATTGGGATCAGTGTCTGCTTTAGTTGGGGTCATGACCCTTGAGATTTAACTTTTGCTTTTCTCTGGCTGCTTTAACTGTGTATTTGATACACGTTTGTCATAGCAATAAATGCTGGAGAAAATATCAGATGATCTCGATCATTAATTGATGATGTTATAGTCATCATATGATGATCTGATTCACTGATATGACAGTCAAATCTCTGAATATGATAGCGTAGATTCCAGAGTATGTAGGTGGAATTTAGCTTTATATAAAGTCTTTAATTAATGTCATAATTTTTCACATGACCCTTGGAATATTGTGGTATCAGTATTATAACAATCTGCATTTAAAAAATATATATGCACTACACAAAAAAAGTTTTGTCATTTTTTTAGTTGTATAGAGACATCAAGAATCAACATATGAATCTTAACAATGGTGACTACCAAAAAAGTTTTTTTTTTCATTGTCACCATTGTTGTGATTCATACGCTGATTCTTGATGTCTGAGTGAGTCTATATGATCCTGTCAAATATTTTCTGTATAATGACTTCATAAAATCTGAGTATCACAGCACCGGAGAATGTTTTATAGAAGCTTTGACATGCAAATTGAATAACTAATATTTAATGACATAATCAGATATTATACTTCAGATGGTATCAATGGAGCCGGACTCTACATGACGACTATTCTCACTACAAAGTGACCAACATTATCTGATCTAAGTTTCTCTTAGACTCTTACCATAATAAATATGCATCAGAGACACACAGTTAATGCAGCCAGAGAAACATTAAAGTTCAACACTAAAAGTTCAAGAGCCCAACTAAAGCAAACACTGATCTGCATCATGGTGACATCAAACTTTATTCTTTACAATAAAGCTTCAACTTCTAAACCTCTGTTAATTCTCAATAATAATGTTAGTATAAAAGAAATAAAGTCTGGATTGGTCTGGATTGGTCTGGAAAGATCTGGTAGTGTTTAATGTTCTGTTGGGGTTTAAAGTGTTTCTGTATGGTGTGTTTCGTGTGTCACCATTGTGTTGAAGAGTAGAGCCTGAGCTTCAGTCCAGGATGAGCAAATAAACACTGATGAAATGCTGCATGTTTCTTTATTTAACTGACAGTAACTGTGTAGTTGCTGATGTAGTGACGTATATAGTCAAAGAAAATCATGCATGTAATTAACTGTGTGTTTTTCAGTAAATAAATCAGAAAATAAATGTGAAGTAACTGTGTTTTAACTGTGTGTTTCTGTTAAAAAAGATTAATGAAGATTTCTGTAAAAGTATTTTGCACTTATTTAAATTAAGATATTTTACATTAATTTTATGGTTTTTGTATGGCAGCCGTTGCTGACAGTCATTTGACTGTTTTTTTATGGGATTTTTTTACAATGAAGGTGTTTGATCGTAATAATTCAGGAAATAGTTGTAAAATAACAGTGTTTTTCTGTAAAAAATTGAAGGAAAATTTCTGTAAAAGTTTTTTGCATTTCATTTAAATTACGATATTTTACTTTATTTTTACGGTTTTTGTTTGGCAGCCGCAGCTGCCAGTCATTGACCGTTTTTTTACGATTTTTTTTTACAGTGTAGGAAAGAGTTGTATAAACAAGGCTTGAGGTACAATACACGTGTCACGTTTGGTTAAGGATGAAATGCAAAACAATGGATCTGTTGGAACAATAGATCAATGGACCACCATACAGGCAAAAAGTTCACTTCAAGAATTAAAAATGTGCCGTTGCTGAGTTTTGCTGTAAAAACAGTGCAAACAAAAAGAAAATATTATCTATAGGCTATAGATAACTTAATTATCTATTATTATTAATTATATATGATATACTTAAGATATGATGCACTTTATTCAGTCCACGGAAAGTCAAATATAACTGAAAATATCTATACACACTCTCCCAGCCTTTAAGTCATAATGAAAATAAACAACAACACCTCTCCACTGCATCATCAAAAGTCTTATTTAAAGGCACATTCTACATATGTCTAAAATGAAACAAAAAAATCATTTCAACAGCCAAGACTATTGAAATCCAAGCCGCCCTTGCCGCCCCTAATCCAAGATGGCAGAAATTATGTTTGTCCTGTATTGTTTGTTTCTTGTTTGGAAATGGCATCTCTTTTAAATATTATTTTTAACCTTGAAAATTACAACATATGGACTTCTAAAGCATACTGAGTGGATTACGGTTTTCTGCTGTGGAGTTTACTCGTTTGTTTCCTGGTACTTTTTGGGCCTCTGGATCTCTGCACTACTGACTCACAGTTTGCATCATTCTGTGAACAGCAAGAGGTACATCACCACTACATCTGTGTGTTTGCCTCGGATGGGTGAGAGAAACCTCAAAAAGTCCTTGATTGACATCGAGGCACAGTACTGTGTTTTATTGGGGAATGTTTTCAAACTGGATCTGCTGGAGTCTTTTTGTGTAGCTTAGCTAGCACCGGCTACACACCGGCTAGTAGCCATTTTGTGCCTTGGCTTACACTGCATGGATTTTTATTTTTGCTCATCCACCTCTAGCCTAATCCACACTCCACTACTAAACAGCTAGTTTCCACCGGTTTTAACATAGACTCTGTTACTAGCCATGATAATCAACTAGCAACTAGCCACAGGCAAAAACAAACAATTTTAAGCACTACTTGCAGCAAAGTAGGTGGCTTACTCATAGCTGCTACTAGCTAGCTATCACTAGCTGTAGTTACAGCTGTCACTGCTTGCCGTCACCAGCTACTGCTTCTATCATCAAGCTGCTGCCTGCCTAAAACCCATTTATCATGCTTCTGCCTACCTCAGCTGTGGCTCTCACCTCTTCACTACCACCACCTATTGGCCTCAGCTCCCTTCATTCCACCAGTTTATCGTCTGCTGCAGCCTCAGTGGCTACAGCCTCAGCTGTTTTAACCATCAGGCTGTCACCGGCTACGGTCTCAGCTGCCTCCATCTCTGGGCTGTCATCTGCTACGGCCTCAGCTGCCTCCATCACTGGACTTGTCGTCTGCTACGGCTTCAGCTGCCTCCATCACTGGACTTGTCGTCTGCTACGGCCTCAGCTGTCTCCACCACTGCATTTGTCGTCTGCTACGGTCTCAGCTGCCTCCATCACCGGACTTGTTGTCAGCTGGAGCCTCAGCTGCCTCCTTCACCACTGCATTTGTCGTCTGCTACGGCCTCAGCTGCCTCCATCACTGGACTTGTCGTCTGCTACGGCCTCAGCTGCCTCCATCACTGGACTTGTCGTCTGCTACGGCCTCAGCTGTCTCCACCACTGCATTTGTCGTCTGCTACGGTCTCAGCTGCCTCCATCACCGGACTTGTTGTCAGCTGGAGCCTCAGCTGCCTCCTTCACCACTGCATTTGTCGTCTGCTACGGCCTCAGCTGCCTCCATCACCGGACTTGTTGTCAGCTAGAGCCTCAGTTGCCTCCTCCACCACTGCATTTATCGTCTGCTAATTGTTGTCTGCTACAGCCTTGGTTGCCTACACCATCAACAGGCTGTCACCGGCTACAGCCTCAGCTGTCTCCAACACTAAGCAGTCGTCTGTTATTTTATTTTGACTGGAGTAGAATTGCCTTGATTGATGATGTGGAATTAGCCCTGACTTTCTCTCAAAACAGTTTTCTTGATATTCTTAACAGACATGCACCTATTCGTAAATTTATAATTAAGGGGCGGGACAATCCCAGGTTTACTTCTGAGATTTCTAATTTGCTCCATGAGAGAAATGTAGCCTGGGCAAAAGC
Source organism: Gila orcuttii (assembly GCA_026230005.1). NCBI lineage: Eukaryota > Metazoa > Chordata > Actinopteri > Cypriniformes > Leuciscidae > Gila > Gila orcuttii. The sequence continues at coordinate 17,823,183 of JAPDVR010000020.1, forward strand.
AAGGAGATCAGATACTGAAGCTGACTGGTTTGTTTTCAGACGGTTGCGAAACAGATTCACTTCACTCTTCAGAAAAGCAAAAGCTGAATTTTACTTATCTGAAACCACAGAGAATCTAAATGACCCAAAACAATTCTGGAAAACTATTAAGTCATTATCTGCATCGACTAAACCAACAGGTTTTCCACTGTCTCTAGTGAAGAATGGTGTGTCTATATCTGACAAAGTAAAAATGTTAAATTGTTTTAATGAGCATTTCATATCATCTGGGTTCTTGTTTGATTCTGTTGCCCCTATAGTGTCAGAGCCTTTAAATGACACCGTTATTTCTGCCGACAAAACTTTCAGTTTTAGCTCCTTCTTTGTTGCTGATGTTCATAAAGCCCTGAAGCAATTGAATCCTCGAAAACCTGCGGGCCCCGATCACTTAGAACCTTTCTTTTTGAAATTAGCTGCAGATATTCTAGCTGAACCTCTGACACATCTTTTTAATCTTTCACTGGTCACAAACAAAAATTCCCAAGGTATGGAAGTCTGCTTATGTTTTACCACTTTTGAAAGGAGGTGACCCTACCTTGCTTAATAATTACAGACCCATTTCCAAACTTTCAGCATTGGCCAAAGTGATGGAATCTTTGGTTAGTGAACAAGTAAAAGAGTATTTAAATGCTCAGTCAATTTTATCTAAGCATCAATCTGGTTTCAGGAAAAAACACAGCACTACCACTGCTGCTATAAAAGTAATTAATGATATAGTCAAAGCACTTGATGACAAGAAACACTGTGTGTCTCTGTTCATTGATCTGTCCAAAGCATTTGACACTGTTGACCATAGCATACTAGTTCAGAGACTGATCAGTATTGGTATGTCTCAGCATTCTGTGGGCTGGTTTATAAACTACCTCGCTGATAAGACTCAAGCTACGCAAGTTGATGGCCTAACGTCAAAATATTTATCAATCTGTAAAGGGGTCCCACAGGGCTCCATTCTGGGGCCACTTTTATTCACTATTTATATAAACTGTCTGGGGGAAAATGTCCAACATGCATTTTTCCATTTTTATGCAGATGATACGGTTATTTATTGTTGTGCAACTACCATTAGGAAGGCATATGAATGCTTGCAAACTGCTTTCGATATAGTGCAAGCACAGCTTTATCAATTAAAGCTTGTGCTTAATGCAGAGAAGACCAAAGTAATGCTTTTTTCAAACTCAAGGAAAAATTAGCTAGACCTGAATATTGTTACTGATCAGGGTAAAACAATTGCGGTAGTTTCATATTATAAATATTTAGGATTTTTAATTGATGATCGTCTTTCTTTTAAGCTTCATATACAGAATCTAGTAAAAAAGTTGAAATTGAAGCTAGGTTTTTCCTTTAGGAACAAATCTTGTTTTACTTTTTCTACTAGAAAAAGGCTAGTCGATGCCACATTTCTCTCTATTATTGATTATGGTGATCTGTTATATATGAATGCCCCAACAAAGTATCTTCAGATGTTAGATGCTGTGTTTCATGGAGCTTTAAGATTTATTTCAAATTGCAGACCCCTCACTCATCACTGTACACTTAACTCCACAGTGAATTTGCCTTCTCTGTCAAATCGCCGGCTTACTCACCTTTATATATTTATATATAAGGGCATTATAGGCAGGCTTCCATGTTACATATCTGAATTTCTTACTTTTACACAGAGTACCTATGGTTTACGGTCCCAGAAAACTATTTCATTGAATGTACCTCAAGCCCGGACAGAGTTGTTCAAAAAGGCTTTCATGTTTGTTGCACCTTCTACTTGGAATGATTTACAGAAAACACTTAAACTACCGTGTCTAATTTCCTTAAATGATTTTAAAGGTTATGTTAAAACTATAGAACATGAGTCGATCCACACATGCAAATGTTTTAATTAATGGCACTTTTATTTAAATTGAAATGTACTTGAGTTGTCTTTGCCTCTTTTGTGTTTGTTCTGTGATTTTGTGACCTAATTTTTTGTGCTATCTTGGCCAGGTCTCTCTTGAAAAAGAGATTTTATATCTCAATGAGACAAACCTGGTTAAATAAAGGTAAAAAAAAAAAAAGACAGAAATCCACTTACCGTCCACAAGCAACAAGAAAAGAGACAGCAGTAACATCCTCTGTATGTTTTTGTAGAGCTGTGTATATTCCAAAAGTGGATAATACAGATGATCAATGGAAATGATTTAGGATAGATATAATTTGGTTCCTCTTAATCTCCACTGCTCTCATCATACATGAGCTGCACCCAAGTGGCTAAAACTTCGAATACACACACCTTAACCCACAAATATATCCCTCCACCCCACTGGACCTCCAGAGAGGAGGAGCTGGATGTCATTTGACTCTGCAGTGAGTATGCACCACTAGGAGAAACCGAGACCGTTTACAAACGTGTAACAATGGCAGCGCCCCTTATTGACAATGGTAGAAGGGGTGAAAGTGAAAGTGATCTGACATGTGGCCAAGAATAGGAATTTGTGCTTTGCATTTATTCTATCCAAAAGCAGCGACCAATCAAAGGCGTTTCATGTAACAATAACTGGTCCACTGTATAGTTATAACAGCCTAATCCACAGATATTATGTTTCACTTCTGTTTCTGCATGAAACCGAAGAAACATCACCTGACACTGAACTCCTGAACTTTCATTGTTATTCATCTCTTATTAGATCTTAATTTAAAGTTTTGCTTTTACGTACTGGAAATCTTTCAGCATTCATGCAAGAGGAACAATTCTGAATAATACAGATTTACATTTTATTTTGGTTATTATTACTAATCAAATAATGATCTTAGTTTATAAAAAATAAAACATGTATTTGTTCTCTAGATGTCACACATGAAGTCAGTGTCAATGATGGAGGGAGATTCTGTCACTCTGATGTACAGAAGTACAGAAATATTTGATGATACAGTGAATGTTTGGGAGCAAAAGAATAGCTGAATTCAACAGACTCACACAAACCAACTCAACCTATGATATTGCTGATGAGAGATTCAGAGACAGACTAAAACTGAATGATCAAACTGGATCTCTGACCATCACAAACATCAGAACCAAAGACTCTGGACTTTATAAGGTAACAATTGTCATCCAAGAGACCAAATACAAGAGTTTTAATGTTACTGTCTATATGGTGAGTTGACCATTATGGCATAATTTGCACTAACCATGTTTTATTTGAACCACATCTTTGTCATTGTAATATAATATATATATATATATATATATATATATATATATATATATATATATATATATATATATATATATATATATATATATATATATATATATATATATATATATATATATATATATATATATATATATTAGGGCTGGGCAAGTTAACGCGTTATTATCGCGTTAACGCATTTATTAATTAATGGCGACAATTTTTTTATCGCACGTTAACGCAGTTTTTTTTTTATTATTATTATTTTGAAAGTCCGTTGCTCACTGGCTCTGAATACACATAGGCCTACAGTCAAACCATGATCACAGGAGGGGTGGGATGTTGGTCAGCCAGCAAATAACCCACCCAAACAAGCAGTGGAGAGAGGCAGGTTCTCTCTGGTGAACAGTTAAAGGGTTGCGCTCCGCGAGTGAATGACAGGCGCTCTATGGATATTACCTATAAAACCTATAGATAATAACTATTTAGATTCTGGAAACTCACTAACAGCGAGCCGAGGATCAGTCTCTCTTCTAATGATTTGTGCTGCGCGTCCTTTATAAAAAGTTATAGACAATTCAACTTCGGCAACGAGCGGGCGCGGGCGCGTGCGTGAGGCGAGCATGACCGCAAAGGTTTCACAGGAACGCACCCGCTTGTCGCTGCACCTTGTGCTCGACCACTTCACCTCACTCTTGGCTGATTTATACTAATGCGTCGGACTTACGCCGAAGACAATACGCTATAGACTACGCGTTGGTTTTCATTTATATCTCTGCGTCGTTGTCCGCGTTGACGCGCAATTACACATGCAGAGGGAGCATGTGAAACCCGGGGAGCAGTTGTAGCAATCACAGCGCTTGCAGTACACGTAGAATTGACGTTACATTTTTGGAGAGGTGCACGTCAGGGTACGCCGAAGTGTACGCGCGCTACACAGCAACAGCGTAAGTATAAAGTATAAATTGTTTTTTTTACTCTGTTTAATGTAATCTTACGTGGGAAACCATGGCATGACCAAACCTAAGCTACTATAAGTAACGTTGGTCGACTTATATAGTAGTGATCATGACCTCTGACTACTACATAGACTGTTTCTGCTGCTCCCTGATAAAAGATACCTGTTGATACCTGTTCAGAAAAAAAAACAAGAAAACTGAACTCGTTTTAACAAACTAGATAAAAGGTAATGCCCTGGCAGTGGCAAATAGCTTTGTTTAAATATAATACTGCTGGTATAAAAGCACCTTATTTGTTTAACGTTATTGCACTTTTGTGTATATAGCAGTACATTTAAATCAAAAGTGCGCAATACACTACTTTAGAAGTCATTATTCAATTTTGCACATAACAATGCGATTAATTGATTAAAAATTTTAATCGTTGCCCAGCACTAATATATATATATATATATATATATATATATATATATATATATATATATATATATATATATATATATATATATATGTATATATATATATATATATATATATATATATATATGTATATATATATATATATATATATATATATATATGTATATATATATATATATATTCAATATTCATTACATCCACAGTTTATGATACTGACTGCCTTAATTGTTGTAATTAAATCAACAATAACCAAAACTAGCAAGTACAAAATGTAACATTTTCAGTATAAAAAAATTGTAAAAGTATATCAAACTGATAAAGTTTTATAGGTGCTTAAATAATATAAAATACATCATATATGTATATCACCCTATGTAAACAAGTAATTGTTAACTAGGCTGTTACTTTATTGCAGTTATGCTATTAACCAACTTTGCATCAACACTGAACGTGACTTCAGAACAACAGCCAAAATTCATACTTTTCCTTTTATCACTGTAAAGCTGCTTTGAAACCTGATGGGAGCCCACACTCCATAATTACCTTAGCCACACTTGATTTTTGTAGAATTTATGTTAGTTTATTAAGTTGTATGGTCTGTTTTGCATTTAAAACAAATCAGGCCAATGAAAGACAAACCATATTCATTTCGCATATACATTCATGTTTCATTTTTCACTGTATTTACTCAAGAATGTTTTGGAAAGATTTAGAAAACTATCTTAAGTCTATGATAGAAATGTATGTATTTTATGTGCTTTTTTATACTGTACTTAGAACTTGGAATTATTCGAGTTTTATAAATTACTATGTAAATCTTTTGAAAAAAAAAAACAACAAAAAAAAACGTAGCCTACTTCTAATACAGAGGAGATATTGAGGAAATGCCAGCAGCGGCAGTAACTTTTAAGGAAGCTCAATTCCTTTAGAGTCAGTAAGAACAGTCATACTATGTTCTACTCCTTCATTGAAAGTGTTCTTACATTCTCCATCGTCTGCTGGTTTCATTCTATTAGCCTCCAAAATAGAAATAGTCTGGAGCGCACGGTTAAAGTCTGCTCAAAAATTATTGGACTCCCTAAGGCTCTTTCTATTATAAGTGAACAGCAACCACTGAGGTTGGCTGGTAGGATTTTATGAGACATTGTTCTCTGTATTTTGCGTGGCTTCCTTCAGGGCGACGGCTTTATTGTCCATATAGGACACAAAGGAGGAAGGCAACATTTGTTCCAAAATCGGTGCGGCTTTTAAATTCTCAACCATCTCTGGCCCCCTTGGTTACCATGCCATGACATTAAATAATAATAATTATTTTTATTTTTATTTTTTTGTACACAGTTATATACATGTATAGTTATGTATTTATTCATTCTTATATATGGACTAGTTGTTTTTTAGGTATCCACTTGTAGTGGACTATAATTAAAATGTATTCCGTGCACGCCGTGTTATTATTTATTTAATGTATGATGTTTTTATGTATATTGTTTACGTGACTTTATACGTGGCCTCGTTAATTGGCCCTTGGGGACAAATAAAGTGTTTTGAAATTGACTTTTTTTGTTGTTGAAAAACGAAACCTGTGAAAAATGTGGACACAATAAAGCTTCTACAATGCATGTGAAAGAGAAAGACTTCAGCTATACCAATAAGTAGGTCTAATGTATAAAAGACAATCAGGAATAGGCCTATATGAGGAAATGTTTGGGTAATGAAGAGAGAAAAAAGTGAGAAAAAAAGAGAAAACAGATCAAATGCTTTAATTTTCTGCCTTTTTCAAAAATTGTCATATTTAATTATGTACATATTTCAAAAATATAACAGGGAGGAAATAAAAGCGTTCGATCTGTTGTCTCATTTTCTCTCACACACTTTTCCTCTCTTCATTATCTCCTCAGTAAGCTGTATGTGCTCTTCACACTCCAGACCAGCGGGTGGCGGAACGGCACTCTTTAAGTTGGCTTCACAAACCGCCAAAAACAGAAGAAGAAGAGACGCGCTCTGAACAACAGCTGATTCAAAACAAAAGATTTGCAAAGTATTTGCAACTTCACGATTCAGTTTTTTAAACAGTCACTATTTACAATTAAGTGAAGAGATGGATTCAGACCAGCAGGAAGAACAGAAACCTGTAAAGATGGAGTTTATTGCAGATTACAGTGAGAACAGGAGTGATCCTGATCAAGAACCCCTCAGAGTGAAGATTGAAGATACTGAAGAACAGATAGGTTTGTGTTTATTTTTGATTCTTCATTTATGATACTGTGAAACATTACATTTATAAAACTTTAACAGTTCTTTAATGGTTAGTCAGTCAACATTTCCATTTGTCATACAGGTATAAATTCTGACATAATTTACTCACCCTTAACTTAGGGTGTATATAATACGATATAATTTTTCTCGATAAAACGATATCAAGAGTTCGATAAATGTTCTAATAATGTTTATGCGCCAAAACGAGATCCAGTGGAGACCATCAGATAAGATGGTTTTATTGCTGTGAAAAATGTTGTTATGTGGTATAAACAGAGGCCATAGGAAAGAGAAACAGACCTTAAAGTAACACCAAGGCTGCGTTCGGAATCGCATACTTCCCTACTATATAGTAGGCGAAAAGAGTAGGCGAGCGAAAAAGTACGTTCGAATCCTCAGTATTCATAAAAGAGTAGGCGAGAATTACCTGGTTGACGTACTAATTATCGCGAGATTTGGACGATAGTGCGTTCGAATATGCCTACTTTCCTACTATATAGTAGGCGAAAACAGTACGTGAGGGAAGCAGTACGTTCGAAACATCAGTATTCCTAAAAGAGTAGGCGAGAAGTTCCCGGATGATCTCCTGCTTTCGCCCAGACATTTGAGTGTTTTTCAGCTTGTACTCATCTATCCCAGGAGGCCACGCGAGAGGATACGATATAAAAAAGAACAAGAAGTAGATATTTCATACTCAAACATGACGGAAAGGGTGGACGAGACTGTTTTCAAATGTGAGTATTACAAATACAAACCAAATCGCATGTGTTGAACTAACTTTCTGTACAGTAAATTGTTTAACTGTTGAAGGTGCAAAGACGCTATATAATATGGTAAATTTGTGATTTTGTCGTAAATCACATTTTATTGGATAGAGGAGCTCCATAAGGACACATACGTCTTTAAACTGTATTTGCATACATTTTAAACCGTATACATCTGAAATACCATTACTAAATATTTATTCAAAATCTGGCAAGATTACTACGTGTAACTGATATGAAATAGACATCTGAGTGACGTGTGTGTACTATTGTTTAGGAGAATTCACTGTTGTTAACACTGTTTTTATTAGTTTAATGCATTTTACATAAAGTAACTAAACATAAGTAATCTATTTCATTTATCCATTAGTACTGTTGAAAAATTGTTGAACATTTATGATGGATAAAAAGCTATTTATTAGCAACAACCTCAACATGTAAATGTAGTATTGAGCTCATAAATCACAGAGGTAACGTTAACGTGAATCTTGTCTGGATGTTACAGGGACGGATGAGCACACGCGGCTGCTTATCCGGTGGAGAGTGGCTCATGAAGCGCTCTTCACCGGAAAGCGTAATGCTGCCATCAAAGGCTTTGAGTGAGTATACAGAAATATTTAAAAATCAATTGAATACTTTATTTGCAGTACATTTTAATTATTGTATTTTCAAACAGAGATATAACTTTTTCATTCTTGATTTCTCTCTTGCTGCAGATCTTTTGTGGAGGAGCAGAGCCTGCAAGGCAGGGTGACGGCGGCGTTTGTTTAAAAAAAAAGGGAAAACCTGAAACAAAAATACAAAGTAAGATCATTTTGTTACTTCTAATACATAAATTAAATGATTAAATATTGTGCTGTTAAAATGACTGCTTTATTATCATGCTTGTGCATTTTTGCAGGATCTGAAATGTCCGCAGACGGGGGTGAGCACTGAGGATGGAGAGGCCACAGCAGCATCCTGGAAGTGGTACACTGCCATGGATGAGGCAATTGGGGGCAGACCCTCCATCTCTCCTCCTGCCCTCGCTGCCTCATGTGGGCCGGATGCTGCTGTGGTCTCTTCATCCTCAGTGAGGCCAGAGCCAGCAAGAGCCAGGAAAAGGGCTATAGATGTGGAGGAGCTGATCCGGGACATGGAGGAGCGAGAAGAGGAGAGAGAGCGGAAGGCAGGTGAGAGGGAGGAGAGGCTGTGGAGAGAAATGGAGGACAGAAGAGAACGGGAGAGACGAGAGAGAGAGGAAAGACAAGAAAGAGAAGTAAGAGAAAGAGAAGAGAGATGGCACCGGGAGGCAGTCGAGAGAGAGGAAAGGAGAGAAAGAGAAACCAACGAAAGGGATGAAAGGTTCCTTTCTGTTCTTCAGATGCTCGCCAAAAAATAAATTATTTGACAAAAAACATCTTCTGATCTTTTGCACATTTGGGTTGATGTGAATTAAATTTGTGAATAAAAATGGGAATCTCTCTCTCTCTCTCTATATATATATATATACACACAGTACTGTGCAACAACTACAAATGGTGGCCTAAGAATTTTGTACAATAATATGTATATAAAACAAACTATTCCTAGGCATTCACATTACATTATAGACTTCTAGAAATTTAGTGATACTTTAAGATTGTAATCAAATTCATAAATTAAATATTTATGAAACGTTGATTAATAATTAGTGAATGTATGGTGTAATGTAAGAAGAAAAAACACTTTAAAACACTGGTTTTACTGGAGTGTATTATATGACTTTTAAAGGTTTAGAGTTCATGCAAGGATCTTAAAGGCAGGTCATGGAGGGTTAAGTTCCAGCACACCTGTCAGTAAATTTCAAGTAGTCAGTTATTAATTGGTTTAAATTGATTCAGGGGTGTATAATTAGGGTTGGAAAAACTCTGCTGGATAATAGCCCTCCATGACCAAAGCTGAACTTGAGACTGTTTACACAAATTACACACAGTAAAATAGTGACTAAAGGGTTACTTAACCCAAGCAAATAAATCATAATAGTAATAATTCAATAGTCATTATTTACTCGCCTTGATGTTGTTTGATCCCTCTGTTTTTTGTTTTCCTGAACACAAAAGGTGATTTTGGTCAGGTTTGTACTGTTTGGTTTAATACAATATCAGTCAATGGACTTTCAGAAGCTTCAAAAGCGTCATTAAATAATGCCATGAAGCTTCTGAAAGTTGGGCTCCATTGACTGATATTGTATGAAACCAGCAGAACAAACTTGACAAAAATTCCCTTTTGTATTTAAACAATAAAAAACATTAAATAAGTAAATAGTAAACCGTAAATAATTGCTGTATTTATATGTTGAGGTGAACTAACCCTTTAACCCACCAAATATAAATTGTAGTAAATTTATGTATGCATTTTGCATTATAGTAATTCCTTGACAAACTAAGCAGCTTTGACTGTTTATGCCCATGACTGGTTCAAAAAATGCTTTACAAATATCAATCACATTTATGCATTTGACATATTTTTTATCAAAAGTGATTAACTCCATTTATTTACAGGGACAATGACCCTGGACAAACCTGGAGTAAAGAGCCTTGCTGATTGACCAGCAATCTTCTTCTAACCAGTTCATTGGTTTATCCCTCTACACTACAAAAGGTTTTAAAGCTCTAACTAATATTTGCATGTAATTGTAAACCTATAAAATGACATTTGTCAAGAAACTGAATGCTGACAACATGAATTTTAAAACATTTTTATCTTTCTTAATGTTTTAAAGGTAGTCATGCTCATGGAGAGCCGGCACAGGGATGTTTGGAGCAGACACTGCAGCAGCCAGATTGTCCCGCACTTGTTCTCCCACTCTTGCTGCAAGGTTGTGGGGATCAGGGGGGCCGTCATCATGGTCTTCCTCATCCTCTGGCTCAACGATGTCCCCATTGGCTAGAGCGAGATTGTGAAGCACAGCGCAGCACGCAACAATATCAGGCACGAAGGCAGGGCTCACCTCCAAGGCCTTGAAGAAACTGCAGCGCCAGCGTGTCTTCAGCATCCCAAAAGCTCTCTCCACGATGTTGCGGGAACGGGAGTGCTTGCTGTTGAAACGAGCCTGCACAGGGTTCTGTACAGGCTCTCTGTAAGGGGTGATGAGGCAGATGGGTGCACTCAGGCAAGGATAGCCTCCATCCCCGAGGATGCACTTGCCTGCAGGTGGGTAAAGGTTGCCAGCATACACAGGGCTGTCCCTCAGCACCCTGGCATCGTGCACAGACCCAGGATATCCCACAAAGACATCAAGGAATTTCCCCCGGTGATCAGAGATGGCCTGGAGTTGGATGGAGTGAAACAGCTTCCTGTTGAAGTAACAGTGGGAGTTATTTGCTGGAGGTTTGATACGGATATGACAGCCGTCTATTGCACCAACTACTCTGATGAAAGCTGGTGACCCAGACAGCTGTGCAAATCCTGCTCCCACTGCCTCCAGGTCATCTCCGGTCAGAAAGCAGATCACCCTCCTCAAAATTCCCATGATGGCCTTGCTCACTCTGTGCACAATGTCATGCACAGAGGTCTTTGGGATATCGAAGGTCTGCGACACCACCCTGTAGGATGCTGCATGGGCCAGCCAGTGCAGAAACACAAGGACCTCAATCTCCCGTTCCCATCCCAGGTCAGATCCAGGTCTGACTGCAGCAATCAGGGACCTGATGGACGGCATAGACAGGCGAAGGTGGGCACGGTGGTCAGCTGCCTCATCAAGATAAAGCCGCAGAATGGGAACAGCTCTATTGAGATGGCAGTATGATGTGGGGTTCACTGCCTGCAATAAATACATCATAGTTTGTTAGAACAAAACAATCAAAAACAATGTTTCATGTGGTATTGACTTGTATATGTATTTATTTATTGTGATGATTTCTTTTATTCATTCACTTATTTTTATTCATGTTTCATATTGTTGTCAGTAAATAAAATATGAATTTCATGAATAAAAATGTATTTACATCATCTGCATTTGTCTAGCGTGTATTCATGCATAGCTATGTCATATGATAATACAAAAGTTTGCTTGTTTTACAAAACTACATAATTAATAATGTATATATATTATAATAATGTTATCTAATTAACTGTTGGTCACAGCATTTGTCATAATTATTGTGCATAAGTGTTGGGATGGGCTAGTAATGAAATTCTTTCTGGGGTAATCTTAATTGTTTAAGTAGTAATACTTGCTTTGTTTGAGAATAAAATCATCAGTCTTCTCCAAAGGCGAGATCGTCGAGCAGCTGCCCGACATCTCCTTTGTGCACAACTGAATCTAACAATTGCAGACATGCCAACCATTTCAAACGCTGAACTAAACCGTTCTAGTAAAGTTGTCGAGTTACTGATGCAATCAGCTGTTAGTGCACCTGTCGGTCATGACTTTTAAATTGTTGCGCTTGTGAAAACGTCATAGGTCACATGTAACGTCAACATGGCGAATGATGTCCGGATCGCATTCATACTTAACGATATTTGGCCATTAAGTACCTACTCTTTTAGCGCTCGTTAAGTAAGTACTCATTGAAATTAAGTACCTACTCATTGAGTATGCGATTCCGAACGCAGCCCAAGTAACTTTTCCTCAGCGGTCGCCCTACAGGTTGGAAGCGGAATTGTCCATTACCGCTGTCGTAAATAATTTAGCCTTCCGCAGCCTACTGTAGCACGCGCACGCTTGCTGTTTATCCAGCACCGGCTTTGGAATCAACAATGGCAGACATCCCAACCTGCAAGAAGTAGGGCTGAACGATTAATTGCATTTGCGATAATATCGCGATATGATGAAATGCGATTTTGTAAACGCAAAAGCTGCGATTACACTGGTCACGTGACGCGAGAGAAAAGCAGTCTGCAGATCAAGCATCAACTTGGCACGCTACGCATAGGTCTGGCATACAGGAAAGAACAGTTTATTTTTTATGTATGTGATATTGTGCTATTTATTCTCTCTCCAACAATTCTGGATCGATTCAGAGAATTTCAGAGAATCGAGTCTGAGTTTAGTTTTTAAACACAGATGCGTGATGACGCTGCGTGTGCTTTAGAAACAACCGTATTCTGCTTGCTTCTAATCTCTCTCTCTCTCTCTCTCTCTCTCTCTCTCTCTCTCACTCTCTCTTTCTCTCTCTCTCTCTCTCTCTCTCACACACACACACACACACACACGACACCGCTCGAACCTTCCGAAAAATAAGCTTTCATAAAGTTCGGGGTTTAAGCCAGGCGCGGATTTATGGGTGGGCCTGGGTGGGCACGTGCCCACCCAGATTGACAGGTGGCCCACCCAAACAGATTAATAAAAACAATTTAATTTTTTAATTTTAATAATAATAATAAAAATAATAATGAATTAAGTTTGGCCATACGGCCTTCGAACACTTTATATGATATGACAAGCGCTGAGCACGTCCATCTCTGGCTCAGCGCCAACGAATGCACAGTTTGAATCTGGCAGTGATGTCATGTCACTGTACATATTTTGTCCAGACTTCGACACCCTTGCAAGGAGAGCGGACGAGGCACATTGTTCACATGAACACCATGTCTTGGAAAGACAAAGCTAAGGGCCCGTTCACAGATCGCCTCTTTTGCGCGCTCCAGTTTGTCATTTCAAATGTACGCGCTCATAATGGAAGCGACGTTGTCACGACAGACGTGGTCAGGCGTCTAATTGACTCGTCAAACGCGTGCGTTTCGACAGCCAAGGGACGCGCGATTTGCCATAAAAGCTCGCGTTCTTAACGTGCGCTTTGTGGTCACGGAAAACGCTCGTCAGAAACGCCCGGTTTTGCATCAAAACCTGCGTCCTCAACGTGTGATCTGCTATTTAAACGAGATTGTTTCTGTCTGCAGGTGTTTTATGCCTCAGAATTGTTTTTGTAACAAGAAAAGAAAAACAACTCTCGGTTTCACGTTCACTGTTTTTTATTTCAGCACCTCGGACAGTCCCTAATCCCTTCGTTCGAGACACATCTCGCAAGAGTTTTTGACGCGCGTTTTCCGTGACCACAAAGTGCACATTAAGAACACACGCTTTTATGGCAAATCGCGCGTCCCGCATGCTTTTGAGGGTCAGTGTGAAATCAGACACCTGACCAGGCGTTTATGAATATTTTGGCTTGCCATACGCATGTGGTGCAGGCTGCAGCGCGCTCGATTTTCCAGGCGCGCATATATGCCACGGCGAGATGAAAACATCTCAACTTTTCAGAGAGTGCCGCAAGCGCACCGCAGGTCATGTGACAAAAACCAACTGGTCAGCTTCGGCCTTTCCGTAACAACTTCGAAAGCTCGGCAGAAGAGCTGATCATAGCTGTACAGTGCAGTTTTTATTTCTCATCTCCATAAATAGCCTATCTAGTAGTAAAGCTAATACAAAATCTAGAAACCCTAGATTCAGGCCCACCTCGACTTAATCCAGGCCCACCCATCTGTCACGTTCTGCATCCGCCACTGGTTTAAGCGAATTACAAGGACAGTCGCGGGCTTCATTGCACAGGTTTTGCCGCTTTGATGTTACTCTTGCAGTGCGCGGTCTTGGCCGCCGGAATTTTCCTTACAAATGCTCCAAAGGCATTACTTATGTCTTTTGGAATGCAGTTGGCTTCTATATTAAAAATATGAAAATCACTGAGAAAGCTGCTTTCATTTTAAAATACTTACGCGCACTTTGTGAAGAGTGCTCGTGCATGCGGCTGTGAGCGACTTATTGGTGAAATGTTGGCTACTTGCATCTCAAAATGCTTTTGACGCGAAATTAATGTAAACACGGTCAGTTATATCTTAAACCAACAGGACAAACCACATTTACAATTTCAAAAGAGATATGTGCATTAGTGTGAATGCAGCTTATCGTATAGGGCAGTGGTTCCCAAACCTGTCCTGGCGACCCACCAACACTGCACGTTTTCTTTGTCTCCCTAATCAAACACACCTGATTCAACTCATCAGCTCATAATCACATGGGTTAATGAGCTGATGAGTTGAATCAGGTGTGTTTGATTAGGGAGACAGAGAAAACATGCAGTGTTGGTGGGTCGCCAGGACAGGTTTGGGAACCACTGGTATAGGGGGAAAATCACTCCAGCTCTTGAATGGAAAACGTTCAGACAGCCTACTTTTAAATACTGAAAGCACTCTTTGTTTATTGCTTGTAATGTTTTTTTTTTTTTTTTTTGTTCCTCTTTATTTACTAGCTTTTATATTTTGAAGCTAATTAGTTTATAGCTTATTTAAAATTCTTAACATGTAATTGGTTTAATTAAATGTGTTTATATACAGGTCCTTCTAAAAAAAATAGCATATTGTGATAAAGTTCATTATTTTCCATAATGTAATGATAAAAATTAAACTTTCATATATTTTAGATATATTGCACACCAACTGAAATATTTCAGGTCTTTTATTGTTTTAATACTGATGATTTTGGCATACAGCTCATGAAAACCCAAAATTCCTATCTCAAAAAATTAGCATATCATGAAAAGGTTCTCTAAACGAGCTATTAACCTAATCATCTGAATCAACTAATTAACTCTAAACACCTGCAAAAGATTCCTGACGCTTTTAAAAACTCCCAGCCTGTTTCATTACTCAAAACCGCAATCATGGGTAAGACTGCCGACCTGACAGCTGTCCAGAAGGCCATCATTGACACCCTCAAGCAAGAGGGTAAGACACAGAAATAAATTTCTGAACAAATAGGCTGTTCCCAGAGTGCTGTATCAAGGCACCTCAGTGGGAAGTCTGTGGGAAGGAAAAAGTGTGGCAAAAAACGCTGCACAACGAGAAGAGGTGACCGGACCCTGAGGAAGATTGTGGAGAAGGACCGATTCCAGACCTTGGGGGACCTGCGGAAGCAGTGGACTGAGTCTGGAGTAGAAACATCCAGAGCCACCGTGCACAGGCGTGTGCAGGAAATGGGCTACAGGTGCCGCATTCCCCAGGTCAAGCCACTTTTGAGCCAGAAACAGCGGCAGAAGCGCCTGACCTGGGCTACAGAGAAGCAGCACTGGACTGTTGCTCAGTGGTCCAAAGTACTTTTTTCGGATGAAAGCAAATTTTGCATGTCATTCGGAAATCAAGGTGCCAGAGTCTGTAGGAAGACTGGGGAGAAGGAAATGCCAAAATGCCTGAAGTCCAGTGTCAAGTACCCACAGTCAGTGATGGTCTGGGGTCCCATGTCAGCTGCTGGTGTTGGTCCACTGTGTTTTATCAAGGGCAGGGTCAATGCAGCTAGCTATCAGGAGATTTTGGAGCACTTCATGCTTCCATCTGATTTCATTTTTCAGCACGACCTGGCACCTGCTCACAGTGCCAAAACCACTGGTAAATGGTTTACTGACCATAGTATTACTGTGCTCAATTGGCCTGCCAACTCTCCTGACCTGAACCCCATAGAGAATCTGTGGTATATTGTGAAGAGAAAGTTGAGAGACGCAAGACCCAACACTCTGGATGAGCTTAAGGACGCTATCGAAGCATCCTGGGCCTCCATAACACCTCAGCAGTGCCACAGGCTGATTGCCTCCATGCCACGCCGCATTGAAGCAGTCATTTCTGCAAAAGGATTCCCGACCAAGTATTGAGTGCATAACTGAACATAATTATGTGAGGGTTGACTTTTTTTTTGTATTAAAAACACTTCTTTTATTGGTCGGATGAAATATGCAAATTTTTTGAGATAGGAATTTTGGGTTTTCATGAGCTGTATGCCAAAATCATCAGTATTAAAACAATAAAAGACCTGAAATATTTCAGTTGGTGTGCAATGAATCTAAAATATATGAAAGTTAAATTTTTATCACAACATTATGGAAAATAATTAACTTTATCACAATATGCTAATTTTTTGAGAAGGACCTGTGTATATATATATATATATATATATATATATATATATATATATGTATATTTATGTATATTTACACATGTAATTAAATACATATTTTAAGTGTTATTAAGATTAATTAATAAGAAAAAAATTAGATCGGATCATGAGCTGCCTTAAGATTCCCATCCCTACTGTGCAATGATTTATTGCTTGTCTTTGTCGACTAATACAGAAGGTAGAGAACTTAAAGTAATCGCATATTAAATCGCAATCGCAATATTGGTTAAAAAAATCGCAATTAGATTATTTTCCATAATCGTTCAGCCCTAGCAAGAAGTCATTTCAGGGAGGTATATCTTGGTGACTGGATTGTTGACGGGGGGTGGCGGGTTGACTACCTTTCGTGAGGCACACTCGCAAGGTCTCTCGCTCTCTCCCTGTCTGCCATGCTCGCGCTATGTATGTTATGCGCGCAGTATGTTCTGTCTCGCATGCGCGCTCTAGATTCCGGCAGCTTTGAACTAATTTTCGGGCATCAGGGAGACGCTATCAATATGCGGGAGACTCCCGGGAGACTTGGGATGTCTGCAATGGCCACAGACAATTTGAGGAAGTGGTGGGGGAAGTGACGTATGCCATAAAGCAGTAGGGTTGGGCCGATGGACGATATCATCGTCCATCGTCATGGCTGACAGACATCACGATGTTTAGCCGGCATCGCGATCCCATGGTGATCCCATGCCATCGCGATTTCCATGGTGACGCTTCATGCTTGGTACGTGATTCACCACAGCCAAAATAGCGCGGTATGAAAGATGAAGCGCTTTAATTTATAAATATTAACAAACTTGCTTACCATCAACTATCTTCTATTCCGATTCTCAAATATGTGTAAGTGAGTTTGTTTTGTTGTTTAAAAAACCTTTTATAAATGATCTTGATTTGTAACGTGAGATGGGCGCTGTCATGTTTGTTTGTGCGAGATTCCTGTCTGTTTGATTTATTACAGCGCGTGAATTAATCAGTTTCTCCTGAAATACATGATAGTGGCTGGTGAATTGGGAGGAAAATAGAGTTAACTTTATAGTTATTTACACTGTGTGTCTGATATGAATAAAACCGTCGGCAAATATATTTGAATGGTTTATTGCTGCTTCCATAGACACCATTGTGTATTTTACAAACTATAAATGTATTGTTTTGCTATAAAGTGTATGTATTTAAATGTCTGAAACCTAAAATAAACATTTTGTGGTTAAAAACACTGAACAGTTGTGATATAGCCTTTGACAAGCACTGAGCGCGTCCGTCTTTGGCTCAGCGCCAGCCATAGCGCGAAAGCACATTTTGAATCTGGCAGTGATGTCACGTCACTGTACATTCGCTCCTTAGTGGTCAGCTGCTGCAGATCTTGCCGAAATCGAAATTGCTGATGAGATATAGAGGAAAATATCTAGTGGAAAATGAGAATGTTACCCCCCCCAGCCCCCCACCCCCACCCCCCGCTCCCGATATCATCGTCCATCACGATGTTTCACTGTAGATATCGCCCAACCCTATAAAGCAGTCGAATTTTGTAGTTCTTTTTGTGCACGGGTTCCTACCCGAAACCCGAAGTTACATAGTGCCGGAAAAAGCGATACAGACCACGTCAGGCTATGGCAGACGTGTCATTTAACTTATTTTAAGTCGATGTCATCACAAGGGTCTTGAAAATATATTATGAAGGTTGAAAAACTACATAGTGTTACTTTA
Organism: Gila orcuttii; assembly: GCA_026230005.1. NCBI lineage: Eukaryota > Metazoa > Chordata > Actinopteri > Cypriniformes > Leuciscidae > Gila > Gila orcuttii. Next base: position 17,841,385 of record JAPDVR010000020.1, read on the forward strand.
AGACAGAATTTCCTGGATTAATTTGTAGACTAACTGATCTATAAATGAACATCCATCCCAGGACATTGTGTGTGATATTGTTAAATCTTGTATAGTGTTTCTTAAATTTTGTATTTATTTCACGCTTGCTTTATGAGAGAACTACTAGTTAATGTAACCCCACCTTGGGGTGCGCAATATGGCAAAAATATCATATCATGATTTAAAAAAAATAAAAAAATAAATGATTTTATCACAATTATTTTTTGCATATTGATTTTACTATTTTGCAAGTAACTGAGCATTACAGCATAACTAATGTCCCTATTTTAAAAACAAAGCCTTACAAGTTCACAAAATATAAAAAAAAAATGGCAGACATTTAGGCCAAAGTGGCAAAGATAAAAAAAAATCATTATTTTTTTGTTATTAAAAAAGCACTAAAGTACGAAGGGAGAGGAAGCAAATTTTCAGTGAGGTTGTCAAAAATAGTCGTTCATCAAGAAATTGTTGCTATTGTTCTTCTTATTAAATAAAATATTGATACTGAATATTACACTATAGCATTATATTCAGGGCTCGGCAATAAGGACTGTCCGACGGCCCCGGCCCAGCAAGAACAAACGGCAAGGCCCATGTCTAACCACACAAGAGTCATAAATCCTCCCAACTATTAATTCAAACAAGTTATGATTGATTATTTATATTTCTTTTGAGCTAATTGGTAACAATTAATTAACATTAGAGCAAATGTATTAAAAAAATATTTGGTGATTTACTAAATCTTTCATTTCAGACCTGACGGTAGAGATTAAGGAGAGTGAAGAACCGGATGAAGCGGAGGAGGAACATCGTGTCAAAACTGAAGAAAAATCTTTGAGTTGCTCACAGACTGGAAGTAAACCTGTACTGAGAAGAGCCAACAAAAAATTCACTTGCTCTCAGTGTGGAAAAAGCTTCCCATACAAACAAAGTCTTAAAGATCACATGACAGTTCATGGTGAAGAGAAACCACACACATGTGATCAGTGTGGGAAGAGTTTTTCACTAGGATACCTTAAGTTTCACATGAAAATCCACACTGGAGAGAAGCCGCACACATGTGATCAGTGCGGGAAGAGTTTTGCATTAAAAGGAAACCTGAAATATCACCTGAGAATCCACAGTGTAGAAAAGCCGCACACATGTGATCAGTGTGGGAGGAGTTTTACACTAAAAGGACAGCTTAAGAGACATATTGAAATCCACACTGGAGAGAAGCTGCACACGTGTGATCGGTGCGGGAAGATATTCACAGTGAAAAGAGACCTTAATAATCACATGAAAATTCACACTGGAGAGAATCTGCACAAATGTGATCAGTGCGGGAAGAGTTTCACAATGAAAAGAGACCTTAATAATCACATGAAAATTCACACTGGAGAGAAGCCGTACCCATGTAATCAGTGCGGGAAGAGTTTCTCGAAAAAAGGATACCTTAATAATCACATGAAAATTCACACTGGAGAGAAACTACACACATGTGATCAGTGTGGGAAGAGTTTCATATATAAGCAAAATCTTCAACACCACATGAAAGTTCATAGTGGAGAGAAGCCGCACACATGTGATCAATGTGGAAAAAGTTTTGCCCTAAAACATCTCCTAAACAGACACAAGAAAATCCACACTGGAGAGAGGCCACACAAATGTGATCAATGCGAGAAGAGTTTCATAATTAAATCAAAGCTTATGTATCATATGAAAATCCACACCGGAGAGAAGCCGTACAAATGTGATCAATGTGGGAAGAGTTTCACAGTGGAAAGAGACCTTAATAATCACATAAAAATCCACACCGGAGAGAAGCCGTACAAATGTGATCAATGTGGGAAGAGTTTCACAGTGGAAAGAGACCTTAATAATCACATGAAAATTCACACTGGAGAGAAGCCGCACACATGTGATCAGTGTGGGAAGAGTTTCACTCTAAAATGTCTCCTTAAGAGACACATTGAAATCCACTCTGGAGAGAGGCCTTATAAATGTGATCAATGTGAGAAGAGTTTCATATATAAGCAAATTCTTCAACACCACATGAAAGTTCATAGTGGAGAGAAGCCGCACACATGTGATCAATGTGGAAAAAGTTTTGCCCTAAAACATCTCCTAAACAGACACAAGAAAATCCACACTGGAGAGAGGCCACACAAATGTGATCAATGCGAGAAGAGTTTCATAATTAAATCAAAGCTTATGTATCACATGAAAATCCACACTGGAGAGAAGCTGCACAAATGTGATCAGTGTGGGAAGAGTTTCACACTAAAAGGAGGCCTTAAAGAACACATGACAATCCACACTGGAGAGAAGCCGCACACATGTGATTAATGTGGGAAAAGTTTTGCCCTCAAATTTCTCCTAGAGAGACACAAGAAAATCCACACTGGAGAAAAGCCGCACAAATGTGATCAATGTGGGAAGAGTTTCATAATTAAATCAAAGCTTATGTATCACATGAACATCCACACCGGAGAGAAGCCGCACAAATGTGATCAGTGTGGGAAAAGTTACACACTAAAAGGATCCCTTAAGGATCACATGACAATCCACACTGGAGAGAAGCCGCACACATGTGATCAGTGCGGGAAGAGTTTCAGATTCACAAGTTCATTTAGACTACATCTGCGTTTTCATTCTGGAGAAAAACCATTTAACTGTAATCAGTGCAGTAAAAAATTTCTTTTGGCAGGTTCCCTGAAGAAGCACATGAACGTTCATTTAAAGGAGAAGCCTCACGTGTGTTCTTTGTGTGGAAAGGGATTTTCATTGGTGAATGGTTTAAAATTACACCAGAAAAGACACAGCGGTGTGAAGAATCATGTGTGCTATGTTTGTGGAAAAACCTATTTTACAGAGGGTGAACTAAAGCAGCACCAGAAAAAAAGCTGCACACAATAAGGATCAAAATCCACACCGGAGAGAAGCCGCACACATGCTATCAATGCAGGAAGAGTTTCAGAAGTGTACAGCCTTTGAAATTACATCTGTGTTCTCCTTCTGGAGAAAGAAGCATGAGAAAGTTGATACAAAGGGGAAGCCTTACACGTTTTTTTTTGTTTTGTTTTTTTTTTTTTGTGAAAAAAGTTTTACACGACTGAGCGCTTTTAAAGTACAACAGAAAACGCATACCAGTGTTAAAGCAGTGTGAAATACATTTGTGAAACAAATGTGAAAAAAATTAATTGACTTCCCTACTCATAATCGGTGGCAGCTCCAGAAATGTTCTGTTGCAGGTGCTATGGGGATGCTCAACACTTAATAGACGGTTCTTTGAATTTTTTGGCCGATTGTTCGGTTTTGTTGTTTGTTGGGGGGGGGTCTCTCGCTCTCTCTACCTTGCGCGCGCTACACGGTTTGGAGCTCGCGAGCTCTAGATTCTGGGAGATTTGAACTAATTTGCACCCATCAGGGAGCCGCTATCAATATACGGGAGACTTGGGATATATGCAAATGTTCACCGGGCGCTGCGTCCACTGGCCAAAGAAGATCGTCTGTTTGGGCCTCATGTTATTTTAGACTAAATATGTATTTTTAAATTATTATTTAATACCCATTTTTAACAACATGAAAAAGACTATTCAAACATGACATTAAAATATAAATATAAAAAATTACTGACATTTCTTGGGGGTGCTGCGCGGGTGCTATGCTGCCCTACAAAGCAAAAAGGCAGTAACTGCATTTTTGGTAAAAATTAGTTATCATTTTCATGACATTCAAGGCATCCTTTGTTATGTGACAAAACATCTTATCTCAAATGTGTGTTGTTTTGGAGAAAAATGGTAGTCGTTTGTACAGTAACTGCAAAAACCCCTAGTGAAACAAAGCAAGAGTACAGTAACATCCATTACTGTATTCTTGTTATGTTTTACCTAACAAAAAATAACCGTGTTGCTGCGCAGTGTAGTTACTGTTGCCATGGTGAACATGTACACAGCTGATTTCGCGGCATCCTCACGGGACGGTTTTAACATTTGTGATTTCACCCTTCTAAAGCCCCGTTCACACTACAAGCGACTTTGTCGCTGCATGTCGCCAGTGGCTGGCGATGAGGTCGCTAGTGGGCGTTCCAACTACTGGTTGCCTTTATGAATGGCATCCAATGATGTGGAGAAGGATCATGCGCGCTCCACTCCTATTGGTTGTCGCTCCCGAAAGTCGCTCTTCATTTGCATAAAGTTAAACAGATCTCAACTTTGTCGCGTCGCCAGACACGCCCCATCCGGTCGCCAACGGTCGCTGTCGCGCGTATCGCCGGAAATCGCCCGCTCCCCATTGAAATGAATGGTATCGTGTCGCTTTGTCGCTTGTAGTGTGAACGGGGCTACTTCACACAAATTTTGTTTGAGATGGCACAAAGCCGGGGAAAGAAGATGGTCGAACTGGCGTTGAAAAGAAAATACGCGGAGTACAGTGGCAGATTAAACATTTAGAGGCTAGGCTATCACAATATAAACACCTGTCAGCCGCCAGGGCGGGACTTCCTCTCAGAGGTCCATTCAGATAGCATTATGCTAATTGACCGGCGATGTTTTAAATAGCTTTGCTTACCTGCCCCCTGATCCTCCCTGCTCCTAGCTGTAACTTCACATCATCGCCGATGCCATGTCATCATTTTGTTGTTCATGTCACAAAGTTATAATCCAACCCGCGGTGAAAAAATATTCAATAACTAGAAAAGCACTCGGAGAGCACTAACCTCTGTCAAGGCGTGATCTTCTTCGGTCTTATTAGCCTACATGAGCGGCGTCTTCTTTTATCATAGGCTAATCATTCACGGCGTTATTGTCCAGCAGGAGAATATAACTGTCCATAAACACAGCTATCGGTGTAACAGTTATTCTTTAACGTGACAGGTGTCTGTTCAACTTAAAACTGTTTGAAGACTATGTCCGCTGTTTAGATAAGTTAGCGAGTTGTGAGCAAAACTGACATCTTTCTCTTTACTGTTGTAAGCATCCATGCTTTCAACAAAAGCAAACTTCTGCAGACAGAGCGAGCCAGCAGGTATTTACGCCCCCCCCTTAGCGCTCAGGCTCAAACACATTGGTTCCTGTTCCTAAGCATTTATTTATTGCACGGTTTCTTCTTCTGAATATATAATTATATATTTAATTTGGATTCCCCTTAATTATATTAACCTATGAAAATGTTGTCCCTCTGCATGACTGCAAGCTTCTAAGTTTTATCCTATTATTGTAGGCCTAATGTAACTTATGAAGCCAGGCTTCGTTTTTGTGTGTTGGCTTTTCTTTCTTCACTTTCATTAAGGGTGCAAAACTAATCATTTATTGTGTTAGCCTAATGCATGCACTATTTTGTCATGGACCTAATTTAAGTTATTCCCTGTACAATGAAATATTATGATATACAGACATCATCTGTAATCTTTGTCCTCTCATGTAATGCCACCAAACAGGAGGGTGTTTTGGTATTCCCTGCCTGTGAGCAATGTTGTGGAGGATGAGGAGTAATAAACATTGCTACAAAGTGGTTCTAGACTTTATATAAAAAAAAATATGCATATGAAATGTGGTGTTCATCAATTATTTTTATTATTATTATCATTATTTTATATATATATATATATATATATATATATATATATATATATATATATATATATATATATATATATATATATATATATATATATATATATAATCTACAATCTATTATTAAATGTATGTTTACTAATTTGAAATATCTGTCCCATGTATTCATTTCATTCAGTACTTTGTGTTTATAAACCTACTGAAACAGATACTGCACCATATAAAATCATAAAATTGTTTATCTTAGTTATCATCATAAGAGTTTGAAAAGCCTTAGAAACACTTAGGCAAAATTATTTTGTTTTACTCTGTTGAATTGGAGTTGAACTTGCCTATTATTGCTCCAAAGAAAAGTTGTTTTGTAGTGCTTTAACATTAATGTGATTTGTAGGTATAGCAGATACTACATTACAGATACAGAAACACCCCCAGACACACATTAATCTAATACTCACACATAATAATGTGGTCCTATTCAAAATAAATTGTCCCCATTTGGGCCTTAATACAGCTTAGCAATGTGAGACTTTAAGCAGCCGTTTCAGCACCAGAACAGCTTCCGGGTGGAAAATATTGACCTAAAATGGCCAAATTAGTTTGGGTTTGGTATATCCATGTTCAGGAAAACAAATGGTTCCAATTGTTTCAAATACAGTGTATCTAACACACCCAGAGCCCAAGTTGTGGCAAAATAGTTTTTGGAGAATCTGTAGTTACTGCCTTTTTTCTTGGTATGGTGCCACGTTTTTGGTAAGTAATACAAAGCAAGAATACAGTAACTGCAAAATAGGGGTAAAATATCAAATTAAATATGAGGATTGATATGTACAAAGAATAAGCTAATATAAAGTAACAAAACAGCCACATGTCCAATAATCTACCTACAACTACTTAGGCTGGATGACAGGATAACTTTAAAGTCATTTTTCTCAGTTCTGCACTCTGCGTAGTTACTGCCTTTTTGCTTTGTAGGGCAGTATGGCTATTATAGGGGGAGCTACAGCACCACCTAGGGGACCCCTGGCGCCGCCACTGCTCATAATGTCTGAAATCATAGTTCCTGTTCAGATCCAGAACTTTTAAGTTCAAATAACACAATTTTATGGCTTTCTGAGCCATTTGATGTGTAAATCCATAACATGCCTTGTAAAACTTCAGTTTTTCTTTGTCTTGTTACATTTCAGAAATCAAACTCAAAAACTATTTTGCACCTTTTCACATTCCAAAAACATGAATTCTATCTTTTTCCACGGTCAAAAGACTGTCTAGCACCAACCCTTCCTTCTTCCTTATTCTTCTTCAGAATTATTACGCATACGTACGTAACGTGTTTAACTAGTCAAAATTACGTGATGAAATACAAATAACACCAAATACACATTTATCAAAAAAAAAAAAATCACTCTTGATATAAGGCAAAATATAACAAAATCATGAATGTTATGGCTCTAACACACGTCAAGCAGTGAGAGTTGTTTCTTCCAGAAAATCCTGTCCTAACTAGCCGAAACAAGTTACCAAATAAGTCATCTAAATTCTATAGTAAACTAATTTAATTTTCAAAAACAACGGTTTTAAGTTTGAGATTGAGATTTACTCAGTTTCTCCCAGAAGAACAATATCTAAGAAGTTATATTCCTATATATCATCAGCTTTAGGATATAAATTTAATTATTATACTTTATTATGATTTTTGTATTGTCCTCTTTTTTCCAAACTTCTTATAATGCATATGTGTGACTTTTTCTTTTACTTTCTTTTATGAAAAAAAAGTTGTTGTTTTTTACTACTATGTACTATATGTGCAAAATGTTTGTGTTCAAGTGTACTCTGGGAAGCTGACATGTCTCTGAGATTTTTTTATTAAATTGTTCTTTATTGTTGTGTTAAGAATATCTAGTTTCTCGACAACTTTTGATATATTCACCAAGTGCCTATGTAAGAGAAACGATCATGTCGCTTTGTAACTGGATGCTTCTTTGATTGTCTCCTTCTGGACTTGCTTTGGACACCTTTTAAGTCAATAAAGAGAAATTTCTCATTCGTTTTAACTTTTTAGTTTTTATATTTGTTCACCAAGTAATCATTGACTAAACTTGTTACTCATTTTATCAACAGCTTTTTTTATCAAAGAGACAAGAAAAAATATTAGAATTAAGGAAAGACTATATTTTGCTTTTGCTTGTAAAGTTTTGCATTCCTCCAAGAAACTAGCACTTTTGGCCCCCTCTCTAAACTTTGCATTCCTTAATCCCTTTCAAATTTCCTGCAAGTGAATGTACAATTCCTCAAGGTAACGCAAGTCTTTTGCAAGCAAACTGTCAAATGCTGTCTATGTGTATAGATGGACCTTTGTTATACTTCCTGTTTCTTCTACCATCTTTGTAGTTTTTTCATGTTGACTGGTGGTCCCAGAGGGCTTTCCTTTGTCCTCTGTGCTCCCAGGGATGGAGTCAACGCAAGTTGTGTCTCATGTACAAAAGGTGTCTTTGAACTCTCTTACCCCTTTTCCACCAACGTGGTCCCGGTGCATGCATCCAGTCTGTTCATAAACTGGTCCATGCATTTCCACTGCAGAAAATGTGGAAAATGTATGAAAGAAATAATGTCAAACTGGTTTGTAATAAGTGCAACTGGTAATGCTGCTCTTTGAAACGTTTAATCATCCCTGGCTGATATATTTAGAGATTTAATGTATTATTTTATTTGCAGTGAATTTCATCTAGGGCTGTCGGTGGAAGTCTTTTGTACCGCCAATAAACAGAACAGGAGGAGACGTAACCACATACGTCACACACTTATCGCTTTGAGTCTCTCAGCGTTGAGTCTTCTGAGGTAAGTTGAGCTGTTCACTCTCTGTGCTTCGTATAATATTTATAAATAATACAATTTGTTTAAAGGGGTCCTATAATGCCCTTTCCACAAGAAGTAAAATAAGTCTCTGAGTGTGTTTGTGAAATTTCAGCTCAAAATACCCTACAGATATTTTTTATGGCATGTTGTCGCTTTTTGAGGGTGAGCAAAAACGCGCCGTTTTTGTGTGTCCCCCTTTAAATGCAAATGAGGCGCTGCTCCCGGCACAGAGGGCGGAGCTACAAGAGCTCCTGTGTTAGCAGCTCCGATTACCTCACACAGACACGCACTGGAAATTTCAACAACTTTTAGCCTTTTATGTTTGAACCGGAGTTGGATGAAAATGGAGAGACTCAAGAAGAAGTGACAACGTTTAGAATGCAAAAGGACATTTCTGAATGGTTAGTTGATTAATGCATGTAGCTGATGTGGAGTTAACTATCTTCAAGTCATTGATTAGCATATTCTGTCATGATAATCTATAAATCGTTCCTGGGGGCAGAGTTTATGTAAGGTTTAGGGTTAGTGATGTCACCAGCTGTTTGTTGTAGTCCTTAAAAAGTGATTAATGTAATAGAAGATATCTCCCTTTCCTTTGAACTTTGAGCGTCGTAAGTTTGCAGACGTTGTTTATGCTCAAACAGCAACATTACACACTAACTAAAGTTAAAACAGTGAAATCATAATCAACCACCCCTTTAAGTAACATTTTAAAAAGACAATTTCTGGATTGTTTTCTTCGACTGTAGCATGCCTCTTTTCTGACCTCTGCTTACATTTAAAGCAGCAGACAACAATGTGAGGAACTAATGTTAAATTCACTCAGACCTGAGTGATTTTGTGTTTTTATATGTTGGTATAAATTATTGTTTCGATGTTTGTAGTGATAATATTCCTGTCAAACCAATTGGGTATTTCATATTTCACTATTTCTCTTTACATTTATCTTTCCAAATTATTTTATTTTCTTTTGTAGTGAACAGCACATTCCAGGGCCTAGTTTAATGTTAGGGCCCCTCCTGTCTGAAACAATGGACAGTTTTGTTACAATTTGATTGGACCTTGGTGAACTAACACAAACAAACTGTCCAACACCATTAGATAAAGATGCTAGGACAACATCCGCCATGTTACTGTCACGTGACCTACCAGCATCAGTTATGTCCTTAATCCTCCATTCATAAATCCTAAAGTGTCCATCATATACGCACTTCAGAATCTCGCCAGAAGTAGCAAGTCGTCCTATAACCTTTTGCCTACTGTATACGAATACTATGAATTAGGACCTACTCTTCTGTTGGTGTACTACTTTTCACATACTATATAGTAGGGAAGGCTTCCATTTCTGACACTGTGTATATTTGATTGAATAAATGTGAGCACTATATATTTCAAAGCCTAAATGTGGCGCTGTTGCATGTTCTACAGGGTCGTGCAACACATTTTAGCGATTCTCGGCTCAAATAAAGGGAATATGATTTTAATAACTGATCATAGATATGATCATGAATCGCCTACAAATTATAATTTACCCTTAACGGGAATATTTTGCCAACGTGTATGGACAACTAAATACAACTGATTATAATCAATTATCCATACAGGGAGGCAAAAATAGATACATTTCCTATATCAATAATCAATCAGAAGTATTATAATTAAATATTAATATATCAATTGTCTAGAATAGATCGATTCTCAGGATAACTCTTAATGGGATTAATTGTTATCGAATAATCTTTTTGTCCAGCAAACTGACTGTAGGATCTTTTATCAAATCTCAAGAGGAGTTATCCTTCTTATAGACTTTCAAAAAAGACTGTTTCTCTGGCCATGAAAAACAGCCTTCTCGTTCTATAAAAGAAAATACTATTTAAAGTATCAACACTTGTAAAGCTGTAGCTTTGACCGAACATTAAAGGGACTTTGTAATATGAGCAAGAGACAGAGTCAATTAATGAATATACATATAGATTTAATAAAGGAAACACTACGTATACCGGTGACTAGAATTACATGGAATAAAATGTATATACAACACAATAAAGCAACAAACAATAAAAGAGAATGAGAATAAAAAGAATGATAGGAAGAGGTAGAAAGTGGTCAACAGTATGGCAAAATCACAGACAAAACCTTGAGAGAGAACCAACACGGAATCACCATCACCCTAAATGGCCAAACAACCGTAACAGCTTTTAGATCTCGACATGAAATACTATACTTGCATTGTTTCTTTGAGTGGTTGAGGAAAGAAAGCGTGTTGTCTTTCCTTCAGAGCTTAGCATTCTCTGTGGTTCTTCCGGGGCGAAAGGAGCCGCAGCAGATTTAAAGGTCCCTTGAAAGTGAAGTTACTCGGAGAAGATAATTCAGGCTAAGTTCATTTCACTCGACTGTGGAAATGAACAAAGTAGAATACGAAACGGGAAAACAAACTTAACGAAAACTGAAGAGAAAACAAAAAGACAAACTGAAGACAAAACAAGACGAACTGGAGAAGGTTGAAGAGCAGCTTGAAGAGGATTGAAGAGGGTTCAAGAGAGAGAGAAACCGATGGTCAATGACTTTAAAGGCAGTTCGAGTTCCTACCTTCCGGAGTGAACTGACTAATCGACTTGGAGTTCTGTGAGCGGGAAATAATCTCTTTGTCTCTGTTAAAGGCTCATTTGCATAGTTTATGACATTGTAAGAAAATGTAATTTCTACTCCCGAATGCTGGTGCACTTAGAATAATACATTTTACTGTAATTTCATATATATTTCTGGCTCGGTCAGACCGAGAGGATTCTGAAGGTATCAAGAACTGCACAAAAAAAGCTTAGAAATACAGAGATACATCTTAATGCATAATTACACGCACTTATAGTTCATTTAATTCTACGATCAAATCATAGGGACCCCAATATGATATGGGTGCGCAGGCAAGCATAAAAACATATAGAATATATCTTAGTAATGTCTTTATATGAGGAAGTTAATGAAAAGGTCCGTGTGTGCGTGTGTGTGTGTGTGTGTGTGTGTGTGTGTGTGTTTGTCATGTCTTTGCTTCAGTCCCCTGGCATTCCTTTCTTTCCGTGGGTGTTGAGCGATACGAATCTATTTGAAGCTCACGCGTTCGAGTTTATGGCTGTTTGTTTTTCCTCTCGCGTATGCCACAAAAGTGTCAATGGGGCAATTAGGCGCCGGCTCTCTGTCGCTCTTACTTGTGATTCAGATTGGATGAGTCACAGGTTGCGAGCTTTAGGAATCCTAGAATGGTTAAGTCATGTGAGACTGTCCAGATACGCTACAACGTTCTAGAAAGCCTTAAAGACATTACCTTCAGACTAAAATGATATCATCCATAAAAGTCGCACAAAACTCCAAACTTCAATTCATGAAATTCTACTCATCACTTCTCTCCAACACTTTTCAATTGTAAATAACAAATGTGGAATTCCACATTTCCACATAAGTCCACATAAAACGTCTCGGTTACATATGGTAACCCTCGTTCCCTGAAGGAGGGAACGGAGACGTAGGTCGTGACCGACCAATAGGAATCTCGTTAGAGAGGCAATCTACTTCGAGGAAAACTAAAACAAGCCAATACACATTGGCGTGCAATCATTTGCATCAGCTGCGCGCCCTCGTTAGCGTGGGTATAAACGAGCAGCTGGTGGATTGCACTTCAGTTTTCGCTGAGGAGCCAACCTGATAAGCTGGCCGTCCCGGCGGGAGACAGCAGATGTGGCGACAGGACCTACGTCTCCGTTCCCTCCTTCAGGGAACGAGGGTTATCATATGTAACCGAAACGTTCCCTATCAGTCGGTCACTACAACGTAGGTCGTGACCGACCAATAGGAATCCCTACCAAAGCACCACAGCTGCTGAACCCCATCCAGCGCCCTGAGCAAGCCTTCTACCCCTTCTTGCTTGGAAGGACGATAGGAGGAGGCTTACACAGAGTGTACCCGACACTGTTGTTCCACCCACACAGTGAGACATTGGATAACACTGGGAAACGTTTAGGAAGGAGAACGCTGCGGAAGCCACTTCTTCAAAGAGTTATGTGGAAAATAAGTATGGACTAACCCGAGGTTGTACTGCATACGAAATAATGGGTGACTTAGCCCAAGGGAAAGACACGGGCTTCCGATAGGAGTATCCGTGGAAAATATACACATATGGGATCCCCGTAGGGTCACACATATGGAACCCAGCCCAGATCCGGCTCTCAAGGATTCAGTGGATAAAGGCATGGCACTGGACGCTCCGCCATGTCCGGGCCGAGGGGTTTTGGAGGACTCGACAGGTTTTTCACTCTGGAGCAATAAGGGTGTGCACGGTAGCGTGCAGCAAGCCGACAGAGCCGGGCCTCTCGGTGCCTCTACCCGTTTAGGGTGAGAACACGGGAGGACACCGGCTCTACACGTAGGCTATAAAATCTAGCGAACGTGTTAGGTGTCGCCCAGCCCACAGCTCTACAGATATCTGTTAGTGAGGCGCCACGAGCCAGCGCCCAGGAGGATGCAACGCCTCTCGTGGAGTGTGCATGCAATTCGTCGACCGAAAATGCGTGCAGGTCTCCTACCCTCTTGATAGAGGCCAGTGCAACCAGTAGCAAAGTCTTCATGGAGAGAAGCTTTAAGTCTACTGATTGCAAAGGCCCAAAGGGAGCATCCTGAAGTGCTCGAAGCACCAGGGAAAGGTCCCAAGAGGGTATAGCGGGGGGTCGAGGAGGATTTAATCGTCTCGCCCCCCTGAGAAACCTGACGACCAGGTCGTGCTTCCCAACTGTTCTGCCATCTATGTGGTCATGATATGCTGAAATAGCTGCAGCATGAACTTTAAGGGTGGAGGGAGACAGCCTTCGCTCCAACCCTTGCTGCAAGAAGGAAAGCACGGACCCTATCGAACATCTTCGGGGGTCTTCTCGGCGAGAAGAACACCAATCGATGAACAGGTTCCACTTCAGGGCGTAAACACGTCTTGTGGACGGCGCCCGTGCTGAAGTGATGGTGTTAAGTACCTCTGGGGGTAAGTCACCTAGAACCTCCGCGTCCCATCCAGGGACCAGACATGGAGTTTCCAGATGTCTGGACGCGGGTGCCATAGGGTGCCCCGTCTCTGAGTCAGAAGATCCTTCCTCAGAGGAATGGCCCAGGGAGGGACTGGGGACAAGGAGCAAGAGTTCTGGGAACCATGTTCGGGTGGGCCAGTAAGGCGCCAGTAGAAGGAGCTGATCCTCGTCCTCCCTGACTTGGCACAGTGTCTGCGCAAGTAGGCTCATTGGGGGAAACGCATATTTGCGGAGGCCCCGGGGCCAGCTATGTGCCAGTGCGTCCGTGCCGAGTGTTCCCTCGGTCAGGGAGTAAAACAGATGGCAGTGGGAGGTCTCTGAGGAGGCAAACAGGTCTACCTGAGCCTCCCCGAACTCTCTCCAAATCAGCTGAACCGCCTGGGGGTGGAGTTGCCATTCTCCCGGAAGCACAGCTCGTGATAGCTCGTCGGCCACACTGTTGAGCTTGCCGGGGACATACATGGCTCGAAACGACCTCAGATGCTTCTGACGGGTGAGTTGCAACATGCGACGGGAGCGTAGACCACCTTGTCGGTTGATGTACTTAACGGTCGCAGTGTTGTCCGTACAAACCAGCACGTCCCTGCCCTGTAGCCGTCTTTTCAAGCGGGTCAGGGCGAGATGTACTGCTAGCAACTCGAGGCAGTTGATGTGCCAATGCAGTCGAGGGTCCGTCCACACCCCTGACACTGCATGCCCGTTGTACGTGGCACCCCAGCCGGTGGCAGAGGCATCTGTGAATACCACAGCATGCCTGGACACCTGTTCCAAGGGGACTCCTGCCCGCAGGAACGAGGGGTCTGACCACGGGCTGAAGGTCTGGCGGCACGCCGGTGTGATTGCCACCCGGTGAGTGCCATGATGCCACGCCCATCTTGGGACTCAGCCGTGAAGCCAGTGCTGAAACGGTCTCGTATGAAGCAGGCCTAGCGGGGTTAACGCTGCTGCTGCTGCCATATGCCCCAGGAGCTTCTGAAAGAATTTCAGTGGAACCGCCATCCTGCCTTTGAATGTAATCAAGCAGTTCAGCACCGACTGAGCACGCTGCTCTGTGAGGCGCGCTGTCTGTGCGACCGAATCCAACTCCATACCGAGAAAAGAGATCTTCTGCACAGGGGAGAGTTTGCTCTTTTCCCAGTTGACCTGAAAACCCAGCTGGCTGAGGTGCCTGAGCACGAGGTCCCTGTGTTCGCAAAGCTGATCTCGAGAGTGTGCTAGTATGAGCCAGTCGTCGAGATAGTTCAGGATGCGAACGCCCTGTTCTCTCATGGGAACAAGGGCCCCCTCCATGACTTTCGTGAAGACACGGGGGGACAGGGACAGCCCGAACGGTAAGACCTTTTACTGATATGCTTGACCCTCGAACGCAAAGCGCAGGAACGGCCTGTGTCGAGGAAGAATCGAGACATGAAAGTCCTTCAGGTCGATCGCTGCAAACCAATCTTGGGGACGGATGCATTCGAAAATGCGTTTCTGCGTGAGCATTTTGAACGGTAGCTTGTGAAGGCTCCGATTCAAAACTCGCAGGTCCAAGATCGGTCGTAACCCACCGCCTTTCTTGGGTACGTTGTAATGAAGTAGGGACTGTAATGCCCTAACCTTATATCGGCTGGAGGGACCGGCTCTATCGTGTCTTTCGCCAGTAGGACTGCGATCTCCGCACGCAAGACATGGGCATCGGCTGCTCTCACTGTAGTGGAGTGGATGGCACGAAACTTGGAGGGACGCCGGGCGAACTGAATCGCATAGCCGAGCCTCATGGTTCGAATGAGCCAGCGAGACGGACTGGGGAGCGCTAAGCAGGCTCTCAGAGACCGTACAAGCGGGACCAAAGGGACCGTAGGCGTACCCGGAGTGGGGCAGCGAGGTGGAACACAGGGACACGGCTCGGGAGGCCCTCTCTGGGAGGCGGCCCGTAGCGGAGTCTGTGTGCACTGAGCAGCACTTACCTGGTTCCACGGGGCAGGAGGTGCAGGAGGCGGCTCTATGGCGTTCTCGGACCGCACTCTGCTGCCCGCTGGCGATAGAAGAGGCGGATGAGAGTGGGGAAGATCCTGTCCTCCCACTGCTCTCCAGGCCCTCTTCAGACCCAGAGACGAAGGGATCCGCTCTATTAAACATTTGGGTACCACTGGTTTTGAGGCCAGCGGCAAACAGAGCAGTTTTCCACCCAGCCCTCTTCCGGGGGAAGGAGCGGTGGGGTCACCGTCTCCTATAGAGCAGTTCCATCCATCTCCGGGTCGCCCATCCTGGGGCCACTTACCTGTACTGGTTTTGCCGCCCTTCTTGGCAGGGGCCTGGACGGGCGGGGCAGCCTGCCTGCGACTGGCTCCACGGCGCCGTTTAGGTGGAGGCTGCTGCTGCGGCGTGGGAGCAGGGGCAGACGCAGGACGACGCCCTCAGCGACGAGCAGACTGAGCAGCCGCAGGCGGTGGGGTAAGGGCAGGAGCTGACCACCGCGGCAGAATGTGTTTGATAGCCTCTGTCTGCTTTTGTACAGCCAAGAACTGCTGGGCGAAGTTCTCGACCGCGTAGCTGAAGAGGCCGGTCTGGGACACGGGGGAGTTAAGGAACCAGAGCTTGTTGGTCTCCCTCATGTCAGCCAGACACAGCCAGAGATGACATTTCTGGACCACCAAGGTGGACATCGCATGACCCACTGATCGCGTGGTGACCTTCGTCGCACGAAGCGCGAGGTCCGCTGCGGCACGGAGTTCTTGGAGAACTTGTGGATCATGACCACCCTCGTGCAGGTCCTTCAGTGCCTTGGCCTGATGGACCTGCAGCAACGCCGTGGCGTGCATGGCAGAGGCAGCTTCCCCACAGGCCTTGTAAGCCTCGCCAAATAGGTCCGACAAGAACCTACAGGCCCGGGAAGGAAGACACGGTGCTCCACGCCAAGTGGAGTTAGGGCACAGCTGCATGGCAGCGGCCTGCTTCACTGGCGGGATACGCGTGTATCCCTTAGCTGCCCCACCATCAAGGGTGGTGAGGGAGGAGGGGCCACAGAGACGGTTTCTGGCAGTAAAAGGTGCCGTCCATGTCTCTGTGAGCTCCTCATGCACTTCTGTGAAGAAAGGCACCGGGGTGGGTCGCTGAGAACCAGCGTGCACCACCCCGAGATACCAATCATCCAGCCTCGAGGGCTCGGGACGCGGTGTTTTTTTCCACTCGAGCACAATCCTGTTGGCGGCCCGGGAAAGCAAGGCCATCATCTCCAGGTCCGACTCGGGCACCGCTGGCACACCCGAAGGAGGCAGCGGGTCCGAGCTGTCATCCGCAGAGACTTCTGACCCACCCTCCGATGCAGCGATCGACATCTGGTCGTCTGGTACACACCTCGAGAATGGTCCAGCCCGTTCATCTGGTAGCTCAGCTGGCTGTGGAGCCTGAGAGGGAATGGGGGTTCCTAGGGGGTTGGTTCCCCGAAGGAAGCGGGCTCACCGTGATCCTCAGGTCTCCCGTGTTACTGTCTGAAGGCAGATGCACGGGGACTCCGCCCCTTTGCAGGAACGAGAGTCTCAACCTCAGCTCCGAGATGGTCATCTTCCCACAATGGGTACATGACTCATCCACAAACGCTGCCTCAGCGTGTTCGAGGCCCAGACACACGAGGCAGCAAGCGTGACCATCCCGTAACCCCAGGTAACGACCACATCCAGAAACACACAAATAGAACGTCATCCTTTTTTTTTTTTTTTTTTTTTTAAAGACACGAACTATCTGTGATTGCTCTTTTAGAGACTTTTCTCACAAGTGACTAGGTTAGAACCTTGAGATTAACAATGAAGTAATCATTAAAACAAAGTTTGCTTTACCTAGTAACAGAAAGGTTTGTAAATGAAGAACCAATCATATTAATGTCATTTGACATACCTCCCATTGTATAAAAACTGTTGTATCTGTGTTAACTGGGGGAATTCTCAATGGAATTTGTCTGAGATCCACCAGCCTTGTTTTTACTTGGGAGATTCTCTGAGTATTGCTCGAGAACTCTCCTGGCCGTAATTAAAAGCATATAAAGGACATTTGCTGGAGTCCGTCTGATATTTCTGCTGCGCAGCAGGCTAGTTTAGGGTAAGTTAGAAAACAAGTTAGAATTAATACAATGTAAACTCGGCTGTAGTTGACTGTAGACTCGCTGGAGTATAGGATTAGACGGATGCTGTAGTCGACTGTAGACTCGCTGAAGTATAGGATTAGACGGATGCTGTAGTCGACTATAGACTCGCTGAAGTATAGGATTAGATGGATGCTGTAGTCAACTGTAGACTC
Organism: Gila orcuttii; assembly: GCA_026230005.1. Classification (NCBI taxonomy): domain Eukaryota; kingdom Metazoa; phylum Chordata; class Actinopteri; order Cypriniformes; family Leuciscidae; genus Gila; species Gila orcuttii. The sequence goes on from JAPDVR010000020.1 coordinate 17,859,152, forward strand.
GCTGAAGTATAGGATTAGACGGATGCTGTAGTCGATTGTAGACTCGCTGATGTATAGGTAGGGAGCTGAAGCTGTAGTCGACTGTAGACTCGCGAAAGTGTGAACTCAGCTAACGTCAATGTATAGGCGCGCTGGAGTATAAGTTATTCTAGGGTAGGTTAGGTTTAGGGAAAAATCCACTACAAATGCGTATTTGCTGAATGTTGACAGTAAATGAGAAAATGTTATTGTTTGCCTTTCTGTTACTCATAAAAGCAAACACTAAGATAGACACAGCCAGAGATGGCATTTCTGGACCACCAAGGTGGTCTTATAAGATAAGATAAGAAAAACTTTATTGTCTATCACAAGTGACAGAAATTTGTCTTTGACAAGACAGGCTCAGATGACATAAAAAAACACATACAAAAACATGGATACACTCAAGACAATTAGCCACATTAGCTGTCCAGATATATGTATTCTATATATGGTTATTCAGTAAATAGCCGTGGGAATGAAATAATTTTTATATATGTTTTTCCTTGCAAGTGGGACTCTGTAACATCGACCTGATGGCATTAACTGAAAAGATTGGTTTAGGGGGTGGGTGGGATCCTGTGTGATTGTAGTGGCTTTCCTCAATATTGACCGGGTATGAAGTTCTGTCAAGGGAATTTGAGGGGAGCCTATTATCTTACTGGCCTGATTTATTATTTGTGTAAGTTTTTTTTTTTTTTTTTTTTGCTAGACGGTAAGGCCATTATACCAGACTGAAATATTGAAATTGAGTATGGATTCAATGAGTGAGATTCAATGAGTGAGATAGTTAAAATGTCCTTGCTCACATTAAAATCTCTAAGTTTCCTCAGCAGGTGTAAGCGCTGCTGGGCTTTCTTATACACAGTTTCAGCATGCTGTGAGAAAGACAGAGATGTGTCCATCTCTGTCCCAAGGTATTTAAAAACATTGACTTGTTCAACTGGCTGTCCATTGATGCTGAAGGGTTGAAACATTTGCTGTGTATTCTTAGTTTCCCTGCTCTGACAGCACAGCTCCTTGGTTTTATCTATGTTAAGCTCCAAGGAAATTTCTTGGAATGTTGTGACCAGATTATTAACTGTCTGATGGTAATCAGACAGTGACTTGGTATCAGACAAGTGGGCTACTAAGGCCATATCATCAGCATACTTAAAAGGAAACATTCCATCTCTGTTACAGGATATATTGTTTGTGTAAACAGAGAAAAGAGCAGGAGAGAAAACACATGTTTAAAAGCTGTTTCCTAGAATTAAAACCGTTCACACGCACCTGTTGTGGTCTGTCCTGTAAAAAGTTCTTAATCCATAAAATCGGTATTGGGTGGACCTGAAGCTCGACTAGATGTTGCAGAAGTGTGTGTATATGTACAGTATTAAAAGCAGAGGAAAAGTCCTGTAAGAACTGATTTTCCTGTTAAAATAAAACTCACCCTGCAATAAAGCCATAAAATGCACCCTGGAGAGAAGATCGCAAAGACAGAGCAACAGGACATTGTCCTGTCCAAACATTTGCCCCTTATCTCTGTATCCCCCCTCTCCCCCTGAGTCAAGTCACCAAAAGTTCACTAAGAATGCCTATATATCACATATTATGTATCTTGTGAATCTATTGTTTTTCCTTTTCATATTTGGGTTCATTTTAAATGTCTCAGTGCGATTGGTAAAATGGTCTTAATTTCATTGCAGTCATTGATATTATAAGAAACATTGAGAACTTAAGAGAATCCTGTTCTCCTCCATTGATGATAGTAGTCCTAACCTGACAGCTTGTGTCAAGATGATTTATGACCCTATGATTGACAGGTGGGCGGGGCTAACCTTTGACCTTCCGGGGGTCCTCCGGAGGTCCCTTTGATGTAGGGATTAACCTTTGACCTATCGATCGATCAAGTTGACAGTTGTCTTTGATCCGTGGTATGGCAGCTGTGGGGTATAATAATTTATTTTGACAGTTGTCTTTGCCCTGTTGACCTGGAAATGATCCGTCATTTTGCCAGTTGGTTTTGATCCGGGTATGATATATCAAGTTGACGGCTAGTTTTGAACTTTTGACCCAGGTATAATAAGTTATTTTGACAGGCGTTTTTGATGTTAACATAATGAAGATAAGCTTTGATGATAATGGTTTGTCAGAAGTGACAGAAGGTTTGAGATTTATTGTCTTTGATGTTATTGGCTTTGAAAAGTCGTAATTCCCCACCACCCCCGGTATTTCCGAGCACATTTCCAGGGACAGTGAGGAAGTTTATGAGTTGAAACACATTGATCTTTAAAATGGTTATGTACATTTACAAAATATCGTACACATTGATCTTTAAAAGTGTATAAAGTATATTTTCAAAAAATCATCTTACCATTTCAGAGTACTGAAGAATTGGGTTAAAGTTGAAAAGAGTTCCTCTTTTGGAAAGAGTGCCTTTTGTATTTTGACAGTCTTTGAGCTAAATGTGTGTGACATCCGATATCCTGGCATTCCTGAAGCATACTATATACATTTGCTGTGTGTGTGTGTGTGTGTGTGTGTGTGTGTGTGTGTGTGTGTGTCTCTCTCTCTCTCTCTCTCTCAAACACCAGCGCATGACAGGCATGGTCTCTTCGCTAAGTGTGTGCGTCTGTCTGTGAGTGTGTGAGACGTCACCCTATTCCTGCACCCCCCTGCTGGGGAGTGAAAGTGAGAAAATATCTCACACTAACTAGAGTTGAAAAACATTAATTCCTTTAAAATAAATAAAAATAAAAATCATCTTACCATTTCAGAGTACTGAAGAATTGGTTTAAAGTTGAAAAGAGTTCCTCCGAGTGATTCTCTCACCGGCCTTTTGCATTTTGACAGTCTTTGAGCTAAATGTGTGTGACACCCGATATCCTGGCATTCCTGAAGCATACTATATAAATGGGGATAGTGAGAAAAAGAGATTTTTCCAATAATGGCACATATCTTACACTAACGTTGAAACACATTCTGTTCTTTAAAATTATATAAATTAAATGGTTAATAAAATATCTTTTCAAAACAAAAAATAAATAAATACATTTTCACCTGGGTTGAAGAAGTAAATCTACCGCCATGTGTCTGGCCTCGTGGGTATAAGGGTTTGATTTAATGGAAGTTGTGAAGGTTTTATGTTTGAACTTTGACACGGGGCTTCACAGGATCTCCCTCCATATTCCAGAGGAGAGGGGATTGCTGAGGACGGTGAAAGTGAGAAAATATCTCACACTAACTAAAGTTGAAACACATTCTGTTCTTTAAAAGTATATAAATGAAATATTTGTAAATTTACATTTAGTCATTTACAAATATAATATTTTCACCCAAAGTAGAGTTGAAATACATTCTGTTCTTCAAAAGTATATAAATGAAATGTTTATAAATTTACATTTAGTCATTTACAAATATAATATTTCAGAGTTTTTCTAATAATGACACATATTTTCACACTAACAGCAGTTGAAAAAGTTGAAACACATTCTGTTCTTTAAAAAGTATATAAATGATATGATTATATCGTTCATTTTAAAAATAACCATATTTTCTAAATTTACTCAAACACAGTGCACCAATTAGTTTTGTTTTAGATGAACACAAAATAAAGAAAATCATCTTACATTTTCAGAGAATTGAAGAAGTAAATCCCAACACATCATTGTCCATCTAAGGTATAAATGTATTTACAAAGATGCAATAAGTTTTGATACAAAATATCCCGGAGTGTTTTTCTCCCACACCGGCGTTTTGACAGTCCGTGATTCAGAGTGGAGGAGGAATGGGTGTGTGTGTGTGTGTGTGTGTGTGTGTGTGTGTGTGTGTGTGTGTGTGTGTGTGTGTGTGTGTGTGTGAGTGAGTGAGCAGTATGAGATGTTGGGAATGTTTTTTAGTGTTAATCTTAAAAGTTAATATTAAAAGTTTAAATTATATCTTTTAAAAATAAAAGAAGATTTCAATTAAGTCTTAATAAAAACGTTGTAATACAGTCGTATCTTCTATTTATCTTTTGAATGATTTTGTTTAACAGTGACCTAAAGTATAATTTTATTAATATAGTCATAGCCATAATGATTTTTGTACTGTATCCCGTACACCTAAACACGACCATCACAGAAAACAGCATTTTTACATTGTTTTTACATACTGTTTTCCATAAATTAACTAATCTCCATATTTAAATTAAATGATTATAAATATAGAATAATAACAAGTATGTTACTAAAATGAATTCAAACGATTTAAACATAGTTTTAGCTAAATGACGTTTATATAAAAAAGTATATAAATATAAAAATACCTTACATTTTCATAGTGCCGAAGATGTAGTTCTTTATGCAATGATAAAAACAGTCCAAAGTCATAAACAAAGCCCTCCTGGTTCCTTCAGTGATAAACTACAGGGTGAAATGAATGCTTGAGCCCCAAGATGCAGGACAGATGAGCCTCTGGGGTACACTGTCACAGTAAAGTTAGTGTGCTTTCCAGAGTTTTATTCATACTAAATTCATTTAAAAGCATAATATTAAAAGTTTAAATTAGATCTTTTAAAATTAAAAGACTGTTTAAATCAAAGCTTTAACGTTTTATTAAAATTGTATCTTCTATTTATCTTCTTAGAAGACTTATGTGTGATATAAATGATTTTACATAAATTTAACCTAAGGTATTATTTTTACTAAACAGTTTAAAGCAATTTTAAAATTGTAAAGCAAAATCTGTACTTTGGTATCTTAGATCTTATACAAAAATATTTCAAACAGTATTTTTTGTCCATCCACATGAAACTTGTTGTCAAAGTTTGTCACAATGTGTTTTGTTATGTTTTGTAGTTGTTGTTTTTAAGAAATCCCAGGACTCTACATTGCTCTTGTTTAGATTAAGTTGTATCATTTAGAAAACCACTGTATATTTTCAGAGAGGCGATGTGCCTCTGCGGTCCAACACGCAGCAATTTTACTCGTCTTAATTAAAAGCATGATCTTACTTTTTCTACGGTAGCTATGATCTAGTGAAACCCTTTACTGAGAATATACTATCGGTTATCTTCTCAAAATATATATGTAGAACTTTAAAATGTTAGCATTTGTTGATGCGACAGTTTGTCTGCTGGAACAGCCTTTGGGAGAGCTGATGATACTATAGCAGGAAACATGACCTTTGACCTCCTCCATTTTGGAGGCTTACAGCTTAGTCCTTAAGCGGCTATAGTAATTTATTGCCATGTGTAACCTGAAAAAACAAGAGGTGATAAAAAATGTTAACGATGACCTACCGTGGACCTCATGGCTACGGCTGTGAGAGGACTCCATTCATAAAGAACATTGTGGACACACAGCTCTGACGTTTTCCAAGAGTATTTTGCCCAGCCTCTTCTTTATAAATAGCCAAGACAAATCATTTGTGGACCAAAAACTTTTGCACCCACACTCCTCTTACCACCTCATCAAAAGATATGTCTAAAAGTAAGTATTGTCTTTATAATTCATTGCTACGGTGTTTTATTTAAAAAGATTGTTTATACATAAGGAAAAGACGGTATAATTCATTAGAGTTTTAAACATGCTATATCTGTTATAGCATGCTTTGTTGCTCTTACACATTGTTATATGTTCTATATCAAATGTCAAACGTCATATATGATTCAGAAAAAAAAGAAAAAAAAAATATATATATATATATATATATATAATCCCCCCAATCACAGTTTACTGTAGTTGGCAACTGCGGGATTTCCATAAAGGACTTTAAAATAAATGTTTTGGTTTTTATTCAGTTTTAAATCTTATTTAGATTATTTTAGTCAGACATGGTTATATGTGCATAGGCCTATTTAATTATTTAATCTGTATTTTATTCCTCTTCAGTTACTTACTTTTTACATTTCGGTAGGCTACTTTTTTAATTCTTCTTTTACCTTGTCTTTGATTTTAACTTTTAGCACTTTGCATGATAAAATTGTTTAAAATGTAAGCTATAAATATGAATGGCACAATGTGATAACCAAAATATATACAAGTTAAGTCAAAGCTATTTATATAGCCTAGCGTTTTTCACAATACACATTCTCATAATTTAGTTATACATTCTGACGCAGGGCACCGTCCATCGTCTTCTTTCAGATGGTTCAATATTTATGATATTATGCTCCCCTGAATGACAAAGAACTGTAAACTTCATCATTGTACTCGAATGCACTGCGTTACTGCCTATAGGATGATTGCATGATTTTTTCCATTTAAAATAACATGGTCTTTCCTTTTCTCTCTCTCTCTCTAGAGACAGCAAACACTGCAGGACAATCGGGCATCCAAGTAACATGTTAGTGTGGTTTATATTTATTTTTAATGAGAAACATTATAGAGTGCAACAGGCGTTTTCTGGAAGTAAAAACACCAGCGACTGTGAAAAAGGGGCGCAAGTACTCTATTGGCTGTATAATGAACAATTGACAGATATTTTATGTAAACAGGCAAAATCTCTTCATCTGATGGTGGCCATGTGTTTTCGCCTATCATAACTGGTTTAACTCATGGCTCCTCCCTTGAGATCAACATGACTTCTGCCGAATCAAATGTACCGGCAAATTGTAAGTGTAATAAAACAGTTTTACCTCTGTAATGTATTAAATTAATCTTAATTAAGTAGTCCGAGTTAACTATTTGGGACCAATTGGAAATTTGCATTCTGATCTAACAGCGTCATGTACAAATTTGTCATGCTCCTGGATTATTTTACTATACTACATTACTATAGCCTTTTATTTACTGCTGATGTTATCAAAGCCACGAATTAACTCAATTCATGGTTCCAATAGTAAAATAAATGAACAATTGACAGATGAACTGACAGATATTTTATGTAAACAGGCAAAATCTCTTCATCTGATGGTGGCCATGTGTTTTCGCCTATCATAACTGGTTTAACTCATGGCTCCCCCTTTGAGATCAACATGACTTCTGCCGAATCAAATGTACCGGCAAATTGTAAGTGTGATACATGAGAAACTATTAAAAACAGTTTTTCGCCTATGTAATGTATTAAATTAATCTTAATTAAGCAGTCGGAGTTAACTATTTGGGACCAATTTTAAGGAAAGTTACATTCTGATCTAACAGCGTCATGTACAAATTTGAAATATTTTTGGTACTATTGAATCAAGTTTTGTAGAATAAGCCATGATGAATTTATCTTATCTGGTGTCATGCTCCTGGATTATTCAGAAATGTAACTATAGCCTTTTATTTTACGGCACTTATTTATTTTACTACAGATTTTATCAAAGCCAAATACTGTCCAAAAGGGGCAACTGGGAAAGAAGAGAAACAGGTCAATACAAGGTTAGATTCAATCTTTATATTCTTTCCCCATTTTCCTTTCCCTGTTTTAATTTTTTAATTTTTATATTCTCAGATCATCAAGGGTTTCTGAAAGCAAACACCAGTCAGTTGGTTGAAAATATGAAGAACATTGATCCAATCATTGACGATCTTGACATGCACAATAAATCAATTGTAAATGTGCGAGCGAATCCAACACGCCGGATGAAGATGAGGGAACTGCTGGACTGTGTGATGAAGATGAGGGAACTGCATGACTGTGTGAAATGTGAAAGCATTGCCAAGGACCTGGTCAATGCTTTGTGCAAGCCCATCATCAAAATGTTTTAACATATCGTAAATCTCAATTGTTTGATAAATTATCTAACGATTATACCTAACTATCAACAGTTATATGTGAAACGAGCTCAGTCGCATTAGAGATGGATTCTTGTTTATACTGAACATTTGAACCGCATGTTGAGGAGCTCTAGTGTTCTTAAATTGTTTACCGCGGTTTCATTTTAACAACACTATCGTAACACTTATCGTATTGCCGGGTGTGATTGTAATGTTTTGTATGGTGTTTTTCTTTACGCTCTCCCCCTGGATATCCGTTTCCTACAGTTACCGGTAATGTTAGTGAACTCTAGGTCTTCTCTTTGCTCATATTCGACAGTATTCACATGAATTGACTTGATTTGAACCATCATCTTCACTTGAGACATTATACCATTCTAGTTTTTAAATAGCGCTTAAATGTATATTTACCCCTTTATGCGGCTATAGAATACCGCACAAGGATCTCTGAAATATTTTTTGTGTAAAACATCTATGTAGATCTATCTGTTTTTAAAAATACACCAAAACAAAGAATGAAGACATTTTTCTATAAGTGTCCCTCAAAATCTCTGCATACAACAAAACACAGTGCATCCGTGTACGATGATTTATCAGAAAATTACTTTTGTCGCTTTTTCTGAATAATCTCACCAAGTGCGGGTGCTTGATAACTATTGAACAACCCTGAATTCGGCTACTCAATAAAAAACTCAATACATTTGAATGCGCTAAAGGTCTATAACTGAACTTTAACATCTTAGTAGTTGGTAAAACTTCACTTAAACTCTGCTCAAAATAAAATACATCCTAGCTACTTTCTAAACGCTTGTTACAGAGCTTATTGCGATCCATTTACCCATCCATATGTTTTGAAATTTTAATGTTTAATCAACATTTTGTTGGAAAACATATGATGGATTTACTCAACTTTTTATGTCAACAGGTTCTACAGGGTAATGTCGCATTTAATTAACATTGTTTATTTCAGTAAACTTAAGTTTATTACATAAGATTAATTCAATGCCATTTAGTTGAATCAGGTTAGCATTCTTAATTTAGTCCAAAACTATTAAGTTCAAATAATCCAATTGTTTCATTTATTTAGGGATTGTGTTCAACAACCTTTACAAATATATCTAATAAGATAACCTTTTACAAAATCTTTACTCGGTAAAGACTCTTATTGGTTTTGTCGCATCCAATGCATCCCCAAAGTAGTTGTTTTTATAATGATTAAAACCGTTTTAATTATTTTTAGTATGGTCTACACTTTATGGTAAAACACTAACATATCAGAAACTCTTTTAAATATAAACATTAACAAGTCAACGATTTTTTATCTTGCTGTTAAAACACATAAATAACGTTTTATTTCAAATTGTACTGTTCCTAGTTTTCTATATTGCTATTTTAATTAAACTCATTTGTGTAATCTCGACTCAAATGGATAAGTAAAATGTTTGAAAAGTATTGAGTTGATTTAACTTCATTTACTAATTATTTTGGTCTACTTAACTGAAAAATGTTCTTTCAACATGACTATATTGAGTTAAGTCAGTTTAACGCAATGCATTGTGTTTGAATGAGAAAGCTAATACAACGGTGTTAAATGAAAATTATTTTTTAAATAAACTGAACAGTATCGTAAAATAATTTTAGGCTGAATTCTCTTGGACGACATGCAGGACATGGTTATTTATGGCGTCCTGATGACGACCCACCGTACACACAGGGGTGCGAGGGCGGGCCCACAATCGCAGGAGTGATAAACTCTACACAGAGACCAGCATCAGTTACCGGCACACAAGCCGTATTTCCTAACCGCTGTGTATGCCGGTAATGCTGCTAAACCCCGTTTCGACGCTACGGACGGATGCTTCAACGACGTCGGATTCGAAATCGTAAAAAACTGCGGGGGTACTACAACATCTCATTGATCAAAAGTGGAAGGAATTGATCAGAAGTTCCTGTTTGTCTGAGCTTCTTCGACTCACGCTTCAGACCCAAAAACACAAGCTTCCGAGCGTTAAAGCACAAGGCCTGGACAATTGTGCTGCAAGGACTCGCTCACGAGATTCCGGAAACTATTCGAATCTTTCACCATCAAGATTCTGGAAACTATTCGAATCTTTCACCATCAAACAGTTTCCTATTTGAAAATCTATAAACCTCTGAAATGGCGACGCAAAAGCTGACGGAGAACGACTGCCCGTCGAGTTCCGGTGATGCGGGACACAAGTATCATCCGGCGTGTGAGTGCGCCACGGGGAATGGCTGTCGTTTAAGAGATACGCTAGACTCTATGTTTAAAGACCATTTTAGAGACCAGATGGTTGACTTGATGCGCAGGATCATCGATGCTGCGTGTGATATGGAAAACGATTGTGCGCAGGATACCAAACGTGTCACAAATCTCAAGAAAGAAATGGATGTCATAAGAGGGTTAGTGGGGACATGGACCGATGTGACGCCCATGTTTTTTAACACCATAGAGGCGACCGGTGTAATCCTCAGAAAAGTTCTGGATGTGATGTGTGCATCTAGTGAAGAATTCACAGTCGACGAACTATTCGTTATGTGTACGTTTGTAACAGATCTCTGTGTGTCACTGGTGTCAAAAAATGCCAAAACAGATCTTGGTGAAATAGTTCAAGGTCTGGTCAGCTATATCCTAGACCAAGACATGGTAGCGTGCAGAGACTTTCTATTCTGGTTGGATTACAAATAAATGGAGTTATTGTCTACTTTATGTATATGTAATGCCGGTCTATCATAATTTTGTAAAGAAAAATACTGTTGAAATAAAAGATTGTACCACTTAACTCATCATTCTTTGCGACCGTGTCGGAGCTTTGGAGTTTCACAATTTTATAATAAAATGGTATTATAAGTCTTGATACTTGCACATTAATAATTTAATGAATAAATACTAGATGAGAATATTTAAGAGATGAAATATTTCAGAGATCCTATGGATTTCCCCTTCCCATCATGCTGGATAGGGGTGTACAATTTGAAATAAAACGTTATTTATGTGTTTTAACAGCAAGATAAAAAATCGTTGACTTGTTAATGTTTATATTTAAAAGAGTTTCTGATATGTTAGTGTTTTACCATAAAGTGTAGACCATACTAAAAATAATTAAAACGGTTTTAATCATTATAAAAACAACTACTTTGGGGATGCATTGGATGCGACAAAACCAATAAGAGTCTTTACCGAGTAAAGATTTTGTAAAAGGTTATCTTATTAGATATATGTTAGAAATATCTTTCTCCTTCAGCATACAATATAACAGTCTATGTGCATTTCTTTATTCTAGCCAGCATAACTGCCACGTCTGCACATTCTTCTTTCCTTTTGTGTGTATGTTGAACATCTGGTATTCATTAATAGAAGTTGCTCACCCCTCCTTTCTCTTTCTCTCTCTTTTTCTCTCTCTATGTTCGTTCCACTTCTATACATTGTGTGTTTGAAAAGCTCCTAGGATCCTAAGGATCCTGTGGAAATCTAACAGGATATTGCCCATATTAAGAAGCTGTTATATAACGTCTATATGATATCTATGATGTAATGTTTGATTTTATTGGTTAGACTTGTATTCTTTTGTTTAAGACTTTCACTATATAAACCCTCGACGAAGGATATTGGGTTGAGCTTCTACTCCAACCAGCGCTGGTGTATTGTATTATCTGTTCATAATAAAGGACCAAGATTTGGGGCACTTTTCGTTTGGACCATTTCATTTCCATCTCTAACAATTTGGGTTGCTCGTTCGGGATTTCTCCAGACAGGTAAGAATTAAAAAAATTTTTTTACAAAAGAAAAGGTTGATTCTTCCTGTCTGCTGAGAAAAGTTTACCTATAGTGCCGTGATTTTCACCATATTTGGTGAAATTTGTTTGTTTGTCCGTCGTATATGCGGGACGCTAAGTCCGTCGTATATGCGGGACGCCTGTCCGTCGTATAGGCGGGATGCTTGTCCGTCGTATATGCGGGACGCCTGTCCGTCGTATATGCGGGACGCTTGTCCGTCGTATATGCGGGACGCTTGTCCGTCGTACCTGCGGGACGCTAAGTCCGTCGTATGTGCGGGACGCCTGTCCGTCGCATGAATAAATGCGGGACGTTTGTCCGTCGTATAAATAAATACGGGACGTTATCCTCGTGTTTGTGATCGAACGCGGGAAGAACGGTAGGAAAACTGATCACTTTCCTCCGTTTGGAAATATAGATTTGACACGAGATATTCGGTTTTTCTCTTGCAAATTATATTTCGTTTTATCTTTGGTCCTGGTTATGGATAGATAATACATACTTTAATTTTTTATTTTTTTTTTTATTTCTTTTCTCTCTTTTTCTTTTTTATTTTTATTTCTCTTTTTTCTTCTTTTCGTTTTTATATATATATTTCCTTTTCTCTTTATTGGCCAATTTACTAACACAATTAATCCTAAACTGCATGTTTTTCTTTTGTTTTCTATTTGGCCATACTCTTATTTGTTTAAGTTGCATTACGGAGAAATTTTTGTGTTGATAATGGGGAATAAAATTAGTCCACCGTTACAAGATGAATCTCCGAAAGACTTTATGATTAGAAATAATCAAGCATTTTTTACGGAGCCATATTTGTCAAATTTAGCTGGCTGGTCAACTGGCAAAACACAATTAGATCCGTTTCCTCGAGACGGCTCATTTAAAGAAAATGACATGCTCGCTGCGAAAGACATGATTTTTGGAAATTGGGGCGACCCTGATTGGGACTATTCTTACATGAAACAGTCTTATAAAATTTGGAAGGACATGCAATGTTATTGGAACAAAGGTCCACAAAGAGTTGAGAATATGGACAATAATATTGTCCCAACTGCTGAACTGACTGTGAGGGAGAGTGTTTCTGCTGCCTTTTCTTCTCCAGCGGAGAGAGAAAAAAGTCTCTCCCGCTGGAGGAAAAACAGACGCTTCAAACCCTCCCTCCACAATACGAGAGTATTCAAACTGCTGTTTCTGAACTTATAAAAAATAGACTGTACCCTGTTGATGATAATAATTTACTGTTTGTGACAACGTTTTTGAATAGCATGCACAACGAGACTGCACAAATGATTCGAATCACTACCACCAACATTAGTAACATTTCTGTTGATGACTTGGGAAGACGCTTGCGTGAACTTTCGTCTGCTGGGGCATTTGACCACTCCAGAGGAAAAGTTCCCGCAATGTTTCAAGTTAGTTCCGCTGTCTAAAATCGCCCGCCACCCAATGACAGAAGGGACGTAAAGTGTTTTTTCTGTGGGTGTCGCGGACACACACAACGCTTTTGTAAGAAAAGAGCTGAGAGATTTCAGCGAAATAATGATAAACAGATGTTCAGGCGCTCTGATGGCCCGATGCCAAAACCCCCTCCCTTCATTCCTCCCTCTGAAAGACAGAGACCTGTTTATCCAAACGCATGGCAAAAGCAATGACTGTGCCAGGAAAAGGTGCTGCATTTTTCTGATAACTTTTCACAGATTTCAATGAGTTATGCAAACAAGTCAAATGTTTTGCCCTTTATTGAATTGAATGTTGACCACAAGCCATATGTTTTTTTAATTGACAGCGGAGCCTCCATCTCATCGCTGTCTTCTACTGTGTATGAGGGACCAATTACTGGAAAAAAACTAAATTCTATAGGAATAGACAATGTTCCTGTGGTTTGTAATTTGACACCAACTTTACCAGTTACCTCTAATGATGTACCATCATTATTCAAAATGCATGAGTTTGCAATAATTCCCGATTCTCCATTCTGTTTGTTAGGTAGAGATTTAATGCACAAGATGGGTGTTAAATTGGAATTTGTCTCTGACTCTTTGCAACTTATGTTTCCATCAGCCTTTTCTCTTACAACCGACACAGGAAGTGCTCCCTTCGAGGATGTGTCTGCAACTGAGCTCGGACAGGAAGTTGCTGGGGTAAACCCGAAACTGTGGACGGCGCATAAGGATGACGTAGGCCTACTCGACATTCAACCTTATGTGGCCAATTTGACAACGAATAGGCCTGTGTTTCAAAAACAATATCCGCTTTCAAAGGAAAAAGAGGAGGGAATTCAACTTCTCATTTCTCAATTTCTGGCTCAAGGCATTCTGGTCCCCACTCATTCACCTTATAACACACCAATTAATCCAATCAGGAAAGCAAATGGTTATTGGCGCTTAACGCAAGATTTGAGAAAAATTTATGAATTGATAAAACCACTTGCTCCTATTGTGCCAGATGTACAGACTATTATTAATTCTATCCCTTTGGAACATGCATTCTTTTCTGTTATTGATTTATGTTCCGCCTTCTTCAGCATTCCTGTTGACCAACGAACACAGCCACTTTTTGCTTTCTGTTTTCAGAATTGCCAATACAGCTGGACTCGATTACCCCAGGGATTCAAAGATTCCCCCGCGGTGTTCTCCGCTGTAGTGCACGCAACGCTGAAGGATGTCAGACTCCCTCCTGACACCTGTCTGCTCCAATACGCTGATGACATTCTCGTCACTGGTGCTTCTGCGGACCTGTGTGCTGCTGCCACTACAATTGTCTGCAACGTTTTAGCAGAGGCTGGTTTCAAGGCATCTAAAGAGAAACTGCAGTGGGTGCAGAGGAAAGTCAATTACCTCGGCCATGAACTGTCACAAGGCCAAGTTCGCCTGTCGGCGGACAGAGTCAAAGCCATCGCTTCGTTCAAGCACCCTTCGACACGGAAGCAAATGCAAAGCTTTCTGGGACTGGTCAATTACTGTCGATTATGGGTGCCGAATTGTTCCATGTATGACAAAATCCTGCGAGACGCTACGCTGGATGACAAAGAGGACATTACATGGACAAGTGAAATGGACCAAGCGTTCAGACATTTGAAATCCTCTCTGTTAAGGCCTCCCGCCCTCGGCCTCCCATGTTACAAACGAGATTTCCATCTGTACGTGCACGAAGGTGGGGGCACCGCCGCGGGAATCCTAGCCCAAGAGCATGGGGGTACTTTCTGTCCAGTAGCTTATTTGTCTAAAACTCTTGAGGCAGTGGCTCGGGGACTCCCGGCCTGTTTACGTGCAGTGGCTGCTGCAGCGATCATGGTACAGGATGCTGAAAGGGTTGTTTTATCACATCCACTCACAGTTCACACATCACACCAAGTGGGAACAATTATGCAAAATATTTCTACTCAACACATGTCTGCTCAACGCCGTTCTGGCTATGAGGCTATATTATTAGCAACTGATAATTTAACATTGAAAGTAACTTCTGTTATTCATGGCCCTACTGTACATCTGCACAGGTTGTTGACGGATGGTGAATTTGAGAGTGATGACCACGACTGCCTGACCAGACTCCAAACTTCGACTGCCTGCAGGCCAGATGTGTCTACATCTGTCCTGGAGGAGGGAGATAATTGGTATATAGACGGATCCTGTTTCAAGCCAAATGACAATTTATACTTGTGTGGATATGCTATTGTTGAATTACCTGATCGTGTAATTGAGGCATATTCGTTGCCATATAAATCAGCGCAAGTAGCAGAATTAATTGCTCTAACGAGAGCTTGTCAATTGGCAAAAGGTCAGTGCATCAATATATACACTGACTCCAAATACGCGTACGGCGTTGTCCATGATTTTGCTAAATTGTGGGAAGAAAGAAATTTCAAAACCTCCGACGGAAAACCAATTTCACATCACAATATCGTGGCCGAGCTCATCAGTGCAGCACAGCAACCATCGAAACTTGCTGTCATTAAAGTACCTGGTCATAAAACAGGTGAATCAGATGAGGCTAAGGCAAACAGGTTTGCAGATGAGGTCGCGAAATGGGCTGCTAAAGAAGTAATACTTAGTCCATATGTAAATGAACAGAGCACCGAGGTGCCTATGATGAATTCGTCGCTAATCAATGATTTGGACATTAAAGTACTACAAGCTAACCCTACGTAAGCCGACCTGATTCATTGGGCCGCGAATGAAGTAAAACCAGATCAAGCTGGTATTCTAAGAGACAAGCAGGGTAGAATCGCTCTACCAGCATCCACCGTTGTAATGCTGTGCAGGCATTATCACGGGGTATCACATGTGTCAAAAGAAAAAGTGATCCAAAATTTGAATCAATCATACTGCATAGCAAATGTTCGGAAGAATACTTTGTTGATATTGGATGCTTGCTTAGTGTGTGCACAAACAAACAGGCACAAGGCAACCCGCCATGACGCTTTACCGCATCCTGAGCTTCCTTTTCAATATTTACAGATCGATTTTACACACATGCCTCCATGTGGAAATCACAAATATTTGCTCGTGATTGTTGATCGATTTTCAAAGTGGCCAGAAGCTTTTCCGTGTGGTAAAGAAAACGCGCAGACGGTTGTAAAGGTTCTTGCAAAAGAAATTATACCGCGCTTCGGTATTCCAACCGTTATCGCAAGTGATAATGGAACTCCGTTTGCTTCAAAAGTCACACAATTATTGGCCAAAGAACTTAATATTAATTGGCACTTCCATATTCCCTATTCGCCACAATCCTCCGGGAATGTTGAACGGACGAATAAGACGATAAAAGAACGTCTGAATAAGGCGTGTTTAGATACGGGCAGAAATTGGGTTGATTTGCTGCCTGCCGTACTGACGGAAATGAGAATGTCTCCATCAGCAACCACAAAAATGTCTCCATTTGAAATTCTGATGGGTAGACCTTTCCCGACCCCTTGGGTCAGAGGTCGCGCTGGCAATCTCTCCACAGGTGACACGGAAGTGATCATCGCGGACTACGTGGATTCCCTAGTTAGAACGTTGAATGGCATAAATGGTGATGTCTCTCTCTCTCTCCCTCTTCCTTCAGAAAAGCCAACTCATCCTTTTGTTCCAGGACAGCAGGTGCTGATAAGGTGTCTGAAGCCCACGAAACTCGGTGAGCCGAACTACTTAGGACCATCCACGGTTATCGCTGTGACGAGGACAGGTGTTCTGACTGATCTCCAGCCACAGTGGATCCATGCTAGCCGAGTGAAAGCAGCTCCATCCCAGGGGAACGCATAAGCATATGCGGAGGCGGTGATCGAAAGGAGAACGAGGAAGAGAAGCAGACGAGTAACGAGATTGCTGATTGAGATTAGCAATAATTATAACTGAATCCATTAAGATTCATCGTGCTATGAATACTGTTGTATTTTCGCAAATATGCTTTGATGAATAGAACTGTTAAGTATTAGTGATTTTGAAGGAAATGTTTGATTGAAGAATATCTCATGTATTATTGTACTAGAAGGAGTATGCTGAAACGTATGTGATATGATAATTCTATTATAATCATCTTATCAAAGTGACCATTGTTAGAAATATCTTTCTCCTTCAGCATACAATATAACAGTCTATGTGCATTTCTTTATTCTAGCCAGCATAACTGCCACGTCTGCACATTCTTCTTTCCTTTTGTGTGTATGTTGAACATCTGGTATTCATTAATAGAAGTTGCTCACCCCTCCTTTCTCTTTCTCTCTCTTTTTCTCTCCCTATGTTCGTTCCACTTCTATACATTGTGTGTTTGAAAAGCTCCTAGGATCCTAAGGATCCTGTGGAAATCTAACAGGATATTGCCCATATTAAGAAGCTGTTATATAACGTCTATATGATATCTATGATGTAATGTTTGATTTTATTGGTTAGACTTGTATTCTTTTGTTTAAGACTTTCACTATATAAACCCTCGACGAAGGATATTGGGTTGAGCTTCTACTCCAACCAGCGCTGGTGTATTGTATTATCTGTTCATAATAAAGGACCAAGATTTGGGGCACTTTTCGTTTGGACCATTTCATTTCCATTTCTAACAATATATTTGTAAAGGTTGTTGAACACAATCCCTAAATAAATGAAACAATTGGATTATTTGAACTTAATAGTTTTGGACTAAATTAAGAATGCTAACCTGATTCAACTAAATGGCATTGAATTAATATTATGTAATAAACTTAAGTTTACTGAAATAAACAATGTTAATTAAATGCGACATTACCCTGTAGAACCTGTTGACATAAAAAGTTGAGTAAATCCATCATATGTTTTCCAACAAAATGTTGATTAAACATTAAAATTTCAAAACATATGGATGGGTAAATGGATCGCAATAAGCTCTGTAACAAGCGTTTAGAAAGTAGCTAGGATGTATTTTATTTTGAGCAGAGTTTAAGTGAAGTTTTACCAACTACTAAGATGTTAAAGTTCAGTTATAGACCTTTAGCGCATTCAAATGTATTGAGTTTTTTATTGAGTAGCCGAATTCAGGGTTGTTCAATAGTTATCAAGCACCCGCACTTGGTGAGATTATTCAGAAAAAGCGACAAAAGTAATTTTCTGATAAATCATCGTACACGGATGCACTGTGTTTTGTTGTATGCAGAGATTTTGAGGGACACTTATAGAAAAATGTCTTCATTCTTTGTTTTGGTGTATTTTTAAAAACAGATAGATCTACATAGATGTTTTACACAAAAAATATTTCAGAGATCCTTGTGCGGTATTCTATAGCCGCATAAAGGGGTAAATATACATTTAAGCGCTATTTAAAAACTAGAATGGTATAATGTCTCAAGTGAAGATGATGGTTCAAATCAAGTCAATTCATGTGAATACTGTCGAATATGAGCAAAGAGAAGACCTAGAGTTCACTAACATTACCGGTAACTGTAGGAAACGGATATCCAGGGGGAGAGCGTAAAGAAAAACACCATACAAAACATTACAATCACACCCGGCAATACGATAAGTGTTACGATAGTGTTGTTAAAATGAAACCGCGGTAAACAATTTAAGAACACTAGAGCTCCTCAACATGCGGTTCAAATGTTCAGTATAAACAAGAATCCATCTCTAATGCGACTGAGCTCGTTTCACATATAACTGTTGATAGTTAGGTATAATCGTTAGATAATTTATCAAACAATTGAGATTTACGATATGTTAAAACATTTTGATGATGGGCTTGCACAAAGCATTGACCAGGTCCTTGGCAATGCTTTCACATTTCACACAGTCATGCAGTTCCCTCATCTTCATCACACAGTCCAGCAGTTCCCTCATCTTCATCCGGCGTGTTGGATTCGCTCGCACATTTACAATTGATTTATTGTGCATGTCAAGATCGTCAATGATTGGATCAATGTTCTTCATATTTTCAACCAACTGACTGGTGTTTGCTTTCAGAAACCCTTGATGATCTGAGAATATAAAAATTAAAAAATTAAAACAGGGAAAGGAAAATGGGGAAAGAATATAAAGATTGAATCTAACCTTGTATTGACCTGTTTCTCTTCTTTCCCAGTTGCCCCTTTTGGACAGTATTTGGCTTTGATAAAATCTGTAGTAAAATAAATAAGTGCCGTAAAATAAAAGGCTATAGTTACATTTCTGAATAATCCAGGAGCATGACACCAGATAAGATAAATTCATCATGGCTTATTCTACAAAACTTGATTCAATAGTACCAAAAATATTTCAAATTTGTACATGACGCTGTTAGATCAGAATGTAACTTTCCTTAAAATTGGTCCCAAATAGTTAACTCCGACTGCTTAATTAAGATTAATTTAATACATTACATAGGCGAAAAACTGTTTTTAATAGTTTCTCATGTATCACACTTACAATTTGCCGTTACATTTGATTCGGCAGAAGTCATGTTGATCTCAAAGGGGGAGCCATGAGTTAAACCAGTTATGATAGGCGAAAACACATGGCCACCATCAGATGAAGAGATTTTGCCTGTTTACATAAAATATCTGTCAGTTCATCTGTCAATTGTTCATTTATTTTACTATTGGAACCATGAATTGAGTTAATTCGTGGCTTTGATAACATCAGCAGTAAATAAAAGGCTATAGTAATGTAGTATAGTAAAATAATCCAGGAGCATGACAAATTTGTACATGACGCTGTTAGATCAGAATGCAAATTTCCAATTGGTCCCAAATAGTTAACTCGGACTACTTAATTAAGATTAATTTAATACATTACAGAGGTAAAACTGTTTTATTACACTTACAATTTGCCGGTACATTTGATTCGGCAGAAGTCATGTTGATCTCAAGGGAGGAGCCATGAGTTAAACCAGTTATGATAGGCGAAAACACATGGCCACCATCAGATGAAGAGATTTTGCCTGTTTACATAAAATATCTGTCAATTGTTCATTATACAGCCAATAGAGTACTTGCGCCCCTTTTTCACAGTCGCTGGTGTTTTTACTTCCAGAAAACGCCTGTTGCACTCTATAATGTTTCTCATTAAAAATAAATATAAACCACACTAACATGTTACTTGGATGCCCGATTGTCCTGCAGTGTTTGCTGTCTCTAGAGAGAGAGAGAGAAAAGGAAAGACCATGTTATTTTAAATGGAAAAAATCATGCAATCATCCTATAGGCAGTAACGCAGTGCATTCGAGTACAATGATGAAGTTTACAGTTCTTTGTCATTCAGGGGAGCATAATATCATAAATATTGAACCATCTGAAAGAAGACGATGGACGGTGCCCTGCGTCAGAATGTATAACTAAATTATGAGAATGTGTATTGTGAAAAACGCTAGGCTATATAAATAGCTTTGACTTAACTTGTATATATTTTGGTTATCACATTGTGCCATTCATATTTATAGCTTACATTTTAAACAATTTTATCATGCAAAGTGCTAAAAGTTAAAATCAAAGACAAGGTAACAGAAGAATTAAAAAAGTAGCCTACCGAAATGTAAAAAGTAAGTAACTGAAGAGGAATAAAATACAGATTAAATAATTAAATAGGCCTATGCACATATAACCATGTCTGACTAAAATAATCTAAATAAGATTTAAAACTGAATAAAAACCAAAACATTTATTTTAAAGTCCTTTATGGAAATCCCGCAGTTGCCAACTACAGTAAACTGTGATTGGGGGGATTATATATATATATATATATATTTTTTTTTTTTTCTTTTTTTTCTGAATCATATATGACGTTTGACATTTGATATAGAACATATAACAATGTGTAAGAGCAACAAAGCATGCTATAACAGCAATAGCATGTTTAAAACTCTAATGAATTATACCGTCTTTTCCTTATGTATAAACAATCTTTTTAAATAAAACACCGTAGCAATGAATTATAAAGACAATACTTACTTTTAGACATATCTTTTGATGAGGTGG
Source organism: Gila orcuttii (assembly GCA_026230005.1). NCBI lineage: Eukaryota > Metazoa > Chordata > Actinopteri > Cypriniformes > Leuciscidae > Gila > Gila orcuttii. Next base: position 17,880,030 of record JAPDVR010000020.1, read on the forward strand.
TAAGAGGAGTGTGGGTGCAAAAGTTTTTGGTCCACAAATGATTTGTCTTGGCTATTTATAAAGAAGAGGCTGGGCAAAATACTCTTGGAAAACGTCAGAGCTGTGTGTCCACAATGTTCTTTATGAATGGAGTCCTCTCACAGCCGTAGCCATGAGGTCCACGGTAGGTCATCGTTAACATTTTTTATCACCTCTTGTTTTTTCAGGTTACACATGGCAATAAATTACTATAGCCGCTTAAGGACTAAGCTGTAAGCCTCCAAAATGGAGGAGGTCAAAGGTCATGTTTCCTGCTATAGTATCATCAGCTCTCCCAAAGGCTGTTCCAGCAGACAAACTGTCGCATCAACAAATGCTAACATTTTAAAGTTCTACATATATATTTTGAGAAGATAACCGATAGTATATTCTCAGTAAAGGGTTTCACTAGATCATAGCTACCGTAGAAAAAGTAAGATCATGCTTTTAATTAAGACGAGTAAAATTGCTGCGTGTTGGACCGCAGAGGCACATCGCCTCTCTGAAAATATACAGTGGTTTTCTAAATGATACAACTTAATCTAAACAAGAGCAATGTAGAGTCCTGGGATTTCTTAAAAACAACAACTACAAAACATAACAAAACACATTGTGACAAACTTTGACAACAAGTTTCATGTGGATGGACAAAAAATACTGTTTGAAATATTTTTGTATAAGATCTAAGATACCAAAGTACAGATTTTGCTTTACAATTTTAAAATTGCTTTAAACTGTTTAGTAAAAATAATACCTTAGGTTAAATTTATGTAAAATCATTTATATCACACATAAGTCTTCTAAGAAGATAAATAGAAGATACAATTTTAATAAAACGTTAAAGCTTTGATTTAAACAGTCTTTTAATTTTAAAAGATCTAATTTAAACTTTTAATATTATGCTTTTAAATGAATTTAGTATGAATAAAACTCTGGAAAGCACACTAACTTTACTGTGACAGTGTACCCCAGAGGCTCATCTGTCCTGCATCTTGGGGCTCAAGCATTCATTTCACCCTGTAGTTTATCACTGAAGGAACCAGGAGGGCTTTTTTTATGACTTTGGACTGTTTTTATCATTGCATAAAGAACTACATCTTCGGCACTATGAAAATGTAAGGTATTTTTATATTTATATACTTTTTTATATAAACGTCATTTAGCTAAAACTATGTTTAAATCGTTTGAATTCATTTTAGTAACATACTTGTTATTATTCTATATTTATAATCATTTAATTTAAATATGGAGATTAGTTAATTTATGGAAAACAGTATGTAAAAACAATGTAAAAATGCTGTTTTCTGTGATGGTCGTGTTTAGGTGTACGGGATACAGTACAAAAATCATTATGGCTATGACTATATTAATAAAATTATACTTTAGGTCACTGTTAAACAAAATCATTCAAAAGATAAATAGAAGATACGACTGTATTACAACGTTTTTATTAAGACTTAATTGAAATCTTCTTTTATTTTTAAAAGATATAATTTAAACTTTTAATATTAACTTTTAAGATTAACACTAAAAAACATTCCCAACATCTCATACTGCTCACTCACTCACACACACACACACACACACACACACACACACACACACACACACACACACACACACACACCCATTCCTCCTCCACTCTGAATCACGGACTGTCAAAACGCCGGTGTGGGAGAAAAACACTCCGGGATATTTTGTATCAAAACTTATTGCATCTTTGTAAATACATTCATACCTTAGATGGACAATGATGTGTTGGGATTTACTTCTTCAATTCTCTGAAAATGTAAGATGATTTTCTTTATTTTGTGTTCATCTAAAACAAAACTAATTGGTGCACTGTGTTTCAGTAAATTTAGAAAATATGGTTATTTTTAAAATGAACGATATAATCATATAATTTATATACTTTTTAAAGAACAGAATGTGTTTCAACTTTTTCAACTGCTGTTAGTGTGAAAATATGTGTCATTATTAGAAAAACTCTGAAATATTATATTTGTAAATGACTAAATGTAAATTTATAAACATTTCATTTATATACTTTTGAAGAACAGAATGTATTTCAACTCTACTTTGGGTGAAAATATTATATTTGTAAATGACTAAATGTAAATTTACAAATATTTCATTTATATACTTTTAAAGAACAGAATGTGTTTCAACTTTAGTTAGTGTGAGATATTTTCTCACTTTCACCGTCCTCAGCAATCCCCTCTCCTCTGGAATATGGAGGGAGATCCTGTGAAGCCCCGTGTCAAAGTTCAAACATAAAACCTTCACAACTTCCATTAAATCAAACCCTTATACCCACGAGGCCAGACACATGGCGGTAGATTTACTTCTTCAACCCAGGTGAAAATGTATTTATTTATTTTTTGTTTTGAAAAGACATTTTATTAACCATTTAATTTATATAATTTTAAAGAACAGAATGTGTTTCAACGTTAGTGTAAGATATGTGCCATTATTGGAAAAATCTCTTTTTCTCACTATCCCCATTTATATAGTATGCTTCAGGAATGCCAGGATATCGGATGTCACACACATTTAGCTCAAAGACTGTCAAAATGCAAAAGGCCGGTGAGAGAATCACTCGGAGGAACTCTTTTCAACTTTAAACCAATTCTTCAGTACTCTGAAATGGTAAGATGATTTTTATTTTTATTTATTTTAAAGGAATTAATGTTTTTCAACTCTAGTTAGTGTGAGATATTTTCTTACTTTCACTCCCCAGCAGGGGGGTGCAGGAATAGGGGGACGTCTCACACAATCACAGACAGACGCACACACTTAGCGAAGAGACCATGCCTGTCATGCGCTGGTGTTTGAGAGAGAGAGAGAGAGAGACACACACACACACACACACACACACACACAGCAAATGTATATAGTATGCTTCAGGAATGCCAGGATATCGGATGTCACACACATTTAGCTCAAAGACTGTCAAAATACAAAAGGCACTCTTTCCAAAAGAGGAACTCTTTTCAACTTTAACCCAATTCTTCAGTACTCTGAAATGGTAAGATGATTTTTTGAAAATATACTTTATACACTTTTAAAGATCAATGTGTACGATATTTTGTAAATGTACATAACCATTTTAAAGATCAATGTGTTTCAACTCATAAACTTCCTCACTGTCCCTGGCAATGTGCTCGGAAATACCGGGGGTGGTGGGGAATTACGACTTTTCAAAGCCAATAACATCAAAGACAATAAATCTCAAACCTTCTGTCACTTCTGACAAACCATTATCATCAAAGCTTATCTTCATTATGTTAACATCAAAAACGCCTGTCAAAATAACTTATTATACCTGGGTCAAAAGTTCAAAACTAGCCGTCAACTTGATATATCATACCCGGATCAAAACCAACTGGCAAAATGACGGATCATTTCCAGGTCAACAGGGCAAAGACAACTGTCAAAATAAATTATTATACCCCACAGCTCCCATACCACGGATCAAAGACAACTGTCAACTTGATCGATCGATAGGTCAAAGGTTAATCCCTACATCAAAGGGACCTCCGGAGGACCCCCGGAAGGTCAAAGGTTAGCCCCGCCCACCTGTCAATCATAGGGTCATAAATCATCTTGACACAAGCTGTCGGGTTAGGACTACTGATGATGTCTTTTCAAGATATCTCCCCTCTCCCTCGAGACCAGGTGCTACCCCCCCTGGGGTACAGGAATTGACCCAAAGCAAACTCTGAAAAATATTGGTACAACCCTTTTGTTCTGGTCTGGGTATTTAAGGCTAGGTAACAGAGCAGTCTGGGGGAAACTGTAACCAGGAAAACCCCCATGCAGTGCTGTGTCAGTGGCTTCTCGAGTCTTGGACTCAGAACACACTCACACACCACTGTGTGTCTCTGTCAGGAATGCATTTCTTACTCTTAGAGTCATCTTTGAGCAATTGATGTTATGTATTTATTATTTCTTAATTGGCTTTTAATCATTTACTTGTGGAATTGGCATGATACATTTTTCCTGACAAAAATAAATGTTACCCTTGATTTATTCTGCATTCTTCTGAAATCATTGTTTCTAATATTATGAGGAGGCTGGTGCTACCGCAGATCTGTGTCCAGGATAGGTCAAACTAAAGGCGCATATGAATGTCATCTGAAGACATTTTGATTACTGTCTATCACTGACTTGGCAAGTTGTACGGAAGTGGCTAAATAAACTACACTTTTATTTATGAGTAAGCAGTAGGCAACCGACTTAAGAGGTATTAGCAAACCCTACCCCAGATCCACGTAAACCCGGGGCGTGTGACTCTGTGCGGCATCGGGTCCCTTAATGAATGAATATATTGAAATTATGAAATGCCCAGAATAATCAAATATCTACATTAACTCATAATCAATATTTATGATTATTTCCCAAGAAGAAATACGATCTAAGTTTGATTATCATTCGAAATTGGAGTCAGATTAAGCGTAGAGCTAAAGTAATATTGAAACTAAATTCTAATAAATTAAGTGAACTTCACTAGAACGCTGAAAAGACCTACACGCATTATCCCTTCGCCCACACCGTTGGATTCCGTCGTTGGGCCAATGGGTGGCCCTTACAGTCCATAAATAAAATGCTTGTGTGGGTGTGTAATGAGTCCAGCTGTCTGGTCATAGTGTCCAAGAGAGTAAGAGTTGCATCCTCCACTCCACGTTTAGCTTTATAAGCAAACTGGAGTGGGTCCAGTCTTCCTGTCACAAAGCTGGAAAGGTAGTTACCTACCTAATTATTAATTAGGTAGGTAACTACGTTACTAATCTAATAACGTATTAGACTGTTAAATAAAGACCGTAAATTAATTAAGACGGGGAATGTGAGTGCTGTGTTATGAGGTGCTTCTCAACACTGCCCCACTAAAGAAGTCACACTTGTAACACATCTGTTAATCAGAAAAAACTTATCAGCCAATGCTGATATTTTAAAAATACCAAATATCAGCCTACTGTATATATGGTCCTTGTTGAAATAGCCAGCAGTTGACCACTAATCTCCATTCTGCTTTCAGTTTGTTCTGCTGTCTGTGTTTATTTGTGTACACTGGCTTGGTATCATTTTTTTTGTATAATTAATTTATAAAAATTCATCAACATGATCATAATTTTGCAAAGTATTTAACTACTTTCTGCTTTTAAATCTTTAATGTCCTTTCCCTTCACATTTCTGTATTGGACTTTATTTTTCTTAAAATTAAACCTTTCTATCTTTAATTTTAGACCTGATGAAGGTGGAAGAGAAACATGTCAAAACTGGAGAAATCTTCAAGTTGCTCACTGGATAGAAGAACCAGACAATATTCCCCCTGGCCTCAGTTTGGAAAGAGTTTCTCATACAAAAAAAGTCACATTGAGAATTCATACTGGAGAGAAGCCACACACGTGATCAGTGGGTGAAGAGTTTTGCACGAGCAGACTTGCTTAAATTACATCTCCATTCTCATTCTGGAGAAATGCCATTTAACTGTGATCAATGTTGCAAAACATTTCTTAGAGCAGAATCTTTGAAGATGCACCTGAAAGTTCATATAAAGCAAAAGCTTCACTTGTGTTCTCTGTGTGGAAAGAGTTTTTCACGGATGGGTACTTTAAAAATACACCAGAAAAGTCACAACGTTTTGAAGGATCACATGTGCTTTGATTGTGGGAAGACCTTTACTAGATGTGACACATTGACTGAGCACCAAAGAGTACACACAGGAGAAAAACCTTACAAGTGTTCACACTGCGACATGAGATTCAAACGGTCTGGGACTCTGAAACTACATGAGAGGATCCACACTGGAGAGAAAAGCCTTATAAATGTGATCAATATGGTAAAAGTTTCACACAAAAAGGATGCTTTAATGATCACCTGAAAATCCACACTGGAGAGAAGCTGCACTCATGTGATCAGTGCAGGAAGAGTTTCAGACGTGCATACACTCTTAAATTACATCTGCGTTCTCACTCCAGAGAAAGACCATATAACTGTGATCAATGCAGCAAAACATTTCTTTGGGCAGAAAACCTGAAGAGGCACCTGAAAGTTCATACAAAGCAGAAGCCTTTCGTTTGTTTGTGTGGAAAGAGTTTTTCACGAATGGATTATTTTAAAATACACCAGAAAAATCACAGCGGTGTGAAGGATCATATGTGCTTTGATTGTGGAAATACTTTTACTACTGCAGCTGTACTGAATCAGCATCAGAGAATTCACAGCGGAGAAAAACCTTACAAGTGTTCACACTGTGACAAGAGATTCAGTCAGTCTGGAGCTTTCAAAAATCATGAGATGATCCACACAGGAGAGAAGCTGCACACATGTGATCAATGTGGGCAGAGTTTTACACTAAAAGGATCCCTTAAGTCACACATGAAAATCCACTCTGGAGAGAAGCCGTACTCATGTGATCAGTGCGGGAAGAGTTTCAGACATGCATACACTCTTAAATCACATCTGCGTTTTCATTCTGGAGAAAGACCATATAACTGTGATCAATGCGGTAAAAAAAATTCCTTGGGCAGAACAACTGAAGGTCCACCAGAGAGTTCATACACAGGAGAAGCCTTACACCTGTACTTCATGTGGAAAAAGTTTTAGCCAGCTGGGTAATTTGAAAAGACACCAGAACAGACACAGCGGTGTGAAGGATCACATGTGCTTTGAATGTGGGAAGACCTTTACTGCAGCTGAGACACTGAAAAAGCACCAAAGACTTCACGAAAAAACACATGAGACGATCCAGTGTGGAGAGAAGCCCTTTACATGTGATCATTGTGGGAAACGTTTCACTCAGTTAAGATCGCTACACCGTCATGCTAAAAACAGCTGTCTGAAATCATAGTTCATGTTCAGATAACACTTGAGCAATAAAAGCTCTCTTTCATTTAAATCTGTCCCAACCAGCCTCATAAAAACATCATTATTATAAGTTGTTACAGTGAACAAAGTTCATCTTTAAGACAAGCGGTTTAAAGAAATATTTCTAAAGACATTTTCTGCAGTAAAATTGACACAAATCCAAGGTGTCCTTCCGTTTGAACTAAAGCTGGATGTAATTATTGTGGACAGAGTTTCATGGACTTAATGTCTCAATTCAACGGTGTTCTCAATCTGGTCTTTCATCAGATTTTTGTAGTTGCTTCACCAATTAACTGATTAAGTTAATTTCTTATTTTATAAGCTGCTTTTTATTTATTTGTATTGCTAGTTGATTTTACTTAGTTGAAAACTTTTTTGTAATATCTGAAAGCCATGAAGCACCACAATTGTTTTTTGGGCTTATAACACCGGGAATATTTCTAAAAAGAAACCGTATTATTTAGTCAAAATATACGAGTGGTCAGCAGCTGCTCAAATCTTTTTTTAATTCCTACATTTTTCAAATGTAGATTTTTAATTGTGTTTATGTATATTATTTCTCCATATGTCCATACTAAAGATAAAATAATTGTAAATTTGGGAGCATGAAATTGTCCAAAATGTCTTGGTACGCTGAAGCATTAAGAGTTCCTTTCACTGGAACTATGGGGCCAAACCCAACCCCTGAAGAACGAGACACTACGGGCAAAAACAGTGTTTTTTCATACATCTGTCAATTTTGAGATTTTGGGGTTTTCATGAAGGGTTTTTTCAGACTAGTGGACAGAAAATATCCAAAATACACTTTTAACTGTATCATTTAGAGCACTTTATCTATGTGCGACTTTAGATTTCAATTACAGTATCCTACATATCTTCAAAGGCCGTTTTCTCAAAATGAATTTTTCCTCTATTGAGCCAGAAATCTCCACTTCTCCACAGCACTTACATTCAACTAACTTAAGTTTTATATTCTGAAGGTTTTTACTGAGGGTGTAATTCATATGTAATTTTCCTGATTTTTTTTTTTTTTTTAAGGAAAAAGTATATTTATTTTTGGATGTTGACAGTATTTTCTGATTTGTAGAGTGACAAATAGAGATATCCAAAATCCCCTCTGTAATTACCTTTAACTTATATAACTTTATATAAAAAAATAAACAAGAATTTTGAACCAGACTTCATCCAATGTTCAGATTTTTGTTCAAGAAATGTATGCAAATTAGTGCATATTTAATTAGATAACATATCATTTGGATATATAAACAACATTTCAGAAAACTTGTAATACAAATTTTTTTTGCAATTATTAATGTAATTTATTTGTTTTGTTTTTTTACCCTATTCATCTGAGGTGTCTCGCTTAATCTCACTGACTCAGACAATAGGAGACGCAGATGATAAATTCGTAAGTGTCGACTCTAGACACTTGGGTGTTGAGTGGAGACGCCCCAGGTTAACTTAAGTCAGGTGCATATGGGAAAATCTACCAAAAAAAATTATGGAAGATACTTGGAAAAATCTGGGTAACTAAACATCTGATGGATCCCACTGATCCCAATATATATATATATATATATATATATAGGTTCAATCAGATCATCATCACTAGAAGCTGCTGTGAAAACTGTCAGTATATTATTTAGTGATTATGCAGTGTGTTTGATCAGTAAATATCAACAGATTTATTATACAGCAGCTCAATTTCCTCACTGAACTCTAATTAAATGTCTTTAATATTTATCAAAGTGAAGGTGATTGATTCATGAAACGGTTTCCTCCCAGTGACAATGTGCTTTTAAAATACACGTATACATTCATAATACTTTTGTACATTTTGAGGATTTCATAGTATATGCATTGTCAGTGGCTCATTGTGTTAATTGTTTTATCTCTTCTATTCTGGTTAGCTTGACCTTTTTTACCCCAGTTGTAACTTATCTGGGAACACAAGACATCTGCCTTCTTTAATTGTCATTGGTCATTCAAACGTAAATCTGTAGTTTGATGAAATAAAAGTGTTTAATAAGCAACATGTAAAACTGCAGATATTTCATTAAAGCTGCAGTAGGGAGTTTTGAGAAAACGTTGACTTAGCCTGAAAATTTGAACAAGCACAACTTCCAGGTCCCACCCCCTTGCTCTCTGCTGCGCTACATCCCTCCCTCCACAGCTCCTCCCCCACAGCGGAGCCTGCCGTGAACGCGCAGGCTAGTAAGCAGGGCCACCGATGACGGTGGATAAACAGTTATGGCACATTCACTAATAGGGACGAAACATCCACAATAACCTTTACATTGACTATGGCCTGCCCATACTTTCACTACAAACTTGGTCCTCAAATCATTATGTATTTTGCAATACATGTAACTTTATAACGTTGCACTCTTTCTATAAGTTATAAATAGCTAGTAAGATAACGTCAATATAACGGTAACTAACGTTACAGTATGTAAGTAATTATTCTAGCGATATGTAATGCTAGATAAGGTTTGCTAGTACATTATTTCAGCAACATGACAAGCCAGTGAATTAGCAGGTTTCAATTGTTGCTTAACACAGGGCGTGACATTTTATCTACATGTTATGCTGCTAGAGTTTTGACACCGAGTCAATGGGCTCTAATTCTTTCTTTTTCGCTTGTTTATCGTCATCGGTCTTTTTCCTTTTACCTCTTTGTTTTATGAGCAGGTGCCACTCGAGACATTGGCAGTTTAGGTTGTTTCTCCACCATTAGCACAGCTGCAGCACACCGGCAATCTTGAGTTTGAACGACGGTATGCGCTCGCGCTGTGCAAGAGAGGGGTGATCAGCGCGTACACGAGCGTGATTGACACTGCTAAGACATTCCTCCTGGCTCTGATTGGTTGTTTCTGACCGGGAGCGGTGTATTTCTGCAAATGGCAATAGGACCACTGGGAGGAGCCAGAGGAGCTTGATTTTTTCACAGATTATCCTTCTCATACACTGTGAGAAAAAAATCGTAAAAAAACGGTCAATGACTGGCAGCTGCGGCTGCCAAACAAAAACCGTAAAAATAAAGTAAAATATCGTAATTTAAATGAAATGCAAAAAACTTTTACAGAGATTTTCCTTAATTTTTTTACAGAAAAACACTGTTATTTTACAACTATTTCCTGAATTATTACGATCAAACACATTCATTGTAAAAAAAAATCCCATAAAAAAACAGTCAAATGACTGTCAGAAACGGCTGCCATACAAAAACCATAAAATTAATGTAAAATATCTTAATTTAATTAAGTGCAAAACACTTTTACAGAAATCTTCATTAATCTTTTTTAACAGAAACACACAGTTAAAACACAGTTACTTCACATTTATTTTCTGCTTTATTTACTGAAAAACACACAGTTAATTACATGCATGATTTGCTTTGACTATATACGTCACTGCATCAGCAACTACACAGTTACTGTCAGTTAAATAAAGAAACATGCAGCATTTCATAAATGTTTATTTGCTCATCCTGGACTGAAGCTCAGGCTCTACTCTTCAACACAATGGTGACACACGAAACACACCATACAGAAACACTTTAAACCCCAACAGAACATTAAACACTACCAGATCTCTCAGGATCTAAGCATCTTCACTTATTACAATCCAGACTTTATTTCTTTCATACTAACATTATTATTGAGAATTAACAGAGGTTTAGAAGTTGAAGCTTTATTGAAAAGAATAAAGTTTGATGTCACCATGATGCAGATCAGTGTTTGCTTTAGTTGGGGTCTTGAACTTTTAGTGTTGAACTTTAATGTTTCTCTGGCTGCATTAACTGTGTGTCTCTGATGCATATTTATTATGGTAAGAGTCTAAGAGAAACTCAGATCAGATAATGTTTGTCATTTTGTAGTGAGAATAGCCATCATGTAGAGTCCGGCTCCATTGATACCATCTGACGTATAATATCTGATTATGTCATTAAATATTAGTTATTCATTTTGCATGACAAAGCTTCTATAAAACATTCTCCAGTACTGTGATACTCAGATTTTATGAAGTCATTATACAGAAAATATTTGACAGGTTCATATAGACTCACTCAGACATCAAGAATCAGCGTATGAATCACAACAATGGTGACAATGAAAAAAAAAACTTTTTTGGTTGTCACCATTGTTGAGATTCATATGTTGATTCTTGATGTCTCTATACAACTAAAAAAAATGACAAAACTTTTTTTGTGTAGTATATATATATTTTTTAAATGCAGATTGTTATAATACTGATATCACAATATTCCAAGGGTCATGTGAAAAATTATGACATTAATTAAAGACTTTGTATAAAGCTAAATTCCACCTACATACTCTGTAATCTACGCTATCATATTCAGAGATTTGACTGTCATATCAGTGAATCAGATCATCATATGATGACTACAACACCATCAATTGATGATTGAGATCATCTGATATTTTCTCCAGCATTTATTGCTATGACAAACGTGTATCAAAGACACAGTTAAAGCAGCCAGAGAAAAGCAAAAGGTAAATCTCAAGGGTCATGACCTCAACTAAAGCAGACACTGATCCCAATCATGGTGACATCAAATTTATTTTAAAGTTTTTTACACTTTATTTAAATTAGCATATTTTACTTTAATTTTATGGTTTTTGTTTGGCAGCCGCAGCTGCCAGTCATTTGACCCTTTTTTAAAAAAAAATTTTACAATGAAGGTATTTGATCATAATAATGCAGGAAATACCTGTGAAATAACAGTGTTTTTTTCGGTTTATTTAAATTAGCATATTTTACTTTAATTTTATGGTTTTTGTTTGGCAGCCGCAGCTGCCAGTCATTTGACCCTTTTTTTACGATTTTTTTTACAATGAAGTACAATGAAAATTTGACCATTTTATCATTTAACTGTTTTGTTACTTTTAAATTACAGATTATATTTGTAATTTTACATACATTATGTCATTTAAGAAAACAGAAAAAATACTGTATGAAAAATACAATCAATTTTCTGTATAAAAAATGTGAATTACTGTAATTTGTCATTAATGTCACAATACCTAAAATAACAGCTGAATTTTTATTTTACAGATATTATTTGTAATTTTACAGTGTTTTGAGTACAAATTAAAATGAAAGAAAATGATCGTCAAAAAATCACAGTTATTTTCTGTAAAATTAGGATTTTTTTTACAGTGTATTCTACTGTCAGGACATAATGACAGTTTTAACAAATATATAAAAAATATTTTTTTACAAAAGTTACCTACAGCAGCTTTAAGCTACCAATTATTATGTTTACGATTATGGAATCACATTCGGTTTTAATAGCTCTTATATTTTAGGCCTTCATATTGAATTTGTGGAAACTTTCTCAACAATCACTTTTGCTTCTTTGAAGATTTGTATATTAATAACATACTTTGCTCTTTTACATGAACATGTTGAATAAAAATACACTTCACAGAGGAATCTACTCCTTGACCAAGCTCAGTTTTGGAAGGAAAAGGGGTGTTCGTGAAGCCAGCAGGGGGCGCAGCTCATCCTGTGTCTGTGCAGGTCTTAATGCTTTATAATGATGATGAGGACGATATTGTAAAGTTCAAAAACTATAAACTGTAGCCTAAACTTCAGGTCCAGACTTTCCTTCGTCATTAGAGTGTTCCTCCTTGTAAAAACGGTGTGATGGTTTCCTGGTTCTATGAAGCCAGTCCCTCAAAACTACGCAATGGGCTCAGATTGGTTAGCTGGTCCAGTGTGTTGTGATTCGCTAACCGCCTAGTGCACGTTTTCCGGAAACGTCACACCCCTTAACTTTACCGGTAGTTTGTGCTTTGGTGTATTATAAATGATGCCGTCAATAAAACCATACCAATTTGAGCCCGAATCGGATGTTAGTGAAGATGATCGAGCAGAACCTGTTCAAGAACGGCTGTTAAACGACGTTTCAGAAAGGTTTGTTTTTTGTTGTCTCATTACTTTTTAGATACGCTGTTATTTAATTGTACTAATTATTATAGTATTACAAAAAATAAGCTTCATAAACAAGAATTTCAAATAATCGGTCTAACAAATTATACTACAGTCCTCAAAGGGATTTTTTTTTAGTAAAGACTGCGGATCTATAGTGATCGTTACTGACTGTATGGCACCGTTACTTTTGTATTTTTTAGAACGATTGTAGCCAAATATCTGTCGCCGGAACTATTAACCCAAACCGAACACTAAACATTGGCTTTAAGTTACTACAGTAAGTTAGCCAAATCAAAGACAGAACCATGTTTAGCATGACTGTAGATAAAGAAGCATGTAGATAAACAATACATAAAAGCTCTATTTAAAGAATAATTTACACTAATTCCAAGTTCGCTGTTGAGATTAAAAAAAAGTTTATAATGTTAGGTGTTTGTCGGATAACGTTCAGTATTGTAAGAAAAAATGATGTGGACGTCGAAGATCTCAAAAATGAAGTTTATTACAGCGTAGGCAAGGTACTCGAAGCACCTTGGGTTCATCGGCGTCAGACTGAACCCAGAACATCCAAATCTTAAACCTTTTATCCTGTTACAGTTTACCACTCTCAATGTAAATGAAGTTGCTCTTGTAGTAACAGCTGTGTTCTGTATGTTAATGAAGTTGAGACACCCCATTGTCTGAGAAGGTTCTCGGTGTCCCACACCCATTCCCATTTTACAATTGACTACCATTTGCTCAGGATGTGATCATCCTGTGATCATCCAATTGATGATGATACAATTTCTTACAGTATGAATGAGCATTTAACAAGCTGGTTTGCAGAGCCAAACAGCGTTATATGGTTAAAGCTTTTGTTTTGTTCTGTTTGAGCTTGTGTCGTTTGGTTGGTAAGTTATGAATGTGTTTTTATGACTTAAGTTCTCGAAAATTAACCATGTTTTACTTTGGTAAAACCTTATTAAAGTTTTATTAAAGGTAAACCTTTTTTTTGGTGTATTGATTACGGTTTATCACACAAATATCATAGTTAAACTAATAACTAATTTGTGGTTACCATGGAATAGGCTAACCGTTAAAACCATTACAGAAGTTTTTTCAGACATATGTTTACAACAGTAGACTAATTTTATTTATTAGTTTCGGAGTGTGGTGAATAAGTTTGCTTAAGGATTTTAAATAACATACCAAAACAACGTTTATCTTGTAAAACTCTGAAAATTGACAACTTCGAAATAAATTGATATCAATGTTATATTTTTTTACATGTTTTCAAATGGCATTTAGCTGATTTAAGGTGGTGTATAACATTCATTCCCTTTCGTTGTCACTCCGAGTTACGTCGGATGACGACGAAATGGGGTTTCGCTTAGAAAGCCTATCAACTTCGAGTATTACAAAACGAGCCAATGGCAAAGAAATGCCATGGGTCTGCGGAATTTGCATGACGTAACTCCGCCCCACCTCGTGGGTATAAAAGGAGGAAGTCTGCAACAGCAGTTTATGTTTTCGCTTCGGAGCCAAGTTAATCCTTCGTTCCACAAGCCATCTCTGAACTGTCAGCTTTTACAGACGAGCGAGATTCTCTGGTGTTGGTGTGACGGCGATCTCCCGGCGAGTGCGCACTTCCTGCTTATCTGTGCTGTGGTTTGCCAGCGAGTGTGTTTCTCCCCGGGCGCTTCAACACTCTCAGAGTTTCTTTTCTCTCACAAAAAGAGCTTGCACGGGCACGTCTTTTTAAAGATGCACCGCCCGTGCACTTCTGGTTGCGGTAGACTGGTTGCCGACTCTGATGGGCACGAGCGCTGCATAGTGTGTTTGGGCTTTGATCACGCTAGAGCAGCGCTCGTGGATGAGTCATGTTCTCACTGCGGGAATATGACCATCGCAACACTACGATCGAGGCTCCATGATCTCGCAAGAGTGAGGGTCCCCTCATCCACACCCCGATCTAGTGTCTCCTCGAGAGGCCCTACTTCGGCTGGTGGCCAGGGTGATCTGAGGGTGACGGTTTGGAACAAAGCGCCGACTATACGTCCGTGCCCAGCCGCACCCTCTCCAGTGTTGCAACCCGCGAGTGTTCAGGGGATTTCCGCGGGTCCATCTCCTGATGCCCCGCGGATTTCCTTTGGCGCTCCAGAGGAGGACGCCATGTCCATCGCAGCATCACAAGGTGGGTCTGATTCTTTTGGAAGTGAAGACTCGGCACAGCTGCCACCTTCCGGTGTGCATACGGTTGCGTCCGAGTCTGATCCGGAGATGACGGCCATGCTTGCCCGGGCCGCCGCGAGCATCGGACTAGAGTGGTCCCCTCCACCCTGTCCTGAGCGCTCGCGGTTGGATGATTGGTACTTGGGTAAGGCCGCGGACCCCCGTCCGCGGCAAACCCCAATACCTTTCTTCCCGGATGTGCATGATGAAATCTCGAAGTCCTGGAAGACTCCCATGTCTTCCCGTGACCGCTCGTTGGTTTCATCCGCCTTTCCTCCCCTCGATGAGGCGGCTGCCCGTGGGTACACTGGGCTCCCCCCGGTTGAACGCTCTGTTGCGATGCAGCTGTGTCCTCAGAGCGCTTCTTCTCGTGGTGAGCCTAAGCACCCATCCAAGGCCTGTAGGTACTCGTCTACATTAGTGGCGAAGTCCTACAGAGCGGCGGGACAGGCAGCCACCTCTTTGCATGCCATGGCCATTCTGCAGGTCTACCAGGCCCAGATGCTCAAGGACATGCACGAGGGGAGGACGGACCCAGGGCTCTTCAATGAGCTGCGTGCCGCCACCGACCTCGCTCTCCGGGCGACGAAGGTGACCGCACGCTCCCTGGGTTTGGTGATGTCCACAGCCGTGGTCCAGGAGAGACACCTTTGGCTGAACCTCGCTGATATGCGGGATGCCGAGCGGTCCCGTCTGCTCGACACCCCCATATCACAGGCCGGCCTTTTCGGCGGTGCAGTCGAGGATTTCGCCCAACAGTTCTCGACTGCTCAGAAACAGACTGAGGCGATGAAGCACATTCTGCCCCGACGGCCCGCTGCTGCCTCCACCCAGCCGACCGGGCAGAATCCTCAGCCTGTTCGCCGCCGAGGGCGCCCTCCTGCGGTTCCCCCCCCCTCCCGCCCGGCCCAAGCAGCAGCCTCCACCCGGGCCCGGTCGCGGAGGAAGCCGTAAGAAGGCGCCCCAGCCCTCTCCTGCCCCGCCCCCCGCTAAACGCCGGTCTAAGCGGCGCTCCTGAGACGGGCTGCTCAGGGATGACTCTCACTTCTCAGGAGATGGTAGCAGGACCACTCCTTCCCCCGGTGGAGGGCCGGGGGAGAATCTTTTGTTCTCCACCCCCCGCTGCTCACCCACGGGTGGGCAGCACCCTAATGTGGTTAAAGAAAGAAGTGACATGTTCATCCCTGAGCACACAGAGTTCTCGGACGACACGGTGCGCCGCCTCCGAGCCGTGCACCCCTCGTCCCCCTCTGTCCCAGAGCCGGATGACAGCTCTCACGGTTTCACCTCCTCCCGGGGGAATGGCGGCTCCATCCCCGGTCGGTTCAGCTGATTTGGGACCAGTTCGGGGACGCACAGATAGATCTGTTTGCCTCCCACGACTCGACCCATTGCGCCCAGTATTATTCCCTGACCGAGGGCGCGCTCGGCACGGATGCTCTGGCGCACAGCTGGCCGCAGGGCCGCAAGTATGCGTTTCCCCCAGTGAGCCTTCTTGCGCGGACCTTGCGCAAGGTCAGGGAGGACGAGGAGCAGGTCATGCTGGTTGCGCCGTACTGGCCCACCAGGACCTGGTTCTCCGAACTGGTTCTCCTCGCGACAGCACCTCCCTGGCCGATCCCTCTGAGGAAGGACCTACTTTCTCAGGGACGGGGCACCCTATGGCACCCTCGTCCCGATCTTTGGAACCTCCACGTGTGCCTCCTGGACGGGACGAGGCAGGTTTGAGTACCCTACCACCACCGGTGGTGGCTACCATCACTTCCGCTAGAGCTTCGTCCACGAGACATCTCTATGCGTTGAAGTGGAACCTCTTCGTCAGCTGGTGCTCTTCTCACCGAGAAGACCCCCGGAGATGTTCGATTAGTGTCGTGCTTTCCTTCCTACAAGATGGGTTGGAGCGAAGGCTGTCTCCCTCCACCCTAAAGGTCTATGTCGCCGCCATTGCCGCACAGCATGACCTTGTTGAAGGTAAGTCTTTGGGGAAGCACGACCTGATCGTCAGGTTCCTGAGAGGAGCGAGGAGACTGAATCCTCCTCGCCCTCCTCTCGTTCCCTCTTGGGATCTCGCAGTGGTGCTAACTGCCCTGCAGAGTGCTCCCTTTGAGCCTTTGCAGTCAGTGGAGCTTAAGTTCCTGTCAATGAAGACAGCGCTCCTGGTTGCACTGGCCTCCATCAAGAGGGTAGGGGACCTGCACGCATTCTCCGTTGACGAAGCGTGCCTGGAATTCGGGCCGGCTTACTCTCACGTGATCCTGAGACCCCGGCCTGGATATGTGCCCAAGGTTCCTACCACTCCCTTCAGGGACCAGGTGGTGAACCTGCAAGCGCTGCCCCTGGAGGAGGCAGACCCAGCCTTGGCACTGCTTTGTCCAGTACGTGCTCTCCGCACCTATGTGGACAGAACCCAGTGTTTCAGGACCTCAGACCAGCTCTTTGTCTGTTATGGTGGGAAGCTGAAGGGAAAGGCTCTCTCCAAGCAAAGGTTGTCTCACTGGATAGTGGACGCCATTGCTTTGGCTTACCAGCAGCTAGGTCGACCGTGCCCCCTTGGTGTGACCGCCCACTCCACCCGGGGTGTGGCGTCCTCTTGGGCTCTAGCGCATGGTGCCTCGCTAACAGACATCTGCAGAGCTGCAGGCTGGGCGACACCGAACACATTCGCTAGATTTTACAATCTCCGAGTGGAGCCTGTGTCCTCTCATGTACTCGCTTCAACTAGCTAGTACTGGACCTGCTCAGGTGTCTTCGCTTGCTCGCCATTCCACTCCACGGACTGGATACGTGCGATTTTCCCCTCAGGTGAGCTTCTCTGAAAGCCCTGAGTTCCTCCAGCACTTCTGACGTCGCCGCCAGTGTCTATTGCCTGCGCGCCAGCTAGGTGCCTCCCGTGTGCATGGTCCCTCCCTGAGCGACCCCCACATGTGTATTTCCACTGTAAGCCTCTCTCGAGCATGTGTCTTTCCCTTGGCAAGCCACCTTGCCACCCCTGGGGTTGAAATATTCCACCTGCGGCTGGACACCCCAGTGTTCTCCATATGCATCCTTCGGGTCATATGTGTATTTTCTAAGTCCCCCCCTCTGGGTTGGCAATAATTGCATATTTCCTCTAAAATTGTGGGATATGCTCCCCAGTGTACCTTGGTATTCCTGTGCTAAATAGGAGTCCTTCGTCCGTGCTAGTCTCACGACAGGGATCTCAGATTTACGCAGGGCACTGGAAGACAGCTGAGAAGGTGGCGTGATTAGACTGGTAACCCCATTTCGTCGTCATCCGACGTAACTCGGAGTGACAACGAAAGGGAACGTCTCGGTTACGTATGTAACCCTTGTTCCCTGAGTAGGGAACGGAGACGTTACGTCTTCCTGCCACTTTCCGCTGTACCGCGGGGATCGCCTGAGCTCAGTCTTGGCTCCTCAGCGAAGAAACATAAACTGCTGTTGCAGACTTCCTCCTTTTATACCCACGAGGTGGGGCGGAGTTACGTCATGCAAATTCCGCAGACCCATGGCATTTCTTTGCCATTGGCTCGTTTTGTAATACTCGAAGTTGATAGGCTTTCTAAGCGAAACCCCATTTCGTCGTCATCCGACGTAACGTCTCCGTTCCCTACTCAGGGAACAAATAATTTCAGAGCCACCCAAAAAAAAGCTTGACTGTCGGTGTATGAGTTCTGCAGTTTTGCAAATGCTCTTCAACAACACAGACCTTGTATAAATGATATTTATTGTACATGGGGATGTATTTTAGTGTGGGGCCAGAGCACAGGGGCCGTTGACTATGGGCTGTGTTGTCCAGGAATTGATTTAATACGCTATGTGTGCCTCAGAGCCTCAATTTGTGTCTATATTTTATTAAAGATATTGATAAAAGTTCTTTATTTACCTCAGTTTTGTATTTATTTTTATTTACCTCAACTTATTGTGTCATTTTGTATATTTGTGATGGTAAAATCGTTAAATATTTGTAGATATCATTCTTGGTTTGAACAGACCTTTAGTCTGTGACAAAATATATTTCTGTTTTTTTTTCCAGATGTGACAGATGCAGTGAAGTCCGTGTCGGTGATGGAGGGAGATTCTCTCACTCTAAATCCTGATGTTACGGAAGTACAGAAATATTTGTTGATACAGTGGACGTTCAGAAGCACAAGAATCGCTGAATTTAACAGACTCACGCAGTCCAGCTCAAGCTATGATAGTAGATTCAGAGACAGACAGACTCTGGATCAAAACGGATCTCTGACCATCACAAACACCAGAATCACAGACTCTGGACTTTATAAACTAACACTTGTCGGCGAAAAAAACAAATACAAGAGTTTTAATGTTACTGTCAATAGTGAGTTGACTATTATGGCGTAATTTACACTAACCTTCATTTGAAAAACATTGTAAAATTCTTAAATGTTTCTTCTCTATTATTTTCAATATTCCTTATATCCACATTTTATAATATTGACTGAATAGAAGTGTGTGTGATGAGACTGACTTCACAGTATCATCTGTCATTACCAGAATCTCCACTGAGTACTTCATCACCGGAAAGATCGTCAAGCTCAAATCGTGTGTCGTCCAGCTTTGTGGTGAACAATTCAACCGTCAATCAAACGAGGAATAACAACAACACTGAACTCCATAAGCCAAGTCCAGGTACATCACTGATGATTAGCTTTTATTTACAAAGCAGAACTCTGTTAGATGTGTTCAGGTAAATCAGTGTGATAGTAGTTTTTCTCTCTGAAATTCACTGTAAGTTCATATTGGCCTGATTGAAGTCAAAACCCAGCACATATTCATTGGTGTAGTACATATTATTTATATTTCTGTTGGTGATTGGCCTATAATCGACTGCATAAACTAATTAAAACTTGCCTTTATGCATTTCGTCCCCTTGGAATTATAAGGTTCTATCTGCGTTCTGAGCAGTTTTGAGATATTGAGCTTCAAAGTTTTTGCATTACATATAGGAAAATTTATATGGGGAACAAGTTTCTTTCAAACATGAAAATAACAGGGACCCTAAATGTATTCTAAATGTACAATATCAAAACCCTCTCAAATTTGTAAATGTTTTTTTTTTTAAATGGGTCAAATGCAGATAGAACCTTCTAATTCTAAAAAAACACTTTTCGCTTAGAATTATAAGGTTCTATCTGCCAAAACATTATTTGAACATGAAATATAAAATTAATGTTGTAACAATATCTCAACATGTGTTAGAAAGTTAAATTTTATCCTTTCTATGACATTTATTTCATATTTTTTAGCACTTCCATGTATTTAGGACATTTCAAATTAAGCAAGGTAGGTCTAAATATTTTGTCCAGTGCAGAATCTTAATTTTCGTTACCAATTTGGTGGGTAATTAAACACATTATTGCAGAAATTGTTACTTTAATCTTTCTTTTGTTTAGACAGAAAGCAGCTACTGTAATACATCTGAGCAGGACTTTATTCCAGCTAAAGTGGGCCAGGTATAATGGCTTTCTCTCTAGACATCAGTATGGCTGAAATAACATGCTAACGTTTATTGTTGTAATTAAGACACCATCAATGAAATTGTTAACTATTTGACCTTTAAGGCTTAATATTGTAAAAATTAAGACATTTTAAGACTTTAAAAACTACAAGAAAATCGACATGCTTCAGCAAATTAATTCATAAAGTTTAATAATCATTGAAAAATGATTCACTGACTATATGATCACAAAAAAATGTCAGACTAAATTTTTAATCACACACACACACCCCCTCTCTCACTTACACACACACCCCCTCTCTCACTCACTCACACACACACACACACACACACACACACACACACACACACACACACACACACATTCACACACACACACACACACACACACACACACACACACACACACACACACACACACACACACACACACACACACACACACTGTCACACACACACACACACACATGTCTGGTTCGCTATCTTTGTGGGGACTCTCCATAGGCGTAATGTTTTTTATACTGTACAAACTATATATTCTGTCCCCTTACACTGCCCCTATCCCTAAACCTACCCATCACAGGAGACATTCTGCATTTTTACATTTTCAAAAAACATTACTTAGTGAGATTTATACGCTGTTTTCCTCATGGGGACCGCTGACTGGTCCCCACAATGTAGGTGATCTCAGGTTTTACTATACTTGTGGGGACATTTGGTCCCCACAATGTAATATAAACATGAGCACTGTCACACACACACACACACACACACACTTTCACACACACTTTCACACACACACACACACACACACACACACACACACACACACACACACACACACACACACACACACACACACACACACACTGTCACACTTTCACACACACACACACACACACACACACACTGTCACACACACACACACACACACTGTCACACACACACACACACACACAGACACACACACTGTCACACACACACACACACACACACTTTCACACTTTCACACACACACACACACACACACACACACACACACACACACACACACACACACACACTGTCACACACTTTCACTCACACACACACACACACACACACACACACTTTCACACATTAGCGCGCACACACACACACAAATGTTTTTTTTAAATATTCAATTTACTCACTGCATATTTGTATAATTCAAATAATAATAACTATAATAATAATAGTTATTAATAATAACCTCATTGATAATTAATAATAATAACCAATACACTATAAAGAAAATTGCCTAATTGAAGCCACTTCATAACACTACACAATTTAGTGAATATTTAATTTACTGTAAATATATAGCATTATGCCTTTATGGGGTTTCTTTTTGTCTTCAAGGAAAAAGCTGGCGACATGACATATAAAGTTGATTCTGATTGGTCCTCATCTGTGCATTCGAAGTGCTGATTGGCTCACGCAGATAGAACCTTATAGAGCCAAGTTAGAGTTCGATTTTGTAGATAGAACCTTATTGTTTTTTCAATAAAAAGTCCCACAATGTACACAACTTAAAAAAACACATCACATAATGTAAAAAAGTTGTCACCGAATAAGAATATGTGAATAACTCAATTTTGACAAAAATGTCAGATAGAACCTTATAATTCCAAGGGGACGATTTGGCAGATGCTTTTACCCAAAGTGAAATTACATTACGTTCAAGGTTTTCGTTTTCGTTTCTATCAGCTCATGGATTACCTGCGACTTACGGTTAATGGATATTGGGGGTTTGACACATTTGCTTACTTTCTTTTTCGGAGTCTACAGGAATGGAGAACAGACTGCAGACATGTGTCAGGGAAGTGTTGCGTGTATCTAAGAGCTGGCGAGGGGAGGGGTGGGGGGGATTTTGCAAACATTGTCATCCTAATAGATACTGGAACTCCTAACCCTTATATCCTAACCCTCCTAACGGTATGAAAATATATTTCCCATATATGAATGATCAGTGTATTAAATGGTATAATGGTATATTTTGAAAATATACAGAATAGTATATTGAAGAATATACGGTATAAGAAATTGCCACTTTTCATATACCTGTATTTGAAAAATATGTGACTATAATATTATATTTGCTAATATATCATGATTTATGTAATTTTATATTTACACTTCAAAATATATAGATGTATATGTGATCAGATATGATACTGCATGTGTATATTGCAGATATATGTACTCATGCAACATACTCACAGATAGAGAAATATTTAATGTAATATATTTCTTATATTTTTTAATTATCTACATGATAAATGTTTCATATTTTTAAGCTAGTTCTCAATAGCACAAGCACACCTACATGTACTAAAGTATTTAGCTAAGAGACTATCACTATACTGAGGAGAGCACAGTCATTACTTATATATTCCCATATATTTTTGTTTTGAAAGGAAATAACCCACAAAACTGGTTTTAAACTGTTTAAAAGAGACTTAATGCAAGATTCTGATTCTGTGTTTTTACGTTTTTCAGATCTCATCCACTGTTGTAGTTTCACTGAAGCTGTGATCTGATTGGCTCTCTCTGCTCTGGTGGGCGTGGCTACTGTTGCAGTGCTGGTTTATGACATCAGATCTACGAGAAGAAAGCTGATCAGAACAGAAGTGTTTAAACATTACCATCAGACTTCTGTGGAGTCAGACCATGAGTTTGAATTGTGCAGAACATTTATTTCCGGATATGTTGAGATATAAAGCAAACCACACATCAATGCGTTGCACATTTTTCCATTCCTTTCACAGCTATTTATTAACAGATTTTCTTTTTTTTTTTTTTGCATTCATTGGCCACTTATTGAATGATCTATTAAATTTAATATATGACTCTAAACATTATTGCTCTAAACAAAATAATAATTAGCAACACAAATGGCATTGAATGATTTTATAAGCTCTAAGCTCTGTTGTCTCCTTGAAATACTCTCAAATAGTCTCACAGAGGCAATTGGTGCACATTTTTGGTGGCTTTATTTAATAAAGATTTGGTTTTGCGTGGAGCTTGTTTTTTTGTTATATATATAACATCATGAGCATTGATCATATTTTACAACTGCTAAATGATTCAAATAGCAGTTGTGTGGATATATGATCCACTGATTTCACGTGATACACTTGCAGGTAAGTTTGCGAGTGGAAGTGAAACTTGCTGTGGTCTCAGTTGTTTACATCTTTACAGAAGGGCATTCGCGGGCTGCGAATCCGAAAGCAAAAAGCAAGCGCACACTCGAAAGCTAGTAGCCTACAAATGCATCCAGCCCGCAACCATAACACGATTTAGGCAATTTCCCCCCTAGAGAGACTGTCTGTGTTTATACACCATGACAAGGCGTCGTGTTCTCATCTCCGTGAACAAGAGTTACATACTTAATCCTAATACTTCTTGCTACCACACTCCTTTGCACTTCATATCCTACCATGCAGATTATTGGCTAATGATCGCTCCCAATGGTTGAATGATCTAGTATCTCCCATTGACATTTTACAGCTATTATTGCTGAAACTTTTGCTAGATCAACACAACTTCATTAGGTCACTTATACTAAACCTTGTTTCACTCCCATCGTTTAAGCATACCAAAAAAAAAATTACTCATGTTCTTCCACATCTGTGCCATTTTTATCAGTTTGAGCTTCACCAATATTACATTATGTGCATTGAAATCCTCGTACCACATCTCCATACCTTCTTCTTTACTCTAAGTTTAGTTTGACTGAAATGCTAAAGGAAAAAATCGCTATTTTAAACATGTTGTAGCGACAATGAGTCTTACATTAAATGCATTAACATTAGCTCAAATGATATATAGGGAATTTTAATAATTAATCATGAATATGATTAATATTGCATATAACAGTTAAATTATCAAAGTTGGAAATAAATCGATTGTATATATGAATGATCAATCACAACGAATTATAATTCCTCATTCATATATCAATGGTCCCTTTCCAGATCGATTATATGAGATAACCTTTAATGGAATTAATTTAGCTATCGAACAATCTGTTTGTCCAGCAAACGGCCGTAAGATTAACTTATCAACTTCTCAAAAAGGTTATCCCTTCCTTATAATTCCAAAAAGCTATTTTCTGGCCATGAAAATTCACCTTCTTGTTATTATAAAATTTAGGTTACTGAATAGTAACGAATTGTAAAGCTTTGTAGCTAGATCAAACACTTCATTGACTTTGTAAAAATGAGCACGATTGGACAATTAGCAATCAAGAATATAATGGTTTTAATAAAATGAAACTACGGATACAGAATTCTACATTTAAACACGGGATACATGTATGTACAGTAAACAGTAAAACTAATGAGACAGACGAATAACGAACGGGAGTGAGATAGAGAGATTGGGAGTGAGAGAGAGAGAGAGAGAGAGAGAGAGAGAGAGAGAGAGAGAGAGAGAGAGAGAGAGAGAGAGAGAGGATGAGAAAGTGAAACTAACGGTCAGGATGAGAGAGATCACCGGGGTGATCGCAGCATGGCAAAAATCACAGACAACGTAACCCCTAGAGACAACAAGAAATCACATCAATCAAATCAATAACCTATACTTGCGTATCTCTTTGTGTTACTGAGGAACGCAGAGTCGTGTGCGTCTTTGTCCTTCGGTGCTATAGGCTTGTTCTCTCGTGTCTTCCGGGGCGAGCAGACTCGCGGGGAGTTTTAAAGGTTCACTGAACGTGAAGTTACCAAGGAAATAATTCAGAGTTCATCTCCCTCGTGGAAGGGAATAAAACTCAGTAAAGAAAGAAAAAAACGGAGATGAGAGCTCACACTCCCATCTTCTTCCGTTTAGCGCAGCTTGCGTGTTTCCTTTAAGAGCCGCGGGGATTTCAAAGAGTCCTTTTAAAGTTGAGGTTGCAGGCTGTTCATTTCACTGAACGTAGGCAAGGTCCGAAGACGAAAATAAAGAAAAGACTTAAAGAAAAGAAAATAGAAACGGAGGAAAACTCCCTAACGGGAGTCATGGGTCTCCTCTCTGGAAACGTAAGTGCTCACTTGTGCTCTGGTGCTCCAGTGCTTCCGTGTTCCATTTCTCCTCTTTTTGTGAGAAACTTCTGTGTCAGTCTTTTATGGAGAGGAGGGGTTCACGCCTGCTTCGCGTACGTGAACCAATTATCTTAGAGTATCTCGAGCGGGAAAAGTTTTTCTTTGTCCTGTCAGGATAATTTGTGATGGTATGAAATTTTGTCATTTCTACCCAGAAAGATTGTACACACAGAATACATTTTACTGTAATATCCTATGTATGACTTGTTTGGTCAAAACAAGACGGTCAAACAGGTACCAAGAATGGCCGGAAAGAGTAGAAGAAACATAAAGTTACATTCATATGCAGAATTACACACATTTAATGTTCACTCACACGACTATAAAGCCATAATACCGGCTACCATGACCTAGGAAAGATCAAATTCAGGTTTATACATTTCTTAAGTGGTTATACTTAAAAGTGGAAAATATAAGATTGCAGAGTCTATTCCTCTTTCTTTATCAGAATTCAAGTGGGAGCTGTGACTCCCTTGGAATTCCTTTTGGGGGTCATAAAGTTTATGACCTAGCAAGAGGGATAGTTGCCGAAGGTGATCCTGTTAGGGAATCTTTCTTTGGAAGTATACTTAAGATTCGAAGTTACAGAACAGTCTCAAATTTCATCTATAGAATAAGACAAAACTAATTAGATATGCATGCATACAGGAAGGTCAGATACAATTCTGAGTTATATACATTAAGGACATTTCTATCCTAAGTTGCACACAAAGGACGTTTGTGTGCGGGTATGTATGGTGTGTGTGTATAAGTTCATCCCGTGGTTGGCGCGGGCTGTTGCTCCCCCCTTCTTGGGGAATCACGTGGGGAATCCTGTGGTCAGCATCTGTCAAGTCAAGTCAAGTCAAGTCAAATATATTTATATAGCGCTTTTCACAATACAGATTGTATCAAAGCTGCTTCACAGTATCAATCAAAACAACTTAACAATGTTTGTTTATTACTGGAAAAAAGACATCCAAGTTTGGTAGAGCTGATCAATGGTATGATTGGTTAATTAATTTGAATATCCCCAACTGAGCAAGCCAAAGGCAACAGTGGCAAGGAACCGAAAAACTCCATCCAGTGACCTAATGGTGTCCTAACACCCCATCAGATGACCCAATGGAGAAAAAAAAAACCTTGGGAGAACCCAGGCTCAGTCGGGGGCCAGTTCTCCTCTGGCGTTTATGAACTAGAGGCCGAATTTACAGTAACTGTCAGATAAAAAAATGTATATGAATGCCTGGCTAAATAGATGCGTCTTCAGTCTAGTTTTAAATTGGGAGAGCGAGTCTGAGCTACGAACAGTATCAGGAAGGCTATTCCAGAGCTTCGGAGCTAAATGTGAAAATGCTCTGCCTCCTTTGGTGGATCTGGATATCCTAGGAATGACCAGAAGCCTTGAATTTAGTGATCTTAAAGAGCGCGATGGATTGTAAGGCGATAGAAGATCCGTTAAATAGACTGGAGCTAAACCATTTAGAGCTTTATAAGTCAAAAGCAATACCTTGTATTTAATACGGAACTTTATAGGTAACCAATGAAGTGATGATAAAATCGGTGTTATATGATCATATTTTCTTGATCTAGTAAGAACTCTAGCGGCTGCATTTTGGACTAACTGTAGCTTGTTTATTGAAGATGCAGGACAACCAGCTAATAAAGCATTACAGTAATCTAGTCTCGAGGTCATGAATGCATGAACTAACTTTTCTGCATCAGAGACTGATAGCATATTACGTAGCTTAGCAATGTTTCTAAGGTGGAAAAAGGCAGTTTTTGTAACATATGAAATATGCTTTTCAAAAGACAGGTTGCAATCTAATGTAACACCCAGGTCTTTTACTGTAGCGGATAAAGTAACAGGGCATCCTACTATGTTAAAGTCGTGGTGTGAAAGGTTTTGTGGACGGTTTTTAGAACCGATAAGTATTACCTCTGTCTTGTCTGGATTTAATAAAAGAAAATTACGCGTCATCCAATCTTTTATATCTTTAACACAATCTGTCAATTTGGATAATTTAGCGTATTCATCTGGCCGTGATGAAATATATATTTGAGTGTCATCAGCATAACAATGGAAACTAATTCCATGTTTCCTTAGAATATTACCAAGTGGCAGCATATATATTGAGAATAATAAAGGGCCTAACACAGATCCCTGCGGCACTCCATAGTTTGCCGAAGTTATAATCGATTTTTCTCCATTTAAGTAGACGAAATGGTAGCGGTCAGATAAGTATGACCTGAACCAGCTTAATGCTTGTCCTTGAACACCAGTGTAATTTTGTAGTCGATCTAAGAGTATTGTGTGATCTATAGTATCGAACGCAGCACTAAGATCAAGTAAAACTAGTACTGAGATACAGCCTTGGTCCGAAGCTAAAAGTAAATCATTTGTGATTCTAACAAGCGCAGTTTCAGTGCTATGATGTGGCCTGAATCCAGACTGAAACTTTTCATAGATGTCGTTTTCTTGCAAGAAAGAGCCGAGTTGAGCGGACACAACTTTTTCTAATATTTTTGACATAAATGGAAGATTCGAAATGGGTCTGTAATTTGCTAGGTTATTTGGATCTAATTGTGGTTTCTTAATAAGAGGTTTTATAACTGCCAGCTTGAACGTTCTTGGAACATGACCTAAAGATAAAGATGAGTTAATAATATTGAGAAGAGGCTCTTCCACTATAGGTAACACTTCTTTCAGTAGTTCAGTTGGTATAGGATCTAATAAACATGTTGTTGTTTTAGATGAAGTGATAAGTTTATTTAACTCTTTTTGTTCTATGGTTGTAAAGCATTGTAATTGTTCTTGCGGGGTGTTAATTGCGGCCGAATTATAAGGCGCGAGCAAAGATCGAACGTTTACGATTTTGATTCTGATGCTTTCAATTTTCTCGGTGAAGAAGTTCATGAAATCATTACTACTAAACTGTAACGAGGTATTTTGTTCAGACGACGTCTGTTTATTTGTTAGTCTAGCCACGGTATTAAATAAAAACCTTGGATTATTTTGGTTGTTTTCTATAAATTTGCTGAGGTGCTCAGCCCTGGCCGTTTTAAGTGCCTTTTTATAAAGTGACATACTGTCTTTCCACGCGATTCTAAAGACCTCTAAATTAGTTTTTTTTCCATTTACGCTCTAAATTACGGGTTTCTCTCTTTAAAACATACGTAGTATTATTGTACCATGGTGCTATACTTTTTTCTCTGACCTTTTTTAATCTAATGGGTGCAACAATATCCAATGTTCTAGAGAGAATGGTGCTCATAGTGCTAGTTAGTTCGTCTAATTCATCTGTTTGTTTGGGTTCAGGCAGCAGCTGAGACAGATCAGATAAGCTATTTGAGAAATGATCTATGGTGGGTGGACGAATTGTTCTACCTGGCCGATAACGTGGCGCAGTATGACATATTACAGCAGTGCGTAATATGCAAGTTACCAAGTAGTGGTCAGTGACATCATCACTTTGTGGAATGATATCTATATCGGTTGGATCGGTTCCATATGATATAATTAAATCGAGTGTATGATTAAGACGATGAATTGGTCCGGTGACGTTTTGCTTGACCCCGAAGGAGTTTAATAAATCTGTAAACGCAGCCCCTAACGCATCATTTAAATTATCTACGTGTATGTTAAAATCTCCAACAATTAATGCTTTATCGACGTTGACCAAAAGATCTGATAGAAAGTCAGCAAACTCTTTTAAGAAATTGGCGTAAGGCCCTGGAGGTCTATATACGGTAGCCAATGCTAGAGATAATAGGGATTTTTTTCTTACATCTAAGAGCGTAACATTTAGCACAAGCACTTCAAACGAATTAAACCTATGACGAGTTTTCTGAGTAACATTAAGGATATCTCTGTAGATTGTTGCAACACCGCCGCCACAACCGATCAGACGGGGCTCATGCTTATAACAGTATCCTGGCGGAGTAGACTCATTTAGACCGAAATAATCATTTGGTTAAAGCCAGGTTTCAGTAAGGCACAGAACATCGAAATTATTATCTGTGACCATTTCATTTACAATAACCGCCTTAGGTGTGAGCGATCTAATGTTTAGAAGACCTAGCTTTAGAAATTGTTTTTGTTCACTAATAGCGAGATTTTTTGTTTTAATAACAATTAGATTTTTTCTAGATCCCGCAGTAGATTTATTATTTGATCTTAGTAAACGAGGAATAGACACAGTTTCTATGCAATGTTCTACACTAGTATTTCTGCTCATTGCACCATGACAATAACCATCTGTCCATCCGTGGTGTGTACCACGTGAGGGTTTCAAGAACAACGGGGCCCTGTTTCTTGATTGCGCAATGCGTCATAAATGGAGTTAATCAATGACCTGCTGGCAGACATTGGGGCACCATTTCACATGATTCAAGGTTTTGTGAATTAAACATATATGTGTTCATATTTGTTCAGTAGTGAAAGGAAAACAGGATTCGGTCAGTCGCTACAATGTTTAATTGAAATAAGAGCTCTTTTTGTGATTACCATTAATAATTCAGATCAAACACCACACGGAGAAAGTTATTATGCAAAAATACATGAAAAGTGACTTCTTAACAATAAACCTAGACATTCTTTTACATTCTCTTATCTTAAAGACAACACGGCACACCACAAAATGCATAAAACAGTAACAGTGTGTGTAAAAACATGTTATTTCCCCATCTATATCACATGTTAAAAGACAATGACAGAAGACAGAAAACAATGATTAAAAAGAAGAAAAACCAATATAATATTTTTTTAATTGTTTTTTTTACTGTCATGTGTTATAAGAACCTTTAACATCAACCTTTCCATGCATTTCAAAAAAGGTTCTTTATAGTGGAAAAACATTCTAAGATTTTTAAAAGGATTTTTACACCAAGTAAATGGCTTGTGAGATATAGGTGTCTGCAGGAGAATCTCGGTTTAACACATCTCTGTCTTCAGTGTCAAACTATGTTAGAAATATACTTTCTCCCTCAGCATAAGTCTATAACACAAGGGAGATTCTGGTCCAGCATAATAGCCATGTTAACAAATTCCTTTCTATGGATGTAAGTTAAACATCTGGTATTCATTAATAGAGGAGTGAGTCTTCCTCTCCCCCCTTCTCTATCTTCTTGCTGTTCGTTCTCTTTCTATGCATTGTGTATGGTATAAGCCTTTTCGGGTCCCAAGGCTCTGTTGGTAATCTAACCGTATACTGACCATATAAAGACTTGTTATATAAAGTACATATGATATGCCCTGATGTAATGTTTGGTTCCATTGGTTAGATCTGTATTTCTCCCTTTAAGACTTTTCCTATATAATGTATAATCTAGATATTATGATCCGAGACCCTTTTCTCCCCCAGCGCTGGTGTATTGATTGTTCATTCATAATCTTTTGAATAAAGACCAAGATTTGGGCACTGTCGTTGAACCCTTTCATTTCGTTTCTAACAAACTATGTGCCGCATCACAACCCTGGGTGGTTTCTACCGCAACCACTTAACTCTCTCTTGATCACAAGCCACTTCCTCTATTTTTATTATTCAACTCCTGTAAAATGTCTACCTTTATAGATTTAGGAGGAGTCAGGTAGGCGTATAATATTCTCTTCTTTGATTATATTATCTCTGGGTCTACTCTGATCACTACCGTACCTCCGTAGGCCTACGGTCCAGATAACAACCAAGCCAACCTGTGTGGTGTGGGTTAGCCTTTCGATTAGTGCACCACAGCTGGATCTTCCCCATCAGAGGACAGCTATGCCTCCTTATGCACTTCAAGGGCCACACTGTTGCGACTGGTTGGCAAACTGAACCAACTTTGTACAGTCTTTCGGGATATATAAAATTCTGTCTTCCTCAGACAGTCAACTCATGATGCCACAATCTAAAAAACACTGGGTTAAAAACAACCCGATTGGGGATGTTTTCAACCCAAGGGCTGGGTAAATATAGGACAGAACACATGTTGGGTTCATTTTAATTAACTTTTAAAGTTCTAAACTTTTTTTTTTTTTAAATATGCTACTCCACACAACCACTGGTTTGCATGATCCTTTATTTTTTAACAGTGTGTAGCATATTATAGATTTGAATACATACGTTTAAGCTAATTTAACAAATAATTGAAGTAAAAATTAAAACATTTAGAAGTAATTCAAGTGTAATTGACCAGTTTCTGTTGTCTCGTTTCCACCGTAACCTCGCTGGATCTCGTGCCGGAGCTTGTATCATGTTCAGCGGGGGAACTTCTAACTTCAGACTGCCGCCCTGCGTTTCACTCGTTGCGGAAATATGCTGTGACTGACTCCATAACCTGTCCATAAACAATCGTAAAATTCTGAGAAGATATTTTAACTATCTAAATTATATTCTGTATCGTTTTGAATAAAATCATAAAATGTTATGCAAGGCATCAGTCGTTTCCATCAAGCGAAAAGACCGACGCCACACACACGTTTAGGTGACTCACATCATGCCCCTTTTTGCTGATTTGCATAAAATTAAACGATATAGGCTACAGAACAATAATGAATTTATAGATAAAATAAGATGTACACAAACCTGTATTTTACCAAAGACAATTGGACAGTCAATTTGACAGAATTCACTCCTCTCTCCTGAAGAGCTATATTAATAAAAAACTGAAGTCTAATATAGAAATGTGTGTATTTGATGTGCTTTTTTATACTTAGAATGCCAATTTAAAATTATTACATTTTTATAAATGACTTGTAAATCTTTTGAAACAAACCAAAAAAAAAGTAGGTTACATGTGACAAATGTGGACACCCAGAAACAATAAACCTTCTAAAATGCATGTGAAAGAGAAAGACTTCAGCTATACCAAACATGAGTTCTAATGGAATTAAAAGACAATCAGGAATAGGCTTCAGAAATGTTTGGATAATGAAGAGAGAACAAGTGAGAAAGAAAAATGATCAATGCTTTCATTTTCTTCCTGTTATATTTCTTAAATATGTACATATTTTTAAAAAGAATATAACAGGAAGAAAATAAAAGCATTTGATCTGTTTTCTCATTTTATCTCTCACACACTTTTCCTCTCTTCTTTATCCCCTCAGTAAGCTGTATGTGCTCTTCACACTCCAGACCAGCGGGTGGCGGAACGGCACTCTTTAAGTTGGCTTCACAAACCGGCAAAAACAGAAGAAGAAGAGACGCGCTCTGAACAACAGCTGATTCAAAACAAAAGATTTACAAAGTATTTGAACATACACGAATCAGTTTTTTTAAACGAGCACTGTTTACAAGTGAAGAGATGCATTCAGACCAGCAGGAAGAACAGAAACCTGTAAAGATGGAGTTTATTGCAGATTACAGTGAGAAACCTGTAAAAATTGAGTTTATTGCAGATTACAGTGAGAACAGGAATGATCCTGATGAAGAACCCTTCAGAGTGAAGCTTGAAGATACTGAAGAACAGATAGGTTGGTGTTTATTTTTGATTCTTCATTAATTATGCTGTGAAACATTAAAGTTATAAAACTTTAGCATTTCTTTAATGGTTAGTCAGTCAACATTTCCATTCGCCATACAGGTATAAATTATCATAATTGTTTTTAAAAGAAAATCACGATTTTATCACGATTCTTTTTTGCATATTGGTTTTACTATTTTGCAAGTTACTGATCATTACAGCATAACTAATGTCCCTATTTTAAAAACAAAGCCTTACAAATTCACAAAATATAAAATAAAAAAGGATGGCAGACATTTAGGCCAAAGTGGAAGAAGAAGAAAAAAAATCATTATTTTTTTGTTATTAAAAAAACACTAAAGTACGAAGGGAGAGGAAGCTAAATTTCAGTGAGGTTGTCAAGAATAGTCATTCAACAAGAAATTGTTGCAACTATTATTGTTCTTCTCATTAAATAAAATATTGATACAGAATATTACACTATAGCATTATATTCAGGGCTTGCCAATAAGGACTGCCCGACGGCCCCGGGCCAGCATGAACAAACGGCAAGGCCCATGTCTAACCACACTTGAGACAAGAGTCATAAATTCTCCCAACTATTAATTAAAACAAGTTATGATTGATTATTTATATTTCTTTTGAGCTAATTGGTTACAATTACTTAACATTAGAGCAAATGTTTACATTTTTTTTTGATGATTTACTGAAAATTAAAACTTTTTAACTTTCATTTCAGACCTGACGGTAGAGATTAAGGAGAGTGAAGAACCGGATGAAGTGCAGGACGAACATCGTGTCAAAACTGAAGAAAAATCTTTGAGTTGCTCACAGACTGGAAGTAAACCTGTACTGAGAAGAGCCAACAAAAATTTCACTTGCTCTCAGTGTGGAAAAAGCTTCCCATACATACAAAGTCTTAAAGATCACATGAGAGTTCATGGTAAAGAGAAGCCGCACACATGTGATCAGTGCGGGAAGAGTTTCTCAAAAAAAGGATACCTTAAAGATCACATGAAAATTCACACTGGAGAGAAACCGCACACATGTGATCAGTGTGGGAAGAGTTTCACCCTAAAATATCTCCTTAACAGACACATGAAACTCCACAATGGAGAGAATCTGCACAAATGTGATCAGTGTGGGAAGAGTTTCACAGTGAAAAGAGACCTTACTGATCACATGAAAATTCACACTGGAGAGAAGCCGCACACATGTGATCAATGCGGGAAGAGTTTTGCCCTAAAACATCTCCTTAAGAGACACATTGAAATCCACACTGGAGAGAGGCCTTATAAATGTGATCAATGTGAGATGAGTTTCATATATAAGGAAAGACTTCAACACCACATGAAAGTTCATAGTGGAGAGAAGCCGCACACATGTGATCAATGCGGAAAAAGTTTTGCCCTAAAACATCTCCTAAACAGACACAAGAAAATCCACACTGGAGAGAGGCCACACAAATGTGATCAATGCGGGAAGAGTTTCATAATTAAATCAAAGCTTATGTATCACATGAAAATCCACACCGGAGAGAAGCCGTACAAATGTGATCAGTGTGGGAAGAGTTTCACACTAAAAGGAGGCCTTAAAGAACACATGACAATCCACACTGGAGAGAAGCCGCACACATGTGATCAATGTGGGAAAAGTTTTGCCCTCAAATTTCTCCTAGAGAGACACAAGAAAATCCACACTGGAGAGAAGCCACACAAATGTGATCAATGCGGGAAGAGTTTCACAATTAAATCAAAGCTTATGTATCACATGAACATCCACACCGGAGAGAAGCCGTACAAATGTGATCAATGTGGGAAGAGTTACACACTAAAAGGAGGCCTTAAAGAACACATGACAATCCACACGGGAGAGAAGCCGCACACATGTGATCAATGTGGGAAGAGTTTCAGATTCACAAGTTCATTTAGACTACATCTGCGTTTTCATTCTGGAGAAAAACCATTTAACTGTAATCAGTGCAGTAAAAAATTTCTTTTGGCAGGTTCCCTGAAGAAGCACATGAACGTTCATTCAAAGGAGAAGCTTTACGTGTGTTCTTTGTGTGGAAAGGCATTTTCATGGGTGAAGAGTTTAAAATCACACCAGATAAGACACAGCGGTGTGAAGAATCATGTGTGCTATGTTTGTGGAAAAAACTATTTTACAGAGGCTGTACTGAAGCAGCACCAGAAAAAAAGCTGCACACAAAAAAGACTCCTTAAGGATCACATGAAAATCCACACCGGAGAGAAGCCGCACACATGCGATCAGTGCAGGAAGAGTTTCAGAAGTGTTCGAGCTTTGAAATTACATCTGTGTTCTCATTCGGAAGAAAGAAAGAAGCACAAGAAAGTTGATACAAAGGGGAAGCCTTACACGTGTTCGGCATGTGAAAAAAGTTTTACACGACTGAGCGCTTTTAAAGTACACCAGAAAACACATACCAGTGTGAAAGAAATTTGAGAAGCAAATGTGAAAAAAATTTGTAAGCCCGTCTATTGGTCCAGTGGGGGTTTCCAATAATACGGGGAAGGTTTCTCTGCGTATTAATTGTCTTTCCTTTTCGCAACAACAAGATTGAATGCAATATATTTTCTCACATGTATTTAATCGTTATTTCATCTGACTCCATAAATGAGAAAGATTTTAATGATGGCTGTGCATCATTAAACGTGAACGAATATTTGATTATTCTTTTAAACTCTGATTATATTTTACCCGCTTAGATCAGGAAACTATATCGCTTCGAGTTCCTCGCAAGGTCTCCGGCACAATTTCCCCAGTTCCGATTATCAAAACAGGTAATAAATATCTAAATATCTGGGATTTGGCGTATTCACACGTACACAATTGAAGATATGTACATAGCCCCCCTGAATGCCTCCTCAGGAACTTAATTCAATCGTTTTACTTTAGTAGAGGTCTTGACCACCATTAAAAGTCGTTAGTCGATCAACTTTACCTTTCTTAAAAATGGCTTTGGTTTGGCCAAGCTCGAGGCATTCCACGTGCACTTATCTAAAGTAACATTAAATTAGAACAAAGGTAATTAGACGCACCCAAATCTAAGTTGATCAAACAGCATTTGCTGATTCTAGACGGAAAATAACTCGTCTACTCTTCCAAGCACACTTGAATTTGATACCAGGTATTAGTCGTCACTAATCTCTGACGCAAAGTTATGGAAATATACGAATCCGATAATCTACTTGGGGAAAAACAAATCTCAGAGTCGGTCAGAATAAAATAAAACGTTTACAATTTATTGACCATGCATGTAATGAAGCAATAATTCAAAATCCAATTCATAAGAATAAAATCATCAGTTAAGCATCATAACAATTCAGAAATAGAGGAATTTGTAGAAATCATTACCTGGCAACAAAAATTACACACAGCGGTTGAGTGGAAAGTCAACCTACAGTCTTCCCGAACTTTTCTGCTCCTTTTCCTTATATACCCAGATAATTCAATATTCTTACCAAATGATGGCATCTGTCATTATAATTAGATTTTGGTTCCCTATTGAGGGTTCACACTGAGAACAGAATTTGTACTTGAATGGGTTCTTGTTTTTTCATACAGGAGGTATAGTCTGAATGGAGGATCTGGGGTAGGGAACACCTTTTAGAGACACATCACTTTTCTCATATTTTATAACTTCTTTTAGCTTTTCATTATGGTTGGGAGAATGAGACCATTTTACCAGGCGCACTGACACACTTTAAATGATATTAAACATGCATAGTTACTTCTTGTACATACTTAACATTGCATAGGTTTTCAGTGTATTTTAGGTGCGGAGGAGGAGGATGATGATGAAGGGGAGATAGTGTGTGTGAATTGTGAGCTGCACTGTGTGCTGCGTCTCGGAAGTTCC
The DNA here is from genome assembly GCA_026230005.1 of Gila orcuttii. Lineage (NCBI taxonomy): Eukaryota > Metazoa > Chordata > Actinopteri > Cypriniformes > Leuciscidae > Gila > Gila orcuttii. The sequence goes on from JAPDVR010000020.1 coordinate 17,916,979, forward strand.
AGTTACATATGCAGGAGATAGTTCAAGTGTTATTTTATTCATATTAATGATCATTTCCTATAATAAATCATGTACTTTCCTAAAAGGGCAGAGAAAGGTTAAATTGGCTAGGAGCCTATGGTCTATGTTATCTTTGTAACAGAGATATAAAGAGGGAGAGAGCCTCCCCTCGGTGCACACACTCTCACATTCTCCTGACTGACTGTGTGACTGTGAGCCTTTCTTGCAAGAAATAAACCATTATAATCATTGATTGAACATATTTATTTTTTATTCTGAATTATTTATTTGCCACAACAATTTGGTATAGAAGTGGGATTCCCACTGTTTGTAGTGATAATATTCCTGTCAAACCAATTGGGTATTTCATAGTTCACTATTTCTCTTGACATTTATCTTTGCTAATTATCTTTTTCGTTGAACAGCACATTCCAGGGCCTAGTTTAATGTTAGGGCACCTCCTGTCAGGAACAGTGGACAGAAGTTTGTTACATTTTGATTGACCTTGGTGGACTAACACAAACAAACTGTCCAACACAGTAAAGATGCTAGGACAACATCCGTTAGCTATGTCTTTTCACCTCCATTCATAAATCCTGTCCCATGGCCTCATGGGATAGTAAAGTGTCCATCATATACGCACTTCAGAATATCATCAGAAGTAGCAAGTCGTCCTTGTACTTTTTTTTACTATGAAATGTGTTTATAATATATAAACACATATTTATATGATAAGAACATTATACCGTGACGACCAGATATTACCTGCTTTTCCCCAATTTGTCATGCACGACGAACACAGCTCTGTTGGCTTCAGATGGAAAAAATGGATAACGTTTTGAGAATTTTCTACTGGCCATGGACATCAAAGATGACACGAGCAACCTACGCCTGGTCCTACGCTATGCTGGAGACGAAGTTCAGGGTATATTTGATACATTATCTGATACGGGCCAGGCCAAAAAGGCATAAAAACACTATGAAATGTATACTTGGTTATAATAATTAAAACATTACACAGTGTGAAAAATACAAAACAAAATTATATTTACTCTCTCTTATGTAATGTTTATTTATCCAGGAAAATGTGAAAACTAAGTGAACAGGACATGTATTTATAAATTTTATGTATAAAAAGGTTTATTATCATTTTATTTTTTACTGCGTCATTTTAAAACAACACCGAATGCCACTGACATCACTGTATGAGAGTCACTCAGTTAGTATCTCTTCTTCTTCATTTTAAAAACAGCTGTCTTGAAATCAAAGTTCATGTTCAGATCCAACACTTTCAAACGCGTTGCTGTGTTCTCACCAAATGTGACCCAATAACACATTGAGCAATAAAAGCTCACTTTCAAATATCCTAACCAGTGTAGTTAATCTTCAAGATCTAAAGTGATCTCTCTGATATTTCATCTGATATTTATAGTTGCTTCAACAATTCATTGATTTAAATAATATAGGTTTTATAGGTTTTATTGGTTGCTGGATCCTACTACAATCCTACTAAATGGGATTACTGTGCCACCTGCTGTCATAAAGTTGTACCTGCAGCGAACGCTAGTAATGACGAAGGATTGTGGGTAATCCTCAAAGCAACGGAGGATTTTCCTTGAGGTAATGTGTCTGTGAATGTCCTGACTAACTCATGTAAAAGTTAAGCTAGATTTCTTTGGTTGAATCATATGTGTTGTTGATTAATTTCGCCGTGGTTTTATAAAGTCAACCACCTGGTTATGTGTTTTATAGCCTATAGAAAGTCTCTCCAGTATATCTATAGCTAACTTTACCATGATGCCGTCTTTCCAGACAGAGCATGCGCTGTGTGTCCACATGAGATGAATCATCACTGTTGTCCTTTTTCATGAATGCAGGTATGTTACCATATGTTGTTATAAAGTGTTGTAATGTTTGAACATAAGATTGAAGTATTTTCTGCTGTTTATCTAACTCCTTTATCCTGAATTGTAAGTTACATAATTGTTTGCACATAACTGTTAACATAAAATGGGAAGGTAAATGTAGGAAATTTTATGTTGTTTCCTCCTTGCAAGGTTAAGAGGGACAATTTGGTGTGTTTTATTTTAGTTTATATTAGTTTAAATCCACTATATGATCAATGTGTCAAACTGTACTTTATTTTTGTTTAGAGCTTTAAGAGTAGTACATACAGTAATCTTCTAAAAGCAACAGAGGATTTTCCCTGAGACAGAGCATGCGCTGTTTGTCCACATGAGATGACTAATCAACACTGTTGTCCTTTTTCATGAATGCAGATGTGGAATAAACCTACTTGGTTACTAACGTAACCTCGGTTCCATGAGAGTAGTGAACGAGTATTGTGTAGCTATACGCTGTGGGGAAACTTCTTCCTCGAAAATTCTGAAGCTTAAAATGTCAAACGCATTTGCAGCTGCACAGCTAGCACATTGAGTGACAACTCACTCATTGGCTGTGCTGCGGCAACTGCACATCCAATGGCGTGGGCGGCTCCAACGTGTGTGCCAATGAGCTATCATTACGTCATACACGTCAGAGCCCGCCACAAGGGGCGTGGCCAGAGCCCATGAAAGCCCCTGAAATTATAGCAGATTTCATCGACTGAAGCGACATACTGCCATGCTACTCAGTGCGGCTGGCTACGAGAAAGGTCACTTCGTATTGCGTAGCTATACGCAGTGGGGACGGATGCCATGCAAAACGCCGCACCAAGTAGCTGGTTGAAACTGCAGCTCGAGAACTCTGAGCCTACAGAACCACCCATAACCAGTATATAGTAAGAGACAGGACACCATCGGACTCACAATATACCCCATATAAATGTATAATGTCCAAACATCCATGTTTAACCCAATAACATGAGACCAGACACAGTCTGGTCTTAAACAAACGGATAAAATAACCGGCTGAAGGCGGGTTTTTTAACGAATTAATGTGTGCTTATGACATTTAACATTTCATGTGGATAAGACTCATAGCCCTTCTCCGCCGTGCCGTCCACGGGGGAGAGTGTTGCGGAGACACCCGTGCGTGCAGAGTAGGGTGTGCGCCAGGTTTTCGACGGTTCCTTATGGACATCAGGAAAGAAAGGAGCGAGCCTATGACGAGGGGCCTGCTGGCGCCCCGGCAGAAACCAGACGTCCAGCCGACTCCGAGGAGGATCCGAAGCATCTCAGCATTGGAGTTAGTCCCGGTAGCTGCGGTGCTCGCGCCAGACTGAGAAGCGATGGCGAGGTCAACTGAGCCCGACCAATCCTCCTCAGAAGCAGCGGTGGAAAGGCTGTTGTCGCGGTCGTCGATCGATCCGCCGAAAGAAACCAGGCCAAGCGGAACCAGTTGGGTAGGGGAAAAGGAAGCACGCGGGGACGTGGGCACCGTGGGATCTTTAACCCCCATACCCTCCGGTTGACGCTGGCTGCGGCGCTTCTTCTTCCTGGGCCGTAGAAGGGCAAGGAAAGGAAGCGTGGATGAAGAGGCTTCACCATCTTGGACGAGAGCGAGCCGCGGCTGCTGCGTAAAGACGGGCATGCCCGCGCAAACCGAGCATCCGCTACTAGAGAGTGCGGCTTGAGCATGGGTGAGGCCCAGGCACGTGGCGCATGATGAGCAAGGCATTTTGAGAAACGCTTGCGTTCCTAAAAGTAAGACCAAAAAGGATAATCATAGATGCGTTGGTCGCCGGATAGCGATAGCAGAGAGGCGACAGGAGAAGACGGCTTCTCAGTCGAAGGCAAAATCCGCTGCAGAGATGCACACTCTAACCATAGTGCCTGATTCGACGGCCTGCTTCGAAGCTCTCAGAGGACTCAGAGACGTGAAATATGTCGCTTCAGTCGATGAAATCTGCTTTAATGGCTATTTCAAGGGGTTTTTATGGTTTCTGGCCACAGGCCTTGTGGCAGACTCTTACGTGTATGACGTAATGATAGCTTGTTGGAGCCGCCCGTGCCATTGGATGTGCAGTTGCCGCAGCACAGGCACTGAGTGAGTTGTCACTCAATGTGCTAGCTGTGCAGCTGCAAATCCGTTTTATATTTTATGGAAATATAGGAAAAGGAGTTTCCCCACTGCGTATAGCTACGCAATACGAAGTGACCATTCTCAAAAGGGAACTGTCTTTACCGCAAACCTGACGGGCTCCGAGAGATTATATCAGACAGAAGACATTTCACAGAGGTCACAAAAGCACCACGATTGTTTTTTTGAGCTTCCATATTAATTTCTAAAGCTGTTGCGTGCTAAATCATACGCCATTCTTGTTTGTCCTATTTTTTCCCCACACATTATTGAGGTTGAATGAGGAGTCTGTTTACTACAGCCCTGTCTATTTAAATTTTGAGATATTCTGTCATATGTGTCTTTTAACAATCTGTGAGTGGATCTGTCAGTCAGGCCTCACAATTTACCTCAAATTGTGAAATAGGCAAAAGAAAATTGTGGGCCCTCCAAGCCCATGCCCAATGTTTCACTGTCTGTCGGAATACTCGTATGACCAAAACTGCTGTTTTTCTGGAAATGTAAACATTAGGCCTAATTTTTAAATAGTAAAACACTGTGTTGTCAAAGTTGATATTGTTGCTTTATATATGATCAGATACGTACGGAAGCGTATTGCATTCACTTGAAGAAAAAAATCTACTCTGTTTTTCTGAATTAATGAGTTCATTATCTCAGAATTACGAGATAATTTTTCATGGAACAAAAAGTTTTTGCTCTGTTTTTCTGAATTAACGAGTTAATTATCTCAGAATTACAAGATAATTTTTCATGGAAAATTTTTTTTGCTCTGTTTTTCTGAATTAACGAGTTAATTATCTCAGAATTACAAGATCATTTTTCATGGAAAAAAAGTTTTTGCTCTGTTTTTCTGAATTTTTGAGTTTTTGAGATAATCAAGTCATTAATTCAGAAAAACAGAGCAAAAAAAATTTTCCATGAAAAATGATCTTGTAATTCTGAGATAATTAACTCGTTAATTCAGAAAAACAGAGTAGATTTTTTTCTTCAAGTGAATGCAATACGCTTCCGTAGATACTTGCATGTGTTATTATATTATTTACATTTTGCCAAAATCAAACTTTATATGAAGGTGCAAAGTTTTTGACCAGCAAATATTGTTTTTTTTTTTCTTCTGTCATTAGAACGTATTGTGCCGAAAATCGATTCCCTAACAGAATTTGACTCTGATCACGTGCACGTCATCAGTTGATGATGTCAGTGCACCTGTTTTAGTTTTCGTCTGTTTACAGTGTTTATAATCAGTGTTTTCCAGAAAGCGGTGCAAAAACTGGTCACTGGCTTCACAGTTTAAGCAATACAAAAATATATATATATATATATATATATATATATATATAAACGAAACTGAAATTGATAAAGACAAACGAATCTGTTGTTCACAGTCCAGAAATGAAAAATTACTTTTGGGTTGAGACTTATACAGATGAAGTTATAAAATAATTACATTAATAGACTTCCCCGAATTTTTTTTTCAGTGGGTGGCGGTTATACACCTAAAGCTGGTTTGTCAATAGAAGAGAAGAAGAAGAAGAAGAAGACGACGTCACCACTAGCGCACAACACTCACTTTGCCTCAGCATTGAGTCTTCTGAGGTATTATAGTTCAATCACTTTTGTGCATACGTTTACATGCACCCTCATAATGCAATATTTCGAATAAGCTTTCCCTTATGTAAACGCAATACTTCGATAAAACTAATGCCATTATGCTCATAAGTAACCGTGATCGCATTAAACTATGTGGCGTTTGCCTTTTTTGCAATAAACAGACACATAAACAGATTAATCACTCTGACCAAAGTGCTCATGTTCGGTTCTATACGGATGCGTTGTTCACACAACTTCATGAATGAACTCCGTGACATTATTCTGAAGTTTCCTCTTGTTCAAATTGCTAAACTCTGTTATCACACCTCCCTCTGAACCGTCTCTTCTCCGTATCTCCATCCAGACGCGGTTAAGAACGTACAGGAGTCGTACAGTAATCGTGCGAGAGTCTGTAAAGCACAAACAACAACGCTCTTGATCACTGATCGCATGCTGCATTTATGTACAGACACATTTCATTATGTATTATGCAGTCAAGTCAAGGCGGTTGATTTAGGAGTTTTGTGTCTACATGTGATCCTGTCCGGTAGGATCCTGTCCGAAAGTACAATCCAGTACGTCCATAAAAAAGTATTTTGAATTTAATGCGAATAGATTAATATGTGAGCCCATTGTAGCCTACTCACATACTCATCAAATATCTCAGAATGGCTACAATTATCAGTGCTTAAAAGTTACACAGATACACACGGGAGTGCTTGAAAGTACAAACAGGTGTCTTGTGCTTTCAAATGCTCGCACTTTAAAACTTTCTAACTCTCCTATGCGTTAATTATTGTAGCCAATCACAGACATATCCAATGAGCACGTTAACTCAATGGCCAATCAGAGGTGTTTACGATTCCGCTCAACTGCACTCAAAGCGTCACATACAGTATTTTATATTTCAGTACCAGCAGACAGACAGAGGACAATGCAGGCTTTGCACAAAAGCTTCCTCTGGAAGACGTAGCCATTCCAATTTTGTCGGTAGTGGAGCAATCTGTTGTTTATGGATCACAACTTGTATGTCTTATTATTTGTAGTTGTGTTTTCTATTAACAGTTCCAATTATAAGTGTTGTGTAGTTGCTATGATAGGTGTGATGTAAACAATGGGCAAAGCTTTGCCTCCGCTAGCCTTCAAACTAACATTACAGTATGGATGTAGTGTTTACTGTAGCTTTTGTAAGGCTGTTCACTGTCCATTAGAAAAAATTATCCATGATTTGGTGATTGATTACTGTTTGTATTACCATAGGTTTCCGACAAATATGGCGGCGCATTTCAATGTAAGGGGACCCGCGGTGTATGCAGATCGAAACTGCTCATTTTAAGGTTATAAAAACATAATGGTTCATTAAGTAAGGTCTTTATACACCACTGAAAACATAGTTATACGGATATGTGACCCTGGACTATCAGACAGGATCCTACCGGACAGGATCACATGTAGACAGGGGCGGATCTACAGGGGGGCAAGGGGGGGCAGGTGCCCCCCCACTCTAGAGTCTTGCCCCCCCAGCTGCCCCCCTAACTTTGATGATCCAAAAACTGTACCTGTAAAAACAACCCGCAAGCTTCTCAAAACAGTGAACTAAACGATACATTTACCAAAAGTGAACAATTTAATTTTTATTAAAGCCCCTTCCCCCTCCCCCTCAAATACTTGGTACGTCCCTGATTCAAACGTAGAGCGCCGTTCGCTCAGTCTGGCTCACACACACACACACACACACACACACAGCGAGTCTGCTGCGGTGCGGTGGCCCTGCAACCCGACTGGAGAGACTGAGCTGCCCCAGAGCCTCTGAAGGTGAAGTGAGTTTCCCCAGGTGTAGTTAAACACACGTTTAACTTAAAGTTACATTTTTAATGAATGTATACATGCTAAAGACGATTCAGCATCAGCAAAAACAGCGAGTCTATTACGTTAGCCAAAATCAGCGGTCAAATCGCTCCCTCGTGATTTGTAAGAGCACTCTTCACTTTGATAAGCCTAATTTTGATTTTAGTAAAGACAATAACAGCTTAATAAAAAATATAAATTGTTTGTATCCATAATGTTTGATGGTCGCCGTTACGCCGACGTTACGTTACAACACACAATACAGTGCCAGTTAGGAGATCGATCATTTGATTAGCTAAGCAAATCCAATTCCTCTCAGATATCACAGCAATGAAACCAGGTTACAACTTGGGAAATAACAAATACAATTAGGATTATTATATTAAGTAGTCTAAACATAACTGTTTTGTGTGCATGTGATAAATCTTTCTGATTTTATATTTGTTATATAGGCTATTATTAGCTACATGGCCCTACAGTGTAATGTAATACAAGGATAACCAGAGGTTTTCACATATTGACTTTTGCAGGCAAGAGTAGTTGAAGAAAGTAGCTGGAGCCTAACCATTAAGGCTAAAAGTCCTTGGACACAATTATTGTACTTTTTTTAATATTTTCATTTAGCTTTTTATACTTTTACTTTTTAAAAGATGCACAGTTTTGTTTTGTTTTGTTTGAACACTGCACTGGGCTTATTCCTGTTGTGAATTAAAAACCTTTGTAGTGTGTAAGGCAGGGGTGCCCAACCCTGCTCCTGCCGATCGACTGTTCTGCACAGTTTATCTCCAGCCCTAATTAAACACACCTGCCTTTAATTTTCAAGTGAGCCTGAAGACCTTAATTGGTTGCTTCAGGTGTGTTTGATTAGGGTTGGAGATGAATTGTGCAGGACAGTCGATCGGCAGGAGCAGGGTTGGGCACACCTGGTGTAAGGGCATGATTAAACAGTAACTACTGTGTTTTTGTGTTTGTTTTGTTAAAGCAATTCACATAGGGATTCCCACCGTCTACCCCTGCCACCCTGCCAAGACCTCTTGCCACCCCTTTGCCCCCCCATGTAAAATTTTCTAGATCAGCCACTGCATGTAGACACAAAACTCATAAATCAACCGCCTTGACTTGACTGCATAAACCTACGATTACTAAACACCGCAACATACACATAACTCAAACATTATCCTGAGTGTGTGTGGAAACATGAATGTTCTGAAATGTGTCTGTACATAAATGCAACATGCGATCAGTGATCAAGAGCGTTGTTGTTTGTGCATAACAGACTGTCGCATGTTTACTGTACGACTCCTGTACGTCACCAAAATTGAGCTCTTCAGAAACAATCACAGAATATGACAGAGCTCCTGTTTTAAAGGAAAACACACACTGGAATGAACAGTTTACTGATTCCAAATATCAGCATGGTCCTTGTAGAACAGTTGACCACTAATCTCCATTCTGTACACACACCGCTTGGTATCACATTGTATAATTAATTTAGAAAAATTCATCAAAATGTTCATAATTTTGCAAAGCATTTAACTAAGTTCTGCTATTACATATTTAATGTTCTTCCCCTTCACATCTCTGTCCTGGAATTTTCTCTTCTTAAAATTCAAACCTTTTTATCTTTAATTTTAGACCTGATGAAGCTGGAAGAGAAACAACCTCATGCCAAAACTGGAGAAATCTTCAAGTTGCTCACTGAATAGAAGAGCCAGAAAATATTTCCCCTGGCCTCAGTTTGGAAAGAGTTTCTCATACAAAAACAAAAGTCTTAAACCTAACATAAGAATTCATACTGGAGGAAGCCGCACACTTGTGATCATTGCGGAAAGAGTTTTTCACGAGTAGACTCGCTTAAATTACATCTCCATTCTCATTCTGGAGAAATGCCATTTAACTGTGATCAATGCTGCAAAACATTTCTTAGAGCAGAATCTTTGAAGATGCACCTGAAAGTTCATATTAAGCAAAAGCGTCACTTGTGTTCTCTGTGTGGAAAGAGATTTTCACGGAATAGTGCTTTAAAATTACACCAGAAAAGACACAACGGTGTGAAGGATCACATTTGCTTTCATTGTGGGAAGACCTTTACTAGATCTGACACATTGACCATGCACCAAAGAATTCACACTGGAGAAAAACCTTACAAGTGTTCACACTGCGACAAGAGATTCAAACAGTCTGGGACTCTGAAACTACATGAGAGGATCCACACTGGAGAGAAGCCTTATAAATGTGATCAATGTGGTCAAAGTTTTATACAAAAAGGAAGCTTTGATGATCACCTGAAAATCCACACTGGAGAGAAGCCGCACACATGTGATCAGTGCGGGAAGAGTTTCAGACATGCAAAAACTCTTAAATTACATCTGCGTTCTCATTCCGGAGAAAGACCATATAACTGTGAGCAATGCAGCAAAACATTTCTTTGGGCAGGAAGCCTGAAGAGGCACCTGAAAGTTCATACAAAGCAGAAGCCTTTCGTTTGTTTGTGTGGAAAGAGTTTTTCACGAATGGATTATTTCAAAATACACCAGAAAAGTCACAGCGGTGTGAAGGATCATATGTGCTTTGATTGCTGAAATACTTTTACTACTGCAGCTGTACTGAATCGGCACCAGAGAATTCACACAGGAGAAAAACCTTACAAGTGTTCACACTGTGACAAGAGATTCATCCAGTCTGGAGCTTTCAAAAATCATGAGATGATCCACACTGGAGAGAAGCCGTACACATGTGATCAATGTGGGAAGAGTTTTACACTAAAAATATCTCTTATGTCACACATGAAAATCCACACTGGAGAGAAACCGTACTCATGTGATCAGTGCGGGAAGTGTTTCAGACATGCATACACTCTTAAATCACATCTGCGTTTTCATTCTGGAGAAAGACCATATAACTGTGATCAATGCGGTAAAAAATTTCCTTGGGCAGAACAACTGAAGGTCCACCAGAGAGTTCATACACAGGAGAAGCCTTACACCTGCACTTCATGTGGAAAGAGTTTTAGTCAGCTGGGTAATTTGAAAAGACACCAGAACAGACACAGCGGTGTGAAGGATCACATGTGCTTTGAATGTGGGAAGACCTTTACTGCAGCTGAGACACTGAAAAAGCACCAAAGAATTCACTCTAGAGAAAAAACACATGAGACGATCCAGTGTGGAGAGAAGCCCTTTACATGTGATCATTGTGGGAAACGTTTAACTCAGTTAAGATCGCTACACCGTCATGCTAAAAACAGCTGTCTGAAATCATAGTTCATGTTCAGATAACACTTGAGCAATAAAAGCTCTCTTTCATTTAAATATGTTCCAACCAGCCTCATAAAAACATCATTATTATAAGTTGTTACAGTGAACAAAGTTCATCTTTAAGTCCAGTGGTTTAAAGAAATATTTCTAAAGATATTTTCTGCTGTAAAATTGACACAAGTCTAAGCTGTCCTTCAGTTCAAACTAAAGCTGGATGTAATTATTGTGGACAGTATCATGGACTTAATGTCTCAATTCAACGGTGTTCTCACACTGGCTTTTCTTTTGATTTGTAGTTGCTTCAATTAATTGATTAAATTAATTTCTTTTTTTATCATCAACTGATTTTACGTTCTTCAAAAGCTCTCATAATTTTTTTTGTAATATCTGAAAGCCATGAAGCACCACGATTGTTGTCATTGTTCCAGTGCCCTATGTCCTTCTTTCTTTTTCGGACCACAAAAGGAGAAATTTTGCAAAGTGTTCTGCACGCACTTCTCAATATAATGGCAGGGAATAGCGACCAGGCTCAAACTTTACAAAAAGGATACAAAAGTATCACGTGTTGAGACAGTGAGATGCACGGTGTATATAGAAAGTGTTCAGGAGACATACCGTATTGTACCGTAGAAACCGTATTGCTTAGTCAAAATATACTGAGCTCGGCCGTTTCTCTGTAGTATTTATGAGTGTGTGTGAGCCGTCAGCAGCTGCTCAATTGTTGTTTTTTATTCCTATATTTTTCAAATGTTTTTATTGTGGTTATGTGTAATATTTCTCCATATAACTTTGTCCATATGTCCATACTGAAGATAAAAGAATTATAAAAAAATTTACAGAGACAAAATAAAAAAGTTTATTTGTGATTTTTTCTTTCAATAAAATGCACTTACTGCATAAATGCTTTCTAGTCCACTTTGACTTCCATAATTAATAAAAAAAAATACATATATATATATATATATATATATATATATATATATATATATATAAAATTAACACACGCTAAGCCCCCACAGTGCTTAGCATAAGTGAACACGCCCATGCTAAAGTTGACTAAAAAGAGGAATAAAAAATAATCTTTTGGAAATTGATCTTAATGCCTTAATTACAAAAATTAGGAAAACTCCAACCTTTAAGGACACCAATTTTCTTTGTGAATGAATAATGTATCATAAATAAATAAATGTTTAAAATACAAGTGTCATAAGTCAGTACACCCCATGTTAAATTCCCTTAGAGGCAGGCAGATTTCTATTTTTAAAAGCCAGTTATTTCATGGATCCAGGATAATATGCATCCTGATAAAGTTCCCTTGGCCTTTGGAATTAAAATAGTCCCACATCATCACACACTCTTCACCATACCTAGAGATTGGCATGGAGTACTTTCCATAAGATCATCTCTCAATGCAAATTAAACCAGCTATTAGGCTAACTGAAATAAAACCATGCCAATCTCCAGGTGTTGACAAAAAAATGTTTCGAAAAGTGCAATAAAAGTTTATATGGACAGACCCTTGTTCCCTCGATTTTGACCGAGGGAGTGAGTCTACTTCATATGTACACTTCAGGCACCTATATGCCCCACCATGCAGTACGATTGTGACGTCACCACAGATTTCGTCTAATCACCACCACAACAAACAACTCTATGATAAATTAATTCTATTGTTTTTCTATTTAAAACAACCCAAACACACATACATTTGGATGCTGCAATAAACACATCCTTAAAGGGATTTAAAAAAATAATAATACATCAACTCCATTGCTGATTCCAAGTGATCTAGGGCTTAGCACGTTCCAATCATAGACAGTAAAAGAAATGGACACAGTTCCAGTTCAGCCCATTGCAGTTTCCGCCAGAAGTGGGCACTCGTGCAACGTAAGCAATGACATACATCCGAGTGAACGAGACGGAGGGAAGTTAGCGAGTGAAGGGCATGACAATTTTGGACTGGACCTCAGCAAACGACGTCACTGTCACTATACTCGATCCGTACTGTACTTGTCACGATTTGTACTGTACTGTATCTGCGAAAACACGTCTTGGTTACGTAGATAGCATATATACATGGATTATTTTGCATTTTATGTACAAGTTCAAGAATTTCTCTTGAAAGGAGAAATTCCTGACAATCACGCAGGGCATCTGCAAATTTTATCATCAAAGGTAGCTATGGCCCAGTTTCAAGATTAGGTCTTAGTTCAATTATGGCATATAAGTAGCTCTTATAATAGGGTGGCCGCGGGTTCTTAAAAAGTCTTAAAATGTCTTATATAAAATTTTCATAATAAAAGGCCTTAAAAATCGCGATAATTGCAGCAATTGTTGATTTAGGCTATATAATTTGGTTCTTAATCTCCACTGCGCTCATCATGAGTTGCATCCAAGTGGCTTCTGCTTCAAATATACACACACTAACCCGTCCCACAAATATATCCCTCCACCCCACTGGACCTCCAGAGAGGAGGAGCTGGATGTCATTTGACTCTGCAGTGAGTATGCACCACTAGGAGAAACCGAGACCGTGTACAAACGTGTAACAATGGCAGCGCCCCTTATTGACAATGGTAGAAGGGGTGAAAGTGAAAGTGATCTGACATGTGGCCAAGAATAGGAATTTGTGCTTTGCATTTATCCCATCTAAAAGCAGCGAGCAATCAAAGGCGTTTTATGTAGTCTAACAATAAATGGTCCACTGTATAGTTATAACAGCCTAATCCACAGATATTATGTTTCACTTCTGTTTCTGCATGAAACCGAAGAAACATCACCTGAAACTGAACTCCTGAACTTTCATTGTTATTCATCTCTTTTAAGATCTTAATTTAAAGTTTTGATTTTACGTACTGGAAATCATTCGGCATTCACGCTATAGGAAAACGTCTGCATAATACAGATTTAAATTGTATTTTGGTAATTAATAAAAATAAAAGTATTTGTTCTCTAGATGTAACACATGAAGTGAAGTCAGTGTCAATGATGGAGGGAGATTCTGTCACTGATTTACTGAAGTACAGAAATATTTGTTGATACAATGAATGTTTGGGAGCAAAAGAATAGCTGAATTCAACAGACTCACACAAACCAACTCAACCTATGACAGTGCTGATGGGAGATTCAGAGACAGACTAAAACTGGATCAAACTGGATCTCTGACCATCACAAACCCCAGAACCAAAGACTCTGGACTTTATAAGGTAACAATTGTCAGCCGAGAGACCAAATACAAGAGTTTCAATTTACAGTCTATGGTGAGTTGACCATTACGGCATCATTTACACTAGCCATTTTTTATTTCATTGTAATATTTTGAAATGTTTTTTTTCCCAATATTCATTACAACCACAGTTTATGATACTGACTGCCTTAATTGTTGTAATTAAGGAAACAATAACCAAAAACAAAGCAAGCACAAAATGTAACATTTTCAGTATAAGAAATATTTGTAAAATTATATCAAACTGATAAGGTTTTATAGGTGCTTAAATAAAATAAAAATACATCATATATATGTAAACAAGTAAATTACTTGAAGTAATTTTTAACTAGGCTATTACTTTATGCTATCAACCAACTTTGGATCAACACTGAACGTGACTTCAGAACAACAGCCGAAATTCATACTTTTCCTTTTCTCACTGTAAAGCTGCTTGAAACAATCTCTATGGCGCTGATTTATGTCTCTGGTGGGAGCTCACACTCCATAATTAACTTAGCCCACACTTATTTTTTTTGTTTTATAATTTATGTTAGTTTATTAAGTTGTATGGTCTGTTTTGTATTTAACACAAATCAGGCCAATGAAAGACAAATATTATTCCTTTCTCCTATACAAATGTTTAATTAACATGTCTAATTTTTTTTAAAACTGTATTTAGCCTACTCAAGAATGTTTTGGAAAGATTTAGAAACCTATATTAATAGAAAACTGAAGTCTAAGATAGAAATGTGTGTATTTGATGTACTTTTTTTATACTTACTTAAAACATACTTTTAAACTTTCAAAACAAATTAAAAACAAAAAAATTACCTGTGACAAATGTGGACACCCAATAAAGCTTCTAAAATGCATGTGAAAGAGAAAGATTTCAGCTATACCAAAAAGTAGGTCTAATGGATTTAAAAGACAATCAGGAATAGGCCTATGGAAATGTTTGGATAATGAAGAGAGAAAAAAAGTGAGAAAGAAAAAAAAATATAAAACAGATAAAATACTTTAATTTTCTTTTCTGTTATATTGTTTAAATATGTACATATTTCAAAAATATAACGGAGGAAATAAAAGCGTTCGATCTGTTTACTCATTTTCTCTCACACACTTTTCCTCTCTTCATTATTATCCCCTCAATAAGCTGTATGTGCTCTTCACACTCCAGACCAGTGGGTGGCGGAACGGCACTCTTTAAGTTGGCTTCACAAACCGACAAAAACAGAAGAAGAAGAGACGCGGTCTGAACAACAGCTGATTCAAAACAAAAGATTTACAAAGTATTTGAACATACACGAATCCGTTTTTTTAAACGATCACTATTTACAAGTGAAGAGATGGATTCAGACCAGCAGGAAGAACAGAAACCTGTAAAGATGGAGTTTATTGAAGATTACAGTGAGAACAAGAGTGATCCTGATCAAGAACCCCTCAGAGTGAAGCTTGAAGATACTGAAGAACAGATAGGTTGGTGTTTATTTTTGATTCTTCATTTATGATACTGTGAAACATTAATGTTATAAAACTTTAGCATTTCTTTAATGGTTAGTCAGTCAACATTTCCATTCGCCATACAGGTATAAATTATCATAATTGTTTTTAAAAGAAAATCACGATTTTATCACGATTCTTTTTTGCATATTGGTTTTACTATTTTGCAAGTGACTGATCATTACAGCATAACTAATGTCCCTATTTTAAAAACAGAGCCTTACAAATTCACAAAATATAAAATATAAAGGATGGCAGACATTTAGGCCAAAGTGGCGAAGAAATAAAATCATAATTTTTTTTGTTATTATAAAAGTACGAAGGGAGAGGAAGCACAATTTCAGTGAGGTTGTCAAAAATAGTCCTGCAACAAGAAATTGTTGCAACATATATTGTTCTTCTCATTAAATAAAATATTGATACAGAATATTACACTAGGCCTATAGCATTATATTCAGGGCTCGGCAATAAGGACTGCCCGACGGCCCCGGGCCAGCATGAAAAAACGGCAAGGCCCATGTCTAACCACACTTGAGACAAGAGTCATAAATCCTCCCAACTACTAATTAAAACAAGTTATGATTGATTATTTATATTTCGTTTGAGCTAATTGGTTACAATTAATTAATATTAGAGCAAATGTTTAAACATTTTTTTGGATGATTTACTGAAAATTAAAACTTTTTAACTTTCATTTTAGACCTGACGGTAGAGATTAAGGAGAGTGAAGAACCGGATGAAGTGCAGGACGAACATTGTGTCAAAACTGAAGAAAAATCTTTGAGTTGCTCACAGACTGGAAGTAAACCTGTACTGAGAAGAGTCAACAAAAATTTCACTTGCTCTCAGTGTGGAAAAAGCTTCCCATACAAACAAAGTCTTAAAGATCACATGACAGTTCATGGTGAAGAGAAGCCGTACACATGTGATCAGTGTGGGAAGAGTTTCTCAAAAAAAGAATACCTTAAAGATCACATGAAAATTCACACTGGAGAGAAACCGCACACATGTGATCAGTGCGGGAAGAGTTTTTCACAAGGATACCTTAAGTTTCACAAGAAAATCCACACTGGAGAGAAGCCGCACACATGTGATCAGTGCGGAAAAAGTTTTGCCCTAAAACATCTCCTTAACAGACACATTGAAATCCACACTGGAGAGAGGCCTTATAAATGTGATCAATGTGAGATGAGTTTCATATATAAGCAAAATCTTGAACACCACATGAAAGTTCATAGTGGAGAGAAGCCGCACAAATGTGATCAATGCGGAAAAAGTTTTGCCCTAAAACATCTCCGAAACAGACACAAGAAAATCCACACTGGAGAGAGGCCACACAAATGTGATCAATGCGGGAATAGTTTCATAATTAAATCAAAACTTATGTATCATATGAAAATCCACACCAGAGAGAAGCCGCACACATGTGATCAGTGCGGGAAGAGTTTCAGACATGCAAAAACTCTTAAATTACATCTGCGTTCTCATTCTGGAGAAAGACCATATAACTGTGATCAATGCAGCAAAACATTTCTTAGGGCAGAAAACCTGAAGAGGCACTTGAAAGTTCATACAAAGCAGAGGCCTTTCGTTTGTTTGTGTGGAAAGAGTTTTTCACGAATGGATAATTTTAAAATACACCAGAACAGACACAGCGGTGTGAAGGATCACATGTGCTTTGAATGTGGGAAGACCTTTACTGCAGCTGAGACACTGAAAAAGCACCAAAGAATTCACTCTAGAGAAAAAACACATGAGACGATCCAGTGTGGAGAGAAGCCCTTTACATGTGATCATTGTGGGAAACGTTTCACTCAGTTAAGATCGCTACACCGTCATGCTAAAAACAGCTGTCTGAAATCATAGTTCATGTTCAGATAACACTTGAGCAATAAAAGCTCTCTTTCATTTAAATCTGTCCCAACCAGCCTCATAAAAACATCATTATTATAAGTTGTTACAGTGAACAAAGTTCATCTTTAAGTCCAGTGGTTTAAATAAATATTTCTAATGATATTTTCTGCAGTAAAATTGACACCAATCCAAGGTGTCCTTCCATTCAAACTAAAGCTGGATGTAATTATTGTGGACAGTATCATGGACTTAATGTCTCAATTCAACGGTGTTCTCACACTGGCTTTTCTTTTGATTTGTAGTTGCTTCAATTAATTGATTAAATTAATTTCTTTTTTTATCGTCAACTGATTTTACGTTCTTCAAAAACTCTCATAATTTTTTTTTTAATATCTGAAAGCCATGAAGCACCACGATTGTTGTCATTGTTCCAGTGCCCTATGTCCTTCTTTCTTTTTCGGACCACAAAAGGAAAAATTTTGCAAAGTGTTCTGCACGCACTTCTCAATATAATGGCAGGGAATAGCGACCAGGCTCAAACTTTAAAAAAAGGATACAAAAGTATCACGTGTTGACACAGTGAGATGCACGGTGTATATAGAAAGTGTTCAGGAGACATACCGTATTGTACCGTAGAAACCGTATTGCTTAGTCAAAATATACTGAGCTCGGCCGTTTCTCTGTAGTATTTATGAGTGTGTGTGAGCCGTCAGCAGCTGCTCAATTGTTGTTTTTTATTCCTATATTTTTCAAATGTTTTTATTGTTTCAAATGTTTTTATTGTGGTTATGTGTAATATTTCTCCATATAACTTTGTCCATATGTCCATACTGAAGATAAAAGAATTATAAAAAAATTTACAGAGACAAAATAAAAAAAAGTTTATTTGTGTTTTTTTCTTTCAATAAAATGCACTTACTGCATAAATGCTTCTAGTCCACTTTGACTTCCATAATTAATAAAAAAAAAAATATATATATATATATAAAATTAACACACGCTAAGCCCCCACAGTGCTTAGCATAAGTGAACACGCCTATGCTAAAGTTGTCTAAAAAGAGGAATAAAAAAATAATCTTTTGGAAATTGATCTTAATGCCTTAATTACAAAAATTAGGAAAACTCCAACCTTTAAGGACACCAATTTTCTTTGTGAATGAATAATGTATCGTAAATAAATAAATGTTTAAAATACAAGGGTCATAAGTCAGGACACCCCATGTTAAATTCCCTCAGAGGCAGGCAGATTTCTATTTTTAAAAGCCAGTTATTTCATGGATCCAGGATACTATGCATCCTGATAAAGTTCCCTTGGCCTTTGGAATTAAAATAGAGTGTTATGTGGGACATCATCACACACTCTTCACCATACCTAGAGATTGGCATGGAGTACTTTCCATAAGATCATCTCTCAATGCAAATTAAACCAGCTATTAGGCTAACTGAAATAAAACCATGCCAATCTCCAGGTGTTGAAAAAAAAATGTTTCGAAAAGTGCAATAAAAGTTTATATGGACAGACCCTTGTTCCCTCGATTTTGACCGAGGGAGCGAGTCTACTTCATATGTACACTTCAGGCACCTATATGCCCCACCATGCAGTACGATTGTGACGTCACCACAGATTTCGTCTAATCACCACCACAACAAACAACTCTATGATAAATTAATTCTATTGTTTTTCTATTTAAAACAACCCAAACACACATACATTTGGATACTGCAATAAACACATCCTTAAAGGGATTTAAAAAAATAATAATACATCAACTCCATTGCTGATTCCAAGTGATCTAGGGCTTAGCACGTTCCAATCATAGACAGTAAAAGAAATGGACACAGTTCCAGTTCAGCCCATTGCAGTTTCCGCCAGAAGTGGGCACTCGTGCAACGTAAGCAATGACATACATCCGAGTGAACGAGACGGAGGGAAGTTAGCGAGTGAAGGGCATGACAATTTTGGACTGGACCTCAGCAAACGACGTCACTGTCACTATACTCGATCCGTACTGTACTTGTCACGATTTGTACTGTACTGTATCTGCGAAAACACGTCTTGGTTACGTAGATAGCATATATACATGGATTATTTTGCATTTTATGTACAAGTTCAAGAATTTCTCTTGAAAGGAGAAATTCCTGACAATCACGCAGGGCATCTGCAAATTTTATCATCAAAGGTAGCTATGGCCCAGTTTCAAGATTAGGTCTTAGTTCAATTATGGCATATAAGTAGCTCTTATAATAGGGTGGCCGTGGGTTCTTAAAAAGTCTTAAAATGTCTTATATAAAGTTTTCCTAATAAAAGGCCTTAAAAATCGCGATTTTGTTACATAAACAGCGATTGATAATGTATTTCTGGTAATTGTTGTTGAGGCTCATGCTACTCGTCTCTGTGAGATTATATAGTGAGAAATCAAAACAAATGTGCATAACAGCACACATTAAAAAAACTAACAGAAGAAACATACTGAGGTAAAAATTTTAAATGTTGAGTTTTTTTATTTATAATAATATTTATTAATATTTATAATTATGATATAGTTAACTAACATAACATGACGGGAGCTATTTTGCTGAATATTCTCACGATTGCAAATGTTACATTGATTTTATTTCAATAACAATAAACAAGTAGTTCATATTAAATTACTTCAATTACTTAGATTACAGATTATATTACAAACGTATATGTATATATATTTAATGTTTAACCTGTGTATTTCCATCACATATTTGGTCTTAAATTGCATTCAAAGTGGCATTAAAAAGGTCTTAAAAAGTCTTTAGTTAAACTTGTTTATATCTGTAGACACCCTGTTATAAACATGCCTTAGAAAAATAATCATTACTGGTGTGCATCTTGAGACAAAAAAAAATGGCCCTGACATATTTTAAGATATATCAGCCACAGTGTTGCTTTCAATTAAAACAACTCAAATATGCATTTTACTCTCTGGGCCTAGCTAGCTTATGCCTTGTCTGTGAAACCGGGTGTTTAAGAACCGGGAGATTTTATATTGAAAAAAAAAGAGGAGAGAACTGACTGACTGGTACAACCTCATGTGCTAAATTCACAAATTTGTTTAAAATATCAAATTATAACTGTACCTGTTCAGCTCCCATATCTGGGTAGTATTACAAGTGATTTTAATGTAGTTTAATCTGTCAGATATCAGATAGTTATATGATCTTTTTCTATTTACTTTGAACTTCAACTCTTTCAGACGTTTTCTTTTTTCCCTTTAAAACAGACAACAGACTCTTCTTCATCAGAACAACAGCCAAAATTCATACTTTTCCTTTTCTCACTGTAAAGCTGCTTGAAACAATCTCTATGGCGCTGATTTATGTTTCTGGTGGGAGCTCACACTCCATAATTAACTTAGCCCACACTTAATTTTTGTATAATTTATGTTAGTTTATTAAGTTGTATGGTCTGTTTTGTATTTAACACAAATCAGGCCAATGAAATACAAATATTATTCCTTTCTCCTATAAATGTTTAATTAACATGTCTATTTTTTTTAACTGTATTTAGCCTACTCAAGAATGCTTTGGAAAGATTTAGAAACCTATATTAATAAAAAACTGAAGTCTAAGATAGAAATGTGTGTATTTGATGTGCTTTTTTTATACTTACTTAAAACAATAGGTTACTGTCGTAACCCCGGTTCTCTGAAACATCGAGTGGAGAGATCCACCTATGGGAAGGGCATCCGTACCTGACCTCTGCAGAAGCATCCAATTGCACCAAGTCTGGCTAACAGACAGAAGCGCGCAGCCACTGCCAGGTAAGGCCACACCCCCTTACCTACGGGCATATAACATCTGGGCGCGCTGCTATTCCTCAGTAAGTATATTCGCTTCTCGTGCGGCAAGCGGGGCAAAGCTGGTGGATCTCTCCACTCGATGTTTCAGAGAACCGGGGTTACGACAGTAACCTATTGTTCTCTTTCATCATCTCGTTTCGAGATCCACCTATGGGAGAGACATGGACAGCTCCCCGATTGCCCAATACACTCACAGTGAGGTTCTGAAGGCCAGAGAAGGATGGTCACCTCAGAGAGGCGGTGCCTGACACGTCCCACACACATGACCCTGCAAGTTTTCCACCACGTTAAACTGCTGTGGACAAGCAGGGCATGAAACATGCATGAGACACATACATGATAATGGCCCCCGCACCACCAATGCACATAGCTAAACCCAAGAAGGAATGCGAATGCTTGGTGACAGGAATGAACATGGCCAGCCGGCCCATTCACTCCTCGTTGGTTAACCAAACGGGGCTGTGGGAAAGGGCTAAGAGGACCCTACCCCTAGGACCGAGTGTGCCACCGAAGTTCTGGTGACATACAACCGGTTGTAACGCTCAAAGGTATGAGGAGAGGCCCAGCTGGCCGCGGAGCAGATGTCCTGCAGTGGCACTCCCCTGAACAAAGCCCAAGAGGCGGCTAAGCCCCTTGTGGAACGAGCTCTGATGCCCCTTGGGGGCTGCACTCCCTTTGCTTCATAAGCCATAGTATAGCGTCCACAAGCCAATGTGAGAGGCATTGCTTTGAAATGGAACTCCCCTTATGCAGGGGAGCCCTTGAAACAAAGAGCTGGTCGCTCTTGCGGAAAGCACTGGTCCTGGTCATATATTCTTGCAGAGCACGGACGGGACACCGAGCATTCAGCCCCTGATCCTCCGGGGAGGCAAAGGGTGGAGGGTGAAAAGCGGATAGCTCCAAAACCTCCGAAGCGAACGCAGGGAACCATTTTGGCATGAAGGCCGGGTTAGGCTTAAGGAAAACCTTATCTCCACTTAGGGAGAATTTGGCGCACGAGGGGTGAACCGAGAGTGCATGTAGCTCACTGACCCGTTTAGCAGATGCCAAGGCCGAGAGCAAAGCTGTCTTGAGGGACAGCAGCTTAAGGGAAATACTCCTCAGAGGCTCAAAAGGATACAGAGACCTCGCTTCCAGCACCATGGGGAGGTCCCACTCTGGAACAGATCTCCTGATGACTGGCAAAGAGCGGCGTGCACCCTTCATAAAACTGCGGGTTAGAGGGTGCTGCCTGACGGTGGAGCCCTCAAAACCCACATGACAGGCTGAAAACGCAGCCAGGTAGACCTTAATAGTGGAAAAGGACCTGCCTCTTTCCATGAGGTCTTGCAGGAAACACAAAATATCAGGCACCGAGCACTGATAAGATGTGAGACCACGCCCATCATACCACCCTTCGAACACTTGCCACTTACAGCCATATAGGGATCGCGTGGAAACGGCCCTGGCATTCTGAGTAGTGGCGATTACATGCGGCGGGAGCCCCAGTGCATTTAGGTTCATCCTCTCACGGGCCAGGCCCAGAGAGCCACCCTGTCCGGGTGGGGGTGGTAAATCTCCCCGTTGGCTTGGGACAGTATGTCCGTGCGAACGGGAAGGTGCCATGGCTCGGCGTATAACAGAGGGATTATCTCTGCCAGCCACGGGGCTTTGGGCCACCTGGGTGCTATCAGAATGAGAGACAGGTCGTGCTCTCTCACCCTGGCCAGTGTGAAAATTATCAGGCACAGGGGAGGAAAAGCATACAGCAGCACTTTGGGCCATGGGTGGGCCAGTGCGTCTGCCCCGAGGGGCGCGTCCACGTCCTTTAGCGAGAAGAACATAGGACAATGGTGATTTTCGCGCGAGGCGAAAAGATCTACGGCTGCCTGTCCGAATCTCATCCATAACCTCTCCACTATCTGCGGGTGAAGACGGCAATCCCCATAGATTGGGTTTCCCCTCGATAGCAGATCCGCGCCTCTGTTCGGAATGCCCGGGACATGAGTCACGCGTAATGACAGAAAAACCTGTCTGCTCCACACCAAAAGCCTGTAAGCTAGAGCGTGGAGTTTCGACGAGCGCATGCCGCCCTGACGGTTGATATAAGCCACTGCCGTGGTATTATCGCACCGTACTAGAACGGGATGTCCCTGCAGGCCAGGCAGAAAATGATTCAGAGCTTTCCAATTGGTAAAAGCTCTAAATAGTTAATGTGCGCTGAACGTAGTCTGCTCAGCCACAGACCGTTCACCGTTCTGCCTTCCTGGGTGGTTCCCCAGCCTGTTAAGGACGCATCTGTCGTCACAACTTTCCGCATCGTAACCGTCCCGAGGGGGGTTCCCCGTGCGTAAAAGTTCTAGCTCTCCCAATGGCGCAGGGCCGCCGAGCAGGCGCGCGTCACCGTTACCGAGCGGCAGAGATCGCGAATCGGGCTGAAATGTAGTGACAAAACCCATTTCGTGAACGCTCTCATTCTCAGGAGACCAACGGCACAACTTGGATAGATGAAGCCATGAGACCCTGCAGCCTGAGGCATGTGCGATATTGTACTCTCGCCCCTTCTCTGAACTGCGACAGACCGTTCATCAGAGAGCGAACGCGCTCTTGAGAGAGACGCGCTCGCATGGAGACTGAGTTCAATTCCAAGCCCAGGAAAATGACATTCTGACTGGGAGTCAGATTGTCTTTGCTCGCATTCACCTAGAACCCGAGGGATGTGATGTGCGCGAGCACCCGGCCGGTGTCCAGCGACACCTTCTCCTTCGATTTGGCTATGATGAGCCAATCGTCTATGTAAGTCAGAATTCTCAGCCCTGATAGTCTCAGGGCCGCCACGCCCACTTCTGCACACAGACAGAACGTTCGGGACCCGAACGGAAGAACTGTGAATTCGTAACAAATGCCCTGGTGGGCGAAACGAAGATATTTCCTGTGTGGAGGGTAGATGCTTATGTGAAA
The DNA here is from genome assembly GCA_026230005.1 of Gila orcuttii. Taxonomy (NCBI): domain Eukaryota; kingdom Metazoa; phylum Chordata; class Actinopteri; order Cypriniformes; family Leuciscidae; genus Gila; species Gila orcuttii. The sequence continues at coordinate 17,941,029 of JAPDVR010000020.1, forward strand.
GAAAGCATCTTTCAGATCGACTGATGTGAACCAGTCGTTCTGCTTTATGGCACAGGCGAGAGAGCCTTGTGTCACATTCTGAAATTGTATTTCCTCAAATGTTTGTTCAACACTCGAAGGTCCAATATAGGGCGGGGGGCGCCACGCCTTTTGGAACATGAAAATACCAGGGATAAAAACCATGGTTTATCAGATTGGGTGGCACCATCTGAATCGCTCCCATGTTAGGAGGGAGGAAATTTCCTCTTCCCGAATGTGTGAGACGTTTTCTTCTGTGTGAGAAGAGAGAACGCCGTTGAAATGCGGAGGTTTTATTGCAAACTGCAGCTTGTAACCCTGGGTTACGGTACACAAAAAACCCACTCGGGCGCTGAAACGGCTTGCCAAGCCGCTTTGTGACTAGCGAGCGCCCCCGCTCGGGCCGGAGCGGGGCTGTATGGGCCCAGCTGGTTCATTTGTGATGCAAGGCGCCATCTAGTGGGCACACTAGAGGCGACATGCAGGGGTTCGGAGGGATTTCCTCCCTCTGCAGTGAGAAGTTTTCTCCGCGGAGAGAGGTCTTCTCTCCAAAACGAATTCATTTAATTCGTAACTTTGTGTGTTTTGTGTTGGGCAAACACTGGGGCCGAAGCCTTTATTGACCGAGTGAGGGGAACATAGTGTGGTGTCCACTGTGCTGAACTTTCCCTCGCAAGGTGCCCCCTGAAAGTGGGGGAAAAACACATATCTCCTGAACACATGAACTGGGCAGTCTTAAGCGCAGGCAGAAAAATAATATCCGCGGAGAGAGATACTCCCTCTGAAACGGATTTATTTAATTTGTTTGTTTAAAAGTGTTATTTAGTTATGTGTGTGTTTTGTGTTGGGGAACACAGGGGCCTTCCACACACAACGTCCACTAAAAACACATGGGCTGGGCAGCCGCAACCGAGCTGTGTGAGCCCAGCTGGTTGATTTTTGAGGCAATGGCGCCCTCTTGTGGACGGACTCAGGGCGACATGCATGGGATCAGAGAGATTTGCTCTCTATGTTGGCAGATATATAAATCTGCACGAATTCATTTGATTCGTTTATTAAATGTGTTGTTTAGTAATGTGTGTGTTTTGTGTTGGGAAACACTGGGGCCGAAGCCTTTAATAACTGGGTGAGGGGAACCAAGTGCGTGCGGTGTGGTAACACTGCTATGTACTTTTCCTCACGACAGACCCCCTTTAACTTGTTGGGGGGGACACACACACACACACAACGTCCACTAAACACACGGGCTGGGCAGCCACGAGACGGGAATAACTGACCGTCGGTGGGAGACCCTGTGTAACGTTACTCCCAATGGTCGAACAACAGGCAGGCCGCTTGCGTTCGGGGCCGCCTTCCTAGGAAGGCATAAATTGAAGGCCTCAACACGTAATCGTAACACATCAAGGCCCGCGAGACCGTGTTAACAGTCTAGCGGGATAATCCCAGCGCTTACCCGTCGTAAATATTCCTATCCTGGTCGGTGGAGCTCTGTGGAGCTGGCCACACACTGTTGAGGCGAACGGCTGCTCGCTCACAAACTTCCAGGAGGATGGACTGAGGCAAAGCCGCGTGAGCGCTAGCCTAGGGAACGCTAAAAGGACCGCGTCATCCCCGTCGCCGGAACCGACCGGTTCGTCAACGAGAGTGGGGTTTTCCCGCGAAGATGTCCTCTTCAGGGAATGCGGATTGGGCTGATGTCAGCTCAAATATTTTAGAGAGGTGGCGCTCCGGGAGTCCCCCGGTAGCGCGTCATCATCACCGTGTCTCCCCTCCGAGTCAGAAAGGCCGAGCACGGCGCGGTGCATGGTCGTGCAACTAAAGGCCGGCTAAGTAAAAACTACATGGGCAGCAATTACAATGACCGCAATTCTCCGGGTTCTCCAAAGCTTCTTGAGCGTGTTAAGCCCAAGCAGACCGCGCAGGACGAGAGGGTCCTCAGCGGCGATGAGAGCACCACACGCGGCCGGGCAGGCTCGTCGTGATAGGCTGTTCCCCGGGGGAAGCGGCTGTTTAGACGGTCACATAGCCATGGGTGGGCCAGCGGTGAAGAGCTCGGAAAAATCCGTGGCGGGCAGCCATGTCAGGAGGAGCAGGTGAAGGACAGCGAGAGCTTGGTCGGCTCCGGATGCAAAAAACACAGCGGATAGGCTGAAGAAACGACTGTCACTCACGTCTGGCGGAGGCTGATCTGGCGATATGTCCTCCTGAAGACTCGAAAGTGAGCAGCGTAAAGTTAATCCAACCGAACTGTGTCAATGCAGAGATCGCGAGAAGCGAATGTCAACTGAGGAATAGCAGCGCGCCCAGATGTTATATGCCCGTAGGTAAGGGGGTGTGGCCTTACCTGGCAGTGGCTGCGCGCTTCTGTCTGTTAGCCAGACTTGGTGCAATTGGATGCTTCTGCAGAGGTCAGGTACGGATGCCCTTCCCATAGGTGGATCTCGAAACGAGATGATGAAAGAGAACATACTTTTAAACTTTTAAAACAAATTAAAAACAAAAAAAAATTACCTGTGACAAATGTGGACACCCAATAAAGCTCCTAAAATGCATGTGAAAGAGAAAGATTTCAGCTATACCTAAAAGTAGGTCTAATGGATTTAAAAGACAATCAGGAATAGGCCTATTCGGTTGTTAAGTCGTGACGTAACCACTCTCCGATAATACTGTTTCAGGGTCCAAAGGCCGGGTCCTCTCTACCTACCTACCGCTTTCGCCCGAGTTTTAACGTGTTCCCGTGTTGTTTAAATAGATAGGAGTTAAAAAAACAAGTGACATTCAACTGTCATTCTACCGCTTTCCCTGTGACGAGAAAGATAAGAGTAAAATGGCTGCAGTTGATAAGGTAAGTTACAAATCTTAAACGAATGAAGAAACTTTGGCGCCAGTGGGTGCTATCCCTTAATCCCTAGTAACACCCACTGGCACTGAAGCGAAAAAAGGCCTTTAAGAAAAGGGTTTATTTAGTCTAGGATCTGGAGTGGACGAGCGGAGCGCTTGGGCCCGGAAGAGGCTAAACGTCACGCGTGACGTCAGACTTAACAACCGAATATGAGGAAATGTTTGCATAATGAAGAGAGAAAAAAAGTGAGAAAAACATAGGCTATAAAACAGATAAAATGCTTTAATTTTCTTTCTGTTATATTGTTTAAATATGTACATATTTCAAAAATATAACAGGGAGGAAATAAAAGCTAATTTTCTCTCACACACTTTTCCTTTCTTCATTATCCCCTCAGTAAGCTGTATGTGCTCTTCACACTCCAGACCAGTGGGTGGCGGAACGGCACTCTTTGAGTTGGTTTCACAAACCGGCAAAAACAGAAGACGAGGAGACGCGCTCTGAACAACAGCTGATTCAAAACAAAAGATTTACAAAGTATTTGAACATTCACGAATCAGTTTTTTAAACGATCACTATTTACAAGTGAAGAGATGGATTCAGACCAGCAGGAAGAACAGAAACCTGTAAAGATGGAGTTTATTGAAGATTACAGTGAGAACAAGAGTGATCCTGATCAAGAACCCCTCAGAGTGAAGCTTGAAGATACTGAAGAACAGATAGGTTGGTGTTTATTTTTGATTCTTCATTTATGATACTGCGAAACATTACATTTATAAAACTTTAGCAGTTCTTTAATGGTTAGTCAGTCAACATATCCATTAGTCATACAGGTATTAACCAGTAGCTGCTACTAGGGGTAAAATCTTTGCGTGGCAGGGGAGCTGTCACTCGACCAGTCACGGATATATGCGCCTGTCACTCGACCAGTCACGGATATATGCGGCTGTCACTCGACCAGGCACGGATATATGCGCCTCTCACTCGACCAGTCACAGATATATGCGCCTGTCACACAGGGATGGAAATTAACTTTTTTGTCCACCGGCCACTGTGGCTGGTGGATTTCAAAATCTACCAGCCACTCAATGTTTTTACTAGCCACTTTCTTGTTTTAAACCGACAATGTGTAACTGCATGTGAAAAATAATACTACAAGATCTACAATAATTAAGCAGTTTAATTAATCTCAAGTCTCAATGAAATACTGACATTTTCTCTTTCTCTCTTATACCATGAACTGATATACATTTCATTAAATGTATAGGGCAGATTAATCAAAAAAATGAACCGATGCTGAAACGCACTCTATGCTGGAGGTTGCTCTCTCTGCGAGAGTATGCCTGTTCTGTCATATTTACATCATGCACTCGCGGCTAGCTTTCCTTTGGGACGGCAATAACCGCCTCTCGCGCTCAAGCCTCAACGGAAAAAGCGTGCGGGTAGATAATAAATACACCAAAATACACCATGCGCTCGCGGCTAGCTCTCCCTTCGGACGGCACACTGCCTCTCGCGCTCCCACGTTTTCTTCCCTTGTCGAGTCTCGACGGAAGAAGCGCGCGTGTGTTGAAGGTGTGCCTCCTCTAAAAGTGTCTGCCGTCCGGGTGAAACAGTATGCTATTTTTATTTACCCGCCACGGTGGCCGGTAGGTGAAGCGAGTTTACCCGCCACAACACAAAATCACCCGCATTTGGCTGGTGGCGGGTGCTAATTTCCATCCCTGCTGTCACACTATAGCAAGCCGTTTTAACTTTTATTCATTTCCAGGATATGAAAATTCATTCATTGATATCAACAGTTAAATTTTCACTAGTTAAAATTATAGTTATTGATATCAGGAATTAGATTTATACTAGTAACAATGGCAATTTTTGATATCAGAAATTACATTTCCACTAGTAACAATGCTAATTCTTGATATCAACAATTACATTTTTACTAGTTAAAATGCTCATTCTAGATATCAAGAATTGTATTTCAACTAGTAAAAACTATAATTCTTGATATCTGTAATTGTATTTTCACTAGTGAAATGTCACCATAGGCTGCCATTCAAAATCAATTGTTTTTATCAAGAATTGATTTCTTACTTGTTGCAATTCCAATTTTACATATCAGAAATACAATTCTTACTAGTAAAAATCTTTATTTTTGATATAAAGAATTCAATTGTCACTAGTTGAAATGTCTATTCTTGATATCAACAATTGAATTGCTACTAGTAACAATGTTAATTTTTGATATCAATGAAAGTGAAAGTGACAAGTGATGGCCAAGTATGGTAACCCATACTTGGAATTTGACCTCTGCATTTAACTCATCCAAGTAAGTGCACACACATTAGGAGCAGAGTAGTGAGTAGTGAACACACACACAGCAAACGTGGATACACACACCCGGAGCAGCGGGCAGCCTTGAGTGGCGCCCAGGGAGCGATTGGGGGTTAGGTGCCTTGCTCAAGGACACCTCAGTCATATTCCTGCCGGTACTGGAATCGAACCAGCAACCTTTGGGTCACCAGTCTAACTCTGTTACCATTAGGCCATGACTGATTTCTTTCTGATTTCTGATTCTTTCTGATTCTGCCCAATAATTCCATTTTCACTAGTGACAATGTTAATTTCTGATATCATGAATGTGATTGTTACTAGTAAGAAAGCCATTTTAGATATCTGAAATAATATTGATATCAGAAATACATTTTCAGATATCAAAAATGACAATTTTTACTAGTAGCAATTAAATTGTTGATATCAAGAATAGACATTTCAACTAGTGACAATTGAATTATTGATATCAGGAATTCACATTTTTACTAGTAACAATGTAATTATTGATATCAAAAATTACATTTCTACTAGTAAGAAATCAATTGTTGATATCAACAATTAATTTTGAATGGCAGCCTATGGTGACATTTCACTAGTGAAAATACAATTACAGATATCAAGAATTAAATTTTTGATATCAAGAATCTAATTGTTGATATCAAGAATTAAATTGTTGATATCAAAAAGTAATTGTTGATTTAAAAAATGCAATTGGTGATATCAACAATTGAATTGTTGATATCAAGAATTCATATCCTGGAAATGAATAAAAGTTAAATCGGCTTGCCATACACTCGACCAGTCACCGTTATATGCGCCTGCCACTCGACCAGTCACCGTTATATGCGCCTGCCACTCGACCAGTCACGGATATATGCGCCTGCCACTCGACCAGTCACCGTTATATGCGCCTGCCACTCGACCAGTCACCGTTATATGCGCCTGCCACTCGACCAGTCACTGATATATGCGCCTGTCACGGATACCAGTCACGGATATATGCGCCTGTCACTCGACCAGTCACGGATATATGTGCCTGCCTCTCGTCCTTACACAAGGTGTTTTTGAACAAAATCGTATCCCCAGTCAGTGGAAGACAGAACGGAACGCCCAATATGTCAATATTCACCATTTAATAAACGCGTTTCAACTGGCTTACAGCTAGACACTCCGACTGATGTATGATCAAATAGACATGCATCCCGCGTCATCTTATCTTATATTTTATTCGCTCTTTTTGCCCGTGATAGAGTGCGTCTCGATCGTGGCTCTTACTAAGCGCCACCAGATCTCTCACTGTTTTCATCTACCAGACACTCGGATTGATACACGAAAACACACAGACAGTGCAATCCTGCTCTTATTTACCTTTTTGTCATCATATCTAATATTTTATATGCTCTTTTTGCCCGTGATGGAGCGCGTCTCGTGGCTCGTCGCGTCAGCCACTAGCGTCGCACCTGCCACAAGATCTCTCACTGTTTTACAGCTGCCTGTCATCCAGGAATGGTGCAGGAGAACAAACTGTCAGTCTCAGAACATGCCAAAGTCAAGTAAATTGAATATTTAAAAATCACATTGTGGTGTATGAAATATTGTTTAAGTACCTTTTTAAGTAGTTAGGCTACCTGTATTCACTCTCGGGTGGGGGTGGCTGATATCAAATAATAAAAAATTTTTGCAACCAATACTCGTAACTCGACTACATTTTCTTAGCTTCAGCTATCGAGTAATTAATAAGAAGATAGGTTCTTTAGTGAGCGTGTGGGTGGCACGGGGTGACACAACCATCACCTCCACCCATCCATAAAGTGTTTTCTGTGGCAGTGTTGGCTACAAAGATGAAGTTAGACTCGCCATCTTCGCAGTAGTGAACACGCCGAGAGACTATTATTACATAATCTGAGAGTAGCCTATTTATTTTCATTTTGAATTGTTTAGTTTAAAACTAGGCTAGACATTTCTACCTTTCTAGATATATTTCTCATGCATGTGAGGAACGTGCAATGCAAAAATGTCATGATTTTATTGTTATAGGCCTATGTCTGCTATATTTGCTTATTTATTAAATCCAGGGAATTGGTTGATCAAACATTAATTAAAATTAAGATACAATTTATACAAAACGAAATTCACTTTAAAGAAATGCTTTAAACAAAACAAAACTTAATGGAGTGGTCAAAAACAATGTCAATCGGAGAATCAGGCAGCTGTAACGTGAGAGATCTTGTGGCTGGCGCGCCACGAGAAGCGCTCCATATTACGGGACAAAGAAGCTAATAATAAGATAAGATGTCAAATAGGTAAATAAGAGCAGGATTGCACTGTTTGTGTGCTCTCATGTAGAGTGTCTGGTACATGAAAACAGTGAGAGATCTGGTGGCTGGTGAAGCTTAGTAAGAGCCACGATCGAGACGATTTAACCCCCTCTCGTATAAATTATGACATAATTTACTCACCCTTAAAGGCCATGTTGCAGATTAACCACCACTGTTGATTAATGGGTACATAAATCACTCAAGATATGTGTATCATTTTTAAAATGTCTCAAAAATGGTCTTAAAGACCATTTTTTTACGTTTCTGGTATAATTTTTTTTTTTTACGCAACTCTGTGATGACGTCACGTTGGGGAGAAGCGGAGGAAAGGGTGCCTCAGCCTAGTATTAGAACTATGGCGACTGACTGGGATGAGGAAGAGTTGGCAAGATGAACTAACATGTATTATGGCCCGCAGCCGTATAATTTTGAACCTGCTAGACGTGAGAGGGCAAATGAAGAATTGCCAAGAACTGATGGCCGTCAAAGCCAATTGAATGCATGGTCCGAGGAGAATGAGTGGAGAGTTGGTGAAGTGTCCCGGTGAGTTGCTATCATTTAGCAACGCAGAAATGAACACTGGAGCTAGTCTACAAGCTATGGCAAGCCGTTTTAACTTACGAGCAGCAGTGCACAATAACGACACATATATTTTTTTTACGGTCATTGAATAGCACAGAGTGAAAAATCAACGTTTTCTTTATATCTAGTGGCAGTATATGATCATGACGTTAGTTCAGATAAGTACCGGTAACCTTTGTCATAGTGTCGTAGTACTGGTAATGTTTGTCTTTGTCATCTAGAAATAGAAAGCATCATGCTAGCTATTAGGGGTGGAATTATACATGTATTCGTAGTGTGTGTGAGTGTGAGAGAGAGAGGCGTGGGCGCGATTGAACAGTGGAAACATAAAAACATCGTAATTTTGTTCATACAGGATATCGTTCAAACTGCAAAGTGTTTACTTATATTTGTGTACACTCGCAATAAAACACAACATTGTGCTTCTGTCACACTCAAAACTCTTGTCAAACTGTAACCTACAACTGTATATATTTCTATCTAGCTGCTAACGTTAGCTATATCTGCTAACGTTATGCTGTCTGCCTTTCTCTCTCTATACTTGACTATCTATATATCTAGTCTGTCTATATATCTAGTCTATATATATATCTCGTCTATCTATCTCTCTATATCTATGTATTTATCTATAATCTGCGCTCGTCTACTACTCGTCGCTCTCAACAAGGCGGGCAGCGGGTTTTGGTAAATTCTCTCCCCAAGGTGACGTAATGCAATGCATTGTGGGGGAAAGGAGAATCGTTGCAAACCGCTGTAAGATAGTACCTACTTTTTTCGTTTTGTGATACCCAACAACATAAAATACAATGGATAACAGTTTAAATGTTTATTACCAACAAGCAAATTGCATAGTGATGCACGATATATCGGCCGCCGATATAATATCGGCCGATATGGTCCATTTTTTACACATCGGTATCGTTCTTATGTCAAAATAGGGCCGATGTGAACAGGCCGATAATCATTCCTGTGTATTTGACGTGTGTGTAGGCTTATGTGGGGCCGGCGGGGATGTTTGTTTTTGCACGCGCGCATACATTACACACATGCTGAAGCAGGTGCTGGAGGCGGCAAGTTACGGCACTCTGCCTTGTTCTGACCGACCATCAAAGTATTGTCGCGCTGGAGTTACGGGGTTATGATGTAGCAATTAAATCACCTCAGACACACATGTAAGTTACATGTTTCACAGTGATTGCTTTTGTTAGATTACTGAATAATGGCATACTCTCGGGGGAAAATGATGATGAAAATGATCAAGGTAAGAATGACACACGACACGGGTGCATAAAAAATACAATCTTTAAAATCCAGTAATAGCTAGCGGTAGCCTTTAGCTAGCGATGCTACTTCACAAACTAGACACAAACACGTTTCGAGCCATAATCAACAACTTATCTAGTAACAAGCGCTGCATTAGAGCAGGCTTGTAGGATATCTTAATTCACAGCCCGTAAGGCTACATGTAGGCTACAACTGAAATAAAATGCTAGCTCTCGCCTGTCAATGACAGTCCACTGACTGAAAACTACGCGAGTTGGTCAGTTGGAGCCGCAACGACACACCCATTATACACCAGCAGCGGGAATGTAGTAATTTAAAGCCTACCTTTTGTTGAACCCTGGTTAAAATCCATGTCAAACAACCGACGAGAAAGCAAATCCATTACAATGCGGAACTACTAACTGTTAGATAAAGTTACAGTTCTTTAGGGACACCTAATCTGTAGCCCTGCCTTAGCTCTGAAGCTCTGTGACTATTATGAACTGTCTGCGACGTCAAGATTGCAATGCTGGAATATGTTGTGGTTGTGTGTGTGTGTTTGTGTGTGTGTGTGTGTGTGTTTGTGTTTGTGTGTGTGTGTGTGTGTGTGTGTGTGTGGCGCGCGCGTGTGAGAGAGAGAGGCGCGGGCGCGATCGAACAGTGGAAACATAAAAACATACTCCGTCATTTTGTTCATACAGGACATTCCAACTATGCTCACTACTTCAACTTCTTGTTTACACATGTGAAGCCATTTTTATCATAGTGAGTCTAATAGGGTTAATATTGATTACATTTTAAGTGTTATCATAACATTGTGCTATAAAATAGAAGTTAAGGTCTTTTGCCTTAGTTGGACAGTACTGTACTTTAAAGTTTTGAACTGTTGTACAATGTTCACAGAGTACAGTGACTTGGTCTCAAGTGAGTTAGATGTTTATTGAGAATAATCAGGGTTGGCTTATTCATAGTGTGAATTCAGGACACACTTGTATCCTTTATAAAAATGTATTTTTATATAAATATTTATTTTTTCTTCTGAAAATCTGATGACATAATTTGCACACAGGTAAAGGTGCCCAATATCAGTCATTTCTGAAAATAAATTACAAAAGAAAAAAAAAAAGGTGTTTTGGAAAATAGCTCTTTATTTGATTATCATAAAAATGTGTTTTCTATACAGAGATATCGACATCGGTAAATATCAGTATCGGCCATAAACAGCAATATTAATATCGGTTATCGGTATCGGCCACAATTTTCACATCGGTGCATCACTAAAATTGCACAAATTCGTTGAAAAATTAAACCTGCAACATGGCCTTTAACTTTAAAAATCTGGATGAATTTCTTCTTATGTGTGTGAAAAATCCCTAAAACAAAACAATGAGACGTTAACAAAATAATGCATAAATGCTTTAAACAACATGAGGTTGTACAAATAACTGATTTTTTTTTTGTGAAAAGCTTTGAACTATTCAATGAATGTCTTACTACAAATGCAATATGTTGCACAATACAACAAAATAACAAGGCAAACCATTTCTGTTAAAAGCATGATTTTTTTCGGTCTTTGAACTCAAACATTTACTTGTATAGTGTTAATAAGTGTTTAGGCCGTTCACAACAAGAATGCTAACTAATAACTATTGTAACAACTGAGACAATCTGACACATAACTATTTGTTACATTTAACAAATAAGCTTTAAAGCCCACTCTTAGTAATTAAAAACATCCCCACAAAAGAGACAAGAGAGCAGAAAAGGCCTCAGTCACCAGGGGCAAAAACAGAGGCCATAGGAAAGAGAAACAGACCTTAAAACAGAATTTCCTGGATTAATTTGTAGACGAACTGATCTATAAATGAACATACATTCCAGGACATTGTGTGTGATATTGTTATGTCTTGTATAGTGTTTCTATTAAACGTGATATGGCAAAAATATCATATCATGATTTTTTTTGAAAGAAAATCACGATTTTATCACGATTCACTTTTGCGTATTGATTTTACTGTTTTGCAAGTGACTGAGCATTACAGCATAACTAATGTCCCTAATTTAAAAACAAAGCCTTACAATTTCACAAAATATAAAATAAAAAAGGATGGCAGACATTTAGGCCAAAGTGGCGAAGATAAAAACAAAACATTCTTTTTTTTTTGTTATTAAAAAAACACTAAAGTACGAAGGGAGGGGAAGCAAAATTTCAGCGAGGTTGTCAAAAATAGTCATTCAACAAGAAATTGTTGCTACTATTCTGTTCTTCTAATTGAATAAAATATTGATACAGAATATTACAATATAGCATTATTTTCAGGGCTCGCCAATAATGACTGCTCGATGGCACTGGGCCAGCATGAATAAACGTCAAGGCCCATGTCTAACCACACTTGAGTCATAAATCCTCCCAACAATGAATTAATTATAACAATTTATGATGTACTATTAATATTTCTTTTGAGGTAATTGGTTAAACTACATTATAGCAAATGTTTAAAAAAAATATTTGATGATTTACTAAAAAATGTTAACTTTTTAACTTTCATTTAAGACCCGACAGTAGAGATTAAGGAGAGCGAAGAACTGGATGAAGCAGAGGAGGACCATCGTGTCAAAACTGAAGAAAAATCTTGTTGCACACAGACGGAAAGTAAACCTGTACTGAGAAGAGCCAACAAAAATTTCACTTGCTCTCAGTGTGGAAAAAGCTTCCCATACAAAAAAAGTCTTAAATATCACATGGCAGTCCATGCTGAAGAGAAACCACACACATGTGATCAGTGTGGGAAGAGTTTCTCAAAAAAAGGACCCCTTAAAAATCACATGAAAATCCACACTGGAGAGAAGCCGCACACATGTGATCAGTGCGGGAAGAGCTTTTCACAAGGATACCTTAAGTTTCATATGAAAATCCACACTGGAGAGAAGCTGCACACATGTGATCATTGCGGGAAGAGTTTTGCATTAAAAAAAACCCTTAATAATCACATGAAAATCCACACTGGAGAGAAGCCACACACATGTGATCATTGCGGGAAGACTTTTACACAGAAAGGAAACCTTAATATACACATGAAAATCCACACTGTAAAAAAGCCGCACACATGTGATCAGTGTGGGAAGAGTTTCACACTAAAAGAACAGCTTACGAGACACATTGAAATCCACACTGAAGAGAGGCCTTATAAATGTGATCAGTGTGGGAGGAGTTTCATATATAAGGAAAGACTTCAAGACCACATGAAAGTTCATAATGGAGAGAAGCCGCACACATGTGATCAATGCGGGAAAAGTTTTTCCCTAAAATCCATCCTAAACAGACACAAGAAAATCCACACTGGAGAGAAGCCACACACATGTGATCAATGCGGGAAGAGTTTCACAATTTTATCAAAGCTTATGTATCATATGAAAATCCACACCAGAGAGAAGCCGTACACATGTGATCAGTGTGGGAAGAGTTTCACAATTTTATCAAAGCTTATGTATCACATGAAATTCCACACCGGAGAGAAGCCACACAAGTGTGATCAGTGTGGGAAGAGTTTCACAATTATATCAAAGCTTATGTATCACATGAACATCCACACCGGAGAGAAGCCGTACACATGTGATCAGTGTGGGAAGAGTTTCACTCTAAAAGGAGTCCTTAAGGAACACATGAAAATCCACACAGGAATGAAGCCACATGCATGTGAACAATGTGGGAAGAGTTTCACACGAAAAGGAGGCCTTAAAGAACACATGAAAATCCACACGGGAGAGAAGCCGTACACTTGTGATCAGTGTGGGAAGAGTTTCAGATTCGCATGTTCATTTAGAGTACATCTGCGTTATCATTCTGGAGAAAAACCATTTAACTGTAATCAGTGTGGTAAAAAGTTTATTTTGGCAGGTTCCCTGAAGAAGCACATGAACATTCATTCAAAGGAGAAGCTTTACGTGTGTTTGTGTGGAAAGGCATTTTCATGGCCGAATGGTTTAAAAGTTCACCAGAAAAAACACAGCGGTGTGAAGAATCATGTGTTCTTTGTTTGTGGAAAAAACTATTTTACAGAGGGTGTACTGAAGCAGCACCAGAAAAAAAGCTGCACACAAAAAAGACTCCTTAAGGATAGAATGAAAATCCACACCGGAGAGAAGCCGCACACATGCTATCAGTGCAGGAAGAGTTTCAGAAGTGTTCGAGCTTTGAAATTACATCTGTGTTCTCATTCTGGAGAAAGAAAGAAGCACAAGAAAGTTGATGCAAAGGGGAAGCATTACACGTGTTCTGCATGTGAAAAAAGTTTTACACGACTGATCGCTTTTAAAGTACACAAGAAAACGCATACCAGTGTGAAAGCAGTGTGAAAGACATTTGCTAAACTGAAAAAAACAGAGAATTCACATTGAAGAAAAACCATGTGTTCACACTGTGACAAGAGATTTAGTCCACATGGACAACTGAAAATACATACAGTAAGAGCATCCACACTGAAGAGAAGCCATTTCACTGTCCTTCATGTGAAAAAAATAAATTAGGTTCCCTACTCAAAATTTCTGGATCTGAACAGGAACTATGTTTTCAGACATTATAAGTTCAAACGTGTAACAATGTTTTTCCATTCTTCGCCATTTCCAGAAGGGTGTGGAGCAAAGGATTTGACGCTTGAATCCATTACATGTCTTGTAAAACGTTACTTTTTCTTTGTCTTGTTACATTTCAAACTCATAAAATATATTTGCACATTTTTACATTTCAAAAACATGAATTCTATCCATTTCCACTGTCAAAAGACTGTCTAGCACCAACCCTTCGTTCTTCCTTACTCTTTTTCAGAAACTATTACTTATACGCAACACGTTTAAAACTATTTAAAATCATGTGATACACATTTATCAAAAAAAACAAAAAACATAATCACTCTTGATATACGGCAAGATATTACAAAATTATGAATGTACTTATACCCTTGTCCCGCACGTCGCATATTGAGAAAATGTCCCGCTTTTTCATCAAGCTGTTGGTTTTTGAATATCATATTAAGAAAACGTGCATGCGTTCTTTTGCCTTTTTAAAGCATTTTATTTATTCTTTTTGCGGCGTAGTTTTTCACCTATATTTAACAGCGCTTCGTCAGACGTACAAATACAACAGCCGGTTTTAAAATCCTATCCAATGGTTGAAAGGACAGGAGTAAACACGTCACTAGTAGGTTGTGACGGCTGTCAATCAAAATGTGGATTAGGTGATTAGTTAACAAATGGATAATTCGGGCAAGTAAATTTTTAATTTAACATAATTTATCAGCTTGCTGCCTGCTGTGGTTGTTTTAATTCACATACTTTCTAAAAAAATATGAAAGTTTTTGGTTTAATATATTCTTAATATATAAGACTGTCAATTATCTAAATTCATTTGTTCATTATTTATTTTGTTGGATTTTTGTTGGACTTGGTCAGAACTATTTCAAAAATAGTTATCTGCATGATGCCTGCTGCCTTTGTATGGAGGACCAACTCTACCATATTTAAAAATAAATACAGAAATAAATAAATGCTCAATAAATAAATAAGCATACAATTAATTGCCCCAAAAAATACAATAAACAAATAAATGTAGGTAGAAATTAAATTATACAGTGAGACATAAATGTATATATCTATTTTAATTAGTTTATTTATTTATTCACCTTTGTAATAATTACCTCATTTATTTATTGTCCGTTATAATCTTCAACTTTATTTATTAATTACTTATTTTTTAAAGTATTTATTTATGTGCATGCTATAATATTTTTGTCTGTTTTATTCTTCCTTTGTATTTTTTTACCCTATTTATTTCTTCAATGCTATTTATTTCTGCCTGTCGTTTTTACATTTCTGTATGCATTTCTGCCTCATTATGCAAATGAGGAGGGGCTGTGTCTTAAGGGGTCAACTTCTGCCCATTGGTTGGTTAGCATTTTACTGCATCGGTCGAATCTACATGCCACCGGCCACAGTCACAACAAAGATGGCTACCTACGATGAAGTTGTCAGTGAGCTGAGGCATTTAGCAACTGTTTTTGAAAACAATGCTAACGTTTGTATTGATTTTATTATTTTTCGTTTGGACGCTTTGACAGAACGTGTGTTTCAGTTAGCGGCACACATGGACACAGATGTCGACAATGTAGTTTTTCAGAATCTGGAGGAAGGGGCCCATCTTCTTAACTCGGTCGCTAACGTCAATCACACACCTGGGATAGCTGGTCGCCCTGCTTATATGCTGCCTGTGGACGCCGTGGAAGGACTTTTACATGCGGGTTTGCCTGTTGGTGCCATTGCAAGGCTTTTTAGAGTCAGCGAAACAACAGTTCGTCGTTGGATGGCAGAGAATGACATAAGGTGAGTGTACCATTACATGTGATGCCAATAGAACTAGTGTGTGTAACGTTACCAAATCACAATAATGACACAGGAGAAAGACAAACCCTTCCTAGCTTGTGTTAATTTATAAAGTTATGGAACTAAACAAGAATGCATAGAAAGTAACGTTAAGTCGCACACACAGTGAATTCAGACTCCACTTTAGACTCTCCTCAAAAGACTTCAGACTCGACTCGGACTCGAGGTGCGGGACTCGTGAACAATGATTATTTTTAGGAAGCGTCTGATGAGCTTCCTCCGTTACCTATTACCTGCCTACGTAACACGTAGTATCTGCTGCGCGCGGCTGCACGTGAGTGAGAGTTGACAACAAACACCGGCAGCTGTTCCACCATTCATCATAAACTTTGGCTTTAAAACTTCACACAACAAGACCCAAACAAAGAAACGCTGAACGCAAAATAGGTTAGTAACCTGTGGTGAGTAAACATGTTTAGCTCAGCATTGCTCATCTGCCATCTGGAGTCTGAAGTCTTTTGAGGAGAGTCTAAAATGGAGTCTGAAGTCACTGTGTGTGCGACTTAACGTTACTTTCTATGCATTCTTGTTTAGTTCCATAACTTTGTAAATTAACACAAGCTAGGAAGGGTTTGTCTTTCTCCTGTGTCATTCTTGTGATTTCGTAACGTTACACACACTGGTTCTATTGGCATCAAATGTAATGGTACACTCACCTTATGTCATTCTCTGCCATCAGACGACGAACTGTTGTTTCGCTGACTCCAAAAAGCCTTGCAATGGCACCAACAGGCAAACCCGCATGTAAAAGTCCTTCCACGGCGTCCACAGGCAGCATATAAGCAGGGCGACCAGCTATCCCAGGTGTGTGATTGACGTTAGCGACCGAGTTAAGAAGATGGGCCGCTTCCTCCAGATTCTGAAAAGCTACATTGTCGACATCTGTGTCCATGTGTGCCGCTAACTGAAACACACGTTCTGTCAGAGCGTCCAAACGGAAAATAATAAAATCAATACAAACGTTAGCATTGTTTTCAAAAACACTTGCTAAATGCCTCAGCTCACTGACAACTTCATCGTAGGTAGCCATCTTTGTTGTGACTGTGGCCGGTGGCATGTAGATTCGACCGATGCAGTAAAATGCTAACCAACCAATGGGCAGAAGTTGACCCCTTAAGACACAGCCCCTCATTTGCATAATGAGGCAGAAATGCATACAGAAATGTAAAAACGACAGGCAGAAATAAATAGCATTGAAGAAATAAATAGGGTAAAAAAATACAAAGGAAGAATAAAACAGACAAAAATATTATAACATGCACATAAATAAATACTTAAAAAAATAAGTAATTAATAAATAAAGTTGAAGATTATAACGGACAATAAATAAATGAGGTAATTATTACAAAGGTGAATAAATAAAGAAGG
The DNA here is from genome assembly GCA_026230005.1 of Gila orcuttii. Lineage (NCBI taxonomy): Eukaryota > Metazoa > Chordata > Actinopteri > Cypriniformes > Leuciscidae > Gila > Gila orcuttii. The sequence continues at coordinate 17,958,189 of JAPDVR010000020.1, forward strand.
TAATTAAAAGAGATACATTTATGTCTCACTGTATAATTTAATTTCTACCTACATTTATTTGTTTATTGTATTTTTTGGGGCAATTAATTGTATGCTTATTTATTTATTGAGCATTTATTTATTTCTGTATTTATTTTTAAATATGGTAGAGTTGGTCCTCCATACCTTTGGGCTCACTGACTATGTTTACATGCAGCCAATAACCCGCTCAAAACCGGAACATTAGCAATAACCCGGTCGCGCACGGCCATGTTAACACCGGCAAAACCCCGAATATGCTCATATCCCGGATTTTAAAAACCCGGATATGATCCCTGGGGTACCCCTTTTCTAACCTGAATTTTTATATTCAGGTTATTATTATATTTTTATAGTATTGGCATATCCCCATAGTGATTTGTGTTCTGCGCATGTTCTATTCGCAAGGAATCTTGGTCTTTTGATAGAGGAACTTCTCGGCGCATACAAAACGTCTCCGGTTACTTTCGTAACCTCGGTTCCCTGAAAGGCAAGGAACGAGACATTACGGATGTCGTATATGGGAACTCTTCTCATCCTTCACTTCCGCTGAAATCTTATAGGCTAACGCCAGAAGAGCTGGCCAATTGACGCAAAATATGCAAATACTGAAACCCCGTTGCAGTAATAATGCAAGAGCAGCATCAATTCCCTTCAGAATCGAACGAAAACGCTAAAATCAATAGCGAACACGGCGGCGAGCGTAATGTCTCGTTCCTTGCCTTTCAGGGAACCGAGGTTACGAAAGTAACCGGAGATGTTCCCTATCAAGGCTACGGAACTTCGACATTACGGATGTCGTATATGGGAACTGTATAGAATCCCGCCGTGGCAGCATAACAAACCACTGACATCAGAACCCAATACCAAGACCATCCCCCCCGCCCCCCAGTATGCAAGCATCTGGTAGGCCGAGATTGGCCAATAGCGAACCTCTAACCTCTGATAGGCCCAAAGGGACCAATCACAAGCTCACAAAACACTGCCAGAATTTGCATATCCCGAGCAGTATAACCGGGGAAAGTTTGCACTGTCGACCAACAGGGCAACAACAACATTAGGAGAAGGCCAACGCATAGCGGTAACAACAGTAAAAAACACACATAATAGCACACAGAACAACTCATGAGCAAAGCGCAGAGCAGCTCTCTCAATGCTGTGCATGCAATCAACTCACAAAAGCACTCGAGACGCTACAGAGGCCAAATCCAACTTGTAAAACCTGGCAAACGTGTTCTGAGAAGACCAGCCAGCCGCAAGACATAAATCCTGAATAGACATACCCTTAGTCCAGGCCCACGAGGAGGCGATCGCCCTAGTCGAATGGGCCCTGACGTTAAGGAGGCATTCCTGCCCCAGGCAATCATAAGCCAAAACAATAGCGTCCACAATCCAGTGAGCAAGCCTCTGTTTAGAGACCCGCCGTCCCTTGTTGCACCCGCCAAAGCACACAAACAGCTGGTCCGATTGTCAAAAAGCAGCCGAGCGAGAATTGTATTCCCGGAGCGCCGTGACTGGGCAAATAGCCCTCTGAGCATCCGAACCCTGAGAGGTTGATGGCTCATCAGATAGAGCAGGCAGAGAAACAATCTGTGCTCTGAACGGGGTATTGAGCGACTTAGGAACGTAACCCGGCCTCGGTCTGAGAGTCACATTACAGTTTCCCGGTCCAAAGCGAATACAATTTTCACTTACAGAGAAAGCCTGTAAATCCCCAACCTGCTTCCCCGAAGCGAGAGCGAGAAGCAGCGCCATTTTTACCGAAAGCTCCTTAATGGCAATCGAAGCCAAGGGCTCGAAAGGCGGTCGTGACAAAGTCTCCAAAACCAGAGCTAAATCCCACGGCGGAACCGAAGGCGCCCGTGCAGGGCATAATCTCCTAGCTCGCCTGAGGAACCGTGTCACCGACGCATGTCTACCGATAGACTGTCCGTCAACGGGGGGATGAAACGCAGCAATAGCGGCCACATATACCTTCAAAGTGGATGGAAGGCTCCCCTCATCCATACTGTACTGAAGGAAGCGTAGAATATTTGACACAGAGTAGTTCGCTGGGTCTGTACCGACATCCTGACACCATTTTGTGAGCATAAAACACCCCACTTCAGAGCATACAGGCGCTCTGGTGGATGGGGCTCGCACTTCCGCGATGGTATTCAAAACTCGCGAATGTAGTGCATCCATCCCGCTCAGCGACCCTGCAGCGGCCACACATGGAGGCTCCACAGTCCGGGGCTGGGATGCCAGATCAATCCGCTCCCCTGAGACAGTAGGTCCTTCCTGAGCGGAATCTCCCATGGCTGCCACGCCAGCAACTCTACCAAATCCGCGAACCAAGGCTGATTCGGCCAGTTCGGGGCTACCAGAGTAACCGCCGCCTTCTCCTCCCTGATTTTGCACAACACTATGCCCATAGAGACACTGATATTGCACAACACTATGCCCATAGGGACACCTGAGCTGAAGAGATCCGGGCTCTTCCACGGGACCAGGGCGCGGGCGCATCCGCGGGTGACCATAATGCGCTTGTGGCCGGAATACCACGCGCTCGGGGGGACGCACGCTTTCAGCCAGTGTTGAAGCGGTCTCATATGCAGCAGCCCCAGATGACACACTGAAGAAACCGCTGCCATCCGTCCCAATAGCCTCTGAAACTCTTTCAGCGGGACGGGCCTGCCAGGTCTGAAGAGACCGAGAGAAGAACTCAGAGCCTCCGCTCGCTCGGCGGAGAGGCGCGCTCTCATTCTCACCGAATCCAAGCATACTCCCAGGAATGCGGTAGTCTGGCTCGGTGTGAGCACACTTTTCTGGACTTTCACCCTCAAACCGAGCATCTCCAAGTGTTGGAGGGCTTCCACATGGCTGACCAGCGTCTCTCTCGACTGCGCGAGAACCAGCCAGTCGTCCGGATAGTTCAAGACGCGCATCCCGCTCGACCTGAGGGGTGAAAGAGCCGCGTCTATACATTTCCTAAATGTTCGGGGGGCGAGGGCTAGACCAAACGGAAGCACCGTGTATTGGTACATCGAATTCTCGAACGCAAACCTCAGGAATCGCCTGTGACGCTTTACTATCTGGATATGAAAGTAAGCGTCCTTTAAGTCCACTGAAACGAACCAATCCCCGGGGCGGCAGGATCTGCTTCAGAGTAGTCATCCTGAAGGCGCGCTTGTGAAGCGCTCTGTTGACGGGTCTCAGATCCAGTATGGGGCGGAGACCCCCTCCCTTCTTCGGCACTACAAAGTAGCGGCTGTAGAACCCGCTCTCCAGCTCGCTCGGGGGAACCGGTTCTATCGCCTTCTTCTCGAGCAAGCTGTACACTTCCTGCCGCAGCACATGAGCGTTTTGGGGCAAAGTTAATGACTGGATTACGCCGCGGAAGCGGGGTGGCCTGTGTTTGAACTGAAGTGAGTACCCGTGCCAAATTACATTCAACACCCACGGCGAAATGCCCGGAATAGCTTCCCACGCTGCTTGAAAACGACTGAGCGTTGGCCGATCTAAACCTGCGGTCATCGCCGCTGTGGTCATCGCCGCTAAGTGAGGGCTGGCAATAGACACCTCGCGTTTCCCGCGAGATGCCTTTATAGTTATTGACTGTGACTCTGCGCTGCTTGAGGGCAGGGCGGGTAACACAGTGTGTGGTGCAAGAGGGGAAAAAAGCTCTGTTTGTAAAGTAGTATTTTGCTTTATTGAACAAGAAACAACATTTACAACATTCACAACACAACCGCACGTGTCGCTCGTAGAACGTTGAGGGACCAAGTGCTTTAGAGCTTGGACGCGGGGCCAACTTGGCGCTCTTTCCTCCTCTTGCCCGAGCGGTCAGGACGATTGCTTGGGCCTTGCAGGGGACGCGGCGTGTTTTCTGTGCGGGCTCCTCTGAGCCGTCCTCTTGTTACCCGCTCCCTGCCACTGGCCGCTTCGGCCTCTACGGGCGTCCGGTCCCAGACGGGGCGCTGACTGTCGTCTGGTCGTAGGTTGCGTTTGGCGGCCCGAGGCGGAAGACGAGCGAGAGTGAGGCGGAGGCGGCGGCGCCCTTCGGGGAATAACATGGCTCATTGCCTTCGCCTTTTTCTGGGTCTCGGAGTAACGCTCGTGACCTTCTCGACAGCGTCTCCGAACAAGCCTGCAGGGGAGATAGGTGCGTTCAGCAGCATCTTCCTGTCAGCCTCCTGCACGTCCGACAGGGTGAGCCACAGGTGTCTGTGGAGGACCACCAGAAACCCCATCGAACGGCCAATCGCTTGGGCCGAACGCTTCGTGGCCAGGAGCGCGAGGTCCGTGGCCGAACGCAGATCCCGAATGGCGTCAGCGTCGATAGAGGCGGCGCCATCCAGAGACTTCAGCTGCTTAGCCTGCAGCACTTGGAGAACGGCCATGACATGCAGCGCAGATACCGCCTCCCCCGCCGCACCGTAAGCCTTGTTAGCCTGGTGGGCTGTGAATCTGCAAGCTCGGGACGGCAGGCTACGATCCGAGCCCAGGGCGGGAGCCGACGGGCAGAGATGCGCGGCAACGGTCTCCTCGATGGGGGGGATGGCCCACTGGGGCAAACATGGCCTGGTTGGAATTGAGGGTGCTCGCCGACTTCACCATGTGCTCATGCACATCAGGAAAAAACGGTGTTCCTCTTTTCGAACCGGCCTGACGGTGGCTCGATTGGAGGAACCACGTGTCTAGTTTACTCTTCGACGGCTCATCGGGAGCCTTCCACGAGAGGTCCAGTTCTATGACGGCCTTCGAGAGGATATGGAAGAGGTCGTCCTGTAGGTCCCCCGGGGTGTCTTGCTCCGCGGCCGCTAGCGGTGTGGCCTACTCCGCACCCCAGTCGTTCTCGGAGGCAGTCAGGGACATGGAGTCGTCTTCCTTACTCGCCCCGAAGGACACAAAGTCAGCGACCTCGCGAGGGGGGTGGAAGGTGGGGTCGGGGAAACTCACCGGGGGTCGAACCTCGACTCCGCGGTTGGGGGGGGGTACCAGCGGCTCGGTGGCGGCAGTAGGCCCGATCCCCGCTGCTGCGCGAACTTGGTCCCGCCTGGCCTTGAGAGCACGAAGGGACATGTCCGCGCAGTGCTCGCAGGACCCTCCATCCTTGAGGGCTGACTCAGCAGGGGCCAGTCCCATGCACGCGACGCAAAACGTGTCGCGACGCAAGGTGCGTGTCGGGGGGCACGATGGGGGCCCGTGCACAGGTTGCAAACAGTCGCCATCGGATGCAGGAGACAGTGTAGGTATCTCCGGCGCACCTTTGATGATGGCGAATAATCTTAGTACTTGTTAGTGGAGTATCAGCTTTCTAGCACACGATTTGAGCGTGAAGAGAGAGATTCTGAAGGGAATTGATGCTGCTCTTGCATTATTACTGCAACGGGGTTTCAGTATTTGCATATTTTGCGTCAATTGGCTAGCTCTGCTGGTGTTAGCCTATAAGATTTCAGCGGAAGTGAAGGATGAGAGGAGTTCCCATATACGACATCCATAATGTCGAAGTTCCGTAGCCTTGATAGGGAACCCGCGTGCAGTATACCGGAAGTAAACATGGCGAGACGCAGCACAGCATGCTTTTGGAGTAGAGTGAGATCAGTACCAGCACCAAAGCGCAAACAAAGGCGATCGCTATCTGCCCCAAACTATTCATTATCCGCTGCTGTTGTTGTTGTCTTTGGATACAGGAAGAAGAATCGGAAATGATGCATATTGCGTCTTAAGGTTGTCCGTACGTCCAGACGCTAACCGTGCGTCGCCGTTTACATCGGGATATTGCAATTCCATGTATACAGGAGAAACTCTCTCTGCTCACGCATGTAAACGGGTTATTCCTAATGTTTCAGAAACCCGAATAGTGACCTTAACCCCTAAAATTGGCTGCATGTAAACGTAGTCAGTGATGTTGAATTTAAATGTCATGTAAAATAAAGACGTTATGTTACATTGTGATGTAAGGTGTTTTCTGGAAGGGACTAAAGAACAAAGAATTATCAGCTGAAAGGCCGATTACAAATGTTTGTATTAAGTTAGATTAACATTATAACAGTTTCAGGTTATGTTTTAATGTTTGTAACATGTCCCACATTGTCCAACACAAACTTATAATCGTCCCACATTTGGTTTGTTTTATGGTGGTCACCCTACTTCAGAACAACAGCCGAAATTCATACGTTTCCTTTTCTCACTGTAAAGCTGCTTGAAACAATCTCTATGGCGCTGATTTATGTTTCTGGTGGGAGCTCACACTCCATAATTAACTTAGTATACACTTGATTTTTGTATAATTTATGTTAGTTTATTAAGTTGTATGGTCTGTTTTGCATTTAACACAAATCAGGCCAATGAAATACAAATACTATTCCTTTCTCCTATACAAATGTTTAATTAAAATGTATAGATTTCTTACACTGTATTTAGTCAAGAATGTTTTGGAAAGATTTAGAAACCTATATTAATACAAAACTGAAGTCTAAGATATAAATGTGAGTATTTAATGTGCTTTTTTTATACTTAGAATGACCATTTGGAATTATGCAATTTTTTATAAATGATTTATATAAATCTTATGAAACAAACTGAAAACAAAAAGGTACCTTTGACAAATGTGGACACCCAGAAACAATAAAGCTTCTAAAATGCATGTGAAAGAGAAAGACTTCAGCTATAACCAAAAATAGCTCTAATGTAATTAAAAGACAGGTCTATATAAGGAAATGTTTGGATAATGAAGAGAGAAAAATTGAGAAAGAAAAAAGGAGAAAACAGATACAATGCTTTAATTTTCCTCCTGTTATATTTTTAAAATGTATGCATATTAAAATAATAATTTTATATATATATATATATATATATATATATTTATATATATATATATATATATATATATATATATATATATATATATATAACAGAAATAAAATAAAAGTATTTGATCTGTTTTCTCATTTTCTCTCTCACATTTCCTCTTTTCATTATCCCCTTATTTAGCTGTGTGTGCTCTTCACAGTCCAGACCAGCGGGTGGCGGAACGGCACTCTTTAAGTTGGTTTCACAAACCGGCAAAAGCAGAAGAAAAGGAAACGCGCTCTGAACAACAGCTGATTCAAAACAAAAGTGAAGATGCTTTCAGACCAGCAGGAAGAACAGAAACCTGTAAAGATGGAGTTTATTGAAGATTACAGTGAGAAACCTGTAAAAATAGAGTTTATTGAAGATTACAGTGAGAACAGGAACAGATAGGTTGGTGTTTATTTTTGATTCTTCATTTATGATACTGTGAAACATTAGCAGTTCTTTAATCAGTCAACATATCCGTTCGTCATACAGGTATAATTTACTCACCCTTGAAAAATCTGGATTGAATTTCTTCTTCTGCAGAACACACACACACACACACTAAATAAATTGTGTGGAAAAATCCCTAAACAAAAAATGAGACATTAACTTTTTTTTTAAACAACATGAGGTTGTATAAATAACAGATTTTTTGTGAACAGCTTTGAACTATTCAATGAATGTCTTACTACAAATGCAATATGGTGCACACTACAACAAAATAACAAGGCAAGCCATTTCTGTTAAAATCATGATTTTTTTCAGTCTGAACTCAAACTTTTACTTGTATGGTGTTAATAAGTGTTTAGGCCGTTCACAACAAGAAAACAGAGGCCGTAGGAAAGAGAAACGGATCTTAAAACAGACTTTCCTGCATTCATTTGTAGACGAACTGATCTATAATGAACATGCATTCCATGACATTATGTGTGATATTGTTATGTCTTGTATAGTGTATCTTGAATTTGTATTTATTTCATGCATGCTTTATGAGAGAACTACTAGTTAATGTAACCCCACCTTAGAGGTGGGCGATATGGCGAACATATTATGATTAAAAGAAAATCACGATTATTTTTTGCATATTGTTTTTACTATTTTGCAAGTGACTAAGCATTACAGCATAACTAATGCCCCTATTTTAAAAGCAAAGCCTTACAAGTTTACAAAATATAAAATAAAAAAGGATGGAAGGCATTTAGGCCAAAAAAAATTACAAAAAAAAAATGATTAAAAAAGCGCTAAAGTACGAAGGGAGGGGAAGCAAAATTCCAGTGAGGTTGTCAAAATTAGTCATTCAACAAGAAATTTTTCCTACTATTATAATTCTTCTCATTTAATAAATTATTGATACAGAATATTACACTATAGCATTATATTTAGGGCTCGCCAATAAGGACTGCCCGACGGGCAGCATGAACAAACGGCAAGGCCCATGTCTAACCACACTTAAGACAGAGTCATAAATCCTCCCAACTATTAATTTATTATAACAAGTTATGATTGATTATTAATATTTCTTTTGAGCTAATTGGTTACACTACATTAGAGCAAATGTTAAAAAATATATTTGAAGATTTACTGAAAATTTAAACTTTTTAACTTTCATTTCAGACCTGACGGTAGAGATTAAGGAGAGCGAAGAACTGGATGAAGCGGAGGAGGAACATCGTGTCAAAACTGAAGAAATATCTCTGAGTTGCTCACAGACTGGAAGTAAACCTGTACTGAGAAGAGCCATCAAAAATTTCACTTGCTCTCAGTGTGGAAAAAGCTTCCCATACAAACAAAGTCTTAAAGATCACATGGCAGTCCATGGTGAAGAGAAGCCACACACATGTGGTCAGTGCGGGAAGAGTTTTGCATTAAACCCTTAAAGATCACCTGGAAATCCACACTGTAGAAAAGCCGCACACACAACCCATTCTCACTCCCAGGGCGTCAAAAACTGAAGCAGGGTCAAGTGCCACAATGAAGACTTCGAAGGTACCCCTTAATTAAAGGCGTCACTTAATTGACGATCAAGTTTGATATCAACGGCTTGCCTTATGCGTCAGATTAAGACGTAAAAGGCAAATTAGCCCGGTATAATAGTGTCATCACATAATTATGTCATCACAATTTTCTAAAGCTCTGGTAAGAAATAAATAGGCCTATTAAATTGATATTTTTTTATAGCTAAGTTTCTATAGCTACATACATTTATTTTTTGTTGTCTATAAATCCTCTTTTTAATATTATCTGTAAAGACTTTTATCTGGAAACTCCAGAAACTCCAAAGCATTAAAATCCATAACGCATGTGTGTAAATATATCTTGCATTTTTATAATGCATAATTAAATGATTGTGTAGGCCTACTGTGTATACTTATCCTGTTTCTTATTGTAAAAAAGAAAAGAAAAAAGAAATATTAAAACACACATTTTTATACAACCCCAAAACAGAAAAAGTTGGGACATTTTGTAAAATGCATTAAAATCAAGAATCTGTGATTTGTTAATTCTATTTAAACTTTTTTTAACTGACAAAAGTACAAAGAAAAGTTTTCCAATGTTTTCACTGACCAACATAATTGTATTTTGTAAATATGAACAAATTTAGATTTTGATGGCTGCAACACACCCCAAAAAAGTTGGGATAGAGACATGTTTACCACTGTGTCACATCCCCTTTCCTTTTAATTACACTTTTTAATCATTTGGGAGTTGAGGATACTAATTGTTGGAGTTTTGCTAGTGGAATATTTGCCCAATCTTGTCTGATACAAGACAGCCGCTCAACAGTCTGTGGTCATCACTGCCTGATTCCCCTTTTCATGATGGGTCATACATTTTCCATAAGAGACATATCTGGACTGCAGTAAACAGGCAGGCACATCCCTTCTATGGTGCAGAGTGTCTAGAAACCACTCAGTTTTAGCATGTGCAGAATGAGGCCTGGCATCGTCTTGCTTCCCAGGAAAGATGTCATCTTGATGGCAGTTTATGTCTCTGTACAATCCAAATATATGCCTCCATGTCAATGGTACCTTCACAATAATGCAAGTTACCCATACCGTTTGCAATGATGCACCTCAATACTGGCACAGATGTTTGCTTTTGCACCTGTCGCTGGTGAAAGACTGGTTGGTCCCTTTCGTCTTTGGGACTGAGAACTCGGTGTCCATTTTTTTCCAAAAACAAGCTGAAACATGGACTCATCTGACCACAGCACACATTTCCACTGTCTTCTAGACCATCTGAGATGAGCTCAGGCCCAGAGAACTCGCTGGCATCTCCACATAGAACTGATGTTTCATGAAGCTTTCTCCTTGCGTAACAGAGATTCAAGTGGCATTTCTTGATGCAGCGTCAGACTGTGTTCAGTGAAAACGGTTTTCCAAATTATTCCTGAGCACATGTGGCTGTATTTGACAGAGTAGCATGATGGTATCTTGTGCAATGCAATCTGAGGGCTCGAAGGTCACGCACATTCAACAGAGGTCTACTGCCTTACCCAACACAGACTGAGATTTCTCTGGATTCCCTGAATCTTGTGACAATATTATGTATGGAAGATGATAAAAGATGACATAAATTCTTTGCAATCTTGCATTGAGAAATGTGATTTGTTTTAATTGTTTGACAATTCTCTCATGATATTTGGCACAAAGTGATGAGCCACGACCCATCTTTGCTTAAAAAGACTGAAAAGCACTTTTACACCCAAACACGATACCCTCAACTATTACCAATTCACCTGCTCATTGTGGACTGTTTCAAAAGAGTTGGATAATCTAATTCGGATAATCTTTTCACTTTTATTTTGTCTCTGTCCCAACTTTTTTGGGGTGTGTTGCAGCCATCAAAATCAAAATTTGTTCATATTTACAAAATACAATTATGTTGGTCAGTGAAAACATTGGAAAACTTTTCTTTGTACTTTTGTCAGTTAAAAAAAGTTTAAATAGAATTAACAAATCACAGATTCTTGATTTTAATGCATTTTACAAAATGTCCCAACTTTTTCTGATTTGGGGTTGTATTTATAATGCTTAATGTATTTTTTGACTGCTATTTGCTCTTTAGTCTATTTTTACATTTGATGCCAGGGACATTTATCAGCTCGTTATTAATGTTATATGTAGAATATTATCACGTGTATTATCGATATTACATGCTTTTACTGGTGTGGTTCTTATGTTGGCCAATCAAAACATAACTCTTACACAAAATCAACAGGGTATTATTATTCTTTTTTTGGCATCTCGCGGTAAATCCTGTCGCGCTTTCCAATGATATACCTCGTCTTAGCACGGTAGGTTCTGGTACAGAAATTACATAATTTAGATAAAAAATTTCAGATTCTGAAATCATTGTACTTTTTTGTGCATAATGTTCACACGTCTATCAAGGTTGTTATATGTCAGGGTGTAAATATAGATCTATTCTAGTGGTGCACGATATATAATATCGACCGATATGGTCATTTTTTTACACATCGGTAAACCTATAATAATTTCTGTGTATTTGACGGGTGTGTAGATGTGAGTGTGGGGGCGGGGATGTTTGTTTTTGCACCATTACACGTCACATAATGTGCTGAAGCAGGTGCTGCAGGCGGCAAAAATTCAAAGTCAGTTTAACTTTGCCTTTGGTGAGGGAGCAACTATGTCGTCTGTCTGGTAGGGGTGTCGAAATGAATCGTTTCTACGATGCAGACGAGAACGATTCGGTATCAGTTCAGTAATTGCTTTTCTGACGCGTGCTTTGTCGCGGTAGCATACAGTGGCAGAGGGAGGGAGGCGAGACGCGATTGCGAGTAATTAAAAATGCTCCAACTACTTTAAAAGGCTACATCTGGGCACATTTTGGTACATATCGGTATCGCCCATAACAGCAATATTAATATCGGTTATCGGTATTGGCCACAATTTTCACATCGGTGCATCACTAATATATTCTTTTTTTATTTTTATTTTTTATTTATTACGAATGAAAGCAATAATACTAATGACGGGTACTAATGACACCTAATGGTGCTATGTATATAGTGCTAATGGTACCAATTAGGCCTACGTCAGTTTCAAGTGTTAGCATGTTAGCTAATACTTTATAATGTTGGGTTTATCCGATACTTTATGACCTGGGATTTTTGTCAGACTGCCATAATAGACAAGTTAAATAATGGATGGTTTACTTTTTATTATTTACATAGAAAATCGACTTGGTCTATGCTCATGCACAGACATATATAATTTATACAAGTGTATGTATATGTACATTTGTTATACATAATATGTGACTTATATGTGTTTATATGATATTTGCATTAATACACATACTGTAATGATAATAAGTAAAAAAAAACTTGTTTGAATGAATTTTCATTTAAAGTATTTATTTCACATGATCTACATTCTGTCATCCATTCAAAGAAATATTATCTAATTATTATCTAATTTTCTGTCCACACCATTACACCTTCTCCTATATACTGTATCATCCAAAAAGAAAACGTCAGGTATAAAACTCAAATTGTGCTCTACCAAATGATTGAGAGGTCTGTTAATGGGTTAAGAGCTTAACATGTTTTAAACTGTAGTTGCCTGCACTTGTTTTGTTTGCATTGTAATTTTTTTCTTTTTTTCTTTTAGAGCAAAATGACAAAACCAAAACAGAAACCATGTCCCCACTGCCAGGCACTCAACAATGCCAGCTGCAAAACATGTAAAACATGTTTTGCTAGTTTAACCCTCAGACAGAGAGTTAAAAACAAACAAAAGAATATCAAGGAGAGTGAATGGAAGTCCAGCACGAAGAAACACAGAAATGCTGCTCGTGTGGTGGATTCTGCCCGCATTGCTGTAAGTCTTGTTCTGCTTTTGTAGTATTAGTATATATTATATTATATTCATAGTAGCCTATACGGTACTGAAATGAATGAGGTAAATATACAAAATTATACAGATAACATTATTCACTGGGTATAGGTGAAGTGAATACATATGTTGCATTTGCCCATCCAAGTATTCTCATATTTATTATGCATATACGGTAATATATGTCAATATAGTATAAGCATATATAACTGTGAATAATTAAATAGTAAAAATCTGTCAATTTTAAACAAAATTATTTATGTATGTGTATATACATACTTGTAGAAACTCATAATGGTTGTTATAAAATGTTCATACTGTAATAATTTTCTCAAAACGTAATAAAATCCTGAGCTCATAATGTAATAACAATTTTTACATTTTGAGAAATGTATTACATCATAAACTTACCAAAACATATCATATTTTCATTACTGTAATAGCTTTTAAAACATAAAAATATGAGTATTTCCTTACAGTACATTTAAAAAATCTAAATCCAGTCTTAAACTACCTGCAAAATGCAACATTGAAATATTCATGCTATTATTATTATTATTATTATATTTTAAACAAAACATTGGTATTCCTTTACAGTACATATTAAAAAATGCAGTCTTAACCTGCCTACAAAACCCACCAGATACTAGATACTAGTAGTAGATTAAAGGTACAAAAGGTCTGATTTTATTTATTTACATCAGTTTTTTTTTAACAATAGTTTTAGCAGGGGTGTGTGTGGACTTTTTATAACCACTGTACATGATTTTAAGTTGTACTGTATTTTTCAACATGCCCTCTGATGTACATTCAGGCTTTGTTTTGCTGTAACTTGTATTAAAGTGAATAAATGTTTGCTTAATTGCGCTCTGTGCTGCCGTTGGCTGAAACAGATAACATGATGTATTACACACACACACACACACACACACACACAAACAGGTACCAATGTTTTTTTGTTAAATAAACATATGTAATAATAATTGCATGAATATTTCAACGTTGCATTTTGCAGGTAGTTTAAGACTAGATTTAGATTTTTTAAATGTACTGTAAGGGAATACTAATATTTCTGTTTTAAAAGCTATTACAGTAATGAAAATATGATAATATGATAGTTTATAATGTAATACATTTTGCAAAATGTAAAAATTGTTATTATGAGCTCAAGAGTTCATAACATTTTGAGAAAATGATTACATCATGAACATTTTATTTCAATAATAATGTAATACTTATTTCATTATGAGCAGTTTTTACATTATGTGCAGTTATTACATTATGAGTTGCTACATTTCTCAATTAAACATTTAGACGCCTTTCTTTTTTACTTTGATAATCCAGTTGATTTGCTACAAAATTGTCTGGTAAGTCCCTGCTTACCATTATGAATACATCGAGATTTATCGACTGTCTGTGCATTTGTTTTACAGGTCAAGAAATTGGAGGTACCTTGGCTATAAGCCAATTCTCTTCATTTCTAAAGAGAAAAGAAATGGGTTTGTGGCTGAAGTCATCACTTCAATGGGTCCGTTTGCAGTTGGACCACATCAAACCATCTTTGAAAGGATGACTAGCCTTTATGAATGTTTTATTAAAAGTAAGTATTTCGTTCATATGATCTACACATGCAATATTCAAAGAAATATTTTCTTTCAAAAAAATTCTCATAGATTACCAGAGGATTCAAAACCACACCAGTACTGCTGAAACTGTCTGCCAGCACCAGACTTCCTCCCTTCCTCCTCCATCTTCTTCCTCCAGCCTTCCTCCTCCTCCATCTTCTTCCTCCAGCCTTCCTCCTCCATCTTCTTCCTCCAGCCTTCCTCCTCCTCCATCTTCTTCCTCCAGCCTTCCTCCTCCTCCATCTTCTTCCTCCAGCCTTCCTCCTCCTCCATCTTCTTCCTCCAGCCTTCCTCCTCCTCCTCCTCCATCTTTGTTCTCCAGCCTTCCTCCTTCTTTCTCCTCTTTTGACACCCTTCCTCCTCCTCCACCATCTTCTTCCTCTAGCCTTCCTCCTTCCTCCTCTTTTGACACCCTTCCTCCTCCTCCTCATCCATCTTCTTCCTTCAGGCTTCCTCCTCCTTCCTCTTCCTCCAGCCATCCTCCTACCTCTTCTTTCCCCACTCCTCCTCCTCCTACACCATTTCCCCCCACCCCTACCTCCTCTTGCATCACCCCTTCTCCTTCTTTATATGATTCAGATCTTCCATCTACAAACCCTTCTTTCCACTGCCAGAACAGTCATGCTGCCCCATCTAAGCCCAAAGATGCAGGTGAATTATTTTTTTATTTTTTTACTTGAGGCAAAAACTGCACAACATGCATCAAGTTCTATTTAAGCTTCAACAAAGTTATATACCCAATTTTAGTAAAGTCAATGCATTATTTCTTAGTTTTTTATTAGTTTGAATCCAGATTTAGTTCTGACTTTATTTTGACTCAAATTTAAGTAAATATGTATCGTGTGTTTGCGTGTGTTTTACAGACAATTCCTCCACAATATAATTGTTAAATTCCATAACTAATAATAGACAGTAATGTCTATGAAGCTGAATATCTGAATGTGCATAAACTGGAATAATCCCCTTCAATGTTCAAACTTACATCTTCTTGATTGTAAAACAGTGTTTAAATGCGTAGAGACTTCATACTATTCCCGTGTGCATGGCTGCTGTTTTAAGTAAATGCATAAACAATGCCACGAGTTATGAACAAATTTCAAGTATTCTATTAATGGAACTTATATTTAAGCCCTTGTTTAAATTCTTGATTGAGATAAACGTCCTATGGGGCGTGATGATAACAATAAAGTTATTATTAAGAGAGTGGAATTATTAAATATTATTAAGACGGAAGAAAAAAGAATTTAAATTTGCATGCTGTCTAACTGTCAGAATATGATATGTTATGCTCTCCATACTGTAATGACCATACAAAATAAGCAGCTCCTAATGACAATGCACAGTGCCTTTACGATTAAAATAAAATATTTGCCGTTATGCAAATGTAAAAATCATGTCATCCATGAGTGTTTTGGGTTCATAATGTGCACTATTACCAAACCACACAACCAATTCAAAGCAAACTGTACTTCAGATGGTCTAATTACACTTCACTTTTAGGGTTTCAGGTGGCCAGCCCATTGCAAGGACACCCAGTTCAGCTGGAACTTTAAACAGATATATGCATGCATTCTATTTATTAAGAATTGCTTACTGAACTGTTAATATATCATGTGTAAACATTTCCTATCCTTTTATATTTTTCTGTTGTAGAATGCCAAGTACATCCCAGATTAAAAACATTTCCATCTGACAAGATCACAAGGAGGAGGATGTCAAAGGAAGTAAGATTGAACTCATATTTTGGAAATGTTTGTCAGAAATGTATTCCTTAGTATAAGATTGAAACGTAAGAATTTTTTTAATTAAAAAATGTAAATTTATTTGGTGTGTGTGTGTGTTGCTACCAGTTAATGTTGCTTATGTTTCTCAAAGGGTGTCAGAGAGGTCAAAGTGAGATGGAAGCCTTGTTCAGGATGGTATGTATCACATAAAACCTGTATAAGGGTGCACTACGATAATTATACAAATGAGGTAAACCTGTTGTCAAAATCTAGGATATTTGTGTTACGTATTATAATAAACTTCTCCTTATTCATTTTGATGGCCGAATACATCTTTCTTGCTTACATTTTTGTCTTTAAATGTCTTAACTGAATGCAAAAATATTTTTGCCCTTCAAAAAGTCAATCTATTTTTAATAGTCACATGTCACAGCCTGTTCTGTAAATTTGTATATGATCAGGTTTTTTTTACTGATTTGCAGTGGGATGAAATGGACGGACACCTGGGAGCCCTACAATCTTTTCTTCCCAGAATAAAGTTTAGTGTAAAGTTTTTGTACCTGTTCTTGGTTAAGTTACTGTGTTTGTTTGTTGTTCTTGTTTTCTTTTCTACTTTTATTGCATGTAACTGTTTCTTTGCTGTTTTCTAATAAATCTAACAATCGATTGATTACTTTTCACTTTAAAAATCACTTTTATTAGCCTGGCTAACGCCAGACCCAATTCTCGTTGAGACTTGACACATTTTCTCGTATTTGAGGCGTGGTTTACGAATGCCCGGCGCCGTTTATTGGGTGCTAAGAATGTCTATCAAATGCGCCTGTACGTAGCTCATAGCCAATCATTTCAATTATACCAGGTGACGTCTGTAGAGCGACAGAAATTTGACGAGGAAGAAGACGAAATAAACTTGCGTTCTAAATTACTTAGAACAATATCTAAGGCTGCATCAAAAGGTAGCTTCCCGTCTGCTGCCATGTTGAATCCATAGAAATAAACAAACTGCTTCGGTGTGTCGCATAGATGTCGTCATCGTCTTGCTGCTCCCTCCCCGTTCTGTGATTGGTTCCCTAAATGAGGCGAAAATCTGGACCATGGTATCCATACTGCCTTTCAGCGTGAATAAAATCGCGCTGCGGGAAGGCAGCATGGGGAAACCCAGACTACACTTTTATGGTAATTAATGTTAAATAAATTATCAAACATTGGTACTGTGAGTGTCTTTTTTCCCCTGGAATTCCATTTTGGAGTAATATTTTCACCTGGGTGTTACAAAGGCTGAACATTATTAAAACTTTACACGATCATCTGGTATGTTATTGAATTGATAAGTGTTATTTATGGTAACTTGGGCAAAATGGTTGTTCATGGTACCAACTGAGGTACCATGGCAAAAAAAAACAAAAAACTATTGGAAATAATGAACTAATACAGTTTATTTAACAATTTGAAAAAATAAATAAATGAGTAACAATTCATGCTAATGTTAACAGGCAAAAATACATTAAAACATTAGCATATGGCCTTCAAATATTGTAATCAATTAAGTAAACATTGCTTTAAAATTGTCAAGTGAAAAGTTAATAATAAAATGAACAAATTGGCAAGTCTAGTAGTCAGTATTTACACTGCAGAGACTTCATGCACAGATCTATTTTGACATAACCGATTTTTGTTTTTTGCCCTGCTCTTCACTTCACAAATCGTGACCAAAATCATACAGTGTGCACCCCGCTTAAATGTGCCTTATTCACTAGTTCACACTTACAAATAAGTTAGATAGAATAAATGGTATGCATATTTGGCGTGCTGTCCGGGAGAGGGCTCCGAGCTCGAATATCCGAGTACTCCCCCGTATTGCTGGTTAAGAAGTATCCAGGCGAGTGTGAGGAGACGGGGTGGTGAAGGGATGCTGAAAAACCGTCAAGGAACATTGGTGAATCAAATGAGTATATATAAGGTCTCCACTCATGCTGATTGGATAGACATGTTGATTGCTGATTGTCGACAGCTGGTTGGAATGATGTGATAATTGGATCCATTATTTGAACGTGCTCCTCCCGAACTTTGTTAACAAAACATAATTTAAGGAAAATCTCTTGCAAGTCATCTTCCTGTTCAAGCTTCTCTTCTTCAGACATCAAATCTTGTTGGTTGAAAATTTGCATTAAATGCCTAAGTTCATAATGTTTCTTTCGAACAATGCACAGGAGACCTTTGCATGCAGTGTCAGACAGTGTTGGAAAAAGAGCTGAAAAACAAAAGGATACATTAAACGGATAGTTCACCCCAAAATGAAAATTCTGTCAGTAATTACTCATCCTCGTGTTGTTCCAACCCCGTAAGACCTTCGTTCATCTTCGGAACACAAATTAAGATATTTTTTATTAAATCTGAGAGCTGGATCACTCCTCCATAGGCTTCTTCAGGGATTGAAACTTGACAGCGCCGAAAAGACATTAAAGACATCGTTAAAATAGTCCAAGTGACTACAGTGGCTCAATCTTAAGTTTATCAAGCGACGAGAATACTTTTTGAGCGCAAAAAAAACAAACAAAAATAACGACTTTATTCAAGTATTCATTTCCTTCTCTGTCGGCCTCGAGATTTCACGTAGTGTAATAGCGTACAGTGCTGTTTCACCTCTCTCTTCCTGAAGGCGTCTCACTGCCATCACCTTGTCAAACACCTTACTCTTGGTGAGAAATGGAGCCAATTCTGAAATAAGGTTAACAAAAGAGTCACTATATACAGTGTCTGCTCATAAAAACAGTGACATAGACTTGTCTTACAGAAAAGGGCTATTCAGTTTTGTCCCTGGTCAAGGTCTTTAGGATTGCTTGATTATTACAGGCAGATGTGTTTGATTGGGGTTGGAACTGAACTCTGCTGGTTGTGGCTCTCTGGGAACATAACTGAATTGCTCTGTTATATAGAACATACCAGTACTGCAAGGGACTTGCCAAGGCCAAGAAACAGTCTCAGCTGTAAAGAAGTTTTCGACTGAGCCAAGCTGCCGGGATGGATCCGCTATGCTGTTGTATTCTTCCACGGCAGCAGCTAGCAGCTTCTTCTCCTCACTCCTTCTGAGACGCAAAGAATGGCGCTGCTTGTTGCTAACTGAATAAAATAAAATAAAAATGTATTAGGCATTACAGCACTTTTTTAGCTACAAAAAATAAATGCACATGCAATGTGACATCTAATAACATAATAGTTAAAAAAATCACATGGTAAATTCCCAATGTTTGCGTTTCAACTGTTTGATTGTACAGACGCGGTGTACGCCTTTTGATGCTGACCGTTAGTCCCTCTATTTCTTCTTGCAACCTTCTCGCATCACCACTCCTGTGTCGGTCATTTTTTACACAAGAAAATGCATGAAAGCAGCTTTATGTATTGTTAGAAGTTTAGTTTAACTATCTAAAGTTTCAGCTTATGCACAGTATAAAATGTGTAAGTCTATAACGTAAGAGATTCCTTTGTCCTGAAATAATGTACTCCAACATCTGTTATTCATTAATGTATGCTTCTTTGTTCAGGATGGAGGATGGGTTCTTCTCCCTCCACCTTCTTCTTCTCTCTATATGTTATACATTGAGAGCCTTTCTGGACCCACAAGTCTGTGTGTAGATCTTGCCGGAAACTGACCATTTATAGACTTGTTAACGTATATATGATATGATATGATGTAATGTATGGTTCTATTGGTTAGATCTGTATTACTCCCCTTAAACTTTAACTATATATTCCATACCCAAAGAATCTTGAGCTGAGGTTCTGGTGTCTTGTTCATTCATATGCCTGAATAAAAGATCAAGATTGGGCACTTTCGTTGGACTTTTCATTTCTAACATGTATTACCTGTCAATAATAAGAATAATAACAAAGCAAATCAAAACAATACCTTCTTCCCATTGCTGTACATCTGAAACGCACGGATGAACATTATCATCATGAAGTGATAGCTCTGTTGCTGCACTTGAAGAGCCTTCTGAGTCTACAAAATACAAAGTCAACTTTAAAAAGTCCTGCATTTACAGGTGCAGTAAGCATTTTCTGAGAAACACTGGATATGTTAAATCAACTCAAACAAGCACACCCCTCCCTTCATTGCTCTTTTTCCAGTGATATTCCCTTCTTTTGTAATGTCTCCCTCCCTCTTTCTCTCACTCTCTTCTCCCCATCATGAGTATACACGGCCCATACTACTGATTGAATTTGAGAGTGTTGTGGTGCTCGGTCTGATCCACTTTCAACAGCGTTTTTTTTTTTCTCTTCAGAAATTGCTTACTTTTTACACCTTTAATTTAGATAGGAATAAATTAGTAAAACCTAAAAATCCGAACTGCAATATGTGACTGAGAAGAAAGTTATACCTTTATATATCTGTTAACTAGAGCTTGTCCCAAATTGAGAACCTTCCGCTTATTCCAGGACATGGCTTGCATTGTAATCATGTCTTTTCTGCCTATAACATAAATATAAGAATATTTTATGAGAGGAATGTATATACTGTAACAAAAGTCATTCTGCATTAATCATACCTAATTCAACAAACCTGATTTTGACATGTACTGTACATGTTGTCGATTTAGATGATTTAACAAGTTTAGAAAAATCTTCCTCTCCTATAAATGAATGAATATCAAACTGATAAGGTTTTATAGGTGCTTAAATAATATAAAAAATACATCATATATCCTATGTTAACAAGTAATTGTTAACTATTACTTTACTGCAGTTATGCTATTAACCAACTTTGCATCAACACTGAATGTGACTTCAGAACAACAGCCGAAATTCATACTTTTCCTTTTATCACTGTAAAGCTGCTTGAAACAATCATGGGCGCTGATTTATGTTTCTGGTGGGAGCTCACACTTCATAATTAACTTGATTTTTGTATAATTTATGTTATTTTATTAAGTTGTATGGTCTGTTTTGCATTTAACACAAATCAGGCCAATGAAATACAAATACTATTCCTTTCTCCTATACAAATGTTTAATTAAAATGTCTAGATTTCTTACACTGTATTTAGTCAAGAATGTTTTGGAAAGATTTAGAAACCTATATTAAAGCAAAACTGAAGTCTAAGATATAAATGTGAGTTTTTAATGTGCTTTTTATACTTCGAATGACAATTTGGAATTATGCAATTTTTAATAAATTACTTATATAAATCTTATGAAACAAACTAAAAACAAAAAGGTACCTGTGACAAATGTGGACACCCAGAAACAATAAAGCTTCTAAAATGCATGTGAAAGAGAAAGACTTCAGCTATAACCAAAAATAGGTCTAATGTAATTAAAAGACAGGTCTTTTATGCTTCAAGCATTCACACTATTGAAATCCAAATCTTTATTATTATTCCGTATTCTTCCGTGGTAGCTTTCAACTCCTCTCTACTTTGTGCTACAAAAACCATTCAAGTATCAAAATGTTCAGCTTTTCAAGGACTTGTGTGCTATTATTTTTCTTTTTTATACCTTTTATAATTTTTAAACTATTAAGCTTTTTGTCCATTTTTTTTAACATTTAAGTGCGGATGAGAGAGACTGTTCAGAGCTAGAGCACGTGATGTCATCCGCTAGAGTGAGCCAGCTTGAAAAGTAATCGTAAAAAATCATTTTTAAATCGCTGGCCTGGCCACAATTTTAACTCTTCGGGCATGTAATTATACTTGAAACGTAGGTATTTTTGTTGTGGTTCCTCACGTGTGTTTAGTAAATCCCTCGGACTTACAGTTTTTCCTCTGTGTCCTTCCAAAGGACAAGAGTGACAGACAATCCTCCATTGGCAGCAATTATAAATTCACGTCAAACTTTAGTGATCAGAGCATTACGGACCAGTTTTTCAACTTGCCAAAGTGGTCCCTTTTTTCAACTCTATCCACACAAAAAATACATCACATCGTTCACAAAGGCCTTGTCTCGCTCACGGTCAGGTCATTTTGCCGATACAACCTATAGTTTTGTTTCTAGGGAGGTTTGTTCGAGGCCAAGTATCAGCAATTTTGGCCTCTGTCTAAATAGGAAAGCTGATTGCACAGGTGATGTTGATTAGACAAGATCAAAGGGAGACACACATAATTGCTCCTGTGTTCTGATTGGTGGACAGTCACTGAGCTCTTTTCTGAAGGAACTTTAATTACTACAGGTTTTTGTTGCATTTATGCTTCTGCTTCTCCTGTTCTCCCTCCCTCTTCTCCTCCTTCCATCCTCTACTCCTCCTGTCCTCCTCTTCTCCCCTCCTTTCCTAATCTCTTCTTCTCCTTTCTACTCCTCCTTTTATCCTCTTCTATCTATCTGCCTGTCTAACTATTTGACTTTCTGTGTCCAAATTATCTATCTATCTATCTATCTATCTATCTATCTATCTATCTATCTATCTATCTATCTATCTATCTATCTATCTATCTATCTATCTATCTATCTATCTATCTATCTATCTATCTATCTATCTATCCATCCCTTTATTTTTTTGTTCTCCTTTACTTCTCTACCTCTGTCTCTTTCTCTACCCCTTTATTTATTTACCTCTGTCTACTTCTCTACCTCTCTAATTAAACTCTTTAGTTTTCTACAATTTTTTTTCATCTTTTTTTTGCATTTCAGCTTAATGCATTTGAATTAAGCTTTTTTTGCATTTTTGCTCTGTTTTGCAGTTGTTTGTGCATCTCAGCTTGTTTAGCAATATTTTGCAGTTGTTCGTGCATTTCATTTAAGCATTTCAAGCATTCACACGCATGTTCCGCAGGAAATGCAATTTTTCTAGTTATTAATTGTTCCCTATATTTTCACTTTAGAATACTGTTTCAGGTTCTAAGTCATTCCTGAAGAATTATCTAAAAATTATTTATTAATTAACAATTAATTTCCTTCACTTTAGAATACTGTTTCAGGTTCTAAGTCATTCCTGAAGAATTATCTAATAATTATTTATTAATTACTAATAAGTTCCCTATATTTTCAGTTTCCCTCGGTCGTTGCCTCAAATACATGAGTTTACTCAATGGCATTCTATGCTGAGGAAAACAGACACACACAGTACTGTATATAAAATATGAAACTAATCTGAGGTTATAGTTATGGCAAAGCACTTGTGTGGGGTTCCTTTCTGAAGATGATTTCTTACAGAAAACACTCACAAAACCACACAGGCAAACATTTAATTTTAACATTATATGTATTTGTTAAAATTGCTACTTCTATTAATAACATTAGTGAATAAGAAAGGTCACAACTCAATGTAGTTTTGTATGACTGTTCATTAGTTACTTCTTAGTTCCCTTTCGAGAGGTCTCTCCTATTGCGTAAGTAGCTTACGCTATGGGAAAACTCCTTTTCTCGAGAATATTGAAGTCTTTATGTAAAACGCATTGCAGCTGCACAGCTGACAGCAATGAACGAAGGAACTCGGTCATTGGCTGTGCTGCGGCAACTTGCTTGAACCAATGACGGGGCGACTCTGAATGCGCGACCAATGAGCGCGCTTCGCGCCTGCGCGCGTCAGAGCCCGCCAAGATGGGCGTGGCCAAGCTATATATTGGGCGCCCCGTCATGAGAGTTCTTTAGATTTAATCTCCTTCAGCGAACACCTTCTTCGCTGGATCCTCCGGATTATTGGAAGCCTTCGCCGCCGTGGAAAAGCATACCAGCGGGATTGCTACGAGGACGTCGGCACCTTCAGCCGCCTTCAAGCACCTCCTACTGAGCCATCCGGCGCGCCATATACGCAAGTATTTTACATCTGTCCGCCCCGCGACATTTGTGAAAGAGCAAATTTCCATTAAGGCGTTGTTTCAAATGCCTTCCTGCGCGTCGTGCAGAGACCTTCTCCCGGACGGGGATCGTCACATCATCTGCGCTCGCTGCCTGGGCCGTGACCACGCAGAAGCTGCATTGACCAAGGGCGGATGCCCGGAATGTGATGACCTGGGTCTCTCCGCACTACGGGCTCGCCTCGCCGCTTTCGCCGTGAGCGAGCCCATCGCCACCCCTCTGTTTGAGCCGCGCACTAAGAAAAAGCGCCGCTCACAGAGGCTTCCTGAACCTGAGCTCAGTGACGTCACGCCGAGCCAGTCTCCGCGTGCTTCACCGCCGCTCTTGCCTTCCCCACCGCCGGTTCAGTTCACCCAGCCGGACCCACACCCCTCTGGCAGAGCGGTGGGCCTTGTGACTTTCGGCGCGTCCGAGGACGACGGGGGAATGGACGACAGCTTGTCCATCGACGCTGCATCGGACGACTGGCCGGGCTCCACTCTCGACCCCGCCCCGTCGACGCTAGCTAGCACGAGCGGGGGCTCCACTATGGATACTGAGATTATCCGTGTCCTCTCTAAGGCCGTGGAAGACCTCGGGCTCGATTGGTCTTCTCCTGAAGAGCCAACCCGGAGCCGACTGGATGAGTGGTTTCTGCAGGGGCGCCAGCAGGCCCCTCGGCAAAGGCCTTCTCCCTTCTTCCCGGAAGTTCACGACGAACTCACCAAGTCGTGGAAAGCCCCCCACTCTGCGCGCCTAAAGCCTTCTTTTTCTTCTTCGCTCTCCTCAGTGGACGGCGCGAAGGAAAGAGGCTACGAGGGAACGCCGCCCCTCGAGGAGGCCGTGGCCAATCATCTCTGCCCGCCCTCCACCTCCGGATGGAAAGCCAAAGCTTCCCACCCCTCGAAACCCTGCCGCACTACCTCTGCTCTCGCCGGTCGCGCCTACGCCGCCGCCGGCCAAGCTGCATCAGCGCTTCACTCAATGGCGGTACTTCAAGTGTTCCAAGCCAAGCTTCTCCGCTCTATGGACGAGTCTGGCCCCGAACCCGAAGCCTTCAGGGACTTACGCAGCGCGACTGATATAGCTCTGCGAGCCACGAAGGCCACCGCCCAGTCCATCGGCCGTGCTATGGCTAATTTGACTGTTCTCGAGCGCCATCTGTGGCTGACTCTGACTGAAATGAAGGACGCGGATAAGGCGCCATTTCTCGATGCGCCTATCTCCACCAGCGGGCTGTTTGGACCGGCGGTTAAAGGTTTCGCCGAACGCTTCACTGAGGCCCAGAACGCTTCACAAGCTATGCGTCATTTCCTGCCAAAGCGCTCCAGCTCATCGCAGAGCAGACAGAGACCGCCGCAGCCGCAGCGGGCTAGAACAGCCCCCACCGCCTCTCAGCCCGCGCCTCAGGCTGACGCTCGACGCCGCTCGCGCTCTCACAACCGCAAGCCGCCTCCTGAGCGACGGGGTCCTCGGCCCAAGATTGTGCTGAACCCTAAGCCTCGAAAGCCGTCCTAGCCACAGAAATGAGAAGAGAGAGTACGTGTCTCGCAAAAGCCGGACCACTCTCTCCGCAAAAGCTCAAACATTACCCAGTCCCCTTACAGGCGGTTGGATATGTCCATAAAGCAGTCAATGGGCCAGTCACAGAGCTCGCTCACCTGCAAACAAACGCCGTTTTTACGGCGACGCACAGAAAACACAAAAAGAGTCTTTTTCTGCCTGCATCACTAAGGGTTCACATGTCCACAAAGTGTGCATTCCCAGATACTGTCAAAACAGTGCCAAATTCATTCCCAGCTCAGGCTGCGCTTCCCATGAATGTAGATCACGTGCCTACGGTCATGTACGCACCACTACACACAAGCACTGTTCACACAGTTATAAATTCATCCCCAGTAAAAGCGGGAAACATTATAAAAGTGACGCGTGTGCCTACCACTGTTTATGCACCCCCACTTATAAACACTGCCCTTACAGTGTCAAACAAAACCTCAGCTCAGGCTGCGAGTTTTACAAACACAGCGCGCACTGTTGTAATCACACACGCGCCCATTCACTCAGCTGCTCAGCGCGCGCCCGCGCCCCTGAGAGCTATGAGCTCAGGCGATTCGCTAGCCGGGTCCCTACGTCACAGCGGCCCGCCCCTAGCCTGTATTCAGCCCATATCTGTACACGCAGCGGCATGGGAAAACATTCCAGATATGCCGAAATGGGTATTAAATATAGTAAAGCACGGATACTCGCTCCAGTTCGCTCGCAGGCCACCACGTTTTACGACTGTGGTCGAGACGAAAGTGAGAAAAGAGTGTTCACATGTTCTACGCACCGAGGTGCGCAAACTAATAGAAAAGGGCGCTGTGGAAACTGTTTCCCCCTCTCTGAGCGGGACAGGTTTTTACAGCCGCTATTTTCTCGTCCCGAAAAAGGATGGCGGTCTCCGCCCCATCCTAGATCTCAGACACCTGAACAAAGCACTAATGATTCGCTCGTTCAGAATGTTAACAACCAAGCATATCCTCGCGCAAGTGCGCCCAGGAGATTGGTTTCTCTCAGTGGATCTGAAAGATGCTTACTTTCACATTCCAATAGCGCCTCATCACAGGCCGTTTCTGAGATTCGCTTTCGAGGGACAGTCATACCAGTACACAGTACTCCCGTTCGGCCTGTCCCTGGCTCCCCGTACATTCACGAAATGTATGGATGCAGCACTTTCCCCCCTAAGACAAAGGGGAGTGCGAATACTGAATTATCTCGACGATTGGCTGGTTCTAGCACAATCAGAGAGTCAGCTAATAACACACAGATCTTGGATTATCAGCCATTTAGAATGCCTGGGTCTAAGAATCAATTTTGCAAAAAGCATACTATCTCCCAGCCAGAGAATTTCTTTCCTGGGAATAGTTCTAGACTCGATGCAAATGACAGCGCGTCTCTCATCGGAGCGCGCGCTCACCATCCGGCGCCTTGCAACATCATTCAGAGCGGGCGCGCGCGCCCCCGTCAAACGGTTTCAGAGGATGCTCGGTCTCATGGCCTCAGCATCGGCCGTACTCCAGCTAGGATTGTTGCATATGCGCCCTCTCCAACGCTGGCTCAAGAGCCGCGTCCCTACTCACGCGTGGCGTTCGGGCCACTTTTTAATCAGAGCGAACCACGGCTGTATAAAAGCCCTGACGCACTGGAAAGCCGCCGACTGGTACCAGTCAGGCGTGAGTCTGGGTGTGAACACAAGGAGAAAGATGATAACGACAGATGCCTCCAAAATAGGTTGGGGGGCCCTTTACGAGGGCAGGCCTGTCTCCGGCTTTTGGTCAAACCCGGAGAAGCGCCTACACATAAACTGTCTGGAAATGAAAGCGGACGCTTTGGCTCTCAGAGCCCTGCTCCCACATCTAAAAAACGAACACGTCCTGGTCCGAACGGACAACATGACGGTAGTGTCGTACATAAATCGCCAGGGTGGACTCAGGTCGAGCTCCATGCATTCAATGGCCAGGAGACTCATTTTATGGTCCCAGCACAACTTGCGCTCGCTGAGAGCAGCGCATGTGCCAGGCGCCCTGAACCAGGGGGCAGACATGTTATCCAGAGACAAGATTCTCCCAGGAGAATGGGCTCTCAACCCTCTGACGATTCAGTGGTTATGGAAAACCTTTGGCAAAGCGGAGATCGACCTCTTCGCCTCCAAGGAGAACGCGCACTGCTCTCTTTTCTTCACGAAAAGCACGGACGCGCTCGCCCAGAGCTGGCCGAGCCGCCCCTTATATGCCTTTCCCCCGATCGCGATGCTGCCACAGGTCATCAGTCGGGTCAGAGAGGAGGGAAACGCAGTGCTGCTGATAGCCCCACTCTGGAAGAACCAAACATGGTTTCCAGATCTGATGCAAATGCAATCTGCACCACGGCCGATTCCACTGAGGCCAGACCTCCTCAGTCAGGCCAGCGGGATGATATTTCATCCCCGCCCCGATCTGTGGGCCCTTCATGCATGGCCCCTCAACGGGTTCCCAGGAACCTCGCGAGCGGAGCACTAAAAACCATCGCTGAGGCACGGGCGCCCTCCACGAGACGCTTATATGCCCAGAAATGGAAAGTGTTCGGTGACTGGTGTAATACCAAGGGCCTGAACCCTGTAACATGCGAGATTATGAGTGTACTCGTTTTCCTACAAGGGCTTCTGGAGGCGGGCCGCACCCCCTCCACGCTCAAAGTATATGTGGCTGCCATCACAGCGTCACACGACCTTGTAATGGAACGTCCATTGGGAAGAAACGACCTAATTATTCGTTTCCTAAGGGGCGCCAGGAGGATGAACCCTTCACGCCCCCCCTCAGTGCCGATCTGGGACCTAGCTACGGTCCTAGACGCTCTTAAAGGGCCCCCGTTCGAACCACTCCGAACCGTGCACCTTAAACAGCTCTCGCTCAAGACGGCGCTCTTGCTGGCACTCGCCTCGGTCAAGAGAGTGGGCGACCTGCACGCGCTTTCAACAAGCGCTGCCTGCCTAGAATTCGGACCTAACGACTGCAGGGTCGTCCTTAGACCGAAACATGGGTATATTCCTAAAGTGCTCACCACTCCCTTCAGAGCACAGGTTATCTCCCTAACTGCGCTTTCGTCTTCAGCAGACGAACACGACGCTAATCTACTCTGCCCCGTTAGGGCTCTCAGAGTGTATTTGGAGCGTTCTGCCCTATTCAGACAGACAGAACAACTGTTTGTATGCTTTGGCGGCCGTACGAAAGGTTCCGCCGTTTCAAAGCAGAGAATCTCTCACTGGATAGTCGAAGCTATAGCTCTGGCTTATGAAGCTAAGGGACTTCAATGCCCCTGGGGAGTCAAAGCACACTCCACCAGGAGTGTGGCTTCTTCCTGGGCATGGTCGAGCGGGATACCGATCGAGGATATTTGTGCGGCGGCAGGCTGGGCCTCACCGTCCACATTTATCAGATTCTACAACCTACAGGTCCCGACATTGCATTCCAATGTGCTATCAGCATAATGCTAGTTGAACTGCGAGTTCGTATCTAGATTATGTATGTGCTTGTGTCACACTGAGCGCCTTCTAGCCGCTCTGTATTTTTTCCCACATATAAAGCTCGCCTCTGCCGGCTAGTTGGATGATAACTTTGCTTTTTAGCTCAGGCACCTGCCTCTGGCTATCATAAGGCGAAGTTCAGCACGCACGGCGTTTTGCATGGTGTTCCCATAGCGTAAGCTACTTACGCAATAGGAGAGACCTCTCGAAAGGGAACGACTCGGTTACTAACGTAACCTCGGTTCCCTGAGAGGAGGGAACGAGTATTGCGTAAGCTGCCGTGCTTGTGCTTGGTTAGTTCGCTTCAGTCGTTTTAACCTAAAGAACTCTCATGACGGGGCGCCCAATATATAGCTTGGCCACGCCCATCTTGGCGGGCTCTGACGCGCGCAGGCGCGAAGCGCGCTCATTGGTCGCGCATTCAGAGTCGCCCCGTCATTGGTTCAAGCAAGTTGCCGCAGCACAGCCAATGACCGAGTTCCTTCGTTCATTGCTGTCAGCTGTGCAGCTGCAATGCGTTTTACATAAAGACTTCAATATTCTCGAGAAAAGGAGTTTTCCCATAGCGTAAGCTACTTACGCAATACTCGTTCCCTCCTCTCAGGGAACCGAGGTTACGTTAGTAACCGAGTCGTTATTTTTATTGAACCTTAATTAGTAGATAATTAGTAGTAGTTCTTCAGGAGGTATGACAGAATTCATTAGTTATTGATTTACTAACTGTTACTTAACACAATCCTAAAATTATATTACATACTGATTAGTTAACACATCTTACTTAGTAGTTAACTGAAGTGAAGAAGTAGTTAATGAATAATTACCTATTAGTTCTTCAATAATTCCCTATTACCTTGATCCTCACCTGACTATGGCTTTGTAAACTTTGTCCATATGATTTTATAATGGACTGTGGTACAGAAACAGTGACAATGTTACACACTCTTGGCTTACTTACTTGGCTATTCTCTGCGGTCTCAGACGACGATATGTTTGTACCGTCTTAGCAACCGTAGCTTCTTCGAAAGGGAGGGGTGAGCAGTGGGCTGAGCCCTTAGTGCAACTCGCAACCAAACCACTAGATGCCGCTAACATCTGCACATTGGACCTTTAAACTTATGAGATGTGTTAAATTACTTTTGAACACGTTTTTTTATTCAAAAATAGTTTTACAGTCGAAAACGACTGTAAAACGCTGTATTATGCTGCCAGGCCATTAGATGGCGATGGAACACTATAGACTGAGCATGTAATACGTGTGTGCATAACGTCGTCATCATTTCCACAGATTTAGATTTCTTTTTTTTACAGTTTATGGTTTCCACAGATTCCTTTTTTGATATAAAGACCGTTTTAAATTTTGCACTTTGAAACCCGTTTTAAAAGTTTAGGTTTTCAGGCACCCAAAACGCCTTTGTCGTGAAAATGAACGGCCAAAACACATTCAAAGTTTTACGTTTTTAGTTGAAAACAGTGTTGCGTAAACAGCCCCCCAGAAACAAGCTTCTAAAATGCCCAGCTATCCCAAAAGTTGGAATGGAAATAATGGAAATAAAAGGCAATCATGAATATATTAGGAAATGTTTACATATTTTAAAAACATAATAGGAAAAAAATAAAAGCATGTATCTTTTTTCTACTTTTTCTCTCTAACTTGTTCTCTCTTCATTATCCCCTCATTAAGCTGTATGTGCTCTTCACACTCCAGACCAGTGGGTGGCGGAACGGCACATTTTACGTTGGTTTCCCATGCAACCAGAAACAGAAGAAGTCCTCTCGACTGTTTTCAAAACAAAAGATTTTCAAAGTATTTGAAACTTCACGAATAAGTTTTTTTAAGCTATCACTATTTACAAGTGAAGAGATGCATTCAGACCAGCAAGAAGAACAGAAACCTGTAAAGATGGAGTTTATTGAAGATTACAGTGAGAACAGGAGTGATCCTGATGAAGAACCCCTCAGAGTGAAGCTTGAAGATACTGAAGAACAGATAGGTTGGTGTTTATTCTCGATTCTTCATTAATGATGCTGTGAAACTTTAAAGTTATAAAACTTTAGCAGTTCTTTAATGGTTAGTCAGTCAGTATAACATCCATCATGCCTACATAAAAGTAAAGATTCATAAGGAATTTTACTAAAGCTAAAGATGCTCACAAATATTAAAACTGCTTTAGTATCAAAAGTACAGGTATTTTTTAAGATAATGGCACAGTTGATTGTATCTAAGTGTTGGTTTGCTGGAGTGCTATTATGTAGCAGTGAAAGGGATTGTTCCCCCCAAAAATAGTTTACTCACCCTTATCATTAAAATCTGGATGAATTTATTCTTCTGCAGCACAATAAAGATTTTTTTTATTATTCCAAAACAAAACACTGAGACGTTTAAAAAAAATGCATAAATGCTTTGTATAAATAACTAATTTTTGGTGTGAACAGCTTTGAACGGTTCAATAAATGTCTTATTACAAATGCAATATGGTGCACAATACAACAAAATAACAAGAAAACCATTTAGAGAGCAGAAATCATAGAGGTTGGAGGTGGGCTCTTTTGACAAGTTTTATGCACCCACCCAGAACAACTGCATAACAATCCCCTTGCATTTACTTCAGAAAATTAAATAACGTTTTTTACTGTTAAAAGCATGATTTTTATTTTTTTCCCAGTCTTTGTTTGTACTCAAACTTTAACTTGTACACTGTAAAAAAATTCTTGTCAAATTAACAGAAACTTACTGGGAACAATTATCCAGTAGTTGCCTGTATTTCATTCAACAGTAAAATTACCGTACCGTTACCGTAACACTAACTACAGTAGTGTTAAGCATACTGTAAAATTAAATACATTATTTTACTGTAATTTTTATCATGTTGAACTACAGTATTACACCGTTGATTTTTAATAATACTGTATAGTATTATACAGTTATGAAATGTTATTTTATTTCTTTTATAGTGCTACTGTGTGACCTGTAGAATATGTTGAAAATCCGTAGAAATATTATTTGAACTATTAATGGGAAATAGAAAAAAGAACAATTGAAACTTTAACTGTACAACCAGGTTTATTGTGTATTTTCAAACAATACATTAGTAATAATAATGTAATGTAATATAATACAACAATAAAAATCTGTTTTAAAAAAAGACTAATGAACAATTTATCATTAATAATAAAAATCAGTGAACAATTCATGTATTTCAATTCATGCAAAAAGTATCTTGAAAAGGTAAAATAGAAACTTGAAAGCAGAACAGGTGAGGATGAAGGCCAGGTGAGAAAAAAAGTGGAAGAGCAGCGACAGCACTTCTGATAATCCTGCAAGAAATGATAAGCACAAATTAATCAGAGGCTAAACATACAACTAATAATTAAAAAAAAAAACTAACTCACATTATCAACACCTTTTAAGGGGAATTTCTTTTGCCTATGGTATCCACCTCATTTTTCACAGAAGAGTGGGAACGGCAATTTGTAAATGAAATGTGTCTGGCTTCCGGTGTCATCCGCTTACAATTATTTCTAGCTGCACAAAAAAGCTTGTTATGCTTCTTGATATTGCAAACTGGTATTTCTTACCCTATTATTTTAATGTATTGAATTTATTTTGTCATCATAATTGTAAACACTAGTTTGTGGCACAAATATTTGTATCATTTACAGCACTTGTTATTCATCTCTTATTTCCTTATAGCGGCTAATGAAACAGAAGTCCCGAACATTCACAGAAAATAGCTTACTTCGCTTAGAAGTTGAAAAATAAGGTGGATATACTGCTTGCATGTTGTGTGGCATAAATGGATATACATATATCGACTATATTGGGGTGGGGAAAAAAATCGATTCACATATGAATTACAATTCCATCTTCTGCGGATTCAAACCGATTCACACATTTCAAAAATCGATCTAAATGTTTAATAATGTGATTATGTCGTTTCAAAGAAGGACACTTTAGAGAGTGCACAAGCTTGAAACAGAGGAAGCATTATGAATGAAGCTTATACTTGACTACAGAAGTTCATATCAATATCTTAACAAATAGAAAATAGTCTTAAATAATGTTTAGTTTAGTTAGTCGAGCTCACGTCAAGCTTTTCTTGCCATCTTTCCATGTACAACAAATACCGCCTATAAAAGAGCATGAACATGTCCTGTATCAGAGGCTATAGATGTCTGTCGACTTGATGTTCACTCAATTTAATGATGAAAAAGATGCGCATATGAACGCTGAGCGGCAGCAGGCTAGACTAAATTAACGCAGATATGAGGTGTGTATAATTTAAACTAAATAACTCCTACTCGATTGGGAATGCCAGAAGCTGCTGTTCATTTCTATGCTGTTCGATGCTCGATTTTGAATCAAATTTCATTTAGATGCATAGATTTACATTTGATCATAGATTTTAAATATATTCTATGCATATATCAAATTTAAATTTGATTCAAAAGAGAATCGATTTTTGAATCAAATCGTGATCCCAAGAATCGATTTGAATCGAATCATGGATTCAAAAAGATTCCCACCCCTAATACATTTCATTATATTTTTACTTAACCTGTTGTCTTCATTATTTAATGCAAGTTTGAGAACATTTAAAACTTAAAATAAGTAAATATTTGACGTTGATCGTGATAATTATCAATACTACTGACTGATACATTGTAAGGAAACCTGGGTCAAGCTTTGGGGATATGTATTCAAAAATTTGTAATTTTTCAATTAATAATTATTCATACGGGTGGACCCAGATAATCATACATGTTAAATCTCCCAAAAAGGGATAATATTTTCCCTGCATCTGTATTCATATGTGTACCTAGACAATTAACCACAAGGGATTATAAAATGAATGGCATATGTAGACTATATTTTACAGACAGGTTATTATCAGCTCAATTGTATATTAATACTTAATCACAACGGATTATAATTAAATATTTAATATATCAATTATGTCTATCATAGATCGATCGTCAGGATAATCTGGGGATTAATTTATAATCGAATCTTCTGTTTGTTCAGCAAACCTGATCACTCAATCTAATCAAACCTCACCAAAATTATCCTACTTATAGACTCTCCAGAGAAGTTATCCCTCTGGCCACAAGGGACAACCTTCCTGGTCTATAACGATACTGTTTAAGTATCAATAAATGTTGTAAAGCACGTAGCTTTGGATCTTTATACATTAAAGGGACTTGTATGAGCAGAGACAGAATCAATGAATATAATGCATTTAATAAAGGAAAACTACGTATACAGTTACTAACGTTACAAGGAATAAAATGTATTTACAACAAAATACAACGACAATGAAAGAGAATGCATCAATAAAGAGAGCGAGCGAGAGAGAGAGAGAGAGAGAGAGAGAGAGATCCATAAGGATCACAGTTTTGCAAAATTCACCTGGACAAAACCCTCTGAGAGACCACAAGAAATTAACACCACCCTAAACGGGGGTAAACAAATCTTACTGCTATGAAAGCTTAGTAAACGAAATACTTGCACATATATATAGCTCTTTTTGTGTGGCTGATATGAAGAAGGCGCGTGTGTCTCGGTCCTGAGGGAGTCACGTGTTCACTCATTCTTCCAGAGCGAGCCAAGCGCGGCGATTTTGAATGTCCGTTTGAGGTGAAGTTGCCGGTTGATGATTCAGGCTAAGTTCATTTCACTCGTCGGTGGAAATTAACAAAGGTGAATTCGAAAATGGAAAATAAAAACTTAAAGAAACAAAGGAAAAGATCCCCTGAGGGGGAATCGCGGATCTGTTACATGATGCTAGGAGGAGGAGAGAGGGTAAGAGAGCGAGACTGATCTTCATCAGTCATTTAAAAGGGGTGAAGATGTCACCCCCTTTGGGGGTGTGTGAGCCATTCCAAAGTGGCCTCTTTGGAGGGAGATTTTATGACTCTTTGTGTTCAGACAGCACATTTGAATCTGTAATTTCATTGGGTGTTTAAGAGAAAGAATCTTCAAGATTCTTATACTACCCCTGTGTCACAAAGTTAACAAAATGTATTGTAAATTAACAAATGGGGAACGGAGTTTGGAATTCATAGAGACCAAATATGGTTCACATATTTGTATACAAAGTCTAAAACATTAACCCATTAGAGTTTACAAGAAAACAAAGGCCAAAACAACATCCGAAGGAAAATCATGAGATGCGAAAATTAGATACATGTTTATACATTTCTCAAGTGGTTTTATATATATATATATATATATATATATATATATATATATATATATATATATATATATATATATATATATATATATAATATATATAAGATTAACAGGGTTTATTTCTCCTCCTCAGGAGAATTAAGTGAGTTTCATCTCTCAGGAATTCCCTTTTAGAGGTCGAAAAAATCCTTATCTATTGTAACAGGATATTCACTAGGCAAAACCAACACTCTGTGTGTGTGTGATTGGTCCAGACGCTACAACTACTTATACACTCCCAGATACCTTCATAGGACCCGGGCAATCGGACGAACATAACAACACATCAAATATATTTTGGTAAACTCTTTATATGATGATCATGAAGTTAATGAAAGTTTCATGTGTATGTGTGTGTGTGTGTGTGTGTGTGTGTGTGTGTGTGTGTGTGTGTGTCTCTGCGATGTGGGGAGCACACAACACTGGTGCGTCCAAAGTGGGTCGAGAGGAGGGTGCGATGGTCTCTGGGGAGTATCGCAGAGTCGTAATTGATGTCAGAAAACC
This sequence comes from Gila orcuttii, assembly GCA_026230005.1. Classification (NCBI taxonomy): domain Eukaryota; kingdom Metazoa; phylum Chordata; class Actinopteri; order Cypriniformes; family Leuciscidae; genus Gila; species Gila orcuttii. The sequence goes on from JAPDVR010000020.1 coordinate 17,993,788, forward strand.
AATCTCACCCCAGACTTTCTGCCGCTTAAGCTAGTAACAAAACTTAGACAAATAAGCTAAATTGACAAGCCTTCCTGAGACTCAGAATGGTTGTCATGTGAGACTGTCCAGATACGCTACAACATTTTATCAAGATAATTTTTGACCTTATCACCCAACCCTATGGAACACAAATGAGTGTAAACTCCATGAATAAAATTCACAACTGCAAATCAAATAGCCGCATTGCCGTTTTTGTGTCTTCTTCGTTTCTTTCTGTGAAATCAGATATTTTTTACCATTTCATATTGTAATTAAAACTTATTTAAAGAGATGTTACAATTATAATAAATAAATGTATTCAAATTCTTTGACTAATACAAGGCATATTTGTTAAATGGAAATAGTGAAGGGAACATAATTACATATACTTATTTTCTTAATTTGAAAAATGTATGGTTTAAGTCATTTCCACCCTTTTTGGATTTTTATAAATACAGTTTTAGACACAAATAATTTCTACCGATATGGGCTCCGCTGCACATCCCTAATATCCAACGCTATCTGACGACCAATTCGTACAAATTTGTACGAGTGATTAAAAGGTGTCTAATTCGTACGACCTCACTCGTACGAATTCGTACGATTTGTCTAAACCCACGTGATGGGTAGGTTTAGGGGCGGGGTCAGGGGTAGGTCATTCGTACGAATTCATACGAATTTGGTAACTCGTAAGATATGTACGATTTAGCAAAAATCTTACAAATTCGTACGAGTGAGGTCGTATGAATTCGTACGAATTAGCCACCTCATAAAATTTGTACGAATTGCCATGAGATCGGGCTGTAATATCTCTTACCTTAATTATTTTGACAATCATATTCTGCAAAGTCCCTGATGAAAGATGTGTGGATTCAAAGACATGGTCTTCCACCGAACAACCTTCCCACTCTTTCTGCTCACCTGGAACTGTGATGTGCATTTTGAATTGTCAGGATTTATCCTGACAAGAAACCTGTAAATAAAAAATAAAAAAAAATTAAATATTTTACAACTGAATAAAAAACAACAACTCTTACGGACCATTTCTTTAATTATAGTCATTCTAACTGCATTCTAATAGGCTTCCCGCAGTTTAAATGGATAGTTCAAACCTGTTTCAAACCTATATGAATTTATTTCTTCTGCTGAACACAAAGGAAGATATTTTGAAGGATGTCAGTAACCAAACATTTAACTGGGCCCATTGACCCATTGAAAATTCCATAGTATTTTCTTTATCCTACTATGGAAGTCAATGGATCCAGTTAACTGTTTGGTTACTGAAAATATATCCCTTTGTGTTCAGCAGAAGAAATACATTTATACAGGTTTTAAACAACTTGAGGGTGAGTATATGATGACAGAATTTTCATTTTGAATTGAACTATCCCTTTAAGCTTGACTTAGGCGTCGTTTTTTTTTATTCAAATTAATAACAAGTCATTTTGCACATAGTTAAAACAACAATTACGATATAGCAGACAATACTGTAAATGTCACACGTAGCTTTGACTTTGGAAAAAAATGCACACTTTTGAGAGCTTCCCGCGGCCCATCAGATAGACTGAGGTAAATATGAGCGCGCAACTGCACAAGGTCCTGGCAGATCGTCAGGTCCTCCTCACAGACGAGTAAACGAAAATAGTGATTTACACGAAAATAAGCGCGAATAAATCGATAAGAGGAATCGAAATTAAAATTTTATACTAATCATCCGAATCCCTAACCTTGGGTATCCGACTTCAGGATACATTGATCGGTTTTCAATTCCCAACCCTATGGAAGTAAAATAATGCCAAATGTTTTTGAAACAAAAAGCCTGTTGAATTGCACTACTTGAAAAAAATATCCTTTGCATTTTAATGCATTGTATTTTTAGGACTTGCGTTTTTTTATTGGCTCAAATTTGACATGGTTGAATATTTAAGCTGTGAATATTTCAATTCAAAACATTTCAAACACATTTTTATTATAAAAAAAATCAATAATCCATATTCACCCTTCATATTTCACTTCCAAAATATATATATTTTTTTTAAATACAACCTATAAAATTCAACAGGCAATTTTCAGTCCATTTTATTTCGCTTTACAAATTCGCTTCCACAAATTCAGTGGTTCAAATTCGACAGTAAATTCAACATTGACATCCAGGAACTGCAGGAAAAGCAGTAGATTACCGATCATAATCTCCATCTGCTGTTAGTCGACCTCACCAGCAGGGGGTGCAAGCGTGTGTTGTTTGACGAAGACCGAACAACAGTTAGAGCAAGCCATTCATTCATAAAAACGAAGGGGATCGCTGTGTCTATTTCTTTTACAGTCTATGATAAAAACTCATTTATAGAAATGTAAGTGTATTTGTTAACTTTATATCGCGGCGATGTGCTTCAGTACAAGGGTTTCCCTCAATACTTCAGGATTGCTGGAATATAAAGTGCTTAACGTAGCTTAATGGACTAATACAGTGATATAAAAAACTCTGCAATATAAAAAAGGCTGCAGGCTACTATATTGCTACAGGCAAGCAGATGGACTCAGAATATGAACTGAACGCGCAGTTTCACGCAGTGTTTCCCTGTGATTAGGGGTGTCACGATTCTCCAAATCCTCGATTCGATTACATTTTCGATTCTAAGGTCACGGTTCGATTCTCGATTTTTACTTTTTTTTTTAGCACAGGTTGCTGTTGCTCCTAAAAAGCTGACATCAGTTCATCGCAATCTCACACATCTCTGTTATTATCAATGAAGCTGACTGCACAATGAATCTTTCATAATATATAGCCTACACTTTGTTTGTTATAATTAGAGGATTTGCCAGCTTACAGAATTCAGCACTGAACAAAAAGTCCGTTTTGAGCGGTGAGGAGAGTCTGTCTTAAATGCTTCTGATTGGCCATTGCGTTCAAGAAATCAACACATATGTCTGTGATTGGCTAAATCGCTCAACGCTGCAAACATGTTATAAATAGAAACTCTGGCCTGTAAATCGTTTCTATTTTGTTTCAGTTGTTCTTGTTGCTTTTCTGCAACAGATAAATAAAAATGTATAAGTTTTTATATGTTTTATTCATAGATATTTCTAGTTTGCGGGAGTCCCGCAAATTGTTTTATTCTCCCGCACACACAGAGTGAGTGCATTACCGCCCGCGCTCGCACTCGGCCATCAAATCTAGTCCCGCGCCGCACTCTATTGCGTTGGGAGTGCACGTCTATAGATCAAAAGCCCGGCCCGAGTAAGGCTGTAGCGATACACTAATCTCACGATACGATACGATACACGATATTCGGCTGACGATACGATATATATCACGATATTCAGGCAACGATACGATTCGATATAATTCAATACATTTACATCATTTTCTGAAAGATTTAAAGGGGACAGAGTGATTTTGGTGACATCTTGTGAGTCTTCCATTTACTTGGATTGAATTAATTGAACTGAAAACTGAAAACATCAATTACACAATATATGTCTCTGACTGGACAGAGAATACAGCTTGCAAATGCTGGACAAAATGAATCAAATATGTGTTGAGAAAATGTGTTATATTTATTGAAACACAACAGTGCAAACTGTAGCTTACAAGCCTTTGAAAAGTAAATAAAGTGCAGTTTTGCAATTAACAATGGAGAGTTAAAAAGTGCAGCAAGTGGCCTGTTCTGAACAGTTTCTTCGCACTGCATTTTCTTTGACAGCTTTTTTAGCTTGACACTGAACATGTGACATATGCTTCAGTTGTGCGCGAGGTCCAGCCGTCGCACGTCAGGGCAACTCTCTCCGCGCTGGCCAGGGAGGCTTTGACGTTTGCTCTTGTCTGAGTGTAGCTACAGCCTGGGAATGCAAACCTTGATGAGGTGTTCGCGGGTTGGAATAGGATAGCGGGGCTCCATCCCATTCACCATGTGCCTAAAGCCGGCGTTTTCCACCACCGAATACGATTTAAAAAAAATTTTTTTTTTACTAAGCCTATTTAAAATCGTATTTGATTGCAGAGCGCCATAGCGCATTCACGCAGCACTACCTCGCTCTCTCTCTCTCTCTCTCTCTCTCTCTCTCTCTTTCACACACACACTCATCCGTACCTCGCGCACTTTCTCACTCAAGGAACACTGCTGCACAAATCGGTCCAACACAGCGCTGTCAATTTCGGAGACCCAGCTTTTAAAAAAGCTACTAGTCAGCATGCAAGGAGCCTAGCCAACAAGGAGAGCCAAGTTATTGTTAAATTCAGCTGGATTTTTTGTCAATATCGATGCACGCGCGCAGCTGTCCACTAGCGGCTGGCTGACCAAATCACTCTTCATGCAATGCGTTAGTTATGTATCGATACTCGCGGCCTAACAATCGATACTTTCTTGGGAAAAAAATATCGATTTATATCGCAGAATCGATAAAATCGTTCAGCCTTAGGCCCGAGGATAGTGACGGGAAATATCGGCCCGGGTCGGGCCAAGTTCGGGCTCGGGCATAGAAGGACTAAGTTAGAGCCTTTCAACACGTGTGTTTTTTTTCTGCATTGCCTGTGTCACGCGACAAATGAACAAAAGACTCGGAAGGTCAAGTAATTATTAATGTTCCCTGTAAATTATTTTTGACTGCATTATAATGATTTCTTAATTCAGAATATGATCAAGATTGCGTAGGTGGATGTGTTCGGGGAATTTGCCTATTAAAAGTATAACATTTAAAGCCCCTGAAATGACTAGAAAAAAGATTAGTTAATTTTGATGAACGAGATTGAACAATAGAGTCAGTAAAACGATCCGAACTTTCCATCACGGGCGCGACATGGGGGCGTGGCAGCATTGACGATTCCATTTTTTATTTAGATTTTTGAGATTGTGAATTAATTTCGATCGATTTCGATTTAAAATCGAAATCGTGACACCCTTACCTGTGATATAAGTTACTCAGTGGCATAGTGGGTGGGACAGGTGTGTGTGTTGCTAACACAATGTTAAATCATAATTCAGACGTAGGCTATGTACAATAACATTACGATGTCCAGCAATCGATTTAAATAGTACATTGGGTTTCATCTGTCTTGTTTAATGAGATCTAATATGTTGTTAGTGCCGAGAATTTCGATTTACGCATGTAGTGTAATGGTCGAGTGGCAGAACTTTTGCCATGCGTGTCAGAGGTTCCTGGCACTTGTGTAGTTCCCTTTCGTAGTCACTCCGAGTTACGTCGGATGACGACGAATGGGGGTTTCGCCTAGAAAGCCAATCATCTTCGTGTATTATAAAACGAGCCATGGCGATGAAATGCCATGGGTCTGCGGAATTTGCATAGCGTATCTCCGCCCCACCGCGTGGGTATAAAAGGAGAGACGCCGGCAAAGGCAGATCATGTTTTCGCTCCGGAGCCAAGAGCTTCTCTTCACTCCACAAGCCAAATCCTGAGTATTCAGTGACATCATCTTCTTCGAGACGAGCGAACTCTCCGGTGTTGGTGTGACGGCGGTACCCAGCGAGTTCATATTGCCTGCGATCTGAGCAGTGATCTGCCAGTCTGTGTGCTTCTTCCTGGTCGCCTCAGCATCGCTGAGTTTTCCTCTCTAAAAGAGCTGCATGTGGCACGTCTTTTTAAAGATGTCTCGCCCGTGTTCTTCTGGGTGCGGTCGATTCCTGTCTTCCTTTGATGGGCACAATCGCTGCTTTGTGTGTTTGGGCTTAGTGCACGCTAAAGCAGCGCTTGTGGATGACTCATGTTCCTTCTGTAGGAACATGACCATCGCAACACTAAGGTCGAGACTCAATGATCTCATTCGAGGGTGAGTCCCCTCATCCACACCCCGATCTACCCCCTCCTCGAGAGGTGGTACTTCGGCTGGTGGACAGGGTGACTTGAGGGTGACGGTGTGGAACAATCCGACGATGCGTCCTCGGACCACGCCCCCCTCTTCAGTGTTGCAACCCACGAGTACTGCGGTGAATTTACCGGGTCCATCTTCTGATGCCCCGCGTATTTCATTCGGCGCTCCAGAGGAGGACTCGATGTCGATCGCGGCATCACAAGGCGGGCAAGAGTCATCGGGAAGTGACTCCTCCTTCTGGAGTACCAGCGTTGCCCGTATCAGATCCCGAGATGAAGGCCATGCTCTCCCGGGCCGCCGCGAGCATCGGGCTTGAGTGGAACCCTCCGCCCTGCCCTGAGCGCTCGCGGTTGGATGATTGGTTTTTGGGTGCGGCTGCGCTCTCACGGCCTCAGCCAACCCCAATGCCATTCTTCCCGGAGGTGCATGAGGAGCTGGCGAAGTCATGGAAGGCTCCCTTGACCTCACGTGTACGTTCGTCAGCTTTCTCCGCCTTTCCCCCCCACGATGGGGCGGCCGCCCATGGGTACACTGGGATTCCCCCGTTTGAACGCTCTGTTGCCATGCAACTATGTCCTCAGAGTGCTTCATCTCGTGGTACTCCTAAGCACCCGTCTAAGGCCTGTAGATTTTCGTCCACCCTCGTGGCGAGGTCTCACAGAGCTGCAGGACAGGCGGCCGCCGCTCTGCCTGCGATGAGCACCTTGCAGGTCTACCAGGCCCAGCTGCTCAGAGATATGCACGAGGCGGGGACTGACCCGGGGCTCTTTGATGCGCTGCGTGCCGCCACTGACCTCGCTCTCCGAGCGACGAAAGTGGCCTCACGCTCCCCGGGTCAGGTGATGGCCACCTCTGTGGTCCAGGAGCGTCACCTTTGGCTGAACCTGGCTGATATGCGGGACGCTGAGCGCACTCGTCTGCTCGACGCCCCCATATCCCAGGCCGGCCTCTTCGGCGGAGTGGTTGAGGACTTTGCCCAGCAGTTCTCAACCGCACAGAAGCAGTCTGCCTCCACCCAGCCGTCGGTACAGAAGTTGCAGTACGCCTTGCCCTGCACCGTTTTCGCACGTTGCTCAAGGGTCAACACGTACTAGTCCGTTCAGACAATACCGCGACTGTAGCGTACATCAACCGTCAGGGTGGTCTACGCTCCCGCCATTTGTCGCAACTCGCACGCCACCTCCTCTTATGGAATCAGAAGCACCTGAGGTCCCTTCGTGATATCTACATTCCGGGAGATCGGAACTTTGCAGCCGACGAGCTGTCACGGTTTCGGTCCTTCTCCGGCGAATGGCGACTCCATCCCCAGTCGGTCCAGCTGATTTGGGACCAGATCGGCGACGCACAGGTAGACCTGTTTGCGTCCCACGACACTTCCCATTGCGCCCTGTATTACTCCCTGTCCGAGGGCACGCTCGGCACGGATGCACTGGCGCACAGCTGGCCGCGGGGCCTACGCAAATATGCGTTTCCCCCAGTGAGCCTTCTCGCACGGACCTTGTGCAAGATCAAGGAGGACGAGGAGCAGGTCATTCTGGTTGCGCCATACTGGCCCACCCGGACCTGGTTCTCCGAACTGATACTCCTTGGCCAATTCCTCTGAGGAAAGATCTCCTTTCTCAGAGACGGGGCATCCTCGACCCGATCTTTGGAGACTCCACGTGTGGCTCCTGGACGGGACGAGGCAGGTTTGAGTACCCTGCCACCAGCGGTGGCGGCTACCATCACTTCCGCTAGAGCATCGTCCACGAGACATGCCTATGCGTTGAAGTGGAAACTCTTCGTCAACTGGTGCTCTTCTCGCCGAGAAGACCCCAGGAGATGCTCGATCAGTGTCGTGCTTTCCTTCCTGCAAGATGGGTTGGAGCGAAGGCTGTCTCCCTCCACCCTGAAGGTGTATGTGGCCGCTATTGCCGCATATCACGAAGCAGTTGAAGGTAAGTCTCTGGGGAAGCACGACCTGATCGTCAGGTTCCTGAGAGGAGCGAGGAGACTGAATCCTCCTCGCCCTCCTCTCGTTCCCTCTTGGGACCTCTCAGTGGTGTTAAATGCCCTGCCGAGAGCTCCCTTTGAGCCTCTGCAATCTGTTGAGCTTAAGTTCCTGTCAATGAAGACAGCGCTTCTGGTTGCATTGGCCTCCATCAAGAGGGTAGGGGACCTGCACGCATTCTCCGTTGACGAAGCGTGCCTGGAATTCGGGCCGGCTTACTCTCACGTGATCCTGAGACCCTGGCCTGGATACGTGCCCAAGGTTCCCACCACTCCCTTCCGGGACCAGGTGGTGAACCTGCAAGCGCTGCCCCCGGAGGAGGCAGACCCAGCCTTGGTGCTGCTCTGTCCAGTACGCGTTCTCCGTGCTTACGTAGACAGGACGCAGTGTTTCAGGACCTCAGACCAGCTCTTTGTCTGTTATGGTGGGAGACTGAAGGGAAAGGCTCTCTCAAAGCAGAGGTTGTCTCACTGGATAGTGGACGCCATTGCTTTGGCTTACCAACAGCAAGGCCGACCGTGCCCCCTTGGTGTGACAGCCCACTCCACCCGGAGTGTGGCTTCCTCTTGGGCTCTAGCGCATGGCGCCTCGCTGGCAGACATCTGCAGAGCTGCAGGCTGGGCGACACCGAACACATTCGCCAGATTCTACAATCTCCGAGTGGAGCCAGTGTCCTCTCATGTACTCGCTTCAATCAGCTAGTACCGGACCCGCTCAGGTGTCTTCGCTTGCTCGCCCTTCCACTCCACGGACTGGATACGTGCGATTTTTCCTCAGGTGAGCCTTCCTCTCTGAAGCCCTGAGTTCCTCCAGCACTGTTGACGCTGGCGCCAGTGTCTATTGCCTGTGCGTCGGCTAGGTGCCTCCTGTGCATGGTTTCTCCCCTGAGTAACCCCCACATGTGTATTTCCACTGTACGCCTCCTTGAGCATGTGTCTTTCCCTCGGCAAGCCACCTTGCCACTCCTGGAGTTGAAAGTTGCCACCCCTCGGGTTGGTCACTCCGGTGTTCTTCCATATGAAGCCCCTCCGGGCCATATGTGTATTCTAAGTCCTCCCTACGGGTAGGCATGCTGTGGTATATTTCCTCTGAGACATGCTTCCCAGTGTACCTTGGTATTCCTGTGCTAAGTAGGACTCCTTCGTCCGTGCCAGTGTCACGACAGGGGGATCAGACTTTCGCAGGGCACTGGAAGACAGCTGTGAAGGTGGCGTGATTACACGGGGACCCCCATTCGTCGTCATCCGACGTAACTCGGAGTGACTACGAAAGGGAACGTCTCGGTTACATATGTAACCCTCGTTCCCTGAGTAGGGAACGGAGACGTTACATCTCCCTCCCACTTCCGCTGTACCGCTGGGTAGATGCCTGTGTTCAGTCTCGGCTCCTCAGCGAAGACATGATCTGCCTTTGCCAGCATCTCTGCTTTTATACCCACGCGGTGGGGCAGAGATACGCTATGCAAATTCCGCAGACCCATGGCATTTCATCGCCATTGGCTCGTTTTATAATACACGAAGATGATTGGCTTTCTAGGCGAAACCCCCATTGGTCGTCATCCGACGTAACGGAACGAGGGTTACATACGTAACCGAGACGTTTTATTTTCCTCATCAAAATCGAATATATTTATCAGTGGTTGTATATCAAGCAGGGACACGTTTGTGTGCAGTTTGTTTTGTGATTTCACCGAAAGGAATAGAGAAGAGAGTCTCCACAACCGATTGAAGCGCGAGCCACAAGAGATACTGTATCCGTGCCACTGATCACAGTGGCAACGAGCACTTGATTTCATAAACAACACATTTCAGCATTAGATTGCCTCTTATTTAACAAACGAACGAAAAGAATGCTCAGCTAGTTAACTGGAGATGTTTTATTTAGGCTATTTGTACATCTGTGCTGCGAGAAGTGGTTTTGAAAAGTGGTGGGGGCAATATCGACCATGGCAAAAATTGATGGGGACATGTCCCACCCGCAAATTACGCCTATGGATATACTGACATAAAGTTGGCTTGACATTGGACATTTGACATTGGCGCGTAGGGACCATCTCTAAAGTTACATACGACATTACACACGTTTCTAACTTCAATAGCAAACTTCAATTTATTTGAATACATATCAAAAATATAAAAGGTCTGACACCTACCACTTTTCTGTAAGTCATTATCTCCCAATGCTATTGAAGTTAGAAACGTGTGTACCAATGTATATGTAACTTTAGAGACGGTCCCTAAATTTGCGAATGTCCAATGTCAAGCCAACTTTATGCCAGTATATCACTGGGAAACGCGTAGTGTGAAACTTTGCGTGTTAAGTTCATATTCTGAGTCCATTTGCTTGCCTATAGCCATATAGTAGCCTACAGCCTTCTCAACAAGGTGCGAGTTTGGTCTTTTATATCACTGTATTAGTTAAGCTATGTTATGCGTTTTATATGTCCAGCAATCCTGAAGTATTGAGGGAAACCCTAGTACTGCAGCACATTGCTGCGATTTAAAGTTACGGCAACTAAACAACCTAGAGAAATATGTCCTGCCTACCATTTGATCTGTACATAAGCATCAGGGGAATAACATTATAATCTCGTTCACGGTAAAGAAAGATGCATGTAGGCTACACAGGGACCATGAAGACAGTAAATTAAACATAAAAACAGCCCTCATAATAATCACAAATACACTTACATTTCTATAAATATGTCTTTATGAATCAATGGCTTGCTCTAACTGTTGTTCGGTCTTCGTCAACAACACACGCTTGCACCCCCTGCTGGTGATGTCGACTAACAGCAGATGGAGATTATGATCGGTAATCTACTGCTTTTCCTGCAGTTCCTGGATGTCAATGTTGAATTTACTGTCCAATTTGAACTACTGAATTTGTGGAAGCGAATTTGTAAAGCAAAAAAACTAAAATAACGACTTTATTTCAACTATTCATTTCCTTCTCTGTGTGCCTGTGGGCCTAGAATACATGTATGCATACAAATAATAATATTGATTACTTACCAGATGAGAAAGTTCCAGGTCGGCAGAAAAGACAGACACGATGTACTGACGTGACAGTCACAGAAAAACTCGATCAAAATGCGCTCTCATGCGCCCACTGACAGAAATTAAGACTGTCAATGGTCACCCAGTCCTGAAAATGTTTTATGTAGCCTAAAAATAACATTAGTAGGCTATAGCAAATTTACCTGCGGAATTGTGTTGGTTTTTTTTCGCGGACAAATTTGCACTGCTGTATTTAGATTTACAGTAACTGATAATTTCCCAGAATGCATTGAAAATCTACAGTAACATACTGTCAACTGTGTGCACAGTTTATAACTGTTGAAAATACAAAATAATACTGTGAAAACAACTGAATCTACTGTAACTTACTGTACATAGGTTATACAGTAAGAAACTGTTGAGAAAAACAGTATAATCCTGTGAAAACAACAGATCATTTACAGTGCATGGTGTTAATAAGTGTTAAACCCATTCACAACATTAGAGCAAATGTTTAAAAAAAAAAAAAGTTTTTTGATGATTTACTGAAAATTTTAACTGTTTAACTTTTATGCTAGACCTGACGGTAGAGATTAAGAAGAGTGAAGAACTGGATGAAGCAGAGGAGGAACATTGTGTCAAAAATGAAGAAAAATCTTTGAGTTGCTCACAGACTGGAAGTAAATTTGTGCTGAGAAGAGCCATCAAAAATTTCACTTGCCCGCAGTGTGGAAAAAGCTTCCCATACAAACAAAGTCTTAAAGATCACATGAAAATCCACACTGGAGAGAAGCCGCACACATGTAAACAGTGCGGGAAGAGTTTCACACTAAAAGAACAGCTTAAGAGACACATGAAGATCCACACTGGAGAGAAACCACACACATGTGATCAGTGTGGGAAGAGTTTTTCACAAGGATACCTTAAATTTCACATGAAAATCCACACTGGAGAGAAGCTGCACACATGTGATCAGTGCGGGAAGAGTTTCACACTAAAAGAACAGCTTAAGAAACACATGAAGATCCACACTGGAGAGAAACCGCACACATGTGATCAGTGTGGGAAGAGTTTTACACTAAAAGAACACCTTAAGATACACATGAAAATCCACACTAGAGGGAAGCCGCACACATGTGATCAGTGCGGGAAGAGATTCACACTACAAAAAAACCTTAATAATCACATGAAAATCCACACTGGAGAGAAGCCGCACACATGTGATCAGTGCGAGAAGAGTTTCATATATAAACAAGGTCTCAAATTTCACATGACAGTTCATAGTGGAGAGAAGCCGCACACATGTGATCAATGTGGGAAAAGTTTTGCCCTAAAATATCTCCTAAAAAGACACAAGAAAATCCACACTGGAGAGAAGCCGCACACATGTGACCAGTGTGGGAAGAGTTTCACAATAAAAGCAAACCTTATGTTTCACATGAAAATCCACATTGGAGAGAAGCCGCACACATGTGATCAGTGTAGGAAGAGTTTCACACTAAAAGGAGCCCTTAATACTCACATGAAAATCCACACCGGAGAGAAGCCGTACACATGTGATCAGTGTGGGAACAGTTTTGCACTTAAAGGAACCCTTAATAATCACATGAAAATCCACACCGGGGAGAAGCCATACACATGTGATCAGTGTGGGAAGAGTTTTACACACAAAAATACCCTTAATAATCACATGAAAATCCACACTGGAGAGAAGCCGCACACATGTGATCAGTGTGGGAAGCATTTTAGAATGGCAAGTTCTTTGAGGGTACATCTGCATTCTCATTCTGGAGAAAAACCATTTAACTGTAATCAGTGCGGTAAAAATTTTGCTTGGGCAGATTCCCTGAAGAAGCACATGAACATTCATTCAGAGATGAAGCTTCACTTGTGTTTGTGTGGAAAGGGATTTTCATGGCTAAATGGTTTAAAATTACACCAGAAAAGACACAGCTGTGTGAAGAATCATGTGTGCTATGTTTGTGGAAAAGTATATTTTACAGAGGCTGAACTGAAGCAGCACCAGAAAAAAAGCTGCACACAATAAAGACTCCTTAAGGATCACATGAAAAATTATTATACATTATTATGATTTTTGTATTGTCCTTCTTTTCAAATTTCTTATAATGTATGTGTGACTTTTTTATTTTACTGTCCTTTATATATATAAAAAAAAGTTTTTCACATGTACAAAATGTTTGTGTGCTCAGTGGAAGCTGACATTTCTCTGAGATTTTTTTATTAAATTGTTCTTCATTGTTAAGAATATATATCTAGTTACATTTTTTATGTATTTACTAGGGGTGGCACGGTTCACAAAACCCACGGTTCGGTTCGTATCACGGTTTTAGGGTCACGGTTTTCGGTTCTGTACGGTTCTTGTTGTTATTTTTTCTTTTAATCTTTAACACTCCAGAAATGTACTTCAGCATATGATATAGGCTATAGCTTAATTATCTACAATTCAGGATACAGTATTAAAAAAAATGTATATCATGTAATCATGCACAAACTGAATTTGACTTGACTTTAAGCACATTATTGAGACCATCTCTGAGGAAAGCTAGGTGACATTTTGATACAGCAAGAAAGACATTGATGAAATGCTTTTGTTTATTTGGCAAAAAAGGAGAATGTGTATTGCTATCTCTACAGGGACTTATAAACATTTTTAGCACACAAAGATTAAAATTAACTTGCATTTATCAAACTGTCAATTTCAGTGTAGCTCTTACAAAATGTTTATCTTTTAATAGAAAAAGAGAGGAACTCTTAAAGCACTATGTTTTAAAGAAGTCAAAATATGTTACACATAATTGCCTATAATGAGGCTATAACAGTAGCAAAGGCATAACCATAAAGTGAAACATAAGTTCAACCTCAACACAAACAGCATCAACAATGCTTCTATTCCCTGAGAGTGAGGATACATTTTTTTTCACTTGAAATTAAAGTGCAGTATTTGGAAACATATGACTCGAGTTCTTATCTAAACTTGGTGTCACTGTATACATTTAAATATCATAGGTAACTTGAAATCCAAAATGTTCCCACACGGACTTATACGACGCTGGCTCATCCTCCAACTCCAGTGAGCCTTCCTTTTCTCTCCCACTTGCCATTTCTATACGTGACGAGACCTGCAGTAGGCTTGTTCGACTTGAACCGGCGCTGCACAGACCGAACGGTTTATGACATCAAAGTACCGCGAGAGTGATTGAAAAGCTTACGGAGCCGTTGCTCTCGCGGTACTTTGATGTTATTCATGATCGGTCTGTGCAGCGCCGGTTCAAGTCGAACAAGCCTCATATGCATGTCCATTATCATGTCCACACTTCTCTTATTTCGCGCGAAAAGTAAACACTGTCTGAGGTCACGGGCACGAGGTTACACTGCGCATGCGTCGAACCGTGCGACGCACACACGCACCGAACCGAGACAAGCAAACCGAACGGTTCGGATGTTTTTTCATGTACCGTGCCACCCCTAGTACTTACCAAGTGCTATATGTAAGAGAAACGATCATGTAGCTTTGTAACTGGATGCTTCTTTGATTCTTCCCTTCTCGTGTTTCTTTGGACACCTTTTAATTCAATAAAGAGAAATATCTCATTCATTTTGAGTTTTTTTTTTTGTTTTTTTTTGTTCATAGGCTTTCCTTTGTCCTCTGTGCTCCCAGGGATGGAGTCAACACCATTTTGTGTGTCTGGGCCACACTCTTCATCTACAAAAGCCATGTCTGAACTTTCTTTCCACCAATGTGATCCCTGTGCATGTATCCAGACTGTGACTGTTCTTGAACTGTTCCATGCATTTCCCCAGCAGAAAATATGGAAAAAGAATGAAAGAAATAATGTCAAACTGGTTTGTAACAAAAGTACTTAAAGTACAGATGCTGTTCTCTCTAGCAACTTAAATGTGTTCCCGGTTGCCATGGCAAATTACAACAATAACAACAATAATAAAAAAAGGTTTCATCGTCTTTCTAAAGTTCAAGTACTTTATTTATACATTTTTATAAAAGCTATTAATTCGTTGTAATGTGTAAGACTCACCTCTGAAAAATAAATTGCTGTCAGATGAGATGGTGTAGCCAGGCTGTTTTTCATTATTCCAACGTTATCTTCATAACTTGCTACGAAACAAAAAGTTTAACACCTTAACTTTAAATTAACTTTCCTCTCTTGTCAACATTATAGCTTACTGTGCGCGCGGTAAACGAAAACAGAACATCTGATCATTCATTCATTATACAGGTACATTTGTAAATATAATTCTTTTAGAACATCAAATTGGTTGCTTATTATATTCCGTAAAAGAATGTTAAGTGTTTTTTTCCTCATTTACAGTAACCTAGTTGTACCAAATGTAATTTATCCACTTTTGTCCATACAGTTTTGTTTAATCCAAATTGTACTTAAGTTTAAAAGCAACACATTCATGCTTCTGTGTGGTCTTAAATTATTTGGCTTATTTAAATGAACAAGAATTTAAGAACAATCACACCAGGATATATTTGTAAAAAAAAAAAAAAGTGTTAGCCCACAGATACATTTATTAGGGTTTATTTAATTTATTGCAATCAACAAATGATAACAATTAGTAAAATACACAGTTTTAAAGCTTCGCAAGGTGCAATTTATACGACGAGTTGAAGTTTTCTGTACTTTATATAGGCCTAAACGAAGTGAATGCCTGCAATCATTCAGTCATTGACGAATGCACAAAACGTGCAAATTGATAAAAACATTATGAACTTTACGAAACGATACACAATTATAGTTTAAGTTCGTGCTGAAACTATATTTACCTTTTTTTTAAAATAACCTATTAAACCTGCTGAGAAACGAGGAGTGAACCGCTGAGTGAACTAAAATGAGCGAGCAGTTCCACGCGCATGCCCGGGAAACTCATGAATATTAATGTTGGCTCCGCCCACTGCCTCTACAGATGCACAAGTCAGTTTTGCTCCACATTTAACGAGATATATGGTGCAAAAGGGAGAGTGCGCGAAACTTGTCACTTGAAAGCGAAAAACAGTGTTTGAGATTCGTCGCAGCAGATTCAAGCAGCTGTAGTTATGTACTTGTGTTTGTGCTAGAAAAATATACAAGATATTTGTGAGAAAATATTCTACAAGTGTGCAACTCTCATTGGATGAATTCACATACTGATTTGCGGATGAGCAAAATTTCTCCGTGACTTCACATTTTTTGATGCAGGTGTTTAAATGCGTTTTGCACCATATTCACTGCAGCAATTGTAGCAAAAATGTGAGCGCACGAGTTTATTAATTTGTGATGTGTAGAATAGGATTTGTGCACCTGCAATGAAGAATTTGAGAAGGTGTAACTGTTGTGTTGTGTTTGTGGGAGAGAAAAAAGTCTACAAGTTTGCAACTCTTAATGCATTTCTCTCTGTGACTTCAAATTTAATGATACACATGTGTGGCTATTCTCTACAACTACAAATTTCACTGTCACAGGCGTTCAGTAGTTTTGCACCAAAAATACCTTCATAGTCCCACTCCATATTTTGGAGAGAGCCTCTAACATTATCAGGAATGAAGGCAGATCAGTCAGGGCAGTGGCGAGAGAGTTTGCCATCTGTCACACCACATTGTACAGGTTCCACAAAAAGAGAGAGAGACTGCAAGCAGAGGGTGATGATAAGTTACCAGGTGTTGGCTACTGGAGCAGCAGGAGAGTGTTTACAGATGAACAGGAGAAGAGTGTCGGGCAGTATGTAAAAAAGGCAGCTGACCTATTTTGGGTTATGTCCCAAAGAGGTAAGGGATGAGGGGAAGACATGTTTTATTAAGGGACATATTAATATGAGAGAGAAGTTTGAAAACATAGGGAGGGAGAGGATAGAATTAGGCCTAAAGATAATATGATGGATGGTATTTAAATTTGTAACACTTTTATTTCAGGTTAGGAGGTTTGCATATCAGCTGGCCACTCACTATGGGTGCAAATTTCCTGAGCAGTGGAGAGAGACGAGTATGGCTGGGGAAGATTGGTTTTCAGGATTTATGAAAAGGAACTCCAGTCTATTTATTAGACGTCCACAAGCCACAAGCCTGTCAAGAGCATCCAGCTTCAACCGGGTGAATGTAGGAAAATTCTTTGACAATCTCAGCAAAGTTCTTGAGAATCACAAGTTCTCTCCTCAGAACATTTGGAATGTCGATGAGACGGGCATTACAACAGTCCAGACACCCGACAGGATTGTGGCCAGACGTGGGGAGAAGCAGGTAGGGGCTCTTACCTCAGCTGAGCGGGGCACACTGGTCACAATGGCTTGTGCAGGGAATGCAATTGGCAATACCATACCACCAATGTTTATTTTCCCACAGGTCCATTTCAAGCCCCACTTTGTCCGAGATGGACCGACTTGCTGTATAGGGACAGCCAATTGCACTGGATGGATGCAAGAGGCTGACTTTATTGTGTATTTAAAACACTTCCAGCTGCACACCCATAGCTCCCCAGAGTCTAAAGTCCTGCTTATTTTGGACAATCACCCCTCACACCTTTCCATCAAGGGTGTCAACTTCTGCCGCAGCAGTGGCATTGTGCTCCTGTCATTGCCTCCCCATTGCTCCCATAAATTGCAGCCTCTTGACAGGACTGTCTACGGGCCTTTAAAAAAGGCAGTAAATTCAGCCTGCAACTCCTGGATGAAAAGTCATCCTGGCATGACAATGACCATATATGACATCCCAAGCATTGTCAAGGAGTCTCTCCCTGTTTCCGCGACACCATCAAACATGCAGGAGGGATTCCGCTGCACAGGGATCTGGCCATTCAAAAGAGACATTTTTAAAGACACTGAATTTTCCCCTTCTCTGGTCACTGATCGGCCTCTACTCCCTACCTCTGGGTCTCCTTTAGCTGCACCTGCGGCCCCCACGTCACCACCAATAGCCTCACCTGTTGCCACAGCCTCTGCATCTCCACCTGCTCATGCACCTCTTTCAGCAGCTCCTGCGGCCTCCTCCTGTCCTGCAACAGCCTCACCTGCTCCTGTGGCCTCCATGTCTCATCCGCCAGCCTCACCTGAAGCCTCCACATCTCATTCGCCAGCCTCACCTGAAGCCTCCACGTCTCTTCCACCAGCCTTACCTGCTTACTTTTCTCCAGAGACTATCCGGCCACATCCCAAAGCAGGGCCCAGAAAAAATACCACCAAAGGCAGAAAATGGCGCTCCACTGCCATTCTGACTGACACGCCAGAAAAGAGAAAAAAAGCAAAAAAAAAGAATTGGAGAGAAAAAAGTTACAAAAACAGTTGCGAAAAAAGGGGGAAAGAAGAGCAAAAAACTGAAGAACGTAATGCTTGAATCAGACGAATTCTGTATCGTTTGTTTCGAGAGTTATTCAAGGTCGAGGGAAGTCTGGTTACAGTGCTGGAGCTGTAAATCATGGGCACACCAGGATTGCACCCCTGGAGGTGATGTGTACAGATGTCACAACTGTGACTCTGACTGAAACCAGAGTATTATATTTTGCTAACACTGACATTGTAATGTATTTGTAACATGTTGCAACCGCAGTGTTTCCCCTATATGTATTCAGCAGCGGCGCAGCACCGCCGCTGGATTTTCAGCGCCGCTGCAAAATCTTTCCATGATCAGCAATATCATGACATTCACTTCATTCACTTATACACCTAAAAACACAGACATGGCGACCGGCAGCGCTGCTAATGCGGTGGCTCTGAATCCACTTGTTGACAAGAACGGAGGAAATAGCCACATATGGAAATATTTTCGATTAGGCTAATGTTGCGTTGCCATAAGGGGCCGTTCGTTATTTCAAATGCGGCATGCGCGCTCATAATAGAAGTGACGCAGCGGCGGCGGCGCGCTCGTTTTTCCAAGAGCGCCTCTGTTCAAGGTTGCATAGCAACGAGAGACTCCACGAGAGAGCGAGCGCTTGTGGAAAGGAGAAAGCGGTACGAACTCTTCCATGAGGGCGAGGAAGTATCACCGACTGCTCATAATCCTGATAGTTAAATCTTATTTAATTTTTCAGATGAGTCTACTAAACTGGTTGGTGAAGAGAAAGACAGATGAGGACAATGGAAGAGCTGAGGTTAGCAGGCGCGTGCAGAGAGAGGGGGTTGTCGGGGCTTCAGTGTCACACGAACCTTCAGATATCATTAATATGATATGTGATGCTCTTTTTTTTAAAGATTCTTTGATTAATAAAAAAAAAACATCATGTAATAATATTTCACAATATTAGGCTACTGTTTTTTCTGTATTTTTGATTAAATAAATGCAGGCTAGATGAGCATAAGACTTAACAAAAACATAAAATAGTATCACTCTCACTCACACACATACTTTTTTATTTTATTTTTATACATATTGCCCCTTTCTTACATTTGAGCCCCTGTCCCTGATGAACTCACTGCATGTCCCTGGAGGGTAGTGAAGTAAAAAAAGGCTATGTAAGCTAGTCACCTTTTAAACTAATTAAAAGTTTAATTTGGATTTTAATGTTCAAAATGTCTACAGGATAAAGTAAATGAAAGTACTGGTTACATGATGTATCTAAGTGTTAAAGTGTGTTACAGAAAAAAAGATCAGTAGTGCAGGTGAGGGAGGAAAGAGACCTCGAGGGAGAGACTCCAAGAGAGCAAGAGATAGAGGCTGTATTGTTAGGACATGAGCGAGATGACCAGATGAGAGGACAAGACCAAGGAGAGAGTACAAGAGAGCAGGAGAGAGATGTTGTAGTGGTAGGACATGAGCGAGAGGAGGTGCAAGGAGATGACCGAGGAGAGGTCCAAGGAGAACGACCAGGGACATCAACAACTACAGGACGACATAGGCGGTCTGGATGGGACCCTATCTGGGTTGATATCTCCAGATTCAAGCCTTGGTTGTACCACGTACAAAGCCATGGTGATTATTTAACATAACCTGAATTATCCACCATATTTGTACTTTTGAGAGAAAATATAATTAATCTTTTGTTGCCTGTAGGAATGTTCTGTCGCTTGTGCCGGCAGCACAAGAAGGCACCCAAAAGAGGTGTGGGAAAGAGGCCGTTTATCGAAATTGGGTGCCAGCTTTATCGAGTTGACTACCTGGACAAGCACCTCAACACTCAACACCACCAGGAGAGTGTAAAATCTCACTCCTCACTGATACAAGGTAAGATCCTGTGTACAGTAAATGGCCTGTTGGCATATTAAAGCTAGTTAACAATAAATTTATTTTTAAACATTTATGCACTGGGTTTGTCAATATACATTTTTGTTTGGTTGTATAGTTTAGTGGTTGCTTAATAGTTTAAAATTGATTCTGAATGATATTGCAGATACATAAAACTTCCCACAGGAACAAACTCAGTACTGAACCCGTGGTGGTGCTTGAGCATGAGGCTGTAATAGGGGGCTTTAAGTGTCTCTATCACACCATCAAACGAGAGCAGGCACATAGCACCAATTATCCTGCTTTGTTGGAATTTGCAGAGATATTGGGGTGTGATTATTTCAAAAAGCTCAAGGTAAAACATACATTTTGGCACTATATTCAACATTTAACATACATTTTTTTATATATATTAATATTTGATTTTAACTTCTTCAGATTGGGAAAACAACTAACTATACATCACATAGAATTATAGATGATATGTTAGACGTCATAAACAGAGTGGTGGAGGAACCAATCCTCAACGATATCAATCAATCTGTAGCAATCGGATTGGAAGTTGACGAAACCACTGACATTTCAGTCAGTTGACAGTTAGATCTACATGTGAGGCAAGTATGAGTAAAATTTTGCAAATATATGAAACGCTACCACTTCATTTTTTTGTTTACATCAAGATTTCCTGTCTTCATCAGATACACAGATGTAGAGGGGCAGGTCTTCAGTCAATTTCTTGACATGATTTGTGTCCCTGATGGCAAAGCAAAAACCATAGTGGCAGCCATCAAAGGTGTCCTTTTAAAAAAAGGAATTCCCACCACAAAATTGTATGGGTTGGGAACAGATGGAGCTGCTGTCATGACTGGTATGCACACATGTTCAAAGGCGGTTTCAGTGTGAGTTAACAGATATTGTCGTGTATAACTAATGGTGTCTCCAAACAGGGAAAGTGAATGGTGTAGCCAAGCAACTTGAGGATGCCTTCCCCTGGCTGGTGTCTGTTGCCTGTGCTGCCCATCGGCTTGCCCTGTCATGCAAGGATGCGTCAACATCGGTACCCTACATGGGAACATTTAGGGACCACCTGCAGAAGCTCCACCTGTATTTTCGCAACAGCGCCAATAGGACTGCTGCTCTGAAGATGGCAGGGCAGACCTTGGGCATTGATGATTTGAAAGTCAAGGCAAGTTTTGCTGAAAGTAAAACAATACTTACATCACCAATTGTAGGTTGATTTGGATAAGAGCATCTGCTAAATTAAATTGTAACACAATTTATGACTTGCACCTTCTGGGCCTGCTCATGTTTTTATCTTTTTACTCATTAAATATTGTTTAGGAGGTGAAGGACACACGCTGGCTGTCGCAAGACGCAGCTATTAAAAACCTCCAGCGCAACCTCTGTGCAGTCCTGGCAGCCTTGGCTGAAGAGTCAGAGGTCAACAGGTGCCCATCAGCCAAGGGGCTGTATTCCTTCCTGGCAACATACAGGTTTGTGGCAGCAGTTTACCTGCAAGCAGATGTGCTGCCACACCTAAGCTGCCTGTCCAAATTGTTCCAAAAGGAAAAAGTAAATTTTCTGACACTGAAATACCAGGTAAGAATTTATTTGAATAGCATATTTCAGAAGCTCTCTGCAGCATTTACCACATTTAATCCCTGTCTTTTTATTAGGTTCCTGTGACAGTGGCTGCTCTGAGGAAGATTAAAGAGGATGGAGACAATCAACCTCCTGGGTCATTCCTGTCCCAGCTAAATCAAGACCTGGATGATCCAGCAAGACTGTCTGCCTTCAGCATTGTCCACGAGGAGGAGAGGGACCGGAGATGGAGAGGACTCGAAGAAATGTCCAGCAGAGAACAGCTCTGGTCCAGATTCAGGAGCCAGGTAAGTGTTTGAAATGCTCTGGTGTTGTTGCACAGTTGTTGTTGAGTTTGGAGAAAAGGGAGATGGGAGTAAAGGCGGGTGTACACGGTGCGAGTTCGGACACTCGGAAGGTCGTGAGATATTGCAGTCAGTTAACTTGATAATCACGTAAAATCACGTCAGAGTGTGTGTGTGTGAGTGAGACAGTGTATGCGCATGCTGTATGGTTGCTGCCACTGAACATAATTTGCCATTTAGTCCAAATAGAAGCAATTTTTCACCATGATCACTGATTGCCTCTCTAAGACAAACAAATGAGCTTACTTTTGTTTGTCATCTTTAGGTAATGGAACCATATCTGGATGCCTTGATTGATAGCCTGGAGCGGCGCTTTTCTAACTTGGACCTATTGAGCGCTTTTCATGTTCTTGGGCCTCAGGCAGCCAGAGGGGAAGAAGCTGAAAATGTCTCAAACCTGACCTTGCTCTCTGAGAAATTTAAGATAAGCAACCACCAGGTGCTGCAAGAATGGGCTTCTTTCAGGCAACACATCCTGTGTGGAGCATTCCAAGTATGTACATAAAAGTGACCTTTCTGACAAACATGTAGCGCAAGTTGTGAAGGTTAATAAGTGTGTTATGTAATTTGTATGCAAAATTCTTCCAGGACATGGACCAGCAAAAAATTATGGAGAAGCTTGCGGCACAAATTGATGAGTGGGGACAGCTCTACCCTGGCTTAAGTAAACTGGCTGCCATCGCCCTCAGCATACCAATCTCCAGTGTGAACTGTGAGCGTGACTTTTCCACACTGAATAGGGTGATTTTAATCAGATCCATTATTCATTCATTAAGACATATTGACGTGATATCTGTATACCTACAGCTTCAGCCACACTGAAATCTTTTCATGTAGTGTTTGTATTTGCTTTATTTCTAGGTGAAGACAGACCTGAGGAATAGGCTACAAGGACAGCATTTGGCCACATGCATGCGTGTCAGCATTAATGGCCCCCCAACAATAGCATTCAATTACCAAAGAGCCTTAGAGATCTTTTATGAAAAGCCCAGAAAAATTAAGTGCTCACAGATTGGGTGTGGCCTTTGCCATTAAGAAAGAAAAAATAAATACATTTTGAAATAATCTTTTTCTGGGTTGTGACGTTTAATTTTTCCCCTATCAATTTCTACCCTATAGCTGAAAATTAACAATAAAAACATGAATAATTCTGTCAAAAATCATAAAATTTAGTTTTCTGTTTGTGACCAGTTCAAGGTGCTGCAATAATCTTGCCAGAAGTCATGGTTGAAGGGGTTATTGTAAAAAAAAAAATGTCCCGGAGGTGCAATCCAAACCACAAACACCCCCGCCTCGCCCCGCCCACCGCGGCTTGGCAACAACCTCCGGCACGTAACAGCACCGCTGCTGAAAAAAATTCTAGGGGAAAAACTGAACCATCCCCAAACAATGTTGCAAATGTCCCCGGGCCCGGGGTCAGTTGCAACATCTGACTCCTTACATTCAAATGCAAATTGTGAAAAATGTAAATTCTGTAATTATCTGGTTTAGACTATTAACATACAGATGTAAGTTTATTGTATAAACAATTGGTTTGTCTAATCCAAACCATCTCTGAGTAACAGAGCCAAATGCAAAAAGTGTTGCAACTGTCCCCGGTCTCCCCTACTATGTAATGATTGTACGGTACAATTAAATACAATCGTTGCTGAGACTGCAGTCTGAACGCACTTTACCTCAGAGCGTACGTTAACTCAGTGATTGACAACCCCCGGTCCGTGGACCCGTTAGTACCGGGCCTTGAAATATTCCCAGAATAATGTTTTTTTTATAATAATAATTGTATTTTTTAAATGCTTTTTAAAGTGTTATGACATGTCATGTTATTTAATCCACAACATAAACAATAAATAGATTAAAATGTGTTTCTTTGAGCGCGTTGCGATTGCTTAGCAACGCGTCGTATCTGAACGGACTGCAAAAAAAGTGCGGTGCACCTGAAGTGACAGAAGTAAGTAGAGAGATGTGATCAGACAAACTTCAATGGCTAATTTCATTGCGGACAGTTCCGGTAAAAGGAAAGGCGATGACCAACTCGAAAATAGAGAGAGAGAGAGAAAAAAAAGTCAAGATTCAATCGTAAATGCGACAGGTAAATTAGGTATGGATTTACGACAACAGGTGATTCCGTGGCACCAAATCCGTTGTGTGTTATTTGTGGTGAAAAACTGCAATGAAGCCGTCAAAACTGGTATTTTTTGTTAAAGGTTAAAGCTTAATCTCTAATTTTATACTTTTAAAAATTATTGGCTGAAATCACTGTGTGTTTGCTTTTGTATTCGGAAAATGTCTGACTGTTGAAACTGGCTCTTATTTTCATACAATTAGCCTTTGTTGTCACCTGTTGGTGAGTGAAAACACTAAGTTGCTGTTGAAGTGATTGTCTTTAGTGGTTCTGGAGAGATTTGACAGGTGAAATGGACTGGTATTTTCATACAATTTGCCATTACTGCCACCTGCTAGTGAGTGTGTGAGTTGCTTTTGAAGTAGACCTAATTGTATGGGAGAAAAGGGAAACATTTTGTGAACCGGTCTGAAAGTTTAAAAAGATTGGTATATTCATACAAGTAGTCTTTGTTGCCACCTAGTTCATTATATGCAAATAAATGATAGGATGTTACTGTTTTACACAGTGATATGTTCCGAATCCAAACAATGCATCTTAAAATTGAGGCATTAAAATTGACAACTGGTCCCCGGAATTTTTTTTTTTATGAATATGCTGGTCCCTGGCAGGGCCGGCTCTAGCCCTTTGGTTGCCCTAGGCGAGATTGATTTTTGCGCCCTACCCCCCCGCCCTACTCAAAAATGAGTATTTATTTAACTAAACAAAAATGCTCTTATAGTCACTCCAAAACTTCAACAAGCAAATTCTGACTTGAACTGTAATAAATTGTTTATACAAATGCTACAAAGAACGTTCTAGGATATTTAAATCATCCTACATAGTTGCATTGTACAAATACATTTTATCTGACCATGTAACTTGTAGTAGATGAATGACAATTACTACCACCACTACTATTATTACTAATCTATTAGGCTGCTACAAGGCTAGGGGGGTTTGGGGACATGCTCCCCCGTAAGAAAATATTGTGCATTTTAATGTTAAATTTATCAATCTGGTGCACTTTGAGAGTTCAAAATTAAAAGCTCCAACCCATATTCAGTGTTCAAATTAAACAAAGAAAAATTCAAACCTCTTTTAGTTAGTGTCTGTCTACATTACATAATAATAGTTATAATATTAATCCCATGATAATATTGTAAAATAATGCACTGAAAAATAAAGAAAACTTTCATAAGTTTTGTACCCTACACAGTTTTGTTCCAACCCTGCTGCAACACACACACACCTGCCGTTTTCAAATAAGCCTGAAGGACTTGATTAACTGATCAGGTGTGTTTAATTAGGGTTGAAGCTAAACTCTGCAGGGCTGTGGCCCTCTAGGAACTGAGTTTGACACCCTTGCATTAGAGGGTTGTGGTTTAAAAATAAACATTCTGACATAAATAGCCTACTCTGTCAGCTAAACCAGAGAGTATAGAAGAATATACGTTCTTTGGCTAAACATTAAGTCAGCTACACTGTTTACTTCTGAATATTATATTTTATTCACGGCCATCATTTGTAGTAGCCTATTCACAAATTCTGAGTTTTTTCGGAGTTCACTGTGTCGCTGCTCCCTAAAATCGTCGCACTTATTCATTTGTGGATGTTAACTGAATCTGTAAGTCAGCTACGCTGTTTACTTCTGAATATTATATTTAATTCTGGTGCGCTTAACGTTATCGCTACTGTTTAATAGTAGCCTATGCTTCACCAACTAAACTTATCCTATTCAATGCGTTCGCAGTCTCTTTCACGGCCATCATTTGTAGTAGCCTATTCACAAACTGCTTGCTCAAGCGTAGCGTTTTCTCGGAGTTCACTGTGTAGCTGCTCCCTTAGTCGTGTAGTTCAATTTTCCATATTTAATGTATGTCATTATGTCAGTATAAGTATTTTATTTCTACCATGCACAAATAAAAATGTCACTTAATTTTTGCTGTTTAATTGTAACAATAGCACTCAAACACACCAAACCAACAATTACTAAAAACACACACACAAAAACTGATTTTGCACGGGCACTTTGCACTAGTATACATTAACGACGATATGAGAGAAATAAATGTAAATTTAATATAAAACGTAAATGGCGCTCTGTGGTGCCAGGCAGGGTTTTGAACAAGGTCCTCAGCCGTAGTTGGGAGCCGCGGACAGACGCCGAATGGCGCCGCCGGTGTGTGTACACTCATAGAGAATAATGTGGAATAATGTCATGGAGTTCTTTCATGAAGTTGTGTGAACAACGCATCCTTATAGAACCGAACATAAGCATTTTGGTCAGAGCGATTAATCTGTTTATGTGTCTGTTTATTGCAAAAAACGGCAAACGCAACATAGTTTAATGTGATCACGGTTACTTATGAGCGTAATGGCATTAGTTTTATCGAAGTATTGCGTTTACATAAGGAAAAGCTTTTTCGAAATATTGCGTTATGAGGGTGCATGTAAACGTATGCACAAAAGTGATTGAACTAATACCTCTGAAGACTCAACGCTGAGGCGAAGTGACATCATATAGATAGACGCCCTATCGACCGCTACTGCCTATTGGCGCGGACGAGCCGTGGGGCCGCCACCTTAAATCGGTCACCCGCTTCGCTCAGTGTAATCTGTTTGGCAGGTGCAATGAGCTGTCAGCGCATTTAATTAATCATATCTCACTGAATACCGAACTGATTTTCACGCGGGTTTTTTTGATGCAAAGGTCATACATGTAGCTACGATACAGGACACATTGAATATTTTATTCACAAAATACAACCAATAGTACGGTAATGTTAAATGTTAAATCTTACTTGTGAAAAGTAATCCCCGAGTGATGGTCCGCCGATTTGAGCAGGAATATTTATATATATAATATTTATAGCATTTCTTGCGTCAAAGCGGCCAATAGGGCATCTAGTCTCTATATGATGTCTATGGTGACGTCGTCCTCGTCTTCTTCTTCTCTTCTGTTGACAGACCAGTTTTAGGTGCATCACCGCTACCCACTGAAAAAAAAGGAAGTTTATTAACCTAATTATTTTATTAACTCCATCTGTATAAGTCTCAACCCAAAAGTAACACCAAGCGCATTTATTTTGTTTTTCATTTCTGGACTGTGAACAACAGATTCGTTTGTCTTTATCAATTTCAGTTTCGTTTATATATATATATATATATATATATATATATATATATATATATATATATATATATATATATATATATATATTTGTATTGCTTAAACTGTCGAAGCTAGTGACCATTTTTCGCACCGCTTTCTGGAAAACCAATACATTTTAAGCGCAAGAGCTTGGTTAAACAAGGAGTGCCAAGCACCAAATTCAGGGACAAGTGTGTTGAAAACAAATCAGGTTCGAATATTAAGGCGGAACGGAAAATCCTCCATTGCTTTTAGGAGATTACTGAATGTAGCCTACTACTCTTAAAGCTCTAAACAAAAATAAAGTACAGTTTGACACATTGATTGTATAGTGGATTTAAACTAATATAAACTAAAACAAAACACACCAAATTATCCCTATTAATCTTGCAAGGAGGAAACAACATAAAATAATGTATTACACAGATTTTCTACAGTTAATTACCTTTCCATTTTATGTTAAGTTATGTGTAAACAATTATGTAAGTAACTTAAGTTACAACTCAACATAAAGGAGGCAGATAAACAGCCGAAAATACCTTAATCTTATGTTCAAACATTACAAAACGTTATAACGACATAACGACGGTAACATACCTGCACTCATGAAAAAGGACAACAGTGATGAATACCTGGAAAGACGGTGTTACGACCTGTGTTTGTGTAGCTAATTATTTCTTCTATTGCTCTGTTCCTTTTCTCTCTCTCTTGTTTTTTTTTTTTTTTTTTTTTCTGATTTCTAATAGGTTGCCCAATGATTGGGGTGAACGAACGCCATTGGTTGTCCAGTCAGGGCGTGGTCTTTATAAGGACGCTGCTGGCACTCGTCTGGGAGCTCATTCTTGGTTCGGTCGCACGTGGGTTGAGAGCTCCGGAATCCCTCCTCCGGCCGATGATCAAATTGTGTATTAGAAACTTTAATTAGTTCAAGTGAACGTGCATCTTGTGATAATCTCTGAACCGTTCTCCTAATGTCTAAACCATCTTAACAGTGTGGAGCGTAGGGGTGTCCTGCCTTGTTTATTTTAATTGTTTGATCTCTGTTTTTGGGCAGGGAGTTAGGTAAGATAAATGTATTTTCTTTTGCTATTTCGAGTAAGTTATTAATTTCCCCTTTTTACTTTTTATATTCGTTTTGTTTGTTATTTTGGCTTTTTGGACACCCTGAAGATTTGCTCTTTATTTCACTTGTTATACTTTAATAAATTTCTTACTTTTGCTTCAATTTTGTGCATGAGTTTTTGATTATCGACCGGAGTGATTCGTTGCTGGGATTCCATACCACAACCCAATAATTATTTATTACGCCTCTTTAGTGATTTATATTCCCCTAGAGTCGGGGCGTAATAACGGCATCATGGTAAAGTTAGCTAGCTATTCTGGAGAGACTTTCTATAGGCTATAAAACACATAACCAGGTGGTTGACTTTATAAATACATGGCAAAATTAATCAACAACACATATTATTCAACCAAAGAAATCTAGCTTAACTTTTACATGATTTTCAAGTGAGTTAGCATGTTTAGTCCACGGACATTCACAGACACGTTACCTCAGGGAAAATCCTCCGTTGCTTTGAGGATTTCAATCCTGCGTCATTACTAGCGTTCGCTGCAGGTACAACTTTATGACAGCAGGTGGCACAGTAATCCCATTTAGTAGGATTGTGTTACACTTTCGCAAACATTATGAGATTGTTTTTGATGCAAGTAGAATCAGAAACCAATAAAAACTATAAAAAAAAAGCCATTGATAAAATAATAAATTATTTAAATCAATGAATTGGTGAAGCAACTATAAATATCAGATGAAATATCAGAGAGGCCCACTACAGATCTTGAAAGTGATATATTTGAATATTTGAAAAGTGAGCTTATTTTGCTCAATGTGTTATTGGCTCACACTTGGTAAAAACACAGCAACGCGTTTGAAAGTGTTGGATCTGAACATGAACTTTGATTTCAAGACAGCTGTTTTTAGAATGACGCATAGGCGTAATTGGCGGGTGGGACGGGTGGGACATGTCCCCACCACTTTTTGCCAGGGTCGATTGTGTCCCCACCACTTTTGGAACATCTCGCGGCACGGATGTATGTACCAATACGAATAAATAAAAAATATCCAGTTTACTCTAGTAGAAAATTCATTTCGTTCGTTTGTTAAATAAGAGGCGAGAAATGTGTTGTTTTTGAAATCAAGTGACCAAAGTGTTCGTTGCCGCTGCTATCAGTGGCGCGGATACAGTGTTCTGTTGTGACTCGCGCACAGTCTTCACACGGACGCGCGCTTCAATCCGTTGCGGAGAGACTCTTTATTCGTTACGGTGAAATCACAAAACATAATGCACAAAAAACGTGTCCCTGCTTGATATACAACCACTAATAAACGATCGGTTTTGATGAGAAAAAAAACTATACTACTTAGTGCGGATTAGAACCCAGAACCTCTGACACGCTAGGCAAAAGTTCTGCCACTGGACCATTAAAGTACCACTCATTTATAAACAAGTACTTTCTATTTTTATATCGTGTGAACTTATCCTCGATACTATTCCCTATAAAAAACAATCGGATTGCTTTGATATCGCTACTTAGATCCAACTTTGCGAACCCCAGCTACTAGCCTTTTAGCCCGCTAGCATTTCACGCGTGGCCTCGCGCCAATCGACCGTCGGATTTTACACCCGTTTCACTGAAAGGATACGGGTTATATCCAGGATTTCAGTCCTAAATTAGTAGTGATATTGGTAGTATCACTACTAATTTACTGTTCATCTGTTATAATGGCGAATATATCGGATGTGTGTCTAACGCTACCTCTGAGTGCAGGTGAGGACACATTCGAGCTGCATTCGGTGCTGTTGGAGCTGGAGTCCGTGGAGAAGCAGATCCGTGGTCTGCTAGAGAGGCAGGCCGAGCTGCGAGATCGGCGATCAGCACTTGAAACATCACGCGCCGATGCTCACAAGTCAGTGGTTAGTAACTTTTTGACTCCGACTTCGTCTACTCCGTGCGTTTCTCTGCCCAGGAGGACGCGATCATCTCTGGCTTCATTCACTCCGGCACCGACACAAAGCCATGGACCCTGGGTGATCCCTCAGCGGAAGACACGAGCCAGGACCAGACCAAGAACCTCTCAACCCCTCCCGGTCTTCGAGATCTCCACCCGGAACCGCTTCTCCCCTCTTCGCGAGTCGGAACGTGACGACGCCGTGATCATCGGCAGTTCCATCGTCCGTCATGTCCGCGCTACCTCAGGTAAGGGTAATGTGCGCACTCACTGCTTTCCTGGTGCTCGTGTTCTAGATGTCGCTGCACATGTTCCCGAGATCCTGAACGGTGACGAGCGCGTCGGAGCTGTGGTGCTGCACGCGGGAACGAACGACATCCGGCTGCGGCAGACGGAGGTTCTGAAGAAGGACTACAGGAGCCTGATCGAGACGGTACGCAGCACAGCGCCTGAGGCAACGATCATCGTGTCTGGACCGCTTCCCACGTACCGACTAGGACAAGAAAGGTTCAGTAGACTATTTGCTCTAAATGAATGGTTAATATCATGGTGTAATGAACAGAAACTGCTCTTTGTAAATAATTGGAATCTGTTCTGGGAGCGACCTAGGCTCTACCGTGCTGATGGCCTGCACCCCAGCAGAATCGGAGCGGCTGTGCTGTCGGACAACATCTCCAAGACGTTACACACCATCTGACTAGTAAGTCAAAGTCCAAATCACAATCTCTGCTGTCCCAACTTAATTGATACAAGTAGTGTAGAACATTATATAGAAACTGTGTCTATTCCTCGTCTAGTGAGGCCAAACAATAAATCTAGTTGTAATTAAACCAGAAAATCTAAATCTCAGTGAACAAAAAGAATTTCTAAAACTAGGTCTTCTAAACATTAGATCGCTCACACCTAAGGCGGTTATTGTAAATGAAATGGTCACAGATAATAATTTCGATGTTCTGTGCCTTACTGAAACCTGGCTTAAACCAAATGATTATTTCGGTCTAAATGAGTCTACTCCACCAGGATACTGTTATAAGCATGAGCCCCGTCCGATCGGTCGTGGCGGCGGTGTTGCAACAATCTATAGAGATATCCTAAATGTTACTCAGAAAACAGGTCACAGGTTTAATTCGTTCGAAGTACTTGTGCTAAATGTTACGCTCTTAGATGTAAGAAAGAAATCCCTATTATCTCTAGCCTTAGCGACCGTATATAGACCTCCAGGGCCCTATGCTGATTTCCTAAAAGAGTTTTCAGACTTTCTCTCAGATCTATTGGTCAATGCCGATAAAGCAATAATTGTTGGAGATTTTAACATACACGTAGATAACACAAATGATGCGTTAGGGGCTGCGTTTACAGATTTATTAAACTCATTTGGGGTCAAGCAAAACGTCAGTGGTCCCACTCATCGTCTAAATCATACACTAGATTTAATTATATCATATGGAACCAATCCAACCGATATAGATATTATAGCGCAAAGTGACGATCTCACTGATCATTGTATGGTAACATGCATATTACGTACTGCTGAAATTTGCCATGTTGCGCCACGTTATCGACCAGGCAGAACAATCGTTCCAACCACTATAGATAGATTCACAAATAGCTTACCTGATCTATCTCAGCTGCTCAGTGAACCCCAAAAAACAGATGATCTAGAGCAGAGATGCCCAAACTAGGGCCCGCGGGCCAAAGTTGGCCCGTGGTAACCTTTGATTTGGCCCACCATACCGTCCGGAAAGAGGGGGGAGATGGGGGGAGAGGGGGTGATACCGTCGACACAGATTATTTCATTCGTCATTTCTAATTTGACATAACATTTTTGTTTGTTTTATTGTTGAACTACAACAGAGTAAACTGAAATTAAATGTTTAAATTAAATGTAAATGAATTAGTTTTTTTCCTGTAAATGCGCATTTCAAGGTGCAGCACCGCGTGCTTTGCGACACTTGATGTCAATTAACGTCAACAAAATAAACGCAATAATGGAGAAATCAAGGCGGCACACAGACAAGAGAAATTAATAAATAAACCCATAGCAACTTTAATGTAATACTGTTTGATTTATGATGCAAAATTTACTTTTGGCCCACGGCCCTCAATCAAGTTTGATTTGTGGCCCTTCATAGGAAAAAGTTTGGGCACCCCTGATCTAGAGGAAATGACTAGCAGTTTGAGCACCATTTTCTCTAGTACATTAGATATTGTTGCACCAATTAGATTAAAAAAGGTTAGAGAGAAAACTAAAGCACCATGGTACAATAGTACTACACATGTTATCAAGAGAGAAACTCGTAACTTAGAGCGTAAATGGAAACAAACTAATTTAGAGGTCTTTAGAATCGCGTGGAAAGACAGTATGTCACGTTATAAAAAGGCTCTAAAAGCAGCGAAGGGCTGAGCATCTCCGCAAACTAATAGAAAATAACCAAAATAATCCAAGGTTTTTATTTAACACCGTGGCTAGACTAACAAATAAACAGACATCACCAGAGCAAAATATTCCGTTACAGTATAGTTGTAATGATTTTATGAATTACTTCAATGAGAAAATAGAAAGCATCCGAAATACAATTGTAAATGTACAATCCTCTATGGTGTCTTATGATTCAGCCACAATTATCGCCCCTCAAGAACAACTACACCGCTTTACAACTATAGGACAGGAAGAGCTAAATAAACTTATCTTTGCAGCGAAACCAACAACATGTTTATTAGACCCAATACCCACTAAACTACTGAAAGAAGTGTTACCTGTAGTGGAAGAGCCTCTTCTCAATATTATTAACTCGTCTTTATCTTTAGGTCATGTTCCAAAAATATTTAAGCTGGCAGTAATAAAACCTATTATTAAGAAACCGCAACTAGATCAAAATAACTTAGCAAATTACAGACCCATTTCAAATCTTCCATTTATATCTAAAATACTAGAAAAAATTGTGTCCGCTCAATTGTGCTCTTTCTTGCAAGAAAATGATACCTATGAAAAATTTCAGTCAGGATTCAGACCGCATCATAGCACAGAAACTGCGCTAGTTAAAATTACAAATGATTTACTCTTAGCTTCTGACCAAGGCTGTATCTCAATACTAGTTCTACTCGATCTTAGCGCTGCGTTCGACACTATAGATCATAAAATACTCTTGGATCGACTACAAAACTACACTGGTGTTCAGGGACAGGCATTAAGCTGGTTTAGATCGTACTTATCAGACCGTTACCATTTTGTCTGTTTAAATGGTGAAAAATCAAAGATAACGTCAGTAGACTATGGAGTGGCGCAAGGATCGGTGTTAGGCCCTCTGCTATTCTCAATATATATGCTGCCACTGGGTAATATTATAAGAAAACATGGAATTAATTTCCACTGTTATGCTGATGACACTCAATTATATATTTCATCAAGACCAGATGAAAACACTAACTTATCTAAATTGACAGAGTGTCTTAAAGATATAAAATGCTGGATGACGTGTAATTTCCTGCTATTAAATTCAGATAAAACGGAGGTATTACTTATTGGTCCAAAAAACTACCCACAAAACCTCGTACAATACAACTTTAATTTAGAAGGATGTCCAGTTACTTTATCCACTACAGTAAAAGACCTGGGTGTTATACTAGACCGCAACTTGTCTTTCGAAAATCATATTTCATATGTTACAAGAACAGCCTTTTTCCACCTTAGAAATATTGCTAAGCTACGTAACATGCTATCTGTTTCTGATGCAGAAAAGTTAGTTCATGCATTCATGACCTCAAGACTAGATTACTGTAACGCTTTATTAGCTGGTTGTCCTACATCCTCAATAAACAAGCTACAGTTAGTGCAAAATGCAGCCGCTAGAGTTCTTACTAGGTCAAGAAAATATGATCATATAACACCAATTTTATCATCTCTGCACTGGTTACCTATTAAGTTCCGTATCAATTACAAAGTACTATTACTGACCTATAAAGCCCTAAATGGTCTAGCTCCTGTATATTTAATGGACCTTCTATCGCCCTACAATCCATCGCGTTCTTTAAGATCCCTAAATTCGAGGCTTCTGGTCATTCCTAGGATATCCAGATCCACTAAAGGAGGGAGGGCGTTCTCGCATTTCGCTCCTAAACTCTGGAATAGCCTTCCTGATACTGTTCGTTGCTCAGACTCGCTCTCCCAGTTCAAAACTAGATTAAAGACGCATCTCTTCAGCCAAGCATTCACATAATGCTTGCCTCTTATACTACTGTTGAATCAGATCGAATGCATTAATATTATGAACAGCAGCTACGCTAATTAGTTCCCATCTGCTTTTCTGCTGTTATCTCGGGACGCTAGTCCCGAGGTAAATAGCGTTCTTCAGCTACAGTCTGTATCCAGCCTCTCACGGAGACTTCAGAGTCCCCAACACCTGCGATGAGACGACTCGACGCCTGTGAAGAGACGACTCAACGCCGGCGATATGTTATGCCCTAAATTAATACATGATGATTAACTAACTGTATTTTTTACGTACATTTCTGAAATGCACTTTCTGTAAAGCTGCTTTGAAACAATATGTATTGTGAAAAGCGCTATACAAATAAATTTGAATTGAATTGAATTGAATAAATACATGACCTGTTCACTTAGTTTTCACATTTTCCTGGATAAATAAAAATTACACAAGAGGGACTAAATACAATTTTGTTTTGCATTTTTACACTGTGTACCGTTTTAATTATTATAACCAAGTATACATTTCATAGTGTTTTTATGGCTTTTTGGCCTGGCCCGTATCAGATAATGACCATTGCCCTTTTCCTCGTGTCATCTTTGATGTCCATGGTCAGCAGAAAATTCTCAAAACGTTATCCATTTTTTCCATCTGATCTGATGCCAACAAAGCATGACAAATTGGGGGAAAGCAGGAAATATCTGGTCGTCACAGTATAATTGTTCTTATCATATAAACACATTTCATAGTCAAAAAGTACAAGGACGACTTGCTACTTCTGGTGATATTCTGAAGTGCGTATATGATGGACTCTTTATGAGGCCATGGGACAGGATTTATGAATGGAGGTGAAAAGACATAACTGACGGATGTTGTCCTAGCATCTTTATCTGATGGTGTTGGACAGTTTGTTTGTGTTAGTCCACCAAGGTCCAATGAAAATGGAACAAACTTCTGTACACTGTTCCTGACAGGAGGGGACCTAACATTAAACTAGGCCCTGGAATGTGCTGTTCATTACAAATAAACGAAAAAAATAACGAAAAAAATAATTAGCAAAGATAAATGTCAAGAGAAATAGTGAAATATGAAATACCCAATTGGTTTGACAAGAATATTTTCACTACAAACAATAATTTATACCAACATATAAAAACACAAAATCACTCAGGTCTTAGTAAAAAGCAACTGCAGTTACAACGCTTTAAAGTTCTAAGGAAAGGGAGATGCTTTCTATTACAGAAATATTTTTTTTAGGACTACAACAAACACACTGAAAACCCTAATAAGTTGATTGTACTCAATTGATTTGAGTAAACTCGTTCCCTCAATTTAATTGAGTAATGGGGTTTCCCAAAACGTGCATATTTAAGTTTACTTAACTTGGTGCTTATGTAGACTTGACTTAAATTGTTTAGTTCACCAAACTTGACGATTATTCAATGTACTTAAACAATAAAGTTCATTTAACTTAGTGTTAATTTCAAGTGTACTTATACATTTAAGTAAACTCAACATGAAAATTTTACTGAAATTAGAATTTAATTCTAAATTTAAAAGTTATTATTTTTGACAGTAAGCTTTGTGCACACTGCACTTAAATAAAACAATGAACAACATATTGATCCTTTGAGTCTTTATTGACCAAAATGTGAAATGGAAATGAGTCACGCCATGTACATAACTCTAAAGGTGGCAACAATGTCCAACATTAAGTAGTGCACTACATCAATTGTACAACTCTGATCACTTAAACATTACACTTAAGTCTCACATTTGTGTTAATGTACTGAACATGTAAACGTAATGTATACATTCTTTTTAAATTGTAAAATTTGGATGAAATCAAATGTTGGATGGATGAAATCAAACGTGTTGGCAAGTGATTTTGGGCAATTCAGTTCTAGAGCGTAGATCAGACCGAAGAAGAGACACATAGCCTGTGGGAGGTCCTGCATTTTTTCCATCACCACTTGACCTTCAAGTATTATTCCAATCGTAGAACTTAAATGCAAGGAATTGGGAGGCTGGAGTTCAGTGTCCTCAAATAAGATGCCCACTGGCACATCAAGGATGGAGTTGCGATGATCAGACACCTAGTGAAAAAACAGGCATAAATAGAGTATTGCGATCAGGAATCAAATGTTTATCAATGCATGTTTATCAGAACGTGCACTAGATTTATTAAAAGACACAAAGCACTAACCCTAATCCCAAATTATATGGACAAGTATGCATTTGACTTTATGAAAATGTACATGTTTCCAGCAAAGACAATACTTTTTTTTTTAAGTATGCAGTATAAATGACAATTTATTAATTTGAAGACTTGGCCACATTTGTATTTTAAAGGAATAGTTCACCCAAACATGAAAATGCACTCA
The DNA here is from genome assembly GCA_026230005.1 of Gila orcuttii. Classification (NCBI taxonomy): domain Eukaryota; kingdom Metazoa; phylum Chordata; class Actinopteri; order Cypriniformes; family Leuciscidae; genus Gila; species Gila orcuttii. Next base: position 18,030,597 of record JAPDVR010000020.1, read on the forward strand.
CTCTCAGGCCATTCAATATATAGAGGAGTTTTTTTAATTATTTCATCTGAAAAGATTTGGAGAACTGTAGCATCACATCACTTGCACACACATTTATCCTCTGTAGCGAACGGGTGTTGTAAGTAAGAGTCCAAAGAGTGAACGTGTGGATTAATTGTGGATTATTGTGGTGTTTTTATCAGCTGTTTGAACGAGTTTGACCACCTGTTCGCTAAAAAGGATCAATTTGTGAGCAAGTGATGTAATGCTAAAGTTCTCCAAATCTTTTCAGATGAAGAAACAAACTCATATTCATCTTTAATAGTCTGAAGGTGAGAACATTTCCTGCAAATTTCCATTTTTGGGTAAACTATTGCTTTAAAATCAACATGATTTTCAAATGCTTGGCAAATGCTTAGACTAATGGGAGCACAGGTGGTTCTTTTAATGTAAACCGGATAAGAACAGATGAACTTACTTTTCAACATGACTTGAAGAAAGAGGAGTCATCATCTCCAAGCATGATAGGTAGTCCTCGAATCACAAGTGTTCGGACCTCCACTGGCTGGGCTGACTTTAGAGGAAAACATGAAATTCCATTACTGCCAGAACAACTAATCAATATATTTAAAGCACTTTTATGAGAATAGGCTATACGATTACATGCTGACAAAATTAAATGCTTTTAAAGGGATAGTTCCCCCAAAATGAAATTTGTCATCATTTAGTCACCCTTAAGTTAATCCAAACCTGTATAAATTTCTTTGCTCAGCTGAATACAAACGAATTATACATTTTGAAGAATGTTTGTAAACAAGCAGTTTTGGGCCACCGTTGACTTCTACATGCTAAAAAGAAATACTAAGAACATCTATTGTACCCAAAATTGTTCAATTACAAACATTCTTCAAAATATTTTCCTTTGTGTTCAGCGTTAACAAAGAAATGCATACAGGTTTGGAACAACTTGAGGGTGAGTAAAAGTTATCCTTTAATTTATCTTAAATAAGACAAAAACACTAACCTTTATTTACTTTAGAAAGTTAGCCAAGTACCGACCAGGAGTCACCCTTTTGGCTTTAAAAAGGTCCATGAACCGTGGACTATATCTATCAAGGTTCTCGTAGAATTCCTGCTTTAGGTTTTTGCCAGTAATTCTGTTGAACTCCAAGCAGATCTGGGGGAGACAAGGGCAGGTCACATAATCACATAAGCGTGCACATAGACATTCTTTAAATAATTAGGAAATAAGTCGATTTCTCAATCAATCAGAAATGTATAATGAAAATATTGTCAATTACTGGTGAAACTGACAAAGTTTGCCCGGGAAAAATAACCCACATGGTCTAAGCAGTAGCTGCCATGGTGTTGCACAGAAAAAAAGATGATCACATATGTATGTATCTCACAGGTAAAATAAGAAATAAGCTGTTGACATTTCAATAATCATACCATCACAAAATCATGAAGAAAATATCGTTAATTAATGTCGAGGTTGTCAAAGTTTGACCAGAAAAAAAAAAACCATCACTAACGTTGGCTGCCATGTTCTTTTGGCGAGAAATACACGATTACACAATGATTAAGTTTATATTTTACTAATTACTATTAGGCTACTAATAAAATAAAGAATCGTTTGATATCGCAGTTATCATATATCATCACAAAACCATCAATAAAATAACGTTAATTAGTGGCTAACGTTATGTTGGAAAAGTTTGACCAGGAAATATTGTAATTAACGTTATGGCTGCGTTCTATTTTATTATAGAACCGTGCAAGGATTTAAATAAACATATTTCAGTTTTTAAAAGTCACACAAAATAACTTTATATCTTAATAATTGTACTTACCGAGAATGGTACACAAAGAAAAACTCCCGTCTTGAAATTTGCACAGGTGGTGTCAGCAACGGACGATGCGAAAATCAGCAATTTTGTAATCCACCAATCAGTGCATTAGTTCTCTTGTTGCCAGGCAGAACTGCTCGCGTGGCCAATCGCATCCAGATCGCATCAAAGGAAGACCAGAGAGACATTTTAATAAAACCGATTTGAAATGAATTTGATTTAACGTTAAACATAATGTGTCGTCGCTGTATTTGTAATTTTTTTATATTTTTTAATGAGGCTTGGGAGGTGGCTGTGAGGAACTCTTTCATGCATTTTGGCACGTGGCATATGTGCACATATGAGCTTGTATTAAAAGGCTACTGAGTGAAAACTATGTAACCCCCAGTATTACAAAAACACGTGTATATGGCTATTAAAGTGTATTTATCAAGTTTAAAGTATCAGGTTTAAAAAATAATAACAAAATCAGTTTATTTCAATTACGATCAATAATTGTAATATAATGAAAGCCATTTGTTTTCTGGTAAAATAAGAATGACACCTTGCACTTGAAGAAAGCATGTATGAATCAATTAACATTTCACAGTCAAGAAAACAACATTTGTGAAAATGAGCTTTTGTAAGGATTAATCATGATTTTGAGCTCACAGCACTTGAAATCTTAAGTTTATGTATTTTGAAGGTAAATAAGTTATTTGAACTTATATTTTTGAGTGACAGGGCCAAAATGCAAAATTTAAAGTAATGTTTAGTCAAGTACACTTGATTGTTTAAGTAAAGACAACATTAGGGTTTACAGTGCAGCTGGTAGTGACTACAATGAGTTTCTTCACGGGTTATTCACATCACTAACCCTACAACTTACATAAACCCTGCTCCAGGAACGCGATTTATAGATTATCATGACAGAATATGCTAATCAATGACTTGAAGATAGTTAACTCAACATCAGCTACATAAATTCGTTTGTCTCTTACCAAGTTCTCTCAATGCAACTTGAGCACTTTTACCATTCCAGTTGTGTCCTTCCCGGGCCCCGGCGGTCGGCCCCTCTCTCTCAAGTTTACTAGGTAGGGCTGGAACTGCTAAGTCCAGGTGGCCAAACACCATCCACTCTCAGTCTCAGTTACAAAAGGCACAACCAATGAATCCCACTTCTTACACCAAATTGTTGTGGCAAATAAACAATTCTGAATAAAAAAGAAATATGTTCAATCAATGATTATAATGGTTTATTTCTTGCAAGAAAGGCTCACAGTCACACAGGAGAATGCGAGAGTGTGTGCACCGTGTGCACCGAGGGGAGGCTCTCTCCCTCTTTATATCTCTGTTACATAGATAACATAGGCCATAGGCTCCTACCCAATTTAACATTTCTCTGCCTTATTAGGAAAGTACAAAGTTTATTATTTACATTTACATTTATTCATTTAGCTGACGCTTTTATCCAAAGCGACTTACAATTGCTATATATGTCAGAGGTCGCACGCCTCAGGAGCAACTAGGGGTTAAGTGTCTTGCTCAGGGACACATTGGTGTCTTACAGTGGATTCGAACCCGGGTCTCTCACACCAAAGGCATGTGTCTTATCCACTGCGCCATCACCACCCCATATTATAGGGAAAGATCTTTAATATGAATATAACATGTCATCTTCCCAGAGTACCTTGAGCACACAAACATTTTGTACATGTAGCAAAACTACTTTTTTCATAAAAGAGTCAAATAAACAAGTCACACATATCCATTATACGAAATTTAAAAAAAAAAGGACAATACAAAAATCATAATATCATATGTGGAAATGACGAAGAACGGTAAATGGCTCAGATCGCCGTAACATTGTTACGTTTGAATCTATAATATCAGAAATCATAGTTCTTGTTCAGATCCAGAACTTTTGAGTAGGGAAGCTGTAAGGCTGGTGCCAGTATGTCTGATCGACCCCTCGACGAAACAAAAGGCCCTCCTGAGAATTAACACTTGCACTAGCTCCTGCATATGTAACAGGAACTTCCGAGACTCACACTTCACACACACTATCTCCCCTTCATCCCCCTCCTCCTCCGCACCTAAAATACACTGAAAACCTATGCAATGATAAGTATGTACAAGAAGTAACTATGCATGTTTAATAATATTATTTAAAGTGTGTCAGTGCGCCTGGTAAAATGGTCTCATTCTCCCAACCATAATGAAAAGCTAAAAGAAGTTATAAAATATGAGAAAAGTGATGCGTCTCTAAAAGGTGTTCCCTACCCCAGATCCTCCATTCAGACTATACCTCCTGTATGAAAAAACAAGTACAAATTCTGATCTCAGTGTGAACCCTCAATAGGGAACCAAAATCTAATTAGAATGACAGATGCCACCATTTGGTAAGAATATTGAATTATCTGGGTATATAAGGAAAAGGAGCAGAAAAGTTTGGGAAGATCTGACTTCCCACTCAACCGCTGTGTGTAATTTTTGTTGCCAGGTAATAATTTCTACAAATTCCTATATTTCTGAATTGTTATGATAAGCTTAACTGATGATTTTATTCTTATGAATTGGATTTTGAATTATTGCTTAATTACATGGTCAATAAATTTTAAACATTTGATTTTATTCTGACCGACTCTGAGATTTGTTTTTCCCTGGTGATTATCGGATTCGTATATTTCCATAAGTTTGCGTCAGAGATTAGTGACGACTAATACCTGGTATCAAATTCAAGTGTGCTTGGAAGAGTAGACGAGTTATTTTCCGTCTAGAATCAGCAAATGCTGTTTGATCAACCTAGATTTGGGTGCATCTAATTACCTTTGTTCTAATTTAATGTTACTTTAGATAAGTGCCTCAAGCTTGGCCAAACCAAAGCCATTTTTAAGAAAGGTAAAGTTGATAGACTAACATCTTTTAATAGTGGTCAAGACCTCTACTAAAGTAAAACGATTGAATTAAGTTCCTGAGGAGGCATTCAGGGGGCTATGTACATATCTTCGATTGTGTACGTGTGAATACGCCAAATCCCATATTTAGCCAATTACCTGTTTTGATAATCGGAACTGGGGAAATTGTGCCGGAGACCTTGCGAGGAACTCGAAGCGATATAGTTTCCTGATCTAAGCGGGTAAAATATAATCAGAGTTTAAAAGAATAATCAAATATTCGTTCATGTTTAATGATGCAAAGACATCATTAAAATCTTTCTCATTTATGGAGTCAGATGAAATAACGATTAAATACATGTGAGAAAATATATTTCATTCAATCTTGTTGTTGCGAAAAGGAAAGACAATTAATACGCAGAGAAACCTTCCCCGTATTATTGGAAACCCCCACTGGACCAATAGACGGGCTTACAAATTTTTTTCACATTTGCTTCACAAATGTCTTTTACACTGGTGTGTGTTTTCTGGTGTACTTTAAAAGCGCTCAGTCGTGTAAAACTTTTTTCACATGCAGAACACGTGTAATGCTTCACGTGTAATTTTTGTTGCCAGGTAATAATTTCTACAAATTCCTATATTTCTGAATTGTTATGATAAGCTTAACTGACGATTTTATTCTTATGAATTGGATTTTGAATTATTGCTTCATTACATGGTCAATAAATTGTAAACGTTTGATTTTATTCTGACCGACTCTGAGATTTGTTTTTCCCTGGTGATTATCGGATTCGTATATTTCCATAAGTTTGCGTCAGAGATTAGTGACGTAATCAACTTTGAATCAACTTTCTTGTGCTTCTTTCTTTCTTCATGAGAATGAGAACACAGATGTAATTTCAAAGCTCGAACACTTCTGAAACTCTTCCTGCACTGATAGCATGTGTGCGGCTTCTCTCCGGTGAGGATTTTCATGTGATCCTTAAGGAGTCTTTATTGTGTGCAGCTTTTTTTCAGGTGCTGCTTCAGTGCGGTCTCTGTAAAATATGTTTTTCCACAAAAAAAAGCACACATAATTCTTCACTCCGCTGTGTCTTATCTGGTGTGATTTTAAACTCTTCACCCATGAAAATGCCTTTCCACACAAAGAACACATGTAAAGCTTCTCCTTTGAATGAACGTTCATGTGCTTCTTCAGGGAACCTGCCAAAAGAAATTTTTTACTGCACTGATTACAGTTAAATGTTTTTTCTCCAGAATGAAAACGCAGATGTAGTCTAAATGAACTTGTGAATCTGAAACTCTTCCCACATAGATCACATTTGTACGGCTTCTCTCCGGTGTGGATGTTCATATGATACATAAGCTTTGATTTAATTGTGAAACTCTTCCTGCATTGATCACACTTGTGTGGCTTCTCTCCAGAGTGTGGATTTTCTTGTGTCTCTCTAGGAGAAATTCGAGGGCAAAACTTTTCCCACACTGATCACATGTGTGCGGTAGAGATGCGCGGATGGGCTATTATTTAATCCGCAACCGCATCACAAAACTCATCATCCGTCCGCCATCCATCCGCACCAACGTTTTTGACCAATTTTCAAAACCGCACTCGCCTGCCATCCGCTGATACAAGGCGCCGCTGATGACAGCCGCGAGACTAGAAACCGCCCGCCACCCGCCCGAATTTAATTAAAATATTTTTTTTCGTCACATCATCCGCCCGATCCCCGGTTTATCCACGGAGTCCGCGGCTATAACCGCCAACCGCGCATCTCTAGTGTGCGGCCTCTCTCTGGTGTGGATTTTCATGATACATAAGCTTTGATTTAATTATGAAACTCTTCCCGCATTTATCACATTTATAAGGCCTCTCTCCAGTGTGAATTTCAATGTGTCTCTTAAGGAGATGTTTTAGGGCAAAACTTTTTCCGCACTGATCACATGGGTGCGGCTTCTCTCCAGTGTGGATTTTCATGTGAAACTTAAGAGTGATTGTGTTTTTTGATTAATGTGTGCTTTATGTTGTTTTTTGCATTTGGAAAAAAAAAATTGCAGAAATTGTTAAAATTCTAAATCATAATAATATGCACCTGTGGAGCAGTCTGTTGAGTATAAGGAAATTAACGTCGATTGTAGATGTTCGAGGACGTCGACTGTAGACGAGTCCCAGGTGAATTTAGTCAGATCACTTGAAAGGTTTTTTTCTCCAATGTGAATCCTGTGGTGACGTTTTGTCAGCTGTATATGTCTCTCACACTGCTTTCACACTGGTATGTGTTTTCTGGTGTACTTTAAAAGCGCTCAGTCTTGTAAAACTTTTTTCACATGCAGAACACGTGTAATGCTTCCCCTTTGTATCAACTTTCTTGTGCTTCTTTCTTTCTCCAGAATGAGAACACAGATGTAATTTCAAAGCTCGAACACTTCTGAAACTCTTCCTGCACTGAGAGCATGTGTGCGGCTTCTCTCCGGTGTGGATTTTCATGTGATCCTTAAGGAGTCTTTATTGTGTGCAGCTTTTTTTCTGGTGCTGCTTCAGTTCACCCTCTGTAAAATATGTTTTTCCACAAACAAAGCACACATGATTCTTCACACCACTGTGTCTTATCTGGTGTGATTTTAAACAATTTAGCCATGAAAATTGCTTTCCACACAAAGAACACATGTAAGGCTTCTGCTCTGAATGAACGTTTATGTGCTTCTTCAAGGTATCTGCACAAGCAAAATTTTTACCGCACTGATTACAGTTAAATGTTTTTTCTCCAGAATGAGAACGCAGATGTACTCTCAAAGAACTTGCCGATATGAAACTCTTCCCACACTGATCACATGTGTGTGGCTTCTCTCCAGTGTGGATTTTCATGTGATTATTAAAGTTTCCTTTAAGTGTGAAACTCTTCCCACACTGATCACATGTGTACGGCTTCTCCCCGGTGTGGATTTTTATGTGAGTATTAAGGGTTCCTTTAAGTGTGAAACTCTTCCCGCACTGATCACATGTGTGTGGTTTCTCTCCAGTGTGGATTTTCATGTGAAACGTAAGGTTTGCTTTTATTGTGAAGCTCTTCCCACACTGATCACATTTGTGTGGCTTCTCTCCAGTGTGGATTTTCTTGTGTCTTTTTAGGAGATATTTTTGGGTAAAACTTTTCCCGCATTGATCACATGTGTGCAGCTTCTCTCCACTATGAACTGTCATGTGAAATTTGAGACTTTGTTTATATATGAAACTCTTCCCACACTGATCACATGTGTGCAGCTCCTCTCCAGTGTGGATTTTCATGTGATTATTAAGGGAATTTTTCTGTGTAAAACTCTTCCCACACTGATCACATGCATGTGGCTTCATTCCTGTGTGGATTTTCATGTGTTCCTTAAGGACTCCTTTTACTGTGAAACTCTTACCGCACTGATCACATGTGTGCGGCTTCTCTCCAGTGTGGATCTTCATGTGATTATTAAGGTTTTTTTTGTGTGTGAAACTCTTCCCGCACTGATCACATGCATGTGGCTTCATTCCTGTGTGGATTTTCATGTGTTCCTTAAGGACTCCTTTTAGTGCGAAACTCTTCCCGCACTGATCACATGTGTGCGGCTTCTCTCCGGTGTGGGATTTTAGGTGTTCATTTAAGTCTTCTTTTCGTGTAAAACTCTTCCTGCACTTATCACATGTGTGTGGCTTCTCTTCACTATGAACTATCATGTGATCTTTAAGACTTTGTTTGTATGGGAAGCTTTTTCCACACTGAGAACAAGTGAAATTTTTGATGGCTCTTCTCAGCACAAATTTACTTCCAGTCTGTGAGCAACTCAAAGATTTTTCTTCAGTTTTGACACAATGTTCCTCCTCTGCTTCATCCAGTTCTTCACTCTCCTTAATCTCTACCGTCAGGTCTAACATAAAAGTTAAAAAGTTAAAATCATCAAAACACTAATGTTGTGAACGAGCCTCAACACCTATTAACACCATACAAGTTAAAGTTTGAGTACAAACAAAGACTGGGGAAAAAAATCATGCTTTAACAGTAAAAAAAACATTATTTATTTTTCTGAAGTAAATGCAAGAGGATTGTTATCTGGGTGGGTGCATAAAACTTGTCAAAAGGGCCCACCTCTAACCTATATGATTTCTGCTCTCTAAATGGTTTGCTTGTTATTTTGTTGTATTGTGCACCATATTGCAATTGTAATACAGTCATGGTCAGAATTAATGGCACCCCTGGTAAATATGATAAAAAAATGCCTGCAAAAAATAAATCTGCATTGTTTATCCTTTTGATCTTTCTTTTAAAAAATGGCAAAAATCTAACCTTTCATTAAAGCTAAATAATTGAAAGTGGGGAGGGAATAACATTATGAAATAAATGTTTTTCTACAAAACACATTGGCCACAATTATTGGCACCCCTAGAATTTTTTACGAGTAAAATATCTCTGAAGTATATTCCCATTAATATTTACCTTTTTTTTAGCACACCAGGGTGACTAGGAACATGGAATTGTCTAGCTATGACTTCTTGTTTCGCAGGTGTTTAAGTATGAGGAAACACAATGGCCAAATTCCCTCAATCATTCATCACAACAGGCACGTGCACACATAGACATTAAAGGGGGCTTGAGCACCTGCCCTTTTTATTCCTGGAGAGAAAGTGCCCTTTTTTCTGGGGTGCTTTTTTTTTTTTAAATAATATATTTTCCTGTTTGCGCACAGCTTCCCTGTCAAACAAATATATTTATTGAATCGTGTATCTAAATATCAGGTCAGGTGTTCTGAAGCGCTCCCTCTTTCTCTCTTTCTCTCCCCCTCTGCACACTCGTATGTTTTTACATTTCTTCCGTCTGAGCCAAAAACCTGGTGACGCTTCTGTGCACGCGCAGTCCTCAAATCAAGCAACAGCAAAAGAAGCGGAGTTCGACCAATCATAGCGCTGGGTTCATTCCCCAAATAGCAAGCGAGGATGATTGACAGATGCGTAAAACCTATCATGAAAAAGAGACTAAAAATCGGCAGCAATAAAGAATCCCGCTTGATCCCCCTTCCGCCGTCTGACTGAGTTCGTCAGCGAGGACAGTACAGTAGTCACGAGCCGTTTCTCAATGTCAAGGATACTTCCTTGGCAGGATTGATCCTTCCAGGTCATTTCCTTCAGAGGCTAGGCGAGGCTCCTCTTTAGCATTCGGAAAACACGTAAATGGAACAGGCTAGCAAGTGCACGTCATTGCGTCATTACGTCAGTGAAAAGGTCTGCTTTTGGTGCTGCAAAAATTCAAAAAGATCAAAAAGTTGTGATGTACACTACCGTTCAAAAGTTTGGGGTCAGTATGATTTTAAATGCTTTTAAAATAATTCTCTTCTGCTAACCATGTTAAATTACTTTGTACAACTTAACTAGTTATTTATAAAAGAAATGCTGGTGACGGCAACCAAGCTATAACAATTGTTAAATGACAGGTCTGGTTCAGTTAGCCATCAATAACGTAATTTATATATATTTGTATAATTTGTAATATCAATACAGTAGTAATTTGTACTGGCATTTAAACGTTAAACTTTACTTATATGTAGCCTACTACGGTTATTACAAATGTATGGTAACGTAGATATACTTACATTTAAAAGCATATTGCCCCGTTATTGCTCCGACTCTGTTAACGTCCGACATTTTTTATTGTTTGAACAAGATGGCAAAGCTGGCGCATAGGATTGTGGGTGATTTGAGAGCGCGAAGGCTACACATATGCATCCTTTCCTGTGTATGGGATATTTTTCGAACGAAGGACTCAATCCTTGGTTGAAATTCTGAGGATCCTCGACATTGGAACAGTCCTTCGACGGATGTCGATGACGTAACATCCTCGAAATAACGGCTTCCGAGGATCCTTCCTTGACATTAAGAAACACCTACGGTACTTCTGACTCCTGAAGGTAAACGGGCTGGGGTGGATGTGGGAAGTTGAAATATTGTTTTTAGTTAACTTAATCTGGATTCGATGATCACGCGGGAGTGATCGCATGGGTTATCTTAAAATACTCCGTCATTCATGGTCACTCAGATAAGAGCAACATTCAGCCATGCAAATTATAAAATGCTTAAGTATTGATGAACAATAAATCTAAATAAAATTAAAATCGCTGGGGCTTAGTGATTATGAAAGTTTTGTGATTTCTGGATTACTGATAAGCGTGAGTCTGGAGAAACAGGTGTTTATTTATTCCTTCTCAGAGTTGAGAAACGTAGCCTGCATGTGTTACGTTATTGTGTTAATAATAACTAAAGTACCTAATTATGTTACATAATTATTTTGTTTGAAAACTAGCGCATTAGTTACTTAAGGATTAAAAAGTACCGTTGTATCAGTGCTGCGCGAGCTCTCTCTCACAAACACAGACTCCGCGCACAGAGAGAGAGAGAGAGAAGATAATTGTAAATTGACGGGCTAAGTTTAAATTTTGTTTTGGTTGTGTTTTTTTCTGTCAAAATGTCAGAAAGCATTTTGTATTATCCATCCGTGTTTTTTGAAATTCGTTAAAAGACAGACGTTTTACTGTTAACACAGCCCCATATTTCGGATTCATCTAAACTTATACTTGATATTCTTTTTTGAATAACGGATTCTTTTTGCTATTATTGGACATGTGGCAGGACTCCTGTCTATTCATTGTCAACTTTTTCTATAAATATGTTTGTATTGGCTAAGGTTTATTCAGTTAATGCCTGTCCTGTTTAAAATGTGCAATGTTCAAATGCAAAGACAGCACGTCACAAATAAAAGTAATTTTTTCTATGATACATTTAGTATCATATTTGGATATTGGAATAATAAATTAAGTAGCCTATCTTACATGTACACATCTATTTGTTGTTAGATGTTACTCTACACCCTTTAACTGCTACATAATAGCACTCCAGCAAACCAATACTCAGATACAATCAACTGTGCCATTATCTTAAAAAAAATACCTGTACTTTTGATACTAAAGCAGTTTTAATATTTGTGAGCATCTTTAGCTTTAGTAAAATTCCTTATGAATCTTTACTTTTATGTAGGTATGATGGATGCTACACTGACTGAATAACCATTAAAGAACTGCTAAAGTTTTATAACTTTAAAGTTTCACAGCATCATTAATGAGGAATCAAACATAAACACCAACCTATCTGTTCTTCAGTAACGTTATCTTCAAGCTTCACTCTGAGGGGTTCTTGTTCAGGATCACTCCTGTTCTCACTGTAATCTTCAATAAACTCCATCTTTACAGGTTTCTGTTCGTCCTGCTGGTCTGAATCCATCTCTTCACTTGTAAATAGTGATAGCTTAAAAAAACGTATTCGTGAAGTTTCAAATACTTTGCAAATCTTTTGTTTTGAACACATCTGTTGTTCAGAGCGCGCGTCTTCTCTTTTTCTGTTTCTGGTTGTATGGGAAACCAACGTAAAATGTGGCGTTCCGCCACCCGCTGGTCTGGAGTGTGAAGAGCACATATGGCTTAATGAGGGGATAATGAACAGAGAAAAAGTAAGAGAGAAAAAGTAGAAAAAAGATATATCAATATGCTTTTAAATTTTTCCTATTATGTTTTTAAAATATGTAAACATTTCCTAATATATTCATGATTGCCTTTTATTTACATTATTTCCATTCCAACTTTTGGGATAGCTGGGCATTTAAGAAGCTTGTTTTTGGGGGGGCTGTTTACACCACACTGTTTTCAACTAGAAACGTAAAACTTTTAATGTGTTTTGGCCGTTCATTTTCACGACAGAGGCGTTTTGGGTGCCTGAAAACCTAAACTTTTAAAACGGGTTTCAAAGTGCACAATTTTTAAAACGGTCTTCATAACAAAAAAGGAATCTGGAAACCATAGACTGTAAAAAATGAAATCTAGCCTTGTTTAAGGCTGATTTATACTTCTGCGTCGGACCTACGCCGGTGCCTCTACGCTATACAATATACGCGTTGGTTTTCATTTATACTTCTGCGTAGTTGTCCGCGTTGACGCGCAATTACACATGCAGAGGGAGCATGTGAAACCTGAGGGAGGGGTTCTAGCAGACCAATCACAGCGCTTGCGTCCGCGTAGAATTTGAGCCACGTCAGGGTACGCCGAAGGGTACATGCGCTAGGCACAGCCTACGACGTAGCTACGGCGTGAGTTCGACGCAGAAGTATAAATTGGGCTTTATACTCGACGCGTCCGCACGAGCGCGAAAAATTACTTCATGCGGTGGGCGGTCGTGCGCGTTGGGTGCGCAAGACCCAAGGGGGTAATCCATCAGCCGGAAGTTGAAGCCTCACGGGAGCCGCCATTGTAGCAGAACTTCACCTGCTGTTAGCATTCCATTGACTCCCATTCATTTTGGCGTCACTTTGACAGCGAATAACTTTACATCTGAGGCGTCCAAAGACTTGTCCATTATTTATTTCTAAATAAACTAGGGCTGGGCAAGTTAAAGGTGGGGTATGTGATTTGGAAGACGACCGGCAGATTTTGAAAATACACAATTCAAATGGTCCTACCTTCTTTCCTCCAACGTTGGCTCTGACTCCACCCATTCGAAGAACATGGACGCGCAATCATGCACGATCGAAAACTCAGATGCGCGAGAGATTGTAATGACGATTTACTACTAATTATGGAACCGGCTTTACTGACGAGATGCGCATGCGTCACGAGCTTTGAGTATGCGCACAAAGGGGGTCACGCGCGCTGGGGGGAGGGGGGTGTGGTACGACCGTTTGATTGACGAACTTACTGTCCAATGATTCCAGGTGGTCTTGGAAATGATTGGCTGGAGTTTTTCGAGTCCTGCCCGTTCCACAGATGATTAAATTGCTTATTTTCATTTCAGTGCTTCTAACTCAGTGGCTGTAAGTAGGTTAGGAATAGGATCTCAAGTTATTTTGAAAAAATGGACAAAAAAGAGAATCACATACCCCACCTTTTATTATCACGTTAACGCATTTATTAATTAATGCCGACAATTTTTTTATCGCACGTTAACGCAGTTTTTTTTTTTATTATTATTTTGAAAGTCCGTTCCTCACTGGCTCTGAATACACATAGGCCTACAGTCAAACCATGATCACAGGAGGGGTGGGATGTTGGTCAGCCAGCAAATAACCCACCCAAACAAGCAGTGGAGAGAGGCAGGTTCTCTCTGGTAAACAGTTAAAGGGTTGCGCTCCGCGAGTGAATGACAGGCGCTCTATGGATAGTACCTATAAAACCTATAGATAATAACTATTTAGATTCTGGAAAATCACTAACAGCGAGCCGAGGATCAGTCTCTCTTCTAATGATTTTTTCTTCTAATGATTCACATGCAGAGGGAGCATGTGAAACGCGGGGAGCGGTTCTAGCAATCACAGCGCTTGCGGTACGCATAGAATTGACGTTACATTTTTGGAGAGGTGCACGTCAGGGTACGCCGAAGTGTACGAGCGCTACACAGCTACGTATAAAGTATAAAGTATAAATTGTTTTTTTACTCTGTTTAATGTAATCTTAAGTGGGAAACCATGGCATGACCAAACCTAAGCTACTATAAGTAACATTGGTCGACTTATATCTGTAGTAGTGATCATGACCTCTGACTACTACATAGACTGTTTCTGCTGCTCCCTGATAAAAGATACCTGTTGATACCTGTTCAGAAAAAAACAAGAAAACTGGACTCGTTTTAACAAACTAGATAAAAGGTAATGCCCTGGCAGTGGCAAATAGCTTTGTTTAAATATTTGATTTGATTACATTAATGTTTAAGTTGAGATTTGAGATTACTGTGTAAAGGGAATACTGCTGGTATAAAAGCACCTTATTTGTTTAAAGTTATTGCACTTTTGTGTATATAGCAGTACATTTAAATCAAAAGTGCGGAATATAAGTCATTATTCAATTTTGCGCATAACAATGCGATTAATCACGATTAATCACAAGAAAATCATGCGATTAATCGCGATTAAAAATTTTAATCGTTGCCCAGCACTAAATAAACACAACAATGTATAAAAGGCTCCATTACTTTGTATCTTACATTATGGCCCCCTTAGAAGCCGTTTTTGTTAAAAACAGGCTAACAATTGCGTCATAACCACGTGACTTTATGTCGCACGATAGAGACATTATGGATTAGGATTAGGACATTAGGATTGCTCGATTGCTTTTGTCCGCCTCGCTGCCTGCTGTGAGCTGTGAGTTTGTTTGCGTCGTGGCTGTCTAAGCCTCGTATTAGCTTCGTATTTCTTTCTGTTTTTCCGTATTTCTCTCTTTATTCTATTCTGAACCATCATTTAACTCATAATTACAACTCGGACTGTTGGCCAGACGCGTCTCAAGCCATTATACGGCTGGAACCGCAAATACGGTTGGAACATTGGTTGTTGGTCGTAGAGCGAGACACCGCTTCACTGCTGTTCGCCCTGTGATCGACTGCTTTTGTCAGCCTCGTTGCCCGCTGTGAGTTTGTTTGTTTGCGTTTGTTTGTTTGCGCAAATACGGTTTGAACATTGGTTGTTGGTCGTAGAGCGAGACACCGCTTCACTCCTGTTCGCCCTGCGATCGACTGCTTTTGTCAGCCTCGTTGCCCGCTGTGAGTTTGTTTGTTTGCGTTTGTTTGTTTGCGCAAATACGGTTTGAACATTGGTTGTTGGTCGTAGAGCGAGACACCGCTTCACTGCTGTTCACCCTGCGATCGACTGCTTTTGTCAGCCTCGTTGCCCGCTGTGAGTTTGTTTGTTTACGTTTGTTTGTTTGCGCAAATACGGTTTGAACATTGGTTGTTGGTCGTAGACCGAGACACCGCTTCACTGCTGTTCGCCCTGCGATCGACTGCTTTTGTGAGCATCGTTGCCTGCTGTGAGTTTGTTTGTTTTCCCGTCTATCGTGCGTCTACATTACACCCATACCACTAAAAAGACGGTTTTTACCCAAGACTTGAGTCATAAATTAGTATAAATATTAATAGCATCACTGGTTGCATCATTGCTAACTTACTGTCCATCTGTTAAAATGGCGAATATGTCAGGTGTATGTTGTCTACCTTTTGGTGCAGATGAGAACAGATCTGAATTGCTCGCGGTGCAGTCTGAATTAGAAGCTGTAGAAAAGCAGATCCGTGACCTTCTAGAGAAACAAGCTGAGCTGAGAGACCGGCGTTTAGCTCTTGAAACATCACGCGCTGATGCACACGGATCAGTGATTAACGTTAGTAACCCGCTGACGCTGAACTCGTCTACTCCGTGCGTTTCTCAGCATTGGTCCCGAGCGTCCAGGTCACGATCAGCCATGATTTCATTCACTCCGGCTCCAACACACCACCACGAAGCCTGGGTGGTTCCGCGGAAGCTGCGTGCCAGGACAAGAATCTTTTCGCCCCTCCCGGTTTTCGAGATCTCCACTCAGAACCGCTTCTCCCCTCTTCGCGAAACGGAACGCGATGCTGTGGTCATCGGCGATTCCACCATCGATGTTGTGCTGCACGCGGGAGCTAACGACATTAGGCTGCGACAGACGGAGGTTCTGAAGAAAGACTTCAGGAGCCTTATCGATACGGTACGTAGCACATCGCCTGAAACATCGATTATTGTGTCTGGACCGCTTCCTACGTACCGACGAGGGCATGAAAAGTTCAGTAGATTATTTGCGCTAAATGAATGGTTATTGTCATGGTGCAATGAGCAGAAACTGATTTTTGTAAATAATTGGAATCTGTTTTGGGAGCGACCAAGGCTCTTCCGCGCTGATGGCTTACACCCAAGTAGAATCGGGGCAGATCTTCTGTCAGATAACATCTCCAAGATGTTAAATACCATTTGACTAGTAACCAAAAATCCAAATCACAGTCTCTACTGCACCAATTTAAGTGATATTAATACTAGTGTAGAACATTGCATAGAATAGACATAGTGTCTATTCCTCGTTTACTAAGATCAAATAATAAATCTACTGCGGGATCTAGAAAAAATCTAATTGTTATTAAAACAAAAAATCTCGCTATTAGTGAACAAAAACAATTTCTAAAGCTAGGTCTTCTAAACATTAGATCGCTCACACCTAAGGCGGTTATTGTAAATGAAATTGTCACAGATAATAATTTCGATGTTCTGTGCCTTACTGAAACCTGGCTTAAACCAAATGATTATTTCGGTCTAAATGAGTCTACTCCGCCAGGATACTGTTATAAGCATGAGCCCCGTCTGATCGGTCGTGGCGGCGGTGTTGCAACAATCTACAGAGATATCCTTAATGTTACTCAGAAAACTCGTCATAGGTTTAATTCGTTTGAAGAGCTTGTGCTAAATGTTACGCTCTTAGATGTAAGAAAAAAATCCCTATTATCTCTAGCATTGGCTACCGTATATAGAACTCCAGGGCCTTACGCCAATTTCCTAAAAGAGTTTGCTGACTTTCTATCAGATCTTTTGGTCAACGTCGATAAAGCATTAATTGTTGGAGATTTTAACATACACGTAGATAATTTAAATGATGCGTTAGGGGCTGCGTTTACAGATTTATTAAACTCCTTCGGGGTCAAGCAAAACGTCACCGGACCAACTCATCGTCTTAATCATACACTCGATTTAATTATATCATATGGAACCGATCCAACCGATATAGATATCATTCCACAAAGTGATGATGTCACTGACCACTACTTGGTAACTTGCATATTACGCACTGCTGTAATATGTCATGCTGCGCCACGTTATCGACCAGGTAGAACAATTCATCCATCCACCATAGATCATTTCTCAAATAGCTTATCTGATCTGTCTCAGCTGCTGCCTGAACCCAAACAAACAGATGAATTAGACGAACTAACTAGCACTATGAGCACCATTCTCTCTAGAACATTGGATATTGTTGCACCCATTGGATTAAAAAAGGTCAGAGAAAAAAGTATAGCACCATGGTACAATAATACTACTACGCATGTTTTAAAGAGAGAAACCCATAATTTAGAGCGTAAATGGAAAAAAACTAATTTAGATGTCTTTAGAATCGCGTGGAAAGACAGTATGTCACTTTATAAAAAGGCACTTAAAACGGCCAGGGCTGAGCACCTCAGCAAATTTATAGAAAACAACCGAAATAATCCAAGGTTTTTATTTAATACCGTGGCTAGACTAACAAATAAACAGACGTCGTCTGAACAAAATACCTCGTTACAGTTTAGTAGTAATGATTTCATGAACTTCTTCACCGAGAAAATTGAAAGCATCAGAATCAAAATCGTAAACGTTCGATCTTTGCTCGCGCTTTATAATTCGGCCGCAATTATCACCCCGCAAGAACAATTACAATGCTTTACAACTATAGAACAAAAAGAGTTAAATAAACTTATCACTTCATCTAAAACAACAACATGTTTATTAGATCCTATACCAACTGAACTACTGAAATAAGTGTTACCTATAGTGGAAGAGCCTCTTCTCAATATTATTAACTCATCTTTATCTTTAGGTCATGTTCCAAGAACGATCAAGCTGGCAGTTATAAAACCTCTTATTAAGAAACCACAATTAGATCCAAATAACCTAGCAAATTACAGACCCATTTCGAATCTTCCATTTATGTCAAAAATATTAGAAAAAGTTGTGTCCGCTCAACTCGGCTCTTTCTTGCAAGAAAACAACATCTATGAAAAGTTTCAGTCTGGATTCAGGCCACATCATAGCACTGAAACTGCACTTGTTAGAATCACAAATGGTTTACTTTTAGCTTCGGACCAAGGCTGTATCTCAGTACTAGTTTTACTTGATCTTAGTGCTGCGTTCGATACTATAGATCACACAATACTCTTAGATCGACTACAAAATTACACTGGTGTTCAAGGACAAGCATTAAGCTGGTTCAGGTCATACTTATCTGACCGCTACCATTTCGTCTACTTAAATGGAGAAAAATCGATTATAACTTCGGCAAACTATGGAGTGCCGCAGGGATCTGTGTTAGGCCCTTTATTATTCTCAATATATATGCTGCCACTTGGTAATATTCTAAGGAAACATGGAATTAGTTTCCATTGTTATGCTGATGACACTCAAATATATATTTCATCACGGCCAGATGAATACGCTAAATTATCCAAATTGACAGATTGTGTTAAAGATATAAAAGATTGGATGACGCGTCATTTTCTTTTATTAAATCCAGACAAGACAGAGGTAATACTTATCGGTTCTAAAAACCGTCCACAAAACCTATCACAGCACGACTTTAACATAGTAGGATGCCCTGTTACTTTATCCGCTACAGTAAAAGACCTGGGTGTTACATTAGACTGTAACGTGTCTTTTGAAAAGCATATTTCATATGTTACAAAAACTGCCTTTTTCCACCTTAGAAACATTGCTAAGCTACGTAATATGCTATCAGTCTCTGATGCAGAAAAGTTAGTTCATGCATTCATGACCTTGAGACTAGATTACTGTAATGCTTTATTAGTTGGTTGTCCTGCATCTTCAATAAACAAGCTACAGTTAGTCCAAAATGCAGCCGCTAGAGTTCTTACTAGATCAAGAAAATATGATCATATAACACCGATTTTATCATCACTTCATTGGTTACCTATAAAGTTCCATATTAAATACAAGGTATTGCTTTTGACTTATAAAGCTCTAAATGGTTTAGCTCCAGTCTATTTAACGGATCTTCTATCGCCTTACAATCCATCGCGCTCTTTAAGATCACTAAATTCGAGGCTTCTGGTCATTCCTAGGATATCCAGATCCACCAAAGGAGGCAGAGCATTTTCACATTTAGCTCCGAAGCTCTGGAATAGCCTTCCTGATATTGTTCCTAGCTCAGACTCGCTCTCCCAGTTTAAAACTAGACTGAAGACGCATCTATTTAGCCAGGCATTCATATAAATTTTTTATCTTACAGTTACTGTAAATTCGGCCTCTAGTTCATAAACGCCAGAGGAGAACTGGCCCCCGACTGAGCCTGATGGGGTGTTAGGACACCATTAGGTCACTGGATGGAGTTTTTCGGTTCTTTGCCACTGTTGCCTTTGGCTTGCTCAGTTGGGGATATTCAAATTAATTAACCAATCATACCATTGATCAGCTCTACCAAACTTGGATGTCTTTTTTCCAGTAATAAACAAACATTGTTAAGTTGTTTTGATTGATACTGTGAAGCAGCTTTGATACAATCTGTATTGTGAAAAGCGCTATATAAATATATTTGACTTGACTTGACTTGACATTACCGTATAGACAGGAGGAGAAGCTCGCAGGCAATCTTTTACTGCCTATAAGACAATCGGGGGGACATAGAGGCATAAAGTCAAGGGAGAAGCCCATAGATAGAGAGTCCATAAAAACAACGGGACCAAATATTTCAACAAAGTATTTGAGGAATTAGGTGATTCAGATTTGCTTGCCACCGCTACTAGAAGATGTACAACTGTCAGACTGTCGTCACGCTCAGTTTGAGCCTGCGCAGTCACTCAGCCATCAGACATGAAGTGCAATAATCGGGCTTCAGCCTTCTCCATTGAAATCAATGGGGTCGCTGTGTCCATTTCTTTTACTGTCTATGGCAAGACCCCATTTCACTTGGCGGTGTGCACGACTTTTTTTTGTAACAGCGCGCGTGGCGCCGCATCCGAAGATGAACGACTTCGAGCCGAATCTGCCCGAGCATGTACTGTACTCACCGCACCGCCACCCAGTTTGCGTGTTTAAATCAGATGCTTATATTTACAAAATGACCCTACAACAATAGCATAAGCCTTTTTAATAAAAATAGAGATCCATGTTTTATAAAATGCCCACGAAACTTAATGAAATGTTTAGTTAAATTAGAAATTATTTAAGAGATCGTTAATTTAGTTGTATAGCCTACATACGTTTTATATCCATATATTTTGTTCTAATGTCACAAGTAATTATTTCAGGGTTTACATGATTATTTTTGTAGTGTTATTGGTGGTGATGTAGCCTACTAAAATAAACATTGGGTGCTTCTCAATATCCCTCCTCGTCTACTCACTCCGTACTCCATCCTATGACCCGGAAACCGATCGAGCTCAGCCATCTTGAAGGACGTCTCAATTCTCTAATTGCACCGCAAGGAGGCGAGGATCGAGGAGTGAGGAGGCTCAGAGGGAGGCTTCTAGAGGAGCTATGATCGAGGATGCACAGTATGCTTTGCAGAAGATTTTTATCGACTAAACGTGACGCATGTACAGGTCCTTCTCAAAAAATTAGCATATTGTGATAAAGTTCATTATTTTCCATAATGTAATGATAAAAATTTAACTTTCATATATTTTAGATTCATTGCACACCAACTGAAATATTTCAGGTCTTTTATTGTTTTAATACTGATGATTTTGGCATACAGCTCATGAAAACCCAAAATTCCTATCTCAAAAAATTAGCATATCATGAAAAGGTTCTCTAAACGAGCTATAAACCTAATCATCTGAATCAACTAATTAACTCTAAACACATGCAAAAGATTCCTGAGGCTTTTAAAAACTCACAGCCTGTTTCATTACTCAAAACCGCAATCATGGGTAAGACTGCCGACCTGACTGCTGTCCAGAAGGCCATCATTGACACCCTCAAGCAAGAGGGTAAGACACAGAAAGAAATTTCTGAACAAATATGGCTGTTCCCAGAGTGCTGTGTCAAGGCACCTCAGTGGGAAGTCTGTGGTAAGGAAAAAGTGTGGCAAAAAACGCTGCACAACGAGAAGAGGTGACCGGACCCTGAGGAAGATTGTGGAGAAGGACC
This sequence comes from Gila orcuttii, assembly GCA_026230005.1. Lineage (NCBI taxonomy): Eukaryota > Metazoa > Chordata > Actinopteri > Cypriniformes > Leuciscidae > Gila > Gila orcuttii. The sequence goes on from JAPDVR010000020.1 coordinate 18,052,053, forward strand.
GATTCCAGACCTTGGGGGACCTGCAGAAGCAGTGGACTGAGTCTGGAGTAGAAACATCCAGAGTCACCGTGCACAGGCGTGTGCAGGAAATGGGCTACAGGTTCCGCATTCCCCAGGTCAAGCCACTTTTGAGCCAGAAACAGCGGCAGAAGCGCCTGACCTGGACTACAGAGAAGCAGCACTGGACTGTTGCTCAGTGGTCCAAAGTACTTTTTTCGGATGAAAGCAAATTTTGCATGTCATTCGGAAATCAAGGTGCCAGAGTCTGGAAGAAGACTGGGGAGAAGGAAATGCCAAAATGCCTGAAGTCCAGTGTCAAGTACCCACAGTCAGTGATGGTCTGGGGTGCCATGTCAGCTGCTGGTGTTGGTCCACTGTGTTTTATCAAGGGCAGGGTCAATGCAGCTAGCTATCAGGAGATTTTGGAGCACTTCATGCTTCCATCTGATTTCATTTTTCAGCACGACCTGGCACCTGCTCACAGTGCCAAAACCAATGGTAAATGGTTTACTGACCATGGTATTACTGTGCTCAATTGGCCTGCCAACTCTCCTGACCTAAACCCCATAGAGAATCTGTGGGATATTGTGAAGAGAACGTTGAGAGACGCAAGACCCAACACTCTGGATGAGCTTAAGGCCGCTATCGAAGCATCCTGGGCCTCCATAACACCTCAGCAGTGCCACAGGCTGATTGCCTCCATGCCACACCGCATTGAAGCAGTCATTTCTGCAAAAGGATTCCCGACCAAGTATTGAGTGCATAACTGAACATAATTATTTGAAAGTTGACTTTTTTTGTATTAAAAACACTTCTTTTATTGGTCGGATGAAATATGCAAATGTTTTGAGATAGGAATTTTGGGTTTTCATGAGCTGTATGCCAAAATCATCAGTATTAAAACAATAAAAGACCTGAAATATTTCAGTTGGTGTGCAATGAATCTAAAATATATGAAAGTTAAATTTTTATCATGACATTATGGAAAATAATGAACTTTATCATAATATGCAAATTTTTTGAGAAGGACCTGTATAAATTCTCCTCCCCCTTCACATCGGTCACAATCATTTTAATTTATACTTTACCATTGCAGTTTATATAAACCACACATCTTACATATTTCAACAGGGTATTCCCAGCTAACACAAATACGTAACTGTTACGTAACTGCAACGTAATCTGGCGACCAAACTTTCGTCGTGGTGACGTAATTAGTTACGTTGTGGCAACCGGAAAAGTGAAATTCCCAGATACGTTGCTACAACGTAACTTTGTGACGTTACCAGTTGTGACAACGTCCTGTGCTGGTACTAAATGTGTCATTTTCAAGGCGGACAGTTTGTGTCCTCATTTGCCCACACCTCATTTAAAGACTATTTAAATCTGCTCAATGATGAATGCATACTCAAAATTAGGTAAATTCAGCTAATTTTTTTGAAAACAACAGTACACATTAACATTTTAATTAATTATAACACAATTATAATTTGTTTGAACAAAGAAGGGAACACTTCGAGGAATGTAGAACAAGCACACTACTCCAATTCTGCAGGTACTGGCAGTCGATCCTAAAGAAACAGCACAACAACAAAACAACAGGTTAGTCGTTTTCATTGTAACCTTTAAATAAGAGTTGTATTTGGCTAAAAAAAAAAGGGCAAAATAAGGGATATTAAACCTAAACTTAAACTGTGTCACATTATTTTTTGCAAATAATTGAAAAAAAAGTTTACAGACCGGTAATGTAACTATACACATTTTATTGTTGTTATTTTTTATTTGTCTTTATAGTCCTGATAAATAATATCGATTGGAAAAAGCAAAAATGAAATGCTTTTCATTTTAAGTCAGTCCTTTTCATAACATCTTGTGAGAAAAAGATGCAACTCCTGTGACATAAGATCTTTTGGCAATCAGGGTTTTATATGAAAGGTAAAGCGACATTTTTCTTGTAATAACGAGATGTTATGACGATAAAAAAATGAATGAGAGTAAGTCTCGCGAGTTTCAAAAAGTGCGGTTAGCAGTGTGTGTATTGCATCACCCGAAGAAGGAAGACGCAACTGACATGACTATAGGCACGGTAAAACCCCTTAACGGTGAAAGGAACCAGATATAGCAGCGGACGGGAAATATAGGACTGACCTGAAGGAAAATGCTATGTCTACTGTAAATGCAGCTACACTCGCTTTCTCGATCTCTCACTATTTTTTTCCTACGGAAGGAAGGCTTTTAGTGATTTTACTTCATGAAAGTTGCATAGATACATATTTTTCGGCTTTAATATTTGTCATAGTCATAGCTAGGGTTGGGTATCGTTTCAGCGATTCCGATTCTGCTTATCGAATCCTGTTTTCTTATCGATACTTGTTTCCGATTCCAATATTTTTTGGAGAGAAAAAAAAGGGCAAAAACTTGAAGAATATATGTCTACCTTTTATTCGTACCAATTTTAATTAATAATCAATAAAATGGCTAAAGTAAAAGGTGTCTCTTTGGTTCTCAATCCTGGTCCTGGGGACCCACAGCTCTGCACATTTTATATGTCTCCTTTATCTGACACACCCAGTTCAGTTCAGAGTTCTTTCCTAACGAGATGATGATCTGAATCAGGTGTGTTAAATGAGGGAGACATACAAACTGTGCAGAGCTGTGGGTCTCCAGGACCAATATTGAGAACCACTACTTTAAATAAAGATTGTGTTGATTACATTATTACTCCAGTAGGTGGCAAAAATCGACTGTTAGATTATTTTTTTCATTGAATCATTTATTCAAGAAGACTCAAGAGATTCATTCAAAAACAGTGAATCATCCATTAATTAAATACGGCTGGGTTTCCCGAAACCTTAATGCTACGTCGCTCTAATGCCGCGTTCATTCCAGATGCAAATAGAGCGTCAAATTTGCGCCTACTGCGTCTAGTTGGACGCTTGAACATTTTGAATCCATTCGCGCGTCAAGAGCGAAATTGAAAAAGCATAAAAAGCAAAAATTTGACGCGCGTCCCACTTCTTGTGGGAGGGGCAAGAGCTAGGTGGTTGTCTGATGTCAATCGAGCATTAGCATTAGCATTAATCGAGAGAGTCATCGCTCGTATTTGCTCTGGAGAGCAGAACAGCGGCGTAGGGGTCATCGTCACCGTACTTAGGTCCACCAGACCCTCCGAGTCCGGGGGTTTCACGAATTTCACCATTTGCTTCAGGAGCTGCGTCTGGATGACGGCCATGTTCAGCCTGAGATAGAAACAGGGAACAGGGAAGCAGAGAACAGGAGAAAGATTAGCATAGCTTCAGTTCGTATTATTTCAGGCAAAAGATGATCATAATAATAATAATAATTTATTATTTTTATCTGGCGCTTTTCTGGGAACTCAAAGTGCTTTCCATGGAAGGGGGAATCTCCTCAACCACCACCAATGTGCAGCATCCACCTGGATGATTGCACCAGAAGCCCCCCACACACTGGCTTATTGGTGGAGAGGAGACAGTGATGAAGCCAATCAGTATATGGCGATGATTAGGAGGCCATGATGGAGAGAGGCCAAGGGGCAAATTTGGTCAGGATGCCGGGGTTAAACCCCTACTCTTTTTCGAAGGACATCCTGGGATTTTTAGAGTCAGGACCTCGGTTTAACATCTCATCCGAAGGATGGTGCTCTTTAACAGTATAGTGTCCCCGTCACTACACTGGGGCGTTAGGACCCACACAGACCAAAGGGCGAGCGCCCCTGCTGGGCTCACTAACACCTCTTCCAGCAGCAACCTAGTTTTCTCAGGAGGTCTCCCATCCAGGTACTAACCAGGCTCAGCCCTGCTTAGCTTCAGTGGGCAACCAGTCTTGGGCTACATGGTGATATGGCTGCTGCTGATCATGTGCACTTTTTACTATTTCATCAAATATTAACTGTAGAACAAGATTATGAGATGTGTTAATTGAATACTTGGCTAAAGAGATTTGTATTTAATCTAGATTTAAATTGGGAGTGTGTCTGAACATTATCAGGAAGGTTATTTATGAAAGTAAAAGAGTAGCAAAACTCGAGAGCATAAAGATGTGAATTTGAGAACTTGTCCCCTGTAAAATACAAGTCTAAAGTTGAATTTAGAGATTTGCACTCGCAGATGATGTCACAAAACGCGTGTCCTCGGGGACTAACGCAACTTAACACAGCTTAAGACATAGACAGTGATATTAAAATAAATAAATGATAACTCCATAAAACACCATACTAATTAAAAATAGCCTATGTACAGTTAAGCGTTCTCCTCCCATAGAAAACTTGTAGAAAACGCTTAAAGGTCCCATGGCATGAAAATTTCACTTTATGAGGTTTTTTAACATTAATATTAATATAACACCTATTGTGATAGGTGTAAACCAAGCCCTGGGTATATCCTGCTCCGCTGTTGAGAAAATGAAAGCTCAGAGGCCAATCTGGAATCTTCAGATTCAACTTTATTTATTTTGATCTGAAAAACATACTACATAATAAGGGCACCCCAGGAAACATTATAAAATAATAAAATAATCCATGCCATGGGACAGTGGTATTAAATGACCAAACTCAGAAAAACAGATGAGCCCAGAATGACAAAAATAAAGGCAAATTTGTGTTCCAGAGGACGCGGGTTTCATGACATCATCGTGTACAAAAAAAAGTCCCATTGGCTAGGCACCAACCAATAAAACAACTCCTTTGCAAGTGCAACTATGTTCTACAAATGTCATTGTATTTCTGTGAATGGCATTTTGCACATTTGTGACTACTTGTCTGCAGCTTCAAATCCAGAATACAGGTTTGTGACTATTGTTTGCGAGTGCAATTCTCAACATTCAACTTCAGATTTGTATTTTACAGGTTTTCACATTGGAGCTCTAAGTGTAAATTTTAGCATACAAGTATTTATTGTTCATGCTCTCGAGTCTTGCTACTCTTTTACCTTCATAGTTATTCCAGAGTTTAGGGGTAAAATGCGAGAAATCTCCTTTAGTGGACTGTAACGGCAAGGAGATGGTCATCTGATTAAATTAACTAATTAGCAAACATAGCTCCACTGTTCTCTGATCGGGACACCAGCAAATGGGTGGCTGCCATTTGATTAAATTACTAGTGAATACACAAAGCAGTGTCCGGTTTTACCACGTGACCAAAAGGCATATGACCAAAAGGTCGCTTTGGCTCAAGATCACGCGGGGAACTCCCCAGGGTTTCCCTTCGATAACAAGACGAACATTGTCACTTCCACATTGTCCATTCAAAAACACACACACAATCGCCCGCAGGGGGGGTGAGCCGGAGTTCACCACGCGGCAGACTGTTCAACAACACTCTGAATACACATACACACACACACACACACACACAAAGAAACAATCACTCATGACCAAGTGTGGTTAAAAGTACCATTTTAATTCTATTGAAATGTTTTGTTTTATTGTTGTTTTTCACTATCTCCATGTGCTATAATTTTAAAGGGGTCATATAATGGTACATGCACTTTTACAAGTTGATTGTACTGAAATGTGTGTTGACAGTGCCTGTACACAACCATCATATAATGATAAAAATCCATCCATTGTTTTTGTTTTAATCTCCTTATATGTTTTCCCCTGCCTCAAATTGAGCCGTTCGTTTTTGTGACGTAGATAAAGGAGGGTCAGTATGGTTTTGCTAAGAAGCTGCTCCTGAAAAAGGAATCGGTACCAACTATACGTGTTCCTGCTGCACCTCCAGAAGAAGTGAGTGTAACGTTTCATTAACCTTTAAATATTAATCTTTGCAAACCGCTTGCACGCTTCACGATGAATGTGGCTAATGTTTACACTCAGGGTGCATTACGGCATGTATTCTATGTAATGTTACGACGTTCTCAATATAATTAATAATCCCACGTTTATAATGAACAACGCGTTATGGTTATTGTGTTATTAAAAACTGTACGTACAGAACAGAGGGGGCGGAGTGAGCAAAGCTCATTATCATTTAAAGGCATATGCACTGAAACGGCGTGCTGAAAACAGAGCTGTTTTTGAGCAGGTAAAATTTGTGTTTTCTTAAAATACTAATGAGAATTTTTAATAAAAGTATATTATAAAGTTTTTATTTTGACCCTAAAGATTCATATTAACTTGTACAAAAATGGCATTATATGACCCCTTTAAGCTTTATCGTATATAATCAACTTTATGCATTTAATCACGAAAAATCAGGTAATCGTTATCTTACCAGCTCGCAGGAATGCCGTGCTTGGTATGATTGTAATCAGCGGAATCGAATAAGATCGAATCCTTAACCACGTACGTCTAGAAGGTCCAACACATTGAAAGTTTCTGGGATACTGATAACTACACTGAACAAAATTATAAACGCAACAATTTTGTTTTTGCCCCCATTTTTCATGAGCTGAACTCAAAGATCTAAGACCTTTTCTATGTACACAAAAGGCCTATTTCTCTCAAATATTGTTCACAAATCTGTCTAAATCTGTGTAAGTGAGCACTTCTCCTTTGCCAAGATCATCCATCCCCCTCACAGGTGTGGCATATGTTCAGTGTAGGATTGCCAATACCTGCCAATACCTGCCAATACCAGCCAATACCAGCCAATACCTGTGTTTTCAATTGAAGCACTGTGTTATACTACCGGTCACAATTGTGACCGTAAACAAATTTACAAGTCTTACGAGCAAAATATATATGCAGGAGTATAATTTTCAAAATATATCAGTAGTAGACCCTTTAATGAATATATGTACAAAATATGATAGTTCTATCTGTTAATTAAGATGTTTTACATACTACTTTTTGTAGTAGTCTGAGGAAGACATCTTCTTCTAGATGTGCAAGCAGGAAGTAACTGATCTGGTCATGTGACCTTTCACACTAGTCACATGACATTAATAGATTTTAATCAAGACAATCTATTTTGTCATTTAAAAGTTGAATTTCTTGCCCAAAGTCAATAACAACATTTTTAGAGCTTCCAGAAATAAGAAAAAAGATGCGGTCACAATTGTGACCGGTGGGATTAAACGGGTTAAGTGCTGTTTAAGGTTGTCTAGATAGCCTAAGAAAGCCTTTGGGTCTCTCTCTCTCTCTCTCTCTCTCTCTCTCTCTCTCTCTCTCTCTCTCTCTCTCTCTCCTCTTCCCTCTCTCTAACTTCCCTCTCTCTAACTTTCTCTCTCCAATACTTCGTATTGCAATCATTTTCTGTTTCGTTGTAACGTTAATTGTTTGTTTTTGTTATGCATATTTACTCCTGCGTGATTTAAGTAGTTTATGTAATCTTTAGTCTTGTTTTATTAAACTCTATAATCTTTTGAATTGAATCTGTCTCATTGTTCTATAAACTTGAAGTCCCTGAAAATGCCGATCTTATGTTACAAAGCTCTACTTGATTTATATTAAAATATCTAAAGTGCCTTACACGAAAATATAATTTCTTGTGGCCACAGGAAGGGCATTTTCGATGTTTTCAGGTTAGTAAACGAACGAGTACATGATAAACTACATTTGAATCACATAAAAATTTACCCTGATAATTGATCTGATTTTACCGACCTATATTAATATTTAATACGAGCAATCGTGTTAATGATTCATATACGGTGAGGTTTAACCAAGCGGCAACCTCCCTGTCTCCCTCTTGAAACCAACACGGAAGTGAATTAAACTGCAATTTATCGACTGGTCGCTTGAGGCTGACTGCAAAAGTCAGCCAAATCTGTATCTCTCCCATGTTAAAATGCCCAACTTTACAGCCGAAAAAAATATGTTTACAGCCTGGTGCCTTAAGTTGTTTTGGTCTATACAGCTAATTTTGCCCTTCATGACAACTGTGAAAGGGGTGAATTTTTTTACAACTCATCCGTTTAATGATGTTAAGCCTTAAAGTTCTGCATAATTAAGGGCGTGGCCACTTGAGTGACTGGTGGATTGAGGCTGCTGTAACTGCTAGCCGACGTTTGAATATCTGTTAATGTCACCATCAGCTAATTGGAGCAGCTGCTGTACTTGCCATCTCTGCAGTGTTTGTGCTTTTTTCGGGATTATTTCATACAATTTAATACACGTGTGACATAATCAGTTAAGTGATTGACAGTTGTGGTGTCCTATCAGGGGAGAGTATGATCTATTTAATGCGGGTTGGCTGTATCCGGAGATACGTCACGTCTGTGCTCCGCCCCGCGTGCGTCATTCACTCGAGTCTCAGGTATGTGTTGATAGCGTCTGGTTTAAATCAGGTGTTTAGAACACTACTGATGTGTTGTCATCCCTTCAAATTGTAGCTGTCCATCAGCACTTTTCCGACGGTGCACGTTATCAGTTCAGAGTGAGTGTCTGTTCACCCTTCAGGTATGTTCTGTCTCTGTATTCAGTACTGGGGTGCGGTAATAGTGGGTCGCTATGTTACTATTAATGTGTTGCTTCCTGTACCCCAGTTAATCGGCGGTCTCGATGATTGCTGTAAACAGTAGCCAGAGGGAATTTTATATGTGAGGAATATTCTCTTGTGGTAAGTGTTATGTAAGATGGATGGAAATTGTAGTAAAAGAGCATTAGTAATAGGGCTTGGGCGCCGCGTTGCATTCTGGGACGTGGCGGCCATCTTGACAGCTATACGAATGTAAACATACAGCAAGCCGAACGAGGAGAAGCAGAGTTGAGAGAAAGAAAAGAAAATAAATATGTTAAAACACCTAAAAGGATGTGCAATTTACCGCGATAGGTTATCTAGGGAAGCCAGTGACCAATATGTGGACAAAATCGCCATTATAAACGGTTTGGATCCTTATGAAATTTCACATAAAGAGTGGAGCACCGACGAGGACTTGCTGCCGCAGTTTTGTATAAACGGCATATTCAGCTACCTTGTTTGTGGTGTGAGTGCCTACACCTCTGAACAGTTCCGAAGCTACAAGGCATTGGAGTCGCATGTTCAGTTCACTAATGGATGGGTTCAGGAGCTGCAGATCATCATAACGAACAGTGGGAATGCAGTAATCCGGACAAAGGTAAGGTGCGCTCCACCTAGCTGCTAGTTTAGTAACAGTTAGTGCTAACAACCATTCACACATGTAACGTACTTATAACTATGTGTTTCAAAAGTGTAGTTAGTAGCTGTTTTAAGCAAAACTTAAGTTAGTAAGCAAAACGATGCTTAGGGCAAGGGGGTAGCAACAGGACAATAGTACAGAGACTGACAGGTCAGATGGAAGGGCTAACGTTAATGTTATGAGAGTATTAAAATATGGGATATTTTACAGGAAAATACTAAAACGGGAAGACAGTGGGAAAAGAGCTCAAATACGTGAGAAATCCGGAAAAAACAGGAGGGTTGACAGCTAACGTTACTAACTACAGATTTGAAACACATAGTTAAAAGTACATTTGTGAATGGTTGTTAGCACTAACGGTTACTAAACTAGCAGCTAGTTGGAGCACATCTTAAAGTTATTTTTTGTCCGGATTACTGTGTTCCCACTGTTTGCCGACTCTTTGTTGGGAATTTCATATAGATCCAAACCGTTAAAAGTGCAGATTTTGTCCACATACCGGTCCCTGGTTTCCCTATTTAACTTATCCTGGTAAATTCCACATCCTTCTAGGGATTTTAATATCTTTTTTTCCTTTTCTTTCTCCCAACTCGGCTGCTTCTCCTCGTTCGACTTGCTGTATGTTTACATTCGCGAAGCTGTCAACATGGCGGCCACGCCAAGTAATGACGTCACGACGCCCAAGCCCTATTACTAATGCTCTTTTACTACAATTTCCATCATCTCGCTTTCTTTAAGGCGTGGGTCTTCTCTCTCATCCTCCGGACCGTTCTTCGCTCTCGTCTTCAGCACAAGCTTCCTCCTGTTTTTGCAGTGAATTGCGCTTAGTATAACCTGAGTGCGTTTGAGAACCACGTGTCTACGCTGCGATCGCGCCGTGGGCCAGCAACAGGATTGTATCGTCTACTTCCTTTTCCTTTTAGAGTGATCGCAAAGTTATAACTGACTGTCAATTGTACGAGAACCAGTGTGTGTATGCTGCATCAGCTTGATTTTTCTGTATTTATTTTCTTTAGTTCAGCTGTGTGTATGTTAGATTTTGCTGTCATCTAAATGGGTGTGTCATTATCGACCTTGATTGTTGCATAATTTTATTTTCTCTTGTTTGTGATATTTTCTGTGGTTATTTGTTTGTTTTTTTTAAACTCAAGTGTATTTGTTTTCTCAGGAACTGAGGTGACCAGGCGGAAGGACCTTCTCGTGCATGATGATAGTGGTGGTGTTGCAGTGGGTGACACTTTTTGGAGTTCCTGTGTGTGTGATCTAGTGCACGGTGACGTGTGTGCGTGAGTAGGATTGCGCTTTTGGAAAAGCCATTAAGTGGTCCTTCCGCCGGCAGACTCAGCCGGGTGGATTGGTACGAATTCTTATTTTGTATTTGTCTGATTTGTGAATTAAATTTTAGAGTTCCTTCTTGCAGTTCCTCCTACCCTCGTGGGTAGAGGACTGTGCTGGTGTTGCCATTATATACTGCCATTTGTATTACTTTGCTTGTGACTCGTCATTTTGTATATGTAGCGCTGTGCGCCCTTTTTAAAGAAACTACTATTTTTAACTTTTTGTATGTCAATAAAGACCATTTATAAATTATTGGTACTTGTGTCTCTGACCTTTCTGGCACACACAAACCTGTGTGACCTAGTGCAAACTGCCAGGTTATTTTGATATTCCCTGATTTATTCAGGGTGGCGTAGTCGACAATTATCAGAATCAATCAGAATCAATTTTATTGCCAAGTAGTTTTGTGCACATACAAGGAATTTGCTTTGGTAATAAGGTTTACCGAGGCTGCTATAATCAGCGCCAAATTGAGAAAAAAAATACAGCATGACATGAGGAGAGGTGAGAAAAAAAAGGCAACCCCCAGACTATGCTCCTGTAAGGAGAACAGTCTGGGAACAGGAAAAAACACCTCAGCAACATTAGCACATAAACAGTACACTCTACAAACACGACTTTGCAACACGGTTGGGAGTGGGGGATGGAGGTAGTCCAGCCCAGGCAAGCAGCATCCGGTCCTGTAGCCATTATGGCGCTGGTCACAGACCCGCCTGTCAGACTGGGGGTACGAAGCGGCGAAGGGATGGGGTGTGGGGCAGGTGCATATCTGTGTAAGTTCATGTGTGTGTAGGCCTGGAGAGAGTCGCTAAGCCAGCACCATAATCTAAGAGCCTCAGTCCGCAGGATTGTCATAGCGATACACAGCAAGTTGCCATGGAGACAACCTTGATCATGTCCCAGGCAGAGTCAACAATCACCAGGTGTCTGAGGAGTCGGGGAAGGAATGCAAGAGCGGCTCACTGCAGTGCTCACCATAAGATAGAGTTGCATCCTGTACCGCTTATTGCCCCACACGCATTATACCTTTGCCCACACCGTTGGCTTCCGTCGTTGTAGAGTATGGAGAGAACAACCAGCGCTGTGTTTCCAGTTGTTTTCCTCGCATGCACTAATGGATGTCTGACAATTTCTTTGCTTTTTGGAGTATACAGGCTACACTCGTTATGCGGTACCGTTGCTCTCACGGAACAGATATGCTTATTTAACTTTTAAGTGTTAAATAAAAAGTACCGTGAGATGAAATCCTGCAGGTGTCAGTGCTTTCTCTCCGTCCATGCAATAGATGCACACCCTTGAATGAGCGCGGATTTCTAGTGCATTTACTTGAACTTCTGAGGTAATATTTTTGGTTTAACCCATTTGAGAAATTGAGAGGCGGCCAAAATCAGATTTTAAAATCGACTGAACTGAATAAAGGTCTTTACGAACTTGACGTGCGATGCCGCGCTGACTGACATGTATGCGCATGAATCACTGTCACACGCACAAGCTCAGAGCAATATTGTAAGTTACTGCATGATAATACATTTTTAACTAGCAGAATTATGATGCATCACGATACACATAGTCTCACTTTTAGTTACGTCTTTTAATTATTATAGTATTTCGAAGGGCAAGAATATGAACTTTAATTATTGGCTTTACTTCTACATTCAGCTGTCACTTTAGCGCAAGGCCAGTAGCATAGCATTAGCACCTAAGCTCCACCCACGTCCCGCCTCTTTGCCCATTTTCTTTTATCTGGGAGTGACAAGAGATGACGTGCTGCCAAGATGGCGACGGTTGGCCCCGCCCACTTTAGGCTTCAAAAACACTCTTCAGAAACCTACGGGTGACGTCACAGACACTACGTCCATATTTTTTTACAGTCTATGGGTTTAACCTATTCCCTATTTGGGATAATCTAATTTGTGTATACGATAATGCATATTCATCATCTCATGAATATTATTCCCCCTTTGAGTTAATAATTTCCCTACAAAAGTCATTGTCGCTACAGGACTTTACTTTAGTGCAATACTCACTGATCTATATAAATTACTTGATTGCTCATGACGTCAAGTGAAGAAACCATAACCATATTCTATTGAATTAATAGGAAATCATCTGATTTTAATGAGAAAACATGACCTAACGAGTCAGCGTTTTTATATTTGAATACTATACATTCTTACAATGTAATCATCCTAAACTTTTCTGATTATTATCAATGTTGAAAACAGTTGTGCTGATTAATGTGTTTGTGTAAACCATTGTAACAGTTTAAACCACCCCAAAATTAATTACATTTTACAATATATAGAATACAACAGAAAACAGTTATTTAAAATTGTGTATATTATTTCACAATATTATTGTTTTTAATGCTGTCTTGGTGAACATAAGAGACATAAACATTTGTACCAACACAATTAGTGTATGTTTGACGTTTTACTTACTAATCATATGGTTCATCAATAGCGCTTTAGAGATGATGATCAGCTCAACTCTGCTACGGTGCAGGGCATCAGCATTGAAGGATCTAGGAACACAACAAACCATTTGTCACAGAGCCAACAATATTATTATACAATGCCAGGTTTATTAAAAGGAAAGAAGCTACGGCAGAGGTGAAATGCAGAAAAGAGAATGAATATAAAGAATATAAAGAAAATTATTTCTTAATTAGGATAACAGAATTTGTTTTGGGGTTTACTTACTTACTTAATATTGCTCATACAGTGTAACTTACGTTTGGATGTCAAAACCTTCTTAAAATAAATTAAACAAATAAAAAATGTAAATTTGAGAAATCAAATTTTTTTTTAAATAACAGATGCATGATATAGATAGGTGAAACATTGTGATAAAAAATATGATGTTATTTAATGAGCCTCCTCGGTTCACCTGTTTCCCACTTCTCCAGCAGCAGCTTTCTTCAGAAATGTTGAAGTCGTGGAGCTTTCTCTCTGTTATGGGTTATTTTGTTACCAATGAAATCACAGAACATTTTTTTTATCAATATTTCTTTACCATTGAGCTAGTTTCAGACAATTTTCTCACTCCGTGTAAGTAACATCACCGATTACATACGTTTATGTTTACGTTTGTGTTAAGTAAATTAGCTCACTTCTAAGTAAAACCTTTACAAAACCCTTTCATCTACACAAAAGAGGTGATTAAAAGCCCAAACTTTCAAAAATAAAAGCTCAACCGAGTTAACGTTAGCTTAACGTTAACGTTACCTCTTCTGAAAACGGTTGAGATGCTATTTTAGATGACTTTTTCCGAAGACACTAAACCATGTCTATTAAGTAAATATTCAACAGCAGCGTGCGTGTCAATTACAGGTAAGAGAAATGTCAAAAACAGTTGTGTGTATACATGGATTTCTCGGTGACGTCATCACTGCTTGCGCACGCAGCCAGGAGGCAAAAGACCCGCGGTCTTCGTACCGGAGTAAAGGGTTTCTGATGGCAGATACATTTTGATAGACGTACCCTGCCATGCATTTACAGTTAGCCGTAAGGATGTAACCAAGGCCCTTATGGACACACCCATGCATCATAAGGCTTGGCTTTAATGCCTTGCCTTTGACTAGGGACCACATCTGACCTCAACCCGCAAAAATCCGGTGCAGCATCAAAGTATTTGACGAGCTGCACATGACCACATAGCACGTAGTTGTATGCATCAAGGGATTTGTACTCTCGAATCATTTCTCTTGTATACACACTTGGTGTCTGAATTAGATAATTAAATATATCAGGCCATACAATTGCTGGCCACTTGTCATCCACAATCCAAAGATCGTCAGGTATTGCGTAGGGATCCGGTGTTCTGACGATTTGTGCTGCCTTGACGAAAAATGCTACTATAGTGCGAATCGATAGCAGAGTCTGTCGATTTGTGCTGCCTTCTCGAAAAATGCTACCCAAGTTGATGTTGATTCATTCTCTATTGTTTCCATAATTGTGTAAATCTCACAATATTATGACATCGTTATTTAATTTAAATCAGGTAAGTGTATGGGGAGCATATTTTGATATTTTAAATGAACTAGCAATTATCACATTTGATATAACAAGTAAAAATGACATTATTATAAGAAATACAATTATAATAAAATTCAAAGTTATGAGTACAGTATACTGTACTGTTTTTATTTTTAAAACGGTGTGAAAAGTAAAAATTATAATCAAATATTCATCTTTGACCTATCAAAGTTTCCTACAAGTCTCCACAGCAAGGATGCATAGATTTATGTGCGTGCTAAGCAGAAGAAAAATGAGTCTGCACATGCGCATAACTAGTAAGTAGCACATCTCGATGGGTAACATGAATCGTCAGAACACCGGCAAGATCTAACAATTGCTGAGAGTAAGTTTTTTAATATAATCGCCACGGTCGGAGGTAGGCTACTACTTCCCACATAATCCATCGTCAAATCTTTGATTTACAGTAAAGTAACGTTATATGTGTGCAGTCATGATATGTTGCAGGTCGTAAAGTAACGTAAACAAGGCTAACTTATATAAAAGCAAATTTGGGCTCTATAGAGGCTATTACATTACTAACTTAGTCTAACATGATAATTCATACATGCATCACAGTATGTCCGGATTTTGATTCGTAAACAGTTGGGTAAAACGTTTTACACAATGTTATATTAATATGAAACAAACAAACAGATCCAACTCTGAAATTGCAGTTTATTATTGAGTCAACAAGAAATTACAAACAATGCGAAATCTACGTTAATTACAATGTTCTTTTACAGAACTCGGCATAACAGATAGCGTTTTTTTGCCCCCTGGATGCGCGCGCATCCGGTATTGTTTGTATACAAAAAACCCGTGTATTATTCGTGTGTTTTTAGAGACTAATCTCTCGCCTGAAAGCATAAAAACAACAGCGAGAGAGGGAGTTTTGCTGCTTGCCAGTAGCAGTGGTCCCGCGCCGTTTCCATGGCAACTCTGCGCCGCGGCAGTTCACGCGAACGGCCAATGATTAAACCACGTCAAAATCATGCAGCACTTAAATAAAAATCTAATTAATATTGAATTATGAATTTAAAACTGATTTTGAAGATATGACTAGTTCATAGGTGCAATGGCCTATGCCCACACATAATATACTGCAAAAGTATAATATACTTTTGACCGCATTAGTTATTCATAAGTTATTTTTTCTAAAGTATAGGCCTACTCCTGGTAAGTGTTAATTGCTTTTACCCCGGGCTTAAAGTAAAAAGATGTCTGTGAAAAATAGTTTAATTTAATTAAATCCATTTATGGTGAGATTACTATATTTTCATGTCAATCTGTGTTCATTTTGACCACAAACCTTGCGCTGTCACTTTAATTCCAGTAGGGGTTCAGCGAAAAAATCGGCAGCTGGCAGCAGGAAGTAGCTGCCATTGACAGCCGGAAGCCCTGCCAAATTAGGAGGGACCTGCCAATCGTGGTAGCCAATCAGTATCGTCCAAAGTAGCACCAACCAATCACATGTAACTGGATGTCAAGCGACAGCAGCCAATGGTGGCGCCGGCAAATTTTCAGTAATGGCGGCACTGTTTGGCTCGGTAAGTTCGTATAATAAATAATTGTTGTTTTGTAAGTTGGATTTTAACTTTTTATGTTAGAGACAGTATATCTGTGCCTACTTTAGTTTAATTGGCTAATTTAATAATTTGTAGAAAGGCAGCTTGTGCACCGTGTGGTCCTGGTTTGTGAGGGGCTGCCATTAACTTCAAAGTTACTACGTTACTATTACCATCACCATTAAATATTAGCTTTTGTTAACATGTTAACTTAATCTATTGATTAGAATAAAGGCAATGCTGAATTATTGACAAGCTCAGCCTTGATGATACAGTACACGTGCAACACTAACCATATCGTTGTGTATTTCATTTTTCAGGGGATTGTCTGATATCCAACCATTTATTGATTTTTGTTTTATTACTATTGCATTTTTTGACCAAACCTTTCTATATCTAACTCTGTGTACACTCTGTTCTACACCTCTTGTGTAACTGCCAATCAATTATGACAGGTAAGAAGCCAATTTTTTCCCTAAATCTTACTAACTAAAGTTAATTTGAGCAGAACATGCAAAAACCTGCCCATGTTAAAGATGTAATTAGACTTCTAAAATGTTCTACCTTTATATGTGAATGAATTTGTTGCTATTTTGAGGTATGTTATTTTCTTGTATATACTGCATGTTGTAAGGAACTCAGCTTTTTGGAAATATTAATAATCAATAATATCTTGTTATTATTAATTATAAATATTTGGGTCAGTTAATTGGATTAACTTGATGTGGCTGAATTAATATTACAATCAATTAATCAGTTCGTCCAACGAACTCTTTTGATTATTAATTTATTCTAAGAAAAGGGTATCTTCCATGGCCACAGAAGAATAATTATTTCTTCGCATATACCGCACGTTGAGCCAGTAGCAAAAAACGTGATTATAAAGTGACAATGTATTGCAAACAAAGCAGAACCAAATACATATTATGTACAAGTTTTATTAACTAAATATAGATATTTATATGAATATAAATAAACTAAACAACATACACACATGAATACATAGATAGGTTAGTGATAGGATGAAATTGGAAACCGGAAGAGGGTCTATGAGAAGAACCATCAGAATTTCATTTTCACATTTCATTGAATTGAATACTTGCATTTGTAATGGGAACAATTCTTGAAGTTGTTGAAAATTGAAGTCGTTGATGGTTCCGGCAGTGTCAAGTGGAAGTTGGTTGAGCGTTCTCTTTCTCCAGGAACGCATGATTGGTTTGGTCAAGGCCTGGGACTCTGTTGAGGCCACGCCGAGCACCCAGGAGAAGTGAGGAAGTCGGAAGGATGGGTGATTGGAGTCGTTGTTGGTTGGAGTCTTTGTTCCAAAACTCCTGAGATTGTCTTTGGTTCTTTGTGAGAGAGTCTCCTCTCTTTTCCATGAGGCCGGATCTGGTTGGGATCCAGGCCTGCTGGAAGGCCTCTTGGCCCCCATGGAGGGGGGAGGGGGGGTTTTCCCCGTATCACCCGAGACCGTGTTTGCGGCAGGATGGAAAACCAAGAGAGGGCGGTCACTATTGCCTGTCTCTGATATAGTCTGAAAAAGAACCACCCCTAAGGTTTGAATGGACCTATGAGTAAGGTGACATGTCCAAGAGGGGAAGCGGCTCTTAGTTGATTTATGGTCTTTGTCCCCAGCATGCTTAGACTGTTCATTCAAGCTCAAATAGACATAACAAATTCAAATTGCATTCTAAGAGAAGGTGATGTACATCAAAGTATGTGTCATTAAATGAGGATTAATTAGGTAGGAAGAATGATACAGGTGAAGTTATATTGACCGTTGGGTGGTTGTGCAACCACATACACCCCAATCAAACATACCATGTTGTTATACCTAATAGTACACGAGACAGTAAATCATCACGGTTTCTGTGAGGCATGTTCCTTCATAGAACAGAGTAATACCGCAAAGTTTATTTAATTAAAGATTGTCTCTCTCTCTTGAGCATGTGGCGCATGTGGCCACATTCCTTTGAGGTCGTAAAAGTCTGTTATCAGTCTTAAAGTGTTCTGTAACCGGACACCCGGCTGACAAAGTAACTTCATTTGTGAGGTTAGTTTTGGGGGGGAGTTTCATAGACCTTTATATTGATTAAATATAGTGAATATGAATAATTAGTGTGTGTCTGAATGGTCCAGACCCTACAATGTGTACTCTTTCCTTTTGGAAAAGATGATGTCTTTTCTGGGACAGGCAGTTGTCCCTACTGCAACTGGGGTGATGTCAAGTCCTGAGCACTTTCAGGCAAAGCATGTAAAGCATGCCCTATATTTTGAGGACAATGGTATCCATAAGCATTGTAAAAAGCACACATGCATTTTGCATGTTTGTTGTAAGTTAAAATGTATTAAATTTCTCTTGTCTTTCTAGAAAAATATTGTGTTCCTTGCTTTTGTTTAAATGCCCGACAACAAAAGAGGTGCCATTGGCATTGCCCTAAGTGTCGGCACATCTTGTGTCGTGCCCCTGACCTACATAATCATAGTATGTGCAATGTAATTAGTTACATTTTAAAGTCTTGTTTCATTTAGATTTCATTCATGTTATGATTAACTCACTCATCTTTTGTCCTTTTTGCAGATCTTTCAGTTACATGCAAAATTACCAGTCTGATGGATACAGACTCATTTAGGAGGAGGGTACTCTCCTGCTGGCTTGACAGTATGTATTTACTTTCTTTTACACATTTGATTTAAATGTGGTTAAAATAGTAACTGAGAAATTGAATGGTATGGCTACACGGTCTTCAATTATTCTCTTTTTAATCATGATCATTTTTATGCTCCTCAAATTTAAATATTCAGGTGTAACAAATTGGAGAGAGAAGTCTGTGACATGTCAAGAATATTATCAGATGTACACACTGCAGCCCTGCAAACACTGCAATGACATTTACAAGAACTGCTTACCAGGTGAATGAAAATGTGATCACTGCTCTGTGCTTAATGACAATGCAATAAGAATAGTCATTCATGTGGCTGCATCCATGTGTACTGTTAATAAGGTCATTTGGATATTAATGTCACAATTTTCTTATGAATCCTTTAGGTCATATTGGAAGAGGAAAACGAGGAGAAATGCAAGGCTCAGAAAACACCCATCCAGGGTTTTGCAGTGATTGGTGTCAGCTGCTGGAGAGTGAAAATTTGTTTAATCCACCAATTCCAGTCTAAAAGCCTACTTAATCATCTAACTATTCTTTCTTTTTTCTAACTAATCTTTAACTTAAATTCTTTCTTTCTTTCTAACTTTGTGCTTTTGTGGATAGATCACATGAAAATCCATACTGGAGAGAAACCGCACACATGTGATCAGTGCAGGAAGAGTTTTACACTAAAAGAACAGCTTAAGACACACATTAAGATCCACACTAGAGGGAAGCCGCACACATGTGGTCAGTGCGGGAAGAGATTCACTCAACAAGAAACCCTTAATAATCACATGAAAATCCACACTGGAGAGAAGCCGCACACATGTGATCAGTGCAGGAAGAGTTTCATATATAAACAAAGTCTCAAATTTCACATGACAGTTCATAGTGGAGAGAAGCTGCACACATGTGATCAATGCGGGAAAAGTTTTGCCCTAAAATATCTCCTAAAAAGACACAAGAAAATCCACACTGCAGAGAGGCCACACAAATGTGATCAGTGTGGGAAGAGTTTTACAAGAAAATCAAACCTTACGTTTCACATGAAAATCCACACTGGAGAGAACACATGTGATCGGTGTGGGAAAAGTTTTACACACAAAAATACCCTTAATGATCACATGAAAATCCACACTGGAGAGAAGCCGTACACATGTGATCAGTGCGGGAAAAGTTTAATATTGGCAAGTTCTTTGAGAGTACATCTGCGTTCTCATTCTGGAGAAAAAACATTTTACTGTAATCAGTGCGGTAAAAATTTTGCTTGGGAAAAATCCCTGAAGAAGCACATGAACATTCATTCAGAGTAGAAGCTTTACGTATGTTTGTGTGGAAAGGGATTTTCATGGCTAAATGATTTAAAATCACACCAGAAAAGACACAGCTGTGTGAAGAATCATGTGTGCTATTTTTGTGGAAAAACATATTTTACAGAGGGTGAACTGAAGCAGCACCAGAAGAGAAGCTGCACAATAAAGACTCCTTAAGGATCACATGAAAATCCACACTGGAGAGAAGTCAAAAGTGTACAGGCTTTGAAAATACATCTGTGTTCTCATTCTGGAGAAAGAAAGAAGCACAAGAACATTGATACAAAGGGGAAGCCTTACACGTGTTCTGCATGTGAAAAAATTTTTACATGACTGAGCGCTTTTTAAAGTACACCAAAAAACACATACCAGTGCGAAAGCAGTGTGAGAGACATATACATCTGACAAAACGTCACCAGAGGATTCACATTGGAGAAAAACCTTTCAAGTGATCTGACTAAATTCACCTGGGATTCGTCTACAGTCGACGTTAATTTCCTTATACTCAAAAGCTCCAGTAGGTCACTTTTGTAAACAAATATTTGTTAAAACTGTCATTATGTCCTCACAGTAGAATATGAGACAGATAATCTGTGGAAAAAATCGAGCTCCTCTGGCTCCTCCCTGTGGTCCTATTGCCATTTGCAGAAATACACCGCTCCCGGTCAGAAACAACCAATCAGAGCCAGGAGGAATGAATGTTGGATTCATTTCCAGGAGTTGAATTCATTCAACGAACGAAATGATTCGAAAAAGATTTGTTCATTTTGATGAACGAGTTCAAACAGGAGAGTCACGAACGTGCATCACAGAACAGAGCAAGGCGAGCATTTGTGCTTGTAAAACTTAAAGTTTTTTATTTATTTTTGAAATGACCGATCGTTTCGCTAGATAAGACCCTTATTCATCGTCTGGTATCGTTTAAAGCCCTTTGAAGCTGCACTGAAACTGTCATTTGGTCCTTGAAACGTTTGTGTCCTATTGAAGTCCATTATATGGAGAAAAAGCCTGGAATGTTTTCATCAAAAACCTTAATTTCTTTTCGACTGAAGAAAGAAAGACATGGACATCTTGGATGACATGGGGGTGAGTAAATTATCAGCAAAAGTTTTTTTTAAAAGTGAACTAATCCTTTAAAGATATCTTACTAGCTATTTATAACTTATAGAAAGAGTGCAACGTTATAAAGTTACATGTATTGCAAAATACATAATGATTTGAGGACCAAGTTTGTAGTCAAAGTATGGGCAGGCCATAGTCAATGTAAAGCATATTGTTGATGTTTCGTCCCTATTAGTGAATGTTCCATAACTGTTTATAATCTGCCGTCATCGGTGGTCCTGTTTACTAGTCTGCGCGTTCACGGCAGGCTCCGCTGTGGGGGAGGAGCTGTGGAGGGAGGGCTGTAGCGCAGCAGAGAGCAAGGGGGTTGGACCTGGAAGTTGTGCTTGTTCAAATTTTCAGGCTAAGTCAACATTTTCTCAAAACTCCCTACTGCAACTTTAAAGACTGCTCCACAGGTGCATATTATTATGATTTAGAATTTTAAAGGTCCCATGACATGGGGTTATTTTATTATTTTATAATGTTTCCTGGGTTGCCCTTATAATGTTAGTATGTTTTTTTGATCAAAAATAGTCATAATTTAGAAATAAAAGGCATTTTTCCTAGCCTGATTTTAGCCTCTGATTTGAACGCTCTGTTTGAAGGGGCGTGTCTTCTGTGGGATTCAGTGAAACTGGCCACTGCTGTGATTGGCTGACATGCTTGCATATGAAATAGCTACGTATTACATGTGAAACTGTCTCGAATCCTTTTACTACAGCTATTATACGTTTGTACTATTACAGCTATCGAGATTAACGAATCATGAGAAGTTTTTAAAGTATTTAGATCTATTCCTATCTCATAAAATGTTGGCGTGATGAGCATTGAGCAAGCAGATGACAGTCTGTTGATCGCGAGAATGAAGATCGTATCATTGCAACGCAGTTTCTGCACTCTCTCTAATGCAGGGGTCACCAACCTTTTTGAAACTGAGAGCTACTTCATGGGTTCTGAATCATATGAAGGGCTACCAGTTTGGTACGCACTTTTGAAACAACAAATTTGCTCAGTTTGCCTTTAGTTATGCATTATTAATAATGATTAATGATACTCATCTATGTGAAGACACTGATCACGTTAATGATTTCTCAACAATGACAATAAGGTGGGAAACAGATATCAATATTCAGCACTTTAATCTCAGTAATTGTTACATTTTCAGATGATCACTTACATCACTACATTTCATTGGAAAAATGTCCCATTTTCACTAGCCACTGACAAACCCTTTTAGCAAATCATGAACTATGTTGCAAAAAGTTATCAATTATGTATTGTTAGAAAAATCAACTTACTTTTAAATAAATCTTGTCACATTTTGAACTAATGACCAAATCTGCTGAATTTAACACACTTTTAAATTGAACACAATTCTTCAATATTCAAAATTCAACTTCGCCATGGCACTGCCATGTTGCCACTGACAACATCTGGTATCTGTTTCTTTCCTAGTGGGAAGACTGGCATTGCATGCTGTTCACCAGTGTATTGTAATCTGGTGTATAACTTGACACTGCAACTGTGAGTGAGTCTTTTAGATGTACATCAGTGAGGCGTGTTCTGTGTTTGTTCTTGATGAAGTTCATGTCAGAAAACGCTGATTCACAGAGATAGGTTGAACCAAACAGGCTAGCAACCTTCTTAGCTGCTGTGCATACTCCACTATACTTCTCTGTGTCGACAAGGCACCAAAAGTTTGGTGCAGTCTGGTAGGCTTTGAGGTGGAGGTCATTTTGCAGTGTTATGATTTCAATCTCCACCTGTCCAGCATCCAAGTTGAACGTTGCACTTAGTTGCTCAGCAAAGAATGTTGTGTCCACATTCATGAAAGGATTGGAAATGAACGATACACATGGCTCAAGCTGATGAAGGTCACAAAACCTATTATCAAACTCTTGCCCAAGTCTGTTTATGACTTCACAGTACTTTTCTGCAACTTTGTCAAATTTCTCAGATGCAGAAGCATTGTCTTTCAGCACTGACTGCACAGAGGGAAAGTGCAGCACCTTTTTATTCTGTAAATCCACTGAGAAAATGTTCATCTTGGCTTTAAATGCATTTAAAACACTTATCAGATCAACAACAGTCTTACCTTTGCCTTGCAGCATGCAGTTCAAGTCATTTAGTTTCCCAGTAATGTCCGTCAAAAATGCAAGGTCAAGTATCCACTCTGTGTCCTCTAGCAGTGAAACGTCTTCGCCTTTGGACTGCTTGAACTCTTTGATTTCCCCCAAAAGTGACAAAAAACGAAGTAAAACTCGTCCTCTGCTGAGCCATCGGATTTCTGTGTGTAGCAGCAGGTCACCATATTCAGCTGACATCTCCTCCAATAGCAACTTGAAAATCCTGTGCTGTTTTGCTTTGGAGCGGATGTTGTTTATGATTTTTACAACGGGAGTCATCACGTGCCCAAAGCCGATCACTTTTGCACATAACGCCTGCTGGTGAATGATGCAGTGATAATGCAGAAATTTTGGGAAGTCTGGGTCACTTTTACAGTGAGCGATGAAACCTGTATGTCGGCCGATCATAGCAGGAGCCCCGTCTGTAGTCACCGCTACCAGCTTTTCCAATGGTACCTTTTTCTGCACGAAAAACTCCTTCACCGTGTTATAAATGTCAACTCCCCTCGTAGTTGTCTTTAAGGGCAGTAGTGCCAGGAGTTCTTCTCTTGTGGAGAAATCTTCAAACACCATCCGGATAAAAACTAACAGCTGCGCTATACTGCTGCTGTCCACGGACTCGTCGCACTGGATGCTGAACCAGCTGCTGAACCAGCTGATCGACCAAGTTACCAGACATAGCTGACACTCGTCTAGCCATCGTAGATGCACCCAGCTGGACGTCGGAGAGAGTGGAGATTAGATCGATTCCATTTTTCTCGTCTTTAAGTACAGTGTTAGCAATTGTCATCATTGCTTCTTTGACAACTTCTCCATCTGAAAATGCCTTCTTCTTCTTGATCAGAAAATGTGTAGCTCTAAACGAGGCTTCGGTTGCTTTTTGTGACTTTTTCGCCGTCCTCGTAAAAAAAGACTGTTGCTTACACAAACCTGCCTTTAGCTCACGGGCTTTTTCTGCCCGTAGTGCACTTCCCGGTGGGTAGTTAGTATGGTAGCTTTTGTGACACGTAGTGAAGTGTCTCTCCACATTGTGCCGCTTTGCCGTCGCCACAGTCGCCCCGCAAATGAGACACACGCAGGTTTCTTTCACAGTCGTAAAAAAGAATTCCTCCTCCCAATCTTTGTGAAAGTGATACGTTTTCTTCCTTTTTTCTGCCATGTTTTTGGGGCAAGAAACTGCATTCAGCTACTATCTTCGCTGCGCCCGCTAGCTTAACTAACGTTACTCTCCACGAGCAATTTTTGTCCCGCGCACAATACTGACCTTTGAACTAGAGTAGGTTAGAGTTCTAAACTCATGAACATATTTTTAAGATATTGTCATTTTTAAATATATATAAATGCAATGCAAGTGTGACTAAAAAAGAATAGCAACAGAATACAATTAAATTTCAGACGCAGCTCACTAGTGAGTTGTGCTATTTTTAGACCAGGCCTGCGGGCGACTCATGTGGTCGCTGGGGGCGACCTGGTGCCCGCGGGCACCGTGTTGGTGACCCCTGCTCTAATGCTTTCACCAATGCAAACACGATGATGTACATACAGTAAGAGCTTCGTTGTGCAGTGTAACGTGCGTCATTGATTTCATAACGAGTTGTCCAGATAAACTCACGCTGTGTGGTAAGATTGTTCTTTGATCGCTTTCTGTATATAATTTGTTCACAATTTAAATAAGATTATTTTCATCCGACTAAAGAAACGATGTGAAGTTGATATTTTAGTCACTGGCTTGACTTACTGATGCATAAACAGTATTGAACGATTTTGAGAAAAAGATTACCTGTCTGAACTTGAACAATTAGGCTACACATCAGAAATTTTTGCTTGGTAGCTCGATCGATTTATTTTTAGACGTTCATTGAGAACAGCTCTGTATTGGCCCAAGTTGAGGAAACAGTCGTCGGTGAAATGTTTGGACCATACAAAACTTGTTGTGAAGTTGTGTCGGCGCATTTCCAGAGAAAATAAAATGAACCCATTGTTTCTTCATAGGCTCGGATGAAGGAACTAAAAAATACTGTAGGGGTAAAATCTTTGCGTGGCAGGGGGAGCTGCCACTCGAACAGTCACGGATATATGCGCCTGCCACTGCGTTACATGCGCCTGCCACTCGACTAGTCACGGATATATGCGCCTGCCACTGCGTTACATGCGCCTGCCACTCGACCAGTCACGGATATATGCGCCTGCCACTCCGTTATATACGCCTGCCACCCCAGATAGCAAGCACAGTTGGGCCGATTCCGGCTGAAATGCGTCAGTGTTGGCTCACTGTCGGCATCGGTGAACAGATAATGGGCCAGATCCGTGCCGACTGTGCATAACACATCTGGCTGACTGACGGCTTTTTCTGTATGGGCCAGTATCGGCTGAAAGCAGTTGTACTGGTGTCAGGTCCATACTCGGTATGGCAAGCCGTTTTAACTTTTATTCATTTCCAGGATATGTATTGTTGATATCAAGAATGCAATTGTTGATATCAACAATTATATTTTTTGATATCAACAATTGAATTCTTGATATCAACAATTGAATTCTTGATATCAACAATTGCATTCTTGATATCAACAATTGAATTCTTGATATAAAAAATGTAATTCTTGATATCAACAATTGCATTCTTGATATCAACAATTGTATTTTCACTAGTGAAATGTCACCATAGGCTGCCATTCAAAATCAATTGTTGATATCAACAATTACATTTTTGATATCAAGAATTCAATTGTTACTAGTAAAAATGCGAATTCCTGATATCAATAATTAAATTGTCACTAGTTGAAATGTCTATTCTTGATATCAACAATTGAATTGCTACTAGTAACAATGTTCATTTTTGATATCAATAATTACATTTTCACTAGTGACAATGCTAATTTCTGATATCATGAATGTGATTGTTACTAGTAAGAAAGCCATTTTAGATATCTGAAATAATATTGATATCAATAATACATTTTCAGATATCAAGAATAAACATTTTTACTAGTAGCAATTCAATTGTTGATATCAGGAATTCACATTTTTACTAGTAACAATCTAATTCTTGATATCAGGAATATAATTCTTGATATCAACAATTGAATTCTTGATATCAAAAATGTAATTCTTGATATCAAAAATGTAATTGTTGATATCAAAAATGTAATTGTTGATATCACAAATGTAATTCTTGATATCAACAATTGATTTTGAATGGCAGCCTATGGTGACATTTCACTAGTGAAAATACAATTCTTGATATCAAGAATTACATTTGTGATATCAACAATTACATTTTTGATATCAAGAATTAAATTGTTGATATCAAGAATTAAATTGTTGATATCAAAAATTAAATTGTTGATATCAAGAATTAAATTGTTGATATCAAGAATTCAATTGTTGATATCAAGAATTCAATTCTTGATATCAAAAATGTAATGGTTGATATCAATAATTATAATTTTAACTAGTGAAAATTGAATTGTTGATATCAAGGATTCATATCCTGAAAATGAATAAAAGTTAAAACGGCTTGCCATATTACGGTCCCTTTTTAGGATGATTGTGCTTTTTTTTTTTTTAGAAAAACTGCTGTGCTGTATCCAGTGCACTGTAATGTTGGCTAATGAAATGATATTGAGTTATATTCCATTTTGTTTGCTAAAATTAATCAGTCAATTCGTCTTTTTCAACGAACGAGTGATTAGTTATCGAATCATAGGAGTAACGTTACGCTTTCGGCTCCATGCGACTCTGTCTGATTTGATTCACTAATATTTCAAAAGAGTAATTTATTTGTGAATCGAATTACACTGACCAACACTCTGTTGCTGCAGTACACCCGCGGAGACAACGTAAGTTATACAATCTGAAAATAAAAATACGATTTATTTGGTTTTAACACTCCTGTGGGGAACTCCGAAACGGAAAACCGTTATAGATACACAAGAGAAGCTGCAAAATAAGTGCAGCTTCTTAATTCATTGATTGGCACGTCTTGTGTTTTTGAATGTAGCCTAATGTAATCTGCTTATAGAGCAGCACTTTAGAGTGAAAGAAAAATATTAAAGCATCTCTGTATAATGTTATTAAAATGGTAAGTATAATGTTATTAAAATGGTAAGTTAGTTCTTAACATTTTTTTACTGCAGTGGGGATGTTAAGGTTAATGATTATAAGCGAACATAAACTTTAGTTTCATCTGAACGTATAACGTTACTGTTTGGAATCTGACACCAACACTTTTTGGTAACACTACAATAAGGTAGTGTTGATGGCGCAGTGGGGTGGTGATGGCGCAGTGGATAAGACACATGCCTTTGGTGTGAGAGACCCGGGTTCGAATCCACTGTGAGACACCAATGTGTCCCTGAGCAAGACACTTAACCCCTAGTTGCTCCAGAGGCGTGTGACCTCTGAAATATAGCAATTGTAAGTCGCTTTGGACAAAAGCGTCAGCTAAATAAATAAATGTAAATGTAAATGTAAGGTTTCATTCGTTATAAGTTAACTACATTAGTTAACATAGATTAAGAATGCACAATACTTAAGCATTTCATTTTCATTTTGACGTTTACTAATACATTATTAAAATCAATCAAATGTGAACAGTTGTATTTTTAATAACTAATGTTAACAAAGATGAATATAATGTATTGTTCAATGTTAATGTTACTGTAGTTAACACATTAACTAGCCTAATTTTAAAAAAAAAATTACAGTGCCTGGGCCGGACCTGGGCCATATCAATAAATAAGAGTCATTTTAAAGGGTGTGGGCCACATCTGGGCCAGAGGAAGATCTTTGAGTCCGTTGTCAGTGTGTTGGACCAGTTTTGGGCCGAGGGCCCAGCCAGAACTGGGCCAGAATTGAAGCAAGGATGAGGCCCAGAGGTGGGCCAGACAAATTTTGCTATACATTTCTCAAACATTTCTCAGCTCCTCTTGGTTTGAGCGGCTGAAAATGTCAATATTGTCAATAATGTCAATATTGCAGCAATGACCCTGTTGTATTACACGCACGCCTGCAAACAAACGCCGACGCACACAAAACTGTGATGACGCTCTTTATCCGCTCAGGCTATTTTAAGCTTTTGTCATTTCCCCCTGTGGCGAAACCCACAGCCTTCGCACGGGAGACCCGTGTTGGAGCCCAGCTCTCGCAGCGGATAAAAATTTAGTCTCGCCGCAGCCAGACTTACACCCAAACTTTTCACTCGTTCAGTTCCGAGAAAATGCGACTGTTCCAGTGTATTTTGTAGTAAACAAGCCGGTTCCAATGGCCCGCTTGCCTGCACACAAATGCCGTTTCCACGGCGACCCAGAAAAATCATGTAAGCAGTGTATTTTCTGGTATTCCGACCACAGCCGATGGTGTTATGAGTGTATTAAAAATGCCACAGCCCAGTGTTCATTTCTACACACAAACACAGCCCGCCAAAGTGCAGGGCTCGCACAAATGAGTTCGACTCATGTCAATTGTGCATTAATTATAGTGAATGTGCCCACAACCCAGTGCCCACAAACACTACACACTGCATGTGCCACGTTTTCTGTAAAAGAAACCAACACACATACAGTCAGCTAAGGCCCACGGTGTTTAAGTCTCGCCGCGGCCAGACTCTACCGAAACTTCTCGCTCGTTCAGTTCCAAACAATGTGACTGTTCCAGTGTATTTTGCAGTAAACAAGCTGGTACCACAGCCCGCTTGCCTGCACACAAACGCCAGCTTTAAGGCGACCCAGATAAATCCCAAAAAGAGTGTATTTTCTGGAATTCCGGCCACGGCCGATGGTGTTATGAGTGTTGTAAGAATGCCCACGTCTCAGTGCCCATTCCCACACGCAGACACAGCCCGCCACAATACAGGGCTAGCAAAAAAAAAAAAAAAATCGACTCATGTCGATTGTGCAATAAATGTAGTGTACGTGCCCACAACACAGTGCCCACAAACACTACATGAAGCATGTCCCACGGTTTCTGTAAAAACGAAACCAACACATTTTCAGTTGGCGCGAGCCGACAGTGTTCTCAGTGCAGTGAGTGTGCCCGCTATCCCGCGCCCACATTCCCTCACAGACATGCCGAACCCCACAGGGCTCGCCCCGCTCGCCTTCTCTCCACATCCCGTCAGAGAGAAGCCGAGCGCGGTCAGGCTGCTTGCTGTGATCAGCGCACTCCCCGCTTCGCACACTATAAACACAGTGTCTATTTCTCAGCACACCGGAGCTCTCCGGTCGGCGCTATATCACGGCCAGAGCCCAAATTTCATTCTACCTCTAGCTTTTCATGCAGATGCGTGGGCAAAGCTTCCCGGGGTATCAGAATGGGTGCTGAACACTATAAAAAGAGGCTATTCGCTGCAGTTCGCTCGACACCCCCGCCGTTGCGCGGCGCGAGTCGAAACGACGGTAAAAAATGAAGTATCTCACCTACTTCGAGCCGAGATAGCGAAACTACTGAGCAAAGGGGCTATAGAACCTTTATCTCAGGCTCAGAGCGAACGGGGTCTATCCAGCAGGTATTTTCTGGTACCGGAAAAAGACGGGGGTCTCAGACACATTCTAGATCTGCGACGGCTGAACAGAACGCTCACGAAGCGTCAGTTCAGAATGATTACAACCAGGAAAATCCTCGCGCAAGTGCGCCAAGGAGACTGGTTCATGTCGATAGATCTAAAGGACGCTTATTTTCAAATACAAATAGCGTTACGTCACAAGCAATTCTTGAGATTTGCCATCGAGGGCCAGGCATACCAATACAAAGTCCTGCCGTTCGGCCTGTCCCTGGCACCCCGTACTTTTACGAAGTGCATGGACGCGGCTCTCGCACCCCTGAGACTTCAGGGCGAATTTTGAACTACTTGGACGATTGGCTGATTCTAGCTCGATCACAATCAGAGCTCATAGAACACAGGGCCACATTACTTGAACATCTCGAGAATCTGGGTCTCACAGTCAATTGGGTGAAGAGCTCGCTTTCTCCCAGACAGAAAATATCTTTTCTGGGAACAGTGCTGAACTCGCTATCTATGACAGCGCATCTGTCGCCAGAGCGCGCACAGGACATTCAGCGCGCCGCGAAATCTTTTCGCGAAATCTTTTCGCTCAACTGTCCAGCTCAAAAGGTTTCAGAAAATGCTGGGTCTCATGGCCTCAGCAGCTTCAGTGCTCCAGTTGGGGCTGCTTCGCATGCGCCCACTGCAGCTATGGCTGAAAGCGCGGGTTCCGCCCAGGGCATGGACCGCTGGTCGGTTTCGCCTCCGGGTCGGTCTGAAATGCGTCTCAGCTTTGGAGCCTTGGAAGAAAACCGACTGGTACCAGTCAGGTGTGAGTCTGGGGACTCCCTCGAGCGTGAAGGTGGTGTCCACGGACGCCTCCACCTCGGGATGGGGAGCGCTGCTCGAGGGCAGACCGTTCTTTGGGCAGTGGTCAGAACGGGAAAAGCTCCTACATATAAACTGTCTGGAAATGATGGCAGTCGACAACGCGCTGCGGCGCTTCTGTCCCCAGATAAGGGGTCACCACGTCTTGGTCCGGTCGGACAACATGTCAGTGGTGGCGTACATAAATCGTCAGGGCGGCATCAAGTCCCGAAACCTTTACAGGCTGACGGAGTGCCTCCTGGTCTGGGCTCAGCACAACCTGCTTTCACTGAGAGCAGCGCACGTGCCTGGTCACCTGAATCTGGGACCAGACAGGCTGTCCAGAGACAATGTCCCAGCAGGGGAATGGTCGCTGCACCCGCAGACGATCCAACTGCTGTGGGAGACATTCGGCAGAGCGCAGGTGGACCTGTTCGCGTCCAACGAGAACGCTCACTGTCCGAAATATTTCTCCAATAGCAAGGACGCGCTGGCCTACGTTTGGCCCCGCTGTCCCCTCTATGCTTTCCCCCCCATCACGCTCCTGCCTCAAGTGCTGGAACGGATCAGGGAAAATGGATGCCCAGTGCTGCTTGTGGCTCCGCTCTGGACAAACCAGGCTTGGTTTCCAGTCCTGATGCAGCTGACCAGCACTGCCCCGTGGCCAATACCATTGAGGAGAGACCTCCTCTCCCAGGCCAAGGGCTCGATTTGGCATCCTCGCCCCCAGCTATGGTCCCTGCACGCATGGGCCATCAACGGGTACCCGCTATCCTCCCGGAGGGAGTGCTAAACACGATCACGCAGGCAAGGGCCCCGTCTACAAGACGGCTCTACTCCTAGAAATGGTCTGTGTTCTCTGCCTGGTGTCAAGCTCAGGGCTTTTCACCCGTAGACTGCGCACTCCACGAGAGGCGTGGCCTCGTCGTGGGCATGGTATAGTGGCGTTACCTTGCAAGATATCTGTACGGCTGCGGGCTGGGCCTCGCCGTCTACATTTATAAGGTTTTATAACCTAGAGGTTCCCGACTTACAAACCAAGCTTCTGTCGGTATAGAATTCAGTGTTATCTGCCCCGCTGTGCCGGCCCAGATGCTGAGTTTTGCTTGTGCATCGCTCACTGAGCGATAACACGGCTCGATGGGTGTTGAATAACCCGTAATCTTAACCAGTTCAGGCTGAACACGTTCACCCTGTCTGTGTGAAACACTATTAACATAACTAGCCCCTATAGGATGCTATTTCATGGGGAATGATGCTTGCAGCCTCTCTTTTCCGACTCTCTGTGAGTCTATGGTGATTATGCACTACATGAGCCCCGGGCTACTGCCCTTGGGACTTTGGTGTCGGATCCCAGTACGCACGGCGTTTTGCATTGTGTTCCCCATAGCGTAAGATATTACGCAGTACGAGAGATACTCTCGTAAGAGAACGTACTCGGTTACTAACGTAACCTCAGTTCTCTCTAGAGAGGGAACGAGTACTGCGTATCTTGCCGTGCATACACAGCTCTGGTTCGCTTCGGCGATGAAAACCAGTGTACAAGCCTTATCGAGCTATATTTATAGGTCGAAATTGCGCCCTTTTCTGGTGGGACGTGACGAAATGGGCGCGAAATGCCCCCATAGGATTATGTCACGCAGCACCTCTCTCGATAGGCTGCTGCTGTTTGCCGCAGGGCAGCCAATAGGCGTGCGAGCTGTCCTGCCTATATCTGCATGCTGCTGCACAGCGTTTTACATTAATTCAAAATTAAGGATAATTTTTTGCTTCAATATCTCGTGGAAAAGAGGTTTTCCCCATAGCGTAAGATATTACGCAGTACTCGTTCCCTCTCTAGAGAGAACCGAGGTTACGTTAGTAAACGAGTACATTATATGCGCCTGCCACTCGACCAGTCACAGATATTCGCGCCTTATATGCGCCTGCCACTCGAACTTACACAATATGTAAGATATGTTTTTAAACCCACTTTTTTAAAACCTGAGCACCAGTCTCGTGACATATAGGCTTGCGCCTGCCTCAAAATCTCTCACTGTTTTAATTTACCAGACGAACCCACAGACAGTGCAATGCTGATCTTATTTTTTTATTCGCTCTTTTTGCCCATAAAGGAGAGCATCTCTTGGCTCCCGCCTGGGCTACTAAGCGTCACACCTGCCACACGATCTCTCACTGTTTACACCTACCAGACACTCCTAATGATATACGAGAGCACACAGACAGTGCAATACTGATCTTATTTACCTTTTTCTCATCTGATCTTATATTTTATTCGCTCTTTTTATCCGTATGGGAGTGCGCTCGTGCCTCTATTAAGCGTCGCGCCATCTGCAAAACCTGCCACAAGATCTCTCACTGTTTACACCTACCAGACACTCCTAATGATACACGAGAGCACACAGACAGTGCAATACTGATCTTATTTACCTATTTCTAATCTGATCATATATTTTATTCGCTCTTTTTATCCGTATGGGAGTGCGCTCGTGGCTCTATTAAGCATCGCGCCATCTATCTATCTATCTATCTATCTATCTATCTATCTATCTATCTATCTATCTATCTATCTATCTATCTATCCCTCCATCCATCCATCCATCTTTTTTCATTATTTTTTCTTCCTTTTTTCTTTCTATCTTTCTATATATCTTTCTTTTTTCTTTCTTTGCTCTTTCAATCTATCTTTCTTTTTTTCTCTCTCTTTCTATCTTTCTTTTTTATTCTTTTTTCTTTCTTTTTCTTTTTTTCTTTCTATCTATCTTTCTTTTTTCTTTCTTTTCTCTTTCTTTTTTCTTTCTTTTCCCTTTCTTTTTTTCTTTCTATCTATCTTCTTTCTTTCTTTCTTTTTTCTTTCTATCTATCTCTCTTTTTTCTTTATTTTTTCTTTCTTTCTATCGATCTATCTATCTTTCTTTTTTCTTTATTTTTTCTCTTTCTTTCTATCTTTATTCTTTTTTCTTTATTTTTTTCTTTCTATCTATCTTTCTTTCTTTTTTCTTTATTTTCTCTTTCTTTTTTCTTTCTATTTTTTCTTTCTTTTCCCTTTCTTTTTTTCTTTCTATCTATTTTATTCTTTCTTTCTTTCTTTTTTCTTTCTATCTATCTCTCTTTTTTATTTATTTTTTCTTTCTATCTATCTATCTATCTATCTATCTATCTTTCTTTCTTTTTTCTTTATTTTTTCTCTTTCTTTCTTTCTTTCTATCTTTCTTTATTCTTTTTTCTTTCTTTTTTTTTCTTTCTATCTATCTATCTATCTTTCTATCTATCTTTATTTTTTCTTTATTTTTCCTTTCTTTATTTTTTCTTTCCATCTATCTTCTTTCTTTCTTTCTTTTTTTCTTTCTTTATCTTTATTTTTTTCTTTCTTTCTTTATCTTCTTTCTTTTGTTCTTTATTTTTTCTGCTTTCTTTCTTCATTCCTTTATTTCTTTATCTATCTCTCTCTGTTTTGTTAATTTCTTTAGAGGTAACACCAAGACATTTTTTATTTAGAGGTTTACAACATAATTATTCGCAAAAAGCAGATCAAATAAAGTATACGCTCTTTCAAAGTGCCTATTTTTTTCATTTTGTACAGTATTACAATGACAGTTTCTCTTGAATTCAATGTCCCATACAGTGTGCACACCTCATGTCTAACCATTTTACTGCACTGTTTTGGAGATATATGCCATTATTCTACTTTAAACACCTATAAAAACCTAATTTCTAATAAGTAGAAGAAATGAATGGTCCGTTTTTATAGGGGACGTCCCATACAGTGTGCACACCTCATATCTAACCATTTTACTGCAGCGTTTTGGAGATATAGGCCATTATTCTACTTTAAACACCTATAAAAACCTCGTTTCTAATAAGCAGAAAAAAATAATGGTCAGTTTCTATAGGGGACGTCCCATACAGTATGCACACCTCATATCAAATCATTTTACTGCAGCGTTTTGGAGATATAGGCCATTATTCTACTTTAAACACCTATACAAACCTAATTTCTAATAAGTAGAAGAAATGAATGGTCAGTTTTTATAGGGGACGTCCCATACAGTGTGCACACCTCATGTCTAACCATTTTACTGCACTGTTTTGGAGATATATGCCATTATTCTACTTTAAACACCAATAAAAACCTCATTTCTCATAAGTAGAAAAAAACAATGGTCAGTTTCTATACGGGACGTCCCATACAGTGTGCACACTTCATATCTAACCATTTAACTGCACTGTTTTGGAGATATATGCCATTATTCTACTTTAAACACCTATAAAAACATAATTTCTAATAAGTAGAAAAAAACAATGGTCAGTTTCTATATGGGACGTCCCATACAGTGTGCACACCTCATTTGAAACAATTTTACTGCAGCATTTTGGAGATATATGTCATTATTCTACTTTATACACCAATAAAAACCTAATTTCTTATAAGTAGACAAAAACAATGGTCAGTTTCTAAAGGGCACGTCCCATACAGTATGCACACCTCATATCTAACCATTTTACTGCAGCGTTTTGGAGATATAGGCCATTATTCTACTCTAAACACTTATAAAAACCTAATTTCTAATAAGTAGAAGAAATTAATGGTCAGTTTCTATACGGGACGTCCCATACAGTGTGCACACCTCATATCTAACCATTTCACTGCAGCGTTTTGGAGATATATGCCATTATTCTACTTTAAACACCAATAAAAACCTCATTTCTAATAAGTAGGAAAAAAACAATGGTCAGTTTCTAAAGGGGACGTCCCATTCAGTATGCACACCTCATATCAAATCATTTTACTGCAGCGTTTTGGAGATATAGGCCATTATTCTACTTTAAACACCTATACAAACCTCATTTCTAATAAGTAGAAGAAATTAATGGTCAGTTTCTATTGGGGACGTCCCTTACAGTGTGCACACATCATATCTAACCATTTTACTGCAGCATTTTGGAGGTATATGCCATTCTTCAACTTTAAACACCTATAAAAACCTCATTTCTAATAAGTAGATGAAATATATGATCAGTTTCTATTGGGGACATCCCCTACAGTGTACACACCACATATCTTACCATTTTACTGCAGCATTTTGGAGATATGACACATTTTTTGAGCTTACATGCTTTTAAGTAATACATTTTTTTCCAAGTATAAGGAAAAAAAACAAGTTGTGCAAGTTATTTAAAAACATTTTACTTTGGGATTTTGGGGTACTACAAAATGTGTACATTGATAAAACTACTCGCAGTGAAGAAACTCCTTTTCCTTGATTACTGAAGCCTATAATGTAAACCGCATTTGCTGCTGCACAACCAGCACAGAGAGCGTCTGACTTGCTCATCGGTTGCGCTGCAGCAAGTGCACATCCAATGATGCAGGCGCCTCTGACGTGTGCGCCAATGAGTTAGCATTAAGCCACACACGTCAGAGCCAGCCAAGGGGCGCGGCCTGAGCCTATATTAGACCCCTGAAAAGCGCCATAATAGCAGGTTTAAACGACTGAAGCGACAACTCGCCAGGTTACTATAATGTGGCTGGCTATGCAATACTCGTTCCCTTATCTCAGGGAACTGAGGTTACGATAGTAACCGAGTAGTTCCCTTTCGAACGGTCACTTCGTATTGCGTAGCTATATGCAGTGGGGACACCATGCAAAACGCTGCACCATAAGTAACTGGTTGCCAACAGCAAGACTCAGGAACCCTGAGCTCACAGAACAAGTCCAGAAACCATGTATATATATATAACAGACCGGACACCGTTGGGTCTAGAAAATATACATGTGTGTCAGATTTAATCCACATAATATACAAATAGGACCAGACATAGTCGGGATTAATTATTATAGGAAGAAATAACCGGCCAAAGCGGGTTTTATATAAAATATGTATGTGATTGTGAAGCCAGAGGACCAAGCCCATGACGAGACCATTCCTCTAGTCGAATGAGCCTTGATACCTATAGGGCAAACCTGACCCACTGAGGTATAAGCCATAGAAATGGCATCCACTATCCAACTAGACAGCCTTTGCTTCGTGAATGGATCACCCTTGGATCGGCCACCAAAGCATACAAAGAGCTGTTCCGAACGTCTATAAGAGACGCGGAACGCTCCAGATAGATTCTCAGTGCTCTGACAGGGCAGAGAAGGTTAACCTCCCCATCCTCAGCAGAAGGGGGAAGGGCTAATAGAGTAATAACTTGTGCTCTGAACGGCTTGAGAGCACTTTGGGCACATAACCATTTCTGGGTTTGAGGATGACTCTGGAGTCACCTTGTCCAAATTCCAAACACAAAGGGCTCACTGAGAGAGACTGCAGATCTCCCACTCGCTAGATAGATGCCAGTGCCAACAGGAGAGCAGTCTTTAGCTAGAGAGGTTTAAGATCAACCGACTGGAGTGGTTAAAAAGGCAGACCCTTCTTAGCCCCAAGGACCGTGGAGAGGTCCCAAGGAGGCACCAAAGGAGGCCTGGAGGGGTTAATCCTCCTAGCACCCTTAAGAAACCGTACCATCAGGTCGTTTCTACCCAGTGATTGACCATCTACCAGAGCATGATGCGCTGAAATGGCTGCCACATACACTTTGAGCATGGACGGGGATGAGCCCGCGTCCAACAACTCCTGTAGGAAGGAGAGTGTCACAGATACCTCGCATGACTCTGGATCAAAAGATTTTTTTGAGCACCAGGTGGAAAAACCTGACCACTACAAACCATAAAGGCGCCTAGTAGGCGGGGCCCTAGCCTCAAATATTGTATTTAAGACCTTTTCAGGAAGGTCCCTGGGTACCTGTTTTTTTTATACATGGAGGGCCCATAGGTTGGGTCGAGGATGCCATATTGACCCTTTGGCCTGTGTGAGGAGGTCCTTCCTCATTGGAACAGGCCAGGGAGTCCTGTCCGATAACTGAACCAGCTCCGGAAACCACGGCCTGGATTTCCAGAGGGGTGCCACTAGGAGGACTGGGCATCCGCTCTCCCTGACCCGCCTGATGACTTGTGGAATCATCAAGATGGGGGGAAAAGCATAAAGTGGGCGGTTGGGCCAGAGATGGTCGACTTCGGCCTCGCCGAATACACTCCATATCAGACTGACCATCTGTGAGTTCAGGGACCACTTGCCTAGCGGTGTGTTGTCCCGCGAGAGCATATCCGCACCCAAATTCTGAATGCCAGGGAAGTGCATCATTCTCAGAGAACTCAGATGGATAAGAGGAGGTCTCTCACCATGGCCTACAGGTTGCCTGACCTGATACCGCCCTGGCGATTTATGTAAGACACCACTGACGTGTTGTCCGTGCGGACCAAGACGTGGTGACCTTTGAGGTTTGACAGAAATGTCTTCAGGGCCAAAACAACCACTTTCATTTCCAGACAGTTGATATGTAAGCTCTGCTCCGTGCTCGACCAGAGGCAGGCTTGCCCTCGTGCAGCGCTCCCCAACCCAGGTTGGATGCGTCTGTAAAAAACACT
The DNA here is from genome assembly GCA_026230005.1 of Gila orcuttii. Classification (NCBI taxonomy): domain Eukaryota; kingdom Metazoa; phylum Chordata; class Actinopteri; order Cypriniformes; family Leuciscidae; genus Gila; species Gila orcuttii. The sequence continues at coordinate 18,090,045 of JAPDVR010000020.1, forward strand.
TTCCTCCTGGAAACTACTACCATGGCCACACCCTTGTGGTACCAGACCTGAGCCCGCCAGGGAATCAGGGTCCTTAAACAACCGTGATTCACCATGATACGCAGGCTACCTGACTGCCATGCATGGGTTGGCACACAGCGTTTCAGCCAGTGCTGCAGTGGGCGCATGCGCAGTAATCCCAAACAGAGTACTGGTGATGCTGCTGCCATGAGACCGAGAAGTTTCTGAAATCTCATTAGGGGGATGAGTGAGGCTTGAATGAGGCTGCCAGTGTTCGCACAGATAGCGCACGCTCTCGTGTGAGCCGTGCTGTCATCGTCACTGAGTCTACAACTGTGCCCAGAAAGACCACGCTCTGGCTGGGGGTCAGTTTGCTCTTGGTAACATTGATTTTGAGACCCAGACATTCCAAATGGTCGAGAATCAAATCCCTGTGAGCTAGTAGCTCGGTTCTCGACTGTGCTAGCACCAGCCAGTCGTCGAGATAATTTAGCACGCGCATTCCCTGATGTCTCAGGGGAGAGAGCGCTGCATCCATGCACTTCGTGAATTTACGGGGGGCTAACGACAGGCCGAACGGCAGAACGGTGTATTGATAAGTCTGACCCTTGAGGGCGAATCTCAAGAATGGCCTGTGACGAGGGTTTATCTGAATGGGAAAATATGCATCTTTCAGATCCAGTGTAAAAAAACAATTACCGGGGCGAACTTGTGAAGGATGTGTTTGATAGTTAACATTTTGAAAGGCCGTTTCATGAGAGCCATGTTCAAATGTCTCAAATCTAGTATGGGTCTGAGACCGCCGTCTTTTTTCGGAACTAGAAAATAACTGCTGTAGAAACCCGAATGCTTTGGCGCGGGGGGGACTAGCTCTATCGCCCCTTTTGCTAAGAGATTCTGTATTTTGGCACGAAGCACGTGATCTGCGTTGCTACTCAACCGAAATCTTGATAACCGCCTGAAATTTTGGGGATCTGCGAGCGAATTAGAGCGAGTAGCCTCGCTTTATAGTGTTTATCACCCAACTCGACACACCAGGAATGGCTTTCCAGGCCAGCACCCGTGTGGCTAGGGATTGACACACTGATTGGGGCGGGCCGACTAACATAGGGGGACCTGATACCCTTACATTGTGATTTGTGCACATACTGAGTGTTGGGCTGACTGTACAGGCTTTCGCCTGGGGAAAAGTCAGTGTAATGACAGGGAGACGGTCACCTAGTAAAGGCTGCTGCGGGCCTGTTTACAATAGTACAAACCCCAGCCGCCTGAGCTACACAGGGAGCTGTGGGAAGTTTCGCGGGGTTTTTTAAGGGTGGTCCGGCTAGCGCGAGACACGTGCCCTCTCTTTTCATCCTTGGTGCTAGGATGACTTCGGCGGCTCAGCATCCAACACGACGCTGGTTTGCGGGCCCTGGCGCCAGGGCGGCTATTCGCTGATCGCGGCTGGCGATGGGTATCAGCCGCAGGGTGGGGCTGAGAGACCTGCTTCGCCGGCTTAGCTGGATGAGGCGAGGGCGTGGTGGGCTTGGGCCTACTTGACGTGGAGCTCGAGAGCTTAGGCAAAAAGTGACGGATAGCTTGGGACGCTTTTTGTGCCTCAGTGTACCTCTCGGAGAACCCCTTCACCGCCGGGCCGAATAGGCCAGAGCTGGATACAGGGGCGTCGAGGAACTTTGTTCTTTCTGCATCCTTAATCTTGGTGAGATTAAGCCAGAGGTGGCACTCGAGCATGACCAAACTCGCCATGTTCCTCCTGATAGCCTGCGCTGTAGCCTTGGTAGCCCGCAAGGCTAGGTCCATGGCGCTTCGGAGGTCTCGGAGGTCCTCGGGGTCTGGGCCAGCCTCGTCCATGGACTGGAGGAGTTTGGCCTGGTAGACCTGCAGCACGGCCATCGTGTGCAGGCCCAAAGCAGCCTGACCTGTCCATGGAGGAAAGCGTTGCGGAAACTGAAGAGCCCACACGTGCAGAGTAAGGGGCCCACCACACCTTAGTCAGCTCCTCGTGTACCTCAGGAAAAAATGTCTCTGGCCTGTGACGAGGGGCCTGCTGGCGTCTTGAAATGCTTCAAGGTTTCCGCCAGAAAACAGCCGTCCAGCCGGCTTCGAGGAGGCTCCTCGGGCAGGTCCACTCGAGGTCGAGGTCCGAGGCGGCCTTGGTCAGGATCCGAAGCATTTCAGCATTTCATCTCGGCGTGGTCGATTCCCAGGCATGAGATGCAGCTCGTGTGATCGTCGGCCTCGTGCAGCTTGGATCCGCACGTGGCACAGGATGAGAGAGGCATTTGAAACAACGCCTCAAAGACTCAAAAATAGAGAACAAAGGATATAGCGTCGTCGCCGGATAGCCACAGGTGAACGGTATCAGGAGAAAACAACCGAAGGCGTAGTCCGCTGAAAGGGTGCTCGCTCAGGCTGAAGGGCTTGTTCAACTGCGAAGGTTCAGTAAAAGCTCAGGGACGTGGAGTTGTCGCTGAAGGAGTGAAATCTGCTATTATGGTGCTTTTCGGGGTCTAATATAGGCTCAGGCCGCGCCCCCTGGCTGGCTCTGACGTGTGTGGCTTAATGCTAGCTCATTGGCGCACTTGTCAGAGGCGTTGGATGTACAGTTGCCGCAGCGCAACCAATGAGCAAGTCAGACTGTGCTGTGCTAGTTGTGCAGCTGCAAATGCATTTTACATTATAGACTTCAGTAATTGAGGAAAAGGAGTTTCCCCACTGCGTATAGCAGTGAACGCTGCAGTAAAATGGTTAGATATGAGGTGTGCACACTGTATGGGACGTCCCCTATAGAAACTGACCATTGTTTTTTTCTACTTATTAGAAATGAGGTTTTTATTGGTGTTTAAAGTAGAATAATGGCCTATATCTCAAAAATGCTGCAGTAAAATTGTTTCAAATGAGGTGTGCACACTGTATGGGACGTCCCCTTTAGGAACTGACCATTGTTTTTTTCTACTTATTAGAAATGAGGTTTTTATTGGTGTTTAAAGTAGAATAAAGGCATATATCTCCAAAACGCTGCAGTAAAATGGTTAGATATGAGGTGTGCACACTGTATGGGATGTCACGTATAGAAACTGACCATTGTTTTTTTCTACTTATTAGAAATGAGTTTTTTTATTGGTGTATAAAGTAGAATAATGGCATATATCTCCAAAACGGTGCAGTAAAACGGTTAGATATGAGGTGTGCACACTGTATGGGACGTCCTGTATAGAAACTGACCATTGTTTTTTTCTACTTATTGGAAATGAGGTTTTTATAGGTGTATAAAGTAGAATAATGGTATATACCTCCAAAACGGTGCAGTACAATGGTTAGATATGAAGTGTGCACACTGTATGGGGCGTCCCATATATAAACTGACCATTGTTTTTCTCTACTTAAAAGAAATTAGTTTTTATTGGTGTTTAAAGTAGAATAATGGCATATATCTCCAAAACGCTGCAGTTAAATGGTTAGATATGAAGTGTGCACACTGTATGGGACGTCCCGTATATAAACTGACCATTTTTTTTTTCTTCTTATTAGAAATTAGTTTTTTATAGGTGTTTAAAGTAGAATAATGGCATATATCTCCAAAACGCTGCAGTTAAATGGTTAGATATTAAGTGTGCACACTGTATGGGACGTCCCGTATATAAACTGACCATTGTTTTTTTCTACTTATTAGAAATTGTTTTTATAGGTGTTTAAAGTAGAATAATGGCATATATCTCCAAAACGCTGCAGTTAAATGGTTAGATATGAAGTGTGCACACTGTATGGGACGTCCCCTTTAGAAACTGACCATTGTTTTTTTCTGCTTATCAGAAATGAGGTTTTTATTAGTGTTTAAAGTAGAATAATGGCATGTATCTCCAAAATGCTGCAGTAAAATTGTTTCAAATGAGGTGTGCACACTGTATGGGATGTCCCGTATAGAAACTGACCATTGTTTTTTTCTACTTATTAGAAATGAGGTTTTTATTGGTGTTTAAAGTAGAATAATGGCCTATATCTCAAAAATGCTGCAGTAAAATTGTTTCAAATGAGGTGTGCACACTGTATGGGACGTCCCCTTTAGGAACTGACCATTGTTTTTTTCTACTTATTAGAAATGAGGTTTTTATTGGTGTTTAAAGTAGAATAAAGGCATATATCTCCAAAACGCTGCAGTTAAATGGTTAGATATTAAGTGTGCACACTGTATGGGACGTCCCGTATATAAACTGACCATTGTTTTTTTCTACTTATTAGAAATTGTTTTTATAGGTGTTTAAAGTAGAATAATGGCATATATCTCCAAAACGCTGCAGTTAAATGGTTAGATATGAAGTGTGCACACTGTATGGGACGTCCCCTTTAGAAACTGACCATTGTTTTTTTCTGCTTATCAGAAATGAGGTTTTTATTAGTGTTTAAAGTAGAATAATGGCATGTATCTCCAAAATGCTGCAGTAAAATTGTTTCAAATGAGGTGTGCACACTGTATGGGATGTCCCGTATAGAAACTGACCATTGTTTTTTTCTACTTATTAGAAATGAGGTTTTTATTGGTGTTTAAAGTAGAATAATGGCCTATATCTCAAAAATGCTGCAGTAAAATTGTTTCAAATGAGGTGTGCACACTGTATGGGACGTCCCCTTTAGGAACTGACCATTGTTTTTTTCTACTTATTAGAAATGAGGTTTTTCTTGGTGTTTAAAGTAGAATAAAGGCATATATCTCCAAAACGCTGCAGTTAAATGGTTAGATATTAAGTGTGCACACTGTATGGGACGTCCCGTATATAAACTGACCATTGTTTTTTTCTACTTATTAGAAATTGTTTTTATAGGTGTTTAAAGTAGAATAATGGCATATATCTCCAAAACGCTGCAGTTAAATGGTTAGATATGAAGTGTGCACACTGTATGGGACGTCCCCTTTAGAAACTGACCATTGTTTTTTTCTGCTTATCAGAAATGAGGTTTTTATTAGTGTTTAAAGTAGAATAATGGCATGTATCTCCAAAATGCTGCAGTAAAATTGTTTCAAATGAGGTGTGCACACTGTATGGGATGTCCCGTATAGAAGCTGACCATTGTTTTTTTCTACTTATTAGAAATTATATTTTTATAGGTGTTTAAAGTAGAATAATGCCATATATCTCCAAAACAGTGCAGTAAAATGGTTAGATATGAGGTGTGCACACTGTATGGGACGTCCCGTATAGAAGCTGACCATTGTTTTTTCTACTTATTAGAAATTATATTTTTATAGGTGTTTAAAGTAGAATAATGGCATATATCTCCAAAACGCTGCAGTTAAATGGTTAGATATGAAGTGTGCACACTCTATGGGACGTCCCATATAGAAACTGACCATTGTTTTTCTTTACTTATTAGAAATTATGTTTTTATAGGTGTTTAAAGTAGAATAATGGCATATATCTCCAAAACGCTGCAGTAAAATGGTTAGATATGAGGTGTGCACACTGAATGGGACGTCCCCTTTAGAAACTGACCATTGTTTTTTTCTACTTATTAGAAATGAGGTTTTTATTGGTGTTTAAAGTAGAATAATGTCATATATCTCCAAAATGCTGCAGTAAAATTGTTTCAAATGAGGCGTGCACACTGTATGGGACGTCCCGTATATAAACTGACCATCGTTTTTTTCTACTTATTAGAAATTATATTTTTATAGGTGTTTAAAGTGGAATAATGGCATATATCTCCAAAACGCTGCAGTAAAATGGATAGATATGAGGTGTGCACACTGTATGGGACGTCCCGTATATAAACTGACCATTGTTTTTATCTACTTATTAGAAATGAGGTTTTTATTTGTGTTTAAAGTAGAATAATGGCATATAACTCCAAAACGCTGCAGTTAAATGGTTAGATTTGAAGTGTGCACACTGTATGGGACGTCCCCTATAGAAACTGACCATTGTTTTTTTTCCACTTATTAGAAATTATGTTTTTATAGCTGTTTAAAGTAGAATAATGGCATATATCTCCAAAACAGTGCAGTAAAATGGTTAGATATGAGGTGTGCACACTGCATGGGACGTCCCGTATAGAAACTGACCATTCATTTCTTCTACTTATTAGAAATGAGGTTTTTATTGGTGTTTAAATTAGAATAATGGCTTATATCTCCAAAACACTGGAGTAAAATGGTTAGATATTAGGTGTGCACACTGTATGGGACGTCCCGTATAGAAACTGACCATTATTTTTTTTCTACTTATTAGAAATTAGTTTTTTATAGGTGTTTAAAGTAGAATAATGGCATATATCTCCAAAACGCTGCAGTTAAATGGTTAGACATGAAGTGTGCACACTGTATGGGACGTCCCATATAGAAACTGACCATTGTTTTTTTCTACTTATTAGAAATGAGGTTTTTATTGGTGTTTAATGTAGAATAATGGCATATACAGTATCTCCAAAACGCTGCAGTAAAATGGTTAGATTTGAGTTATGCACACTGTATGGGACGTCCCCTTTAGAAACTGACCATTGTTTTTTTCTACTTATTAGAAATGAGGTTTTTATTGGTGTTTAAAGTAGAATAATGGCATATATCTCCAAAATGCTGCAGTAAAATTGTTTCAAATGAGGTGTGCACACTGTATGGGACGTCCCATATAGAAACTGACCATTGTTTTTTTCTACTTATTAGAAATTATGTTTTCATAGGTGTTTAAATTAGAATAATGGCATATATCTCCAAAACAGTGCAGTTAAATGGTTAGATATGAAGTGTGCACACTGTATGGGACGTCCCGTATAGAAACTGACCATTGTTATTTTCTACTTATGAGAAATGAGGTTTTTATTGGTGTTTGTTTAAAGTAGAATGATGGCATATATCTCCAAAACACTGGAGTAAAATGGTTAGATATGAGGTGTGCACACTGTATGGGACGTCCCGTATAGAAACTGACCATTATTTTTTTTCTACTTATTAGAAATTATATTTTTATAGGTGTTTAAAGTAGAATAATGGCATATATCTCCAAAACGCTGCAGTTAAATGGTTAGACATGAAGTGTGCACACTGTATGGGACGTCCCATATAGAAACTGACCATTGTTTTTTTCTACTTATTAGAAATGAGGTTTTTATAGGTGTTTAATGTAGAATAATGGCATATACAGTATCTCCAAAACGCTGCAGTAAAATGGTTAGATTTGAGTTATGCACACTGTATGGGACGTCCCCTTTAGAAACTGACCATTGTTTTTTTTCTACTTATTAGAAATGAGGTTTTTATTGGTGTTTAAAGTAGAATAATGGCATATATCTCCAAAATGCTGCAGTAAAATTGTTTCAAATGAGGTGTGCACACTGTATGGGACGTCCCATATAGAAACTGACCATTGTTTTTTTCTACTTATTAGAAATTATGTTTTTATAGGTGTTTAAAGTAGAATAATGGCATATATCTCCAAAACAGTGCAGTTAAATGGTTAGATATGAAGTGTGCACACTGTATGGGACGTCCCGTATAGAAACTGACCATTGTTTTTTTCTACTTATGAGAAATGAGGTTTTTATTGGTGTTTAAAGTAGAATAATGGCATATATCTCCAAAACAGTGCAGTTAAATGGTTAGATATGAAGTGTGCACACTGTATGGGACGTCCCCTATAGAAACGGACCATTATTTTTTTCTACTTATTAGAAACAAGGTTTTTATAGGTGTTTAAAGTAGAATAATGGCCTATATCTCCAAAACGCTGCAGTTAAATGGTTAGACATGAAGTGTGCACACTGTATGGGACGTCCCATATAGAAACTGACCATTGTTTTTTTCTACTTATTAGAAATGAGGTTTTTATAGGTGTTTAATGTAGAATAATGGCATATACAGTATCTCCAAAACGCTGCAGTAAAATGGTTAGATTTGAGTTATGCACACTGTATGGGACGTCCCCTTTAGAAACTGACCATTGTTTTTTTTCTACTTATTAGAAATGAGGTTTTTATTGGTGTTTAAAGTAGAATAATGGCATATATCTCCAAAATGCTGCAGTAAAATTGTTTCAAATGAGGTGTGCACACTGTATGGGACGTCCCATATAGAAACTGACCATTGTTTTTTTCTACTTATTAGAAATTATGTTTTTATAGGTGTTTAAAGTAGAATAATGGCATATATCTCCAAAACAGTGCAGTTAAATGGTTAGATATGAAGTGTGCACACTGTATGGGACGTCCCGTATAGAAACTGACCATTGTTTTTTTCTACTTATGAGAAATGAGGTTTTTATTGGTGTTTAAAGTAGAATAATGGCATATATCTCCAAAACAGTGCAGTTAAATGGTTAGATATGAAGTGTGCACACTGTATGGGACGTCCCCTATAGAAACGGACCATTATTTTTTTCTACTTATTAGAAACAAGGTTTTTATAGGTGTTTAAAGTAGAATAATGGCCTATATCTCCAAAACGCTGCAGTAAAATGGTTAGATATGAGGTGTGCACATTGTATGGGACGTCCCCTATAAAAACTGACCATTCATTTCTTCTACTTATTAGAAATTAGGTTTTTATAGGTGTTTAAAGTAGAATAATGGCATATATCTCCAAAATGCTGCAGTAAAATTATTTCAAATGAGGAGTGCATACTGTATGGGACATTGAATTCAAGAGAAACTGTCATTGTAATACTGTAAAAAATGAAAAAAATAGGCACTTTGAAAGAGCGTATACTTTATTTGATCTGCTTTTTGCGAATACTTATGTTGTAAACCTCTAAATAAAAAATGTCTTGGTGTTACCTCTAAAGAAATTAACAAAACAGAGAGAGATAGATAAAGAAATAAAGGAATGAAGAAAGAAAGCAGAAAAAATAAAGAACAAAAGAAAGAAGATAAAGAAAGAAAGAAAAAAAGAAAGAAAAAAAGAAAGAAAGAAAGAAGATAGATGGAAAGAAAAAATAAAGAAAGAAAAAATAAAGAAAAAATAAAGATAGATAGAAAGAAAGATAGATAGATAAATAGATAGAAAGAAAAAAAAGAAAAAAAGAAAGAAAAAAGAATAAAGAAAGATAGAAAGAAAGAAAGAGAAAAAATAAAGAAAAAAGAAAGAAAGATAGATAGATAGATAGATAGATAGATAGACAGATAGATAGATAGATAGAAATAAAAAATAAATAAAAAAGAGAGATAGATAGAAAGAAAAAAGAAAGAAAGAAAGAATAAATTAGATAGAAAGAAAAAAAGAAAGGGAAAAGAAAGAAAAAATAGAAAGAAAAAAGAAAGAGAAAAGAAAGAAAGATAGATAGAAAGAAAAAAAGAAAGAAAAAAGAATAAAGATAGAAAGAAAGAGAAAAAATAAAGAAAAAAGAAAGATAGATAGATAGATAGAAAGAAAAAATAAAGAAAAAAGAGAGATAGATAGAAAGAAAAAAGAAAGAAAGAAGATAGATAGAAAGAAAAAAAGAAAGGGAAAAGAAAGAAAAAAGAAAAAGAAAAAAGAAAGAGAAAAGAAAGAAAAAAGAAAGAAAGATAGATAGAAAGAAAAAAAGAAAAAGAAAGAAAAAAGAATAAAAAAGAAAGATAGAAAGAGAGAGAAAAAAGAAAGATAGATTGAAAGAGCAAAGAAAGAAAAAAGAAAGATATATAGAAAGATAGAAAGAAAAAAGAAAGAAAAAATAATGAAAAAAGATGCATGGATGGATGGATGGAGGGATAGATAGATAGATAGATAGATAGATAGATAGATAGATAGATAGATAGATAGATAGATAGATAGATAGATAGATAGATAGATAGATAGATAGATAGATAGATAGATAGATAGATAGATAGATAGATAGATAGATAGATAGAGATCTGGGCAACTCAAGCGCCATGAAATCGCGTTCTCTCTCTGTTGTTGCTGAAGTTACCGTATTCATAGTAATAGGCACACACGCTTTTTTTTTTGGCGGCTGGCTTGACCGTGTATTTTCAAACTTCGGCTGGCTTGACCACGGTCATTAACCGTGTCTGGTAGGTGTAAACAGTGAGAGATCGTGTGGCAGGTTTTGCTGATGGCGTGACGCTTAATATTAGAGCCTTGAGCGCACTCCCATATACGGATAAAAAGAGCGAATAAAATATAAAATCAGATGAGAAATAGGTAAATAAGATCTGTATTGCACTGTCTGTGTGCTCTCGTTTATCATTAGGAGTGTCTGATAGGTGTAAACAGTGAGAGATCGTGTGGCTGGTGCGAGGCTCAATAGAGCCACGAGCGCACTCCCATATACGGATAAAAAGAGCGAATAAAATATAAGATAAGGTGAGAAAATGGGTAACTAAGAGCAGGATTGCACTGTCTGTGTGTTTTCGTGTATCAATCCCGAGTGTCTGGTAGATGAAAACAGTGAGAGATCGTGTGGCTGGCGCCGCTTAATAGAGCCACGAGCGCACTCCCATATACGGATAAAAAAAGCGAATAAAATATAAGATCAGATGAGAAATAGGTAAATAAGATCAGTATTTTTACTGTCTGTGTGCTCTCGTATATCATTAGGAGTGTCTGGTAGGTGTAAACAGTGAGAGATCGTGTGGCAGGTGTGACGCTAGCCCAGGCGAGAGCCAAGAGATGCTCTTCCTTATGGGCAAAAAGAGCGAATAAAAAAATAAGATCAGCATTGCACTGTCTGTGGGTTTGTCTGGTAAATTACAACAGTGAGAGATTTTGAGGCAGGCGCAAGCCTATATGTCACGAGACTGGTGCTCAGGTTTTAAAAAAAGTGGGTAGCCTACAGTAGTTGCAAGGCAGGCGAAAAGCGTTTGGTTAATGGTGAATATTGACCTATTGTGCGTACCGTTCTGGCTCCCGCTGGCTTCAGGGGATATGCGCTGCATTTGGTTTAAAAACATATCTTACATATTGTGTAGGTTCGAGTGGCAGGAGCATATAAGGCTCGAATATCTGTGACTGGTCGAGTGGCAGGCGCATATAACGCAGTGGCAGGCGCATATATCCGTGACTGGTCGAGTGGCAGCTCCCCCTGCCACGCAAAGATAATACTTTTGTGTTCATTTGTACATCCGAACACTGATCAACTGCCATGCTTCGCTCGTTTGCAAGCCATGATATCTCTCGAGGAAAAACTCAAATCGCGCTCGCGCGTTCGTACTTCCTAACTCATTTTCTCATGGGCGGGCCAAATTCTATGGGCGGGCAAAGCAGAGAAAGGGGAGGTTACCTGGAGATTCAAGATCAACCCGTCTGAGCTTTCATTTTCTCAAAGGCAGAGAAAGATAGCCAAAGCTCGGTTTACACCGATTGAAATTTCCCATATTAATGTTAAAACCTCATAAAGTGAAAAATTCATGTCATGGGACCTTTAACAATTTCTACAATTTTTTATTTTCCCAAATGCAAAAAAAAAACAAAAAAAAAAAACATAAAGCACACATTAATCAAAAAACACAATCACTCTTAATATAAGGAAAAATTTTACAAAATTATTAATGTAGTTATGGCTCAAAAACACGAAATGTCGAGCAGTAAGAGTTGTTTCTTCCACAAAATCCAGTCCTGATATAACTATCCGAAACAAGTGACCATAAAATCACCCTTAAACCGACAGTTTCAAGTTTGAGATTTGAGAAGTTTCTCCTAGAAGAAGACCATACAAATTTCTCCATCTAAGACTTTTTAATCCTTTATATCATTTTTTTATTATATAAATTGAATTATTATACATTATTATGATTTTTGTATTTTCCTTTGTTTTCAATTTTCTTATAATGCATATGTGACTTTTTTTATTTTTCCCTCTTTTATTGTTTTTTACATCTACAAAATGTTTGTGTGCTCAAGTGTACTCCGGGAAGCTGACATTTCTCTGAGATTTTTAATTAAATTGTTCTTCATTGTTGTATTGCATTAATATTAGACTTTTTGATCAATTTCATTAATTTTCCAAAAAAACACCTTGATTGAAATTTTCGGGAAAATAAAAATAGCACTTTGATCAAATAGTTAATCAAATTAATTAATAATTAACACAAAGAAAACTTTCAACAAAAAATTTAATCACAAGAGACAGTTTTTGTATCAAGTTTAGAAAAATATAGGCTAGCCTAATTTTGTTTCTTGTCCAGTTTGTTGGTAAAAACGAACCATTTAAACGATGCCTGCTAGGCTTTTCAGAATTATCACTGTAGAGGAAGAAGTAGAAGAAGATTATGAAATAATACACAGAGTTTAATAGTTAAGTGGTGCCGACGGATCCAGGGGACTGGCCGTAACCAGTGTGGGAGATGGGACCAGGAAATCAGACAGGAACATTAGCAGAAGAAGATCGTCTCCCTAAAGGCACTTGATCACTGGATTTTTGTCTTGTCAAATTGAAATTCAAATTAGCTTTATTGGCTTGAATGTGTAATAAAGCACAATATTGCCAAAGCAATAGACATACAAACATATGTAGATATATAAAAGTAAATAATAAAATAAAAAAATAAAAATCAGTATCAAATGTAAAAAACAATTACTAAAATATCAAACAATCAACATAATAATTATTTGAAAATTTGTACAATTATTTATCCATCTGAGGTTCCACTGGTTGTCCTCATTTCATGGCATGAGGAGACATATTTTGCAGCAATTATTTCACATTTGGGCATTTCTCCCAGTAGATATGGGAGTTTCTGTGTGTCTGATATGGATTCGAATTCAGGGTATATTTGGGAGATGTTTTTGTCTTAGTGTATTATATTTGGGGCATGAGGTTAGAAAGTGCAGCTCCGTCTCTACCTGTCCCCGGTCACACTGGGAGCAGAGTCTCTCCTCTTGTGGGAGCCAGCTCTGTCTGTGCCGACCCTTTTCTATGGCCAGGCTGTGTTCACTCAGTCTGTATGTTGTCAACATTTTTCTTAGTTTAGGACATTTTATTGTACTCAGGTAATTTGCCAGTGTGAATTCTCTTTTTAGGGTCTGATAACATTGTAATTTACTTTGTGTTTTGGTCGTTTCTTTCCAGTATTCAATATATTTTTCTTTCTGCTTGTTGATAATTTGTTTTGGTCTTGAGCTGGCGTTGCTGTCCTGAGGCTGTTGGGGACTTGTTCCTGCAGAGAGCCTCAGGACCAGCTGGCTGAGGGGACTCTTTTCTACTTTCAGCTCCTGGTATGTTAGGGCTTTCGTGATGATATGTCTGGGGGTTAACTGATTTTAAGTGATTGTAAAATTTAATGGATCTTTTCTGTATTTTTAGTAAGAGGGGTATTGGCCGAGCTCTGCTCTGCACAGGTTATTTGGTGTTTTTCTCTGCAGAACTCGGTATGGAAAGATTCTATGATTGTTTTGTCCCATTTGTCAAATTATTGGTTCTAGTACAAATTGGAAAATTAAGCCATATTTCATTTGGAATATAGATTTTAATGTTTCTTTTTATTGCATAGAAAGCTCTCCTTGCTTTGTCCCTCAGATATTTCACAGCCATGTTGAGGTTCCCTGTGTATGTAATGTCGAGGCCAAGGTAAATGTAGTTTTTTGTGTGTTGTAATTTAGCGGTGTCCAAATAGAAATTGTGTGTAATCTGATTTCTGTATTGTTTCTGAAAGATCATTATCTTAGTCTTTACTGTGTTTACTGTCAGGGCCCAGGTCTGACAGAATCTCTGCAGGAGGTTAAGGTGCTGCTCCGGACCTTCTTTAGTAGGTGAGAGTACACTAAGTCATCTGCATACAGCAGACCTCTGATCTCGGTGTTGTTCAGGGTGAGGCCAGGTGCCGTGGAACTCTCTAATTGGTTTGCTAATTCATTGATATATAGATTGAAGAGAATTGGACTGAGATTGCATCCCTGCCTCACTCCCCGGCCCTGGGAGAAGAACGCTGTTTGTTTGTTTCCAATCTTTATGGCACATTCACTTTTTGTATACATGTTCTTAATCAAATCATATGTTTTTCCTCCAATACCACTTTCAAGTAGTTTATAGAAGAGGCCCTCGTGCTAGATGGAATCAAAGGCTTTTTGGAAGTCAACAAAACAGGCATATACTTTTCTTTTCTTAATGTGTAATTCCTGATCAATTAGAGTCTGGAGTGTAAATGGTCTGTTGTGCGGCAATTTGGCAAAAAAAACAATTTGTCATTTATGTAGAATATTGTGGTCATCAAGAAATTTGACAAGTCGTTTATTAATGATGTTGCAGAATATTTTTCCCAGGTTACTGGATACACATATTCCTCTGTAGTTTTTTGGGTCATATTTATCTCCGGTTATTAAACCTTTGTTCCAGATGTCTGGAAAAGTTCCAGTTGATAGAATAGTTTTAGTATAGCCAATCTGATTTTATGATCTGAGTATTTGATCATTTCGTTGAGGATTCCATCTACACCACAAGCCTTTTTTTCCTTTCAGGGACTGGATGACATCAGTTAATTCTTGTTCTGTTACAGGATAATCTAGAGGGTTTTGGTTGTTTTTTATCACTGCCTCCAGAGTTTTCCATTTTGTGAGTATCTTGTACTGATCATAATTTTTTGTAATATTACTGTATAATTCACTAAAGTGATTAATCCAAGTATTTCCATCTTGAATCGCCAATTCATCCTGCTGGGTTTTGTTTAGGTTGTTCTATTTCTCTAGGGTGTACTTGTATTGTTTCAGAGTGGCCTCATATTTACAGCGTATATTGTGGTTATCTGGGTCCCTATGCTTTTCATTTGATAATTTCCTTAAAGTTTTCCTTAGGTTTTTGCATTCAGTGTCAAACCATTTGTTACTGTACATTTGTTGAGGTTTTGGTTTGGAGGCTTTCAAATTAGACAATGCAGCCAAATGATGAAATATTGAATTGATTTTGTCCACAGCTGAATTTACACTAGAATTATTCTGGGGGAATGTTTCAGTTAGAAATAGATGAGTTAAATCATATATGTTTTGATTTTCCAGTGCCTTTTGGTACGCCCCCATGCTGTCTGGGGTCCATCTGTATGAGTATGTGCTGTTAAACAGTTCACAGGCATTTATTTGCATTTATTTATTCATTTGTCTTTTATAAACCCCTTAACTGTCACCCCCCTTTTTGAGCATTGACGTGAAAATGCACTACCCAAACTTAAACGGTTGTAATTCATGAACCCTTTGGACTAAAGACTTACGGTTGGTCTCTTTTAAAAGAAGACACTTGGCGGATTTTTGCTGAAGTGGAATAAATTAATAGAATTAAATTATCTAAAAGTTATTGAAGTTTAAGTTTATTGTTATGAAAATATAATAAAATATTTTTTTCTTTTATTAAAAAATATATAAATTAATATAGGTTTCAGCCTAAAAATGACAAAGTCAAAGCCATATATCTAACCAAGTTGTGTTCCAAATTTGAAGTTGATATCACAAAAATTGAAGTTCCCATAAGATTTTGTTTAGGCGTAATACCAGAAATAGCCACCAGGTGACATTGAATTCCATTGAATTTAATTGTGTGCATTCTGCCATAACATATTAATAAATTTCTGTCCAAATATCACTTCTGTCACAAAATATGGAACCTTGAGACAGACCTTTCTGACAATATGTGTTTTGTCAAGATTAGAAAAGGTTTTGATCATGATGATGCCCAAAAGGGGAGGAGCCTGATAAAATAATTTAGAGTACCGTTTCTATGGTAACACAACATCCAATTTCAAAACAGTTTTCACAGGATGAATTCTGAGTTCGTAAGCTTTCAAATGAGACCCAATTTATGATAACTACTAAAATATGTGATGTAATAAAAAAGGTGATAAAAAGATAATATTATATTTTAGAGGATAATATATAGAATATACTTTTTAGAGGATAATATTATTTAATATTTTTTTTATTGACAAATACTAGTGCAAAGTGCCCGTGCAAAATCAGTTTTTATGTGTGTTTTTAGTAATTGTTGGTTTGGTGTGTTTGAGAGCTTATTGTTACAATTAAACAGCAAAAGTTCAGTAACATTTGTATTTGTGCATGGTAGAAAGCAAATACTGATACTGACATAATGACATACCATAAATATGGAAAATTGAACTATATATAACTAACTACTGACAACTAACTACTTCTGAATAACTACAATATTCAGAAGTAAACAGTGTAGCTGACTTAATGTTTAGCTGATAGCATGTTTATTTTTAAACCACAACCCTCTAATGTCAGAATGTTTATTTTTAAACCACAACCTTCTAAGTGCTTCTTTTACCTATATATTTCAATTCAATTCAATTCAAATTTATTTGTATAGCGCTTTTCACAATACATATTGTTTCAAAGCAGCTTTACAGAAAGTGCATTTCAGAAATGTACGTAAAAAATACAGTTAGTTAATCATCATGTATTAATTTAGGGCATAACATATCGCCGGCGTTGAGTCGTCTCTTCACAGGCGTCGAGTCGTCTCATCGCAGGTGTTGGGGACTCTGAAGTCTCCGTGAGAGGCTGGATACAGACTGTAGCTGAAGAACGCTATTTACCTCGGGACTAGCGTCCCGAGATAACAGCAGAAAAGCAGATGGGAAGTAATTAGCGTAGCTGCTGTTCATAATATTAATGCATTCGATCTGATTCAACAGTAGTATAAGAGGCAAGCATTATGTGAATGCTTGGCTGAAGAGATGCGTCTTTAATCTAGTTTTGAACTGGGAGAGCGAGTCTGAGCAACGAACAGTATCAGGAAGGCTATTCCAGAGTTTAGGAGCGAAATGCGAGAACGCCCTCCCTCCTTTAGTGGATCTGGATATCCTAGGAATGACCAGAAGCCTCGAATTTAGGGATCTTAAAGAACGCGATGGATTGTAGGGCGATAGAAGGTCCATTAAATATACAGGAGCTAGACCATTTATTTACCAATATCTTTTGCATTTCTAATCCATTTCTAATCCAAACACCCTCAAACTCGGCACTGCACTTACTCGTGCCCGTAGCAAGACACCTGGCAAGTTTGAAATTAATAGGACTAACGGTTCGAGAGATATGTGAATAACAGACAGACACACGCACAGACAGACAGACGTTCCTGTAATTTATAGATAGATATTACTAATTACCAGTTTTACTAACTGGTGATGAAGGCTAGCTCTGTTCTGGTCTGCCCTCTGGACACCATAGAGGAGGTGGGGGAGAGGAGGATGTTAGCCAGGCTGGCATCTATTATGGGTAACACCACTCACCCCTACACGAGACTGTGAGCTCCCTGAGCAGCTCCTTCAGTAGCAGACGGCTGCACCCTCAGTGCAAGAAGGAACGTTTACGTAGCTCAGGGCTATTAAATTAGCTTGAAACCGAGGGCCGGATTATTAAATCGAAAAGTTGAGGTGGGCCGATGGGTTTAGCTTATTTATTGAAACATAACAGTATCAATAAGTAAGCTAAAGTAAACATAAAAGTATTGTATTTACTTGGAAATGTGGTACCCAGCATGCAGATTTATCAGACCATAATAAATAACTTATTTACAGCTATGTACAAATCTATTAATTATACAAGATCATAGCTATTGGTAAGAATTATTTTATTAATAATTATTATAGGCTTAAATTAAAATATTCTGACAGTGAGACTTCGTAACCATAGGTAAAACCATGCATGGCTACTACCACTGTATCAAAAATGCCTAAACAGGTAAAAACTATACACACAATTAATTATATATTTCTCTAGCCCCCTAATAAATCTAATGCAAAATAAATGACTATAACATAGTATTCAATATAAATATTCCACATTTCTGCCCAAACCATGGTAAATTACTACAGTAGGCTACATTCATGGTAAATGTTTGTAAGGCTGGTGATTAGGGATTTAGTATTCTAACTTCGTTCATGGCACAATGTTTCTGCTATCTCATCAGTCGTGTTGGGAATGTGGCTGTTTCATCCGATTTTAAAACTAGTTAAAATCATTGAGTGATTTGTGGTTTGTAACAGAGAGATGTGTCAGGTTGAAACGCTTCTCACTGGATGTCGCAACGCTGTTTAATAATAGTGTCCGGGACCGGAAGTAAACGCAACTCCTTTAAGCTTGCGTTATCCACTTGGCCGTGCTGCGTAGTTCAAAGTAAACTAGTGAAACAACTGTAAACAGCGCTATTTGTTCTCTATTTGTTCTTACTGACCGAGAAACAGCTTCAGATGATTCAGTGACTGAACGGTCCGAACGAATCCGAATCGTTTCAGACCGGTATGCAAGCGCGTTTGGCCAATTCATGGAAAGGAAATTAATAATCGAACCAAATAATGATTAATTCAGGAATTGATATCGCTGTTTCAGTCGACAGAAATACGGGACACACACATAATAACTGCTGAAATATTCGGACTGAAAACATTTCTCAGGTCAGTCGGAGCGCTCATGGTACACACACAGTGCGTAGGCCTATAGCCGTACAGCTGCAGGCGCCACTGCGGTCACGCGCATATCTAACCAAATTTAGCCGCACCGCCAGGAAAAGAAGAGGAGGGAGGTTGGGGTGCCCTCGGGCCAGATTAGCGGGCCGCCAATTGAATAGCCTGGTGTCGTGCCAAGGTACTTACCCCTGAAAGGAAGTGTATCCCCGGTCGCGGGAGCGCGCTCGCATTCAGCAGAACGTGTGCCATTGGTTTGACAAAGGTAAATGAAACGATAATACGTGAATTGTTTAAGTTATCGTTTTACTATTGTTGTTTTATCAACGAGGTTTAGCAAAGACAGCTATCACGTGGCCCATCTATCAAAATTAATTATTTTATTCTTCTGAAGGCTAACGATCGAACTTCATTGCACTGAATTGAGAATGTCTAGTTACTGAAAAACCAAGACGACCATACCGTTTCACTCATAAAGCAAACTGCCTTTGGATATTAAATTGTTCTGAAAACCCCTTTCCATGGTGAATTATTATCAAAATGATTTAAAAATGCATTGCACTTAAATAGTAGGCTGGTCAATGTCATACAATAAAAAGTGATTGTACAGATGATGCCTATCATCAAGTGTTTTATTTTGTGAATACTTTACATCATATCTAATAATAGCAGTGAATATGGACACATTTCTTGTTTCCTGACATAAGTTGTAGTGGGATACAGATTTTTTCAAGACCGTATTTTTCGACCTGCCAAAATATGTATCCCCCCTCTAAAATCTACAGATAATGGCCTATCATCAAGTGTTTTATTTTGGGAATACTTTACATCATGTGTGAAAAATAATGAATTATAGATGCATACTCTGTGTTTTTTATGGCACTTTTCCACTGCATGGTACGGTACGGTTCGGTACGGCGCGCTTTGGCGCGGAACGGTTCGGCTCGCTTCGCTTTTCCACTGCATGGTACGACTCGGCGCGGCACGGCTCGGCTCGGTTCGGTTCGCTTTAGCTCGGTTGCTTTTCCACTGCAGTTAGTACTGCTTCAAATTGGGTGGGATTATGACTGATGATCGCTATAGTTTATCCGCTCCTCGACAGTCGACAACCAACAAGAGGAACGTCTGCGCTCCTCGTCCACTGACCACGATTCAGCCATTTCTTTTTTGGAAGTTTTTTTTCTTCAAGCAAGTCAAGCAAGTAGTTTTAAAACAGGTGCTACAGCAGTGGCTGGCTATTTAAATCTAGCGGGTTTGATGTCTCGCAAATACAATGACGCTAGTGACGATTCTGTCTGTCTGACCAATCAGTGATCTACAGTGCTTCCACGTCACATTTTAGTATCGGTACGGTACGCTTGGAACCTCAACAGAGCTGGTACCATTTAAAGCGAGCCGAAGCGAGCCGTACCGTACCGTACCATGCAGTGGAAAAGCGCCACAAGTGAGCCGAACCGTACCATACCATGCAGTGGAAAACCGCCAAAGCGTGCCGTACCGAACTGTACCGTGCAGTGGAAAAGCGCCAAAAAAGGTGTTACATTACACCTTTTTATTTTGTTTCTAAGATGACCTGACTGATATGTCACTTCTGTGGATCAGAAGGGCCTGAGGCAGATTTGAGTTGGGTAAATCAAACTGAAGAAATGTGAAATGAAATATGTTTTGTGATAAAGTTATTAGGAATTTTCTTGTATTTGTCACGGTGTTGTGTGGGGTTGAAGGAGAAGGCTGAATCAAAGGCTTCAATTCAAACAGTTTACTTAAATAACTCTCACAGGTAAAGATAGGCAGGATGACGGGCAGGAACACTCACAAGAAGCAAAGTAACATTAACAGACAAATAACAAGACCATAACATAATCGAGAACCAACCAAGACTAACTGAACAGTAAGGATGGCTGGCGCGAAACAGACGTTCTGAAGCTTTGCGAGATCCCGAAGCAAAGATGATTCGAAACACTGATCCGAAGCGTGATTCAAAACACCCACGTCACGTGACAACGGCTAAATGAAGCGTCTAAGGCTGCGTTCGGAATCGCATACTTCCCTACTATATAGTAAGCGAAAAGAGTAGGCGAGCGAAAAAGTACGTATTTTACATAAGTACGAAGAATCCTCAGTATTCATAAAAGAGTAGGCGAGAATTACCTGGTTGACGTACTAATTATCGCGAGATTTGGACGATAGTGCGTTCGAAACATCAGTATTCCTAAAAGAGTAGGCGAGAAGTTCCCGGATGATCTCCTGCTTTCGCCCAGACATTTGAGTGTTTTTCACCTTGTACTCATCTATCCCAGGAGGCCACGCGAGAGGATACGATATAAAAAAGAACAAGAAGAAGTAGATATTTCATACTCAAACATGACGGAAAGGGTGGACGAGAGTGTTTTCAAATGTGAGTATTACAAATACAAACCAAATCGCATGTGTTGAACTAACTTTCTGTACAGTAAATTGTTTAACTGTTGAAGGTGCAAAGACGCTATATAATATGGTAAATTTGTGATTTTGCCGTAAATCACATTTTATTGGATAGAGGAGCTCCATAAGGACACATACGTCTTTAAACTGTATTTGCATACATTTTAAACCGTATACATCTGAAATACCATTACTAAATATTTATTCAAAATCTGGCAAGATTACTACGTGTAACTGATATGAAATAGACATCTGAGTGACGTGTGTGTACTATTGTTTAGGAGAATTCACTGTTGTTAACACTGTTTTTATTAGTTTAATGCATTTTACATAAAGTAACTAAACATAAGTAATCTATTTCATTTATCCATTAGTACTGTTGAAAAATTGTTGAACATTTATGATGGATAAAAAGCTATTTATTAGCAACAACCTCAACATGTAAATGTAGTATTGAGCTCATAAATCACAGAGGTAACGTTAACGTGAGTCTTGTCTGGATGTTACAGGGACAGATGAGCACACGCGGCTGCTTATCCGGTGGAGAGTGGCTCATGAAGCGCTCTTCACCGGAAAGCGTAATGCTGCCATCAAAGGCTTTGAGTGAGTATACAGAAATATTGAAAAATCAATTGAATACTTTATTTGCAGTACATTTCAATTATTGTATTTTCAAACAGAGATATAACTTTTTCATTCTTGATTTCTCTCTTGCTGCAGATCTTTTGTGGAGGAGCAGAGCCTGCAAGGCAGGGTGACGGCGGCGTTTGTTTAAAAAAAATGGGAAAACCTGAAACAAAAATACAAAGTAAGATCATTTTGTTACTTCTAATACATAAATTAAATGATTAAATATTGTGCTGTTAAAATGACTGCTTTTGTATCATGCTTGTGCATTTTTGCAGGATCTGAAATGTCCGCAGACGGGGGTGAGCACTGAGGATGGAGAGGCCACAGCAGCATCCTGGAGTGGTACACTGCCATGGATGAGGCAATTGGGGGCAGACCCTCCATCTCTCCTCCTGCTCTCGTTGCCTCATGTGGGCCGGATGCTGCCAGAGCCAGCAAGAGCCAGGAAAAGGGCTATAGATGTGGAGGAGCTGATCCGGGACATGGAGGAGCGAGAAGAGGAGAGAGAGCGGAAGGCAGGTGAGAGGGAGGAAAGGCTGTGGAGAGAAATGGAGGACAGAAGAGAACGGGAGAGACGAGAGAGAGAGGAAAGACAAGAAAGAGAAGTAAGAGAAAGAGAAGAGAGATGGCACCGGGAGGCAGTCGAGAGAGAGGAAAGGAGAGAAAGAGAAACCAACGAAAGGGATGAAAGGTTCCTTTCTGTTCTTCAGATGCTCGCCAAAAAATAAATTATTTGACAAAAAACATCTTCTGATCTTTTGCACATTTGGGTTGATGTGAATTAAATTTGTGAATAAAAATGGGAATCTATCTATCTATCTATCTATCTATCTATATATATATATATATATATATATACACACAGTACTGTGCAACAACTACAAATGGTGGCCTAAGAATTTTGTACAATAATATGTATATAAAACAAACTATTCCTAGGCATTCACAGTACATTATAGACTTCTAGAAATTTAGTGATACTTTAAGATTGTAATCAAATTCATAAATTAAATATTTATGAAACGTTGATTAATAATTAGTGAATGTATGGTGTAATGTAAGAAGAAAAAACACTTTAAAACACTGGTTTTAC
Source organism: Gila orcuttii (assembly GCA_026230005.1). NCBI lineage: Eukaryota > Metazoa > Chordata > Actinopteri > Cypriniformes > Leuciscidae > Gila > Gila orcuttii. The sequence goes on from JAPDVR010000020.1 coordinate 18,112,504, forward strand.
TGGAGTGTATTATATGACTTTTAAAGGTTTAGAGTTCATGCAAGGATCTTAAAGGCAGGTCATGGAGGGTTAAGTTCCAGCACACCTGTCAGTAAATTTCAAGTAGTCAGTTATTAATTGGTTTAAATTGATTCAGGGGTGTATAATTAGGGTTGGAAAAACTCTGCTGGATAATAGCCCTCCATGACCAAAGCTGAACTTGAGACTGTTTACACAAATTACACACAGTAAAATAGTGACTAAAGGGTTACTTAACCCAAGCAAATAAATCATAATAGTAATAATTCAATAGTCATTATTTACTCGCCTTGATGTTGTTTGATCCCTCTGTTTTTTGTTTTCCTGAACACAAAAGGTGATTTTGGTCAGGTTTGTACTGTTTGGTTTAATACAATATCAGTCAATGGACTTTCAGAAGCTTCAAAAGCGTCATTAAATAATGCCATGAAGCTTCTGAAAGTTGGGCTCCATTGACTGATATTGTATGAAACCAGCAGAACAAACTTGACAAAAATTCCCTTTTGTATTTAAACAATAAAAAACATTAAATAAGTAAATAGTAAACCGTAAATAATTGCTGTATTTATATGTTGAGGTGAACTAACCCTTTAACCCACCAAATATAAATTGTAGTAAATTTATGTATGCATTTTGCATTATAGTAATTCCTTGACAAACTAAGCAGCTTTGACTGTTTATGCCCATGACTGGTTCAAAAAATGCTTTACAAATATCAATCACATTTATGCATTTGACATATTTTTTATCAAAAGTGATTAACTCCATTTATTTACAGGGACATTGCAGACATGCCAACCATTGCGATCCGGACATCATTCGCCATGTTGACGTTACATGTGACCTATGACGTTTTCACAAGTGCAACAGTTTAAAAGTCATGAGCGACAGGTACACTAACAGCTGATTGCATCAGTAACTCGACAACTTTACTAGAACGGTTTAGTTCAGCGTTTGAAATGGTTGGCATGTCTGCAATTGTTAGATTAAGGTGTGCACAAAGGAGATGTCGGGCAGCTGCTCGACGATCTCGCCTTTGGAGAAGACTGATGATTTTATTCTCAAACAAAGCAAGTATTACTACTTAAACAATTAAGATTACCCCAGAAAGAATTTCATTACTAGCCCATCCCAACACTTATGCACAATAATTATGACAAATGCTGTGACCAACAGTTAATTATATAACATTATTATAATATATATACATTATTAATTATGTAGTTTTGTAAAACAAGCAAACTTTTGTATTATCATGTGACATAGCTATGCATGAATACACGCTAGACAAATGCAGATGATGTAAATACATTTTTATTCATGAAATTCATATTTTATTTACTGACAACAATATGAAACATGAATAAAAATAAGTGAATGAATAAAAGAAATCATCACAATAAATAAATACATATACAAGTCAATACCACATGAAACATTGTTTTTGATTGTTTTGTTCTAACAAACTATGATGTATTTATTGCAGGCAGTGAACCCCACATCATACTGCCATCTCAATAGAGCTGTTCCCATTTTGCGGCTTTATCTTTATGAGGCAGCTGACCACCGTGCCCACCTTCGCCTGTCTATGCCGTCCATCAGGTCCCTGATTGCTGCAGTCAGACCTGGATCTGACCTGGGATGGGAACGGGAGATTGAGGTCCTTGTGTTCCTGCACTGGCTGGCCCATGCAGCATCCTACAGGGTGGTGTCGCAGACCTTCGATATCCCAAAGACCTCTGTGCATGACATTGTGCACAGAGTGAGCAAGGCCATCATGGGAATTTTGAGGAGGGTGATCTGCTTTCCGACCGGAGATGGGATGGGATGGCAGTGGGAGCAGGATTTGCACAGCTGTCTGGGTCACCAGCTTTCATCAGAGTAGTTGGTGCAATAGACGGCTGTCATATCCGTATCAAACCTCCAGCAAATAACTCCCACTGTTACTTCAACAGGAAGCTGTTTCACTCCATCCAACTCCAGGCCATCTCTGATCACCGGGGGAAATTCCTTGATGTCTTTGTGGGATATCCTGGGTCTGTGCACGATGCCAGGGTGCTGAGGGACAGCCCTGTGTATGCTGGCAACCTTTACCCACCTGCAGGCAAGTGCATCCTCGGGGATGGAGGCTATCCTTGCCTGAGTGCACCCATCTGCCTCATCACCCCTTACAGAGAGCCTGTACAGAACCCTGTGCAGGCTCGTTTCAACAGCAAGCACTCCCGTGCCCGCAACATCGTGGAGAGAGCTTTTGGGATGCTGAAGACGCGCTGGCGCTGCATTTTCTTCAAGGCCTTGGAGGTGAGCCCTGCCTTCGTGCCTGATATTGTTGCGTGCTGCGCTGTGCTTCACAATCTCGCTCTAGCCAATGGGGACATCGTTGAGCCAGAGGATGAGGAAGACCATGATGACGGCCCCCCTGATCCCCACAACCTTGCAGCAAGAGTGGGAGAACAAGTGCGGGACAATCTGGCTGCTGCAGTGTCTGCTCCAAACATCCCTGTGCCGGCTCTCCATGAGCATGACTACCTTTAAAACATTAAGAAAGATAAAAATGTTTTAAAATTCATGTTGTCAGCATTCAGTTTCTTGACAAATGTCATTTTATAGGTTTACAATTACATGCAAATATTAGTTAGAGCTTTAAAACCTTTTGTAGTGTAGAGGGATAAACCAATGAACTGGTTAGAAGAAGATTGCTGGTCAATCAGCAAGGCTCTTTACTCCAGGTTTGTCCAGGGTCATTGTCCCTGTAAATAAATGGAGTTAATCACTTTTGATAAAAAATATGTCAAATGCATAAATGTGATTGATATTTGTAAAGCATTTTTTGAACCAGTCATGGGCATAAACAGTCAAAGCTGCTTAGTTTGTCAAGGAATTACTATAATGCAAAATGCATACATAAATTTACTACAATTTATATTTGGTGGGTTAAAGGGTTAGTTCACCTCAACATATAAATACAGCAATTATTTACGGTTTACTATTTACTTATTTAATGTTTTTTATTGTTTAAATACAAAAGGGAATTTTTGTCAAGTTTGTTCTGCTGGTTTCATACAATATCAGTCAATGGAGCCCAACTTTCAGAAGCTTCATGGCATTATTTAATGACGCTTTTGAAGCTTCTGAAAGTCCATTGACTGATATTGTATTAAACCAAACAGTACAAACCTGACCAAAATCACCTTTTGTGTTCAGGAAAACAAAAAACAGAGGGATCAAACAACATCAAGGCGAGTAAATAATGACTATTGAATTATTACTATTATGATTTATTTGCTTGGGTTAAGTAACCCTTTAGTCACTATTTTACTGTGTGTAATTTGTGTAAACAGTCTCAAGTTCAGCTTTGGTCATGGAGGGCTATTATCCAGCAGAGTTTTTCCAACCCTAATTATACACCCCTGAATCAATTTAAACCAATTAATAACTGACTACTTGAAATTTACTGACAGGTGTGCTGGAACTTAACCCTCCATGACCTGCCTTTAAGATCCTTGCATGAACTCTAAACCTTTAAAAGTCATATAATACACTCCAGTAAAACCAGTGTTTTAAAGTGTTTTTTCTTCTTACATTACACCATACATTCACTAATTATTAATCAACGTTTCATAAATATTTAATTTATGAATTTGATTACAATCTTAAAGTATCACTAAATTTCTAGAAGTCTATAATGTACTGTGAATGCCTAGGAATAGTTTGTTTTATATACATATTATTGTACAAAATTCTTAGGCCACCATTTGTAGTTGTTGCACAGTACTGTGTGTATATATATATATATATATATATATATATAGATAGATAGATAGATAGATTCCCATTTTTATTCACAAATTTAATTCACATCAACCCAAATGTGCAAAAGATCAGAAGATGTTTTTTGTCAAATAATTTATTTTTTGGCGAGCATCTGAAGAACAGAAAGGAACCTTTCATCCCTTTCGTTGGTTTCTCTTTCTCTCCTTTCCTCTCTCTCGACTGCCTCCCGGTGCCATCTCTCTTCTCTTTCTCTTACTTCTCTTTCTTGTCTTTCCTCTCTCTCTCGTCTCTCCCGTTCTCTTCTGTCCTCCATTTCTCTCCACAGCCTTTCCTCCCTCTCACCTGCCTTCCGCTCTCTCTCCTCTTCTCGCTCCTCCATGTCCCGGATCAGCTCCTCCACATCTATAGCCCTTTTCCTGGCTCTTGCTGGCTCTGGCCTCACTGAGGATGAAGAGACCACAGCAGCATCCGGCCCACATGAGGCAGCGAGAGCAGGAGGAGAGATGGAGGGTCTGCCCCCAATTGCCTCATCCATGGCAGTGTACCACTCCAGGATGCTGCTGTGGCCTCTCCATCCTCAGTGCTCACCCCCGTCTGCGGACATTTCAGATCCTGCAAAAATGCACAAGCATGATACAAAAGCAGTCATTTTAACAGCACAATATTTAATCATTTAATTTATGTATTAGAAGTAACAAAATGATCTTACTTTGTATTTTTGTTTCAGGTTTTCCCATTTTTTTTAAACAAACGCCGCCGTCACCCTGCCTTGCAGGCTCTGCTCCTCCACAAAAGATCTGCAGCAAGAGAGAAATCAAGAATGAAAAAGTTATATCTCTGTTTGAAAATACAATAATTGAAATGTACTGCAAATAAAGTATTCAATTGATTTTTCAATATTTCTGTATACTCACTCAAAGCCTTTGATGGCAGCATTACGCTTTCCGGTGAAGAGCGCTTCATGAGCCACTCTCCACCGGATAAGCAGCCGCGTGTGCTCATCTGTCCCTGTAACATCCAGACAAGACTCACGTTAACGTTACCTCTGTGATTTATGAGCTCAATACTACATTTACATGTTGAGGTTGTTGCTAATAAATAGCTTTTTATCCATCATAAATGTTCAACAATTTTTCAACAGTACTAATGGATAAATGAAATAGATTACTTATGTTTAGTTACTTTATGTAAAATGCATTAAACTAATAAAAACAGTGTTAACAACAGTGAATTCTCCTAAACAATAGTACACACACGTCACTCAGATGTCTATTTCATATCAGTTACACGTAGTAATCTTGCCAGATTTTGAATAAATATTTAGTAATGGTATTTCAGATGTATACGGTTTAAAATGTATGCAAATACAGTTTAAAGACGTATGTGTCCTTATGGAGCTCCTCTATCCAATAAAATGTGATTTACGGCAAAATCACAAATTTACCATATTATATAGCGTCTTTGCACCTTCAACAGTTAAACAATTTACTGTACAGAAAGTTAGTTCAACACATGCGATTTGGTTTGTATTTGTAATACTCACATTTGAAAACAGTCTCGTCCACCCTTTCCGTCATGTTTGAGTATGAAATATCTACTTCTTCTTGTTCTTTTTTATATCGTATCCTCTCGCGTGGCCTCCTGGGATAGATGAGTACAAGCTGAAAAACACTCAAATGTCTGGGCGAAAGCAGGAGATCATCCGGGAACTTCTCGCCTACTCTTTTAGGAATACTGATGTTTCGAACGTACTGCTTCCCTCACGTACTGTTTTCGCCTACTATATAGTAGGAAAGTAGGCATATTCGAACGCACTATCGTCCAAATCTCGCGATAGTACGTCAACCAGGTAATTCTCGCCTACTCTTTTATGAATACTGAGGATTCGAACGTACTTTTTCGCTCGCCTACTCTTTTCGCCTACTATATAGTAGGGAAGTATGCGATTCCGAACGCAGCGTGTTTCATCAGGTGGAGTGCTCCGCCGAATCAGGGTTTCATTGATTGGTCGGTTCGGGAACAAATCACACAATCACACAGTATAAAAGTTTTGTCAACGCATTATCATATCGTGGGTTTTTGTGAGAAGAGTTTGGTTTTGAGATAGCGGATTTTTGGTGATATAGGGACATTTATAGTGCGATTTGTTTAGTTATATTTAGGATTTAATTTACATTTACACATTGACTTAGAGACACAGAGTACATATAGTGACACATTAATAGATGCATTGATAGAAATATATATATATATATATATATATAGATTAATAGATAGATACATATATTACAGATACATATAGATTATTAGATAGATAGGCTACATATAAAATAGATAGATAGATAGATAGATAGATAGATAGATAGATAGATAGATAGATAGATAGATAGATAGATAGAAATGGAGGCTCCACAGAAGAGATGCCGTACATCTGTGGTGTGGGAGCATTTCCATTTGGAAACCCCAAATAAAGTGAGATGTGTGTATTGTGATCGGCAGCTAGCCGACTGCAACAATACATCATCCATGATGCGGCATTTGAGGAGCATTCATCCTGCCATTCTGCAGGGTGCAGAGGATGGTAGTGTTCCCCCTGTACCAAGGCCTGCTACTGACACTGCTGGGCCATCTAAGCAAGGTATGCATTGTTTTATGATTTGTTACTAATTGCCGTTTTCTTTTAATTCAGAACCACAAATGTCAACATCAGGCCCATCATCATCAACACCAGTTGAAACACAAGACAGTTTATGGCAACATTTTGACAATCGTATCCGTGAGACCCAGATGATACACAATCCTACAGCTGATGCCACAGTGGAAGTGAAAAAATACCTCAGCGATGCGTTTTTGCCCAGAACTCATGATCCTCTAACTTACTGGAAAGGGAGAGCAGTAATCTTTCCTCATTTGTATGTCCTAGCTAAAAAATATCTTTGTATGCCAGCAACAAGTGTCCCTTGTGAGAGAATTTTTTCAAAGGCTGGAGAAATTATCTGTAAAAAAAGAAGTAGGCTGAGTCCTTCAACAGCAGAGAAATTAATATTTTTGAATAAAAATCTATAAGAAAGGGAGACATTGTGGCTTGATTTATTTTTATTAATATTCATTTTTCATGACCAAAATCACATTATGCAATGTGAAGAGACTGCAGGTTATAAGCTTCATATATTACAAAAATACAATAATAAAAAAAAAAAAAACACATTTTTTTATTAGCTCTTTGTAAAGGTTGTTTCAGATCAACACCTGCAAGTGACCACTAGGTGTCACCGTGGAGACGGGTTTCGGATTGATTCGAAGCCTCGAAACAAAATGGCACATTTGCTTCGACTGTTTCATTGCTTCACGAAGCCCATCACTAATATAAACCATGATAAGATATCGTGAATAAATGTCGATTAAACAGCTTCTCTGCTGCAGCCCGACTGGCAGTAAGAATCATTACATTAGTAAAAAAAAAAAAAAATGCTGATATCACGAAAATAACGAAATAATCGTGTCCGTATCCAATATTATGAAGCTGCAGACTCGGAGCCATAGCTCGGAGCCTGCAGTTACAGTCCCCCACCCAGAGTCCCGCATTCTCAGACCCCTCATTTTTCGAGACAGCGCCTCCTGCTGTTCGGAAGATTGTATAACACCCTTATCCAAATGCCAATGAAAACAATAGGATGCAATATTACGGTCTCGTTATTAAGTCTTAAGCTAACCAAATAAATATTTGCGTTCCCTGCTTAATGCATGTGCCAAAAAAACTTGTGTTCTCTGACTAACAAATTACCCTGTAGTTATTTTTTGAGCCTGGGTGTAATTGAAAGAAAATTACTGATGGAAGGGATACAATTACAGATTGAACTATCTTCTGAAAAATATTATGTGATATTATATTGCTACAATGTTTTTTTTTTGTTGTTATTCAAATTCCAATTTTTCTTTCAGTTCAACCTATAATGGTCTAATTAACATTATACCATGCTAATATTACAGAACTTGTTTTTTGATATTTTGAATGTGAAGCAAAACTCAAATAAGAATAGACAAAACAGCAATAATAAACAATTCTGTACTTTATTTAACGATCACCTAAACATCATCTTGCTGTAAACAGGACAAAGCAAAGAAAAAAGGAAGAAAGAATTGTGTTAGTATCTTTACTTTTCGTCTTCAAATGCTTTAAAAAAAATCCTCATTTATAAGTCGCTTTGGATGAAAGCGTCTGCTAAATGAATAAATGTAAAATGTAATGTAAATGCATGAGGTAAAATAATTACTTTCTGGTAGGCGAATGTTCCTTCTTTTTTCATTCTTTTTGCAATCGCTCTGTCAAATTCCTCGACTTCACTGAATGCTATTGTCAAAAATATTGTGTAATTATAAATAATATATATATATATATATATATATATATATATATATATATATATATATATATATATATATATATTTTTTTTTTTTTTTTTTTTTTTTTGCAAATGCAAATTACAAGCATACTTATGACACATTCTAGCTCACATGTTAATACCATAGACTGGCTAATACATAGTTAAGGCATAGTAAATTTGATTATTAGGCAATTGTATGAGTTGTAAATGGCTGGCAACAACTTCATATCACAGTTAAATTAATATTGATTCATTTTAATACTTACGTTTTATAAGAACTAATTTAAGTAGTCTACATAAATTATATAAAGTAAAATAATTACTCCAGCATTAATTAATTCAATTTATAGTTTTAGAAGAAAAGGTCCGGTAATTAAAAAAAGGTCAAACGGTAAATCTGATTAAATAATTAATGATGTCATTCTTTGATATTAACACACTTAATGTATTTAATTGGTCTACTTTAATGTCAACTAATTTTAATAAATTTTTTTACAATGGCTTGTCTACAAAAAGTCATAAGTTAAAGGCTAACGTTAGCTATCAAAATATTTTCGGGGAAAAAAGACGAAAAAACACACAATAAAGGCTCAAATTTTGTTACAAACTATCTTTACAAATATTAAATGGACTACTCATATGTTGGTGTATCAATGAGCTTAAAGTACCGGTAGTTTGATTAAAAAAGAAATCGAATGAGTATGATTCGCTAAATAAAATTGACGATACTCACGTTTTGGCCTAAGTTCTTCAAATGTTTATCCGATCCAATTTGAGGAGGTACTGTCTCGAAAAACGAGGGGTCTGAGAATGCGGGACTCTGGGTGGGGGACTGTAAGTGCAGGCTCCGAGTCTGCAGCTTCATACTACTCTCCCTATCACGAACCAGTAGATTAAATGACATGACCATATATCACGAGCCGTGAGACTGGGCTGTGTGGCACCTCAAAAGCGTAGAAATAATTCCTAATTTATATTAAAATTAGTGTATAGGCCTACTGAGAAGTCTGAACATTACTGATATTGTCGTTTTTATAACCTTTTTTTAACCATCTGGAACGGAGAAAAAAATATACCACTTAGCGCCTCTAGTGGACTTTTCACCCGAAAAGTGCAGTGAAACGTACCTGGAGGTACGTATTTCAGGTTTTGCAAAAATGTAGGCAGAGTAACGTATTTCCCATGAGCCTGGGTTGGCAAATAAAGAATCCTGCTTAAAAGATACCCCCAAAGTCTCCTGGTCTTCGCCTCTGAGTTTCTCTACACTGAAGAAGAATAAGGTTTACAACAAGAGGAATAATATTTATTGAATTTATACCCAAAATGGGCCAATGTAATCATTATGAGCTTTGGATACTCTGATATACTGTATTTTCAATCCATACTGGCAGCCTGGGGGCGCCATATGCACATTTAGTCCATAAATGGAACACATGAAGGAGAGCCATATGTGACATTCCAGGAACTCCCTGACATAAACAACTAGCTTTCAGATATAGCTGTAACATGCAGATAAATAAACAATAAACTGTGGAGAAAAAAGGCACAAGCAGGGAAGAGAAGGGTGAGATGCTTTACTACATAATACAATACTTGTACTTTTACTTTCAGTACTTGAGTAGTACTTTTTTAAAAAAACTACTTGCAATACTTAAGTACAATTTATTTTGAATACTTTAGTACTTCCACTTAAGTATGGTGCTTAAAGAGCACTTCAACTTCTACTCAAGTCACTTTTTTGATAGAGCACTTGTACTTTTACTCAAGGTTGTGTCTCTAGTACTTTATACATCTCTGAATATGTGTCATTATTAGAAAAAACTATTTTTCTCACTTTCACTGTCCCCAGCAATCCCCTCTGCTCTGGAATGTGTGGTAGAAATTTTAAACTGAATATTAAATTAACAATGTTTTAACATTTAACCTTATTTAACCTGTTAACACTCTGTTACAATGTACTAAGACATCCTGTACTTAAGATGAATGTATGTGTCAAACACCTGACTGTGTATAAATAACAAATAAAATTAAACCAGACAGATGACTAAGTTAGAACCTTGAGATTAACAATGAAGTAATCATTACAACAAAGGTTGCTTTACCTAGTAACAGAAAGGTTTGCATATGAAGAACCAATCAAATTCATGTCATTTTGACATACTTCCCCATTGTATAAAAACTGTTGTATCCATGTTTACTGGTGGGATTCTCAATGGAATTTGTCTGAGATCCACCGACCTTGTTTTCACTTGGGAGATTCTCTGAGTATTGCTCGAGAACTCTCCTGGCCGTAATTAAAGCATTTAAAGGATATTTGCTGGAGTCTGTCTGATATTACTGCTGGCCAGCAGGTTAGTTTAGGGTAAGTTAGAAAACAAGTTAGAATTATACGGTTAAACTCGGCTAGTTGTCGTCGGAAGACGCAAGAGCCAGAGTATAAAGGTTATTGTGTGTCGATGGTAGACGCCCCAGATATTAATTGTCGTTTTGGAGACACTTGGGTGTCGATTGCAGACGCCCCGGATATTTATTAAGTGTCGACGTGTAGACGCTTGGGTGAAGACTGGGCACCCCAAATAAAAGAAAAATAAAGACCTTATTACCAATCAAAAGTGATAGTTTTCAATTAAAATAATTAGGTTCCAGGTACGCAGTTAGGTTTAGGGAAAAATCCACTACAAATGCGGAAGGAGATCCGGTGCAGCTGCGTGTCAAAGTTAAAACATAAAATCTTCACAACTTCCATTCAATCAATGAATCCCTTAGGGATCCCACAAGGGCAGAGACATATTTCTCCTATTATCCAATTACACATCAGGTCAAAGGCGACAAGGTCATTGAAAGGGCAAGGTCTTCGAAAGGACAGGGTCATCCCAAGGGCACGGGGAGGGGCTAGGTAAAAAGGTCAATTATAGGGCCATCCATCATTTTGACACAATGTGGATCATAACACTACTAAAGTCTCTCGGTGGCAAGGCACCGAGGGTGGATGAAATCAGCCCAGAGTACCTCTAGTCTTTGGATGTTGTAGGGCTGTCTTGACTGACACGCCTCTGCAACATCACGTGGCGTTTGGGGACGGGGATGGAACGGGAGATTGACAGACGGATCGGTGCAGCTTCTGCAGTCGATGTACCGGTCTGTTATGGCGAAGAAAGAGCTGAGCTGCGAGGCAAAACTCTCAATTTACCGGGGGTCATGACCGAAAGGACAAGATCACGGATGCAGGTGGCTGAAATGAGCTTTCTCTGCAGGGTGGCTGGGCGCTCACTTAGAGATAGGGTGAGGAGCTCGTCACTCGGGAGGAGCTCAGAGTAGAGCTGAGGTGGCTCGGGCAGCTGTTCCGGATGAGTCCTGGATGCCTTGAGGGATTTTGTCTCCCAGCTGCCCTGGGAACGCATCGGTAATCCCCCGGAAGAGCTGGAGGAAGTGTCTAGGGAGAGGGAAGTCTGGGCGTCTCTGCTTAGACTGCTGCCCCCGTGACCCGGCCCCGGATAAGCGGAAGAACATGGATGGATGGATTGATTATTATATTATTTTTATTTGTAAATTATATTAATTTAATATTAATTGATTTAATTTGTATCTATTTTTATTTAAGTATGCATTGTAACAATTCATCTGTGAGACAAATCAGTTTCATAAATCAATCAGCAGTACACTAAAAAAAGGTGGTTATGTTTAATGACTTTGTGAATTGAGTGTAATGAGTGTGATGAGTTTAATTTTTTTTCTAATAAATATCTCTACTGTTTTTATATGTTTGCGTTAATTCATTGTCATTTCCACAACACCCTGTCATATCCATCACCACACACATTTTTTAAAAATATCTAAAAAGTTCTCATCACACTTTAAAAATGTAACAATTTATGAGATCATGCTCTACTTAATATACAAATTCAAGTTATTTATTTTCTAATAAGCTCTTGCCCAAACCAATATTAAATTTCAGAGTGTGACAGGTGTACAGTTCAGCATTTTGGTCCGGGCAGTTAATTTATCTCATTGACGAATGTATAATTATTGTACATTGTGGAAAAACTGATCAAAAATAGTTACAAAAATGATCTTAAACAATTCTTGAGTGGCATAAGTTATTCTATTTTAAAATAACAGCTGTAGCTACAGTATATTGAGATGTGGTGGAAATGACATGCTCATTGCAGGTCAGAAAAAATGTAAAATATTAACAATTTCTCTTGTAATCTAAGTTTGTCCTCTTACAGACCTTAAAACTAGACAAATTATTTAAACATATGAGACTGTGTTACGTGACTTGTGAACAAGTTTTTTTTTATTGATACAATCTGTATTGTGAAAAGCGCTATATAAATATATTTGACTTGACTTGACTTGACTTATTCAACTTCACAAGACTAAAAGTTTCCCTAGTTGAAGGCCAAATTACGGTTATTATTACGGGTCCTTAGCATTGAACACACCTGAACGAGGCAACGAGCTAATCAGGGTAATGGTATTTAAGATCACATCAGTAAGCTAGAGACAGGTTGGAGTCGCACTAAAACTCCATAGTTGTAGCTTTAAAAACGCTATTTCAAAAAGGTTTTTTTTATTTTCTTTCTTCCTTCAAAAACCTCTCTAGTTCAGTATATTTGCAGCAGAGTCCATTGTGAGATCGCAGGTGTCAGGATGACAGCTCGACTTTACTGCTCGTTGGTCGCTGTTTTATTGTGTCCCTCTGTATGCTGGAGCGTAAGAATCGACGATGATCGATTCACGGGTGAGTTTTTTTTAACTTCATTACAGCGCGAAGAAATATGTAAACAACCTAAACCAAATATGACTATAGGCACATCTTAGAACATTAGTTTATATAAGTATACAGTTGGCAAGACGTCCAGTGAAAGTTAAATTTTATGTTGTATTTCTAAATAGAAAGTTTAAGTCTTATTTATGTGTTCATGCTGTTTTTCCATTGTATATGGGAAAACACAATTAAAGGATAATTTTATATATATATATATATATATAATCACTTCTCATTTAACTCCGCTCATTAGGAAAGAGCTCTATGAACTGAACTGGGTGTCAGATAAAGGAGACATATAAAATGTGCAGAGCTGTGGGTCCCCAGGACCAGGATTGAAAACCACTGCTCTAGAAGACATTAATGCAACGATTTGATTGTGGAACTGTGTGTACTCCCTGCATACAACGGGTTTCATTAAATGGTGGATGTCAGAGGTCCTCCAAAGTAACACTTGAAAATGTTGTGGTTTTTTTTGTGTTTTTTTTTTTTAAATGGTGAACGAGACCTTCAGCGTTCAGTGATTATGGTTTCTGTCATGTGTTTGAATAACAGTAAAGCCAGGTGTGTGTCCAAGCACACACAGAGGAGGAGTGTGTGCGGATGTTGAAATGTGTTTCCGTGACGATGACTGTCCAGGGGATGAGAAATGCTGCAGTAATGGATGTGGACATGTGTGTACAGCTCCATATACAGGTATTTATGTTTTATTTAGTGTGTGGATCAGATTTTTTTTTTTTATTTTTATCAAAATACAGGGAGTCATTCAGCATTCACTGATATGCTGTTATTCAATCACATGACAGGGAAACCAAAGCCCGGCGTGTGTCCAAGTGAAACCATTACAGTAGGAGTGGCAGGACTTTGTGTCGAGTCATGTTCCCATGACAGTGATTGTCCAAAAGATGAGAAATGCTGCAGCAATGGATGTGGACATGAATGTACAGCTCCATATAAAGGTATTATATAATTGTTTGGATCAGCTTAATTTTCTTTCAAAATACAGGTAGTCATTCAACATTCACTGATATGCTGTTATACCAACACATGACAGATAAACCAAAGCCTGGAGTGTGTCCAAGCAAAAACATTGAAATAGGATTTTTAGGAGTGTGTGTCAAGGCATGTGTGAATGACGGTGACTGTCCCAACGACAAGAAATGCTGCAGCATTGGATGTGGACGTCAGTGTATGGCTCCATATACAGGTATTTGTTTTATTTGGCGCAGTCAACTAATTGCAACCACAAAAAAATCTGTAATTAATCCATTAAACACTGAAGTGTTTTACAGTTTCCAAATTAATGTAGAAACAACTAAATTATCTTAAATGCTTGTTTAAGGGTATCTCTTATGAATGAAGGCCATTAAAGGGTTAGTTCACCTGAAAATGAAAATTAGCTGATTTAGGGTAGGCTGTTTACAGTTGAAATGTGTACAGTTGAGACTCCTTAAATAACTTTGTATGTGCAGCAAGCTTAGTTGAAGTCAGGTCAACTTTATGGTAATAAGCTATGACGCGGTTCAGCGGCAACCAATCGGAATGTAGAAGTGCTCCCCTTGACAGGATTCCAGGAAACGCAGTCAAGTGAACTTTGGTTCCGACCACATTAGTTCCCAAGCAAAATGGAGAAGTTAATTTCTGTTTTAGGTTTTCCATTGCTTTATGACTTGTCCCTGTTTACGTACAGGGACATAAATAAAAAAATAAATTTAAATAAGAAAAAGCTGCGCAACTATTTATAGGCAACATTTTCGCGCTAGAACAGAAATTTTCTTATTAGAAAATAATTTTTTTTTTTTTTTTTTTTTTTCTCTCAGCGGGAATGCATTTCATTTGCTTTACACAGATTTGAAAAATTGCATTAAGGCTACAACCAGGACAGTTATTGTTAAGTAGACTGCACACAAATTAATGTTATGTTAATTAAATACCGAGTCTAGTAAACGTCCTATAAACTGCATGTTGTAAAAGGGTTTATGCCCAGCTTTACTACTTCCTGAACTTCAGCCAGCTCCTTTGTTTCCTGTCTGCCATTATTGGACAAACTGATTAATCCAGGTGTGCCTGGCCTCAGTAACAATAATCAGGCACACCTGGATTAATCAGTTTGTCCAATAATGGCAGACCGGAAACAAAGGAGCTGGCTGAAGTTCAGGAAGTAGTTAAGCTAGGCATAAAGCCCATTAGACTCGCAGTTGACCATGAACATAAAAGCCACACCACACAAATGGAATTTATTTTGTTTGCAAAAGTAACTATAATGTTAAGTACTTTACATTGGTCATTTTCTTACTTTCACATTTAAAAGCTTTCATTAGGTTAACTAATACCTAACGTGTGGCCAGTCTGCACAAAATACTGACCAACTTTGCGGCCCCTTTAAATAAAGTTTAATAAAAGATCAAGCGTTCCATCTGCATCAAAGCGTCCACGAATCTTTCTATGGCATCGTTGACAGGGCGGCGGTGTGAACGTACAGGAAACGTGCTGTTTAGTTGTTCAGTGTTATGATAACAGGTTAAACGTCATAATTAGGACATTCGTCGCATAGGACGGAAATGAAAATAAAACTTGATGTGTCATATTTAAACTGTATTAATGAATCTATTAAATGTAATGTTTCTGTTTTATACATTTTAACCAGTGCTAATTTAAATAAAATGCATGAGTTTAAATGGATGACTAAATATGTTGCCCAATTGTTTTCTTTATTTATTTGCAATAAACGGTTAGTTATCTTTACATTAAAAATGGGTGTCTCAACTGTACCACATATGGGTACAGTTGAGACAAAGCACCTTATTTTTATGAGCTAATTGTGGAAAATATAAACTACTTATGGGCATTATTGATTGATAATATCTTGGTCTACAAGCTAATGAAATGTCATGTGGAAATTCACTTTTCAGTATCTATTTTTGTGTGAAATCAAAATACAAAGTGTCTCAACTGTACTCAAGTCTACCCTACTCACTCTGAAGCCATCCCAGGTGTAGGCCTATATGTACATTATTCTTTCATACGAATACAATCGGAGTTACATATAGCCTATATATAATAGCTGTACTTGTCACATAGCAGCTTTGAGACATTTGTTAAGTCAGAAATGACAAGGAGGCAGCGCATCGCAATTCAAACTCAATGGAGATGGTTGGATTCTTTTTCCCCCGTTGTGGGTGTGGCCTAAATACGCTCGTCAAACATGACGCGTTGCAAAGGAAATGAGTAAAGTCCAGGTTCCAGTATTTTGTTCCAATCGCCTGTATTTGCTAATTATCACAGTTTTTCAGCCAGGAGATAGAACTAATTAGTGAATTGGCTGGCTGAGTTCATGGGTAAAATAAACACATGGCAGGACTTTTACTTTCTGACCCCCAGACTTTGTACCTCTGATAATAACTTTAAATTTAAGTGAACTTTTTAATCATTTAAACCTAAAATAAGTCATTTATTTCTGTTATCTTTGTTTGTTTGATTAACAGTAATAACGGACAGCACGCTGAGCCATAAATATGCAAATTGGCCCCTTCTCCACTCGCTCACATCAGAGCCATAAATCTCTATATGGCTTTCGCTCACACCAGCTCAGCCTCAGATACTAACGGTTAATAATGATTAGCCTTTTTCGTGACTTCTCAAACCGTTAATGTTATACAAACCATGTTCCTGTTCGCATCTGAGTCAGGCAGCTGCCTTAATCATCAAATCTTTGAACAACTTATGTCCGTGGAGAGAGCCTTATAATTCAACATAATATACATCACACCAGCTATATTGCTAAATATACCCGATTTTCATAATACCTGGATAAATAGCTTATCGAGATCCCCTGATAGTGTGCTGTTAACTACATTTTATGCATTTATTATAAATTAATACATTTTATTGGCGAGTCCCTCGTTAAGTGATATGCTGCTGTTATACAAACACATGACAGAGAAGCCAAAGCCAGGAGTGTGTCCAAAAATCTCTGGAGGAGTGGTAGGAGTATGTGTAGAGTCATGTTCCCATGACAGTGACTGTCCAAACACTGAGAAATGCTGCAGCAATGGATGTGGACATCAGTGTACAGCTCCATATACAGGTATTTTTATTTTATTAGTGTGTGGATCAGGATTTTATTTTAATACAGGTGGTCATTTAACATTCGCTGTTATGCAAACACTTGACAGATAAACCAAAGCCAGTAGTGTGTCCAAAAACCTCTGGAGGAGTGGCAGGAGTGTGTGTCGAGTCATGATCCCATGACAGTGACTGTCCAAACACTGAGAAATGCTGCAGTAATGGATGTGGACATCAGTGTACAGCTCCATATACAGGTATTTTTATTTTATTAGTGTGGATCAGGTTTCTATTTTAATACAGGTGGTTATTTAACTTTCACTGATATGCTGCTGTTATACAAACACTTGACAGATAAACCAAAGCCTGGAGTGTGTCCAAAAACAACCCTTGGAGTAGGACTATGTAAGGCGTCGTGCTCCTATGACAGTGACTGTCCGAATGATGAGAAATGCTGCAGCAATCGATGTGGACGTCAGTGTATGGCTCCATTTATAGGTATCTATATTTTATCATATTAGTGTGTGGGTCAGCTTTATACAGAGCCCCTAAAGGGATATTGTGGTTTAAAAAAAATATACTTTCCAAAACCTCTGCATTCTCTCGCAAGACCTGTTAGTTTTAATACAAGCTTTATTATTAATTGATCTCTATGAGCAGCTGAGAGACAAGCCCGAAGGGACCGTCTACAAAGTGAAAAACCAGGAAAGACTGTCTATTCGGACTTGTCTCTCAGTCGACTGCTCTTTGAGAATTATAAGGCTCATTTTGAGGAATTCAGTTGTAGCTCAATGGAACCCTTCACTTTTAACCTATGGAGCTGTCTGAAACCCTGTTTGTCCGAACTCGCAACAAATTGCGAGAGAATGCAAAAGGATTATTTAGCCATCCCTTATTTTTCCACCACCTTGCCCTAGGGGTTCTAAAGGTGAATGTATGTGCAGTGTGTAATTCAGCATTCACTATGACCCATAGCGAACCCAAAGCCTGGAGTTTGTCCAAACAAAAACCCTGGAGTAGAAAGAATATGTTCTGAGTCGTGTTCCCATGACAGTGATTGTCCGAAAGATGAGAAATGCTGCAGCACTGGATGTGGACATCGGTGTACAGCTCCATATATAGGTAATGGAGAAAAGAAACTGACTCTGGCATTAGTAGAACATGCATTCAGTGATCTGGTTTCCTGGTTTGTTTTCAAATAGCAAAGCCAGGAGTGTGTCCAGTCATACCCCTTGGAGAAGTGTGTAAGGATTCGTGTGTCGATGACAGTGACTGTCCGAACACTGAGAAATGCTGCAGCAATGCATGTGGACGTCAGTGTAGGGCTCCATACATGGGTATTTATGTTAGTGTGTGTGTGGGTTAGCTTTCTTTCTTTTAAATGCATCGAGGCATTCATTGATAATGTTATGCAAACACAGATAGACCAAAGCCAGGAGTGTGTCCAAGCAAAATGATTGTACTTGGAGTGTGTACCAAGTCATGTTCCTATGACAGTGACTGTCCGGACGATGACAAATGCTGCAGCACTAGATGTGGTGGACGACAATGTGGTATGTTAAATTATTTTTGTTTTTTCTTAAATGTTTGTAATGTTTCATAATTCATAATGTTTGTAAGTGTTTAGTTTTATATACCGGTATTTAATAGAAGTTAAATGTTTCCAATTATGAGGTTAACCGATCAATTTCTCTTTCAAGAGAACTTCCTCTTCTTGGCCAGGTTACATTTCTCTGTGGCGTGAACTCTAGAGATGAGTTCAAAACCATAAACTTTTAGGGCCGTGATGTTCAAGTGACAATTATTTTCAGCCACTACATTTATCAACGTATGATCATTCATACAAAGACAAACATTTATCAAAGTACCTGAATTTAGCCCATGGCACCAATTCAAGATTGTGCTTTACAAAATAAAGATTCATAATACTTGGAATAAAACTTGCTCCAAGTAAAACTTGTTCATATTTTGTGCTCATTCTGAAATTGAGTTAAGCTAAATGCACAGACTAAAGCTGAATATTTGTATCCATGCAGTGACGCCTGGTAAATGTTATGCACCTTCTTGCCGACAACTGGATCCATGATGGCCAATATCCTGCGAGACAGAAGTGTTGCTCAACCACCTGTGGCCATGCAGTTACCAGTGCTGATGATTTAACCATCGGATAGAGTCCTCTGACATTGATTTTTGCATACCATACTTAAGGCCTTTTGACCAAATAAATCTGTTTAGTAAAACTTTCTTCTGTTTTTTTGTAAAAAAAAAAAAAAAACTTTTCTACAGGAACTTGGCAGCAAAAGTGTACTTAAGTTAAAGGCTTGGTAAAAAAAAAGAAATTAAACAAAAAAAATGCAGGTTAACACTGATGCGAGAAATGTAGTAGGCCTATGTGTTAAACCGTTTTGAAAGACTTTCAGTATTTAGCGTTTCTAAAAATTCTTAAAAGCAGAAAGGGGGAGTGAGGCCTTGTGTACAGGTGAATGGCAAAAACATTGAAGAGGACGGTAGCCCTTGCTCTGTCGTCAGGGTCACTATCATTCATGATCATTTAGGGCCACCGGCAAAAATGATAGACAACTAGTGGGTGCAGTTTGAGTGTAAATGGGACAAGGCTGTAGCAGTGCTGCAGTTCCTCAGTGTATTGATGCTGTTGAAACTCTATGCAAGAGAACTACTGGATGTTGCCTTTTTAATGCAGCGCATTTTTTACAGTGCAGTTTTTGTGAAACTGTACAGTATATTGCACCTGCTGCCTTCATGGAGTTTCATTGTTTGACACCCTGCTTGTTTTTCCTCATGCCAAGTGTTTAATTCTCACGGATCCCCCTGGGGGGGGTGGGAGCAGATAACTTAGTTTTATTTTTGGTATTTGTATGCATTGGCAAATGACCTCGAGCTAGTAATCAAACTCTTCAGTACAGAAGAGTTAATTGTTTAAAGGGTCTATTTTAGGCCCATATATTTTTAATTTCAGGGCCATTATAACTATAAAACGATGCAGTATTTGTTAGTAGGCTTAATTTTGTTGGCAAGGGTTCAATTTAAAATTTTACTTGCACTCGAGACAGTCCGAATGGTAATGAAAGTATGCATCTTTCAGATTCACTGAGAAAAAACAATCCTCTGGGTGTACTTGAGAGATTTGTTTCAAAGTTTGCGTTTTTAATGGCCGGCGTCTCATGAGGACAAGATTCGGGGGCCTGAGGCCG
The DNA here is from genome assembly GCA_026230005.1 of Gila orcuttii. Lineage (NCBI taxonomy): Eukaryota > Metazoa > Chordata > Actinopteri > Cypriniformes > Leuciscidae > Gila > Gila orcuttii. The sequence continues at coordinate 18,132,729 of JAPDVR010000020.1, forward strand.
CAATACTTTTTGGGCAAGAGGAAGTAGCGGCTATAGAAGCCTGACTCGCTGTTGGGAGGAGGATCTATCTCACCAGCTCCTGTCAATTAGCTCATTATTTCGATACGGAGGACGTGTGTTGGGTGCGTGAACTCGAATGGGCCCATAACTTGCAATTGAAACATCTGCTCCAACAGTGTTTGGAGTAACACTCATTATCTTAGGCCGGGTACCCTTACTCAGTGCTACAGAACTGGAGCGCTTAAATGTCGAATGGCCTGCGACGATTTCTGTGCCTCTGCGACGCAGTCTACCATAGGGCCAAAGAGACCGGTGGTGGAGACTGGTGAGCGAAGAAGGCAGTTCTATCTGCGTCCTTGATTTCGGTCAGTTTCAACCACAGGTGGCGCTCTAAATACCAGAAAATTGTAAAAGCTGGGCAATAAATGCTTATCTGATATTTACATTTATTCATTTAGCTGACGCTTTTATCCAAAGCGACTTACAATTGCTATATTTCAGAGGTCGCACGCCTCTGGAGCAACTAGGGGTTAAGTGTCTTGCTCAGGGACACATTGGTGTCTCACAGTGGATTCGAACCCGGGTCTCTCACACCAAAGGCATGTGTCTTATCCACTGCGCCATCACCACCATATTATTTTGAAAAATTCTCACAAACCTCAAGCTCTTTTAGTACAATTAATGCTGTCCTAAAGGGCCTACCTCTCAACTGACTTGTTCTTACTCCTCTCCAGATGACTGTGAGAAGTTTTTAATTTTTTTTTTTTTATATAGATAGAAAATATTAGAGCACACATATTCAGACACTTATTCAGAGGATCCGTCAACTATTGTCACCTTTTCTGCTGTCCTTAACCAGTTTGAGCCTGTCTTTATCTTTTCTGAAAGATATCATTGCTCAAATGAAATCATCCGCCTGTCCTACAGATGTTGTCTCTCCATGTTTTTTAAACTTGGTGCTAAAATTCTAGGAATTATAAATGGCAGTCTGACCACAGGTCTTGTACCACTGGGCTTCAAACATGCCGTAGTACAACCACTAATAAAAAAAAAAAAGCTATCGTGACAAGTTTTCTCCAATTACCGACCTATTTCTAAACTTCCATTTCTTTCGAAAATATTGGAGAAAGCTGTATGTAAACATTTGTAATTTTTTTTGGATTTAAATGGAATTTTTGAGCTGTTTCAGTCTGGATTTAAAGCCCTTCATAGTACAGAAACTACACTTTTAAAAGTTTTTAACGACCTCTTATTGGTCACAGACTCTGGAGATTCTCCTATACTAATGCTGTTAGACCTTAACGCTGCATTTGATACCACTGATCATAATATTCTGATCTCTAGGTTGGACAGCTGTGTTGGTAATAAAGGTATTGGTCTAGAGTGGTTTAGGTCATATCTGTCTGATAGGAAGTTTTCTGTTTGCCTTGGAGACATTAATTACACCACTGACCACAGTCACACAATGACAAAAATAAATGTGTAAACTTCTGTCAAGTAAATTTTTCCAGTTTATATTCTGAGCTGCTGTTAGTTTGTTTAACCAAGAGTACTTTAGCAGCTATTGAACCATTAGTTTCCTGATACATACTGATCTGCAGAAGTTTGGTCTGATCAAGTCTCTCATTGTCCTTCTGTTAAATTCATTGTTTGGTTCAGTCAGTGTTTCTCTTCTTCCCGCAAACTATAATGAAACTCCACAGAACAACTAAACCCCCAACATCAGCTGCATCAGTCACTGAATCACTACATGAGAAGCTTTTCAGCAAAAGATGAGTTTAATATGACAATCTGAATGCGTTACATCAACATAAACATTATTTTGCATTATGCAAATATAGTAGCAAGTGCTCAACTGAGAACAGAAGAACATTCTTGAAGATCATTGTGCATGCAGTTAAATATAAACATTAAATGTTTCTTGAAACCTGAATGACTTCTAAAGTAACATGATTCTCTTCGGCAGCATTAATGTTTTCAACATTACTTTAAATTAATTTTGCAGCATTTAGATTTCATTTTTGATGTCAAATCAAATCCTTTTATTGATGTTTTTATTATGATCCTGAATGCCACTGCGTGATTGATTTTAGACTAAAGGTAAAAAGGTACACAACCATACTGAAATTTCACAATCATGAGATATTAAATTGATCTAGGCTCATGTTTTATTTTCTTTCTTCTCTTCTGGTTAGCATGGCCTGTTCGCTCCAGCTGTAGATGTTGTAACAACAGAATACACATATTTTATGCATCATAATGACATGAGTATTTGCAAGCAACATATAAATTGCAAATATTACATTACATTATATCCTAATAGATGTTTTACCAGTGCCTGATTCTTTTTGGATGCGTTCAGAGTGATGTGTACAGCAGCATTTGACTCTGTGAGGAGCACAAATTCAGTTAGGCAAAGGAAAATGACTACTTCACAACATGTGACGTTACAAACCTTGAGATGGAGACATTTTATCATTAACACAGCACAGAACTAACTAGTAATAGAAACATTTCATTGAAATGCAAATAATTTTTTTAAATAAATGAATTAAAATTAAATGCATATATACACATATATACAGAAAGAGAGAGATAAAGTAACAAAAGAGATAAATAAAACATAAATTAAGTTTTTTTCATTGAAGCCACAAACAAACACAGATGTTGCAAATTCAAATTTGATCACTAGATCATTTATCCACATCCCTCTCTATATTATATCTGAAAACATTTGATTACATACATTGATGAAAAAGCAAGTAATCCTTCATAATCATGATCACAAACATGCTTTGAAAAGCTCAGGTGATCAGGCCGAACTCTTCTCTTCTACATGTCCTTTAAATGGACAGGTCTCTTCTGTCACACCAGCGCTGGTTAAAGAGTAATGCGTGGATAATAGACAGCATCTTACGAGATACGTGATCAGACAAAGCAAATCCATTCTCACTGTAATGTACACATTATCTGGAGACGTGTAATCTGCTTTCATTATTACACCGATGATATCAGCTTTATATTTCCTCGAGGCCCAATGAAATCGAACTATTCTCCAAACTAATGGATGATATCTAAAACCTGATGACAAGTAATTTCCCAGTGCTTAATTCAGAAAAATAACACACACACAAAAAAAAAAAAAACAGATTATTGTACATATTGTACATACAGGACATTTTCCTGAGCAAGTGTCAAATTGGCTTCCAACCAAAATATTGCACATCAGACCATATATACACTCTCCATACCTTAATCTATAAGCAAATTAATCAAAACCAAAGTAAAATTCTCTCATGCTTTGTTGACTTCAAAAAAAGCTTTTGACTCATTTGGCATGAAGGTCTTTTTCTTCAATTAATCCAGTGCGGCATCGGAGGAAAAACATATGCCATCATCAAATCAATGTACACAAACAACAAATTTGCAGTTAAAATTGGTAACAGACACACAGAATTCCTCCCTCAGAGTCGTGGAGTGAGACAGGGCTGCAGCTCCAACGCTGTTCAATATCTACATAAATGAGCTAGCGAGGGCTCTGGATCAGTCTGCAGGATCTGGCCTCACTCTACTGGACACTGAAGTCCGATGCCTTCTGTTTGCTGATGATCTGGTGCTGCGGTCTCCTATTACAGAGGGTCTACAGCAGCATTTAGACCTCCTGCACAACTTCTGTCAGTCATGGGCCCTGTCCGTTAACCCCAAAAAGACAAAAATAATGATTTTCCCAAAAAGACCCAGCCGCCAAGACCAACATCATAGTTTTAAATTGGACGACATGCTTCTCGAACATACGCAGGACTACACTTACCTTGGCATAAATATTAGCAACACAGGAGATTTTACAAAAAGCTGTTAACGACTTGAGAGACAAGGCACAGAGAGCTTTTTATGCTATTAAGAGAAATATACAAATTGACATCCCAATCAGAATCTGGCTAAAAATAATCAAAACTGTAATAGAGCCCATCGCACTATACGGGTGTGAAGTCTGGCATCCACTCACAGACCAAGAGTTCCCTGAAACACCCGATAGAGACTCTGCAGACCGAGCTGTGCAAAATCTTGCTAAGAATTTAGCGCAAAACCCCAAATAATGCACGTAGAGCACGCACACACGTGCCAATTTTCAATTTCTCACTTGCACTAGATGGATTTTAGAGGCTCATTATATCAGAAATATGATTTTTTTTTTTTTGTCGTAGATGGAGCTGAAATGTTGATGATGTCATAGTGATTGACACTGGTGGGTGTGTCTTATCTCAAACTGAAGTTGTTTCCTCCTGCTTATCCTCTCCATCAGCAAAGTCATACAACATCTGCATCTCTTCAGTCACTGCTTCTGATTCATTCACTTGGTCTCCTGTGGAAGACAATGACCATGTTAAATTTGTTGTTAAATATACATCTATATACAGATGATGTTATAGCTACACAATATCAAACAAGACACAAGAGTTCATTAAAAATGCAGGAAATAACAGAAAATAAATGAGAAAATCATTTCTCTGGGAGCTCCAGATAAGGAGGGGAGAAGACTTACATTTTAGTCTGTTCCTCACAAAAACATCATAAGACTAAATGACTATGGGGTTTTGTCCATTTTAAAGATTGACAGATGTGCTCACTGAATGTGAACTGTTCCTTTTGGGGTTTATTTTGCTGTTACTGGCTGACTGTTCATTTTCCTTTACTTAATACATATAGAACAGATATTGAAGAACTACTACTGCAAAAATCCACTGAAATGACCACTAGATATATAGCCTACAGTGGGATCCTAAAGTCTGAGACCACTAATAAAAACACGTTCACATTTAAATATATATTTTTAAGTTAAGTTTGTTAAATTTGTTAAGTTTGTTGTTTCTAGGATCAAATGAATTTTTTCCACAACACTCACATGGAACGCGCAAACAAGAGGAACACACACTCGAAACTCTGCTCGACCAGATTCGAGGACCAGAAATGTTGTATATATAAAAGAATAGCTACTATAATAATTGATGTTTTACTCACCAGTGTCGCTCAGATTGAATCTCTTATGTGTGGTATTTTTGCTGTTGATGATCTGTAGTTTATAATGTCCAAAGTCTGTAGTTCTGATGTTTGTGATGGTCAGAGATCCAGTCTCGTCCAGCTTCACTCTGCCGGCGAATCTTTCATCAGTTTTATCTGTCCTTGTAGCATTTATAGCAACAAGACTCTTTTCAGCTCCAAACATCCACAGAATCAGATCATCTTTCTGTATTTCATTATCATTCTGGAGACGGACAGAACCTCCTATCGTCACTTCCTCTGTCTTTACTTCATGTCACAGCATCATATACAACAAGAGAAATGCAGAAGACAAAAAAAGTGATTCAATTCATTTAGTTTGCAGTTTCAAAATCAGATACACTTGGATTACCTTTTTTAAGGTACTTTGACATGTACCAACAACTATATTTTCATTTATTATCATTTGACACAAAGCTAAAGTAATGAGATAGATTTCCAATGTCTTCTCAGACTTTTGGTACCCAATGTATATGACTAATTAAATGTCAGTTATGAAAAAATTATGCTGTTATCTTCAAAATGCAAACACACTAAAACAAACTGTTTGGCAGTTACTAATTTAGTGTAATCAGTGCGGGAAGTGTTTCAGACATGCATACACTCTTAAATCACATCTGCGTTATCATTCTGGAGAAAGACCATATAACTGTGATCAATGCGGTAAAAAATTTCCTTGGGCAGAACAACTGAAGGTCCACCTGAGAGTTCATACACAGGAGAAGCCTTACACCTGCACTTCATGTGGAAAGAGTTTTAGTCAGCTGGGTAACTTGAAAAGACACCAGAACAGACACAGCGGTGTGAAGGATCACATGTGCTTTGAATGTGGGAAGACCTTTACTGCAGCTGAGACACTGAAAAAGCAACAAAGACTTCACGAAAAAACACATGAGACGATCCAGTGTGGAGAGAAGCCCTTTACATGTGATCATTGTGGGAAACGTTTAACTCAGTTAAGATCGCTACACCGTCATGCTAAAAACAGCTGTCTGAAATCATAGTTCATGTTCAGATAACACTTGAGCAATAAAAGCTCTCTTTCATTTAAATCTGTCCCAACCAGCCTCATAAAAACATCATTATTATAAGTTGTTACAGTGAACAAAGTTCATCTTTAAGTCCAGTGGTTTAAATAAATATTTCCAAAGACATTTTCTGCAGTAAAATTTACACAAATCCAATGTGTCCTTCCGTTTGAACTAAAGCTGGATGTAATTATTGTGGACAGAGTTTCATGGACTTAATGTCTCAATTCATCTGTGTTCTCAATCTGGTCTTTCATCTGATTTTTGTAGTTGCTTAACCAATTTATTGATTAAGTTATTTTCTTATTTTATAATCCACTTTTATTAATTTTTTATTGCTATTTGATTTTACTTAGTTAAAAACTCATATAATTTTTTGTAATATCTGAAAGCCAGCACCACAATTGTTTTTTGGGCTTATAACACCGGGGATATTTCTAAAAAGAAACCATATCATTTTGTCAAAATATACTGAGGTTGGACGTTGATCTGTTAGCGTTCCTGAGTGTGTGCGAGTGGTCAGCAGCTGCTCAATAATTTTTTTTTCAAATGTAGATTTTTAATTGTGTTCCTGTATATTATTTCTACATATGTCCATACTAAAGATAAAATAATTGTAAATTTGGGAGCATGATATTGTACAACATGTCTTGGTACGCTGAAGCATTAAGAGTTTCTTTCACTGGAACTATGGGGCCAAGCCCAACCCCTGAAAAACAGGCGAGACACTACAGGCAAAAACAGTGTGTTTTTTTTCATACATGTGTCAATTTGGAGATTTTTGGGGTTTTCATGAAGTGTTTTTTTCAGACTAGTGGACAGAAAATATCCAAAATACATTTTTAACTGTATCATTTAGAGCACTTTATCTATGTTCGACTTTAGATTTCAATTACAGTATATCTTCAAAGGCCGTTTTCTCAAAATGTCCTCTATTGAGCCAGAAATTTCCACTTCTTAGCAGCACTTACATTCAACTAACTTAAGTTTTATTCTAATCTATATTCTGAAGGTTTTTACTGAGGGGTTTGTTCATATATAATTTTCCTGATTTTATTTTATTTAAAAAAAAAGGAAAAAATGTATTTGTTTTTGGATGTTGACAGTATTTTCTGATTTGTAGAGAGATATCCAAAATCCCCTCTGTAATAACCTTTAACTTATATAGCTTTATATGAAGAAACGAAACAAGAATTTTGAACCTGACTTCATCCAATTGTCATATTTTTGTTCTAGAAATGTATGCAAATTAGTGCATATTTAATTAGATAACATATCATTTGGATACATAAACAACATTTCAGAAAACTTGTAATACAAAAAATGTTTGCAATTATTAATGTAATTTTTTTTTTTTTTACCCTATTCATCTGGGGTGTCACTTAATCTCTAGTGACTGACTCAGACAATGTGGATTAGGAGACGCAGAGGATAAATTTGTAAGTGTCGACTGTAGACACTTGGGTGTTGAGTGGAGACGCCCCAGGTTAACTTAAGTCAGGTGCATATGGGAAAATCTACCAAATACTTTGAAAAATCTGGGTAACTAAACAGCTGATGGACCCCACTGACTTAAATAGCATGAATGAATATATATAGGTTCAATCTGATCATCATCACTAGAAGCTGCTGTGAAAATTGTTAGTATAATATTCAGTGATTATGCAGTGTGTTTGATCAGAAAATATAAACAGATTTATACAGCAGCTTAATTTCCTCACTGAACTCTAATTAAATGTCTTTAATATTTATCACAGTGAAGGTGATTGATTCATGAAACGGTCTCCTCCCAGTGACAATGTGCTTTTAAAATACAAGTAGGGTGATATCAGGTAAAATGGGACATTTAAGGTTTGGGGGTCCCAGCCCCTCTGGAATTTAGAGCCAATCAGGGACGTGCACAGGGGGGTTGCTCAGGTTGCCCGGGCAACTGCCCATATGCCCTTCTCGACTCACGTTGCCCTTCCGAGAAAAAAAAAAAAAAAAATCGTACAATGGATGCAGAATTTCACGTAGGCCTAGATAAAAAAAAATCGCAAAGCGTCATTCACTTCCATTCGGGCACCTAAGCCAGTAGGGGAAGGGCAAACTCTGTTTACGTGGCTGCAGCGCTGCACGCGACCGGTGTAGTAATCGATCATGTTCCCTACCGGAATTCCTGTTCCCTTTACGCAATCATACTACAAATCATGCGTAGTTGCCCAGTTACCATACGTACCATCAGAACTGAATACGAGCAAGAAGCACAACTGAATGTACGGGAAGCCAAAGGGTTAAAAAAGGATTGTATTTTTTCCCGAAATCAAAGCGTTTTTTTTTTATTCTTTTATTAAAAGCGAGTTTTTCCCCATCTGTCAATTCAATCCAGATTATTTCTTTTCAATTTAAAAAAATAAATAAATAAAAAATAATAATAATAATTAAAAAACAATAAACAATAATATGAGGAACTCTTTTTCTCATGTGTATTTTGGTGATATTTAACAATATTGTTAATGCATTTTGTATACTGTTTACACAGTTGTATATCATAAACCTGTCAACCCGGGTGGGTGTAGGGGGGTAGCCCTTTTTTCAGGTCAGAGCAACTGCCCCTCAAAATTCCTGTGCACGTCCCTGGAGCCAATGACTGCAAAGAATTTAAAACTGTTGTCATAACTGTGCTTGACAAGTAACAGGTGATTTGATTGGTTTATGGTTGCTATGGTGGGCGGGAGAATCATTCAAATCAAGACTACACCAGAAAGCTGCATGGTGGGCATACCAAATCTATCTAAACTATTATAAGGATGATAAATCCATATATATATATATAAAAAAAAAAACATGCACATAAAAAAAGCTATGCATAATATCTGTCTTGATGGGATCAATCAGAAATAATGTTGTTAGTTTGGTATATGAACATATTTTTTAAAAAAAGTGATGTTTTTCTTGGTGGCCCGATTTACCTTAACCCAGTGAGGTAAAATGGGCCACATAGTTTCAGCTAAAATAGGCCATCATCAGTGTCACTCACAAACACATGTGTTTGAGTGTGTGTCTGTGTGTACACACACACACACACTCACCATGACCCCTCCCAACAGTAATAATGGTAGTAGATATTTTATTTACTGTGAGTACTGAAAACGAGAAGGAAGCGAGAGGAGAGAGGGAGAAGGAAAGAGAGAGGAGGAAGGATGAGAGAGGAGACAGGAAGTGAGAGAACAGGTGAGGATAAAGGAATGCAGAGGAAATGAGAGGAGGACCAAGGACCAGAGAGGAAAGGATACAAGTACGCGCACACACACACACACACACACACAATTTAGAAGGGCAGGAAAGCAGGGCAAGAGAGGCAAATCACCTTGCAAAGTCTGCAACACCCACTATGGTGACCCAAATGACCCTAAGGCTACTGAGGAATGGGTAAAATGTGATCCATGTTCTGCCTGGTTTCATGAGAGCTGTGGTGAAGAGAATGGTATCTGTGATGACGATGGTTTCATTTGCAAAGACTGTGTTTGAAAAATGTTTGCACGCGCACGCGCCCACGCACACACTATCAAATTTGAATGTGAATTTTTGTAATTTGCACATTTCGTTCTAAATGACATTTTAAATGAGTGGTCGCAAGGCGATTAAATCCAACAGAAGAATATCTCATCCAAAGGAAAACAAAAAGTCTCTCATTGATAATGGAACAGAAATGTGCGGTCAGGGCCAGCAACGGAAAACCCCGGGGGATGAGACAGGCCGGGTCCGCAGAGAGCACGGGAACACCAATCCTAGGACAATTCACGTTAGCTGGAGGTTGGATGAAGCAGAGGCGAGGTGATAAAGTTGTAGTTTAGGAGCCAACACCAGACAGGACACGACTAAGGTTGGGACTGACACAGTAGGCAAACAGGTTCGTGACATTAGGCAATAATCTGGCAAAGAACAAAGAAAGGAAGGCCTAGAAATATAGAGTCTAATCAGAAAAATTGGGAAACAGTTGGGAAGGAGAAAGAGAGATGAGATGAGGTGATGAGACACAACTGGGAGCGAATGCTATAATGAATGAGAATGAGTCTGTGTGTAAATGATGAGATGAGGGGATGAGACACAGCTGAGAGCGAATTAAATAGTGTGTGTGTGTGTGTGTGTGTGTGTGTGTGTGTGTGTGTGTGTGTGTGTGTGTGTGTGTGTGTGTGTGTGTGTGTGTGTGTGTGTGTGTGTGGAGTGTAAGACAAGAGTACCAGGATCATGACAGTTTGCACCCAAAATGTTTTTTTTTTTTTTTTTTTTTTTTTGACTGGCCCATTTTACCTGAAACTGCTCATGCTAAAAAAGTTGGCAAAGCTGTTTCAAGAACTGTAGGGCCTAAATAATTAATAAATAAATAATGAACACAAAATTATCAAAAACAGTCATTCATAAAATTCATCAATTCATAAAAAACATCAATAAATATGTTTTTCTGTATTTTTTGTATTGCTATGTATTATTGTAAGATAAGTCTTGTTGCAGGGATCATGTGAAAGTATCAGTGAGAAAATGATCAGAACAACAAGATATAGCAGAGAGTTTTAGTAAAGCAAACTGATCAATGTTTTATCATCACATTTGTATTGTACAACTTCACTTCGATCAGAGTTAAACAAACACTCTCTGCTCTCTCGTATAGCTCTGGGAAATCAAGCTCATTCTAGCGAATCAGTTTGTTTGTAATGGTTAGAGATTTAGACAAGTAATCCTTGAGTAAGGCACCTAACCTCTATCCGCTCCCCGGGTGACACTGCACAAATGGAAAAACTGAACAAATTATGAGTATGGGTTACCATACCTTCACATAACACTTTCAAATAAACAGGTTCCAAAACATTAAGCGAATCATGTATGTGGTACTAAAAACATGTTAATTCGTTATGTCTTCAACTCAGTTACTGAAACCCTTTTTGATTTAATCATAAATTATACCATCAGATAGTTATTGCTATGTACATTTATTTTTGGAATGTATTTTTACTTACCCTTGTTTAATTAGTTGACATTTTTTTTCTAGATCAGTGGTCCCCAAACTTTTTGCAGCATGCTCCCCTTTCTGTTGTTTGACACCTCTCAAGCACCCCCACCACCAATACAAATATTCACTGTATATTAGAAAACATAAAAAATGCAGTTATATATATATATATATATATATATATTAAAAAAAAATACAATTGCTTCCTACCCTTTTTTTAGTGAGATGGATGGCCCAACGTTTACACACAGGTCATCAAAATTCAGGGTAATGGATGACAATTTTACTCTCAAATCATTCTCGGCATCTTGTCTTTGTCAAGATGTTTCACTGTTGCTTCAACAATGTCAGTGCAGAGTGCCTCGCAGAAGTATGTGGTTGCAAAGGGCATCAACACTTTAAGTGCTTGCTTTGACAATCCTGAATACTCCACCATTGCTGAATACCAGCAATCCACCAGTGACTTCCCCAGCTGGCATTTTAACGTCGAGTCACTGTTGAATCAACGTCAGGTGCCAGTGTTGGATAACCGTTGAATTTTATTTAGATTTTGCAAATCAGATTGCAAATTGGATGTTGAAACAACGTTATTTTTCTACTGATATATTTCAACAAAATGTGCAGAAGTCATGGTTGTAAAAATAATGTTGATTTGACATACAACTCAAATTCTTTTGATATTTCTATGTTGAATCCGTAGTGAGTCAACAACACAACTTCAACTATTTGGTGTTCAACGTTGTTTTAACGTTGAATTCATGTTTTTTCATAAACTGACATTATTTCAACCACATTTAAACGTTTAATGTCAGTCGAATGCCAGCTGGGTCTTTTTTAAAAAAAAGTGTGTTGTGTCTCCCTTCAAATGATAACTCCAGTAACTGTTCTTGCTCTTTAAATGAGAGATGTGTGATTGGAGGAGTGACATCAAAAGGATTCCGAATCCATGTCTGAGATTGTTTTATAGGGGGGAAGTAAGTCCGCAGTTCCCTATCGGTCAGTCACTACAACGTAGGTCAATAGGAATCTCGCTAGAGAGGCCAATCTACTTCGTGTGAAATAAGGTGGCCCTTAAGTGTAGGATTTTTTTTTTTTTCGTTTTTCTGCAGCCTGACCCCCCAGAGTTGTTCCATTTATGCTAAAAACACCCCAGAAAAAAAATGGGGCAAAAATATTAATATCTAGAGGTAGCTCAAGCACATCAAAGTTCGCTGTTTTTGTAGGAAATTCTACAGCAAAATTCTTTATTCTAAAACATTTAGCATTGTATTTAGTATTCAATACTATACACAGTTTGTGTAATATTGTGTAAATATTCACAAATTTGTTAGATATGGCATGAAATATCTGATATTCCGCTTGTGGAAGTGTTTTGTTGTTTAAACACCTTTATAACAATCGCATTAGTTGAGCTGTATGCGCGATGGGCGCCGCCATCTTAGTTTTTTACATTTACATTACATTTATTCATTTAGCTGACGCTTTTATCCAAAGCGACTTACAATTGCTATATGTCAGAGGTCGCACGCCTCTGGAGCAACTAGGGGTTAAGTGTCTTGATCAGGGACACAAGTTTGTCTCACAGTGGATTCAAACCCGGGTCTCTCACACCAAAGGTATGTGTCTTATCCATTGCGCCATCACCACCCCCGCAGTTTGTGCCGCAGACGCATTTCAGAGAATCGGATCTGTTGGATTTACAACACGTGAATTCATCCACTTATCCCGAAATACATAAAAGTAAGTGGCAGGTAAACTGGGAGAAGAATAGAGTAAACTTTAAAGTTACTTACACAATGCGTATCTGATATGAATAAAACTAAATATAATGGAAAGGATTATTATTGCCTCTTCCTTTGAAATCAGTGTGTAATTTACAAACTCTAAATGTATTTTTTTTTTTAGTACTTTATTTCTGAAACCTAAAATAAACATTACTGTGATCGTACGTGCGAAAGGGTTAAATAAGCAAGTATGTAATTTAAATAGTTGAGATAAAATTAGGCAAGTGGTAACTATCACAAATTGAGCATAATAACTGATTATACAAAAATTTAACGTCATCGAGCCACCTCTAAATATTGTTCAAATGACCTCATATTTTGCCTGAATTATTTTTTCATGTATTGGAACAACTTGAGGGGGTCAGACAATTATAAATCAAAACTTGAAAAATAAGGGCCACCCTAGTGTGAAACTAAAAAAGGGCCAATACACATTGGCGTGCGATCATTTGCATCAGCTGCGCGCCCTCGTTAGCGCGGGTATAAACGAGCAGCTGGTGCGATTGCACACTAGCTTTTTGCTGAGGAGCCAAACACTTCGATGCCTCTGCTTCAGTTGAAGTCTACAGTACTGTTACGAGCCTCTCTGAACCTCTCCTTCCCGGTGCGGGCGTGACAACACGACAGCGCGAGCAGTCTCTCTCTCTCTCTTTCTTTTTCTTGTTTTTTGTTTTAAACTGAGCAAAAAGAAAGAGCTGTTTTAACAGCTGGTAAGGTGCGCTTCGAGCGCTCAAAAGCTGTTATAACAGCTGGTAAGGTGCGCCTCAGAGCGCTCAAAGGCTGTTGTAACGGCTGGTAAGACCTCCAACGAGAGATTCAGCGCACAGACGGGTGCACATTCCCATCTGTGATCGCTGTGACTGTTCCCCTGTGTGTTTCAGCACCAGTGACAGTAGTTCCTAAAAGAGCTTACACAGATAGTTCGCGTCTTTTTCAAGATGACGTTCTATCTGTGTGTTTCTGGATGCGGTCGTTACCTGGGGTCGCGGGATGGTCACGATCGCTGCCTTGTGTGTCTGGGCAAGGGGCGGAGTCCCCGTGTCGGCGCCTCGTTACAACCCCTCTTCGCGGGTTGCTTCAGGCGGTGACACGGGTGACCTGAGGATTACCGTGAGCGCCGCTGCCATGCAGCTGTGCCCTAACGCCACTTGGCGCGGAGTACCGTGTCTTCCTTCCCGGGCCTGTAGGTTCTCGTTGGACCTATTCGACGAGGCTTACAAGGCCTGTGGGGAAGCTGCCTCTGCCATGCACGCCACGGCGTTGCTGCAGGTCCATCAGGCCGCGGCACTGAAAGACCTGCACGAGGGTGGTCATGATCCACAAGTTCTTCAAGAACTCTGTGCCACAGCGGACCTCGCGCTTCGTGCGACGAAGGTCACCGTGCGGTCAGTGGGTCGTGCGATGTCCACCTTGGTGGTCCAGGAACGCCATCTCTGGCTGTGTCTGGCTGACATGAGGGAGACCAACAAGCTTCGGTTCCTTAACTCCCCCGTGTCCCAGACCGGCCTGTTCGGCGACGCGGTCGAGAACTTCGCCCAGCAGTTCTCGGCTGTACAAAAGCAGACAGAGGCTGTTAAACACATTCTGCCGCGGTGGTCAGCTGCTGCTCCTACCCCACCGCCTGCGGTTCCTCAGTCCGGGGGCGTCTTCCTGCGTCTGCTCCTGCTCCCGAGCCGCAGCAGCAGCCTCCACCTAAACGGCGCCGTGGAGCCAGTCGCAGGCTGGCCGCCCCGTCCGTCCAGGCCCCCGCTAAGAAGGGCGGCAAAACCAGTACAGGTAAGCGGCCCCAGGACGGGCGACCCCGAAATGGATGGAACTGCTCTATAGGAGACGGTGACCCCACCGCTCCTTCCCCCGGAAGAGGGCCGGGTGGAAAACTGTTTTGTTCCTCCGCTGGCCTCAAAACCAGCGGTACCCAAATTTTTAATAGAGCGGTTCCCTTCGTCTCTGGGTCCGAAGAGGGCCCGGAGAGCAGTGGGAGGACAGGGTCTTCCCCACTCTCATCCGCCTATTCTATCGCCAGCGGGCAGCAGAGTGCGGTCCGAGAACGCCACGAGCCGCCTCCTGCACCTCCTGCCCCATGGAACCAGGTAAGTGCTGCACCGCACACTCAGACGCCGCTACCGGCCGCCTCCCAGAGAGAGCCGCCCGTGCCGTGTCCCTGTGTTCCACTTCGCTGCCCCACTCCAGGTACGCCTACGGTCCCTTTTGTCCCGCTTGTGCGGTCTCTGAGAGCCTGGTTAGTGCTTCCCAGGCCGTCTCGCTGGATCATTCGGACCATCAGGCTCGGCTATGCGATTCAGTTCGCCCGGCGTCCCCCCAAGTTTCGGGCCATCCACTGCACTACAGTGAGAGCAGCCGATGCCCATGTGTTGCGTGCGGAGATCGCAGTCCTACTGGCGAAGGACGCAATAGAGCCGGTCCCTCCAGCCGATATGAGGTCAGGGCATTACAGTCCCTACTTCATTGTACCCAAGAAAGGTGATGGGTTACGACCGATCTTGGACCTGCGAGTTTTGAATCGGAGCCTTCACAAGCTACCGTTCAAAATGCTCACGCAGAAACGCATTTTCGAATGTATCCGTCCCCGAGATTGGTTTGCAGCGATCGACCTGAAGGACGCTTATTTTCATGTCTCGATTCTTCCTCGACACAGGCCGTTCCTGCGCTTTGTGTTCGAGGGTCGAGCATATCAGTACAAAGACCTACCCTTCGGGCTGTCCCTGTCCCCCCGTATCTTCACGAAAGTCACGGAAGGGGCCCTTGTTCCCATGAGAGAGGCGTTCGCATCCTCAACTATCTCTGCGACTGGCTCATACTAGCACACTCTCGAGATCAGCTATGCGAACACAGGGACCTAGTGCTCAGGCACCTCAGCCAGTTGGGTCTTCAGGTCAACTGGGAAAAGTGCAAACTCTCCCCTGTGCAGAGGATCTCTTTTCTCGGTATGGAGTTGGATTCGATCCGCTGAATCCTTGTGGCATCACGGCACTCACCGGGTGGCAATCACACAGGCGTGCCGCCAGACCTTCAGCCTGTGGTCATACCCCTTGTTCCTGCGGGCAGGAGTCCCCTTGGAACAGGTGTCCAGGCATGCTGTGGTATTCACAGATGCCTCTGCCACCGGCTGGGGTGCCACGTACAACTGGCATGCAGTGTCAGGGGTGTGGACGGACCCTCAACTGCATTGGCACATCAACTGCCTCGAGTTGCTAGCAGTACATCTCGCCCTGACCCGCTTGAAAAGACGGCTACAGGGCAGGGACGTGCTGGTCCGGACGGACAACACTGCGACCGTTGCGTACATCAACCGACAAGGTGGTCTACGCTCCCGTCGCATGTCGCAACTCGCCCGCCATCTCCTCCTCTGGAGTCAGAAGCATCTGAGGTCGCTTCGAGCCATGTATGTCCCTGGCTTGCTCAACCGTGCGGCCGACGAGCTATCACGAGCTGTGCTCCCTGGAGAATGGCGACTCCACCCCCAGGCGGTTCAGCTGATCTGGAGAGAGTTCGGGGAGGCTCAGGTAGACCTGTTTGCCTCCTCAGAGACCTCCCAGTGCCAGCTGTTTTACTCCCTGACCGAGGGAACACTCGGCACGGACGCACTGGCACACAGCTGGCCCCGGGGCCTTCGCAAATATACGTTTCCCCCAGTTAGCCAAGTTGCACAGACACGGACTTGGTTCCCAGAACTCATGCTCCTTGTGACAGTCCCTCCCTTGCCCATTCCTCTGAGGAAGGACCTTCTGACTCAGAGACGGGGCACCCTATGGCACCCGCGTCCAGACCTCTGGAAACTCCATGTCTGGTCCCTGGACGGGACGCAGAGGTTTTTGGTGACTTACCCCCTGAGGTACTTAACACCATCACTTTAGCAATGGCGCCATCCACGAGACGTGTTTACGCCCTGAAGTGGAACCTGTTCGTCGAGTGGTGTTCTTCTCGCCGAGAAGACCCCCGAAGATGTCCGATAGGGTCTGTGCTTTCCTCCTTGCAGCAGGGGTTGGAGTGTAGACTGTCTCCCTCCACCCTCAAAGTACATGCTGCCGCTATTTCAGCTTATCACGACCACATAGATGGCAAAGCAGTTGGAAAGCACGACCTGGTCGTCAGGTTTCTTAGGGGGGTGAGACGATTAAATCCTCCTCGACCCCCCTCCATACCCTCTTGGGATCTTCCCCTGGTGCTTCGAGCACTTCAGGATGTTCCCTTTGAGCCTCTGCAGTCAGTAGACTTAAAGCTTCTTTCCATGAAGACTTTGCTGCTGGTTGCACTGGCCTCTGTCAAGAGGGTAGGAGACCTGCATGCATTTTCGGTCGACGAATCGTGCCTAGAGTTGGGGCCGGGTGACAGCCACGCGGTACTAAGACCCCGGCCTGGCTATGTGCCCAAGGTTCCTACCACTCCCTTCAAAGACCAGGTAGTGAACCTGCAAGCGCTGCCTTTGGAGGAGGCAGACCCAGCCCTGGCTTTGCTCTGTCCCGTTCGCACTCTGCGTATGTACGTGGACAGAACTCAAAGCATCAGGACCTCAGACCAGCTCTTTGTCTGTTATGGAGGCCAGCAGAAGGGAAAGGCTGTCTCCAAGCAGAGGATGGCCCACTGGATAGTGGATGCCATCGCCTTGGATTACCAAGCACAAGGCGTGCCCTGCCCGCTCAAGTTGCATGCACACTCCAAGAGAGGCGTTGCATCCTCCTGGGCGCTGGCACGTGGCTCCTCGCTAACAGATATCTGTAGAGCTGCGGGCTGGGCGACACCTAACACGTTCACTAGATTTTATAGCCTGCGTGTAGAGCCGGTCTCCTCCCGTGTTCTCACCCTAAACGGGTAGAAGCACCGAGAGGCCCGGCTCTGTCGGCTTGCTGCACGCTACAGTGCACCCTTATTGCTCCAGAGTGAAAAACCTGTCGAGTCCTCCAATCCCCTCGGCCCGGACTTGGCGGAGCGTCCGGCGCCAGGCCCTTATCCGCTGAATCCTTGAGAACCGGATCTGGGCTGGGTTCCATATGTGTGACCCTACGGGGATCCCATATGTGTATATTCCACGGCTGCTCCTATCAGAAGCCCGTGTCTTTCCCTTGGGCTAAGTCACTCATTATTTCATATGCAGAACAGCCTTCGGGCTAGTCCATATGTGTTTCCACATAACTCCTTGAAGAAGTGGCTTCCGCAGCATCCCTTCCTAAACAGAAAGGGGACGCTTTCCTAGTGTTATCCAATATCTCACTGTATGGGTTATCACGGAACAATGGTGTCAGACTCACTCTGTGTAAACCTCCTCCTATCGTCCTTCCAGGCAAGAAGGTGTAGAGGCTTGCACAGGGGCGCTGGATGGGGTGTAGCAGCTGTGGCGCTTTGGTAGGGATTCCTATTGGTCAGTCATGACCTACGTTGTAGTGACTGACCGATAGGGAACGTCTCGGTTACATATGGGCTTGGCTTGGCTCCTCAGCAAAAAACTAGTGTGCAATCGCACCAGCTGCTCGTTTATACCCGCGCTAACGAGGGCGCGCAGCTGATGCAAATGATCGCATGCCAATGTGTATTGACTTGTTTTAGTTTCACACAAAGTAGATTGGCCTCTCTAGCGAGATTCCTATTGGTCAGTCATGACCTACGTCTCCATTCCCTCCCTCAGGGAACGAGGGTTACCATATGTAACCGAGACGATTTTGGCTGAGCTGGTTAAGATGTTCAATTATGAGGCATTCGACGCAAAAATCCCTGATCTTCACATATGAGCTCAAAAATCCTTGCTAAGACCTTTCCACGTTATAACCAGCGTGTGCAATAGAAGTGGTTTGTGCTCGCTGCCCATTGCATATAGTGAAAAAATCTGTGAATTTAACAGACGAGCCTTGATGTTGACAATTTTCACAACGTCGTTAAGTATAGACAAAAGTTCATCCGTGTTCTCAAATATATAATGGACATACAACAGAAGATAAGACAGAGTAGACTACAGTACTCATCGAAGAATTCACCGTTTATTACCGAAATCTCCTTACTAGCTGGCTGAGAATGTCAGTGGATATTGAATCGATGCGATGAGCCAAAGTATTCCAGAGAGAAAGATTTTTGTCCATCGTCTTTACAGCTTTCTCTCTGACCATACAGTTTCATATGTCTTTGGCAACAGGCAAGCACATATGTTCTCCAATTGTGAGGGTCATTCCTCTTTTAGCTATGCGGTAGCTTGACAAATATGAAGCCTTCTGTTAATTTTTTGGAAGCTTCTAAGCCTGAATGGGAGTGGATTTCTTTCTTTTTCTGCGGTTCAAACTTGCATGCATGTCTTGTAAGTGACTGTGTCTCGTTTGTAAGTGCTGGGCCATAGGCCTATATGAGGGCTTGAGACTTTGCGGGTTTGGACTTTCTGCATCACCAATCCATGTAAACTCGAAACCACCGTAACTCTCGCTGTATTTTCGTTTCTTACTTGGCATTTTCTCACTCTCTAAGTCTCTTGACCAGCACATCTCCATTGGGTTTCTCTGTTCCCGCCTCTTCACCCCTTTTATTATCTGAGTATTCGTTTGATCAGGTTTCTCCATATATTCACCACCGTGTCGGTGCACATCTCCACAGAAGATGTCGGAGTAGATGACTTATCCCTTCTGCCCCTTGATTTCTTTAAAGTGCCCCGTTTTTAACCAGGTGTCCAGCTTGTGAGGGATTTGCAGCTTGTAATGTAATTTCTCAATATAACTTTGACCTGTGAAGCTTACCTAGTTTAAATATGTAAAAAACAATAAAGAGACTATATTTCCCCCATTACAGACATTCTCGTGCGCGGGGTGCACGCAGAAACCGCGGATCTAGAAAATACAAGAGATAGGCCACTCACTGTGATAGATAAAATAAAACACCCATAACTTGGATTCAACTATTACATGAAAAGAAGTAGAGAGAGAATCACTTTTAGTGAATACACAGAACAGCTTTAAAAATGTCAAACATCTTTCTGAGAAGAAAAAAAACTGACCACAGTCACGAACACAAAAATAAATGTGAACTTTCATCAGTTCTTCAGTTTATGTTCCTCCCTTCTCGTTTGATCTATATCTCTCATCATATATTTGACTATATATGACTATATACACATTTTGACATCCATGTCTGTTGAAGTCCATATTTCACAGATGTTTGAGCTTAATAAGTCTCTCCATTGTGAAATGCATTACCAATTTCATTGTTTCTCTGCTCTTCACAAACCAAATTGAAACTCCACAGAACAATTAAACCACCAACATCAGCTGCATCAGTCACTGAATCACCACATCAAACGCTTTTCAGCAAGAGATGAGTTTAATATGACAATCTGAATGCTTTACATCAACTAAAGATGTATTTTCTGCAAGTGATAAATTATCAGAGAAGATCTGTTAGTGCAGAGGCACTTTAACCTCTAAACACATTGCAGTTTAATGCATTTGTGCTAAAATAAATGCTGACAAGCTCCTGCTCCAAACAGGAGCTAAACGTGTCAATAAAGATGCAGTTACTTCTGCTTTTTTACATGTGAGCGTTCATGGCATTATAATTTTCTTCAGAAATTTTCAGAATTATTGAAAAATAATCTAAACATCTGTATTAACTGGAGACAAATGAATTCTGACTAAAGGTCAAAAGGTCAAACATCACACACAGTTAATCTTCATGGTGTATTAAATGCATTTTCATCAGGGGGTTATGACCAGTAATACAAGTCCGAATTTTTGTTAAACTTCAAATTCAGTCATTTTATCTCTTCTCATCTGGTAGGGAAGGTACTGAACGGACTGTTCGCCCCTGCTGGAAGATGTTGTAACTACACTTACCTGGAAACACAAAGCATCTTCCTTCTTTGAAGACCAAATGTAAATCTGCAGTATGATGAAATAAAAGTATTTGCATAGGCTATGTGTTAGGGCTGTATATTATGACATTATACATATAGTATATTGTTATTATTAATTATAGTAGCTATATTATAGTCTTGTTATATTAAATAGATAAGATTATTTGGATTTCTTTGGATTTTTGGATCTGGACTGCTTTTTGTTTTAGATTGCCTTTAGAAAATGTATTGTTTTTGTTTGTTTTTTGTGACTCTTCCTTTTACCTGGTAATGGAGCCAGCTAGAAAGAGGAAATCCTTCCCTGTTTGTCCTCAACAGAAGCATCAGTATCTTCATTTACACCAGCTGGCAGTGGCATTTTTATGTTCCCCAGCATCCTCTGTTCCTTGTGAAAGGATCTTTTCCAAGGCTGGAGAGGTCCAAGATGAGGAATCATATAAACCCCAACACACTTGAAACTATTTTTGTTTCTCAATAAAAATCTATTGTAATCCTTCCTTCACCCACCACGAACTGCTGTGTTGCAGTTTACTCCTCTATATCCCAGTCCCATAAGCACAACACTGCACAAAAACTAGCAACAGTTCACTGCAAAAAACAACAACAACCCAGAAACAATTCTTAACTTTTCCCACCCCAGAATATTCTTTTGCAGTTTGCTTTATTACACTCCCTCCACCATAAGCACTGCACTCAACACATGGTCACTTTTGTTGTTCATACTGTCACTATCCAAACAATTTATGAATAATTAACAAATTATGTGTGTGACTGTTGTCTCTGGGGTATACAGACATCATAAGTCTGCTCAGGTCATTGGTTCAGAGAATTAATTCATTTGTCTGCTACTTCTTTGCACAGTAGCTATGTGTCACTAGTGAGCAATGCTGAATGAAGCTTCGAGTAATGAACCTTTGGGTGAAGCAATGGGCTGCGAGGTCTCAGTGGTTCAGGAAGCCTCATTTTGCCATCACTAGCTGTAGTGCTGTGGATGAGCTGTGCTGAGTGCAGGCAGGTGATGGTGATTAGTATTCAGGTGATGGCTGATGGTGTGTAGGTGTGGGTCAAGGAGGATGCTGGGAAATGTAATATCATTACAATTTCATAACCAATTCAAAGATAATCAATGCAAAACATCAAATGCTCTAGAACAAAGAGGAAAAGTTTACCAGACAGGAAATGTGTGAGGCTGAGAGTCTCGCAACTCCCAGCCTCACGGGCTGATCTCAAATACAGAAAAGGCCCCGAGCTCTCGCTGCGTTTCATTATATACCCAGACCTCATTTCAAATCTAAACATCATCCACAGTGGAAATTTACCTGTAAGTCACATTTGCCAGCAGTGGAAAATTAGCATTCAGTCAAATGGTCAGAAGGTGTTAACTCAAAGACACACCCTCCAGTGTGGAAGATATTTCTAAACTTCCTAAGAACTTTATTACCTTTTGGTTTATTTCTTTGGGAATGAGACATTTGTACCAGTCACACCGAGACATTTCAAATAATATCAAACATGTATACAACTCTATGATAATCATTCACATTAAACCATTTAGATTCTTGTGTGAGTTTGGGAGATCTCTGCCAGGATGAAGAATGGGGAGAGAAATGTAGATTAGGATGAGGGAGGTGAGACCTTCGTCTCAATAGTGCATGAGGGGGAGTTCAAATGTTAATTTCCTTTGTTTTCTCAGAGAGTGGCCCTCTCTTAAAGTCCTTTCAGTTTTTCCAGTCTTACAATATCATATTAAAGTCATATATATATATATATGTGTATATCGTCCAGTCCTACAACTTGTATAGTTTTTGTCAGTGTTAATTTAAAAACATTGAAGTATGCAGAATATAAGATGGCAAATATTTAATTGATGAGTTGTCAATACAATATATAGGCTAACAAATATACATTATATATATATATATATATATATATATATATATATATATATATATATATATATATATATATATATATTAATGATTTTACCTCAAAATTCAGCATATTGACACAAAATTATAACTGCAAATCCACATTTTGCTGACTGGAGTCCAGTTGTTTCTGTACATTTCAGCGATCCATTTGCTGTTCTGTAACTTTCCCATTTCAGATGTGTTTTGTGTGTTTTTCTTAACATTCACGCACCGTCCTTCGGATGAGACATTAAACCGAGGTCCTGACTCTCTGTGGTCATTAAAAATCCCAGGATGTCCTTCAACAAAGAGTAGGGGTGTAACCCCGGCATCCAGGTCAAATTTGCCCAGTGGCCTCGGTCCATCATGGCCTCCTAATCATCCCCATATACTGATCGGCTTCATCGAGTCTCCTCTCCACCAGTAAGCTGGTGTGTGGTGGGCGTTCCGACGCATTATGGCTGCCGTCGCATCATCCAGGTGGATGCTGCACATTGATGGTGGTTTAGGAGATTCCCCCTTCCATGTAAAAGTGCTTTGAGTACCCAGAAAAGCACTATATAAATGTAATGAATTATTATTATAAATGCTGCTGCTCAGTCTTTTTGCCACTCAGTGGGCGTGACGCCAATAGGAGAGAGCGGGGCATAGATGTAACAGTTTTAAATACTTCCACACATGCTGACATGACAAAACTTAGTTTATTACTAGCTGCCATATCAACACAGAGAAAAAAAATGCGGCAAAATTCAGAAATCTTTGGAAGATATCACAGATCATTTATTTAATAATACCTTAAGTAAATTGCTACTTTTGGTGTTTATTTTGAATTTGAAAAATCTGATGTTATTTGAATCTCCAATATGTTATTTAACAGTTGATATGGTTCTTTTAATGCTTCACTGACGCTAACTAGCAGAAGACACTAGCTGGGTTTAAATCCCAGTTGCGCAGGCGGGCCATGTTGTCACACTGCGTTTCTATTCTTTACTTTTATGAATACTATTGAGAAAAAGGTAAATTAGACTGGGAGTCAATGTTCAGAAATTATTAATTATTATGTTTTGAACTATGTTGTATAGCTGTGTTTTCCTGTGTGTTCTTTGTCAAACTCAAAAAAATATTAAATTATTAAAAAATGCCATTATTTTATATGAAGACAATAATTGTATTTTATTGAGAAAATATTTTAGTTTATCTTGTATATATTTTTTTATTAGATCAGATAGCATTTTAAGCTGTCATATGGTCATGTTACAATGTGCCCCTCAAATGTTACAATGTACCTATGTTACTATGGGGCATGTTGTCACATTTCATTTCCATTCTTTCGGGGTATTTCAAGAAAAACGTATACACTGTATTAATAAAACAAAACCACATAATTGTACTAGACATGTGGGAAATTAATGTGGGAAAAAATAAATAAAAATAAGTAGATTTACTCAAACTGAGAAAGTCAAAAAACGTTAGGTTGTGCCCCGCTCTCCCCTACCCTGTATTTGTCTGGTTGTTTGTGTGCATGTGTTTCTGTTTATATGCGTGTGAGCATGTAAAAAATAGTAGATTACAGAAAAGATGTAAATAATTGATTTTTTTGTGTTTTATATCACAGACGATCATCATTGAATCGGATGAAGACTAGGAGCCAGTTAGCAAAAAGCCATATACTGAGGGACATGATGACAGCACCTCATCAGGAGAGGAGGACGAGGGAGAGCGAGAACTGGCATTAAAGCTGAAATGTCAACCAGCACATCTGAAGAGAGATGGAATAATGTTGACGTTCCAGACGTGACGCCACCACAGCCCACCTTTAGACCAACCAATTCACCAGGACCCCAGCTCATACCTACAGCCACCCACAAACTCCATGCTACAGACATAGTTCAAAACACCAATGACTTCAGCTCAACTCGCCACTCGAAGCCCTCCAACCCGTGGATTGACGTGACATTAGAGGATATGTTTGCTTTCATGGCCATGGTCATTTATATGGGTCTAGTAAAACTCCCCGCAATAAATGATTTCTGGCGAGGAGGTAATCTGTAGGCTACAGCTTGCTGTTCCCTAAAAAGTTTCTCACCGGAAAGAAGTTTCTTAGGATCTGCCGCTCCATTCATC
The DNA here is from genome assembly GCA_026230005.1 of Gila orcuttii. Lineage (NCBI taxonomy): Eukaryota > Metazoa > Chordata > Actinopteri > Cypriniformes > Leuciscidae > Gila > Gila orcuttii. Next base: position 18,157,466 of record JAPDVR010000020.1, read on the forward strand.
TCAGTAGCATGGTGGACGATGCTGCAAATGAGCAGAGAAGAGACACAGCAGGATTTGATCGTCTCTGGAAAATAAAGCCACTATACGTTGAGATGAGGGATACCTGCAAATGAAACTATCACCCTGGCCAGGAAATTTCAATTGATGAGCGGATGGCTGCCTCTAAAGCACGCATTGGGCTGAAACAGTATATGAAAAATAAGCCTGTTCGCTGGGGATATAAACATTTTGTGCTGGCGGACTCGAGCAATGGGTACACATGGGATTTTTTTTGTGTACGAAGGAAAGATGCAGGGAAACAGTGGGAACGGGCTCAGTTACGAGTTTCTCGATACGCAGTTGCTTGGCACAGGCTACAAGCTATTTGTAGACAATTTCTACACAAGTCCCTCCCTTTTCTGCGACCTCCTTCAGAAGAGGATCTGGGCATGTGGAACCATACGCACGCACCTAACTGGCTTTACAAAAACCACAATAAATGGTCTGGACTCTAAATCTCCCTGTGGCAGCATACGATGGATCAGAAAGGACCCCTTCCTCTTTGCCCAGTGACGAGACACAAGGGACGTGTCCATGTGTTCAACGCTTCACACAGCCCATGCAGAGGACACTGTTCAGAGAAGAGTCAGGGATGCAGATGGGCGCTGGGTATCGAAGGACATCTCTGTTCTACCAGTGAAGGAGTACAACCGGTATGTATTATAAAATCAACACTCTTTTATGCTATTTTGAAATAAAATAGGCCTATGTGGCTTAAAGGTGCATTGTGTAATATTAAGGAGGATCTGTTGACAGAAATGCAATATCATATACTGTACATATACATATTCGTTTTCAATGGTGTAAAAAGACCTTACATAATGAACCATTATGTTTTTATAACCCTAGAATGAGCCATTTCTGTCTACATACAATGCGGCCCTTGCATTGAAATAGCCATTTTTGAGCCGCCATGTTTCTACAGTAGCCTTGAAAGGACAAACTGCTCTACAGAGCGAGTTTGGTCACTGTTGCTCTTTGTGCAAAGAATCTAGCTAAAGTCAGTGAATAAAACACTGACACAATTATGAACAAGTAACAATAATATTCACAATAACATGTTGTTTTACTGAATAATTAAGTAAACATAATTTCTTAATTTATCTTTGTAAAGAAACCTCAATGCTTAACTGTCTACTCTCTGCTGTCTCAGACGACGTTGTCATCTCCTGACGGCCACCGTAACTTCTGTTGGTTGCAATTCGCAACCTCACCGCTAGATGCTGTTAAATTTTACACACTGCACCTTTAACGTTGTTTTTTCTATCCATACAGGTGCATGGGTGGAGTGGACCTCTCCGATGCCCTGATCAGTTACTATAAAGTCACCCAAAAGACCCAGAAGTGGTACAAGACATTTTTTTTATCACTTTATGGACATTGCCATTGTGAATGCCTCTCTGCTTTACAAGGATATTACAAAAGGTAGAAAACAGGTACCCATGCACCAGAAGTCGTTCAGGGAGACACTTGTTGAGGAGCTGGCAACGGCAGCTAACAGATCTGTTCCTTCACCCGCAAAAAAAAAAAAAAACATTTAAAAAATGTGGTAGGCTATTTTAAAAACACAAACGAGCCAAAAGATTTGGTTGCATTTTGGTAAGTGAATGATGTTTTTTTAACCCTCTGGGGTCCTTCATTTAACAGTCACACTCAGGACCTTCGGGACCAAATGGTCCGGAAGGGTGGGATTCATATTTATTAAAAGAAAATCATAATTTTTTTTTTACTTGTTTTTTATAATATTTTTTCTTTTCTTTTTTGGTGTTTTGAGAATTTTATGATTTTATAATTAATATTTATGCAATAAATATGACCCATTTTCCGCCCATTGAATATAATAGAAAATTATTAAAAATATATATATTTTTTTTAAAGCTGTATTTCATTTTAGAGTCAAGCCTAGACCTCATGAAAGCAATTTTTGAAATGAGATGGATGCCATCTGGTGGACAAACTGAGCATTTTAAAAATACAAAACACATATGTAATCTGAATTTATTAGTTTATGTATAAAAGTGTGTTTGTGTGTGTGTGTGTGTGTGTGTGTGTGTGTGTGGATGTGTCTGTTTTGCACTCTTGATGTTTTATAGATTCACCACTTCACTGTTGTGTGCTTTTTTTCTGGATCGTGGCTGATTTGTAGATTGTACGCACAAAAAAACTCGGTATTTTCACATTTTTGCCATTCATTTCCTATGCCGGACCATTTGGTCCCGAAGGTCCTGAGTGTGACAGTTTTTTTTACAACCACTTAGATTATTCAAATCCTGTCCCTAATTTTTTTGGGTGTTCATATTACCAAGTACCAACAAAGTCACCAGATTTCAGACCATTCCGATGAAGCTATGATTTTACACAATTTTTTATTTAAATGTTTCCGGACCATTTGGCCCCTAAATAAAACGTCCCACAAAAGTTGCTGTTTGGTCTGGTTTTGTTCTCGTAGTAAACAAACGTGATATTTAAGTTTTTTTGACTACCTAAAGTAAAAATTTATGGTTGGAATTTTCACAACATTTCTATATTGGTTATATTATTTTTTTAATTTTAGGTGTAGTTTCTAAAACGTTTTTAAAACGTTGCACTGCAACATTAGATAATTGCAACCAAAAAACAATGTCGGTGAAAATGTGGGAACTGTATCAATAACCGTGATAGCTGAATAATAGCCGAGCTGAATGACTGATGTAACATAAACGTTGGTAAAAACAAATCTTGCTCCATGCTTAATCTTTACTCAAAGTAGTGAGAACAACAGACGATCTGCATTAATAGACACAGTTTTAGGTAATAGTGGCCCACAACTGATTAGAAGTATTTCAGTACGACTGAAGTAATAATGATAGCCTAATGAGTTTTGCGAATCCTGCATTGGACTTGAAAAATAAACAGAATTTACTTTCACAGTGGAGAGCACAGGCATTATGCAAATGTAGTAAGTTGTGATGTGTGAACTTTGCAAAAAATAGATTCAAACTCCAAACAACTAATTTGAGCAGTTCAGTGTCGACTCTTTTGAGAAAATAACTTTATTTATGATGCACTTTCAGCTTTACAACTTTGCAGACTATTAACAAAAGCTACATACCACCGCATGAAAGGTAATTTTCAAAAATCCATAATAGGGGCACTTATAAGGTTGTCAACCCTAATCTTGAAAAATGCTTGTACATCTGTTGGAGTGTTATTTTGGAGTAGACTGAAAAGACAAATTAATTCTGATGAATGATTATGACTCTTTACATTATGACTGTTTTAAGTATGACTTTGTTTATATTGTACTGAGTGAGTTCTAATGATTTTATTGTGATCCTGAATGTAACTGTGTGTTTCTGAATGTAAATGTGTGATTATTTAAGACTAAAGGTCAAACATCACAGTTGACCCATGGGATAATAAATGGATTTTTAATCAGGGGTTTATGATCAATCTACATGTCAGGGTATTTTATAAAATCCAGATTCAGTATTTTTAACTCAAAATATACTTTTTGAAAAATTTGGCGGACTATATAGTGGATGTATTTTCAGTGGCTCGTGTGTATCGTTTTCACTCTTTTCTTCTGGTTAGCCTGGCTTAAGTGTAGCTAACTACACTAGCTGGAGGCACAATCAATCTTACTCCATTGAAGAAGTTTTCATGTATTAAGTATTCAAACATTTTGATTAAAAATTATTTGCAAGTAACAAAAATATTTGAGAATCTAATTCAGAAAGAGCTTTATTGCCAGTCTTGAACCTTCCAATACACACACACACGAAGCATACAATTTGAAAATAAAAAATACATACAAAATATATACATAAGAATATAAAATATATACATACATGTTTAGACATATTTAGTTGCAGTGACAGCATTGTATGAGGCATCAAGAAAAGCACCAAACCATAGGTGAATCCTTAATTGTACCTGGCCGCTAAGAAGATGGTCAGTAAAATGCTGAGAAACAATGCAGTCAAGCAACTTAACTTGATTTCTTTATCAAACGAATACCCTGAACTCGCCAACAAGGCAATGATGTTTTTTATGCCGTTTGCGACAACGTATATTTGTGAAGTGGGCTTTTCGTGGAGCTTTTGCTATGTTTTTGGGGGGGCCGTACCCCTGTGAAGTTTGAGTAACTCTAATTTCTTTTATTTGATTGCCGCCCAATTCCCTTCTTCTTTTCCCCTGTTGTTTTGGTTTTGGTTTACAAATTTACACACTGTATTATTGTAAATAAACACTTGTTGTTTGCCTTTAGCACTTGTGTAAGCAATGTTTTCACCGAAGCATAGGGATTAGATATACATTCCATGTTAATAGAAACCATATGTTCCACTGGTAATGCAGTTTTTTTGGTCCGTAACATAAAACCGAACCTCTTTGTCCACATGACAGAGATGCTGGAAAGCATAATTTCTAAATCTACAGTAAATATTCAACATGTTTAATGACGAATCATAGTGTGTGCATTTGGAGGATTATAATGCTGAAAATTGCCTGAAGTCTGCCCTTATGTTTGTGGTCTCAGTTTTTCAAATCAGTTAAGATTTGAAAATCATCTAGAGTGTCCAAGGTCCCAGCTCTAAACTGAACTGAGCATTCAATCATAGTTCTCACCGATTCAGCATGTTGAGCAGACTTGTGGAACACGCCTCAAAAACCAGCTGGACAAATGCTCACTGAAGGACAATCATCAGCTCGGTGCGTCCCATGAACTTTACATACTTCACATACTTTTGAAAATCCCGCATGTAGCTGATATTGAGTTTCCAGACACACCTTTAAAAAATGCGACACACACGTCTCCCGGACATCCTGTAGAACCAATCAGTACTAAAATGTTGATGATGTCACAGTGCTTGATACTGGTGGGCGTGTCCTATCTCCTTCATGTCAACAGCGGTATCTCTGATTCATTCACTCCGTTTCCTGATGAATATAAAATACAGAGAAAAAGAAAGAAATTTAAAAGAGAAAATACCTGGAGATCAAGTCTGTAATCATTTCTTTCAGACTTCAAAATGTCAACAATTTACCATCAATTTACCAACATACAAAATCTTTTAAAAAATACTCTGTCAGTAGCACATTTTAATTATTTTATAAGTTTAATCTTGTTTGAGCACTTGTTCTTTTCCACAAATGAACATGACATTTATTATATTTTTGAACTCGGGCAAACTCAAATGTAAAGTTTACCTTTATCTTTTATACGAATAAAAGATTCACCAGTATGCAATTCCCTTTAAGGACAAACACTCTTTCATTCATTTACATTCATTTATGACTAAAGCAGCTTGCGTTGAGGGAATTTTGTTGGAAATATGAATAGATCAGAGTGTAAAATGGTGTTTGAAATATGATTGAATAAACCGACTGAAGCTGCATCACACACACACATATCTACCTGGAGACCAAACAGGGAAAGTAACTCAGAATGAGATCAAACTGAAAATATACCATCAGTAACAGATTCAACTGAGGTCTCGCATGACTTAATAGTCTACAAATAATGTCTCGTCAACTATTCAGATCTTTACTGGTCTATAGCAACATCTCAAGTGTAGTATTTCAGTTCACTGGGGTTGCTACATTAAGAACATTAAAATTATTTAATGTGAATGAGCGGGGAATCATGTGATCTTCACTTGCAGTAATCATGTTCATGAGTAAGCTAATGTATTAAAGTTTTATTAACATTACTGTGGTATGACGCAGGATGTGGCCAAGAGCCTGACCACTTTACCTTGCTGTTGTTATTCCGAGTGCTGAATTACTACTCAATAAAGGCCAGTGTATCTCACAGAAATAAAAATTGTGGAGTAACGCAGCGCTGTTTTATTACTTTGTCAAAACAATCATACTAAAATACATTTGAGTGTGTTGAAAGTTATGTTGTAACCTTACTCTGTGCGACAGAATATCATACGGAGAGCAGCAAATTTAGTTTTTGCTCTGAGAGCCACAAGACCATGTGTGAATGCTGTGAGTGTGTGTTAGAAATCAGGAATGGTGAGAGAACATTGTGCTTGGTACGTTATTGTGACTTCAAACCAAACTTGGGTCTTAATCTTACAAAGTTTAAATTCCGTCTGTCTAGCGCGCTTCCCATTATGGATTGATTACCTCTGGAAGTGGTCGAAAGTGGACAAGCTCAAAATGTTTTAGACCCCGTTTACACCTGTATTTAGTGCCGTTTACTTGTGATCCAATCCACCAAAACACATGTTAATACCAGGAGTAAACAGGGACTCAGTTTAAGTTCGCCGAACACTGACGTAAAAGATGCTGGTCTAAAAAGCTGAGGGAAAAACTTGTGGATGAAGGTCATTAATAAAACAGTGTTAATGTTTCAGCTAAACCTGTTGTAAACCTGAAAAGAGAAAGAGAGATATTCATTCAGGAATAACACTGCCAAGTGAAGAGTTTGTTCTGGCTCTTTCTGCATTCTGTGTAAAGATGAAATGCTGTATGAAAGTCATAATAAAATACAGCAGCATCATCGTAAAGTGCCAGAGATGATCTGAACTACACCTGTGAATCAGCACAGGTCTGGTGTAATGTCACTCCAAGAGAAAGTGAGAATTGAGAACCGTGTCTCTGGTGTTTCGTCATTCCTGGAGCAGAAGTACAGTACTAACTACTAGATCTAGTCACACATGCAAATAGTGTTGACAAAAGTACCGACTTCAGTACCAAGTCAGTACTGAAATTTTAAAATTGTGACACTTTGAGCGCTGTTGAGCTTTGACCGACTTGCTACCGAAGTCGATACGTTTGAAAACACTACATGCAAACACATGTTTATTTCATAATGTAGTTCAATAGGAGATTCTGAAACTGTAATCCTAAATTTCAGACCGAAATAATATACAAAATGTCTGTAAGAGTTGAGAAGTTTGATCTGAATTACCTGTAAAAAATATATATATAAGCAGAATTGATGTAGACTAGCGCGACTCACCTCTGACAATAACACTGATTGTCTTGCATGAAACCCCACTGTAGGATTCGATTTGTAGTTTAAAAACTCCAGTGTCTGTGGTTCTGAAGACTCTGATGGTCAGAGATCCAGTCTGCTCGTCCAGCTTCAGTCTGTCTTTAAATTTCCCATCAGCAACTTCATATGTCTCTCTGTTCCCTGGTCTTTCAGTAATAAGAGTCTCTTGAGGCCTAAACATCCAAACGATCCGATCATCTCTCTGTATTTCAGCATCACTCTTCAGATTGACGACATCTCCCTCCATCACTAATACTGCCTTCTCTTGACCTGTCACAATTGCACATACAAACATAGACATTACGCGATTACAGTATAAATGAGTTTGCGATGAACATGTCAGTAATGCTGAGAAGATTCTGTGTGATTATTCACATGCGCTGCCTCTAATAATAACTGTTTATGACTTTTTCTAAATTATCAGTAACCATTTACAACATTTATTAGACATTTCTTGCTTAAATGTTAAGTTATATATTTTTAACATTATTTCAGGTAGCCATGATATACACTCAGTAACCACTTTATTCGTTACACTTGCTCATTGATGCAAATATCTAACCAGCCATTGATGCAAATTTCTAATCAGCCAATCACAAGGCAGCAATTTAACACATGAAATTATGAAGGCATAGTCAAGAGGTTCAGATACTGTTCAAACCAAACATCAGAAGGGGTAGAAAATCTGATTTAAAAGACTGACCATGGCACTTCATCACATTATAGATTTAAACTCTATTGTAGAGCAATAAAGTTAATTTTTCTCTCAATGCGTCAGCTGACTGTAATACTTACCCATTTGCCTTTTTTTATTACAGATCTTGTGGAGATAGTAAAAAACACCAGCACCTCCAACTGCAAACACCAGCAGCTGAACACCAAAAACTATTCCTGCCACAGCACCTGAAGACAGACCTGATTCTTTAAAGATAAAGAGAGACAGTTAGTAACACACACTATAAACATCAGCACTATATAACCTGAGTGTAGATCTGATACTGTAATGATTAAGACAGACATTAGTGTGAATGTGTCTGATCTATAACACACACTATAAACATCAGCACTATATAACCTGAGTGAAGATCTGATACTGTAATGATAAAGACTGTTACATTGCTCCCCAGTCTAATGGTATTACAGGGCTGCTTTGAGTGTACACAATGGAACATTTTTAAGGAAGCAGCAACATCTGAGGACTGTATAAACCTAGAGGAATATACAGAGACTGTGTTGGGATTTATTAGCGAATGCACTGATGATGTGACTATTACAAAAACTGTCAAGCTGCGTTCAACTGATAAGTCTTGGCTTACATCAAAGATTCGATCATTGCTAAGGCTTCGGGATGCTGCATTTAGATCTGGTGACACTGAAGCGTACAATTTAGCAAGGAGTGATCTAAAGAGAGCAATTTGAGAGGCTAAAAGTGAGTATGGGAAAAAGCTGGCAAGAAATTTTAATGACACTATAGGGACACAAGGCGGCTATGGCAGGGATTTCAGACAGCTATAGGCTATAAGCCTACTGTCCGGACAACGGAAAATGATCCCTCTTTACCAGATAATCTTAATACCTTTTTCTCTCGGTTTGAGATTACAGATGACAAATTAGCACAAAGGCAGGTGCTGCCTCCTATCAACCAGGCAGTCCAGCTGACGTCAGATAGTGTGACTTCTCTAAAATTAACCCACGAAAGGCGGCTGGTCCAGATTACATCCCAGGTTGTGTGTTAAAGAAATGCCCAGAACAGCTGAAAGATGTCTTTACAGACATATTCAACATCTCCCTCAGCCAAGCCAGAGTGCCCATCTGTTTTAAAAGCGCAACTATAATACCTCTGCCTAAGATGCCAAATCCAGCCACCATGAATGATTACCGTCCCGTAGCCCTGACCCCAATAGCCATGAAATGCTTTGAGCGGCTTGTTATGAATCACATCAAATCATGTCTCCCAACCAGTTTGGATCCATTGCAGTTCGCATATAGAGCAAACCGATCAACGGAGGATGCTCTATCTACTCTGCTCCACCACAGTCGGACACATCTGGAGAACAGAAATACTTGTAAGAATTTTATTTATTGATTTTAGCTCTGCTTTTAATACATTTTTGCCACAACAACTCATTGAAAAGTTGCTATTGCTGGGAGTGGATCTTGGCATGTGCAGATGGATTTTGGACTTTTTGACGGAGAGGCGGCAGACAGTCAGAATAGGTAACAAAATATCAAAGACAACCACAGTGAGCACGGGATCACCACAAGGGTGTATACTTAGCCCTTTACTGTTCACTTTGTTGACACATGACTGTTCTGCTACAACCCCAAATCAGAAAAAGTTGGGACATTTTGTAAAATGCAATAAAATCAAGAATCTGTGATTTGTTCATTCTATTTAACCTTTTATTAACTGACAAAAGTACAAAGAAACGTTTTCCAATGTTTTCACTGACCAACATAATTGTATTTTGTAAATATGAACAAATTTTGATTTTGATGGCTGCAACACACCCCAAAAAAGTTGGGACAGAGACCAAATAAAAGTGAAAAGATTATCCAAATTAGATTATCCAACTCTTTTGAAACAGTCCACAATGAGCAGGTGAATTGGTAATAGTTGAGGGCATCATGTTTGGGTGTAAAAGTGCTTCTCAGTCTTTTTAAGCAAAGATGGGTCATGGTGATGAGACTTTGTGCAAAATATCATGAGAGAATTGTCAAACAATTAAAAAAATCACATTTCCCAATGCCAGATTGCAAAGAATTGATGCCTTTCATCATCTTCCATACATATTATTGTCACAAGATTCAGGGAATCCAGAGAAATCTCAGTCTGTGTAGGGCAAGGCAGTAGATCTCTGTTGAATGTACGTGACCTTTGAGCCCTCAGATGGCATTGCACAAGATACCATCAGGCTAATCCGTTAAATACAGCCACATGTGCTCAGGAGTAATTTGGAAAAACATTTTCACTGAACACAGTCTGACTCTGCATTAAGAAATGTCACATGAATCTGTTACTCAAGGAGAAAACTTTACATCGGTTCTATGTGGAGATGCCGGCGAGTTCTCTGGGCCTGAGCTCATCTCAGATGGTCTAGAAGACAGTGGAAATGTGTGCTGTGGTCAGATGAGTCCATGTTTCAGCTTGTTTTGGGGAGAAAATGGACATCGAGTTCTCAGTCCCAAAGACGAAAGGGACCAACCAGACTTTCACCAGTGACAGGTGCAAAAGCAAACATCTGTCCTGGTATTAAGGTGCATCATTGCAAACGGTATGGGTAACTTGCATTATTGTGAAGGTACCATTGACATGGAGGCATGTATTTGGATTGTACAGAGACATAAACTGCCATCAAGATGACATCTTTCCTGGGAAGCAAGACAATGCCAGGCCTCATTCTGCACATGCTAAAACTGAGTGGTTTCTAGACACGCTGCACCATAGAAGGGATGTGCCTGACTGTTTACTGCAGTCCAGATATGTCTCTTATGGAAAATGTATGACCCATCATGAAAAAGAGAATCAGGCAATGATGACCACAGACTGTTGAGCGGCTGTCTTGTATCAGACAAGACTGGGCAAATATTTCACTAGCAAAACTCCAAAAATTAGTATCCTCAACTCCCAAATGATTAAAAAGTGTAATTAAAAGGAAAGGTGAAGTGACACATTGGTAAACATGCCTCTGTCCCAACTTTTTTGGGGTGTGTTGCAGCCATCAAAATCAAAATTTGTTCATATTTACAAAATACAATTATGTTGGTCAGTGAAAACATTGGAAAACATTTCTTTGTACTTTTGACAGTTAATAAAAGGTTAAATAGAATGAAAAAAAAAAAACAGTTTTAACACCAATCATATTTTAAAGTTTGCTGACGACACCACAGTTGTTGACCTCATTACTGACAATGACGAGTCGGCTTATAGAGAGGAGGTGGAGCAGTTGATAGCATGGTGTAAAATACACAACCTTGCCCTTAACACCAAAAAAAGCAAGGAGATGGTTGTCGACTTCAGGAGGACTAGTCATCGGCACCATCTCCCACTGACCATCAACGGTTCAGAGGTGGATATAGTACACAGTGTTAAGTTCCTGGGGTTCCATCTGACCGATGAGTTAACCTCCAGAGATAACACAACAGTAATAATCAAGAGGGCCAACGGCGTCTTCATTCTCTTCGTAGACTGAAGAAGGTGAATCTCCCTATTCTAGCTTTGACCATGTTCTACAGAGGCACCATTGAGAGCATTCTCACATATTGCATCTCTTGCTGGTTTGGAAACAGTACGGCAGACGAGAGACAAACTAAACAGGATTGTGAGAACTGCTGAAAAAATCATTGGTGCTTCACTGCCACGTATTCAGGACATCTACACAGAGCACTGTGTGCATAGAGCAAATAGCACTATAGATAAATAGCACTAATAGACTTCACTCATTTCTTACTTGACATGTTCATACTCCTTCAGTCTGGTAAAAGATACAGAAGCATCAGAGCAAGAACTAGTAGGCTATTAAATAGCTTTTTTCCCCACAGCTGTAAGACTGCTTAACCAGAGAACATGATTTGAAATTTGAAATTGATTATTTATGCATTTTATTTAAAAAAAAAAATGTATTTTAGTATATTGGTTGGTTACTATTGCACTGAATTACTGAGTGGTGGAGGTGTGAAAAACAATTTAGTTTTTATGTACACCATGAAAATGACAAATAAAAGGAATCTAATCTAATCTAATCTAATCTAATCTAATTAGTAATGACAAATAATGCTAAATAATTTATTAAAGGCAAGGTGGTTTTCCCGTCTCCAACCCCAGCACTACATACAAGACACTTTGTCTGGAAAAAAATAAAAAATACCCCTCATTTCACAGACAAGGCTTAAGCTAGGCTAGTCCCAGACTAAAATGCATGTTTGAGATGTTTTAACAAAATAATTTGCACTAATATCTTACAATATGTCAGTGTCATTGTTTTGTCTCAAGATGCACATCAGTAATGTTTTTTTCTAAGTTAGATAATAAAAGCTACTTAAATGTCCTAATTGAACTAAGGCCTAATCCTGGCTTAATCTAAGCCCTGTCTGTGAAACCGGGCCCTAGACTTTTATTTAAGTAAGTAATAAAGGACATTTTCTCAGGACGGGGTTAAGCTAAAACAAACAAAAATCCAATTCTTTATGGTTAAACAAAAGTAACTTACTGGCTTAACAACAGGACAATTAAATAAATGAACATGGAACTTCCCTATCTCCCTTATTAAACCAAAAACAGGAGAAAACTATTAAACAAAAGTTGGGTCCCACCTCCCAACTCAAAAAGAAGTAATATGGTTCAAAAGATCAAGTTTCTTACAATTTAATGTTTGGTGGCTCAGGGTACACCAATCATATACATTTCTCAAGTTCAATCTTGTCCAGTCAACAACAACAACTGGATCTGGGGCAGGAGAACAGAACTCTCCCTACACAACAAACTCAATTCAGTCTTTCTCTTCCTCTCACTGAGCACTGAAGCTTTTTTCTACTTCCTTCCAGTCACCTTCCAATCATAACAGGTAAGCAACCCAACAAGGAAGAAGACATTGGGCTTGAAAGCACTATCTCTGCACTGTCTTCACCAGCATCATCTTGAGAGCTCTCATTTACCATGCGTTTTCTTTTTTCTTTTTCACACAAAAGGGATCATAGTGTGATAGCAACTCAAGTGTGCCAAGAAAGTTGCCATTAGAGACATCTTCTAAATTTGATGTTTTACCCCTGAATGCGAGATTCCTTGCGACTAAATGGAGGGTCACGTCAAAAAGCAACTCCATAATTGCAGTTTCCTTTTCTATTTCCTGTTTTTACGGTGACTGTCAACACCTGTTGCTGCATTTAAGGAATAGGCAAGACTTTTCAGTTTCAGGTTACACTGCTTATGTGGGTTACTTTTCTGTTCTGGCAATTTACGGTACATTTTTCTCCAGGTAATATTGGCCTGCTTTAATGCACTTTGGTATTCAAGGTACTTGTAGATTGTTTGGTCAGCTCATGGGAGAACAGAAGGCATGGTATGCAGTAAATTGCTTTACAACACTGACTGCACATCAGCCAATCTCTTTGGATTTGTTCACAGCCATCTGGTGATTTTGCAAACTGAAGGTATTTTGGAAAGGATTTGCCTTCCATATCTTTCAGCTCCACAAGTTGCTCTTTCAGTTGCACCTGCACAAGCCAGTTTGCTAACAATAAGTTTATTTTCACATTATTTAGAGTTGCAGGCCATAATCCTGGACCTTCTACCAAACAGTCTTCTGTTAAATCATTCTGATCTGTCTTTTCCTCAGCCAGACGCTCATCATGACAACCTTTATATTTCCTGCTCTTTCCAGCATCCTCCTTCTCCTCTATATACCTGTTGCTTCTATCTTCCTCATCTTCTCTTTCCCCTTCCTTCTGCTCACCCTCAGCTACACTAACACTCTTCCACAAACATAAACAGACATAACTGATAATGTCTGAGCCACTCCACAGTATTTACTGCAATAACACAAGCTATTTATATTGCTATTATAATTTTCACAAAAACTATTTCACACACATTTATTTTGAACAACTGTTAGACAATTTGCTGCTCACCTATTCTCTTTTCTTCCTTTACATGACTATCTCCCTCTGTGGCAGCCTCTGAAATAGAAATTTATTAATATTAATATAATCTTATGACTCTATTATTTTGTATGATTGCTGTTCTAGGGGGGGGTTAACTCAATGAAAGGGAAATTTCACCCAAAAATTAAAATTAGCCCATGATTTACTCACTCTCAAGCCATTCTAGGTGTATATGACATTCTTCTCTCAGACGAATACAATCGGAATTATATAAAAAAGTCGCTTGGAGCACTTTAATGATGTAGGCCTAGATGCGCTTTGATGGACTTCCAAAAAAAAGGTGCCCATTCACTCCCATTGTAAAGCTTGGAAGATCCAGGACATTTTTAAAGGGGTGATGAACTGAGAAGTCACATTTTCCTTGAGCTTTTGACATAAGAGGTCATCATACTATAAGAATATTCTATAAGTTTCAGAAATAAAACAATTCAATTTTATAAATTACCATGGGTGCAGCAGGCGCAATGATATTACGCAGTGCCTGAAAATAGTCCCCAGCTAGGTAACTTCCAACGTGACCGGCACCAAGTTTGTAATAATTGCGCCTGATGGTACGACAGCACAATTCCTTGATTATTACGCAGGAATGAGAGTATAGTTCCTAGTCATATTGGCCAAGAAAATTGCAATTTTTCCTTTTCTGTCAGTCGTAGTACACAATGTAAGGTCAAGTTTTAAAAAGGAAAAATATCGAAACTCTTTGGTCATTTTTTTGAGAGAGATGCTGACGGTCTAATCAGATTCAATGATCTATGCTAAGCTATGCTAAAGGTGCTACTGCCAGACCCGGAGATCGGCTGAATGGATTCGAAAATGGTAAAACTCAAGCGTTGAAGTTGAACTCTAGGGGAGTTGGAAAATGAGCCTATTTCCAAAAAAAGTGGAGTGTTCATTTAAAACAGCGTTCAAATCAGAGGCTAAAATCAGGCTAGAAAAATGCCTTTTTATTTCTAAATTATGAAAAAAAATTATGTAAAAGTCATACTAACATTATAAGGGCTCCCCAGGCAACATTATAAAATAATAAAATAATCCAGTTCATGACCCCTTTAATATAACTCAGATTGTATTCGTTTGAAAGAAGAATGTCATTTACACCTAGGATGGCTTCAGGGTGAGTAAATCATGGGCTAATTTTAATTTTTGGGTGAACTATCCCTTTAAAGCTTTCAAATGACCGTGTTTACGACTGGTTGCTTACTGACACTTCGCTGGACGCTCAATCCAGCCAGCCGCGGTTGAGCTGTGAGTATAACATGTTCCCTATCACTCTCACTGCAAGGAAATACATTATTTTATTAGTAGTAAATCTTATTCTTTTGTTTGTACGTTTTTTCAAGTTTTTTTTGTATGAATATATAGATATATATATTTTTTTTACATTTCTTGTTTTTTTTATTTGTAGATAGTATTTGTACATTTGAAAATACTGATATAGTCTGTGCTCTGTGATTTTAACAGTATAAAGTGGCTTTCTTTTATTGAATTATTAAAAAGCATCACTGTAGTTTGTTCAGTTGTCGTTTAAAATACTCAAAGCAATGAGAAAGATTAATGTTATTGGGATTCATTCACATTTAAACAGGCGATGTTTCTGCATCTACATTATTACATAACAAATGTCATTACGTAACAAACTAAAATCGTAACAAATAACGGCAGTATCCAGAATTTTTTTTATTAATTTCCTTGAAATGTGAGGCAACCGCGGCTGGCTGGCTGGAGCGGCCAGCCAAGCGTCAGTAAGCAAACAGTTGAAAGCTTTAATTGGGATAAACCCCCCTTAAACAGAAATCATAAAATAATAGAGACATAAGATTATATTCATAATAATAAAAGAGTGTATTTCCTTGCAGATCCTTGTGGATTGAACGTCCAGCAAAGTGTCAGTACTATGCAATCAGCTTTAATTACGATAAAATGATCTAAAACACCAATCACGTAAAAAAAACATTCATCTCAACAGATGCACAATAATAAATTCAGCAGAGCTAGAGAAGGAGGAACACAAAACAAAATCTGACAAAAATCAATGGTTGCTGAAACTTGCCAAGGCAGACTGCCAGCCACAAGGCAGACACTGACAGGTCACATGACGTGACAGTTGCAGCTCCTGCCAGCCAGTTGAAGATTGAACCCGACTCTGCATTTACTAAAGTAGTAAAATGCTATAAGATATTATATCTTGTTTTCTGGGGGAAAATTTTAAATGGGAGTTTTTAATTAAAACAAGCAATATTATCTGCCAATGGGGTAAGAAAAATTATCGTAATTCAAACAAAAAAAAGATAATTTTTCTTACCCCATAGGCAGATAAGTTAGCTTATTTAAGCAAAAATTCACTTCATTTAGATTCTAGGAATATGCCTTAGAATTTAAGTGCATCTTGGCGTTTCTATCCAGCAGTTTTTGATACGATATCCCAATTTGCACATAAAAATAGGTGGATGCAAAAAGCTACTGATGAAGATTAAAGTTATAATTTTTTAACAATTAACATTAACAGTTAACATTTAAAAATTGTATCATAAGCTTTACAACAGTCAGCATTTCTCACAGATTTATTTATAGGTATAGGTGTCATGCAATGTATGACAGATAACACGCTGTGTTAGCAAATTAAAGGTCTGGGGTTCAAGTTTTGCACTATGTTGTAATTTAAAAAATCTTGAGTTACTCACCACTGATGGTAACATTGAATCTCTTGTATAACGTCTGTTTGCTGCTGCTGATCATCACTGTATAAACTCCAGAGTCTGTGGTGCTGGTGTTTGTGATGGTCAGAGATCCAGTCTGGTGATCCAGCTTCAGTCTGCCTCTGAATCTCACATCAGTATCTTTTGTTAGGCTTTTGGCCTCTATATCATGTTTAGCTATGAGTTTTCCTTCTTCTCCAAACCTCCACACTATCAGCTCATCTCTGAGTGTTTCAGTAACATCAGTCTGAAGAGTGACAATATCTCCCTCCACAACACTCTTCATTTCAACATAATTGACAGCTGGAGAGTCTGCAAGAAACAGATTCACAGACAGAGATTAAACATAATGAACATTTACTGCCACAACTGAAAATCAGATCAGTGTTTGTCTAGGTGTACATTTATAAAATAATTTATCCTGTTTTGATACAGGAGGAACAAAATGAAGCATCTGCTTGGCCAAACTGTGTGTAAAATTTAAGTCACATCTTATGCATTTCTTTCTAAAACTGTAATAGGTAAGCAGCATCACAATCACCATTATTTTTCTGAATATCAGTCATGTGATCGACTGCAGACCAATCACTGTCATGATGATATTCATAGAAAAAGCATGACTGTGATATTGTGAGACTGCTGAACAAAAGTTCAACTTTTAGATAGAGAAAGAGAGATCTCATGTTAGTGGATCTAGAATCTAAGGATGAGATCCATTTACGTTCATTTATTCATTTAGCAGACTCTTTTATATAAATACAAATTTTAAACATAAAAGTAAAGGTTTTTATGGCTCATTTTTAACATTTGAATATTTTCCTTTTTTTAAAAAAATAATGTACATGTATAACATTATACTTAGTTTTTTTTTTACCTTGGCGTTACATTTCAGAAAACTGTGAGTGTTTCTAATACAACAACTGAGGCAGTGACAGCAAATTTGACATTTTCTCTCTTCTGACCAACAAAGACATTGAAACTTTCATAGAATGCCATTATTTATTTATTTATTTATTTGTTTTTGGAGCAAATGGAAACGCAAAAAATATATGTCTATTTGTTGTAGTTTCCATTCACTAATACAGAAGTGTGACTTATGCATCCGAGAACATGTGAAATGTGGAAAGGGTCCATTAATAACTAATATTTGCTTGTTGCACTTTAAATATCATTTTAATTTATGAAACAAAAACAAATGTGATAATATCTAAATTATAATAATAGTAAATGTGTCCTCACCATAGACAGTAACATTGAATGTCATATATGAGGTCCCAGCACTGTGGTTGATCGCTAGTTGATAAAGTCCAGAGTGTTTGATTCTCATGTTCTTGATGGTCAGAGATCCAGTCTGATGATCCAGTAACAGTCTGTCTCTGAATATCTCAGTGTGATGAGGATATGAGATCTCAGTTCCAACAGTTTCTGCAATGACTGAACCTGACGCTCCAAACCTCCACTGTCTCAGAATAAATCCCTGTATTTCAGTAACATCAGGGTTTAGAGTGACATAATATCCCTCCATCACTGACACTGACTTCACTTCATCTGCATCAACAACACCAAATACTCCTGCAGAACAAACAGATACAGTTTCTCAGAGATTAAACTCATATAACACTGACGGTCATGTTAGTGAACATACCTAGAGTAACTGAGATCAGTTTTGGTGTTTTAAACAACATTTGACTTCAGCTTTAAATACAGAACAGTCTTGACAAAGTGAAGAGAGAAAATTACATGTTAGTGGATCTAAAATCTGAGGATGAGGATACAAACAAATCAGAAATATTTTAAAATAAGGGAAAAATACAGATTTTGAGGAACTACTTGTTTTTGTTAAATTTCAATAAACTTGATTTCACTAATTTTGGATCGATAAACAGCAGAAAAGAACTTATTACTGATCACTAAAAGAGAATCAATTAAAAGCACTGCATTTATCCTCACACATACTCATTTTTGGGGCAATCTAATTTTATAATGTATTATAGCTCCAACAGTTAGAAGAAACTAAACCACCATCATCTAGACATGATTGATTTGTGAATTTTTTCATAGCAAAATTTCTCCTGTCAACCCTTGTTACTCTGACAGCCAAGGAAAGTGAAATATTCTTCAGAATATAAATAAATAATCCTAAAAATAAATAATAATAAAATAAAAAATAGAATAACTTTACCTATTGTCATAGATAACCCGTTTCAGACAAAACTGTATTAATAAAATGTGTAAATAGTTAAGGCTTTTTAAAACCTTTGTGCACATTTACATTATGAAATATGACAGTGATCTAATAACCCATAAAAACAAGGTAATTGGTTCAATTTCCAAGTAATGCAAGAACTGATAAAATGTAAGATAGCCTATAAGTTAAGGCTATTTAATTTATCTGTGAATTACTTTTTTGGAAGACTTCTTTGAGGTATTTGGACAATTGTTTAACTCAATATTAGAGACCTTAATAGGCATTATCATGTTTTAAATTCCAAACAAGCAACCAAATTACTAGATTAATCTCAACTGGTTGTGCGTAAGGATGCATATTTTTAAAAGGTGGTTTGAATTAATGTAGCCTATTTTTTACCGAACATACAGTTTCCACTACATTCATTCCACCATAGTACGAGGTGACGTCCGATATTGTGCGTCCTATTCTGTGTTATTGTTAAGCCCAAATAAAAACAAGTGTATGGTGTAAAGCACCATAAGGTTTTCGTACACTATATTCCAAGACTTCCAAAGTCATTCAATAGCTAAATGTGAAGTACTAATCAGGGCCTGAATTTGGTTTTGGAAAATAGGGGGGAAATCCCCCTTTAGGTCATTCTTATGGGGGGGGGATTTTATAATTTGAGGGGGGAGTTTTTTTAGACAATTTAAAAAAAAAAATACGTTTAGCTAAATGTTTGCTCACTTATTGTATTTGTGTTTTTACAATGGGGTCTTTTTTTTACTTTACACAACAAAAGGAAGCTTGATTTCAATCTCTGAATTAAATTGAAAAAAGTAGCACAAATAAATACATGAAATAAAGAGAAAGGTTTAGGTCTAACACTAGTATTCAGAAACACTACAGAAACGGAAAAAAGTAATCAAATGTACAATAACACGGAATAGTCTTTTAGTCCTGTATAATTTGAATGCATAGGCTATTAATCCTGATTCCTTACAATTAATGCTATCTTCTGTTGTTTTATATACAATAATGACAGACACATTTTAGGCTACTCTCACTTTAAGAGCTAGTGCACGGATCCATTAAGGGCCCGTTCACATGTTGCGTGTAAAGCGCAGTCCGCACCACTTTCTCCTCTTTTAAAAAGGGCTCCCTGTTGCTAAGCAATCATGAGCCATGTTCTCCATGAAGACGAAGACGTTTCAGCAAAAGATGAGCGCGCAAAAGACGTAACGTGAATGGCCCTTATGTTTTCATTATAGTGTCACATGCACTTTCTTTTTGTATTATTTTTTTAAGACATAACCGATTGTGTTTGAGAGGATACTCCCCAAGACCGGAATTTAGACAATGTTGTGTGCTTTTGACCGTTAAAGCGCTATAATTCGCGAAAAAATAACTGTTTTGTTACTCACGAGCTGTTTGTTATGCGGTTTAAAATCGCTTGAATGTTTAAATAGGTAAGACTTAAAAAGACGCACAAATTATAAACATTAGTGACGATGCAATGGCCCGATTGTGCAAGTGACATTTCCATCAAATGTCCCGACTCCTGAAACGCGAGAGTCTAGAATCACCGCCTGCAGCTGAAGCGCGACTGGCTTGCCTTGTGCAACCTATTTTGAGAGACAGAGAAGACGCGGCATTGGCAGAATCACTCACGCTGTTTGTGAAATTGCGTCTCGCAGAAAGTTTTAAAATGACTGATTTTTAATCTTAGAATCTGTTAGGTTAAATTTACTCATATGCATACATGCTAGATTGAATGAATGTTTGCGGGAATTTCCCGCATTATAAAAGCAAGACCTGCGGGAATGATTAAAATGATGCGCAATACCCGCAATCCCGCACCGAAATTCGAGCCCTGCTAATGACTTTTAGTCGGGACATTGTCAATGGGAAATCACCCATGGGCGACGCCCCCTCCCCTTTGGAAATAGGGTAAACGTACTATTAACATTTTTAGTGCACATGATATTGGTTTTAGCTCAAGAAGTTATTTTAAAATAAAATATTAATCTCTCACACTATATTTCATTTTATTTTAAATGACAAAAGTATTTCAATTAAGATGTACATCATTAAATATAAAAAGTCTGGCTGTGCTCAATTGGTACGTTTTGTACCCTTTAAGCACACCCCTGTTGCCAATAAGCTAACAATATGTTTTATTAAAAATGTGTGTTTATTTTAAACAACCTTTTTAAAGAACAATTGAAAAAAAAATATTTGAAGGTACAGAGTCAATCACAAACTCATGATAGCTGCACTTTTATGATGGATGGATGCACTTTTATCATGATAGATGCACTTTTATGATGGATGAATGCACTTTTTTTGAGCTTCAAACTGATGGTTGCAATTCACTGCCATTATAAGGCTCGGAAGTGTCAGGGTGTTTATTAATATAACTCCGATTGTATTCGTCTGAAAGAAGAAAGTCATATACACATATGGCTTGAGGGTGAGTAAATCATGGGGTAATTTTCATTTTAAAGTGAACTACTCCTTTAAACACCTCTGACTGGCCAATGTGTTCACACGCTCTATATATATGTCTGTGATTGGCTACAATGATCAACGCTTCAAAAACATGTCTTCACCGAGCACTTTATAGAACTATAGTTCTGTCTAGATTTTGTCATCTCAAGGCTGTGAAAAAAATAAGTTATTAATTATCTTATAAAGATTAACTTAAAGTGACAACCATTAGTTAATATTTAAAGTCTGTTTATGAGGTATTTACATAGATGTTCAATGTGGATGAGCTTAAAGGGAGCACACTGAGCTTAATTGGAGCAGCAACCATTTTTAATTAATAAACATTTAAAGGACAATATTTTGCTAAATAAATAATCTAGGTCATGTATTACGTTTATACATATTTTAATATAAACAACTATTATTTACAATATCTGTGAAAATATACTTTTTCTAATTGATGTCACACTGAAGCTCTGTGATTTCCATAGTAGTGCACCCTTTAAGTTCACCTTACAATAATATGAAGTCTTATTAAATAAGACTTATTAAATAAGTCTTATTGATGGTCTGTGTAAAATCACAGACCATCAATAAACTGTAAATGTATAATATTTTGGATTTAAAAGTACAAGATATTAATGCGTGTGAAGTAATATATTAGTGTAGCACACTATGTTATACAGCTAGTAAGGTAACTATGTTCTGTAGCATCTGCGTTATGTTGCTAAAACTATCTTTTGGATCTATCGTAATTATTTCCCACATCCATCATGTCACAGGTTATAATATGCAATGGTATAAACATTAATCACTTAATTTTAAGTAAGCAGTAAGTAGTTATACTAACCCACAATAATAGATACCCATATCTCAGTGTGTAATGGTCTGATTTGCTTGAAATTACAGGACGTATATAGTAATAAACACATCAATTGGTTATGACATCAAGTAGGATAAAACATTATTTTTTTCTTTTTATAATCTGAGCTGAAAGATGGTAAGTTAGTGTGCTTAATGTGTAACGTTACTTGAGCTAGCATTTACCCTAGGCCTAACTTACCACCACAGTTAGAAAAAATCCTACACTAGAGAAAATACTGTACATGCTTTCAAAACCGTCTTTTTGTGTCGAAAAACGTTAAGGAAATAAACGAGCAATTACACTAGTGAATGAGGACATGTAGGGTGCAAATTCATCTGGAAGAAATGTTATTACGACCGTTACATTGATATGACTAACTTGCAAGCGTAATACAAAAAGCAAAACGAAAGTGAACAGAAACCACACACTTACCGCACATTGGGAATAAAAACTGCAATATGCTCTTCATGTTGTTGTACATTCCAACAAAATCTGATAGATGCGTTTTAAAACTGAACTGGACCTGACAACACCTGTAAACAAAACTCACTAAAGACTAACGGATAGAATTTTAAACCAACTCTGACTAACTAATGATTTAAAATGAAGACTGATATGCTACGAAAGAAAATCCAGTAAGTTTATGCTTCCAAAAATCTGACAGACTGCAATAAAATAAAACAATGTCATGTTCACTGATCTATAGTTTGCGTCACTTCCAGTCAGACAGTCGACGTCTTCGACGGCGGCTTGGTAACCAGCATTACCGCCACCTTCTGCTCTGGAGTGTGGAACAAGTTTTATATTCTATGTATCAGCCCTGTCTCCCTAATACAATCAAATAATGCTTTACTAAAATTCACTAGACCATTTTATTAAACCTTAATATTTAATTCAATTTTTCTTCATTTCTCCATATTGTTCCTTTCTTGTTCATACTTGATACATTCCAGAATTGCATGAGGTAGGCTACTGTTTCTTCAACATGACATTGTTCACATAACCCATTTGGATTCCCCATTATTTTAAGTCCGCTATTTAAATTGTGTTACGATCTGCTCTCAGTCTAGGGTTGGGAGAGGGTAACAAATGTAAGTGTTTGAGCCAAACACTTGATACCAAAGTACAATTATTTATTGTATTTAAAAAAAGAAAATGGAAGCTTTTCAATCTTCAGGAGAATGTCAGACCAAAACAACAAACAAAAGAGGAAACTTACTATTGGAAGGAAAACTAAATGACCTACACAGATAAAATAAAATAAATAAACAACATATGCTTTCCTCCACTCCCTGACTAACCAAAAACAAGGATTAATAAATAAAAAGAAACAGGTGACTCAATCTCCCTACTGCTTTCCATAACAAACAAAAGTTGATATAACATAGGCTATACACTGCCTTTTAGTTACCAAACAAAGTTATAAAGAAAAAGAAAAAAAAGAGTCCTGCTTTAACACACAAAGTACAAGTGATGTGACATTTGAACCGAGGCGTCGGAGCTTGTGTCGAGAAAAAATGGGCGTGCCAGATGAAGCCGCGATTCAAGGCTTGTATTGTTAACGTGAAAATCATGTGACTAATGACAAACGAGGCCTCGGTTTGTGTGGATATGTCATCGGTTCGGTCTGAGTGTCGCTTCCGGATAAAGGGTGTTCGAAACTCGCGCCACCTGGTGGGTGTTGTAGAAGCAGTTGTAGTAGTGTCAGAGTCAGAGAGTCAGAGAACTCTCATTGTCATTGTCGTTATTGAGTCATATATGTGTTAGGGCGGTATATTATTGCATTATATCAGGTTAGAATACATATAGTATATTGTTATTATTAATTATAGTAGCTGTATTATAGTCTTGTTATATTAATGAGATAAGATTATTTGGATTTTTGGATCTGGACTACTTTTTTTGGATAGCCCTTTTGGATTTGTTTGCTTTTTGCGACTCTTCCTTTTTCCTGGTAATGGTAAAGTTTACACACTTAGCTGGACAACACACCAGTTTACACACTTAGCTGCAGCAACACACAAGTCTGGTGCAGGGGAGAAGTGAACCTCCTCAAGCAGCGTTCACTCTGCTCTCTTATAGCGTAGCTGTGTAACTCTCCTTACGAGCCTCAGGTGTGGCTTATTAGCTGCAAGGTAATCAGAGTAAGGGAGAGACTGACAGAGCACACAACAAAAACAACAGTATTTAACAAAGTAAAATACATATTAAAAACACTTTTTCTATAATACGTCCCCAGGACGTAACAATTGGAATAACCTAACATTAATCTATTGTAAATAACCTCTTCTTTCCTTGATTTACCTACATATCTTACCTTTTGATTTAGGCAACTTTATTAATTAAGCTAGAAAGAAATCTACCCTTTTTTTCATTGTTCCACTTTACTCGCCATTCTTCTATCGCTTTATCCCAGATTAAAACCTTAATTTCTAACTTGCTTAATGGAACTTGTATATTGTTTCAAGCTTGTTTTGTTCATGTATCCACACCCTCTTGCTGGAACCCATAGAAAACTGACTAAGATACTATTATGTTGAACAATTCCTGAAAGTATATATGATAAACAGAATATCTTGATGGCTAAAACGATCTCCAGCTCTTTAAAACTGAAACTGAGTCGGAACAAATTAAAACATTTTCAAGTTTATATTCCTCTACCCACTGCAATGCAAAGATATTGCCATCATTTCTACATCCCAAATGATTTGATGTTCGTTTCGTTTTATTCCACTGATCCTCTGATTTCCACTGTCTGCAATTAAAAAAGCAGCCCCAGTTGTCTGAAGCTCTGGATGTTTTGAGCCGTCTGTAAATATTTGTATATGCTGAGGAGATCGGGCTCGAACATATATTGAAAATGTTGATGACATGTCTACTTCTCTTTCTGCTTTTTTGACCTCCGACTGATGCAGATCTACTTGAGGTGTTACATAAACCAATGACTCATATCCGGAATCACAACTGTTGGACTTATCTTGATACTATTTATTTCTGCATTTCTTCTGCATATATGTTAACTTACTACTCCACCCGAAGCTTATTCTACAACTTTTATTTTGTTTCCAGCACTTCTGTAAAACCACATTTAAAGGATGTTCCTCTTTATGCCCCTTGAGATTAGCCCAGTAATTGATCATTCATTGTTTCCTTCTAATTTCTAGTGGTCTTCCGGTCATTTTGACCCGGAGAAGATTTTCTTTTTCCAAAAAATACTAGTTAATGTTGTAAGGGCCACCCATTGGCCCAACGACGGAATCCAACGGTGTGGGCGAAGGGATAATGCGTGTAGGTCTTTTCAGCGCTCTAGTGAAGTTCACTTAATTTATTAGAATTTAGTTTCAATATTACTTTTGCTCCATGCTTAATCTGACTCCCATTTTGAATGATAATCAAACTTAGATCGTATTTCTTCTTAGGAAATAATCATAAATATTGATTATGAGTTAATGCAGATCTTTGATTATTCTGGGCATTTCATAATTTCAATATATTCATTCATTAAGGGACCCGATGCCGCACAGAGTCACACGCCCCGGGTTTACGTGGATCTCACGGACACAGCCTCGCCAGTCTGATCTTGGCCAGAGGGTGCAGGGTTTGAGCACCCTTATAATCAACACCCTTGTGATCAACAGTGCAATTTTTTTTTCATATTTTACTCAATATTGCCAAAATTATTAACAAATAATGCTTTTTTCACTCAAAAACTGAAGTGCATAAGCTCGGATAAATTACTCCTACAATTAAACCGTTTGAAAATTAAATACAAAACCAGTCCTAATTGAAAAAGAACAAGTTGACAAAAAGATTGAATCTTGAAATGAAAATATGGTGAAAATATGGTATAATGAGTGATTTATAAGCTATTTTTTTTTTTTATAAGGCCGGTCATTTTACCCCGGGAAGACCACAGGTGTTATAGGGTTTTGAACACCACATGAGGGTTAACAAGACTTGTAAAGCTGGAATAGGTGTCGTCTTTACTGCTCCACAACACTGTCTCATAGTTTGCGCTTGTATTTTATTGAGTTTTTCTAACTAGGTTTTTTTATGGCTGAACCACCACACTACCTTAATCAAAAACAGACCGGATCATTGCCACATAAAAAGTTTTTAATGCCCCCCATTCCATTCCACTTACACATCTCTTGATGTTTTACAACTTCTGACATTCCTCCCCTATTTTGTTTATATGTTTATTCCATGCAAATTTATTGTCAAAATAAATACCTAAGAATTTTAAAACCTTAAAAAAAAAACCTTTTCAAAAACCCTCTAAGAATTTGAATCCCCAAACATATGCCCATTCTTCTACCTTTCTAATTGTTTCTTGCATTTTCCCATTATTTTACCAATCCGGTTGTTAAGTCTGACGTCACGCGTGACGTTTAGCGTCTTCCGGGTCCAAGCGCTCCGCTCGTCCACATAAAAAAAGTATAGAACTGCACAAATTGTGGATGTAGACGAAGATGAAAAGGTAAATATGTGACAGCTAGGTTTTAGAGGTTTAACGTTAGTGAAATTAGGCTAGTCAATTTAGTAGTATGATCTGACAGCCCCGGGTTAACGTTAGCTACAGAAGTATTATTATAAACAGCGCACTTGAAGTCAAGTGTCCGTGGTCAGCCAGAACTAAGACTATCCCTATCCTGCAGGCAGCAGAGAACAGGGACTTTTTCCTGGAGTTTAAAGAAAGTGGTTGATTCCCTGACACTAAAACAAAGTCACAACTACTGGCATCATATCCAGGGAAATCTGCACCTGACCGGAGCTAACAGCTGTCACCTGCTTGTGTGGACTCCTCTTGACCATGTCCTTCTGCCAGTGCTCAAAGACCCTACATGGGCTGTTAACATTGACATTCTGGAAACATTTTATAAAGATTGTTTCCTACCATACATTCTCTCACAGATGTAAATACTGTTAAACTTGAAAATAAATGAAATTTTGGCATTTCACACTAATTTATTTATACAAGTTTTTAGGCCATTCATGCTGTGCACACACACACACACACACAGAAGTTATAAAGGTAACACTTTATTTTACAGCTCATTTGCATTTAAAGGTACACACAGACATATTACATCTTGTGAAAAGGGCATTATACCACCCCTTTAAAATAAAGAGTAACCAGATAAAAGTATATGTATATATATATATATATATACACACAGCTATTTATATACAAACATTGTATTACACCCATTAACTTATTTCTACAAGCAAGTATGCAGAAATTCATGTGCAATACAGGTTAAGGTAAAGTTCACTCAAAAATGAAAATTAGCCCATGTCCATTTACTCACCCTGAAGCCATCCTAGGCCTATATGACATTCACCCTTGAACTTGACACACAAAGTAATGACGGCAATTGATGCCTCTCACAGTTCAAACAAACAGGGCTGGGCAACCGACATGGGCTAGTTTTCATTTTTGGGTGAACTTTCCCTTTAATAATAATAATAATACGTTTTATTTATATAGTGCCTTTCCAGGGCTCAAGGACACTTTACAATAAACAAGCAACAATAAAGGCAATGGACAAAGACAGCAGACAAAACAACAGTAGATGAAAGTGTAAGTACAGTAAATAAGAAATTAGGTAGAAGGGGAGGCACCCAGCAGAATACAATCAGATAAAAAAAAAAATGCAATACAACTTAAGAATTATGACATTCAGAAAATAAGTGAGTTTTGAGCATGGATTTGAATTCAGAAATAGTGTTAACAGAACAGAGTGATCGGGGGAGAGAGTTCCACATTTTAGGTGCAACAACACTGAATGATCTGCCCCCCATTGAAGCAAGGCGATGCCGAGGGACGACTAGAAGGCTAGAGTCAGAGGATCGTAAAGTGTGAGTCGGGGTGTAGGGGTGGAGCAGGTTGCAGAGATAGGGGGGAGCCAAGCCGTGAAGAGATTTAAAAGTGAGAAGGATAATTTTTTATTTAATACGGTAAGCCACAGGAAGTCAGTGAAGATCATGCAAAATTGGGGTGATATGTGCAGAACGGTTGGTATAGGTGAGTATTCTAGCAGCAGAGTTTTGAATGTATTGCAATTTGGAAATGGAGCTAGCAGAAAGGCCAATGAAAAGTGCATTGCAGTAATCAAGACGTGATGTGACAAATGCATGGATGACAGTTTCAGTGTATGAGGTACTGATGAAGGGACGGAGCTGAGCGATGCGACGTAGATGAAAGAATGCTGATTTAGTGATAGAATTAATGTGAGAGTGGAAAGAGAGAGGAGTCAAAGATTACACCAAGATTTTTAACAGTACTAGATGGTTTGATATGAGAGCAGCTTTTCCACTGGGGAAATGCCAACTGTACACCCTTGAGGTGCAGTTTGGGGAGAAGTTTTTGACGTCTGTAAAAAAAACAAGAAAAAAAGATAGTTAAATATTATTTGTCATGTGAGCGCACTACAATGACAGTAAAGCAATCATTGGCAATAATTGTCTACAAATGTTTTGTTTCAGGTGTGTGTATTGTACACTGTAGTTTGTGTATTTATTCAGCTTGTAGTCCTGTTTGATCTTACATTTCTCTCAGTGTACATACACAGAACAATCATAAAAAGTGTCAAATATGTAAACATACCTGGTCATTACTCATGATTCTGATCTTATATCTCAGACTCCTTCCAACAATACTCTATTATAGCAAGAAAAAACATTAGACCAGGTAAAGTATGATAAGCTGCTAACGTTTCTCATTAACGTTACACCCATTACACCACACCTTTTTCTTACTTTTTAATCTGATTTCTGCAAGCAAATATGCATAAATTCATGTATGTACAATACAGTTAAAGGGATAGTTCACTTAAAAATGAAACTAGCCCATGATTTACTCACCCTGAAACCATCGTATGGTGTATGTGTATATGACATTCTTCTTTTAAAAGGACACAATCAAAGTTATATTAAAAAAAGTCCTGTATGTATTATAGAAATGAGAAACGTTAGCAGATTTTCATACTTGAACTCGTCTAATGTTTTTCTTGCTACGTACACACACCTTCGTGGTTCAGCTTTACCAAAGCTAACGTTAGCCAGTTAGCCATGGCTAGCTAGTTTAATCTTAACTAGGCGGCACATAACAATGCCTGACAACCAAAACATGATGCAAGATTTGGGGTTTTAGCAACAATAAACATATAAAACCGATAGACTACATAGCCTTTTTCTCAAAGGGCTGTTTTTGTTCTGGCCCCAAAGTTTCGTTTAAGATTTGTAACTTACCTTATCACCTGCAGCCATATCCTCCTCTCTTTCTCGTTACATGGAAAGAGGTAAAATGACAGCTGAATGTCACTTCTTTTTTGTTAACTCTGATCTGTTTAAACAACACGGGACACAGCACTGCGGCATGGTTAAAAACCGTAAAAAACACAAGCGAAAGTCGAAAGTAGGTAGAGAGGACCCGGCGTTTGGACCCGGAAACAGTATTATCGGAGAGTGGTTACGTCACGACTTAACAACCGGATTGACCCTTCGCTAAGCCACGCCCGAAAACCGCCACTGGCCAATCGTGTCTTAGCAACCGTAACTAGGCGCGGGAGGTCTGGCAAGCTTTCGAGTGAGGGAAACATGCCGAAGCGTTGTGCGTATGGATTGTGCTAATCTGATACCCGGTATCCTAAAAGTTTGGACGGGGGAGTGTAATTTTTTTCCTTCCCGAAAATCGAAAAGCCAAGGTGAGAAATGATGTGCGTGGATCCAGCAGTGTGGGAGATCACAACTAAGTGTCGACAGGATTAACAAAAACACATATTGCTTGGAAGTTGGAAATAATTACGGTTCTTTGTTCATAATGCACGTTTTAACGTAAAATTAGACGTTTAAAGACAAGAGGGAGGCTCACTGCACTTCAGCTCTGCAGCATATTTTGAATTTTTTAGAGAATTAGGCATATGTGAATTTAAAAGAGCGTCCTGCCCACATACATTGGAGTAAATGGATAAAAATGGTCTCATTTTACAGAAAACACTCTAAATTTTAACACAGCGGTGGAATTTTGTATATATTTTATTGTATTTATTCACAATGTTTTGATAAACACATATAAAATCTCATATTTTTATATATTTTTTAATTAATTTTTTATTTGAAAATCTGTAATTTTGGACCTGTTTTGTCTATGTCTCTTTTGAAAGTTTCTTTTGATTCCACTAGGTGGCAGTAAACAGGGGAAAAAAGAATTTTCTTGATAACTCCTTCTAAAATAAAGTTATTGATATTTATCTGAAAGGAGTCACAAGTGTACTTTTACAGTCTCCATTTTTGATTGCTAAAAGAATTGTGCATACCTGACATTAAAATGGTGTCCTACCCACATACATTGGAGTAAATTGATAGAAAATGGTCTCATTTTACAGAAAACACTCTAGATTTTGACACAGTGGTGGAATATTGCATATATCTTATTGAATTTATTCACAAGTTTATGATAAATAAGGATAAAAAGTCAGATTTAGATTTATTTTTAAATCAAGTTTTATTTTTAATTAAATTAAGAGTCTGTAATTTAGGATCTGTTTGGTGTATTTCCCTTCAGAAAGTTTCTTTTGATTCCACTAGGTGGCAGTAAACAGGGGCAAAAAGAATTTTTTTGATAACTCATTCTAAAAAAAAGTTATTGAGATTTATCTGAAAGGAGTCACTGGTGTCTCCAAGTGTACTCTTGAAGTCTCCATTTTTGATTGCTAAAAGAATTGTGCATACCTGACTTAAAAATGGTGTCCTACCCACATACATTGGAGTAAATGGATGAAAATGGTCTCATTTTATAAAAAAAACACTCTAAATTTTAACACAGTGGTGGAATATTGCATTATGTTATTGTATTAATTCACAATTTTATGATAAAGATAAAAAGTCAGATTTTGATTGATTTTTAATTTAAGTTTTTAGTTGAGAGTCTGTAATTTAGGATCTGTTTGGTCTATTTCCCTTCAGAAAGTTTCTTTTGATTCCACTAGGTGGCTGTAAACAGGGGCAAAGATATTTTTTTTGATAACTCATTCTAAACAAAAGTTATTGAGATTTATCTGAAAGGAGTCACTGGTGTCTCCAAGTGTACTCTTGAAGTCTCCATTTTTGATTGCTAAAAGAATTGTGCATACCTGACTTTAAAATGGTGTCCTACCCACATACATTGGAGTAAATGGATGAAAATGGTCTCATTTTATAAAAAACACTCTAAATTTTAACACAGTGGTGGAATATTGCATATATGTTATTGTATTTATTCACAATTATATGATAAATAAAGATAACAAGTCAGATTTTGATTGATTTTTAGTTGAAGTTTTTAGTTGAGAGTCTGTAATTTAGGATCTGTTTGGTCTATTTCCCTGTGGAAGGTTTCTTTTGAATCCTCTATGTGGCAGCGAATATATAAAAAAATAATTGTCTTTCTATCACCTTCTTAACAAAAGTTATTGAGCTTTAATTGAAGGGAGGCAATGTCTTCTCTGAAGTCTCCACGTTTACTTCATAAACCCAAATTATTGCACTTATTACAAAAGTAGAGATATCTGTAAAATACTATTTTTACCATGTCACACTTAACAAGAGAATAAACACTTTATCACCCAACTTAACCCATGTCATGTAATATATTAGAAAAATGAGTGAGGTATGAGAAAGTAGCAGTTCTTGTATTTTATTATACACAAATACTTTATACTAAAATGTGCAAAAACACAATATACAATAGAAGATAGAGAAACAAGCCCAACTTGTAGTTTTTTTTTTATTGCAACCGTTGAAGTGTTGCAACTGTTGACGAAACAGCACACCAAGACATTATATTTTAGAGTGTCCATCAGTGTGCCATTTTCTAAAACAGTTTCTTGATGGCACCAAGCACAATGGTACATTGCACTTCATACAGTACATAGGAGTCTTTACTTTGAGCCCTGAAAGTTTGCACAAAGCACAAACTCTCCTCCCACTTGCGGCATCTGACCCAAAGTACTCCGGCCAACATTGCTCACCTGCTGATGTGGCAGATGTAGATGGCTCTGGGGCATGCGATGTGGATGCGGGCGGCTCTGGTGCATGCGATGTGGATGCGGGCGGCTCTGGGGCATGCGATGTGGATGCGGGCGGCTCTGGGGCATGCGATGTGGATGCGGGCGGCTCTGGGGCATGCGATGAGGAAGCGGGCGGCTCTGAGGCATGCGATGTGGATGGTTCTGGGGCATCTGAGGTGCTGGACTGTGTGGCCAGCTCAGACACAAGTCTCTCTCTAAACTCCTTCTGGCTGAGAGGACTTTTGTTCTGAGATTTGCAAAGGTGCTGGTAAAGAATGAAACTGTTTACCACCGCAATGTCAACAAAATGAAAAAAAAAAAGTCTTGTACCATTTCGTCGTTTTGTGCAGGACATTATAGTACCCAATGAGGCCATCTGACAGGTCCACACCTCCCATATGTTTGTTGTAGTCCTTCACTGCCGCTGGAATCGGGACTCTGTGCCTTTCCCATACACCTTCGGGATTCTTGACACGCCTGAGGACCTCATCACCGTCATATGCCTTGTGGAACACATTGTCACCTCTCGCGTGTCCATCCACTTTACAAACAGAAGCTTCCCGTCTCGGAGCCATCGAATGGTTCCCCTTTGGTCTCTGCGGCTGATGTCATTTACCTTGGTTTTGGGGAAGCCCCGCCGGTTGGTGCGTATAGTGCCACACGCTAGAGTCTTCTTTGAGAGCAAGTCCATCAAAAGGCATGGGCTCGTGTAGAAATTGTCCATAAAAAGCTGGTAGCCTTTGCCGAGAAGTGACAGATCCAGGAGCTGCATGACAGAATCATAACTGAGCCCTTTTCCAGTGGCCGGGGAAGACTTGCCTTCATAGACGAAGAAGTTCCACGTGTAACCACAGGCAGAATCAGCCAGCACGTATAGTTTGTAGCCCCACTTGGTCGGTTTGTCTTTCATGTACTGCTTGATGCCGATTCGCGCCCTTGAAGCCACCATCCTCTCGTCCACTGCTAGCTGTCTGTCTGGATGGAAATACCTTTTGTATGCCGAGACGATGTCGTTGTACAGGGGCTTGATCTTGAAAAGTCGGTCGTAGGTTTCAGTCCCCTTTTTTCTAGAGTTGTCTCGATCATCCTCAGGATCGCAAAGATGCAGGTTCCAAGAAATGGCCTGAAATCTGGACCTGGACATGACCGATTTTGGGAAGGGTAAGCGGTAAATTTCTTTACCAGACCAGTAATCAATGATGTTCTTTGCACCGAGGAGCCCCATGTAGATGACAAGTGCCACGTACAAATACAGTTCGTGTGCATCCAAAGGCAACCAAAGGAAACGTTTTCCAGCCTCCGACCTCATTTGTGCAAAGCTGTTGGTATTCATCACAATGGTTTCCACCACAGAGGCTGTGAAGAAGAGCTGGAAGAGCTGCAACGGGGAATAGATCCGGTCCATTACAAGCTGTGCTCCTGGGTTTCTTTTTGGAAGGAAATTTGGTAGCGCTGGAACCTCATCCTCCACACTGCTGTCATTCCACCTTTCTGTGCCACCATCCTCTGACATTGCACTTGCTGATCTTTTCGCCCCCCCGTACAGAATGAGCCCTCCCTCTGGTCTGCTTGCTGGGAGTTCCAGGTCTCTGTGGCCGCCTCACAGAATCACCAACAGAGGGTGTGGGGGTCTTGGAGGTGTGAGGTGGGCAAACAACCTCCTTGCTGCTGGTGCATGGCAGATCTGGCTGCCACTCATCACCACTGTCCAGACTGCAAAACAAAACAAATGTATAAATCCACATTGTATTCAGAAATGCATGCTAATATTACACACAAAAATAATTCACATATGCACATAACAGATACAAGATTATAATTTGCATATTCACATAAGATACACAAATACATGTGTGCAAAAATAAAAGGAGCACAACTCATGCATGCACCGATTAAAATATGAATGTGACAGAAACATGTAGAATGCATTTCATGTATAGATAATAAAATATGTAAAAAGATATATAGATATATGCCATAGTTCAAATAAGCTTGTGAGCGTTTGCTTTTTGACACATATACACACGCATGCATCAATGCAATTGATGAAAAAATATGTGCATGCATGTAAGTGATGCATGTGCTTTTTGGTGCCCACATGTGCTAAACATGTTACATGCAGATTTGTATTTTTCCAGGCATTTATTCATCAGTTTTATTGATACATGACACACCTGCAAGCATCAATACAACTGATGAGCAACACCTGGTAACATTCCATCCAACCATTGGAATTGATTAACACCACGTGCAAAACTACAAATATGAAAAAAAAAACAAAAAAAACTTTAGCACATGTGTGCACCAAACCGCACAAAACACTTAGCAAAAGCTCCCAAGCATATTTGAACTATGGCATGAATATATGCATGGTTGTGCTCATTTATTATTGCATGCATATGTTTTTGGGTGCAAAATAAATCTCAAATATACATGCACAAACATTTACGCGACAAAAAAAAAAAACGCACATGCTTTAGCAAAACCACCCATGCTACTTTGAATTAGAGCGTGCATGGGTTGTGATATTTATCGATGTCTGTTGCATGGATATTTTGTACAATTGCTGCATGCATTCGTTCATGAAATACAAAAATACAACGTTTATAAGTTCGAAATGTGTACTTACTCAAATTCAGGATCTTCCCCGGCATTGTACGCAGCTTGTCTAACAGAGTCAAAACTTGCATTACTACAAGTTTCAGTGTCGCTCTCTCGATCAAGCTCCGCCAAAACAGCCTCCACGCCGACAAATACCTTCCTTGAAGCCATTGTCCAAAGACAAAACACTCCAACCAGTTGTAAAAAGCACGCAATAACTCGAAAAAACACTGTCCAAACTACCAACCTATCCCAAACTCAACTCCTAACGTCTGCGATGCGCTCTGGCACCCGCTGACATATCAAGATGAGGTCCCGCCTCCTCGACTTTGTCATAGGATATCTCCGTCTCTGAGTGGTCTAGAAAATTGATCGACGTGTCTATGGATTGCTGAGAGACTCAGCTTTTTTGACGTATGACGCAATATTTGATGACGTCATCAAAAAATCGCGGCTAACGAAGTCAATCAAACCTAAGATTAATAAGAGTATTTGCTCTTATCCTGCATCGCATGTTTTGATCTGGACATCGGTGACATATTACAGTGTCATTTGGTCATGCATGCTCGAAGACATGTGAAAATGGTCTCATTTTGAAGAAAACAACCTAAGGAACGAACTGATATAGCGTTTGAGGCTAGTAGCTCCACACGATGGAAGTGATCCGAACAGGAATATGACTCTGGTGTTTGCTTGTTCAAAAAACTCGATTCTGTTTTCGTGATTCTTTGGATAATAATGTTACTGTAAAGTGTTGGATCGGTAAAATAAACTACACAGTGGTATTCTTGAGAGTGAGAGCTTTCATTTGATGTATGGCTTGTCCATTTTTGTGAGTTTGTGTGATATAATTATGAAATTTAATATTATAAATATGATTTTCTCAAGGGGGGGTCGTTGGGGGGGGGGGGGGGGGGGTCGAATTTAGACCATATTATTTTTTTCTATGTAACATAAATACAAAAGTGATGGGATTGTCATGAAAGCTGAGGTTCTAAGCTTTCAAACAATACTATATATGTCTAGTTCTGTGCTGTACAACTTAGAGATTTCTTTAAATGATTAGGATTATGCAATTTTGGACCCACCGGTGGGTCCGGGGGGAGGGGCAGAGTTATGCCGTGCTGAAGTGGTTAAAATATATTTCATCATTTTGTTAATCGACGGCCTACTAAGTTACCCCTGACTGCGTAACTTTAACCCAATCCGATCGCGGCTCTCCCGGTGTTAGTGTTATTCCACAAGATTTATGGATAAACTGTTTGATTTATAATTATTAGATTAGTTTCACATTTCACTTACCCTGCTGTGCACGAACATAGCTGTTCCTCGATTTGTGTGTTTCCCATGTGAATGGTCAGCGTATGAGGCGCTGCTGCTGCGACTATAGGCTTTAGCTTAAATTTTTATTAAAGGGGTCATATAATGGTACATGCACTTTTACAAGTTGATTGTACTGAAATGTGTGTTGGCAGTGCCTGTACACAACCATCATATAATGATAAAAATCCATCCAGTGTTTTTGTTTTAATCTCCTTAAATGTTTTCCCCTGCCTCAAATTGAGCCGTTCGATTTTGTGACGTCACTAGATCGGACGCCCCTCCCACGATTATTATTGACAGCAGCGTTTCAACACAGACCCGCCCTGAGCGAGCTGTCATCGTAGTCCGCCGTTGTTCATACACTGGAGCAGAATGGCGTCTAGGCGATTGTGGTGTTCTGTTCTTGGCTGTAATAAGGAACACAGCAGTCATTTTAATGTTCCTAAATCCGAACCACTGAAGACACAGTGGCTGAGTTTTATTTTTGAAGGGAATATTCCCAACGATCTACGTAAATGCTTTTAGGTTTGCGCTAATCATTTCTCACAAGACTGCTTTATAAACGAGCGTCAATGTAAATCTGGATTTGCTAAGAAGCTGGTCCTGAAAACAGAATCGGTACCAACTATTCGTGTTCCTGCTGGACCTCCAGAAGAAGTGAGTAACGTTTTATTAACCTTTAAATATTAATCTTTGCAAATCGCTTGCAGGCTTCACGATGAATGTGGCTAATGTTTACACTCAGGGTATATTGCGCTATGTTTTCTCTGTAACGTTACGACGTTCTCAATATAATTCATAATCCCACATTTATATGCGTTATGGTTAATGTTTCAGCACTGACAGTTGTACCTAACACTGAGATAACGTTACGCATCACTGACAAGCCTACATTTACCAAAAAAAAAGTTTTTCAACATCAATCTGTCAACGAACTAACCTATACATCAGTAAACACATAGCGTCTGCATCTCACTACTCTAAGTTACCCTGCCAGTACATAAGTTACAAAAATAGATCAAAGTGACATTACGTTAACCAACCATTCAGAAACGTCCTGTTCGAGCGTTAATTGTCGAACTTCTTCGGGGCGTCATCTTGTTCCGGGTCCGACTCCGGTTCAAATTGGTATGGTAGAACAGATGTTTCCTCAGAGACTCCCGCTGCCATTCTTGTTGCAATATACCCTCAACTGTTGTCAACATAGATATCATATAGAGACTAGATGCCCTATTGGCCGCTGTGGCGCAAGAAATCCGGCCGCCATCTTAAAGGGGAAATGAAGCAGTCAGTCAAGTTTACATGATTTACAAGATGGATTTCCACTATAATAAAAAATTATATAAGAAACATGACAAATGTTAACATATAAAAGAAACACCGTTATATCTTTCGCCGCAAGGGCGCTGCCATTGTGCAGTATTATAACCGGTGACGTCACAGGGTTGGTTTGCTCTGTTCTGAGTTCAGTAAAATACAGTGAAAGATGCATGTAAGCTGGTCGAATCAGCGAACAACTAACGTTAGGTACAGTCATTGTTAGCTAACAGCTGTAAGCATGAACTAGCTAACGCTAACTTAGTGTTTAGCTAGTGAACTTTATTAGTACCAGACAAAAGACGACGTGTAACGTTAACAAACTGCACATGGAAACATTGTTCGCGATGTCTGCCATCATATTCCTGTCTCTTGTCAACACCATGGTTGCAATATATGGTCAAGATCAGCGTCTTGACAGCAGATGGATCGTGCTATCGTGGCGTAATAATCTGTTTGGTTGTAAAATGTATTACCTGAATGAAATGAAATCGAATGTATTGTCCTGTGGAATCATTCATTCACAGACAGCATACGAATCTTCCTGTTACGACTCGGAGTCGAGTGTGAATTGAAAGCGCTTCAGTGATTCAGTGCGTGCAGGAAACTGAACAGATCATTCAAACTGATTCGCGAACCGATTTAGACAGATCTGCCAACATGTTTGATGAAGTCTTTGAACAGAATCGCTTAAAAAAAAGAATGATTCATTTGTAAATTGAGCATCGCTCATCATGCCCATAAAAAAGATACAGCGCGCTTGGAAAACTACGCATTTAACAACATGTTTGCATTAAAATAAAGTGCGCCGTTTGCATCCCTGCATATAACGAGATTTGGGCCATACAAATTACGGGAGTTTCACGGGAGAAATAACAAAACGGGAAGGGGGCGGGAGATGGATGTGAAATACGGGAGACTCCCGGGGAAAACGGTAGTGTTGACAGGTATGAGCTACACCTAATACACCATAACACCATAATTTGTATGGCCCTGCATATAACGAGATTTGGGAGATCTGTCTAAATCGGTTCGCGAATCAGTTTGAATTATCTGTTCGGTTTCCTGCACGCACTGAATCACTGAAGCGCTTTCAATTCACACTCGACTCGGAGTCGTAACAGGAAGATTCGTATGCTGTCTGTGAATGAATGATTCCACAGGACGATTCGATTTCATTTCATTCAGGTAAGTAATACATTACAACCAAACAGATTATTACGCCACGATAGCACGATCCATCTGCTGTCAAGACTCTGATCTTGACCATGTATTGCAACCATGGTGTTGACAAGAGACAGGAATATGATGGCAGACATCGCGAACAGTGTTTCCATGTGCAGTTTAACGTTAGACGTCGTCTTTTTGTCTGGTACTAATAAAGTTCACTAGCTAAACACTAAGTTAGCGTTAGCTAGTTCATGCTTACAGCTGTTAGCTAACAATGACTGTACCTAACGTTAGTTGTTCGCTGATTCGACCAGCTTACATGCATCTTTCACTGTATTTTACTGAACTCAGCACAGAGCAAACCCACCCCGTGACGTCAGCGGTTATAATACTGCACAATGGCGGCGCCCTTGCCGCGAAAGATATAGCAGTTCCGCATCACAATCCGTACACGAAAACTCGCTTCCGGGCACGTAAAAACGTCAGAGCAACCCTTAACGGATAAGACCAATGAACTTTTGATATGTCATTTACTGGGGGAGGGTCTTATCTTCGTTTCTTAGCTTTGATTGGTTTATTTTAGGCCTATGAAATGCTCATGAATGGCGATTTGCTGAGGCGGCACTGGTTGGGGAACTATGTTACGCGTCACAAGATTCCGTACAGTCATTGTTGGGAGAGTAACATGAAACCGTACAACGGGGCATCATGATTTCGACGACGTGAAGGTATCGTTTATATATAAATTTATGTGAATTACCTTAACTTTTGCTGTTTGTTACTTCATATGCTATGTATATTATCTGTTGTCAGGCCGAAATAACCGATTTGGATGTGTATTTAGTTTCAGTATAAAAAATGGCGCGTTCAGTCACCTCAGGTCGTTTCCAAGACCTTGTGAACATAGTTTTTAAACCGCCGTTTAAAATGGGGTTTTATTAACCTTATAACACACATTTTAGGTTAAAAATGTTCAACACCAATAAACATTACGTTTAACTTCAATACTATAGACCACATGACCAAAACTTCATTCATTTCATTCGCTGACTCTCTTCCCTCCTTCACCAAAGTCTACGCGAGATCCCCGCCCACCGCCATTTTTAAACGTCACTCGGGTGTCCTTGTACTTACCGCTGAAATGTCGTCTTCAAAGGGCGTGGACTTCGACAATGAGTGAAGAAGATCAAATATGACAAAACACAGTTTCCAAAGGTATATATAACTTTATTTGACCTGGAAGTGATTCATTGTACATTTGATTCAAAAGGTCACTGTACGGATTCATGTTACGGAAGTGCCGCTGTACGGATTGTGATGCGGAACTGCTAACGGTGTTTCTTTTATATGTTAACATTTGTCATGTTTCTTATATAATTTTTGATTATAGTGGAAATCCATCTTGTAAATCATGTAAACTTGACTGACTGCTTCATTTCCCCTTTAAACCGGTCATACTCCTATTTGCGTTGCATAGTAGCAGTAGATGCCAGAGCACTGTGCAGCATATTCCTGCTCAAATCGGCGGACCATCACTCGGGGATTACTTTTCACAAGTAAGATTTAACATTTAACATTACCGTACTATTGGTTGTATTTTGTGAACAAAATATTCAATGCGTCCTGTATCGTAGCTACGTATATGACCTTTGCAGCAAAAAAACCCGCGTGACCAGTTCGGTATTCAGTGAGATATGATTAATTAAATGCGCTGACAGCTCATTGCACCTGCCAAACAGATTACACTGAGCGGAGCGGGTGACCGGTTTAAGATGGTGGCCCCACGGCTCGTCCGCGCCAATAGGCAGTAGCGGTCGATAGGGTGTCTATCTATATGATGTCTATGGTTGTCAAGGCAACACTCCACGTGCGTGGTGTCAAAACGCCCCAAAGAACAGAGGGGCGGAGTGAGCAAAGCTCATTATCATTTAAAGGCATATGCACTGAAACGGCGTGCTGAAAACAGAGTTGTTTTTGACCATGTAAAATTTGTGTTTTCTTACAATACTAATGATAATTTTTAATAAAAGTATATTACAAAGTTTTCATTTAGACCCTAAAGATTCATATTAACTTGTACAAAAATGGCATTATATGACCCCTTTAAATTATTCTCTAATCGGTTGCATATTATGTCGTGGATATATCCCTCGAATGCACACTGCAGTCCCTTTTGTCTTGCTCTCTCAGATATTTCACATGTTCGCCAAAAATTACTAATTATCTCATTGGGGAATGTCTGACACCGGTGTATACACACTGTAATAGATGTGCTAGACGCGAAAGCTTGACAGGCGTAGCAACAGTAACTAAGGAGGGCGGGGCTTAGCGAAGGGTCAATTTGTCACCAATTTGCCAATTTTACTTGTTACTTTAAAAAACATTATTGATCATTATATAAAAAAAGAATGGACTTATTACACTCCCCTGTGGAGTTCATTTTCCATCTGTAATCTATTTGACACTTCATTCCCTATTCTTACCTGGATATTTCTGTTTGCCACAAAAATCTTTTTAACAATTGTATGTTCTTCCACCTAAATTCATAATTTTCAGTTTTATCAAAAGTCCCTCTCTCCACATTATGTCATAAGCCTTCTCGACATCAAATAATACTGCTATTACAAATTCTTTATTTATCTGTGCTTTTCTAATTCAATTTTACAAACATACAATAGGATACATTGTTCCTCTTCCATTTTCTAAAACCACTTTGATATTTAGATATTTTTGCTCTCTTTTCCAATAAATATGTCAACCGTTCGTACCCTTTCCATAACTTTACAAACATTCGGTGTAAGAGCTATTGGTTTGAGTTTTGAAGGGTCTCTTCCCTGCTTTCTTATAGGAATTATTATAGCTTCTTTCCAAGCTTTCGGTAGTCTTCCTTCCTCCCATACTCTATTATACAATTCTAAAATTGTTCCCACCGCCCCATCTTTAAAATGTCTCAACATTATATATCCGATTTGATCCTTTCCTGGAGTCGGACGTTTTTTATTTGAATTACAAATTGCTCTTTGCAAATTGTCTGTGATTGGCATGGCAAACCATTCACTACATTTTATACTTGTTGATTGATGCTGTTGATGTCACTGGTTCTGCACCTACATGACCACAACTCATCCCTGAAGTGTTATCAGAGATTTTGTCAACTAGTCTCTCCCCTGTGAAGTTCTCATCGACACGACAGTCATCGGCACTGATCCTCAACAAACCCGTCTCCATACCGGCGTGATGACTCCGATCTTCAACCAGATTAACTGGATAATATTCTGAATGTTCCAGTCCAATCTGACTTCTGACCTGTAATGCTGTCTGAATCATAATCTATACACCCCACCCATGGGGTTGTGGGGTCCTGGGCGAGATCATGAAAATTAATCAAGCACTGGTGTAAAAAAAAAAATGTTTTTTCAATAATTTCAATATTATGTGAATTAAAGGTACAACATTCATCATACATATGTGAAATATTTAGACACTCTAAAAAAAAACTTGTTTAAGAAAAACACTTTTAGCAAGGGCTGGGTGAAATTTAGGACAGAACACATGTTGTGCTAATTTTACCCAGTAAATTGGGTTGCTTATTTAACTCCTGATATTTTCTTTGTTGTTTAATTTGTTTTAATGTTAATAGGCATTAAACAAGCCTATACATGCATGAAACACAAATAAATAAAATAAAATACAAATAATCTATGAAAAATAAAAAATACCTCAGACTGCTTAGAATTTGACTTTAAATTTCAGCAGTCAGAACATATATTTGCATTGACCTTGCTTTCTCTTCTTCCTTTTTCGGCTCCCGAAATATACAGTTTGG
Source organism: Gila orcuttii (assembly GCA_026230005.1). Lineage (NCBI taxonomy): Eukaryota > Metazoa > Chordata > Actinopteri > Cypriniformes > Leuciscidae > Gila > Gila orcuttii. Next base: position 18,199,666 of record JAPDVR010000020.1, read on the forward strand.
ATGTTATTTCTACCACAGCTTTATTTGATCTCTGTATTGTTATTTCGCATCATTTAATATTGATGTGTAAGGAGGGGACTTGTTATGAGCGACAGCTGAGAACTGAGGCAAAATCAAATCAGTCAAGTTTTTATACCGTAGAGATTAGAATAATAGGGAACTATATATTTTCGGTCGGTATTATGCAAATTAATGTGTAATGCTACTGTGTATGTATATAATTTTTCCAGTTTATATTCTGAGCTGCGCTTAGTTTGTTTAATCAAGAGTATTTTAGCACATTGTTGCATTGACAGCTGTTGAACCCCATTAGTTTCCTGACACATACTGATCTTCAGAAGTTTGGCCTGATCAAGTCTCTTATTGTCCTTCTGCTGTTAAATTCATTGTTTGGTTCAGTCAGTGTTTCTCTTCTTCCCACAAACCATAATGAAACTCCACAGAGCAACTAAACCAGCAACATCCGCTGCATCAGTCACTGAATCACTACATGAAAAGCTTTTCAACAAGAGATGATCGAATATACAAATTTTCCATCAACAAAACATGTACATTGCGGAAATATTGTAGCAAGTGCTCAACTGAGAACGGAAGAAAATTCTTGAAGATCATTGTACATGCAGTTAAATTAATATAAACAAGTGTTTCAATTTTTTCTTGCAACCATCAGAGAAGACTGAAGAGATGAATGACTTCTGAAGTAACATGATTCTCTTCTGCAGTATTAATGTTTTCAATATTTCTTCAAATGAATTTTGTAGCATTTAGATTTGATTTTTGATGGGTTTTTTTATTATGATCCTGAATGCCACTGTGATTGATTTAGAGTCTAAATTTTAGACTAAAGGTAAAAAGGTAACCATACTGAAATTTCACAATCATAAGATATTAAATTAAATTTTTACCAGGCTCATGTTTTATTTTCTTTCTTCTCTTCTGGTTAGCATGGCCTGTTCGCTCCAGCTGTAGATGTCGTAACAATACATAATACACATCTTGTATGCATCCTAATGACATAAGAGTATTTGCAAGCAACATATAAATTGCAAGTATTACAACATATTATATCCTAATAGATGTTTTACCAGTGACTAAATCTTTTTGGATGCTTTCAGAGTGATGGTGTACAGCAGCATAATGACTCTCAGCGTACGTGTGTATGCTCTCAGTGTATATGCTCTTAGTGTATATGGTGTACACTGCTTTGGCTCCCCCTTGTGACAGAATATGAAAACACATTCTGTTTTTAACGCTCTCTCAATGTGATATATATGAATACTACAGTACATTAATTAATAAATCAGACAGAGTCAGGGGAAGAGCAGGAGAAAGAAATGGTAAAAATAAGCAGTTTATTGAACAACCACATTGTGTCTTTTTCGATGCTCGGTCGGATTGAATCTGCACAAATTCAGTTAGGCACAACATGTGACGTTACAAACCTTGAGATGGAGACATTTGATCATTAACACAGCACAGAACTAACTAGTAATAGAAAATTTTAATTGAAATGCAAATATTTTTTTTTTTTAATTAATAATTCTAATTAAATACATATATACAGAAAGAGAGAGATAAAGTAACATGAAAGAGATAAATAAAACATAAATGAAGTTTTCTCATTGAAGCCACAAACAAACACAGATGTTGCTAATTCAAATTTGATCACTAGATCATTTATTCACATCCTTCTCTATATTATATCTGAAAACATTTGATTACATGCATTGATGAAAAAGCAAGTAATCCTTCATAATCATGATCACAAACATGCTTTGAAAAGCTCAGGTGATCAGGCCGAACTCTTCTCTTCTACATGTCCTTTAAATGGACAGGTCTCTTCTGTCACACCAGCGCTGGTTAAAGAGTAATGCGTGGATAATAGACAGCATCTTACGAGATACGTGATCAGACAAAGCAAATCCATTCTCACTGTAATGTACACATTATCCGGAGACGTGTAATCTGCTTTCATTATTACACTGATGATATCAGCTTTATATTTCCTCGAGGCCCAATGAAATCTAACTATTCTCCAAACTAATGGATGATATCCAAAACCTGATGACTAGTTATTTCCCAGTGCTCAATTCAGAAAAATAACACGCATAAAAAAAAAACAGATTACTGTACATTGTACATATTGTACATACATTTTCCTGAGCAAGTGTCAAATTGGCTTCCAACCAAAATATTGCACATCAGACCATATATACACTCTCCATACCTTAATCTATAAGCAAATTAACCAAAACAAAAGTAAAATTTTCTGATGCTTTGTTGACCTCAAAAAAAGCTTTTGACTCATTTGCCATGAAGGTCTTTTTCTTCAATTAATCCAGTGCGGCATCGGAGGAAAAACATATGGCATCATCAAATCAATGTACACAAACAACACATTTGCAGTTAAAATTGGTAACAGACACACAGAATTCGTGGAGTGAGACAGGGCTGCAGGTCCAACCCTGTTCAATATCTACATAACATGGGGTGGTGATGGCGCAGTGGATAAGACACATGCCTTTGGTGTGAGAGACCCGGGTTCAAATCCACTGTGAGACACCAATGTGTCCCTGATCAAGACACTTAACCCCTAGTTGCTCCAGAGGCGTGCGACCTCTGACATATATAGCAATTGTAAGTCGCTTTGGATAAAAGCGTCAGCTAAATGAATAAATGTAAATGTCAGCTAAATGAATAAATGTACATAAACGAGCTAGCGAGGGCTCTGGATCAGTCTGCAGGATCTGGCCTCACTCTACTGGACACTGAAGTCCGATGCCTTCTGTTTGCTGATGATCTGGTGCTGCGGTCTCCTATTACAGAGGGTCTACAGCAGCATCTAGACCTCCTGCACAACTTCTGTCAGTCATGGGCAAGACAAAAATAATGATTTTCTGAAAAAGACCCAGCCGCCAAGACCAACATCATAGTTTTAAATTGGACGACATGCTTCTCGAACATACGCAGGACTACACTTACCTTGGCATAAATATTAGCAACACAGGAAATTTAAAAAAAGCTGTTAACAACTTGAGAGACAAGGCACGGAGAGCTTTTTATGCTATTAAGAGAAATATACAAATTGACATCCCAATCAGAATCTGGCTAAAAATAATCAAAACTGTAATAAAGCCCATTGCGCCGTACGGGTGTGAAGTCTGGCATCCACTCACAGACCAAGAGTTCCCTGACAAACACCCGACAGAGACTCTGCAGACTGAGCTGTGCAAAATCTTGCTACGAGTTCAAAACACACACACACACACACACACACACACACACACACACACACACACACACACACACATTTACATTTACATTTATTTACATTTATTCATTTAGCTGACGCTTTTATCCAAAGCGACTTACAATTGCTATATTTCAGAGGTCGCACGCCTCTGGAGCAACTAGGGGTTAAGTGTCTTGCTCAGGGACACATTGGTGTCTCACAGTGGATTCGAAGAACCGGAAATGTTGTATATATAAAAGAATAGCTACTATAATAATTGATGTTTTACTCACCAGTGTCGCTCAAATTGAATCTCTTATGTGTGGTATTTTTGCTGTTGATGATCTGTAGTTTATAATGTCCAAAGTCTGTAGTTCTGATGTTTGTGATGGTCAGAGATCCAGTCTCGTCCAGCTTCACTCTGCCGGCGAATCTTTCATCAGTTTTTTCTGTCCTTGTAGCATTTATAGCAACAAGACTCTTTTCAGCTCCAAACATCCACAGAATCAGATCATCTTTCTGTATTTCATTATCATTCTGGAGACGGACAGAACCTCCTATCGTCACTAACTCTGTCTTTACTTCATGTCACAGCATCATATACAACAAGAGAAATGCAGAAGACAAAAAAAGTGATTCAATTCATTTAGTTTGCAGTTTCAAAATCAGATACACTTAGATGACCTTTTTTAAGCGACATACCAACAACTATATTTTCATTTATTATCATTTGACACAAAGCTAAAGTAATGAGATAGATTTCCAGTGTCTTCTCAGACTTTTGGTACCCAATGTATATGACTAATTAAATGTCAGTTATGGAAAATTATGCTGTTATCTTCAAAATGCAAACACAATAAAACAAACAGTTTGGCAGTTACTAATTTAGTGTAAACTAGTATCAATCTCAGCTCACTTATATGAAACAAAGTTTGTACAGTATTTTTTTTTTTATTACTCAATGAATTAATGTGTAAACTGTCATGTCAAACTAGCACAATAAAGCATCTGTAGGAATGTTCTCTTACGAGAGGTTCTCTCGTATTGCGTAAGCTAGCTTACGCTACGGGAAAGATTCATTTTTTCTGAGAAATTGAAGCCAAAAATTATCCTATAATTTTGTATCTATTCACAACGCAGTTCAGCTGCAGCAGAGCATGAGCAGGCTAGCTAGCAGCTCATTGGCTCGCTCACAGGGAACTGCTTAAGCCTATGAGGAGACACGAATGAACTCTCGGCCAATGAGAGTCTGACCTGCTCTCATTGCGTCAGAGCCCGCCGAAACGGGCGTGGCCAGAGAGTATAAATTCGCCTCTCAGGCTGTAAATTCTGATTTTTCATATCTTCAGCGAGGCTACACGCATCTGCTGATCCTGAGAGAAGCCGCCGTCGTGGAAAAGGCACCTTCTAGCGAGCATCTGGGAGTCTGAGGAAGCCGGCCGTCTTCGCCACCTTCAGCCGTCCTGCAAGCTAGCGCCATCCGACGGATTCATATCCTTACCAAAAAAGCTTCTTGTATTGTGTGTGTGTATCTAAAAGAGCAGCGAGCGTCTTTTTTAAGATGCCTCGCACACCTGCGGCTCATGCCGCGTCCCTCTCGGCGCCAGAGCCCGCCTTCTTCTGCGCTCTCTGCCTGGGACTGGGACACGCAGAGTTTTCTCTCGCCAACGGCGGATGTTTCCTCTGCGATTGGGCTTCTGTTGTTGACCCTGCGGGCTCGACTCGAAGCGTTACGCCGCCTCCCCCTCTCACCGCCTACGAGCGCTGAATGGGGGACGAGCCGCTTACAGCTGTGCCAACCGCGGCTAGCTTTCTTTACTTTACAAGAGAGCTAGCCCGGCCCCATGCATACACCGGCAAGTGGGTTTATAGTGCGTTAGTTCCGTCGAGGTCGAACTAGTCGCTGCTATCACACCCTCTTATCTGCTCGCGCTATTAAGCCTGTGTCTTCCCCCTAGCTCAGTGGTGGAACTCAAACCTTTTCGCGCCAGAGACCCGTGTTCGATTCCGGCTCTCGCAGATATTTTTTTATGCAGCTCTGAGCTCTCGGCTAGCTTTCTTACGTTACAGAAAGCGGCCGCGCTCTCCCGCCTGCATATAACGCCGCTACATAAAGGGTTTATAGTGTATCAGTTCCGCTGAGGCCGAACCTGTTTCTGCTATGACGCCCTCTTATCTGCTCGCGCTGATATGTTTGTGTCTTTACCCCTGGCTCAGTGGTGGAACACAAAGCTTTTCGCGCCAGAGATCCGTGTTCGATTCCGGCTCTCGCAGATAATCTTTATGCAGCTCTGAGCTCGGGCCCAGCTCTCTTACGTGACAGAAAGCGGCCGCGCTCTCCCGCGCTCATGAGAAACGTTCTCATTTCCGAGCATAAAGCTGGACAAATGGGTTACAGTGTGTTAGTTCCGCTGAGGCCGAACCTGTTACTGCTATCACGCCCTCTTATCTGCTCGCGCTACTGTGCTTGTGTCATTACCCCTGTGGCTCAGTGGTGTATTACAAAGCTTTTCGCGCCAGAGACCCGCGTTCGATTCCGGCTCTCGCAGATAATTTTTATGCCGTCACAAGTCCAGCCTCTGCAGGCTAAAAATAGTCTCGTGCCCGCTTGCAGCGCTCACGTTTCTTGCACGCGACGGCGCGTCACAAGTGCAGCCGATTTCAGGCTATATATATATCCCGCTGCAGGCCGCTCACGTGACCAGCCTCAGCTGAGAAAAGGACGGCTATTTCTCACCATGGCTGAACCGCCATCAAGGTTTTCGCCCTCTGTCAGTCCCCGTTCACTCGGCTACTGCAGCAGTGTACACCGCCATAAACAAGCCGGTCTCTTTTCCCGCTTGCATGTGCACAAACGCCGTTTTCACCGCGTCCCAGAGATATCTCAAAAAGAGCATAAAAACCTATTGTGTAGATAATGTGCCCACAACACTGTGTTCACTCATACACAAAACACTGCATGTGCACTAACACCGTTTTCACGGCGACCCAGAGATATCTCAAAAAGAGCATAAAAACCTATTGTGTAGATAATGTGCCCACAACACTGTGTTCACTCATACACAAAGCACTGCATGTGCACAAACACCGTTTTCACGGCGATCCAGAGATATCTCAAAAAGAGCATAAAAGCCTCACGTGTAGAAAATGTGCCCACAACACTGTGTTCACTCATACACAAAAGCTTTTCAGTTCCCGTGTGTCTCACAGAGCCCACTCTCATAAAGCGGTTCCAACCCGCTCGAGTTTCAGAGTGCATAAGCGCGCCCACGAGCCCGTGTGCGCGTCCCACCTCTGCTCACTCTGTTACACGGCCCTTAAACTCCTCTCTGAGTGTAAGTCCCGCTGTCATAAACACTATGAACGCGCCAGCGCGGCCCGCTGTGTGCAGCAACAGGGACCATGTAGCCATTCACCCCTTAGCGTTACGCTTCAAGCGTGGGAAGCTATTCCGGGAATTTCCCAGTGGGTGCTAAACACAATAAGGCTAGGCTATCGCTTACAGTTCCACCGCCGCCCTCCAGGTTTCCGAGCGCGGCTAGAAACTATTGTGAACCCAGAAGCAGTGACTCTGCTCCGTTCAGAGATAGCAAAACTATTGTGCAAAAGGGCTATAGAGAGAGTTCCTCTATCTATGAGCGAGTCGGGGTTTTACGGCCGTTATTTTCTGGTTCCAAAGAAAGACGGCGGCCTCAGACCAATCTTAGACCTCAGATTTCTGAACAAAGTTCTCATGAAGAGACCGTTCAAATTGCTCACTATCAGAAAACTCCTCGCGCATGTGCGCCAGGGGGACTGGTTCATTTCACTAGATCTGAAAGATGCCTACTTTCAGATTCAGATAAATCCCCTTCACAGGCCATTCGTACGTTTCGCCTTCGAAGGCCAGGTTTATCAATACACCGTCCTCCCGTTCGGCCTATCCCTAGCACCCCGCACGTTTACGAGGTGCATGGATGCGGCGCTCGCCCCCCTGCGGAGTCAGGGGCTGCGAATACTGAACTATTTGGACGACTGGCTGATTTTGGCACAATCACAGAGGGAGCTACTGTCTCATCATACAGTTCTCCTCGACCATCTGAAAAGTTTGGGCCTCTCTGTCAACTGGACAAAGAGCGCACTTCAACCCAGTCAGACTATCTCCTTCTTGGGTATAGAGCTAGACTCGGTCTCAATGACGGCTCGTCTGTCTACACAGCGCGAGCATCTTTTCAGATTAACAGACTCACACCTCTGAAAACTTTTCAGAAGGCGCTGGGTTACATGGCCTCAGCCTCCGCAGTGCTCCAGCTGGGGTTACTGCGCATGCGCCCGCTTCAGTTCTGGTTGAAGAGCCGTGTGTCTCACCGCGCGTGGACCACGGGCCGCCAGCTGAAAAAGGTAATGCAGACCTGTATCACAGCTCTGCAGCCATGGACCATGACAGAATGGTTTCAGCGGGGCGTTTCCTTGGGGACCTTTTCTCGCCGAAAAGTCATTTTCGACAGACGCATCCAACATGGGTTGGGGTGCGGTCTGCGAGGGCTCACCGGCCTTCGGCCCCTGGTCAGCTCAGGAGAGTCTCCTCCACATAAACTGTTTGGAGATGCTGGCGGTCGAGAACGCGCTCACACGCTTTCTGCCGCGCATTCACGGTCACCATGTGCTGATCCGTTCGGACAATATGGCTGTGGTCTCCTATCTAAAACCGTCAGGGCGGCGTCAGATCCAGAATTCTCTTCCGGCTGACAGAACGCATCCTAGTTTGGTCCCAGTGTCACCTGCCCTCGCTCAGAGCGACGCACGTGCCGGGCCATCTGAACGACGGTCCAGACAGTCTGTCCAGGAACCCCATTCCCCCTGGCGAATGGTCCCTGCACACTCTTACAGTCCAAAAGCTGTGGCGAATATTCGGCAGAGCAGAGGTGGACCTCTTCGCCTCAGAAGAAAACACCCACTGCCCAATATTTTTCTCAAAATGCGAGGACGCGCTAGCCCAGACCTGGCCCAGCCGCCCGCTTTATGCATTCCCTCCGGTGTCTCTGCTACCACAGGTGCTTCAGAGAATCAGGGAAACACGCCACTCGGTGCTCCTCATAGCCCCACGTTGGGAAGGTCAGACTTGGTTTCAGGAGCTCACTCAGCTGTCACAGACAGCCCCGTGGCCCATTCCACTCAGAACAGATCTCCTCTCCCAAGCTCGCGGCACGATCTGGCATCCCCACCCAGAGCGCTGGGCGCTTCATGCGTGGGTGATCAACGACTACCCGTTGCTTTGCCAGAAGGAGTGTTAAACACGATCATGCAGGCTAGAGCGGCTTCTACTAGAAGGCTCTATGCGTCTAAATGGTCTGTGTTCTCTAAGTGGTGCACCGACAGAAACTTGGACCCACGGTCATGCGAGGTTCCTTCCTTGCTAGTTTTTCTCCAAGAGATGCTGGATAAGGGCAGGTCCCCTTCCACTCTCAAGGTGTATGTGGCAGCCGTCGCGGCGTTCGCTGAACCCCGGCGTGGCCAGTCACTGGGCAAAGATGGCTTAGTCATCCGCTTCCTCAGGGGAGCTAGAAGGATGAACCCCTCACGCCCCCCGTCGGTGTCGATTTGGGACCTTTCCATAGTTCTCGAAGCTATGAAAGCCCCCCCCATTCGAACCGTTAAACACCGTGGAGCTCAAATACCTTTCGCTCAAGACTATCTTCCTGCTCGCGCTCGTGTCAGTGAAGCGTGTGGGGGACCTTCACGCGCTGTTCAGCAGCGCTTCCTGTCTGGAGTTTGGGCCCAATGACTCCTTAGTCGTTCTCAAACCTAGACATGGTTATGTCCCAAAAGCGATTGGTACCCCATTCAGGGCACAAGTTATTTCTCTATCGGCTCTGCCTGCATCCGATAGCGAATCTGACTCTAATCTCCTGTGTCCGGTCAGGGCCCTGAGATTATACTTTACTCGCACTGCTCCGGTCAGACGAGCTGAGCAGCTTTTTGTTTCGTTCGGTGGGCGCACCAAGGGGTTGGCCGCCTCGAAACAGACTCTGTCCAGATGGATAGTTGATGCCATTGCAGCCGCATACGCGTCAAAAGACCTGCCATGCCCTCTGGGCATCAGGGCCCGTTCCACTAGAGGCATGGCCTCATCGTGGGCTTGGTCCAGCGGAATTTCCATTCATGATACTTGTGTGGCAGCGGGATGGGCTTCCCCCTCCACCTTTATCAGATTTTACTATCTGGAAGTTCCCGCCTTGCAGGCTAAACTACTAGCAGTCTAGTATGTTACAGCTCTTCTGGTTGAGCTGCACTATAGGGAGTTATTCACGCAGACCGGTCTCGTTCTGTCCCTCCTTATTATGTGCTTATGTACTTCACAAATCCCCGGCCCGCTCCGCTGGCCTTTGTCACATGTACATATTTTATTCCCACTCATAAGGGTTCCCCGGGGTCCCCCCTGGGACTCATAGTGGATGCTTAGCACGCACGGCGTTGACCAGGTGTTCCCGTAGCGTAAGCTAGCTTACGCAATACGAGAGAACCTCTCGTAAGAGAACGAATCGGTTACCTAACGTAACCTCGGTTCTCTCTAGATGAGGGAACGAGTATTGCGTTCCTGGCCGTGCTTGTGCTACTAGCGTTCTCGCTTCATTCTATGAAAACCAGAATTTACAGCCTGAGAGGCGAATTTATACTCTCTGGCCACGCCCGTTTCGGCGGGCTCTGACGCAATGAGAGCAGGTCAGACTCTCATTGGCCGAGAGTTCATTCGTGTCTCCTCATAGGCTTAAGCAGTTCCCTGTGAGCGAGCCAATGAGCTGCTAGCTAGCCTGCTCATGCTCTGCTGCAGCTGAACTGCGTTGTGAATAGATACAAAATTATAGGATAATTTTTGGCTTCAATTTCTCAGAAAAGATGAATCTTTCCCGTAGCGTAAGCTAGCTTACGCAATACTCGTTCCCTCATCTAGAGAGAACCGAGGTTACGTTAGGTAACCGATTCGTTTTGCAGTATAACTTAAGAGAATAATCTCAGGCCTTTTATGAGAATAACGTCAATGCTTCAAGATCAAAATCACATTATTATAAGATTAAAGTCATAAGGAAAGGAAAATAACATCAAGGTGAAGTAGTGCACTTTGAAGAGCAGGGGATCAAAAATCATAAAGTACGATATGCTGTATCACTTACATGTTTAAGCCATGGTATTAAACTTTAATTTCAAACCACAAACTACCTGTGACTCTCTATAAATCCTGATCATGCCTTTTCTCGTAATATTGTGATTTAGTAATTTAGTATAGCATGGTACTAAATTAAAAGTGATTAAAATCTAAGAGTAAAATTTGGTTTAATTTCATCTAAATTGTTCACAGAGTGCACGAGCATTAACACTTGATAAACTCCCCACCCACGGAAACGATGAATCTCTTGTATTTGGTTCTTATTTTGCTGTGGATCTTCAGTATATAGAGTCCAGAGTGAATGGTTCTGATGTCTGTGATGGTGAGATCTCCAGTCTGATCATTCACCTCCAGTTTGCTTCTGAATCTCCCATCAGTACCAACATGTGTAAATTTCCTCTTGGTCTCTTTATTGATTTCAGCTATGAGATTGTATTCATCTTCATAATACCACTGTATCTTGTCATCTTTGTGTAGTTCAGTAACATTACAGTGTAGATGGAGAGAATATCCTTCCTTCAGTAACTCTTTCTTCTCTTCAAGTTTCACTTTGTGTTTGTGAGATCAATTGAGTGTGCAGGCGGACATCTCTATTACATACATTTTTGGGTGCGTGTTGGGGGGTTAGTTTGGTTTGGCATGCTCACAAATATAAGCTTCGCTTTACAAAGAGATCATTTTCACTGTGACAAAAGGTGCATTTACACTAATGCTATACATGCATTTATACAGAAACTGCACTTGCAGGAATCATATTATGAAATTAATGTTTTAAATATGAACTCAGCTGCATAAAGATGCCTTGTGAGACACTGGGAAATCTGCTATGATTTGGGCAAATTAATCAGTTCACTCAGAGAATTCGAATGGTTCGACCCTTAAGGCCACATTTCACACTAAGAACGATGACTATAAAGATAATTGTATCAGCGTCCACACCAGTGGATGATAACGCTGTTTATTCTAAGCGCACACTGCAGTTTTGTTGTCTGTTGCTTTAAATGCTAACGCTCTTTAAATGGATTCTGATTGGCTGTCAACTTTTTTTAAATTTATCAGCTGAAAAAAATCTTTTGATGGTGATTCTGATTCCAATGATATTGTTTCACCGTGCCGTTATCATTATACCTGTGGTGTGAACTCTACTATTCTTTTATATTTAGAATGATTTAAAGAACTATATTGTTATCGTTACAGTTATCGTCATTGGTGTGAACGGGCCTTTAGGATCTGCGTATACTAAATAAAGAAAGGGTGCAGAGTTACATTTAAGTTATTTTAAGGCATGAAAAAAATTTCAGGAAAATACACTAAAATATATAATTTTGGTGATCAAAGATGAGTTTTAAGGGATAAGATTATTGACTACAGGGGGACTTTAAGTTTTGAAAAAAAAAGCTTGTCATACACAAACATTCAGGACAATAATAAATTATTTTAAGTAAGAAAGATGATTAATTTAGACATCTTTGTGTTGGAAGATGTTCTCAGGTTTCAGAGTTTCTTTATTAGTGGTGTTTAATATCTGAATGACAGACAACAAAAATTCAGCTATGGGGATCAAATTCATAAATGCAGACCAGCAATATGCCCATCCGATCTCGGTAAATTCACGTATATTGAACTTAGCATTATGGAGCTGTTGTATTTTCCTCTTAATTCTGTATAATCAGACATTACTTATTGCAGCATGATCAATCCCACTAAACACTGGACGTCGGATGGACGTGCAGATCATGTCTATATTGGGTCCGTCAGTCCATGACCAATTCTGGACATCTATTCAAAGTCCAAACTAGGTCCAATATTTGGACGTCATGTTGACGTTTAACATTTGACCTTTGAACTGGGTCATTTTTTTGGACCTCATTTGAACGTCTATTACAGGTGCAGGAAATGATGGCGCAGTCAGTGGATAAGACACATGCCTTTGGTGTGAGAGACCGGGGTTCGAATCCACAGTGAGACACCAATGTGTCCCTGAGCAAGACACTTAACCCCTAGTTGCTCCAGAGGCGTGCGACCTCTGCCAAATGCATCAATGTAAATACATTGTACAGAAAACATGTCCTCCACCCTTTTGAAACATGGGATTACAGTTATACAGTAGGTTACCAACCAGAATAATACTTTTACCGCCGCCGCTCTGCCGCGGCGGTAAAATTCGGGGTGTATTTGCTGCCTTTTACCGCTAAGAGGCGCTACAATCACAGACTTTGAAAAGTGTCCGTTTATTCTCTCTATTGCGTAATCTGCCGTTGCGCCGCGGCTCATTCAGAGCGATTGAAAGCTGGTAGCAGATTAATTCAAGTGAAATGTAGTTAAAATAATTCATCACAATACTGAAATTAAATTGAATAAATAATGAAAACATTTCCATATAAAATATTGCAATAGAAACATATTAGGCTACATCACTGAGGCTTTGCAAGAGCATAAGACGTTGATGAAACACCGTTCAGGCGGTAGCTCTGTGGTTAACGCATCGACATGAGGCTCGTAGAGCTTCAAGAGACCCAAAATCTAATCTCATTGTAACATGATGTTGGCCGACAGCATTAATCTTTAACCGTTCTTGATGCTTAAATGGGTAACTGTTTATTTGCGAGTTTATTAACTGTTTATTTATTTAAAGTCAAGCGAATGGATGTCCCGTTTGGATTGACGGAACTAAAACGAGCGCTGAGGAGGATGAGAGAAACTACTCCGGGTCAAGATGAAATCAGTTATTATATGATCAAGCAGTTAAGTGAGGAATCATTGAGAGTAATGTTAGAGTTCTATAATAAAGTGTGGGAAATGGGGGTGCTACCGCAAAGTTAGAAAGAAGCATTGATATTGTCAATAAGGAAACCAGGGAAGGATCCAAGTAAGCCGGCTAACTATAGACCAATAGCCCTTACATCTCATGTAGGGAAAGTGATGGAGAGAATGATAACGGACAGACTAGTATATTTTTTATACTAGTATACTTCAGGATGGAGCGTTGATGGTGATATGTGATAAAGAGGAACAGAGGGATAAGGTGATGAAAATTAAGGAAGAAAGTCTTTCTGTAATGTTGCGGTTTGAAAGTAGTGGAATGCTACCAAGTAAAGTGATGATTGGATATGTTAGGTGAGAGAATATGTGCGTGCTCTGCTGAGATGCTATAACTGCCAGAGATATGGTCATATTGCAAGTGTATGCAGAGCCAAAAAGAGATGTGCACACTGTGGGGAAGAACATGAGTACGGAAAATGTGGAAGAAATGTAGAAGCAAAGAGAGCAGTAGAAATTCAAAAGGAAATAGATGGAAATAAGCTGTCATATGCGGATGCAGTTAAAAAAGTGGACTCAAGGAAAAAGAAAGAGAGTGAGTGAGGACAAGGAGGAATGGAGAGATCAAATCAGAAATGAAGAAAAGGAAAGCAATAAATCGGATGACACAATGATAGTAAGTAAAAAGAGTTTTGTGTTATTCATGGCAGAGGTCATAAACTGTTCAGCGCAGACAGAAAGAAGAACAGAAAAGATACAGATAATAGTGAGAGCAGCAGAGGCTCCTGAAAAGATTGGGAAGAGGGAAATGGTGGTGGGTGTGTTACTTTCATTAAGTCTGAAATACAGTATAGAATGGTGGGGAAAGGAAGAGAAATGGAATATTTGGTGGTCGAGGTATGTAAGGATGATAAGAGTGTTGTAATAATTAATTGTTATAATCCATGTAGACAAATGATATTGGAAGAGATGTTGAAGATAGAGGGACAAACTAGAGAGAGGGTGATTTGGTGTGGGGATTTCAATGCCCATGTTAGTATGTGGGGAGGAAGCGTAACTGACAGAAATGGGCAGGTGATTGAAGAATTAATGAATGAGATGAATTGGGGGGGGGGGGGGGGGGTGGCTCATGCTAGACATGAGACAGAGTATGTGAAAACGGTGGAGGAGGGTTTAGTCATAAATGAAATAAGAAATGTAGATGACATAGAAGCTATAAGTGAGCAAATTATTGGAGTCATGAAAAAGGCAGCAGTAAGTAATATTCCTAAGAGTAAAGGAAGAAGAAAGACAAAAATGGTACCATGGTGGAATAAGGAGTGTGATGAAGCTATTAGAAGAAAAAGGAGAGCATACAAGAAGGTAAGTTTTAATGGAATATAAGTGTAAGCAGCCAAGTCCTTTACTTAAAGCAGCTGAGGGCTGCTGGATGGTGCTTGTTAATGGATGCGCACGCTCGGGTTGTTATTCACTGCAATGTCCACACACAAGTTAATATGCTTACATTGTAGATTTATTTTACTGTGACTGGTCTTCATTTATAGTAAGCAAGAGTCCAACAAACAGTCAATAAATCCACAGTTCCAAGTTCTTCACCGGTACAGATTTCCTACTGCACAGCATGGTATAGCATAACTTAGCATGGCATAGCGTAGTGGTCAAAAAACTGTGTGCACCTTCCCTCCAGCAACACCTATCACCTGAGGGAATGTTCCTACCTATATTCAGTAACCAATTACCCAAAGAGAGACCCCTACTGGACACACACTTACATAAGGTTTACATAAAGACAAAATGGCTCATACAATAAGAGAGAACAAGCAAAAGTAAAAAAAGTGGTAAGAAGGGCAAAAAGGCAACATTGGAGAGATTTCTGTGATAGAATAGGGAGAAGTACATCAATAGGAGAAGTATGGAATATGATCAGAAGGATGAATGGAATAAGGAAGGAGATGGAATATACAGTTTTAAATGAAGGGGAAGTTATAGCAATAGAAAACTGTGATAAAGCGGAAATGTTTTGTAATACATTTGTAAAAGTAAATAGTACGGGAAATCTGACTGAAGAATTTAAGAGGGAAAGGGAGGAAATATTAAGAGAGCATCCTCATCTATTGGAAAAAAAGAGAGGAAAGAGATAGTATAATGGATGTCCCATTTGGATTGACGGAACTAAAACGAGCGCTGAGGAGGATGAGAGAAACTACTCCGGGTCAAGATGAAATCAGTTATTATATGATCAAGCAGTTAAGTGAGGAATCATTGAGAGTAATGTTAGAGTTCTATAATAAAGTGTGGGAAATGGGGGTGCTACCGCAAAGTTAGAAAGAAGCATTGATATTGTCAATAAGGAAACCAGGGAAGGATCCAAGTAAGCCGGCTAACTATAGACCAATAGCCCTTACATCTCATGTAGGGAAAGTGATGGAGAGAATGATAACGGACAGACTAGTATATTTTTTTGGAAAAAGAAGGCAAATTAACACCTTATCAAAGTGGATTTAGGGTAGGAAGAGGAACTATGGATCCGGTTATGTGTTTGGAAGCGGAAATAAAGAAAGGTCTGTCAAATAAAGAATCAGTAGTTGCTGTGTTTCTCGATATTGAAAAAGCCTATGATATGTTATAGAGGGAGGGTCTGATGATTAAGTTGCAAGAGATGGGGGTAGGGGGAAGAATGTTTAATTGGATTAATGACTTCCTTAAGGAAAGAGTAATAAGAGTGAGGGTAGGAGATTCTATATCATCTCAAGGAATAGTAGAAAATGGCACTCCTCAGGGAAGTGTAATAAGTCCAGTACTTTTTATAATTATGATAAATTATATATTTAGTAAGGTGGAAAGGAGTATTGGTAGATCATTGTTAAGATGATGGGGCTTTGTGGTTCAGAGGAAGAAACAATAAATTCATTATGGGGAAAATGCAGAAGGCTGTGGATGAGGTAGTTAAATGGTCATATAAGTGGGGATTTAAGTTTGTGGAGAAGTCACAAATTATCATATTTTCCAACAAGAAAGTAGATAATGAGTGGAAATTAAGGATATACAACAAGGAAATGGTAAGAGTAATGGTAAATCAGTTAGATTCTTGGGAATGTGGCTAGATACTAGACTTACATGGAAAAAGCATATTGATAAGATAGTGAATAAGTGTAAAAGAGTTTTAAATGTAATTGTCATAACGGGGAACAGAACACTGGAAGCAATAGCAAGTTAACTCAGTTTATTAGTAGTAAATAGACAATAATGACACGGGCGTGGAATGATGGCGCAGGGACTTCGATGGTCAGAGGTGAAGACAGGAACCGTGAAGTGGTGAAACACTGAAGACGGAATCCACACAACCCAAACGATAATCCACAGAGAATGACGAATCCACGAAGAAACACGAACACCGGACGAGCGGGATGACAAGACAGGAACACCGACACAGGAGACAGCAAACAACGATCTGACAAAGAGGACAAAAACCGGTGAGTATAAATAGGGTGAGGAAATGGACTGCAGCTGGCGGTGATAATGATGATCAGCTGGAGCGGATCAGGTAATGTCACAACACTCACGCCCACTACGCACGTGCATTCATACAACAACATAAACACGAGACGAGAAGGAACCAGAGAATAGTATACCGTGACAGTACCCCTCCTCCTAAGAACGCCTCCTGACGTTCTCAGAACTCCTTACCTGTCGATTGTAATCATCGATAAGGGAGTGATCCAGGATGTCTCTAGCAGGTACCCAACTTCTCTCCTCCGGACCGTAACCTTCCCAGTCCACCAAGTACTGGAATCCGCGTCCCCTCCGCCTAGAGTCCAGAATACGGTTAACCGAATAAGTGGTCTCCCCATCTACGAGTCGCGGCGGGGGGGGAACCGGGACTGGCGGATTAATGTGCGAATGAAACACGGGCTTAATTTTGGATACGTGGAAGACGGGATGGATTCTCCTGTACGCCGGAGGTAAATTGAGGCGGACTGCCACCGGACTAATGATCTTGGTGACAGTGAACGGGCCAATGAATTTGGGAGCAAGCTTATTGGAGACGGAGCGGAGAGGAATGTTTCTGGTAGAAAGCCACACTTTTTGACCGACGATGTATACGGGAGGCCTTGACCGGTGGCGATCGGCCTTGGCCTTGGTGCGCGCCCCCACCTGGAGTAGAGTCTCACAGGCTCTAGTCCAGGTACGGTGACACCTCTGGACGAAGGCGTGAGCAGAGGGGACCGCGACCTCGGATTCCAGACTAGGAAAAATAGGTGGCTGGTAACCTAAACTACACTCAAACGGAGAAAGGCCCGTGGACGACACCGGTAACGTGTTGTGGGCGTACTCCACCATGGATAGTTGTTGGCTCCATGAGGAAGGATTCTTGGAAACCAAGCACCGTAACACCCTCTCCAGGTCTTGGTTGGCTCTCTCAGTTTGGCCATTGCTCTGGGGATGGAACCCTGAGGACAGACTAACCGTCGCACCCAGCAATCTACAAAACTCTCGCCAAAATTTGGACACAAACTGGGGTCCCCTGTCGGAGACCACGTCCACCGGGAGGCCATGTAACCGAAAGACGTGATCTACGACAGTCAACGCTGTCTCCTTAGCTGAGGGTAATTTGGGTAAGGGAATAAAGTGAGCCGCCTTCGAGAACCGGTCCACCACGGTCAAAACGACTGTGTTACCCTGGGAGGGCGGGAGGGCGGTGATAAAATCTAGCGCGATGTGGGACCAGGGTCTCGAAGGGACTGGCAGCGGTTGGAGTAACCCGTCTGGGGGTCGATTAGAAGTCTTACCAGTGGCACAAACTGAGCAAGCCAAGACAAAGCTGTGGATGTCACGAGCCATAAGTGGCCACCAAAATCGTTGCTTAACCAAGAAACTGGTTCGGTTGACTCCTGGATGACAAGCCACGTTGGAGCAATGACCCCACTGAATGACGTCGGACCGTAATCCCTCCGGCACAAATAAACGATTCGGTGGGCAACCGGGCGGAGGCGTTACCCCTTCTAAGGCCGACTTGACCTTCGATTCGACCTCCCATGTGAGTGTGGAAACAAATATGGTTTCGGGTAAAATGCACTCGGGAGTAGACGGGCGTTCGGAAGGCTCAAAAATACGAGATAATGAATCGGGTTTGATGTTTTTAGAACCCGGGCGGTACGAGAGAGTAAAATCAAAACGGCCGAAAAAAAGTGCCCACCGAGCCTGCCTGGAGTTCAGTCTTTTAGCCGTTCTAATGTATTCTAGATTCTTATGATCAGTCCAGACGATAAAAGGTACCCCCGACCCTTCTAACCAGTGACGCCACTCCTCCAACGCTACTTTGACTGCCAACAACTCCCTGTTACCGATGTCGTAATTACGTTCGGCAGGAGACAAGCGATGAGACAAAAACGCGCAGGGATGCATCTTGTCGTCTGTAGGAGAGCGTTGGGATAGAACTGCACCTACCCCCACCTCTGACGCATCAACCTCCACCACGAACTGACGTGAAGAATCAGGGGCAATAAGGATGGGGGCTGAAACAAAGCGGCCTTTCAGTTTGGCAAACACAGCTTCCGCTGTGTCTGTCCACCTGAACGCAGTTCTGGGGGAGGTCAAGGCAGTCAGAGGCGCGGCTAGTTGGCTGAAATTGCGAATAAAACGCCGGTAGAAATTGGCGAAGCCCAGAAACCTCTGTAGGGCCTTACGGGAATCTGGGCTTGGCCACTCGACCACAGCCTTAACCTTTTCAGGATCCATACGCACTCCTTCAGACGAAATGATGTGCCCTAGGAAAGGAACAGACTGTGCATGAAATTCGCATTTCTCCGCCTTGACAAAAAGCCCATTCTCTAGCAACCTCTGAAGCACTCGTCGGACGTGCTGCACATGTTCCTGGAGAGAAGATGAAAAAATCAATATGTCATCCAGGTAGACATAAATGAACTGATCTATCATATCTCGCAGCACATCATTGACGAGTGCCTGGAAGACCGCGGGGGAGTTGGACAGCCCGAACGGCATGACCAGGTATTCAAAGTGCCCCCTGGGGGTGTTAAACGCAGTCTTCCACTCATCCCCCTCCCTAATGCGAACCAAATGATATGCGTTACGTAAGTCCAATTTCGTGAAGACGGAAGCTCCCTGCAACCTCTCGAAGGCCGAAGACATCAACGGCAAAGGATAAGTATTCTTTACCGTGATGTTGTTCAACCCCCGGTAATCGATACAAGGTCGCAGAGAACCATCCTTCTTCCCCACAAAAAAGAACCCCGCCCCCGCTGGAGAAGAGGAAGGGCGAATGAACTTGGTTGCTAGAGAATCAGAAATATATTTCTCCATGGCCTCCCTCTCCGGAACAGACAGTGAGTATAACTTGCCCTTAGGCGGAGACTTACCTGGCAGTAAATCTATGGCACAGTCATAGGGACGATGCGGAGGAAGAGAAGCAGCACGAGACTTACTAAACACTTCCTTCAGGTCCAGGTACTCCCTGGGCACGTTAGACAAATCCCCCGCCTCCTCCTGAAACATAAAAACAGGCACAGACGAACAAGCAGACACAAGACAGGACTTATGACATTCCTTGCTCCACTCCAGCACAGTTCTTTGCTGCCAGTCTATTCAGGGGTTGTGGTGGATGAGCCAGGGGTGAATCCAGTATGTAAAAAAAAATAGTCTCAGTGTGGTTGCCAGATGTGATGAGGGTGATGTCTTCAGTCGTGAATGAAATAGTGGGAAGTTCTTGACCGTTAAGTGCGTGTACTGCAATCCTGTGAGTGAGGGGCTTGAGGGGAATCTGAAACTTGAGTGCAAATGATCTGTCCATAAAATTACCTTCCGCCCCGGAGTCCAAAAGTGCTCTACAGTCGTGCTGGTGGACTGACCATCTTAGTCTTACCGGGAGGAGGGTAGATGTGGATGAGGTCTTCTTGGCGGAGATCCCACCCGATAGTAGCCTCATACTTACTATCGGGCTCGACCTTTTACCGGGCAGTTGTATGCGAAATGTCCCGTACCACCGCAGTAGAGGCAAAGGCCCTGGGACCTCCGCCTTTCCCTCTCCTCCCGGGAAAGCCGAGCTCGCCCCACCTGCATGGGTTCGTGATCGTAGACGGGACTGACCGCGTCCCTGCCGCTGGACCTGGGACCCTCGGCTCCTTCCGGTGTGCGGGTGAACGCCCCTCTTCTCACGAGTCGAGCGTCCACCCGCAGTGCTAGCTCGATCAGTCCATTTAAAGATGTGGGGAGGTCCAGGGCGTAGATCTCCCTCTGGACGCGGTCAGCCAACCCATGCAGGAACATGTCCCACTGAGCCTCCTCGTTCCATTGGCATTCGGCCGCCAGGGTCCGGAACTCGATGGAAAAGTCCGCGACCGACCTCTCACCCTGATGCAGGTCGGCCAATACCCTGGCGGCCTCTCTCCCCGCGACGGCGCGATCGAAGACTCGTCGGATTTCGGTGGAGAGTGCGTGGAACGAGGCGCAGCACGGGTCTTGGTTCTCCCACACCGCCGTTCCCCATAGCGCCGCCTTTCCCGTCAGGAGAGTCAGGACGAACGCTACCTTAGCCTGTTCAGTCTGAAAAGTTCTGGGTTGCAGAGCAAAATGCATCGAGCATCGTGTCAGGAAGGCTCTACAATACTTGGACTCCCCGGAATAAGCCTCCGGAACCGGTAGGCGGGGCTCAGACTGATGATGGATCTCTGGTGGTGTGGGGGGAACGGCTGGTGCGGGTGGCGCAGTGGGAGCTCGTAGTTGTTGGATCTGTTGGGTAAGCTCGGACACCTGCGCCACCAAAGATTGTACCGCACGACCCGTGTCATTCAAATTCCTCTCTTGGGAATCCATCCTGCGAATGCTGTGCCGAATGAAATCCTCCAACGAAGTCGATGACGCGCTCGCTGCTTCCATGCTTAGGTCAGATCGTTCTGTCATAACGGGGAACAGAACACTGGAAGCAATAGCAAGTTAACTCAGTTTATTAGTAGTAAATAGACAATAATGACACGGGCGTGGAATGATGGCGCAGGGACTTCGATGGTCAGAGGTGAAGACAGGAACCGTGAAGTGGTGAAACACTGAAGACGGAATCCACACAACCCAAACGATAATCCACAGAGAATGACGAATCCACGAAGAAACACGAACACCGGACGAGCGGGATGACAAGACAGGAACACCGACACAGGAGACAGCAAACAACGATCTGACAAAGAGGACAAAAACCGGTGAGTATAAATAGGGTGAGGAAATGGACTGCAGCTGGCGGTGATAATGATGATCAGCTGGAGCGGATCAGGTAATGTCACAACACTCACGCCCACTACGCACGTGCATTCATACAACAACATAAACACGAGACGAGAAGGAACCAGAGAATAGTATACCGTGACAGTAATGAAATGTATGGCAGGACAAGAGTGGGGAGCAGATAGAGGGGCGCTTCAAACAGTATATGTAGCAATGATAAGATCTGTGCTAGATTATGGAAGTATGGCATATGGGTTGGCGGCAAAATCCCAGTTAGAGAAGTTAGACAGAATTCAAGCACAGGCATTGAGAATTTGCTGTGGAGCATATCCAACAACACCTATAGCAGCAATGCAAGTAGAGGTAAATGAAATGCCGGTTAATATTAGAAGGCAACAGTTAATGGCTGTTTATTGGGCAAATCTTAATAGTCAGGACGAGGTACATCCAACAAGGAAAATATTAGGATTATGTTGGGAACAAGGAATGAATAAACATAAGAGTTTTGGATGGGATATTGGATAAGAAGATATTAAGGAGATGGGGATAGACAATTATAGATGTGTACCAAGAGTAATGTATCCGCATATCCCTATATGGATTCTTCCTCAATCAGAAGTAGATTTAACATTACTGAGGATAAGACAGAGTGAAGGAAATAATGAGATGGAAGTAGTGAGAGCAAATGAGTATTTAAGAATTAGGTATGGAGATAATATACGGATATACACAGATGCTTCCAAAAAAGGAGGGAGAATAGAAGTGGCAGTCAATGTGCCAAAGTTACTGGTGAAGAAAAAAGCTAGAATTAGTGATCAGTTGTCAGCTATATACAGGTGAGCTGATGGCTATTCTGCTAGCAGAACAACTAGTTAAGGAAAGGAAAATAAAAAATGCGGTCATATGTTCAGATTCATATTCAGCAATAATCAGTATCGATAATCAAAAATCCGAATCAAGACCAGATTTAATCATGGAAGCAAAGTAAAATAGAAGTACAGTTTATGTGGGTCCCAGCTCATGTGGGAATTAAAGGAAATGAAGAAGCAGATAAATTAGCTAAACAAGCAGTAGATGAGGAAATTGTAGAAATTGAGATACCACATAGTATAAAAGAAATAAAATCAGTAATAAAAGAGAAAGTGATTAAAAAGTGGCAACAATATTGGGATAATGAGAGTAAAGGGAGACATTTATATGCAATACAAAAGAAAGTGGGAAAAGATAGAAAAAGAGGGAGAAATAGAAGGGAGGAAAGTATAATTACAAGACTAAGAATAGGACATACAGGTTTGAATAAAACATTATATTTAATATCTAAGCATCCAACGGGATTGTGTGAGAAATGTGGACAGAGTGAAACTGTGGAACATGTGATTATTAATTGTAAGGGTTATGATGAAGAAAGAGAAGTGCTAAGAGAAGAAGTATGGAAGAATGAAGGGAAAGAGTTAACATTAAAGAATATATTATAATCAGATATAGGAAATAGTACGGTCAATGTGTTGTTTCAGTTTCCGAATAATACAGGTTTAATGAAGAGAATGTAGGATTAATGTATACAGGCTTATAGATGGATGTAGAAGATGCGGATGAAGTATAGTCTGGGACTGAGAAAGTTAATTTGAGGGTTAAATAGGTTATGGTGGGAAGCGGGAGTTAAAGGGAGTTGGGGTGGAAACTGGAAGAGCTGAACACGCAGCGCCAGTGTTTTTTTTCTATTATTATTATTTTTTTTATTATTATTAGGCTATATATATATATATTTTATTTATTTAAAGGGGTGGGGGAGGGGGAGGGTTAGAAATGTTACGAAATATAGGAAGTGTCTCTGTTGCAAGCTACCTGATGATGGCAGTAATGCACTGTTAAGTACGGTTGCCAATAAAAGGAAAAGAAGAAGAAGAAGAAGAAGAAGAAGAAGAAGAAACGCCCAATTACGGTAATTATTACGCGTCCCTAGCATTGAACACACCTGAACGAGCTAATCCGGGTATTTAAGATCACACCACTGAAGCTACAGACAGGTTGGAGTCGCACCAAAACTCCAAAGTTGTAGCTTTAAAAACGTTATTTCAAAAAGCGGTTTTTAACAACCCTCTAGTTCAGTGCGTTTCCAGCAGAGTCCATATTGAGATTGCAGGTGTCAGGATGACAGCTCGACTTTACTGCTCGTTGGTCGCTGTTTTATTGTGTCCTTCTGTATGCTGGAGCGTAAGAATCGACGATGATCGATTCACGGGTGAGTTCTTTTAACTTCATTACAGCGCGAAGAAATCTGTAAACAGTGGTGTAGGCGTAGTCTACGTGATACGCAGGTATACGCCGTATACCCACTAGAAAATGTCAAGGATTTCCGTATACCCACTAGGAAATGTCAAAGATCTCCGTATACCCACTTTAAAAAGCGTGAGGATTCGAGACAACATCGTTTTGTGAAAGAACTTTCATTTATAAATTCACCCCGCCGTGACGTCTGTGTTTGCGCAGCGACACGGATCGAATCGCGGAATCCAGCAACAAATGTAACTAAGCCTACTGTAAAGCGGAACGTCACGCAATTTGGCCATTTTTGAATGAATAAATCAAAAGTAATGATACAGTGAATCAAATCTCGATATGTACTAAGTGTCTATGAATATTAAAGCTCAAAAAGACTGCTATTGAAAAACTCTGAATGTTCTGCGTGTTTCTGTGAATAAGCGCTCAATGTGTGCTCTACTACACACTGACGCGCGCGTGACACTTGTGGTGTTTTCAGCGTCTATGAGGAGGACATGCACACATTTGAACTTCATTGCAGAGTTTTTATGAGAGTCACTTCACAAGAATTTTACCATTTCATTTGATAAAACTATCGTCTTTCATTCGTATCATATACACACTCACAAACTTTTGGGGCCGTTATATCACAGTATACTCACTACAAAAAACTAGACTACACCACTGGTAAACAACCTAAACAAAATATGACTATAGGCACATCTTAGAACATTAGTTTTATAAGTATACAGTAGGCTACAGACGTCCAGTGAAAGGTACGTTTTGTATGTTGTAGTTCTAAATAGTTAAATTTAAGTCTTATGTGTACATGCTTTTTTTCCAATGTACACGAAAAACACAATTATTAAGGATAAAATTTTTATATATATATATATATATATATATAATTTATTTTTGTGCGTGTACTAAACAGATCCATTAGTTTGGTTACGCTGTTGTTACCAGATGTGTGTGCTTATCCTATTTTTAGGATAGCCCCTATTGTACTTGGTGATTTGTTATTTATTATTATTATTTCTTCCGAATGGGAGTCTATGGCAGCCCTATTAATGGAACATATGAAAATTATGATATTTGGAACAATTGTAGTGATGTTAATGAATAGTATTTGAACCAATTTTGGAGTCTCTAGGACCAACATTATAGTGCCAGTTCAAAGATTCACTTTTAAACCTTTTGATCTAACCTTTTTTTTTTTTTAATTTAGTGCATGCTTCTCACTCATGCTTCTCACATTCAACATCTTAAATTTAGACTCCGCCCATTACTGCAGTCAGTGCCGATCCTGACCTCCCTGGGGCCCTAAGCAAAATTCTGCTAAGGAGCCCTCTACCTGACCCCGTGGGTGAACGTGATTTCACCAAGTACCACATGTTCCTGGATCAACATCTTTGTTGATCCTGGATCAACTTTCCAATCAACCAATCAGATTTGAGGGACAAGTTTACAGTTTATGTCAAGTTTAGGCTTAGAACCATGGGGTGAAGTCCTTAAACATCAGTGTTATTCACTGATCATTACCCTCTGATTTTAGAGAAAAGTTATGGGTAGGGTTAGGTTTAAGGGTAGGGATTGGGTAAGGACTACATTTTGGGACAGGAATGTTGATCCAGGATCAACAAAATATGTTGATCCAGGACCATGTCTTACTTGGCAAAATCACGGACCCGTGACGCCGTGAGCTATGTAAACCGATTGCCATTTCCACACAGTCACACCTGACACTTCAGTGCTCCCAATACAATCCTCCCTCCTTTAAACAAAACAGTCAAAGAATAAGTTCAAAAATATAGAACAGAATGAGGTTCAAACAAACAATATTTATTGAATAGAGTATTTCTATAGATTATTGGCTGATGATCCAGCATCTCCTCTACTGACAAACTTAAGCATAGCACCTGCAAATTATAGATAACTCATTTTATAAGCTGCATCAGACCCATTCAAACTGGCTCCCAATTTCCTTTTATTCATTTTCAAATATAAAATACTATTAATACTATGGCTTGGCTCTTGTAATATTTAACTAGTGAACTAGTGATGCAGATATCAATAATCCCTGTGAGTGATGACATCATTGATATCAAAAATTAACTTTTGTACAAGTGAACATGTAATTCCTGATATCAAAAATAGACATTGGAGATAAAAATGTAACTAAGGGGCCTATAGTAAAAAATAATCAAGAATTCACATTGCAAATAGTAAAAAAAAAATTCTTGATATCAAAAATGCATGAACTGTAAATGAATAAAATCTAAAATGGCTTGCCATTGCATGTTAAAGGTTTTTTTTATTATGCATGTTGAAGCAATTTTTGATTTATGATTAATATTTACTGAGGGATGTCCATCCATATTGACCAGTATGTCCAGCTAGCTATTCAACATTTAAAATTCAATATAGCCAATAAATCAGTAGTCAAATTGTCAATACATTGTTTTCCATCTTGTATAATTAGTGCAGTTGTTTAGAGTTTTTAACTACACATTGACTGAGACTAGATAATCAGTGTCTTGTTTTAAAAGTATATACTGTATAATGTGTACTTTGATGAGGAGTCCCATCATTCACGCCCATATATTGTACAGTATGTCTGGTCGTGGTCTCCACATATATTTCTGCTTGAAAAATGCGCGTTTCATTTCGTGCGCGCGCATATGAACGCATGATAACACACGCGACGAGGTTATCTTTTCCGAGCTGCAGTAAACAAACACCGTTGCACTTTGTCGTTCATCAAAAACAAACGTAATAAATAAATGTATTTTACTCTCACTTTTGTCAGGCACAAAGTGATGCAAGAGATGCACTGACTGCCTGCCCAGCTAGGTTAGCAAGACCGAAAAAACACAGTAGAAATCCACATAAACTTAACTTTGCTGACATCAAACTTGGAGAGGAGAGAACACAAGTTTACCTGATTGTTTTTCCCGCATTTCACTCTCATGTTTTTCCCCCCTCTTTTCGTGACCAGAAGAATAGTTTCACTTAATTTTGTCATGGATGTTGTAAACATTAATTGACGCGCTATGGCACAAGGGGGAGGCGGGGCCTTGAGTAATTTGCGGGGCCCTACGCAGCTTGCGTAGTGAGCGTATAGGGCGGATCGGCTCTGACTGCAGTGTCCATTTCGCTACACATTCAAATTTTGCTCAGATTTTGATTGCTTCAAAAATTGCCTCAGATGATTTTTGGACTGAGCTGCACAGAAATGACTGATTCAGTCATTTCTGTGCAGCTCAGTCCAAAAATCATCTGAGGCAATCAAACTGAGCAAAATTTGAACGAGTCGAGTCTAAATTTCCCATTTGTTCAAAAGTTATGATGTCAGAAACTAAACAAGGTTGACCCAAAATAGGTTATGAGGCTGAATCTCGGCCAAACTTTGATCAATCTAAACAAGAATTGAGACGCTTTATGGGAACCATGATGTGACAGTCCATGCCAAATTTGGGAACAGCACCACCTACAGGTCATGAGATGTGGAAAATGGCTATTCTTGCCAATAACCTTTTGTTTAGTTTGTCAAGAAAATCATGCAGAATCCGTGGATACCGAGTTTCACATGATTGGATGAACCATGTGTCAACCATATTAAATTGACAAATTGCAATTTTTTTTTTTTTTTTTTTGCAAAAAATGCTTAACTTATAACTAGGGGTGCACCGAAATTTCGGCCGCCGAAAATGTTCGGCCGAAAATGGCATTATCGGTTTCGGGCCGAAATAAAAAAAAAAAAACAGCCAAAAACGTAAACCGAAAATGAAGGTCACCTGCCCCTCCCATCCGTGCACAAGAGCTTAGGTTTCACTTACGGTCAAGCTGTTATCACGCGTCTGCCTATCAGGGATGTCTCCCGCATATTGATAGCGGCTCCCTGATGCCCGCAAATTAGTTCAAATCTCCCGGAAGAGCGAGAGCGAGCGAGCAAGAGCTCGTGCTCCAAACCGTGTAGCGCGCGCACGCCACACAGGGAGAGAGCGAGCGAGAGACCTTGCGTGTGTGTGCTAGTGTGCCACATGAAGCGCATGTAAGACCCCAGTCCAATTTTCTGTGTGTATAGCAGTTACATTAAAATATGCGTAGCACTGCACACTGTTTCCTAAGGCTACATAGGCTTACATGTTGTTTACAGTTTGAGTTTGGATTAAGTTCTAGTGCTGTTTTTGCACTGTTGTTTTGCATTGTTTTGCACAGCAATTTAAAATGTAAGTAAAAAATTGTTTACATGCAGCAGCAGAATAGAGGCCCACTGCCATTCTGTGATTTTTGTGTGCAGATATTCAGATAATTGTGGATCTTTTTGCACAACTGTTAAAAAACAATTTTATTTGATGGAACATAAAACTTGAAGAATAATATTTTTTGGTATTATTATTTATATTTATTGTTAAAAATATTTTAGGCTTATATATATATATATATATGTGTATAAGTTTTTAAAAGAAGCCATTTTCGGCTTTAGTTTCGGTTTTCGGCCAAGTGCATCCTAAATTTTCGGTTTCGACCCAGAATTTTAATTTCGGTGCATCAGTACTTATAACTAGTCATTTTGTTCAGTGGTTTATGCTGATTCAGATTTGATTGTGGAACTGTGTATACTCCTGCTTTCAACAAGTTTCATTAAATGGTGGATGTCAGAGGTCCTCCAAAATAAACACTGAAAAAAAGGTTTATATTGACTTTCACAAAGAATAACAAAGAAACTGTAAGTGACACATTAAATTAAGAATTTTGACATTGACTGACAGAGACTGACAGAATTTTTTTTTTTTTTTTGGAATGGAGACATTCAGTGTTCAGTGATTATGGTTTCTTTCATGTGTTTGAATAACAGTAAAACCAGGTGTGTGTCCAAGCGCACCCGGAGTAGGATTGTGTGCTGAAATGTGTTTCCGTGACGATGACTGTCCGGAGGATGAGAAATGCTGCAGTAATGGATGTGGACATCAGTGTACAGCTCCATATACAGGTATATGTTTTATTATATTAGTGTGTGGATCAGATTTATTTTTTTTTTTTTTTTATCAAAATACAGGGAGTGATTCAACATTCACTGATATGCTGTTATTCAAACACATGACAGGGAAACCAAAGCCCGGAGTGTGTCCAAATAAAACCATTGAAGTAGAAGTGGCAGGAGCGTGTGTCGAGTCATGTTCCCATGACAGTGATTGTCCAAAAGATGAGAAATGCTGCAGCAATGGATGTGGACATGAATGTACAGCTCCATATAAAGGTATTATATAATTGTGTGGATCAGCTTAATTTTCTTTCAAAATACAGGTAGTCATTCAACATTCACTGATATGCTGTTATACCAACACATGACAGATAAACCAAAGCCCGGAGTGTGTCCAAGCAAAAACATTGAAATAGGATTTTTAGGGGAGTGTGTCAAGGAATGTGTGAATGACGGTGACTGTCCGAACGACAAGAAATGCTGCAGCATTGGATGTGGACGTCAGTGTATGGCTCCATATACAGGTATTTATATTTTATTTAGTGCAGTCAACTAATTGCAACAAAATCTGCAAGTTTTTACAGTTTCCAAATTAATGTAGAAACCACTAAAGTATTTTAAATGCTTGTTTAAGTGTATCTCTTATGAATAAAGGCCATTAAAGGGTTTGTTCACCTGAAAATTAAAATTAGCCCATGATTTCTTCCAAGTTCAATGGGTATTTTAAGTCCATCAAAGCGCATCCACCAATGATAAAAGTCCTCGACACAAAAATCCGTATTTAATACTTTATCGACTAAAATAACTAGCTTCCGGCAGATGGCCGTACCAGAGAATGTCTAATAGAAGAGAATTGGCGCTGTCTGGTTACTTCAGGTTTCTGGACTTGCTGCAGTAACACATCTCTGTCCATGCGGGGGCGCTCGCAGGCGAGTGCAGAATGAATGGGAGTCTATGGGGTTTCATCCCCAGAAATTCACTTTTCTCAGGATGTAATTTTTTGTCAAGTAATTTGAAAGTTGCATTCAAAAGGGGGGGGCTAAGATAATACACTCAGCTGAAAATTGCATTTTTAAGTTCACTCATCGGTTCAAATATGTGATGACGTCACATAATAGCAGAATGCTAGCGTGTTCCGGCCAACAACGACCTAACCTGTAAGAAATCGAAAGGACATAATTACTCGTTCATTTGACTTTTGGGCTATAATCTATATTGAACTTGCGGAATCAACAAAATCTACGTTGATTCAACGACAAGCAGGAGAAAGGGATACATTTAGCCGTCTAGCTCCATAGACTCCCATTCATTCTGCACTCGCCCCCGATCACCTCCAGTGGAATTCTAATGGAACTGCAACCAAGATGATATACAATGGGGCTAATAGGAAGTGCCAAGGCTCTCCGTTAGACGGGCTCTGGCCGTACGGAAGTCGTCCAATAGAGTAACCCTTGAACTTGACGCACAACGTAATGACTAATGCGTTTGCCCTGTTGGTTTGAACCGCGAGAGGCAAAAATAATCCAATACAAAAAACTTTGCATTGCGAGAAGCTGCTTTGTCATTATGATTTCTTATAGCAGCTTTTAGACTTTTTTTTTTTTTTATTATATGACAAGGTGTACACAGCAAACAAGCTTTTATAACAGAAATAAGTTTTTATAAGCTGTCAAGTGTCAACCCCAAAAACAAGTGTTTAAAGACACAAAAGTGGATGCAGGCTGGAACGAATGGGTAAATTGTGGGATCCCGACACTTAATATGCACACACATACACTACGTGTGCAGTAAACATTTAGTCACTGTCAAATATCCAAATGTCAGTTTTATATATTATCCTGTTGCCGGTTACATTCCCCTCCAGTGGACGTAGTTCTGAGTAATGACACTGTGCGCTAGATTTCAATTGTCTTTATCCACTTTTGTGTCCTTAAACGCTTGTTTGCTGTACTTGTCACACAGCAGCTTTTAGACATTTGTTTTGTTTTTTAAGTCAGAAATGATAAGGAGGCAGCCTCTCGCAATTCAAAGTCAATGGAGATGGTTGGATTCTCTCACCCCCCCCCCCCCCCATGTGGGTGTGGCCTAAATTAGCTCTGTCTCTATAGTGGCTGCAGTGTATCATGCTTGTAAAGGTGATGGATTCTAAAATAACAGTCAGGTGTAAAGTCCAGGTTCAGAAAGTAAAAGTCCTCCTCAGTATTTTGTTCCAATCACCTGGATTTGCTAATTAGCACAGTTTTTCAGCCAGGAGATAGAACTAATTAATGATTCAGCTGGCTGAGTTAATGGGTGAAAAACATATGGCAGGACTTTTACTTTCTGACCCCTGGACTTTATACCTCTGATAACTGTCACCTTAAACTCACGCTGGGGGTCAAATAGAATATTTTTAAATTGCGTGTGAAAGGGTTAAACATTAATTATAGATAGCAATTCAATGTAATTGAAAAATATTAATTTCAATATGTATTGGGTTACAAAAAGTAACTTAAATTTAAGTGAGCTTTTTAATCCTCATAAACCTGAAATAAGTGTCATTTATTTCTGTTGTCTTTGTTTGATTAACATTAATAACGGACAGCACGCTGAGCCATGAATATGCAAATTAGCCTCTTCTCCGCTCGCTCGCATCAGAGCCATAAATCTCTATATGGCTTTCGCTCACACCAGCTCAGCCTCAGATCCACTCGCTCAACTTGAGGTAAGCGCTGAACAATACAGTGTGTGTGGGGCTACTGACGGTTAAAAATTAGCCTTTTTCGTGACTTATCAAACCATGTTCCTGTTCGCATCATAGTCAGGCAGCTGCCTTACAATCATCAGAAAATCTTTGAAAAACTTATGTCAGTGGCGAAAGACATGTAATTCATCATAACATAATCGCACACCGGCTATATTGCTAAATATACCTGATTTTCATAATACCTGGATAAATAGCTTCTCGAGATCCCCTGATAGTTTGCCGTTAATTATATGCTAAAGCCCGCCAGCACGTTGATGTGATTGGTTACAAGGCAGTCTGTGACATCAGAAACACCAGCTATTTAAAAAAAAGCTTTTGAGACAGTCTTTGGTTCATCGCATTTTTAAAGAGAAAATGAATTTGTTGACAGCAATATTTTTATTATTAGTGTGTGTGGGTCAGCTTTTTTTTTTATTATAAATTCAATGAGTCACTCGTTAAGTGATATGCTGCTGTTATACAAACACATGACAGAGAAACCAAAGCCAGGAGTGTGTCCAAAAACCTCTGGAGGAGTGGCAGGAGTGTGTGTCGAGTCGTGTTCCCATGACAGTGACTGTCCGAACACTGAGAAATGCTGCAGTAATGGATGTGGACATCAGTGTATGGCTCCATTTATAGGTATCTATATTTTATCATATTAGTGTGTGGGTCAGCTTTATACAGAGCCCCTAAAGGGACATGGTGGTTTAAAAAAAATATACTTTCCAAAACCTCTGCATTTTCTTGCAAGACCTGTTGTTAGTTTTAATACAAGCTTTATTAATTGATCTCTATGACCAGGCAGCTGAGAGAAAAGCCCGAAGGGACCGTCTACAAAGTGAAAAACCAGGAAAGACGGTCTATTCGGACTTGTCTCTCAGTCGACTGCTCATTGAGATATTTATAAGGCTCATTTTGAGGAATTTAGTTGTAGCTCAATGGAACCCTTCACTTTTAACCTATGGAGCTGTCTGAAACCCTGTTTGGCAAATTGCGAGAGAATACAAATGGTTTTTTTTTTTGCCATCCCATATTTTTCCACCACCTTGCCCTAGGGGTTCTGAAGGTGTATGTATGTGCAGTGTGTAATTCAGCATTCACTGTGACAGCTAAACCAAAGCCTGGAGTGTGTCCAAACAAAAACCCTGGAGTAGACAGAATATGTTCTGAGTCGTGTTCCCATGACAGTGATTGTCCGGAAGATGAGAAATGCTGCAGCACTGGATGTGGACATCGGTGTACAGCTCCATACATGGGTAATTGTGTAAAAACTGACTCATGCATTGAATGAGACATTCAGCATTCAGTGATCTGGTTTCCCTGATTGTTTTTCAAATAGCAAAGCCAGGACTGTGTCCAGTCAAACCCCTTGGAGGAGTGTGTAAGGATTCATGTGTCGATGACAGTGACTGTCCGAACACTGAGAAATGCTGCAGCAATGCATGTGGACGTCAGTGTAGGGCTCCATACATAGGTATTTATGTTAGTGTGTGGGTCAGCTTTCTTTCTTTTAAATGCATCGAGGCATTCATTGATATAATGTTTTGCAAACACAGATAGACCAAAGCCAGGAGTGTGTCCAAGCAAACTCATTGAACTTGGAGTGTGTACCACGTCGTGTTCCTATGACAGTGACTGTCCGGACGATGAAAAATGCTGCAGCACTAGATGTGGACGACAATGTGGTATTTTTTTATTTTATTTTATTTTTTTATATAGGCCACCATAGCCTAATTTGTGTTTTATTTTATAGCCTAGTTTAATATATAATTCATAGCTACTTATTTTCCGGTTTTGAATACCATTGAATTTAAAGGATTTGTTGTGGAGTGAGGGGTAAATGACCTAGGCTGTTGTGTTTATTATGTTTGTAAATGTTTAATTTTATTTACCGGTATTTAATATTAATATAAATTAAGTTAAATGTTTCCAATTATGAGGTTAAAGCTGCTGTAGGTAACTTTTGTAAAAAAATATTTTTTACATATTTGTTAAAACTGTCATTATGTACTGACAGTAGAATATGAGAAGGATAATCTGAAAAAATCAAGCTCCTCCCTGTGGTCCTATTGCCATTTGCAGAAGTACACCGCTCCCGGTCAGAAACAACCAATCAGAGCCAGGAGGAATGTCTTAGCAGTGTCAATCACGCTCGTGTACGCGATGATCACAGCCCTCTCTTGCACAGCGCGTACCGTCGTTCAAACTCAAGATTGCCGGTGTGCTGCAGCTGTGCTAATGGCGGAGAAACAACCTAAACTACCAATTTCTCGAGTGGCACCTGCTCATAAAACAGAGGTAAAAGGAAAAAGACCGATGACGATAAACAAGCGAAAAAGAAAGAATTAGAGCCCATTGACTCGGTGTCTCAACTCTAGCAGCATAACATGTAGATAAAATGTCACGCACTGTGCTAAGCAACAATTGAAACCTGCTAATTCACTGGCTTGTCATGTTGCTGAAATGTACTAGCAAACCTTATCTAGCATTACATATCGCTAGAATAATTACTTGCATACTGTAACGTTAGTTACCGTTATATTAACGTTATCTTACTAGCTATTTATAACTTATAGAAAGAGTGCAACGTTATAAAGTTACATGTATTGCAAAATACATAATGATTTGAGGACCAAGTTTGTAGTCAAAGTATGGGCAGGCCATAGTCAATGTAAAGCATATTGTTGATGTTTCGTCCCTATTAGTGAATGTGCCATAACTGTTTATCCGCCGTCATCGGTGGCCCTGCTTACTAGCCTGCGCGTTCACGGCAGGCTCCGCTGTGGGGGAGGAGCTGTTGAGGGAGGGATGTAGCGCAGCAGAGAGCAAGGGGGTGGGACCTGTAAGTTGTGCTTGTTCAAATTTTCAGGCTAAGTCAACGTTTTCTCAACTCCCTACTGCAGCTTTAACAGATTTGAGTAAGATCAATTTCTCTTTCAAGATAACTTGCTTTCCTTGGCCAGGTTACATTTCTCCATGGCGTAAACTCTAGAGATGAGGCTTCAAAACCATGAATGTTTAGGGCCGTGATATTCAAGTGACAATTGTTTTCAGCCGCCACATTTATCAACGTATGATCATTCATACGATCTGATTGGCAGCAAACTAATGTTTGATTTCTGCACTTGTTTCTACGTTAGATTGGCATTGAGTGATAAAATAGTTCAGACAAACATTTATCAAAGTACCTGAATTTAGCCCATAATACCAATTCAAGATTGTGCTTTACAAAATAAAGATTCATAATACTTGAAATACAACTTGCTCCAAGTAAAACTTGTTCATATTTTGTGCTGTTTCTGAAATTGAATTAAGCTAAATGCAAAGACTAAAGCTGAATATTTGTATCCATGCAGTGACGCCTGGTAAATGTTTTGGACCTTATTCGCCTTTTTGCCGACAACTGGATCCATGATGGCCAATATCCTGCGAGACAGAAGTGTTGCCCAACCACCTGTGGCCATACAGTTACCAGTGCTGATGATTTAACCATCGGAAAGAGTCCTCTGAGTTTGATTTTTGCATACCATACTTGAGGACTTTTCACCAAATAAAAATGTTTAGTTAAACTTCTGTTTTTTGTAAAAAAAAATATATATATATAATATATATTCTACAGGAGCTTGGCAGCAAAAGTGCACTTAATGGCTTTCCAATTACTTGTATGAGTTAAACAGTTTTGAAAGACTTTCAGTATTCCTTGTTTCTAAAAATCTATTTAAAGGCTCCATGTATTTATTTTTGGACTCAAGTCCTGATGTCTGACTAATGTGGCCGTTGAAGTGAAGAACACTGGGGCTGGATGTATTCCGAGACGGGGGTGGAAAAATTCTTAAAAAGCAGAAAAACATTGAAGAGGACGGTAGCCCTCACTTTGTCATCAGGGTCATTGTCATTCATGATTGTTTAGGGCCACCGGCAAAGATGATAGACAGCTAGTGGGTGCAGTTTGAGTGTAGATGGGACAAGGCTGTAGGAGTGCTGCAGTTCCTCGGTGTATTGATGCTGTTGAAATGCTAAGGTGTGCAAGAGAAATACTAGACTTTGTAAACAAAAAAATGCTCTGCATTAAAAAGGGCAGTGTAGTTTTTGTTAAATTGGGTATAGTATATTGCACCAGCTGCCTTCATGGAATTTAAATTTTTGACACCCAGCTTGTTTTTCCTCATGCCAAAGTGTTTGGTAATTCTCACGGATCCCCCTGGGGGGAGGGAGCAGATAACTTGTTAAGTTATATTTTTGGTATTTGTATGCATTGGCAAATGACCTCGAGCTGGTAATCAAACTCTTTGGCACAAAGAGTTAATGTTTAAAGGGTCTATTTTAGGTCCATGTGTTTTTAATCTCAGGGCCATTTAACTATAAAATTATGCAGTCTTTGTTAATAAGCTTTCATTCTGTTGGCAAGGCTTCAATTTAAAGTTTTACTCTCATTACCATTCGGGTGGTTCCATACCTGTCTCGACATTCCATACCTGTCTTGAGTGAAAGTATGCATCTTTCAGATTCACTGAGAAAAAGCAATCCTCTGGGTGTACTTGAGAAATTTGTTTCAAAGTTTGCACTTTTAATGGCTGTCTCATGAGGGCGCGATTCAGGTGCCTGGGGCCTATACCTTAAAGCCGGTTTAGGTGGCTGGCGCTAGGTATTGTAAGGGTGGATATCCTGCAGGGGTTCAGACTGCCGAATGACTAAAGAAACGTTGTCAGCAAGATGGTAGAAAACTGTATATTTCTTATCTATTCCACCCACTGCCACTTATACCAACGACGGAAATAAGCGCAGTTACAATAGCTTAATATGTGGGAGAGCGTTCCTATATAGTGACAATATTGTATTGCAATAGGTAGCATTTCAAAGTCAATACCAAATCAAAACTTATTAGCACACTATTTGTAATTGAAAAGGTTTAATGACAAAATATGGTTATGGTTACACTTAAAATGGTTACAAAATAGATGTATGAGATGATAATACTTATATCATTAATTTTACCCAGCATATATGTAAAATGTTACCTGAGAGAGATTGAGAAAGAGAAAAGAGGAGGTAGAGAGAGAGAGAGGGAGAGAGAGAGAGAGCATAAAAGAGCAGAGCATAAAAAGAGATAGAGCAACAGTTACAATCTTTTATCCTTTCCCTGACCATGTGACTAAAAAACAAATGTGAGACATTCAAACTGACCAATCAGATAATTACAAATTCCCCCATTGTTCTAAAGGTGTGACAAGTCATAGACCCCCAAAGTGCACACATCTTGGCCTACAGGCCTTGATCACTATCAGGCCCTCAACTCCAAATGGTCATTGGGGAAACAGGGGGTGGAAAACAGTAAAGCAAATGTCTTTCAAAGCAAATGTTTTGTTTTGAAAGACATTTGCTTTACCTGTTTCTTAACCTGACATTTGCTTTACCTGTTTCACCTGTTTCTACTCCAAATTAAAGGTCACAACATAGCAAATGATTTTTAAAGACAAAATTGTCTGGCTTTTAGTAATGTTTATTTAGAATAACAATTTTGTATAATTTAGATATGTAATTATTGTACCCTTAATCACACATGTACAATTTTAGTTCAATTATTACACAGATTTTAAATGAGGTAATATACGCTTTAGAATCAATAGATGAAGCTATGAAATGACTACATGTGAGCTTAAATGTTCAATTCTCTATACCTTTATCAACTGTATAAACTAACTTCAACTTTTTCTTGCACTGATATACAGTTGCGAGACTTTCTTTTAGTTGTCCTCTTTCATAGATGGATATTTTCTTCTTGCTGTGTAAATTTGTTTTAATTCTTAATATTTTAATACTTTTAATAAGTGAATTGCGCTGCTTCTCTCGCGAGTAATTAATTTCAATTTTTTTTTTTTTTTTTTGAATGAGTTTCACTCTTTCTCAGCATGTGATTGGGTGTTCGCTACTGATGTCTCTTCTAAACTCAGGATCAAAGCCTGAGTTGACAGAGAGAGTTGATGATCAGCATCATGGTACCAACAAAGCCTGGTTGGATTGTTTTGGTTTTGTCAACTCGAAACTAATCCTGCAACCCTGAGTTTGTTCAACTACCATTATGGTACAGGCCCCTGAGGTCACAATACTTTTTGGGCACGAGGAAGTAGCGGCTATAGAAGCCTGACTCTCTGTTTGGAGGAGGAACTATTTCCCCAGCTCCTTCTGTCAATAAGCTAATTTCTCCGGCACGGAGGACGTTCGTTGGGTGTGTGAACTCGAATGGGCCCATAATTTGCAACATCTGCTCCAACAGTGTTTGGAGTAACACTCATTATCTTAGGCCGGGTACCCTGACTCAGTGCTGAGTAACTGGAGCGCTTGAAAAAAGAAGTGTCGAATGGCCTGTGAAGAATTATGTGCCTCTGCGAAGCAGTCTACCATAGGGCCTGAAAAACAGATAAATTCTGTGGTTAAAGGCAGTTTTTATCAGTTAAGGCTCTCATCTAAAGTGAAACCTTTTTTGTCATTTAAAGACTTTGAAAGAGTTATACATGTTTTCATCTCCTCTCGGTTGGACTATTGTAATGCCCTCTATGCTGGTGTCAGCCAGCCGTCTCTCTCACGCCTGCAGTTGGTGCAAAATGCTGCAGCTAGACTATTTAAAGGGTTACGTGAACTTGATCACATTTCTCCTTCCAGTATGTTCAGTATGGCTTCCAGTATGTTTTAGGATTGATTTTAAAATTCTAGTGTTTGCTTATAAATCCTTAAATGATCTAGCCCGCCCTACCTTTCTGACCTTCTACAAAAACATGTTCCATCGAGGTTGCTTAGGTCGGCAGATTGCATGCTCTTGGCTGTCCCTAGAGTAAGGCTTA
Organism: Gila orcuttii; assembly: GCA_026230005.1. Lineage (NCBI taxonomy): Eukaryota > Metazoa > Chordata > Actinopteri > Cypriniformes > Leuciscidae > Gila > Gila orcuttii. Next base: position 18,237,850 of record JAPDVR010000020.1, read on the forward strand.
AAAATAGGGGAGATCGGGTTGTCGTGTTGGCCTCATCAGACCACCCACTGAGCAATGTGACGTCGGAGTGACGTCTTTTCTATGTAATTTTTGGACGTCCAATTTCGTTCCATTGAAGGGGTTGTTCTGTAACGCCAGGCGACGTCTTTATTCGACGTCTATTGCATGTTGTAGTGATTCTTAGCTCAAATAAAGGGAATATAAGATCATGGATATGATCAGTGAATCGACTACAGTTTATAATATTACCCTTAACAGGGAATATTTCGCCAACGTATCTGTATGGGCAATTCAATACAACAAATTATAATCAATTATCCATACAGGGAGGCAAAATTAGGTCAATTCTCAATCACAACGGGTTATGATTAAATATTAATATTTCAATTGTCTAATATAGATTGATTCTCAGGAGAACTTTTAATGGAATTAATTTGTTATCGACTAATCCGTTTGTCCAGCAAACTGACAGGACGATCTTTTATCAAATCTCAAAAGGAGTTATCCTCTTTATAGACTTTCAGGAAAGACTGTTTCTTCTGGCCATGAAATACAGCTTTCTCGTTCTATAAAAGAAAATACTATTTAAAGTATCAGCAATTGTAAAGCGTGTAGCCTAGCTTTGATCGGACATTAAAGGGACTTTATAATATGAGCACAAACAGAGTCAATAAATGAGTATATATGGATTTAATATGGGAAACACTACGTATATCGGTGACTAAGATTACACAGAATCAAATGTATATACACGAAATACAACAACAAACAATGAAAGAGGATGAGAAGATGAGACAGGTCATGAAAGGTAACAGAATGGCAAATTACCTGGACAAAACCTTGAGAGAGAACCAACAAGGAATCACAATCGCCCTATAAGAGGGGTTAAACAAATCTTAATGCTTTGAAAACTCAATAAACGAAATACTTGCAAATATAGCTCTCTTGTGTTGTCGAGAAAGCGTGTGTGTGTCCTTATAAGCTGTGCGCGTTCTCTCCTCCTTCGGAGCTGCGCGCGTTCACGGGAGAGGTAGTTTGAAAGTAAAGTTTGCCAGATAATTCAGGCTAAGTTCATTTCACTCGTCGGTGGAAATGAACAAAGGAGAATCCGAAAATTGAAAACAAAACTTAAAGAAAGAAAGAAACAAAAGAAATTGAAAACAAGTGAAGCTGGAGAAGCTTGAAGAGAGTGGATACTGGGGAGAGTCGAAGAGGTTGAAGAGAGAGAAACCGCTGGTCAATGACTTTAAAGGGTGTCCAAATTCCCCCCTTCAGGAGTGAACTGACCAATCGACTTGGAGTTCTGTGAGCGGGAGAACTTTTCCTTTGTCTTGTCAGACGGTTCATTTGCAAAAGTTACGACAGTGTTAAAATTCGTCATTTCTGCTACAGAAAGTGGTATCATACCTTTTACTGTAATATACTGTATATGACCAACTCAGTTAGACCGAGGGAATTAATGTGATACCGGGGGAATTAATGTGATTAATGTGATACCGGGGGAATCAAATGTGATGAATGTCTATATGTGTGTGCGTTGTTGCATCTTCACCCTGGAATTCTTTCCTGTCGGGAAGAGTGGTGTTGGGGGCGATAGGAATTCGTTTGAAGCGGCCAAAGTGAGTAGGAAGGCGGGTGCGATGGTCTCTGGATAGTATCGCAGAGTCGTAAATGATGTCAGAAAGCAAGCTAATCTCAGACATGTTGGCACCATGCAGGTAATTTTGTTTGCCAAGGGTCCTGATTTACATTTACGAGTTCAGAGTGTAAAAGCTTTGGATTTCAGAAGGAGTGTGCATTATTTGTGTGCTCTGCGTTCAGAATGAACGACTCATGATTCTTCCAGACGCTACAATGTCTAATGTTGACGTCCGTGGGACCAAATGTGGTCGTTTGTGGACGTCTCTTCGACATAAAATTTAGACTAATTTTAGACGTCATTTCTATTTCAACTTCTATAACTGTAGTCCCATGTTTCAAAAGGGTGGAGGACATGTTTTCTGTACCATGTATTTATGTTTATGCATTTGGCAGACGCTTTTATCCACAGTGACTTACATTGCATTACACATTTACATACCACTCAGTTCTTGTTTTCCCTGGGAATCGAACCCATGATCTTGGCATTGCAAGCGCCAACGCTCTACTGTTTGAGCTACAGCATTTTACCTTAATATGTGTCTCCAGTTATCACCTGCTGCTGAAACGATCAAATGGAGTTTTTGGAAAATGATCTTAAATAATTATAAATAATCTGTATTCATATGTATTAATCATGCTGATAACAACAATGTTGATATTTGTAAATAAAAAAATATTGCATATTAATCATGTACATTTCCTGCACCTGTAATAGACGTCCAAATGAGGTCCAAAAAAATGACCCAGTTCAAAGGTCAAATGTTGAACGTCAACATGACGTCCAAGTTGGGTCATGGTTGGACGTCCAAATACTGGACCTAGTTTGGACGTCAAATAGATGTCCAGAATTGGTCATTGACCGACGGACCCAATATAGACATGATCTGCACGTCTATCCGACGTCCAGTGTTTAGTGGGCAGGACCTTCAGCATGCACTGGGACGTTTGTAGCTGAATGTGAAGTGGCTGGAATGAGAATCAGCAACTCCAAGTCTGAGGCCAGGTTCTCAGTCGGAAAAGGGTGGTTTGCCCGCTTCAGGTTGGTGGAGAGTTCCTGCCTCAAGTGGAGGAGTTCAAGTATCTTGGGGTCTTGTTCATGAGTGAGGGAAGGATGGAATGGGAGATTGACAGACGGTGCAGCTTCTGCAGTAACACAGTCGATGTACCGGTCTGTTGTGGTGAAGAAAGAGCTGAGCTGCAAGGCGAAACTCTCAATTTACCGGGGGTCATGACCGAAAGGACAAGATCATGGATGCAGTCTGCCGAAATGAGCTTTCTCTGCAGGGTGGCTGGGCGCCAGGGCCGGATTATCCATATGTGACACTGGGCGAGTGCTTAGGGCCACCAGCCAATGGGGGGCACCAAATCATTAAAACAAATACTATACCTTTAAAATATTTGTCATATTTTATAAATGTATATGTATTCACTATATAGTTATATATTTGATACATATATATTTAATACATACATATTTATGCATTTAAAAATAAAGAAATACAATTGCGATTTGGTAAGTGCCCCCCTACCCCTCCCCCGATCTTGGTCCATTCCACAGTGACACACTGCCGCCCAATTAGTCAATCAGACTAATTCAAAATGGACAGGCGTCAGTTAAGCGGTTGCGCTAAGAGAAAACTTAAAAAAGAAAAACAATTACGGCACATTGCCACTATTCATAATGTACCCGCAATCGCGAGCTTTTTTATTCAGAAAAATAATGAATCCTGTTTTTTTTATCCTGGTTTCCACGTCAGCGCTGTTTGATCTGATATCTATGGTTTATAACAGAACTCTGCGCGGAATCGGAATGTTTCTCGCTGGATCTCGTAGTGATGAATGATGTTAAAATTCTGAGGCGAATTCAATTGATTTCTTAACTGGATCTTAACTGATTTCTTAACTGGATCGTGAGCGAGATCGGCCCGCGACTGGCAAGTTCGGGGCTTTATTTTACTGTCAGTGGTTCGGGGCGCTGCTGCTGCTCCACGGTCCTAATCATAGGCCTATATGAGTTGCGTATTTTCGTTTCACTTTCATTTTGTTTGCATTCGCTGCTTGGTAACGACTAAAGAGTCGATAGATCGCTCATTGCTCAGACGCACATAGCAGGTTGTGATTTGTCTCCGTCTCCATCCCACAGAAGTCTACGCGCGCTATTCTTGTCACGGATTTATTGAATTCCCTGCAGTATTTGTGGTGAGCCTTTACTTTAGCTGTAAGTTCATGTACATCTATTGTCTTCATAGAAATACTGAATTTCAATTGTTCACACATTAAGTGTGAGGAGGGGGGCACTTAAACTGTGGTCACCCTAGGGCACAAAACTATGTTAAAAACTATGTTAGCCGGGCATGCTGGGCGCTCACTTAGAGATAGGGTGAGGAGCTCGTCACTCGGGAGGAGCTCAGAGTAGAGCCGCTGCTCCTCCACATCGAGAGGGGGCAGCTGAGGTGGCTCGGTCAGCTGTTCCAGATGACTCCTGGATGCCTTGAGGGATTATGTCTCCCAGCTGCCCTGGGAACGCATCGGTAATCCCCCGGAAGAGCTGGAGGAAGTGTCCAGGGAGAGGGAAGGCTGGACGTCTCTGCTTAGACTGCTGCCCCCGTGACCCGGCCCCGGATAAGCGGAAGAACATGGATGGATGGATTGATTATTATATTATTTTTATTTGTAAATTATATTACTTTAATATTAATTGATTTAATTTGTATCTATTTTTATTTAAGTATACATTGTCACAATTCACCTGTGAGAGAAATCAGTTTTATACATCAGCAGTACACTAAAAACAGGTGGTTATGTTTAATGACTTTGTGAATTGAGTTTAATGAGTCTGATGAGTTTATAATTTTTTTCTAATAAATATATCTACTGTTTTTATACGTTCACGTTAATTCATTGTCATTTCCACAACACCCTGTCATTTCCACCACCGCCCTGTCATTTCCATCACCACACACATTTTTAAAAAATATTTAAAAAGTTCTCATCACACATTAAAAATGTATCCACAATTTATGAGATCATGCTCTACTTATACAAATTCAAGTTACTTATTTTCTAATAAGCTCTTGCCCAAACCAATATTAAATTTCAGAGTGTGACAGGTGTACAGTTCAGCATTTGGTCCTTAGGGCAGTTAATTGATCTCATTGACAAATGTATAATTGTTGTACATTGTGGAAAAATTTATAAAACTAGTTACAAAAATGATCTTAGACAATAATTGAGTGGCATATTTATTCTATTTTAAAATAACGCTGTATATTGAGATGTGGTGGAAATGACATTTGTTCATTGCAGGTTGGAAAAAATGTAAAATATTAACAATTTCTCTTGTAATCTAAGTTTGTCCTCTTAGGGGGCTTTCACATTGGCAGTTTAGTTCGGAACGGGGCACGGTTCGCATGAAAAATCGCTAATGTGAACGCTGTCATGGGACCCGGGTGCGCACTGGGGTACCGAACCCGAGACTACCTGGAGGAGGTGGTCTGAGTTCGGTTGCTCCCGAACCGTGCTGCGATTCGCGTGTATGTGAAAGCAACACGGACTCGGGTGCGCACTTGTTCAGGAAGTAAAGTATCCTGCGCATGCGTTTTAGCCGATTATGATGTATTTAGTTAAATAAAACACACGTAAGGGATGAAGATTTACCCTGGATACGAGAAAGAGTGAGTCTACAGTGTATTCGCGCATAGTGCGTGCAATCAGGGCAACAAATTAATGGAAATCCACTGTCTCCTCAAAAGAGTCCATTTGCAAGCAGCGGAAAGACAGCTTATGTGAAACACACACACAGTTAAGCTGCGTTGTTTACTCAGCTATGCATAACAGCACCAAATTAATAAAAAACACAATATATTGACCCGCGTCGTGTTTTCTATCATGCGCCGTGCACGTTTGCAATTACGTAAGATGCACGCAAACACACCAGAGTTCGATAGAATCAAGTTGAGTGTGAAACGAATCGGTTACCTAACGTAACCTCGGTTCTCTCTAGAAGAGGGAACGAGTATTGCGTAAGCTAGCTTTAGCTTACGCTACGGGAAAGATTCATCTTTGCTGAGAGTTTGAAGCCAAAAAATTATTTAATAATTTGTATCCATTGACAACGCAATTCCTCTGCGGCAGACCTAGAGCAGGCTAGCTAGCAGCTCATTGGTTCGCTCAGAGAGAACTGCTTAAGCCTTTGGGAGAGCGGGGCTGAACCCGCTACCAATGGGAAGCGCCCGCGCGCTCATTGCATCATGGCCCGCCAGAGTGGGCGTGGCTATGGTGTATAAAACAGTCTCTCCCAGGCTTATATGATGATTTATTTCAGCGTGAAGCGAAACGCTAGTAGCGCAAGCACGGCCGGGAACGCAATACTCGTTCCCTCTTCTAGAGAGAACCGAGGTTACGTTAGGTAACCGATTCGTTCTCTTACGAGAGGTTCTCTCGTATTGCGTAAGCTAGCTTACGCTACGGGAACACCTGGTCAACGCCGTGCGCGCTATGAAAAACACTCATGAATCCCAGGGTGATACCGGGGGAATAATTTAATGTGGAGTGAATGTACAAAGAGGCCGGCAGAGCGGGCACATAGTGTATACATAAGCATCTTAGGAGAGCACAAGGGGCGAACCGGTTGTGTGAGGGACTCCCAGTGATGCAGCTTCTTAGGGAGCTGGTTTTTAGACAGCTAGTAGTTTTGCCTTCAAGGCGGGAACTTCCAAATTGTAAAATCTGACAAAAGTGGACGGGGAGGCCCATCCCGCGGCCACACAAATGTCATGAATGGAAATTCCACAGGACCATGCCCACGATGAGGCCATGCCTCTGGTGGAGTGCGCCCTGATGCCCAAAGGGCAGGGCAGGCATTTTGATGCGTAAGCAGAAGCGATAGCGTCCACTATCCATCTAGACAGTGTCTGTTTTGAGGCGGCCAGACCTTTGGTGCGCCCCCCAAACGACACGAAAAGCTGCTCAGCGCGTCTGAACGCGGCAGCGCGCGTAGTGTACAATCTCAGAGCCCGAACCAGGCAGAGGAGATTAGCGTCGCGCTCACTATCGGATGGAGGCAGAGGCGATAGAGAAATAATCTGAGCCCTGAACGGGGTACCAATCGCCTTCGGGACATAGCCATGCCTAGGTTTGAGAATGACAACTGAATCATTCGGTCCAAACTCAAGACACGCGACGCTGGATGAGAGCGCGTGAAGATCCCCCACGCGTTTTACTGAGGACAGAGCCATCAGAAAAACGGTTTTGAGCGAGAGGTATTTTAGGTCCACAGACTCGAGCGGTTCGAACGGGGGTGCTTTCATAGCTTCGAGGACTATAGAAAGATCCCAGATAGGAACCGACGGGGGCCGCGGAGGATTCATCCTTTTAGCTCCCCTGAGGAAGCGGATGACTAACTCGTCTTTGCCCAGGGACTGAGCGCGCCGGGGTTCAGAGAATGCCGCGACGGCTGCCACGTAAACCTTGAGAGTGGAGGGGGACCTGCCCTTGTCCAGCATCTCTTGAAGGAAAACTAGCAAAGACGGTACCTCGCATGACCGTGGATCCAGATGTTTGTCGGTGCACCATTTTGAGAACACAGACCATTTAGACGCATAGAGCCTTCTCGTGGAAGGTGCTCTAGCCTGTATGATAGTGTTTCTTACTCCCTCTGGCAAATCGACGAATAGTCGTTGATCACCCATGCATGTAGCGCCCAGCGCTGTGGATGGGGGTGCCAGATCGTGCCGCGAGCTTGAGAGAGGAGATGTCCAGATGGCCACGGGGCTGTCTGTGACAGCTGAGTGAGCTCCGGAACCCAACTTTGACTCTCCCAACGCGGAGCTATGAGGAGCACCGAGTGGCGTGTGTCCCTGATCCTCTGAATTACCTGATGTAACAGAGCGATCGGAGGGAATGCATAGAGCGGGCGGCGAGGCCATTCCTGGGCTAGCGCGTCCTCGCTCCTCGTAAAAAATATTGGGCAGTGAGCGTTCTCTTCTGACGCGAAGAGGTCCACTTCTGCTCTGCCGAATAACCGCCACAGTATTTGGACCGTCTGTGTGTTCAGGGACCATTCTCCTATGGAGATGAGGTTCCTGGATAGTATGTCTGGACCGTCGTTCAGATGGCCCGGCACATGCGTCGCTCTGAGCGAAAGCAGGCGGCTCTGAGACCAAACTAAAATGCGGTGTGTCAGTAGAAAGAGATTCTTGGATCTGACACCGCCCTGACGGTTGATATAGGAGACCACAGCCATGTTGTCCGAACGGATCAGGACGTGGTGTCCCCGAATGAGCGGGAGGAAGCGCGAGAGCGCGTTCTCGACCGCAAGCATTTCCAGACAATTTATGTGTAAGGGGCTTTCCTGAGTCGACCAGTGGCCGAAGGCCGGTGAGCCCTCGCAGACTGCACCCCAACCCGTGTTGGATGCATGTGTCGAGATGACTTTTCGGCGGGAAAAGGTCCCCATCGTGACGCCCTGCCGAAACCATTCTGCTACTGTCCATGGCTGCAGCGCCGTGAGACATGTCTGCGTAACCCTGACCAGCTGGCGGCCTGTGTTCCACGCGTGGTGGGGTACACGGCTGTTTAACCAGAGCTGAAGCGGGCGCATGTGCAGAAGGCCCAGCTGAAGCACAGCGGAGGCTGAGGCCATGTAACCCAGCATCCTCTGAAAGGTTTTCAGGGGTATGCGGGTGCCCATCTGAAACGAGGCGGCTAGACGCTGAACACTGCGCGCGCGCTGTGAGGACAGGCGAGCCATCATTGAGACCGAGTTCAAATCTATTCCTAGAAAGGAAATCGATTGACTGGGTTGAAGGGAGCTCTTTGTCCAGTTGACAGAGAGGCCCAGTGTTTTCAGATGGTCGAGGAGAACTGCGCGGTGCGACAGAAGCTCCGTCTGTGATTGGGCCAAAATCAGCCAGTCGTCCAGATAATTCAATATGCGCAGCCCCTGGCTCCGCAGGGGGGCGAGCGCCGTATCCATGCACTTCGTGAATGTACGGGGCGCCAGGGATAAGCCGAACGGGAGGACGGCGTATTGATATACATGACCCTCGAAGGCAAAACGTAAGAATGGCCTGTGACGGGGATTTATCTGGATCTGAAAATAGGCGTCTTTCAGGTCTAGAGAGATGAACCAGTCCCCCTGGCGCACTTGCGCGAGGAGTTTCCTGGTAGTGAGCATCTTGAACGGTCTCTTCATGAGCACTTTGTTCAAAGACCTGAGATCTAAAATCGGTCTGAGGCCGCCGTCTTTCTTGGGAACCAGAAAATAACGGCCGTAAAACCCCGACTCGGTCATAGATGGCGGGACTCTCTCTATGGCGCCCTTTTGTAGCAGCGTCGCAATTTCTGAGCGAAGCGTGCCGGCGGCCAGCGGGCTGACAGTAGATTCGAGCCGAGCGCGTGCACGAGGCGGGCGGCGGCGAAACTGTAGCAGATAGCCGTTCTTTATAATGCTTAGCACCCACGGGGAAATGCCTGGAATGGCTTCCCACGCTTTGGAGCATGCGGCTAGTGGCCGAATGGTTATCACGCCCTGATTGCTGTACATAGCGGGCTGAACACAGAGTGTGGGCGCGCTTTGAATGTGTGTTGCAACGGGACTTGCACTCAGAGAGGAGTCTATGGGCCGTGAAACAGAGCGAGCAGAGAGGGGACACGTGCATGCATTCATGGGCGTGTTTATTTTCTCTGATGTTAGAGCGGGCTGTGCCCGTCTCATGTGAAGGGGCTCTGAGAGAGACACGGGATATGTTATGCTTGTGTGTATGGGTGAACACATGATTGTGGGCACATTTTCTACACAACCGGCAAATTTTCTCTTTTTGAGATTTCTCTGGGTAGCCGTAAAAACGGCTTTTTGTCGCTCGCAAGCGGGTAGGGACTCCGGCTTGTTTGTGGCGGTAAACACTACAGCAGTCGGCGAAACAACGGGGACTGGCAGAGGGCGAAGCTTTGACGGCGGTCCGGCCGCAGCGGGAGAGCGCCGTCGTTTTCTTAACTTTGCTAGGCAGACTTCTGATGATCAGGCTTCAGCGTGATCTTGGGTCGCGGGCCCCTCAGGGGCGGCGGTCTGCGGTGGCTGTCCGAGCGAGAGCGAGGGCGGCCGCCCTGTCTGCGCTGGGCTGTTTGAGTCTGCTGAGGAGGGCGCTGCGGTGGGGCTCTGACAGGAGGCTCACGAGAGCGGCCTGCGGAAGAGCTAGCGCGGCGGGGCAGAAACAAATTCATGGCCTGGGTAGCTTTCTGGACTTCGGAAAAGCGATCGACAATTCCCGTGACAGCAGATCCAAAAAGGCCCGTCGGGGAGAGGGGCGCGTTAAGAAACGCGGCGCGCTCAGAATCTCCCATGTCGGCGAGCGTTAGCCATAAGTGCCTCTCAGCTACACAAAGACTGGCCATGCATCTCCCCAGAGCTTGTGCGGCGGCTTTAGTGGCGCGAAGGGCGAGGTCCGTAGCACTTCTTAGGTCTGTGACAGCGGGGGAGGGGTTCCTACCGCTCTCGGCCCATTCACGGAGAATATCGCTCTGTAGTACTTGGAGGACAGACATAGAATGTAGCGCTGCGGCGGCTTGACCAGCGGCGGCATAAGCGCGAGCGTGAAAACTCGAGGTCGCTCTGCAAGCTTTCGAAGGAAGCGTGGGGGAAGAGCGCCATCTAGCAGAGGGCGGGCAGAGGTGTGCGGCGACCAAGTCCTCGACAGGTGGCATGGCTGAGTAGCCCTTTTCGGCGGCTCCGTCCACTGAGCGCAGCGAGGCGGATATGTCGGAGCGGTTTCTAGCCGAGAGCGGAGCATTCCAGGACTTCGTCAGTTCTGCGTGAAGTTCAGGCAGAAATGGGGCGGCCCGGTTGCACGCGGGGGTCGAGCTCCGATGAAAGAAGCTGCCGTCCATCCGGTTCGGGGCCTGCTCGGGTGGAGGAGACCACTCGAGACCGAGGCGTTCAACGGCCTGTGAGAGGAGGCGCATTAGTTCCTCCTCTATTCCGGCGCGGATCCCCGCCGACTCTCTCGTGGATCCGAGAGATGACCAGTCTTCACTGTCTGAAGCGAGCAGTGAACATGAGTCCTTCTCCTCCGCGGCGTCATCGGAAGCGACAGAGCGGCCACTCGGCGGCAACTGTATGTCCGGCTGGGGCGGGGAGGGAGAGCGGGAAGCGGGAAGCGGCGGCGGCGGCGGCGGCCCGCATGGTTCCGCAGGGGGCTCCGGCGGCCTCTGGGCGCGGCGTTTCTTTTTACGCGGCGAAGAGAGAGGCGGCGCGGGAGCGGATTGTGCCGCCAGGAGTCGTGCCCGCAGGGACGACAACGGCAGGCTTTCACAGAAGTCGCATCCTCCATCCGCGAGGGCGAGTTCTGCGTGCTCGAGTCCCAGGCAGAGAGCGCAGACAATATGGCGGTCTCCGTCCTCGAGAGGAGCGCGGCAAGAGCCGCAGGAAATTCGAGACATCTTTAAAAAGACGCTCAGCTCTTTTAAAACAGAGAAGGATACAGTTGTCGGATGGCGCTAGCTTGCAGGGCGGCTGAAGGTGGCGAAGACGGCCGGCTTCTTCAGGGTCCTTGAGCTCGCTAGAGTGATGCCTTCTCGACGGCGACGGCTTTACTTCTTCTCAGAACAGCAGAAGCGTGTAGCTTGCTGAAGATGAAATGAATCATCATATAAGCCTGGGAGAGACTGTTTTATACACCATAGCCACGCCCACTCTGGCGGGCCATGATGCAATGAGCGCGCGGGTGCTTCCCATTGGTAGCGGGTTCAGCCCCGCTCTCCCATAGGCTTAAGCAGTTCTCTCTGAGCGAACCAATGAGCTGCTAGCTAGCCTGCTCTAGGTCTGCCGCAGAGGAACTGCGTTGTCAATGGATACAAATTATGAAATAATTTTTTGGCTTCAAACTCTCAGCAAAGATGAATCTTTCCCGTAGCGTAAGCTAGCTTACGCAATACGAGAGAACCTCTCGTAAGAGAACCAGACCAACGCTGCGGGGGGCGCCGGGAACAATCGCGCCCGGGCTCGGACCGCAGCAAACGAGCCCAGTGTAAAAGCCCCCTTAAAGACCTTAAAACTAGACAAATTATTTAAACATATGAGACTGTGTTACGTGAGTTTTGAACAAGTTTTTTTTATTCAACTTCACAATGCTAAAAGAGCCCCTAGTTGAAGAAACGCCCAATTACGGTAATTATCACGCGTCCTTATCATTGAACACACATTAACGAGCTAATCAGGGTATTTAAGATCACACCACTAAAGCTACAGACAAGTTGGAGTCGCACCAAAACTCCAAGGTTGTAGCCTATCTTTAAAAACGTTATTTCAAAAAGCGTTTTTTGAAAACCCTCTAGTTCAGTGCGTTTCCAGCAGAGTCCATTGTGAGATCGCAGGTGTCAGGATGACAGCTCGACTTTACTGCTCGTTGGTCGCTGTTTTATTGTGTCCCTCTGTATGCTGGAGCGTAAGAAACAACGATGATCGATTCACGGGTGAGTTCTTATAACTTCATTACAGCGCAGGCAATATGTAAACAACCTAAACAAAATATGACCTAGGCACATCTTAGAATATTAGTTTAAGTATACAGTAGGCTACACGTCCAGTGAAAGGTAAATTTTGTATGTTGTAGTTCTAAATAGATAAGTCTTATTAATGTGTGCATGCTTTTTTTCCAATGTAGGCTACACGGAAAACACAATTATGAAGGATAAAATATTATATATATTTTACTGAACCGATCCATTAGTTTGGTTGTAATTGTAATATCTTTTTTGTCCACCAAGGTGGAAAATTGTCTTTGGCTCACCAGCTATTAAAATAAATATACAGACCATAATAAAAGACAAATACATAAAACAGACAGATCACAATTCATAAAAAAAAAAAAAAAAAAAAATGCTGATATGTGTGCTTCTCCTATTTTTAGGATGGCCCCTATTGTACTTGGTGGTGGTTGTTGTTGTTGTTGTTGTTGTTATTTATTATTATTATTATTATTCCTTCCGAATAGGAGTCTATGGCAGCCCTATAAATGGAATATGAAAATTATGATGTTTGGAACATTTGTAGTGATTTTAATGAATAGTATTTGGACCAATTTTGGAGTCTCTAGGACCAACTCAATAGTGACAGTTCAAAGATTCACTTTTAAAATGGTTATAACCTTTGAAATTTAAATTTAGTGATTGATTCTTAAAACATCTTAAATTTAGCCTCCGCCCATTACTGCAGTGTCCATTTCGCTACACATTTTGCTCAGATTTTGATTGCTTCAAAAATGGCCTCAGATGATTTTTGGACTGAGCTGAACAGAAATGGCTGAACAGATTTTCTATTCAGCCATTTCTGTGCAGCTCAGTCCAAAAATCATCCGAGGCAATTTTTGAAGCAATCAATCTGAACAAAGTTTGAATGAGTCGAGTCTAAATTTCCCATCTTTGTTCAAAAGTTATGATGTCAGAAACTAAACAAGGTTGACCCAAAATAGGTTATGAGGCTGAATCTCGGCCAAACTTTGATCAATCTAAACAAGAATTGATACGCTTTATCGGAACCATAATGTGATGGTCCATGCCAAATTTGGAAACAGCACCACCTACAGGTCATGAGATCTGGAAAATGGCTATTATTGCCAATAACCTTTTTAGTTTGTCAAGAAAATCATGCAGAATCCGTGGATACAGAGTTTCACAGGATTGGATGAACCACGTGTCAACCATATTGAATTTTAATATAAATTGCTATTTATTTTTTATTGCAAAAAACGCTTCACTTCGACTGTAAAAAAATAACTAGTCATTTTGTTCCCTGGTTTATGCTGATTCTTGATTGTGGAACTGTGTATACTCCTGCTTTCAACGAGTTTCATTAAACGGTGGATGTCAGAGGTCCTCCAAAATAAACACTGAAAAAAAGGTTTATGTTGACTTTCACAAAGAATAACAAGGATAACAAAGTGACGCATTAAATTAAACTTGAAACTTTGAAGGAGACAGACTGAATTTCTTTTCATTGTAAACCTTTTTTTTTTTTTTTTTTTTTGGAATGGTGAAGGAGACATTCAGTGTTCAGTGATTATGGTTTCTGTCATGTGTTTGAATAACAGTAAAACCAGGTGTGTGTCCAAGCACACCCGGAATAGGATTGTGTGTTGAAATGTGTTTCCATGACGATGACTGTCCGGAGGATGAGAAATGCTGCAGTAATGGATGTGGACATCAGTGTACAGCTCCATATACAGGTATTTGTTTTATTATATTAGTGTGTGGATCAGATTATTATTATTATTTTTTTTTTTTTTTTATCAAAATACAGGGAGTGATTCAACATTCACTGATATGCTGTTATTCAAACACATGACAGGGAAACCAAAGCCCGGAGTGTGTCCAAATAAAACCATTGAAGTAGAAGTGGCAGGAGCGTGTGTCGAGTCATGTTCCCATGACAGTGATTGTCCAAAAGATGAGAAATGCTGCAGCAATGGATGTGGACATGAATGTACAGCTCCATATAAAGGTATTATATAATTGTGTGGATCAGCTTAATTTTCTTTCAAAATACAGGTAGTCATTCAACATTCACTGATATGCTGTTATACCAACACATGACAGATAAACCAAAGCCTGGAGTGTGTCCAAGCAAAAACATTGAAATAGGATTTTTAGGGGAGTGTGTCAAGGCATGTGTGAATGACGGTGACTGTCCGAACGACAAGAAATGCTGCAGCATTGGATGTGGACGTCAGTGCACTAAATAAAATATAAATACCTGTATATGGAGCCATACAGTCAACTAATTGCAGCAACAAAAAATCTGCAAGTTTTTTACAGTTTCCAAATTAATGTAGAAATAACTAAAGTATTTTAAATGCTTGTTTAAGTGTATCTCTTATGAATAAAGGCCATTAAAGGGTTAGTTCACCTGAAAATGAAAATTAGCCCATGATTTCTTCCAAGCTCGATGCGTATTTTAAGTCCATCAAAGTGCATCTACCAATTATAAAAGTCCTCGACACAAAAAAATCCATATTTAATACTTTATCGACTAAAATAACTAGCTTCCAGCAGACGGCCGTATGCAAGTCGACCAAAAGAGAAACCCTTGAACTTGACGCACAACGTAATGACTGATGCGTTTGCCCGGTTTGTTTGAACCGCGAGAGGCAAAAACGATCCAATCCAAAAACTTTGCATTGCGAGAAGCTGCTTTGTCATTATGATTTCTTATAATAAAAAAAAATCTAAAAGCTGCTATATGACAAGGCGTACACGGCAAACAAGCTATAAAAAAACAGAAATAAGTTTTTTTTTTTTTATTTATTTTTTTATTTTTTTTATAAGGTGTCGACCTCAAAAACAAGTGTTTAAAGACACAAAAGTGGATGCAGGCTGGAACGAATGGGTAAATTGTGGGATCCTGACACTCAGTATGCACAAAAATACACTACGTGTGCAGTAAACATTTTGTCACTGTGGGAAGTAAAATATCCAAATGTCAGTTTTATATATCATCCTGTTGCCGGTTACGTTCCCCTCCAGTGGATATAGTTATGAGTAATGTGACACCGTGCGCTAGATTTCAATTGTCTGTATCCACTTTTGTGTCCTTAAACGCTTGTTAAATATATATATATATATATATATATATATATATATATATATATATATATTTTTAGCTTGTTTGCTCTACTTGTCACATAGCAGCTTTTAGACATTTGTTTTGTTTTTTGTTATAAGTGACAAGGAGGCAGCCTCTCGCAATTCAAAGTCAATGGAGATGGTTGGATTGTTTCCCCCCCGGTGTGGGTGTGGCCTAAATGCTCTGTGTCTATAGTGGCTGCAGTGTGTCATGCTTGTCAAGCATGAAGGGTCGCCAAGGAAATAAGGTGATGCATTCTAAAATAACCAAGGGGGTAATCCATCAGACAGAAACTGAAGCCTCGCGGGGGCCGCCATTGTAGCAGAACTTCACCTGCTGTTAGCATTCCATTGACTCCCATTCACTTTGGCAGCAAATAACTTTACATCTGAGGCGTCCAAAGACTTAATTAGTCCATTATTTATTTCTGAAGAAACACAACAATGTATAAAAGGCTCTATTACTTTGTATCTTACTTATGGCCCCGTAGAAGCTGTTTTTGTAAAAATAGGCTAACGATTGCATCATAATCACCCGACTATCTGTCATATTGTAGAGAAATTGCCATATAGGCAGGAGGAGAAGCTCACAGGAAGTCTTTTACTGTCTATGAGGCAATCGTAGTGACAGAGGCATAAAGTCAAGGGAGAAGCCCATAGATAGAGAGTCCATAAAAGTAACGGGACAAATTTTAACAAAGTTTGAGGAATAGGTGATTCAGATTTGTCTTGGCACAGCTACTAGAAGATATGTGTCAGACAGGTTGCTCACGTCACATTTACATCGTCAAGCTCAGTTTGAGCCTGTGCAGTCGCTCAGCCATCAGGAAGTGAGTGCTTCTAATTGGGCTTCAGTTTTTTTCCGTTGAAATCAAGGGGGTCGCTGTGTCCATTTCTTTTACGGTCTATGAAAATAACAGTCAGGTGTAAAGTCCAGGTTCAGAAAGCAAAAGTTCTCAGTATTTTGTTCCAATCATCTGGGTTTTTTTTATTTTTATTATTTTTTTTTTTGCGCCAGGTGATAGAACTAATTAGTGAATCAGCTGTGAGTTCATGGGTGAAAAACATATGCCAGGACTTTTACTTTCTGACCCCTGGACTTTATACCTCTGATAACAGTCACATTAAACTCACGCTGGGGGTCAAATAGAATATTTTTAACTTGCGTGTGAAAGGGTTAAACATTAATTATAGATAGCAATTCAACAATGTAGCTAATTGTAAAATATTAATTTGAACCTGTATTAGGCTACAAAAATATAACTTAAATTTAAGTGAGCTTTTTAATCATATAAACCTAAAATAAGTGTCATTTATTTCTGTTATCTTTGTTTGATTAACATTAATAACGGACAGCACGCTGAGCCATGAATATGCAAATTAGCCTCTTCTCCACTCGCTCACATCAGAGCCATAAATCTCTATATGGCTTTCGCTCACACCAGCTCAGCCTCAGATCCACTCGCTCAACTTGAGGTAAGTGCTGAACAATAGTGTCGGGATACTAACGGTTAATAATGATTAGCCTTTTTCGTAACTTATCAAACCGTTAATGTTACACAAACCATGTTCCTGTTCGCATCAGAGTCAGGCAGCTGCCTTACAATCATCAGAAAATCTTTGAACAACTTATGTCAGTTCAGTTTATTATCCCCTAAGGGAAACTTGTCTTGGAGCCAGGTAAACATACAGGTCACACAACAGGTAAACACCACATACACATACCAATAAACAACACAAACTACTAATTAAAAAATACTGTTACATTATTACTCATCTAGGTCATAGAATTGTGCAAATTTAGCAACCGAATTGCACTTGGTATAAAATAGTTCTTAGTCCTATTGGACTTAAAACAAGGGACTCTAGCGAAAGCCATATAATTCATAATATAGCCTACATCACACACCGGCTATATTGCTAAATATACCCGATTTTCATAATACCTGGATAAATAGCTTCTCGAGATCCCCCTGATAATTTGCTGTTAATTATATGCTAAAGCCCACCAGCATGTTGACGTGATTGGTTACAAGGCAGTCTGTGACGTCAGAAACACCAGCTATTTAAAAAAAAAAGAAAGCTTTTGAGTCTTTGGTTCATTGCATTTTCAAAGAGAAAATTAATTTGTTGACAGCACTATTTTTATTATATTAGTGTGTGTGGGTCAGCCTTTTTTTTATTATTATTTTTTTTTATATTTATTATAAATCCAATGAGTCCCTCGTTAAGTGATATGCTGCTGTTATACACTCACCTAAAGGATAATTAGGAACACCATACTAATACTGTGTTTGACCCCCTTTCGCCTTCAGAACTGCCTTAATTCTACGTGGCATTGATTCAACAAGGTGCTGAAAGCATTCTTTAGAAATGTTGGCCCATATTGATAGGATAGCATCTTGCAGTTGATGGAGATTTGTGGGATGCACATCCAGGGCACGAAGCTCCCGTTCCACCACATCCCAAAGATGCTCTATTGGGTTGAGATCTGGTGACTGTGGGGACCATTTTAGTACAGTGAACTCATTGTCATGTTCAAGAAACCAATTTGAAATGATTCGAGCTTTGTGACATGGTGCATTATCCTGCTGGAAGTAGCCATCAGAGGATGGGTACATGGTGGCCATAAAGGGATGGACATGGTCAGAAACAATGCTCAGGTAGGCCGTGGCATTTAAACAATGCCCAATTGGCACTAGGGGGCCTAAAGTGTGCCAAGAAAACATCCCCCACACCATTACACCACCACCACCAGCCTGCACAGTGGTAACAAGGCATGATGGATCCATTTTCTCATTCTGTTTACGGCAAATTCTGACTCTACCATCTGAATGTCTCAACAGAAATCGAGACTCATCAGACCAGGCAACATTTTTCCAGTAACTGTCCAATTTTGGTGAGCTCTTGCAAATTGTAGCTTCTTTTTCCTATTTGTAGTGGAGATGAGTGGTACCCGGTGGGGTCTTCTGCTGTTGTAGCCCATCCGCCTCAAGGTTGTGCGTGTTGTGGCTTCACAAATGCTTTGCTGCATACCTCGGTTGTAACGAGTGGTTATTTCAGTCAAAGTTGCTCTTCTATCGGCTTGAATCAGTCGGCCCATTCTCCTCTGACCTCTAGCATCAACAAGGCATTTTCGCCCACAGGACTGCCGCATACTGGATGTTTTTCCCTTTTCACACCATTCTTTGTAAACCCTAGAAATGGTTGTGCGTGAAAATCCCAGTAACTGAGCAGATTGTGAAATACTCAAATACTGCCGGCCCGTCTGGCACCAACAACCATGCCACGCTCAAAATTGCTTGAATCATCTTTCTTTCCCATTCTGACATTCAGTTTGGAGTTCATGAGATTGTCTTGACCAGGACCACACCCCTAAATGCATTGAAGCAACTGCCATGTGATTGGTTGATTAGTTAATTGCATTAATGAGAAATTGAACAGGTGTTCCTAATAATCCTTTAGGTGAGTGTACAAACACATGACAGATAAACCAAAGCCAGGAGTGTGTCCAAAAACCTTTGCAGGAGTGTGTGTCGAGTCGTGCTCCCATGACAGTGACTGTCCAAACACTGAGAAATGCTGCAGCAATGGATGTGGACCTCAGTGTAGGGCTCCATATACAGGTATTTTTATTTTATTAGTGTGTGGATCAGGTTTTTATTTTTTAATACAGGTAGTTCTTTAACATTCACTGGTATTCTGTTATAAAAACACTTGACAGAGAAACCAAAGCCTGGAGTGTGTCCAAATAAAACCCTTGGAGGAGTGTGTAAGGTGTCGTGTTCCCATGACAGTGACTGTCCGAATGATGAGAAATGCTGCAGCAATCGATGTGGACGTCAGTGTATGCCTCCATTTATAGGTATTTATATTTTATCATATTAGTGTGTGGGTCAGCTTTATACAGAGCCCCTAAAGGGACATGGTGGTTTAAAAAAATATATAATTTCCAAAACCTCTGCATTCTCTCGCAAGACCTGTTGTTATTTTTAAGCTTTATTATTAATTGATCTCTATGAGCAGGCAGCTGAGAGACAAGCCCGAAGGGAACGTCAAAGTGAAAAACCAGGAAAGACGTCTATTTGGACTTGTCTCTCAGTCGACTGCTCATTGAGATATTTATAAGGCTCATTTTGTTCAGTTTTCAAATCAGTTGTACTGTAGCTCAATGGAACCCTTCACTTTTTACTAGGGATGTCCCGATCCGATACTCAGTATGGTATCGGCTCCGATACTGCCATTTGTACCGGATCGGGTATCGGTCAGACGAGGCCGATCCAAATCCGATATTGTGCGTATACTATTCTGTGTTATTATTAAGCCCCACAAAAGCATAAAGCACCATAAGGTTTTCGTGCACTATATTATAAGTGTTCTGAAGCCATACTATGGTATAATGTAAGATAGGAATTAATATTGAATTTAATGACTTAAAGTTCACGCAGGGCTGTGCACAGATATTTTGAGGGGCAGTGGCCTAAACCAAAAAAAGGGGCACTAAGGGGGTGGTTGCTTGTTAAACCAAATTATCCAGTTATTACAAAATATACAATTAAAAGAGAAGACGGCACACGCTCAAATACATTTTAGACTTTATCAGGAGAATACTCTAACCATGGGTGTTATTCATACCACTTTGTCTACAAAGTGTGCCAACAACAGAAAATTTAGTTATTTGTATTAGATCTGATCGAGAGTACAATAATTTGATTAGACAAGCAGCTAATTCTGAGAACGTGGATATGTTGTACAAGTTGTTAGCACTATAGAAGACCAAGACCAAAACATTACTGACATAAATACAAAAAAAAAAAGAATTTCGCAGATTCAACCACTGTCTTGCATAGCCTACCTGTTAATGCGAGAGCTTTCGTGAACTGTCGTGTTCACTCTCAGGGTACTTTTACACTGGGCTCGTTTGCTGCGGTCCGAGGCCGAGCGCGATTGTTCCAGGTGTCGTGCCAAAGTACTTACCCCTGAAAGGAAGTGTATCCTCGGTCGCGGGAGCGCGCTCGCATTCAGCAGAACGTGTGCCATTGGTTTGACAAAGGTAAATGAAACGATAATACGTGAATTGTATAAGTTATCGTTTTACTATTGTTGTTTTATCAACGAGGTTTAGCAAAGACAGCTATCACATGGCCCATCTATCAAAATTAATTATTTTATTCTTCTGAAGGCTAACGATCGAACTTCATTGCACTGAATTGAGAATGTCTAGTTACTGAAAAACGAATCGGTTACCTAACGTAACCTCGGTTCTCTCTAGATGAGGGAACGAGTATTGCGTAAGCTAGCTTACGCTACGGGAAAGATTCATCTTTTCTGAGAAATTGAAGCCAAAAATTATCCTATAATTTTGTATCTATTCACAACGCAGTTCAGCTGCAGCAGAGCATGAGCAGGCTAGCTAGCAGCTCATTGGCTCGCTCACAGGGAACTGCTTAAGCCTATGAGGAGACACGAATGAACTCTCGGCCAATGAGAGTCTGACCTGCTCTCATTGCGTCAGAGCCCGCCGAAACGGGCGTGGCCAGAGAGTATAAATTCGCCTCTCAGGCTGTAAATTCTGGTTTTCATAGAATGAAGCGAGAACGCTAGTAGCACAAGCACGGCCAGGAACGCAATACTCGTTCCCTCATCTAGAGAGAACCGAGGTTACGTTAGGTAACCGATTCGTTCTCTTACGAGAGGTTCTCTCGTATTGCGTAAGCTAGCTTACGCTACGGGAACACCTGGTCAACGCCGTGCGTGCTAAGCATCCACTTTGAGTCCCAGGGGGGACCCCGGGGAACCCTTATGAGTGGGAATAAAATATGTACATGTGACAAAGGCCAGCAGAGCGGGCCGGGGATTTGTGAAGTACATAAGCACATAATAAGGAGGGACAGAACGAGACCGGTCTGCGTGAATAACTCCCTATAGTGCAGCTCAACCAGAAGAGCTGTAACATACTAGACTGCTAGTAGTTTAGCCTGCAAGGCGGGAACTTCCAGATAGTAAAATCTGATAAAGGTGGAGGGGGAAGCCCATCCCGCTGCCACACAAGTATCATGAATGGAAATTCCGCTGGACCAAGCCCACGATGAGGCCATGCCTCTAGTGGAACGGGCCCTGATGCCCAGAGGGCATGGCAGGTCTTTTGACGCGTATGCGGCTGCAATGGCATCAACTATCCATCTGGACAGAGTCTGTTTCGAGGCGGCCAACCCCTTGGTGCGCCCACCGAACGAAACAAAAAGCTGCTCAGCTCGTCTGACCGGAGCAGTGCGAGTAAAGTATAATCTCAGGGCCCTGACCGGACACAGGAGATTAGAGTCAGATTCACTATCGGATGCAGGCAGAGCCGATAGAGAAATAACTTGTGCCCTGAATGGGGTACCAATCGCTTTTGGGACATAACCATGTCTAGGTTTGAGAACGACTAAGGAGTCATTGGGCCCAAACTCCAGACAGGAAGCGCTGCTGGACAGCGCGTGAAGGTCCCCCACATGCTTCACTGACACGAGCGCGAGCAGGAAGATAGTCTTGAGCGAAAGGTATTTGAGCTCCACGGTGTTTAACGGTTCGAATGGGGGGGGCTTTCATAGCTTCGAGAACTATGGAAAGGTCCCAAATCGACACCGACGGGGGGTGTGAGGGGTTCATCCTTCTAGCTCCCCTGAGGAAGCGGATGACTAAGCCATCTTTGCCCAGTGACTGGCCACGCCGGGGTTCAGCGAAAGCTGCGACGGCTGCCACATACACCTTGAGAGTGGAAGGGGACCTGCCCTTATCCAGCATCTCTTGGAGAAAAACTAGCAAGGAAGGAACCTCGCATGACCGTGGGTTCAAGTTTCTGTCGGTGCACCACTTAGAGAACACAGACCATTTAGACGCATAGAGCCTTCTAGTAGAAGCCGCTCTAGCCTGCATGATCGTGTTTAACACTCCTTCTGGCAAAGCAATGGGTAGTCGTTGATCACCCACGCATGAAGCGCCCAGCGCTCTGGGTGGGGATGCCAGATCGTGCCGCGAGCTTGGGAGAGGAGATCTGTTCTGAGTGGAATGGGCCACGGGGCTGTCTGTGACAGCTGAGTGAGCTCCTGAAACCAAGTCTGACCTTCCCAACGCGGGGCTATGAGGAGCACCGAGTGGCGTGTTTCCCTGATTCTCTGAAGCACCTGTGGTAGCAGAGACACCGGAGGGAATGCATAAAGCGGGCGGCTGGGCCAGGTCTGGGCTAGCGCGTCCTCGCATTTTGAGAAAAATATTGGGCAGTGGGTGATTTCTTCTGAGGCGAAGAGGTCCACCTCTGCTCTGCCGAATATTTGCCACAGCTTTTGGACTGTAAGAGTGTGCAGGGACCATTCGCCAGGGGGAATGGGGTTCCTGGACAGACTGTCTGGACCGTCGTTCAGATGGCCCGGCACGTGCGTCGCTCTGAGCGAGAGCAGGTGACACTGGGACCAAACTAGGATGCGTTCTGTCAGCCGGAAGAGAATTCTGGATCTGACGCCGCCCTGACGGTTTTAGATAGGAGACCACAGCCATATTGTCCAAACGGATCAGCACATGGTGACCGTGAATGCGCGGCAGAAAGCGCGTGAGCGCGTTCTCGACCGCCAGCATCTCCAAACAGTTTATGTGGAGGAGACTCTCCTGAGCTGACCAGGGGCCGAAGGCCGGTGAGCCCTCGCAGACCGCACCCCAACCCATGTTGGATGCGTCTGTCGAAAATGACTTTTCGACGAGAAAAGGTCCCCAAGGAAACGCCCCGCTGAAACCATTCTGTCATGGTCCATGGCTGCAGAGCTGTGATACAGGTCTGCGTTACCTTTATCAGCTGGCGGCCCGTGGTCCACGCGCGGTGAGACACACGGCTCTTCAACCAGAACTGAAGCGGGCGCATGCGCAGTAACCCCAGCTGGAGCACTGCGGAGGCTGAGGCCATGTAACCCAGCGCCTTCTGAAAAGTTTTCAGAGGTGTGAGTCTGTTAATCTGAAAAGATGCGGCGAGACGCTGCACACAGCGCGCGCACTGTGTAGACAGACGAGCCGTCATTGAGACCGAGTCTAGCTCTATACCCAAGAAGGAGATAGTCTGACTGGGTTGAAGTGCGCTCTTTGTCCAGTTGACAGAGAGGCCCAAACTTTTCAGATGGTCGAGGAGAACTGTACGATGAGACAGTAGCTCCCTCTGTGATTGTGCCAAAATCAGCCAGTCGTCCAAATAGTTCAGTATTCGCAGCCCCTGACTCCGCAGGGGGGCGAGCGCCGCATCCATGCACCTCGTAAACGTGCGGGGTGCTAGGGATAGGCCGAACGGGAGGACGGTGTATTGATAAACCTGGCCTTCGAAGGCGAAACGTACGAATGGCCTGTGAAGGGGATTTATCTGAATCTGAAAGTAGGCATCTTTCAGATCTAGTGAAATGAACCAGTCCCCTTGGCGCACATGCGCGAGGAGTTTTCTGATATTGAGCAATTTGAACGGTCTCTTCATGAGAACTTTGTTCAGAAATCTGAGGTCTAAGATTGGTCTGAGGCCGCCGTCTTTCTTTGGAACCAGAAAATAACGGCCGTAAAACCCCGACTCGCTCATAGATAGAGGAACTCTCTCTATAGCCCTTTTGCACAATAGTTTTGCTATCTCTGAACGGAGCAGAGTCACTGCTTCTGGGTTCACAATAGTTTCTAGCCGCGCTCGGAAACCTGGAGGGCGGCGGTGGAACTGTAAGCGATAGCCTAGCCTTATTGTGTTTAGCACCCACTGGGAAATTCCCGGAATAGCTTCCCACGCTTGAAGCGTAACGCTAAGGGGTGAATGGCTACATGGTCCCTGTTGCTGCACACAGCGGGCCGCGCTGGCGCGCTCATAGTGTTTATGACAGCGGGACTTACACTCAGAGAGGAGTTTAAGGGCCGTGTAACAGAGTGAGCAGAGGTGGGACGCGCACACGGGCTCGTGGGCGCGCTTATGCACTCTGAAACTCGAGCGGGTTGGAACCGCTTTATGAGAGTGGGCTCTGTGAGACACGTGAACTGAAAAGCTTTTGTGTATGAGTGAACACAGTGTTGTGGGCACATTTTCTACACGTGAGGCTTTTATGCTCTTTTTGAGATATCTCTGGATCGCTGTGAAAACGGTGTTTGTGCACATGCAGTGCTTTGTGTATGAGTGAACAGTGTTGTGGGCACATTATCTACACAATAGGTTTTTATGCTCTTTTTGAGATATCTCTGGGACGCGGTGAAAACGGCGTTTGTGCACATGCAAGCGGGAAAAGAGATCGGCTTGTTGATGGCGGTGTACACTGCTGCAGTAGCCGTGTGAACGGGGACTGACAGAGGGCGAAACCTTGATGGCGGTTCAGCCATGGTGAGAAATAGCCGTCCTTTTCTCAGCTGAGGCTGGTCACGTGAGCGGCCTGCAGCGGGATATATATATAGCCTGAAATCGGCTGCACTTGTGACGTGCCGTCGCGTGCAAGTGCCTGTTAGAAACGTGAGCGCTGCAAGCGGCACGAGACTATTTTTAGCCTGCAGAGGCTGGACTTGTGACGGCATAAAAATTATCTGCGAGAGCCGGAATCGAACGCGGGTCTCTGGCGCGAAAAGCTTTGTGATACACCACTGAGCCACAGGGGTAATGACACAAGCACAGTAGCGCGAGCAGATAAGAGGGCGTAATAGCAGTAACAGGTTCGGCCTCAGCGGAACTAACACACTATAACCCATTTGTCCAGCTTTATGCTCGGAAATGAGAACGTTTCTCATGAGCGCGGGAGAGCGCGGCCGCTTTCTGTCACGTAAGAGAGCTGGGCGCGAGCTCAGAGCTGCATAAAGATTATCTGCGAGAGCCGGAATCGAACACGGATCTCTGGCGCGAAAAGCTTTGTGTTCCACCACTGAGCCAGGGGTAAAGACACAGGCTTAATAGCGCGAGCAGATAAGAGGGTGTGATAGCAGCGACTAGTTCGACCTCGACGGAACTAACGCACTATAAACCCACTTGCCGGTGTATGCATGGGGCCGGGCTAGCTCTCTTGTAAAGTAAAGAAAGCTAGCCGCGGTTGGCACAGCTGTAAGCGGCTCGTCCCCCATTCAGCGCTCGTAGGCGGTGAGAGGGGGAGGCGGCGTAACGCTTCGAGTCGAGCCCGCAGGGTCAACAACAGAAGCCCAATCGCAGAGGAAACATCCGCCGTTGGCGAGAGAAAACTCTGCGTGTCCCAGTCCCAGGCAGAGAGCGCAGAAGAAGGCGGGCTCTGGCGCTGAGAGGGACGCGGCATGAGCCGCAGGTGTGCGAGGCATCTTAAAAAAGACGCTCGCTGCTCTTTTAGATACACACACAATACAAGAAGCTTTTTTGGTAAGGATATGAATCCGTCGGATGGCGCTAGCTTGCAGGACGGCTGAAGGTGGCGAAGACGGCCGGCTTCCTCAGACTCCCAGATGCTCGCTAGAAGGTGCCTTTTCCACGACGGCGGCTTCTCTCAGGATCAGCAGATGCGTGTAGCCTCGCTGAAGATATGAAAAATCAGAATTTACAGCCTGAGAGGCGAATTTATACTCTCTGGCCACGCCCGTTTCGGCGGGCTCTGACGCAATGAGAGCAGGTCAGACTCTCATTGGCCGAGAGTTCATTCGTGTCTCCTCATAGGCTTAAGCAGTTCCCTGTGAGCGAGCCAATGAGCTGCTAGCTAGCCTGCTCATGCTCTGCTGCAGCTGAACTGCGTTGTGAATAGATACAAAATTATAGGATAATTTTTGGCTTCAATTTCTCAGAAAAGATGAATCTTTCCCGTAGCGTAAGCTAGCTTACGCAATACGAGAGAACCTCTCGTAAGAGAACCAAGACGACCATACTGTTTCACTCATAAAGCAAACAGCCTTTGGATATTAAATTGTTCTGAAACCCCCTTTCCATGGTGAATTATCAAAATGATTTAAAAATGCATTGCACTTAAATAGTAGGCTGGTCAATGTCATTCACAAAAAGTGATTGTACAGATGATACTTATCATCAAGTGTTTTATTTTGGGAATACTTTACATCATGTCTAATAACAGCAGTGAATATGGAAACATTTATTGTTTCCCAACAAAAGTTGTAGTGGGATACAGATTTTTTCAAGACCGTATTTTCGACCTGCCAAAATATGTATCCCCCTCTAAAATCTACAGATAATGGCCTATCATCAAGTGTTTTATTTTGTGAATACTTTACATTGTCTAATAACAGCAGTGAATATGGACACATTTCTTGTTTCCTGACTAAAGTTGTAGTGGGATACAGATTTTTTTCAGACTGTATTTTTGACCTGCCAAAATATGTCTCCCCCCTCTAAAATCTACAGATAATGGCCTATCATCAAGTGTTTTATTTTGTGAATACTTTACATCATGTCTAATAATAGCAGTGAATATGGACACATTTTTTGTTTACTGACAAATGTTTTAGTGGGATACAGATTTTTTCAGACCGTTTTCAAACCTGCTATAAAAAGTACCCCCTCTCCATATTGCACAGATGATGGCATATCGAAGTCTCCAATTCCTGTGGCAGCAAGGAAAGCCCCCCACCATCCATCCTCGCCACATTCTACAGAGATACTATAGAGAGTGTTTCAGTCAGGGCCTCCGACCGCAGTGAATAGTGAAGACCACTAGTAAGATCATAAGAACTGCACTCCCACCAATCTATGACATCTACAATGCTCAGTGTATTTGGAGGGTCATCAGCATCATGAAGGACTCCACACACACACTTCACCATTCTACCCTCTGGCAGGAGGTACCAGAGCATCCGCGCTGCCACCACCAGACTATGAAACCGTTTCAGTTTCTCCTCAACACTCTAAACACCAAAGCTCCTGCAAAATTAACATCAAACACTTCCACACACCAGAACACTTATACTCCCCTTTTGAATCTAGGAATTCTTAAAGCTTAGGCCTGAACTTGAAGTGAGTCTACAGTACACTTTCAGTTTTAATGTATAATAGGATACACACAGTAGATCCAGTGTCCACTTTCTTCATCACTTGAATGTACAAAATATACAGTAAGACAATAACTTTTGCAACTGTGTTTGACGTGCTGTATACATACTAGGTATTAGTTTATTAATCAATCGAAAGAAAGTTAATCTGCAATTATTTTATTAATCAATATATTGTAAGCCATTTTTCAAGCAAAAAAATAATAGTTTTAAGATAAGAAGACACAAACTTGGAAGGTGTAATGTAATACAACAAGATTTAATGAATAAAGTCCTCCAGAACAATAATGTACACAAAACTAAGGAGTACAAGTAGTACACAGGAAGGCTTCCTCCGTTGGTGGGCCTTGAACGCACATATGGTGGAACCACCGCAAACAAATGTCACACTGCATCTGGAAAACAAATTATTTGGATTTTTGGGTCTTCAGTAAGAGGCAGCAAATTTTCATTCCTGTGTAATTGATGTTATATTTTTAATATACTGTAATTTATGTGGAGATAAAAGAACAATGAAATGTTTGTTAGTCCTGGGTAAAATAGAAGAACTAGAATAGAAATATCCTACATAAAACCGTCAGTCATCGTCTGCACCAGTCTGTCTTCGTCTTCACTACACTACCCAGAATCCCTCATCTCTCCACACCCTGAACTCACTCCCTCATTACCCACCTGTTCATCGTCATCATCATCTGTGTCACCTGTGCTCACCTCGTTAGTGTTCATTTGTATCTGTATTTAGTCTCCTTCTGTTCAGTTAGTCTTGGTCGGTTCTCGATTATGTTATGGTCTTGTTATTTGTCTGTTAATGTTGCTTCTTGTGAGTGTACCTGTCCGTCATCCTGCCTATCTGTACCTGTGAGAGTTATTTAAGTAAACTGTTTGAATTGAAGCCTTTGATTCAGCCTTCTCCTTCAACCCGCACACAACACCGTGACAAATACAAGAAAATTCTTAATAACTTTATCACAAAACATATTTCATTTCACATTTCTTAAGTTTGATTTACCCAACTCAAATCTGCCTCAGGCCCTTCTGATCCACAGAAGTGACATATCAGTCAGGTCATCTTAGAAACAAAATAAAAAACACAGAGTATGCATCTATAATTCATTATTTTTCACACATGATGTAAAGTATTCACAAAATAAAACACTTGATGATAGGCCATTATCTGTAGATTTTACAGGGGGGGATACATATTTTGGCAGGTCGAAAATACGGTCTTGAAAAAATCTGTATCCCACTACAACTTTTGTCAGGAAACAAGAAATGTGTCCATATTCACTGCTGTTATTAGACATGATGTAAAGTATTCCCAAAATAAAACACTTGATGATAGGCCATCATCTGTACAATCATTTTTTGTGTATGACATTGACCAGCCTACTATTTAAGTGCAATGCATTTTTAAATCATTTTGATAATAATTCACCATGGAAAGGGGGTTTCAGTACAATTTAATATTCAAAGGCTGTTTGCTTTATGAGTGAAACAGTATGGTCGTCTTGGTTTTTCAGTAACTAGACATTCTCAATTCAGTGCAATGAACATGCATACCCTCTATTATCGTTTCATTTACCTTGGTCAAACCAATGGCACACGTTCTGCTGAATGCGAGCGCGCTCCCGCGACCGGGGATACACTTCCTTTCAGGGGTAAGTACCTTGGCACGACACCTGTCAACTCCTGATTCTCACGTTTAAACTGAGAAGTGTGTGACTTAGGTAAAGTTGGTTTTATATTCGCACATTCGGACTTCCGCGTTCAATAACTAGTGAACTAAACGTTTTTACTACAAAAAATTACACCTCATTTCAATCGTAGTAACGTGGGCTTCACAAGCAGCTACAACCTAATTTTCCTCAAAACGAGCTTTCCTTCGCAGTGGACAAAATACATTAGTGATGTCTGTGCGCAGGCGGCTGAGAGACAGATCGGAAGGGACCGTCTGCAAAGTGCAAAACCCGAAAAATGTTACTACAAAATATTCAAAAACTTCACTGTAATTATCGGTATTGTAGCCAAGTTCAGATCACACATCACTGCTGTCCTGCTGGTTATAACAACACTTTGCAGCAGGACAGCAGTGATGTGTGATCTGAATTTGGCTACAATACAGAGAATTGCAGTGAAGTTATTTCATATTTTTCATAATAACAAATCATAACAATCATGCAAAAAGATTCCCCCCCCAAAATAAGTGTTGTAGTATAACCAACAGGACAGCAGTGATGTGTGACCTGAATTTGGTGACACTATAGTGTGTGTTTTTGACTGTTACTGACTCGTCCCTTCGGATCGGTCTCTCAGCCGCCTGCGCATAGAGATCAATGTATTTTGTCCACTGTGAAGGAAAGCTCGTTTTAAGGAAAATTATGAAACATTATTAAAACAATGTTATTTGTGTAGTAACAATGTTTAGCTCACGAGTTCATTGATCCGTGAACTTTGAGTCTGTGAATTTATTGCCAACTTTACTCAACTAGCACACTTCCTGTACTGCAGCAACAGTGCACTTTTAACACGTTTTTGGAGCTGTTTGTTCCACCATATAAGATTTTTGAGGTGTATATATTTCTGCATTTCACAGTCAACTAAATGCAATAAATATGCCAATCCCCATGGTGTACCTAGTGTGTTCTTTGGAGAGTGCTTAATAACATTCAATTGTTTAACTTGGGTAACCACTGCAAAGTTATTGAAACTTTAAGGTGCAGGAAGGATCATGTAAGATCTTCAGTACCACATACATGGACAGCGCCATATCAGACAAAGATAGTCAAGTTTTCTTAAAAAGTAAATTTGCCAAGCGGGGTAAAGTTAGTTTTAGGTTTGATATTTGCTGCATTTTCACCTAGGCTGCGTTAGGGACCATCTGTACATACAGTACACAAATATTTTTTTTATGCAAAACTTACAGTAATTCACTTCATGTTCCAGGGATTTTCTTCATGTTCCAAAGATTGTGTTCCTAGTGACCAGACTGACTTACCGGTACTACAGGTGAGATTTTGACAATACCACCCTTACTGTATGTACAGTAAACAAATATTTTTAATGATAAATTAAAGGAATTTACCACAAATGTTTTTTTGGAAAACAAGTAACCTTCATTTATATAGCACATTTAACAATATAGATTGTTTCAAAGCTTCACAGTGATACCGGTAATAGGAAATTAAAGTAATAGAGATTGTTTTGGCTTTACAGCAGCTCTAGAATAAAGTTATTGTCCAGCTAAAGTTAGTTTTGATTGATTCACTTCCGTCGCAACGATCATTAGTTATTAACTTAGGGGCCGCTAACACGACACCGTTCTAACAGAAAACCCTTTATGCAATCCGGCCGCTCATCTGCACAAAACAGTGCCTGGTGGCTCGAGAGCGCAAACCATGAAATAGGTTCCAAAGTTGCTGCACCAACAACCTGTTCCACCATGTAAAATTATTGCCCTCTACAAGCTGTAGTATTACAATGTCATGTGAACTCTTTACGTTTGACCATATCCAAATTATGAGGTTTAGTGTATTTTTTTGTAGGGTGTGTGTTGTAACTTCAAAATGATTAAATAACCATTACAGACACATTGGAGGTATAAGGTGAAACTGTACTTTGCTCATAATGGTTTCAAAGTTATTTTAAAGCAAATTATTCCTCTATTATTCCATAAAGAAGTTACTGTTTTCAAGCATTACAGTAATACATAGCCTACATTTAGATAATGTAATATTTTTTGATGGAAGGTGTACCATTGAAGAACCCCATAGAATATAGTAGATGATAGAGATTGAATATATATGAGGCACAAGTTTGTTGTTAACCATCTTGAAGAAAGTTTTGCCACAATAAGTGTT
Organism: Gila orcuttii; assembly: GCA_026230005.1. Lineage (NCBI taxonomy): Eukaryota > Metazoa > Chordata > Actinopteri > Cypriniformes > Leuciscidae > Gila > Gila orcuttii. Next base: position 18,268,950 of record JAPDVR010000020.1, read on the forward strand.
CACCCAAAATAAACAGCATGTTTGCTGTCATGCTTTCTAAGTATACTGTCAATAATCTAATGGATTCAGAAGGGAAATCTATAGTATTAGAAGACATAATGTGAGTGATTTTTGCTGGTACATCAGTAGTTGGCTAAAATTTAGTTGTCTGCTTGCACACATTGAAAAGAATTACACATTTTTAGACGGTCCCTATCTTGTTTACCAGACTACATTAGACATCCAGTGGACATTCGCAAGTACATATGCCCATTAAAACAATACTGTCATAGCAACAGGTGCGTAAACTTCTGCTCGCGAGCAGGCTTATTTCATGTAGATTGCAGCTTCATACGCTACGCAGAGTTTATGAGTGGCTCTTTACACTATTGGAGATGCGGAGAACTTGATGAAAAGTACTGTCTGTCTTATCATTCGCAGTTTACCTGGCGCGCAAACAATTTTTAGGTTTTTAGTTTTTTTTGTGGCATTTCCAAGCCACTAAGACCCACTTAAGGTTGTAAAGCAGGTTCCTCAATGAATGGGATTTTGTGAACAGAAAGGGGGTTCACAATGTAAATGTGCAGCCAAGTTACTATTGCGATTTTTAATATTACAGATTAGTAATATTATATCAAATTTAGAAAAAGCCAGTTAACTGACTAAAATCTCTTAAGATGGTGTGTGACTATGTTCCATATCACAAATGTGAAAGCAAAATGGCCAGGATCTGTGCATGACTCAATAATTTTCAGAGATTCACATTTATGCACATTATTTGAACGTGCTTTTGGCCATAAGCAATAGGCTATATGACCCTATAAGTGAATGTGCAAGTAAATTTCTGCCTACTCCACTGATGCCTATATCTAAAATATTCAGTTTACAAGTTGAACCACTATTCCCTACATTGGTTTACAAATATAGTCCACTTGACAGAGTGAATGAAAATAGAGTGAATTCAGACACTGATGAACAGAATCAATGAAAGAAAGATAACAAGAACAGAAGAAAAGAAAAGTTTAAATCAACTGAAGATAAAATAAATGAAATCTCTCAAGATCTGTTTACACAACTCCACACACAGCATTACCAGCTTCACTTATTACTGACCCGATTGACTTTAATTCTGTCAGACGTTGTTGTGGCAAATTCTCGATCTTTGGTTCAATTATTCAAAGTCGAAGTTTCAGGTCTGAGAAGAATAACTTTATTGAGCAGTTCAACAAAGTGAGATGGTAGCTAGTCATCTGATTTTACAATGGTCAATGCTCAAATCTTATACCTTCTTCTTATCTTTTGGTACCCAATTAGCGCTCAACTCGTTATCTTTTCTCTCTTTGCTCCTCCTTATTACTCTGCCTCGATTAAAACACCTGCATCGTTATTTTATTTTTAATTGGGGCAACCTTCTTTGCGCATGCGTATCTTTTAAAAATGGCTTTATACATGATTTTCAAGTACTTTTCCATGCCCTTTCACCCAGTTCCTTCTCCTGTCCTTATCCGACCTGCCTTTTTCATGTCCTTTCACCCAGTTTCTTCTCCTGTCCTTACCTAACCTCCCCTCAGGCCTAGTTTTCTGTTCATCTCATATCCTTAGGCCTGGTTTTCTCCAATATTACAGCATTTAGACCTGGTTTTCTCTAGCATTACAGCATCTTATATTCAGACCCATGTATGAGACAAATGAAATTCCCCAACACATCCCCCCTTTGGGACTTTTTCTAGTCCCACCTTCAAACCGTTCTTACCCAGGGTGTGTCCTCATGAACAGATCTCTCTCTGCATTACCTTTCAAACATGGCCAACCTGGACCATCCAACTTTATCAATAGACCTTCATCATAAGGGCACACTCTGGAGGAAAAGTGAGACCAAACATCTCCACCCACACTTGGCTAGAATGGAGTAAAAGATCTCACCTTCATGTCAGATCATCATTTTTTAAGGGGATACGCTACTTCAAACATCAAACGTTTTAATACATTCAACACATCTCATCAACTTGAAATCCTAGATCTGTCCCACGGTGCCAGAGGAACTGCGCAGGCGCTTCCGGTGGCCTGGAGTGCTATCTGGGTTGCTCCATCGTTGCCAGAGGTGCCCCGGACCTGCCTTAGGGCGCTATCTGGTGTTGGAGCAGACAGCGGGTTTTTAAACCACCAGTTGAGTCTGCCCTTGTTTCTTCAACAATCGACGACCGCGCTTGCAAATAATTCCTCTTTTGCACTATAACTATATACATGTTCCAATGGTCTAATGCATGTAATTACTAGGCTTCTAACCTTTTTACAGAAATGTATAAGGTATTCAAAAAATATAAAAGTTTAGTAAGTGAATAAAGTGATTAATAGTAATAAAAAACATTCTTATCTTTTTCCCATTATTTCTTGTTGCATTACCTCGTATCACGGGCAATGACCTGCTTTAAACCTTCTATCGTCCCCTCTCATACACACATTATAAAAGTGAACAATTGGTGTGATTATATGTAAAATATCTTCCGTACGATTATATAAGTAAAATATATTCAAAAGATTATATGAGTAAATATATTCAGGAAATAAGGGCCCTTATATAAAACCAAAGGAATGTAGAAAAACCCCTCTAACTAACTTCCTACTCTACCCATGCTCTAATTGTTCTAACTAATTTTATCCCCAAATCAAAATACACAGTGGGGCTATCTCCCTATCTTGTCAAAAACAGAGTAAAAAGATTATCAAAATCAAAAGTAATAAGGCACCCTTATTCCTTGCTTCTTCACCCAACCTCTCACAGTTCGTCCAAGCCTGGGCCAATTGGATATACTCCTGAGTTGGTGCATCCAATGTCAATGCCTGATGGTTTCACTGACACATTGATCATTTGTTTTGCAGCTGCACTAGCCAGCATGGATCTGAGAAAAGGCACAACACAGCAGAGCAGCACAAAAACAACACCAATAGTCACTGCTATTATTATTCCCACCTTAATAAGCCATTCTTTCCATGATCCAAATATGGAATCAAGTCAGTATCCAAAGCTCCTGTCTCTCCTTGCACTGGTAGCAACTTCCTGTCTTAATTCCTTTATTTTCTTCATGGCTTTAGTAAAAGATCCATCCGTGGCTGTGTTATTGGGGATGAAGGTACAACAATCAGATCCAAACATTACACATACTCCTCCTTTTTCTGCCAATAACCAATTCAGGGCTTGTCTGTTTTGCAATGTCATTCCGCTAGTGTATTTTAGTTGGTGACCTAAGGCATCAAGTGCTTGATCTATGTAGTTGATGAATCTCTGCTGATTGTAATATATGTAATTAATCCATTCCACATTCTTATTTGGCGTTATCCATACAAATATTGATTCAAGTCCTGCTGCTGCCTTTTCTCTAGCTTTAAACTCATATGGTATCCATCTTAGCTGTAACCTGTCTATAATGACCAACATGTATCTTTTTCCTCTTACTAATTCGGTCATGTCTTCATAATCCATCACTAGATGCTTAAAAGGTCCTTCTGGAACTGGAATAGAGCCTATTGGGGTTGCTGTTCCTTTTCTGACATTATTTTTTGCACAAATTTCACATTCATTAAAAAAATTAATCTACCCTTGTTTCTAAGTATGGGGACCAAAATTCATTAAAAAAAATTCATCTATCCTTGTTTGTAAGTATGGGGACCAAAATCCTTGCCTTTTTATCTTCCTTATCATTTTCCCCCTTCCACAGTGATCAAAACTGTGGGAATCCGGAATTAAAATGTTAAGCAATGGGGTGGGGTCTATCATGTGGCCTTCATGTGATCTCCATATGTTGTTAGCATCTCTTGTCGCCCCCCTTTTGCTGCCATAAATATATCTCAGGTGGTGTTGCTCTGGACTGCATTTGGGCAATACGTTTTATGGTGGGGAGAGGCTGAATCAGGACTGAGGGTGCCATTACAGCTAATTGGCATCCAAAGGCTTGTTTTGCATGCATATCAGCCACATTGTTGCCTTTGATGACAAAGTCATTACCTTTCTTATGGGCCTGGCATTTAATTATGGCCAAATTTTTAGGGAAACATCATAGCTGTAATCAATTTAGTAATTTGGTCTCCATGTTAAACTGGGGTTCCATCACTCTTTTTAAATCCTCTTTGCTTCCACACTGCACCAAATAAATGACATACGCCGTGGGCATACGCAGAATCAGTATAAATGTTTAGCCAATATGCAAGCTTCAGTAAGTGCTTTGAGTTCAGCCAATTGTGCTGAGCAAGGTTGCTCACAATGTTGACTTATCATAGGGGTAAAATTGTCTCCATCTTTTTGTACAACAGCAAAACCAGCATGGTTACCTAAGTGGTCTCCAAAACATGAGCCATCAACAAAATAATCTACGTCTGCATCAACAATTGGTGTTGATTCCAAATCTGGTCTCAGACGAGTAAAAGCTAGAGACAGAAACACACTCACTAGGTGTTCCTTCCCCCTCCAGCGGGACAAAATTAGTTGGACTTGTTGTGGTACATCGCTTTATCGTGATATCAGGATAAGTTGTCAATGTAGAATATGCAAAGCATCTGGCCTGTGTTAAAACAAATCGTCCTTGTTCTAATAAGTCAGCAGTCTTATGATGAACACGTGAGGTGAGTGTTTAAATCCTTGGGGCATTCTGTTTACCTTGGTAAGTGAAGGAAAAAAGGTGTCTGCTTTCTTCCACTAATGAAACGCTGAAAAATGCAGAGCAGAGGTCAATCACAGTACAATAATTGGCAGCAGGTGGAACATTTGTCAACAGCGTATGTGGGTTTGGAACCTCTGCTGGCCAATCTTCAACTACTTCATTAACTTATCTTAGGTCATGCACTAATCTCCACTTTGACTTGTTGGCTTTTTCTCAATCAGTACTCCTGCCTCAACCAATCCATCAATTGTTTTCTTTATCCCTTCCACTGCTTCATGTTTCAATGGGTATTGTTGCTTTCTTGGTAATTGAACTCATGGTTTAACTATAATTCTAATGAGGTTCGCTGATCTAACTAGGCCTACATCTGTGTCATGTTTTGACCATAACTGTACAGGCACTTGTTGTTCCATCTCTGAGATAAGTTCGTCCATTCTAGACTTCAGTTCGCTTTTCTCTACTGTCTCAACTATCAATTTTGGAATCCCTACCATTTTGGTTGTGCATATGATTTTGAGATGTGTCATATCTTTTGTTTGAAAAATGAAAGGGTTATCAGTGCTTCCCAAAGCTTTCCTTCTGCCTTTAACATCATTGGGCCTAGATCTTGTGCTTGACTCCCCTCATTTATAAATAATGTAACATGTGGGACTGAATCATCTACTCTAAACCAAGTGTCACAGGTTAACCTGGTGACTCTATAAACTTGGACTTACAAACATACACCCATTTCACTGATACTGTGCATTGCCGGCAATATTAACATCTGTGTACACATCAGGAAGGTGTTATGGATTTTTTGTTTTGTTCAGTCTAAAGTTTGTTACTGCTGTATTTTGTTATAATTTTCAACTCTTTATAGTTTTTCTTTAAGTTTGTCATTATTTTTCTAAAAGAACAGAATGCCAGAACACACAATAATTCATATGATAATTACCTTTATTTTTCCACATATCTTCCACAAACCTTATTGCAGTTAAACTTCCCGGTTCACACTCTGTACAACCAAACCCACAATCCAGGTTAAACTGTTTTTTATAGCAACAGCCACATCACTTCCTGTGGAAGATACCATTTTGGTGGGATGTCAGAGGAGGGGGGAGTTAGAAACAGTTGTGTTTGCCATATAATTTGTTGTTAAACTCTTTCTCTGTTAATTTTTGTGGTTTTAGCTGTTTTGGAGGTTTAAGAGTTGTGTTGGGTGTTTGTATTAATTAAATTGATTGGTACAAACGTTTTCGTTTGTACCTGTGGTTGGTATGCCCTATAGGTGGGGCTTCAGCCTATAAATAGGCTTGCTGGATGAAAGAATTTCAGTTCTGATTGTGAACTCAGAGAAATTGGATACTGAGCAGTGTTGTGAACATTGGGCCATTTGGTTTAGCCAAAATTAGCACATTGTTGCGGTTTTCTTTTCTTTTTGTACAGTTTTATTTATTTTTGTTTTCTCCTGCACTGTAAATATTTTAGCACCTTCCAATAAAACACCATTTTGGATTTTGCATCAACTTTTTGTATAGCACGTCATTTCCCTTTTCCACTCCAACTGGTTGGCTTCCCTACATATGGTGTCAGAAGTGGGATCCTCCCACCAGTGAGTGACGTGCCTGCATAAGGTAATGCCCTGCTGAGATGCCACCCAAAACGAGGGGTCAGCCTGTAGAGGGCACAGATGCAGTAATGGACCAAGGTGCTGTTGGAGGTGTTGATGAGGAGAGATTGCTGCCTGCGGAAATCCCAGCCACTGGTGGAGATGCTGCCATCACAGCGCTGGCACAAATGTTCCAGTCATTCATGCTGTACCAAAAGGATCGGGATGAAAGGCAGGAGAGGGATGCTTCTCGCCGCGAGCAAAATTACAAGGTCCTCAGCCACCAGGTCACCCAAATGCAGCTAGACATGGAGCGGACAAGACATGGAGCTTCGGAAGGAGCTGCAAAGCGGGTGATAGACCATGAACCTCGAATAGCCAAGCTGGAGGACAGTGATGATATTGAACACTACCTTACAACTTTTGAGAGACTTGCAGAGGTGTATCAGTGGCCAAGGGGCGACTGGGCCGTTCGTCTTATTCCCTTGCTAACTGGCAAGGCCCGAAGTGCTTTTGTGGCTATAAATCCCTCACATACCAGAGACTATGACCAAGTGAAAGCTGCAATCTTAAAAAAATATGAAATCAGTGCAGAGACATACCGGTTGAGATTCCGATCCCTTAGTACCCCTGCCGATGAGACCCCTACGGAACTCTACATCCGACTGAAGGACTTGTTCTCCAAATGGGTACACTATGAGCAAAGTAATAAGAGGGACATTATGGAGTCCCTTGTGCTGGAGCAGTTCCTGCGAGTGTTGTACCCTGAGGTGAGGACTTGGGTAAAGGAAAGAGATCCCGACACTGCTGCAGAGGCTGCAACATTGGTTGAGGCCTACATTGCTGCACGGAAGGGACCTGGAACTACTCGATATGCTGGCATTCTCCACTCTTCGAAGGGTAAGTCTGATGGGTTGGGGGTGGGATCAAACTCTCAAAGTGGCCCTAAAATCTTCAAGCCCATTCATTCTAAACCACCAACATCAGCCACAATGCCCCAGACCACAGTTAAGGGAGAGATTGTTGTATGTTATAACTGTGGTGAGCCAGGTCATACTAGGCCCCTTTGCCCGCTCAAAAAGCCCAAGACAACTGGTCTTTGTTATATGCCCCGGCCAGAACAGTTAAGAACACAGCCCGATCGGGAACCAGTCATCACTGTACTGTTAAATGGTAAACCCCTTTCAGCGTTGGTGGACACAGGTTGTTCCCATACTCTGGTACAGGCCCAATATATACCCAGAGATTCCTGGAGTGAAGGAGATGTAGTAACAGTTTGTTGTGTGCACGGGGATAGCACTGAGTTGCCTACTGCTGAGGTTTATATTGAGGTCTGTAATCAGTCATATCTGATGAATGTGGGTGTTGCTACCAAGCTGCCCTATCCTGTACTGTTAGGTACTGACTTCCCTGTATTAGCTGAATTGGTGCAAGAGACTGTATGGTGTGGTGTTGTCACGAGAGCCCAAGCAAAGCAGCTTACTCAGGTTCCACAGCCCCAAGAAATAACACCAGAAACACTGCAAGAAATGCCCTTCAGCTCTGAGACTAGTTTAGGTGAGTCACGGCCTACAGAGCAGGAAAGGCTGCAGAAACGTAGGGAGTGGGTTGAGGGGTTGTTGGAAACTTCAGAGCAAGCTGAGGAAGGGGCAGAAGAACCCGAACTCACTGAAGCCGACTTAGTTGTCCCTGGTAATCTAGCCCAACTTCAGCGTGAGGACTTAACCTTGACTGAATGTTTAAAACAGGCTGAGGAAAATGAGGGTGTTGTGTCTTTGCTTGGTGAGACTTTTGTGGTACAAAATAGTCTTTTGTACCGACAGAGTAAGGAAGACGGACTGCAGCTGGTAGTACCTAAGGCATACAGGAAGGAGGTATTAGAACTTGGACATTCTATTCCCTGGGCAGGTCACTTGGCTTTTATGAAGACGTTAATGCGAATTGCAAAAAGATTTTACTGGCCAAAGATGTATAGTGAGGTTAAGGAGTTCTGTAAATCTTGTCCAGAATGCCAGCTCACTACTGGCCGTACTCCTGCCTACGCACCCCTTATACCACTTCCTGTAGTTGACACTCCTTTTAAGAGAATAGGAGTTGACGTAGTTGGGCCTGTGGAAAAGAGTCAGAGAGGGAACCGATTTATCTTGGTTATTTGTGATTATGCTACCAGGTACCCTGAGGCATACCCATTAAGAGAGGTCACAGCTAAGCAAATAGCCACTGTACTCCTACGATTTTTCTCTCAGGTTGGCATACCTCAGGAAGTGCTCACAGATCAGGGTCCAAACTTCATGAGCCACACCCTACAAAAAGTATATCAATTGCTGGGCATAAAGAGAGTACGAACCACCCCTTACCATCCTCAGACTGATGGTCTTGTTGAACGTTTCAACCAGACCTTGAAAACCATGCTGAGGAAATATGTTTCTGAAACGGGCAAGGACTGGGACAAGTGGCTTCCATTCCTCCTGTTTGCATATAGGGAGGTGCCTCATGCATCTACAGGGTTCTCGCCATTTGAACTGCTGTATGCTCACCATGTCAGAGGGCCTCTGGATGTACTGAGAGAGAGTTGGGAGGCCACTGATAAACCAGACAAGAAAAACATTCTCTCCTACATATTAAAGATGAGAGAGCATCTGCAGAAGACAACAGTCCTTGCACGAGAAAATCTCCTGCAGTCTCAAAAACGTCAAAAAGACTGGTACGACCGAACAGCCAGATCCCGTACATTTGAGCCAGGTGAAAAGGTCTTGTTGTTGTTACCAACGAGTGAGCATAAACTGCTGGCTAAGTGGCAGGGCCCCTACCAAATAAAGAGGAAAGTGGGTCCTGTGACATATGAGATCGAGATCCCATCCAGGACCCAGCCCTTGCAAATCTTCCATGTTAACATGTTGAAGAAGTGGTATGCTCGTTCCACACAACAAGGACCTACATCTGACGAAGTGGCGGAAACCACAACTGCTTTGTTCGTGAGATCCGTGGAGGGAGAGGAGGAAATAGAGGAACAATACCTGCCTGGTCGTCAGGGAAACAGTCAGCTGAACTTTGAGCACCTGGAAGATGGTCAAAGGCAGGAACTTCTACAATGCATCCCAGCCCAACTCTTTATGGAGACACCTGGCAGAACAAACGTTATCCACCATCACATCACTCTCAAAGATCCCAAACCCATTCGTCAGCCAATATACCGGGTCCCAGAAAGACTTCTGCCAGTTATGAAGGAGGAGTTGGAGACCATGCAGAGCCTTGGTGTAATTGAACCTTCAACCAGTGAATGGAGCAATCCCATTGTCCTAGTGCCTAAGAAGGATGGCAGTCTCAGATTCTGTCTGGATTTCCGCAAGCTTAATAGTGTGAGCAAATTTGACCCGTATCCCATGCCAAGAGTGGATGAGGTAGTGGAGAGTCTTGGAAGAGCAAAGTATCTCACCACACTTGACCTCTGCAAGGGACATTGGCAGGTTCCACTAAGTTCGGAGAGCAAGGAGGTGACCGCATTTAAAACACCCTTTGGACATTTTCAGTTCCGTGTCCTTCCCTTTGGGCTTCACGGAGCTCCGGCTACTTTTCAAAGGATGATGGACCAGATCCTCCGGGGGACGGAGAAGTTTGCTGCAGCATACTTAGATGACATAATCATCTACAGCCAAACTTGGCAGGAGCATATGGGTCATCTGAAGGACGTGCTACTGAGAATTAAGAGTGCTGGTCTAACCATCCGCCCAGACAAGTGCACCCTAGCCAGGACTGAGACACAATACCTAGGGTATGTGCTGGGTCATGAAGTAATACGTCCACAGGTGGGGAAAGTGGAGGCCATCAAGAATGCAGAACGGCCAGTGACCAAGAAACAGGTCCGTTCTTTCCTTGGACTTGTGGGGTGGTACAGGCGTTTTATCCCCAACTTCTCTGAACGAGCCTTTACCCTAACTGATTTAACTAAAAAAGATAAGCCGAATAAAGTTGACTGGACTCAGGACTGTGAGATGGCTTTCCAGGACCTAAAGGACTCCTTATGCACAGAGCCTGTTTTACAGAGTCCCGACTTTAATAAGACTTTCACTGTACAGACCGATGCTTCTGAGCATGGCATTGGGGCTGTACTGCTTCAGGAAGGTCAAGGTCAGCTCCAACCGATTGCCTACATCAGCAGAAAGCTCCTTCCCCGTGAATCCAGGTATTCCACAGTTGAGAAGGAGTGTCTGGCAATTAAATGGGCATTGGACGCTTTACGATACTACCTGGTGGGACGCAAATTCACACTTGAGACTGATCACAGGGCATTGGCCTGGTTGGGCCGTATGAGAGACACAAATGCTCGTATCACCAGATGGTTTTTAGCCATCCAGCCATTTGACTTTGAAATTTTGTACAAAGCTGGATCACAAAATTGTACAGCAGATTACCTCTCTAGGACACCTCAGGTATCTGAGGAAGGGGGGAGAAATGTCACAGGTTAACCTGGTGACTCTATAAACTTGGACTTACAAACATACACCCATTTCACTGATACTGTGCATTGCCGGCAATATTAACATCTGTGTACACATCAGGAAGGTGTTATGGATTTTTTGTTTTGTTCAGTCTAAAGTTTGTTACTGCTGTATTTTGTTATAATTTTCAACTCTTTATAGTTTTTCTTTAAGTTTGTCATTATTTTTCTAAAAGAACAGAATGCCAGAACACACAATAATTCATATGATAATTACCTTTATTTTTCCACATATCTTCCACAAACCTTATTGCAGTTAAACTTCCCGGTTCACACTCTGTACAACCAAACCCACAATCCAGGTTAAACTGTTTTTTATAGCAACAGCCACATCACTTCCTGTGGAAGATACCATTTTGGTGGGATGTCAGAGGAGGGGGGAGTTAGAAACAGTTGTGTTTGCCATATAATTTGTTGTTAAACTCTTTCTCTGTTAATTTTTGTGGTTTTAGCTGTTTTGGAGGTTTAAGAGTTGTGTTGGGTGTTTGTATTAATTAAATTGATTGGTACAAACGTTTTCGTTTGTACCTGTGGTTGGTATGCCCTATAGGTGGGGCTTCAGCCTATAAATAGGCTTGCTGGATGAAAGAATTTCAGTTCTGATTGTGAACTCAGAGAAATTGGATACTGAGCAGTGTTGTGAACATTGGGCCATTTGGTTTAGCCAAAATTAGCACATTGTTGCGGTTTTCTTTTCTTTTTGTACAGTTTTATTTATTTTTGTTTTCTCCTGCACTGTAAATATTTTAGCACCTTCCAATAAAACACCATTTTGGATTTTGCATCAACTTTTTGTATAGCACGTCATTTCCCTTTTCCACTCCAACTGGTTGGCTTCCCTACACCAAGTATTAGTGAATTCACAGTGTTCAATTTGTAACGCTGCTCCCTCTGGTCCTACAATTATGTAATTTGAAGTCAGACACACAGTCTGTCCTTTAGTTCCTTCTAACCACTCTTTTTCCATTATTTGATCTCTAAGGGGATCATATCTCATGGTACAATGGAATTCGGTTTCTGGGGGAACTGGTTTCTGAAGTTGCTCTTTTATATCTCTTTCCCATTTTTCAAGTGTATCCCTTACTCTTTCGAAAGACATCCTGGGATTTTTTTAATGACCACAGTGAGTCAGGACCTCGGTTTAACGACTCATCCGAAGGACGGCATTGTTCTGTTTCTGTTGTCTTGGTGTTCAGGAAGGTAGATAACAACAACAGGTGCATTCGGTTGTTGTGGGTTTCCCGCGTTGACTGGCACATTCTGACCCATGTTGACTGGAGCTTGCTGTATGACTTGTGGCGCTTGACTTAGTATGTTTACAGCAGCCATCACTGCAGACTGATCTTCAGCTTCCTTTACTGCAGCCTGTACTTTCTTCTTCTTGTTAATCAGTTCATCCAGTTGTAGCTGAGTCAATTTTCTTTGAAGCTCTCTTTCTTGATTCTTCAGCTTTAGTTCATTCTTCCTGTACTGTTCCACTGCGTGAGCCACATGGTCGCTAAACTCCTTTGATGTCTTTGAGCCCAACCCGACCACATCTTCCAGCTTGGCTTTTACAGAGGGAGGCATGGCGTCAATCATGGCGGATCTGAACAGTGCTGTTATTACTGGATCCCGTTCAGGGTCTCTCTCCAGCTCTTGCTTCCACTTTCTTGACTGTCTTTGAACATAGGTGACTGGATTTTCTTCATCTCCTATTGGTTCCCCTTTCTGCATCTTCTGATCCATCTGAGTTTGATAATGTTCTCGAAGAGCCGGCCATATTGCAGCTCTGTGCCTGTCCAATGGTGTGGCATCCATCCTGATCGAATCGACTGCAGCTCCAAGTCCAGAGGCTTTAAGGATTTCATTAGTCTTTGCACTTCCAACGCTCTTTGCCAGCAGGGCCTTGACATCTCCAATGGCTAGTATCTTTCCCATTGTCTCTTCTTCCAGCAGTCTGATCCATTTGCCAGCCCCTTCATGTAGGTCAGGGAGGCGGGCTATCAGTCCCTTCAGATCTTGTCCTGCCCATGGCACGTACTGTCCTTGATGTCCTTTGATCAGGATGGGGCATTGTAAGGGATCTTCTTTCAGTTGTTCCTCTTCATCTTTATATGGACTCAGTTTGCGTGCTGGTATCTCTCTCAAATTGTCTCCTCTCCTCCAGTGTGGTTCGCTTGGGGGTGCTTCTTCTAAAAGGAGGGTTCCAGACACATGCTTGTATTCCCTGTGAGGGCTGGCTGAATGAGATCTTCGTCTTTGATGTTCCCGAAGTCTCTGTTGGTCCCTTTCCGTGGAATCTCTTAGGAGTCTTCGCATGGCTTCAGCTTCTTGGTCGATCTGTTCTTTAGTTATCCGTATATCTCGTTCTATTTCTTCTCGGTCAAGTCTGACTCGTTGTCTGTCAACCTCTACCTTCTTCCCCGTCTTTCCTCCAAGTTCCTGCAAAGCTTGACTTGCATGGAAATACGGGTTAGACAATGTAGGGCTTCCGTGAGCGTCAATCAGGTGTTTGAGGTCTAAGTCACTTTCCTGACTCCCCTCACGGCTCACAGCATCCCATCTTGATAAAATTAGAGGGTCACTCATGTCTGCAGCCTCTGCTCCTCTACAGTCCTGTTTCACCTTTATTTCTTCTTCCTTCTCATTTTCAAAATTCACTTTGCCTTTTATAGCCACTGTTCCAGTCACTAGTGGGAGCTGTTTACCAGTCAAGTCATAGGATGGTGCATATGTGGGTGGGGTCTCTATTATGCTTTCTTTTTTCCCTACTCTCTCTTTAAGTTCTTTTATCAATTGTGCTCCCTTTTCTTTAAATAAATTTAACACCTCTTGTTCTTTTCCCCGTTTCTCATCTCTTTTCTTGCTCTTATCATGGGCTTTGTGATTTTTTTTTATCAGAGCTCCCATTTCCCCACACACAGCCATATCAAATGCCCCCTCTGCTGGCCACTTAGTATTTCATTTTTTGGTCCTTTTTTCCCACTTTTTTGACAAGTTTTTAATTGTATCCCTACATATCGGATATTGTGATGCAAGCTGTTCTACAGGGGACTCTTCTTGAGGTGACACCGAAGCCATGTTTCAGGACCTAGATATTTGTACCCCACTTAATTAGTTAAGGTACAATCATTTCGTCTTCTGCTAATATTACTAATTCAGGTATTTGTTTTGTTTTCTTAAAATATTTCAAAATGGTTTGTATTGGTACCTTAGACAATGGCTTCGCGTCACTTCTTCTAGCTTGTTCTATGTACTGCGCTGCCAAATTATGTTCTCCCCCAGGTATATTAATTCAAAAGGCTATGTTTTAGTCAAACCACTGGCCTCGTGCAGTTATATCTCCCGCCCTATACAGATAAGTAAGAGATGGAGTCAATTTCACCTCATTGCCCTCCCACATGGTTATTAATATGTTAAGTTCCTCTTTGGTGTAGGTATCTAATGTTAGGGGTTCAAATAAATCAATTAAAGTTTTTCTTTCTTTTTTGTTTAAGAGCATCCTCCCTCTATTTCCTCTCTTGCCCTTCCTATTGGTCCAGAGCTGCGACATTCTCAGCTGTCACTGACATTTCTTCTGTCTCTTCTCTGCTTCGTCATATCTCTACCCACAGATGACTAATTCTGCTTGGATTATTTCTCAAAACTACCATTACCATCAATCTTGCCAGTGTCCAATTGTCCACTAACACCGGTCTAATATCTCTTGCCCTTCCAACCTCAAAGATTATGTCACTTTCCCACTTCACTAGCCTTACGGATGAACCCATCATCATATATACATTTTTCAGAATAGTTGCTCCTCCTAATACCCTAGGCCAACGCTTCCATGCCTTCCTTTTCAGATACGGGATTAATATTGGGTCAATCTTTATTTCTAATGCAGTGAACTGTGAGTCCAAAGGGTGTTTTTTGGAAGATTAAATTTGTTCAGGTGTAGTCTCAGGGTTTCAAGAGTTAACTGTTTTTTAATCACATTACGCCAATCCACTAAGGGCCATTCTCTCTGAAGCTGATCCAAGTTTGTAATCTTTGTAAATTTTTAAAGCGCTCACTTTTCCCTTCGTCTGTTAACTCCTGTCTCTGCCCTTCGTTATCTATAAACTCATTTTCTAACCAGAAGTGATTCTTAATGCCTTTGGTTAGTTTTAATGCCTGTTTAAAATCGTCTTCGTCCTTTCTTTTTCTCTGTACTCTCCTATCCTCTGCCTCGTAATGATCTCTCACTCTGGTCCACATGTGTCTCTTTTTTTTTTTTTTTTTTTTTAAGATGTCAAAGAATAAAAAGCTCTCCTTCTCTGTCACTTCCCTCCCTTCAGTTTGTTAGTATATTCATTCACACACCCGGGACTTCATTCACACACATACGCGTACATTCACTCGTTATTTGATATCTTATACTAAATGCGGAAACAATGCTTCGTTACTCAGTTCTTGTCCAGCAAAAACTGTTTTTCTCTGTCTAGATCGCAGCGCTTACAGCCTGGCAAATGGCCAAACAGTCAACAAAACCAATTTCTTTGAATATTTCTTGTTCTCTGATATTTATATCTTTATACTCTTTGTTCACTAATTTGATTTTTATCATCCATTCAATTCTCAAATTTTTGTTCTTCCATATTTACAATTTTTATATTATTATCTTAATGTTATTGTCCTTATCTTTAGTCTTTTCAAATCCTTGTCTCAGTTTTACTAAATTTGGCTACCATTTGTAGCAAAGTAAATTTATTTTTTAAGGCTAATTTAAAAAAATACTATTTTTTGATGGTGAGCTCAGAATTTTTGACAAATGATTTATTGATTGGCTGTACGCCCGGACTGGACCTGCAGTGTGTCCAGAGATAAGCAAAAGGCACCTCTTGTCTATGTTTTCTTAAAGATGTTCCTAAAACATAATATTATTCTTGTATTTTTAACCACCTTATTTTATCTCAGTTATCTATTAATAATCTTTTTATTTAGTTAATGCACTTCTTGCATATATGTATATATTTAATTAACCTCTCTCTACACTGCCCTCCTCACCACTCAGTGTTGGTAAAAATAACCAAACACTCAGTGCACTACCTACATTTAAGACAAACAAAACACCCGAAACGAACAAACAAATAATAGACTAACAGCCCCCCAAAGTGCCCTTCTCGCACTTTTTAGCGCACTTCTCGCGCTTTTTGACGCACTTCTCGCGCAAAACGCACTTCTCGCATTTACAGCGTACTTCTCACGCTTTAAGACAAACAAACATATAAAAATGCAGCACTTCTTTGCATTAAAAGCGTACTTCTTTACGCCAAACGCGTTTTCTTGTGCTGGAATAGTTACACACGCTACAACGCTCACACACACACATGCACTTTTCACGTTGCAACACTCACACACACACAACACACACACATGCGCTTCTCCAGGACCTGAAAGCTCGACTCTCCTCTGCCCTCTTCTCAATTAATTTTAGTCTTTTTTAGTTTCTTTTTACGGTGGAGTCTAGTATTTAAAAACAATTACTAACCAGGGTGACAGCTTACCAGCAGTGACCTCACAAAACAAAAAAATAATAAGCAAAAGCTGCTTACCTATTTATGCCGGCTCTTTTGTTTTGTGAGATCTTTGCCAGGGCCTTCACCACGGCTGGTTGACCCCTTCCCGCTCCTGGCTGGCACCGCCAATTATGTTGTGGCAAATTCTCGATCTTTGGTTCAATTCTTCAAAGTCTGGTTCAGGTCTCAGAAGAAATCTTTCAGAGTCGAAGTTTCAGGTCTCAGAAGAATAACTTTATTGAGCAGTTCAACAAAGTGAGATGGTAGTCATCTGATTTTACAATGGTCAATGCTCAAATCTTATACCTTCTTCTTATCTTTTGGTACCCAATTAGCGCTCAACTCGTTATCTTTTCTCTCTTTGCTCCTCCTTATTACTCTGCCTCGATTAAAACACCTGCATCGTTATTTTATTTTTAATTGGGGCAACCTTCTTTGCGCATGCGTATCTTTTAAAAATGGCTTTATACATGATTTTCAAGTACTTTTCCATGCCCTTTCACCCAGTTCCTTCTCCTGTCCTTACCCGACCTGCCTTTTTCATGTCCTTTCACCCAGTTTCTTCTCCTGTCCTTACCTAACCTCCCCTCAGGCCTAGTTTTCTGTTCATCTCATATCCTTAGGCCTGGTTTTCTCCAATATTACAGCATTTAGACCTGGTTTTCTCTAGCATTACAGCATCTTATATTCAGACCCATGTATGAGACATGTATGAGACAAATGAAATTCCCCAATAACGTCTACAGAAGCTCTTATTGAGATTAACAGAGGTTTAGATGTTGATGATTTATTGTTTCATTTGACGTTACCATGATGGAGATCAGTGTATGTTTTAGTTGGGCTGTTGATCGGTTTGAATCGGAATTGCCAGTGGTTTGTGTGTATATCTATGAACGTGTGTTTGTTTTATTTCCGAGATCAAGAGCAGGATGTGTTGTACGCGAGCACAAGTTTCCGTTAGACACTGATCAAACTGTCATTCTGTTTTAGTGTTGCCAACTTTCTAAGATGAAAATATGGAACAGGAGGTGGAATCATGTGCTTTGATGTGAATATAAATATGCATTTTGAAATTAGCTAAAAAGTGCTGTATTTTTTTGGTTAAGAGTTTCCCAGAAAGTTTACATTCGATTTAATTTACACAGTAACACACAGAAAACAAACAAAATTTGTTGGATTATGTAATTTTGGATAAAAATCTAGATGTCTCGGACATTTGTCAACGCTAGTCTCATTAATGATGTTCTGATTTTGGGTCTGTTTCTTTTCAGATGTGCTGCTGTTTGTTTTCTTGTCATTTCGAGTTTTGCGTTGTCAATTACTGCATGACTGATGAAATCTAATTAAAAAACTACTGTCAAAACTGTCAGAACATGGTGTCTTTATGTAGATTTCTCATGTGCAAGACTAATATAAGCGTTAAGAAAAACAAATACAATGTCTTAATGAGAATAACATTCACTGCTAAGAAATTCTTACCCTGAAAATAAATGTGACCCTGCCTGTGAAAACCCAGCTAAAGTAATTTTTTTGTGATTCACTGTTTTCTACATAAAATCATCCTACATAATGTAAAGAACATTCTGTGAAAATATAACCTTGATATCTTTAATATTGACTGAGTAAGGCTATGTCAAAGATTTGCTGAATTCCGGGCTCAGAAAATCATGTTTTTGAGAAATTCCAATTTTAAAAAAAGCTTATTTTTAAAACTGCAACACATTTGATCCATAATTATCCTCTATATGTGCCATATACCACATTAAAGCTGAGATTCTCCCCTTTTTAGTGATATATGACACATTTATGGGAAAATTCTTAAAGTTTTGTAAAACAGGCCTATTTATTATGATGCGCATGTCCAAAAAGCTAAAAGCATAAAAACATTGAAATGAATGGGGGTACCAGAAGAGCTTGATTGTAGCAACAATTACCATGTCAATTCAGTTGAATGATTTGTATAACTTTATTAGTAAAATGAAATATCAGTGAAAATATAATATCAGACTAATAGCTTGGGGTTCAATCACCAAAACTGGCTCGTCCTCATCATCATGTTGGTCACTGCCTGAAAAAACAAGGAGAATTGTTTCAATTCAAAGCAAGAGACCTAAATGGAGACCTAAACATGCAGGGGGAGGGGGTTATCCATTTTAAATCCACATTTAAAATGGATAATGAAGCATTTTATATGAAGATATCAGACTGGATCTGATTAATTGAGGGGAGGGCATAGGGACAAGAAACAGGTATGGATATGGCCATGGCTTCAATTCAGAATGTAATCAAACAAATAAACATCATGTCATAAACGTAATTAATTTAAACTGACTCAATCCCAATCAACAAATGTAATAAACATTTAAATCCACTATTTTTGCATCACAGGATGAATTCTGTGTCAGCATTACATTGGATGAACACTGACAGTAGGCCTATGTGCTACATATTCAGCATTAAAAAAATAATAATAATGACAAAAACTTACTGTCAAATTCCTCGTCAGCTGTTGAACCCCATTAGTTTCCTGACACTGATACTGATCTTCAGAAGTTTGGCCTGGTCAAGGCTCTTATTGTCCTTCTGCTGTTAGATTCATTGTTTGGTTCAGTCAGTGTTTCTCTTCTTCCCTCAAATTATATGAAACTCCAGAGAGCAACTAAACCAGCAACATCCGCTGCATCAGTCACTGAATCACTACATGAAAAGCTTTTCAGCAAGAGATGATCAAGTTTAATACAACAATCTGAATGCTTTACATCAGGAAAACATGTACATTGTGCAAATATAGTAGCAAGTGCTCAAATGAACATTCTTGAAGATCATGCATGCAGTTAAATTAATATAAATAACTGTTTAATTTTTTTCTTGCAACCATCAGGGAAGACTGAAGAGATGAATGACTTCTGAAGTAATATGATTCTCTTCGGCAGTATTGATGTTTTCAATATTGCTTGAAATGAAATTTTTTATTATGATCCCGAATGCCACTGTGTGATTGAGTTAGACTAAAGGTAAAAAGGTACACAACCATACTGAAATATCACAATCATAAGATATTAATTTGATTTTTACCATGCAGGCTCATGTTTTATTTTCTTTCTTCTCTTCTTTATAGCATGACCTGTTCGCTCCAGCTGTAGATGTTGTAACAATACATACACATCATTTGTGCATCCGAATGACATAAGAGTATTTGCAAGCAACATATAAATTGCAAATATTACATTATATTATATCGTAATAGTTGTTTTACCAGTGACTGATTCTTTTTGGATGCTTTCAGAGTGATGGTGTACAGCAGCATAATGACTCTTAGCGTACGTGTATATGCTCTTAGTGTATATGCTGTACACTGCTTTGGCTCCCCCTTGTGACAGAATATGAAAACACATTCTGTTTTTAACGCTCTCTCAATGTGATATTATGTATATGAATACTCCAGTACATTAACTAATAAATCAGACAGAGTCAGGGGAAGAGCAGGAGGAAGGAATGGTAAAAATAAGCACTTTGTTTAATACCGGTAACCATATTGTGTCTTTTTCGATGCTCGGTCGGATTGATTCTGACCAGCACTAATTCAGTTAGGCAAAGGAAAATGACTACTTCACAATATGTGACGTTACAAACCTTGAGATGGAGACATTTGATCATTAACACAGCACAGAACTAACTAGTAATAGAAAAATGTAATTGAAATGCAAATAAAAAAAGGTAAATAAATGAATAATTAAAATGAAATACATATATAGAGATATATACAGAAAGAGAGAGATAAAGTAACATGAAAGAGATTAATAAAACATAAATGAAGTTTTTTCATTGAAGCCACAAACAAACAAAGAGGTTGATGGATGTATTCAGGTTCTCATCCTCAGATAAGGATCTGGCTGTACTGTCTGATAGCAATATGTCATTTAAAATGTAAATTGTAAAACAGCATTATTATCTGAGAAATATGTCTAAACTGCAACATGCTCTCAGTGTCAAATGCTGTCAAGTTCATGACCTCAAGACTAGATTATTGTAATGCAGGTTTATTGGTATGTTTGTCATATGGATTTGTATGGATATTGGTTTTCATTCAGTTTTGTGTGTGTGTGTGTGTGTGTTGTGTTTTTAGGAAGTTCTCTTACGAGAGGTTCTCTCGTATTGCGTAAGCTAGCTTACGCTACGGGAAAGATTCATCTTTGCTGAGAGTTTGAAGCCAAAAAATTATTTCATAATTTGTATCCATTGACAACGCAGTTCCTCTGCGGCAGACCTAGAGCAGGCTAGCTAGCAGCTCATTGGTTCGCTCAGAGAGAACTGCTTAAGCCTATGGGAGAGCGGGGCTGAACCCGCTACCAATGGGAAGCGCCCGCGCGCTCATTGCATCATGGCCCGCCAGAGTGGGCGTGGCTATGGTGTATAAAACAGTCTCTCCCAGGCTTATTCAATTCAATTCAATTCAAATTTATTTGTATAGCGCTTTTCACAATACATATTGTTTCAAAGCAGCTTTACAGAAAGTGCATTTCAGAAATGTACGTAAAAAAATACAGTTAGTTAATCATCATGTATTAATTTAGGGCATAACATATCGCCGGCATTGAGTCGTCTCTTCACAGGCGTCGAGTCGTCTCATCGCAGGTGTTGGGGACTCTGAAGTCTCCGTGAGAGGCTGGATACAGACTGTAGCTGAAGAACGCTATTTACCTCGGGACTAGCGTCCCGAGATAACAGCAGAAAAGCAGATGGGAAATAATTAGCGTAGCTGCTGTTCATAATATTAATGCATTCGATCTGATTCAACAGTAGTATAAGAGGCAAGCATTATGTGAATGCTTGGCTGAAGAGATGCGTCTTTAATCTAGTTTTGAACTGGGAGAGCGAGTCTGAGCAACGAACAGTATCAGGAAGGCTATTCCAGAGTTTAGGAGCGAAATGCGAGAACGCCCTCCCTCCTTTAGTGGATCTGGATATCCTAGGAATGATCAGAAGCCTCGAATTTAGGGATCTTAAAGAACGCGATGGATTGTAGGGCGATAGAAGGTCCATTAAATATACAGGAGCTAGACCATTTAGGGCTTTATAGGTCAGTAATAGTACTTTGTAATTGATACGGAACTTAATAGGTAACCAGTGCAGAGATGATAAAATTGGTGTTATATGATCATATTTTCTTGACCTAGTGAGAACTCTAGCAGCTGCATTTTGCACTAACTGTAGCTTGTTTATTGAGGATGTAGGACAACCAGCTAGTAAAGCGTTACAGTAATCTAGTCTTGAGGTCATGAATGCATGAACTAACTTTTCTGCATCAGAAACAGATAGCATGTTACGTAGCTTAGCAATATTTCTAAGGTGGAAAAAGGCTGTTCTTGTAACATATGAAATATGATTTTCGAAAGACAAGTTGCGGTCTAGTATAACACCCAGGTCTTTTACTGTAGTGGATAAAGTAACTGGACATCCTTCTAAATTAAAGTTGTATTGTACGAGGTTTTGTGGGTAGTTTTTTGGACCAATAAGTAATACCTCCATTTTATCTGAATTTAATAGCAGGAAATTACACGTCATCCAGCATTTTATATCTTTAAGACACTCTGTTAATTTAGATAAGTTAGTGTTTTCATCTGGTCTTGATGAAATATATAATTGAGTGTCATCAGCATAACAGTGGAAATTAATTCCATGTTTTCTTATAATATTACCCAGTGGCAGCATATATATTGAGAATAGCAGAGGGCCTAACACCGATCCTTGCGTCACTCCATAGTCTACTGACGTTATCTTCGATTTTTCACCATTTAAACAGACAAAATGGTAACGGTCTGATAAGTACGATCTAAACCAGCTTAATGCCTGTCCCTGAACACCAGTGTAGTTTTGTAGTCGATCCAAGAGTATTTTATGATCTATAGTGTCGAACGCAGCGCTAAGATCGAGTAGAACTAGTATTGAGATACAGCCTTGGTCAGAAGCTAAAAGTAAATCATTTGTAGTTTTAACTAGCGCAGTTTCTGTGCTATGATGCGGTCTGAATCCTGACTGAAATTTTTCATAGATATCATTTTCTTGCAAGAAAGAGCACAATTGAGCGGACACTTTTTTTTCTAGTATTTTAGATATAAATGGAAGATTTTGAAGTTATTTTGATCTAATTGCGGTTTCTTAATAATAGGTTTTATTACTGCCAGCTTAAATATTTTTGGAACATGACCTAAAGATAAAGACGAGTTAATAATATTGAGAAGAGGCTCTTCCACTACAGGTAACACTTCTTTCAGTAGTTTAGTGGGTATTGGGTCTAATAAACATGTTGTTGGTTTCGCTGCAAAGATAAGTTTATTTAGCTCTTCCTGTCCTATAGTTGTAAAGCGGTGTAGTTGTTCTTGAGGGGCGATAATTGTGGCTGAATCATAAGACACCATAGAGGATTGTACATTTACAATTGTATTTCGGATGCTTTCTATTTTCTCATTGAAGTAATTCATAAAATCATTACAACTATACTGTAACGGAATATTTTGCTCTGGTGATGTCTGTTTATTTGTTAGTCTAGCCACGGTGTTAAATAAAAACCTTGGATTATTTTGGTTATTTTCTATTAGTTTGCGGAGATGCTCAGCCCTGGCTGCTTTTAGAGCCTTTTTATAACGTGACATACTGTCTTTCCACGCGATTCTAAAGACCTCTAAATTAGTTTGTTTCCATTTACGCTCTAAGTTACGAGTTTCTCTCTTGATAACATGTGTAGTACTATTGTACCATGGTGCTTTAGTTTTCTCTCTAACCTTTTTTAATCTAATTGGTGCAACAATATCTAATGTACTAGAGAAAATGGTGCTCAAACTGCTAGTCATTTCCTCTAGTTCATCTGTTTGTTGGGGTTCACTGAGCAGCTGAGATAGATCAGGTAAGCTATTTGTGTATCTATCTATAGTGGTTGGAACGATTGTTCTGCCTGGTCGATAACGTGGCGCAACATGGCAAATTTCAGCAGTACGTAATTTGCACGTTACCATACAATGATCAGTGAGATCGTCACTTTGCGCTATAATATCTATATCGGTTGGATTGGTTCCATATGATATAATTAAATCTAGTGTATGATTTAGACGATGAGTGGGACCACTGAGGTTTTGCTTGACCCCAAATGAGTTTAATAAATCTGTAAACGCAGCCCCTAACGCATCATTTGTGTTATCTACGTGTATGTTAAAATCTCCAACAATTATTGCTTTATCGGCATTGACCAATAGATCTGAGAGAAAGTCTGAAAACTCTTTTAGGAAATCAGCATAGGGCCCTGGAGGTCTATATACGGTCGCTAAGGCTAGAGATAATAGGGATTTCTTTCTTACATCTAAGAGCGTAACATTTAGCACAAGTACTTCGAACGAATTAAACCTGTGACCTGTTTTCTGAGTAACATTTAGGATATCTTTATAGATTGTTGCAACACCGCCGCCACGACCGATCGGACGGGGCTCATGCTTATAACAGTATCCTGGTGGAGTAGACTCATTTAGACCGAAATAATCATTTGGTTTAAGCCAGGTTTCAGTAAGGCATAGAACATCGAAATTATTATCTGTGACCATTTCATTTACAATAACCGCCTTAGGTGTGAGCGATCTAATGTTTAGAAGACCTAGTTTTAGAAATTCTTTTTGTTCACTGAGATTTAGATTTTCTGGTTTAATTACAATAAGATTTTTCCTAGATCCTAAACTAGATTTATTGTTTGGCCTCACTAGACGAGGAATAGACACAGTTTCTATATAATGTTCTACACTATTTGTATCAATTAAGTTGGGACAGCAGAGATTGTGATTTGGACTTTGACTTACTAGTCAGATGGTGTGTAACGTCTTGGAGATGTTGTCCAACAGCACAGCCGCTCCGATTCTGCTGGGGTGCAGGCCATCAGCACGGTAGAGCCTAGGTCGCTCCCAGAACAGATTCCAATTATTTACAAAGAGCAGTTTCTGTTCATTACACCATGATATTAACCATTCATTTAGAGCAAATAGTCTACTGAACCTTTCTTGTCCTAGTCGGTACGTGGGAAGCGGTCCAGACACGATGATCGTTGCCTCAGGCGCTGTGCTGCGTACCGCCTCGATCAGGCTCCTGTAGTCCTTCTTCAGAACCTCCGTCTGCCGCAGCCGGATGTCGTTCGTTCCCGCGTGCAGCACCACAGCTCCGACGCGCTCGTCACCGTTCAGGATCTCGGGAACATGTGCAGCGACATCTAGAACACGAGCACCAGGAAAGCAGTGAGTGCGCACATTACCCTTACCTGAGGTAGCGCAGACATGACGGACGATGGAACTGCCGATGATCACGGCGTCGTCACGTTCCGACTCGCGAAGAAGGGAGAAGCGGTTCCGGGTGGAGATCTTGAAGACCGGGAGCGGTGGAGAGGTTCTTGGTCTGGTCCTGGCTCGTGTCTTCCGCTGAGGGATCACCCAGGGTCCATGGCTTTGTGTCGGTGCCGGAGTGAATGAAGCCAGAGATGATCGCGTCCTCCTGGGCAGAGAAACGCACGGAGTAGACGAAGTCGGAGTCAAAAAGTTACTAACCACTGACTTGTGAGCATCGGCGCGTGATGTTTCAAGCGCTGATCGCCGATCTCGCAGCTCGGCTTGCCTCTCTAGCAGACCACGGATCTGCTTCTCCACGGACTCCAGCTCCAACAGCACCGAATGCAGCTCGAATGTGTCCTCACCTGCACTCAGAGGTAGCGTTAGACACACATCCGATATATTCGCCATTATAACAGATGAACAGTAAATTAGTAGTGATACTACCAATATCACTACTAATTTAGGACTGAAATCCTGGATATAACCCGTATCCTTTCAGTGAAACGGGTGTAAAATCCGACGGTCGATTGGCGCGAGGCCACGCGTGAAATGCTAGCGGGCTAAAAGGCTAGTAGCTGGGATTCGCAAAGTTGGATCTAAGTAGCGATATCAAAGCAATCCGATTGTTTTTTATAGGGAATAGTATCGAGGATAAGTTCACACGATGAACTTAGCGTGATACACGCTTATATGATGATTCATTTCATCTTTAGCAAGCTACACGCTTCTGCTGTTCTGAGAAGAAGAAAAGCCGTCGCCGTCGAGAAGGCATCACTCTAGCGAGCTCACGGACCCTGAAGAAGCCGGCCGTCTTCGCCACCTTCAGCCGCCCTGCAAGCTAGCGCCATCTGACGACTGTATCCTTCTCTGTTTTAAAAGAGCTGAGCGTCTTTTTAAAGATGTCTCGAATTTCCTGCGGCTCTTGCCACGCTCCTCTCGAGGACGGAGACCGCCATATTGTCTGCGCTCTCTGCCTGGGACTCGAGCACGCAGAACTCGCCCTCGCGGATGGAGGATGCGACTTCTGTGAAAGCCTGCCGTTGTCGTCCCTGCACAATCCCTGCACAATCCGCTCCCGCACCGCCTCTCTCTTCGCCGCGTAAAAAGAAACGCCGCGCCCAGAGGCCGCCGGAGCCCCTTGCGGAACCATGCGGGCCGCCGCCGCCGCTTCCCGCTCTCCCTCCCCGCCCCAGCCGGACATACAGTTGCCGCCGAGTGGCCGCTCTGTCGCTTCCGATGACGCCGCGGAGGAGAAGGACTCATGTTCACTGCTCGCTTCAGACAGTGAAGACTGGTCATCTCTCGGATCCACGAGAGAGTCGGCGGGGATCCGCGCCGGAATAGAGGAGGAACTAATGCGCCTCCTCTCACAGGCCGTTGAACGCCTCGGTCTCGAGTGGTCTCCTCCACCCGAGCAGGCCCCGAACCGGATGGACGGCAGCTTCTTTCATCGGCGCTCGACCCCCGCGTGCAACCGGGCCGCCCCATTTCTGCCTGAACTTCACGCAGAACTGACGAAGTCCTGGAATGCTCCGCTCTCGGCTAGAAACCGCTCCGACATATCCGCCTCGCTGCGCTCAGTGGACGGAGCCGCCGAAAAGGGCTACTCAACCATGCCACCTGTCGAGGATTTGGTCGCCGCACACCTCTGCCCGCCCTCTGCTAGATGGCGCTCTTCCCCCACGCTTCCTTCGAAAGCTTGCAGAGCGACCTCGAGCTTTCACGCTCGCGCTTATGCCGCCGCTGGTCAAGCCGCCGCAGCGCTACATTCTATGTCTGTCCTCCAAGTACTACAGAGCGATATTCTCCGTGAATGGGCCAAGAGCGGTAGGAACCCCTCCCCCGCTGTCACGGACCTAAGAAGTGCTACGGACCTCGCCCTTCGCGCCACTAAAGCCGCCGCACAAGCTCTGGGGAGATGCATGGCCAGTCTTTGTGTAGCTGAGAGACACTTATGGCTAACGCTCGCCGACATGGGAGATTCTGAGCGCGCCGCGTTTCTTAACGCGCCCCTCTCCCCGACGGGCCTTTTTGGATCTGCTGTCACGGGAATTGTCGATCGCTTTTCCGAAGTCCAGAAAGCTACCCAGGCCATGAATTTGTTTCTGCCCCGCCGCGCTAGCTCTTCCGCAGGCCGCTCTCGTGAGCCTCCTGTCAGAGCCCCACCGCAGCGCCCTCCTCAGCAGACTCAAACAGCCCAGCGCAGACAGGGCGGCCGCCCTCGCTCTCGCTCTGACAGCCGCCGCAGACCGCCGCCCCCGAGGGGCCCGCGACCCAAGATCACGCTGAAGCCTGATCATCAGAAGTCTGCCTAGCAAAGTTAAGAAAACGACGGCGCTCTCCCGCTGCGGCCGGACCGCCGTCAAAGCTTCGCCCTCTGCCAGTCCCCGTTGTTTCGCCGACTGCTGTAGTGTTTACCGCCACAAACAAGCCGGAGTCCCTACCCGCTTGCGAGCGACAAAAAGCCATTTTTACGGCTACCCAGAGAAATCTCAAAAAGAGAAAATTTGCCGGTTGTGTAGAAAATGTGCCCACAATCATGTGTTCACCCATACACACAAGCATAACATATCCCGTGTCTCTCTCAGAGCCCCTTCACATGAGACGGGCACAGCCCGCTCTAACATCAGAGAAAATAAACACGGCCATGAATGCATGCACGTGTCCCCTCTCTGCTCGCTCTGTTTCACGGCCCATAGACTCCTCTCTGAGTGCAAGTCCCGTTGCAACACACATTCAAAGCGCGCCCACACTCTGTGTTCAGCCCGCTATGTACAGCAATCAGGGCGTGATAACCATTCGGCCACTAGCCGCATGCTCCAAAGCGTGGGAAGCCATTCCAGGCATTTCCCCATGGGTGCTAAGCATTATAAAGAACGGCTATCTGCTACAGTTTCGCCGCCGCCCGCCTCGTGCACGCAATCGGCTCGAATCTACTGTCAGCCCGGTGGCCGCCGGCACGCTTCGCTCAGAAATTGCGACGCTGCCACAAAAGGGCGCCATAGAGAGAGTCCCGCCATCTATGACCGAGTCGGGGTTTTACGGCCGTTATTTTCTGGTTCCCAAGAAAGACGGCGGCCTCAGACCGATTTTAGATCTCAGGTCTTTGAACAAAGTGCTCATGAAGAGACCGTTCAAGATGCTCACTACCAGGAAACTCCTCGCGCAAGTGCGCCAGGGGGACTGGTTCATCTCTCTAGACCTGAAAGACGCCTATTTTCAGATCCAGATAAATCCCCGTCACAGGCCATTCTTACGTTTTGCCTTCGAGGGTCATGTATATCAATACGCCGTCCTCCCGTTCGGCTTATCCCTGGCGCCCCGCACATTCACGAAGTGCATGGATACGGCGCTCGCCCCCCTGCGGAGCCAGGGGCTGCGCATATTGAATTATCTGGACGACTGGCTGATTTTGGCCCAATCACAGATGGAGCTTCTGTCGCACTGCGCAGTTCTCCTCGACCATCTGAAAACACTGGGCCTCTCTGTCAACTGGACAAAGAGCTCCCTTCAACCCAGTCAATCGATTTCCTTTCTAGGAATAGATTTGAACTCGGTCTCAATGACGGCTCGCCTGTCCTCACAGCTCGCGCGCAGTGTTCAGCGTCTAGCCGCCTCGTTTCAGATGGGCACCCGCATACCCCTGAAAACCATTCAGAGGATGCTGGGTTACATGGCCTCAGCCTCCGCTGTGCTTCAGCTGGCCCTTCTGCACATGCGCCCGCTTCAGCTCTGGTTAAACAGCCGTGTACCCCACCATGCGTGGAACACAGGCCGCCAGCTGGTCAGGGTTACGCAGACATGTCTCACGGCGCTGCAGCCATGGACAGTAGCAGAATGGTTTCGGCAGGGCGTCACGATGGGGACCTTTTCCCGCCGAAAAGTCATCTCGACAGATGCATCCAACACGGGTTGGGGTGCAGTCTGCGAGGGCTCACCGGCCTTCGGCCACTGGTCGACTCAGGAAAGCCCCTTACACATAAATTGTCTGGAAATGCTTGCGGTCGAGAACGCGCTCTCGCGCTTCCTCCCGCTCATTCGGGGACACCACGTCCTGATCCGTTCGGACAACATGGCTGTGGTCTCCTATATCAACCGTCAGGGCGGTGTCAGATCCAAGAATCTCTTTCTACTGACACACCGCATTTTAGTTTGGTCTCAGAGCCGCCTGCTTTCGCTCAGAGCGACGCATGTGCCGGGCCATCTGAACGACGGTCCAGACATACTATCCAGGAACCTCATCTCCATAGGAGAATGGTCCCTGAACACACAGACGGTCCAAATACTGTGGCGGCTATTCGGCAGAGCATAAGTGGACCTCTTCGCGTCAGAAGAGAACGCTCACTGCCCAATATTTTTTACGAGGAGCGAGGACGCGCTAGCCCAGGAATGGCCTCGCCGCCCGCTCTATGCATTCCCTCCGATCGCTCTGTTACATCAGGTAATTCAGAGGATCAGGGACACACGCCACTCGGTGCTCCTCATAGCTCCGCGTTGGGAGAGTCAAAGTTGGGTTCCGGAGCTGTCACAGACAGCCCCGTGGCCCATCCCAGTCAGAGCAGATCTCCTCTCTCAAGCTCGCGGCACGATCTGGCACCCCCATCCACAGCGCTGGGCGCTACATGCATGGGTGATCAACGACTATTCGTCGATTTGCCAGAGGGAGTAAGAAACACTATCATACAGGCTAGAGCACCTTCCACGAGAAGGCTCTATGCGTCTAAATGGTCTGTGTTCTCAAAATGGTGCACCGACAAACATCTGGACCCACGGTCATGCGAGGTACCGTCTTTGCTAGTTTTCCTTCAAGAGATGCTGGACAAGGGCAGGTCCCCCTCCACTCTCAAGGTTTACTTGGCAGCCGTCGCGGCGTTCTCTGAACCCCGGCGCGCTCAGTCCCTGGGCAAAGACGAGTTAGTCATCCGCTTCCTCAGGGGAGCTAAAAGGATGAATCCTCCGCGGCCCCCGTCGGTTCCTATCTGGGATCTTTCTATAGTCCTCGAAGCTATGAAAGCACCCCCGTTCGAACCGCTCGAGTCTGTGGACCTAAAATACCTCTCGCTCAAAACCGTTTTTCTGATGGCTCTGTCCTCAGTAAAACGCGTGGGGGATCTTCACGCGCTCTCACCCAGCGCTGCGTGTCTTGAGTTTGGACCGAATGATTCAGTCGTCATTCTCAAACCTAGGCATGGCTATGTCCCGAAGGCGATTGGTACCCCGTTCAGGGCTCAGATTATTTCTCTATCGGCTCTGCCTCCATCCGATAGTGAGCGCGACGCTAATCTCCTCTGCCCGGTTCAGGCTCTGAGATTGTACACTACGCGCGCTGCCGCGTTCAGACGCGCTGAGCAGCTTTTTGTGTTGTTTGGGGGGCGCACCAAAGGTCTGGCCGCCTCAAAACAGACACTGTCTGGATGGATAGTGGACGCTATCGCTTCTGCTTACGCATCAAAATGCCTGCCCTGCCCTTTGGGCATCAGGGCGCACTCCACCAGAGGCATGGCCTCATCGTGGGCATGGTCCTGTGGAATTTCCATTCATGACATTTGTGTGGCCGCGGGATGGGCCTCCCCGTCCACTTTTGTCAGATTTTACAATTTGGAAGTTCCCGCCTTGCAGGCAAAACTACTAGCTGTCTAAAAACCAGCTCCCTAAGAAGCTGCATCACTGGGAGTCCCTCACACAACCGGTTCGCCCCTTGTGCTCTCCTAAGATGCTTATGTATACACTATGTGCCCGCTCTGCCGGCCTCTTTGTACATTCACTCCACATTAAATTATTCCCCCGGTATCACCCTGGGATTCATGAGTGTTTTTCATAGCGCGCACGGCGTTGACCAGGTGTTCCCGTAGCGTAAGCTAGCTTACGCAATACGAGAGAACCTCTCGTAAGAGAACGAATCGGTTACCTAACGTAACCTCGGTTCTTTCTAGAAGAGGGAACGAGTATTGCGTTCCCGGCCGTGCTTGCGCTACTAGCGTTTCGCTTCACGCTGAAATAAATCATCATATAAGCCTGGGAGAGACTGTTTTATACACCATAGCCACGCCTACTCTGGTGGGCCATGATGCAATGAGCGCGCGGGCGCTTCCCATTGGTAGCGGGTTCAGCCCCGCTCTCCCATAGGCTTAAGCAGTTCTCTCTGAGCGAACCAATGAGCTGCTAGCTAGCCTGCTCTAGGTCTGCCGCAGAGGAACTGCGTTGTCAATGGATACAAATTATGAAATAATTTTTTGGCTTCAAACTCTCAGCAAAGATGAATCTTTCCCGTAGCGTAAGCTAGCTTACGCAATACTCGTTCCCTCTTCTAGAGAGAACCGAGGTTACGTTAGGTAACCGATTCGTTTTTAAGGGTACTTCCTAAGGGTACATAAGCAACAACGATAGCCTGCTTAAAACTGAGAAGTTTTTCCTTTTTTTTTTTTACCATTGTCAAAAAACGATCTGCGAAAACGACTGTAAAACGCTGTATTCTGCTGCTAAGTCTTTAGATGGCGATGGAACACTAGGCTACTGAACATGTAGTACGTGTGAGCATAACGTCATAATTTCCCCAGATTTAGATTTCTTTTTTTACAGTCTATGGTTTCCACAGATTCCTTTTTAGTTATGAAGATCGTTTTAAAAAAATTGCACTTTGAAACCCGTTTTAAAAGTTTAGGTTTTCAAACGCCTTTGTCGTGAAAATGAACGGCCAAAACACATTAAAAGTTTTACGTTTTTAGTTTAAAACTGTGTGGTGTAAACAGCCCCCCAGAAGCTAAAATGCCCAGCTATCGCAAAAGTCGGAATGGAAATAATGGAAATAAAAGGCAATCATGAATATATTAGAAAATGTTTACATATTTTAAAAACATAATAGGAAAAATATACATGCATGTATCTTTTTCTACTTTTTCTCTCTAACTTGTTCTCTCTTCATTATGCCCTCAGTAAGCTGTATGTGCTCTTCACACTCCAGACCAGCGGGTGGCGGAAAGGCACATTTTACGTTGGTTTCCCATACAACCAGAAACAGAAGAATAGAAGACGCGCGCTCTGAACAACAGCTGATTCAAAACAAAAGATTTGCAAAGTATTTGAAACCTCACGAATACGTTTTTTTTTAAACGATCACTATTTACAAGTGAAGAGATGGATTCAGACCAGCAGGAAGAACAGAAACCTGTAAAGATGGAGTTTATTGAAGATTACAGTGAGAACAGGATTGATCCTGATCAAGAACCCCTCAGAGTGAAGCTTGAAGATACTGAAGAACAGATAGGTTGGTGTTTATGTTTGATTCCTCATTAATGATGCTGTGAAACATTAAAGTTATAAAACTTTAGCAGTTCTATAATGGTTAGTCAGTCAGTATAACATCCATTTGTCATACATAAAAGTAAAGATTCATAAGGAATGTTACTAAAGCTAAAGATGCTCACAAATATTAAAACTGCTTTAGTATCAACAAAAAGGCTGACAGAAAATCAAACGCACTGGCACTGATCTGTGATAGGTCTGTTAGCGCATTAGGTCCAACCCCCAATGGGCGGGTTTGAAACTAGTGCTTGTAGTCTTTACAGAAATCCCCCCTTTTACACTTCCTCCTACAATGACGTAAAATTACGATTTTTGCGTCATTGTAGGAGGAAGTGAAAAAGGTAAATAGCGGATTTCTCTCCTCTCAGGGGAAAATGAGAGAGTGTTGCACGACCATTCAATAGTATGACTGGGTTTCTAACAAGGGAAAGCTTAATGCAAATGGGTGGAGTGTCCCTTTAAGGGATTGTTCCCCCCAAAAATAATTTGCTCACCCTTATCATTAAAAATCTGGATGAATTTATTCTTCTGCAGCACAATACAGATTTTTTTATTATTATTCCAAAACAAAACACTGAGACCTTAAAAAAATTCACAAATGCTTTGTATAAATAACTGAATTTTCTGTGTGAACAGCTTTGAACGGTTCAATAAATGTCTTACTACAAATGCAATATGGTGCACACATATGGCGTTATTTTCCTGTCAAATGTCGAGAGCGCATTATTGTAGCGCGAAAGTACATTAATATAATGCGCGAGCGCAAATCTCTCTGCTCGCGCGCGGAATATAATGCACAAGCGCGAATCTCTCTGCGAGCGCGCAGAATATAATGTTCCGAGCACGAATCTCTCTGATACACGCTGCTCTTGTAAGAATTTTCTCTGGGCTCGCTCAGAGAATATGCCTGCACTTAAAACGTGTTCAGTGCAATCCCGAATCTCTCCTCTTCGCTTAAAGTAAGCGTGTTTGTGCTTAGACTGTGTCCCGTGCGTTCGCGCATGCCTAAGTACTCTTCTCTTCGATTTCTTTCTCTTTGCTCTTGGCATAAACGCTGTCAAAACGGTAACAACCAATCAGAAATAGGCTTCAACGACTGACCAATGAAAACGCGACATCGTACATGGAATCTTATTGGTTGATATATCCGCACATGGAATAAGTCCCCGTTCAATCAAGACGAGCCGAGTAGTCCAGTCATTTTATGAAAAAAGGTTGAACAAATTGCAACAGAAGCAGACTCAACTGAATTGTGTATCCTCAATATGTCCTGAGTAAGGAAAAAAAAGCTCAGAAGAATCCCATTAGGGGAAAGTTTCGAAAAAGACCCAAATATAGCCTATTCATACGCCTATTCATTCTGTTTCTCACGTGAATAGGGTAAACATTTTAACCTTTAGATATCACCATGAAAATTACTGAGTTGATTACTTGCATCAAGACAAACAAAAAATGTATTAGGCTACAAGTTTTTTTCAATTGTTTGTTAACATAGACAAACGGTGCATAATCTAATTACGTAGCCTAATTACGTAGCCTAATGTGCTAATTTGCATAAATACCCAAACAGATCTAAACATTGGGTATAGCCAGGTGAAAATGTCTTGTTGAATCTTGTTGACATCTTACAGTAAAAGACTTAATGTTAAGGTCTGAATGGAACCCACGGAGGCAGGAAGAAGTACTTTAGAAACCAGCCTTTATTAATTTGTACAGGTCCTTCTCAAAAGTTAATTATTTTCCATAATGTAATGATAAAAATTAAACTTTCATATATTTTAGATTCATTGCACACCAACTGAAATATTTCAGGTCTTTTATTGTTTTAATACTGATGATTTTGGCATACAGCTCATGAAAACCCAAAATTCCTATCTCAAAAAATTAGCATATTTCATCCGACCAGTAAAAGAAGTGTTTTTAATACAAAAAAAGTCAACCTTCAAATAATTATGTTCAGTTATGCACTCAATACTTGGTCGGGAATCCTTTTGCAGAAATGACTGCTTCAATGCGGCGTGGCATGGAGGCAATCAGCCTGTGGCACTACTGAGGTCTTATGGAGGCCCAGGATGCCTCGATAGCGGCCTTAAGCTCATCCAGAGTGTTGGGTCTTGCGTCTCTCAACTTTCTCTTCACAATATCCCACAGATTCTCTATGGGGTTCAGGTCAGGAGAGTTGGCAGGCCAATTGAGCACAGTAATACCATGGTCAGTAAACCATTTACCAGTGGTTTTGGCACTGTGAGCAGGTGCCAGGTCGTGCTGAAAAATGAAATCAGATGGAAGCATGAAGTGCTCCAAAATCTCCTGATAGCTAGCTGCATTGACCCTGCCCTTGATAAAACACAGTGGACCAACACCAGCAGCTGACATGGCACCCCAGACCATCACTGACTGTGGGTACTTGACACTGGACTTCAGGCATTTTGGCATTTCCTTCTCCCCAGTCTTCCTCCAGACTCTGGCACCTTGATTTCCGAATGACATGCAAAATTTGCTTTCATCCGAAAAAAGTACTTTGGACCACTGAGCAACAGTCCAGTGCTGCTTCTCTGTAGCCCAGGTCAGGCACTTCTGCCGCTGTTTCTGGTTCAAAAGTGGCTTGACCTGGGGAATGCGGCACCTGTAGCCCATTTCCTGCACACGCCTGTGCACGGTGGCTCTTGATGTTTCTACTCCAGACTCAGTCCACTGCTTCCGCAGGTCCCCCAAGGTCTGGAATCGGTCCTTCTCCACAATCTTCCTCAGGGTCCGGTCACCTCTTCTCGTTGTGCAGCGTTTTTTGCCACACTTTTTCCTTCCCACAGACTTCCCACTGAGGTGCCTTGATACAGAACTCTGGGAACAGCCTATTTGTTCAGAAATTTCTTTTTGTGTCTTACCCTCTTGCTTGAGGGTGTCAGTGATGGCCTTCTGAACAGCAGTCAGGTCGGCAGTCTTACCCATGATTGCGGTTTTGAGTAATGAAACAGGCTGGGAGTTTTTAAAAGCCTCAGAAATCTTTTGCAGGTGTTTAGAGTTAATTAGTTGATTCAGATGATTAGGTTAATAGCTCGTTTAGAGAACCTTTTCATGATATGCTAATTTTTTGAGATAGGAATTTTGGGTTTTCATGAGCTGTATGCCTAAATCATCAGTATTAAAACAATAAAAGACCTGAAATATTTCAGTTGGTGTGCAATGAATCTAAAACATATGAAAGTTTAATTTTTATCATTACATTATGGAAAATAATGAACTTTATCACAATATGCTAATTTTTTGAGAAGGACCTGTGTTGCAGAGATGGGGTTTGGGGCTGAAACAAGACAAAAGGTAGGTAAAAGAAAAAAAAAATGTTTTTACCCTATTGACGTGAGAAAAAGAATGAATAGGCGTATGAATAGGCTATATTTGGGTCTTTTTCGAAACATTCCCCTAATGGGATTCTTCTGAGCTTTTTTTTCCTTACTCAGGACATATTGAGGATACAAAATTCAGTTGAGTTTGCTTCTGTTGCAATTTTTTCAACCTTTTTTCATAAAATGACTGGACTACTCGGCTCGTCTTGATTGAACGGGGACTTATTCCATGTGCGGATATATCAACCAATAAGATTCCATGTACGATGTTGCGTTTTCATTGGTCAGTCGTTGAAGCCTATTTCTGATGGGTTGTTGCCGTTTTGACAGCGTTTATGCCAAGAGCAAAGAGAAAGAAATCGAAGAGAAGAGTACTTAGGCATGCGCGAACGCACGGGACACAGTCTAAGCATAAACACGCTTACTTTAAGCGAAGAGGAGAGATTCGGGATTGCACTGAACACGTTTTAAGTGCAGGCATATTCTCTGAGCGAGCCCAGAGAAAATTCTTACAAGAGCAGCGTGTATCTGAGTGCGCGCGCTCGGGAAGCAGAGATTCACGCTCGGCACATTATATTCCGCGCGCGAGCAGAGTAATTCGCGCTCGTGCATTATATTAATGTACTTTCGCGCTACAATAATGCGCTCTCGACATTTGACAGGAAAATAACGCCATACACACAGACTGATCTCATGAAATGGCGTATGTATGACACACCAATTCGTATTTCCATTTCTGGCGTGCTATCAACACGCATAATCGCTTTTCAGCGTGTTTATCAACGCCGTTGACTTAACGTTACATTACTGTATATATACACTCACCTAAAGGATTATTAGGAACACCTGTTCAATTTCTCATTAATGCAATTATCTAATCAACCAATAACATGGCAGTTGCTTCAATGCATTTAGGGGTGTGGTCCTGGTCAAGACAATCTCCTGAACTCCAAACTGAATGTCAGAATGGGAAAGAAAGATGATTCAAGCAATTTTGAGCGTGGCATGGTTGTTGGTGCCAGACGGGCCGGTCTGAGTATTTCACAATCTGCTCAGTTACTAGGGGTGTCGAAATTAATCGTTTCTACGATGCACCGCGATGCAGACGAGGACGATTCGGTATCGGTTCAGTAATAGACCATAACCGGTTATAATGTACTGACGCTTTTCTGACGTCATTTATCGTGCATGTGCTTTGTCGCGGTAGCCGGTAGCATACACTGGCAGAGGGAGGCGAGACGCGAGTGCGAGTTAAACATTCTTTCTTACATACATTTACAGACATACATTACATGCGCATGCAAGTTACATGCGCTTCTTGAGGCACACACACGCAAGGTCTCGCTCTCTCCCTCTCTGCTGTGCGCGCGCTACACGGTTTGAACATACATTCACGTAGCCTTTCGGGAGAGTGGATACATTTCCCGGGACAGGTTATTAAAAGATAAATCGGGACAAACCGAGACAGATGGCAACCCTTCCGCACCCGATGGTCAAATTACAATTGTGTTGTTACGCGTGATTATAAATGGATGATCGTCTTCAACAGCGGACTCGGTGACGGTTGATGCGCGCGTCTCCAGGGTAAACTTATACACTTATGAATGAGCGCTGCTTTTAAATGAACATTTCTTTAAAACAAAATTGATTTGACAGAATTTCATTTTCTTAATGGCATAAACAGGCTTTAGTCCCATGAAACTTAAACTGGAATGTCTCTGTTTTTGTCACTGCGACTTCCCGAACACACACGCGCGCGCGCGCTCGCACACATCACTTTTGAAGTAAAATTGAAAATTGAGGATGCGGTGCATCGCGATATCGAATTGAACCGAATCGATGACATGATAATCGTAATCGAACCGAACCGTGAGACCAGTGTAGGTTCACACCTCTATCAGTTACTGGGATTTTCACGCACCACCATTTCTAGGGTTTACAAAGAATGGTGTGAAAAGGGAAAAACATCCAGTATGCGGCAGTCCTGTGGGCGAAAATGCCTTGTTGATGCTAGAGGTCAGAGGAGAATGGGCCGACTGATTCAAGCCGATAGAAGAGCAACTTTGACTGAAATAACCACTCGTTACAACCGAGGTATGCAGCAAAGCATTTGTGAAGCCACAACACCCACAACCTTGAGGCGGATGGGCTACAACAGCAGAAGACCCCACCGGGTACCACTCATCTCCACTACAAATAGGAAAAAGAGGCTACAATTTGCAAGAGCTCACCAAAATTGGACAGTTGAAGACTGGAAAAATGTTGCCTGGTCTGATGAGTCTCGATTTCTGTTGAGACATTCAGATGGTAGAGTCAGAATTTGGCTTAAACAGAATGAGAACATGGATCCATCATGCCTTGTTACCACTGTGCAGGCTGGTGGTGGTGGTGTAATGGTGTGGGGGATGTTTTCTTTGCACACTTTAGGCC
The DNA here is from genome assembly GCA_026230005.1 of Gila orcuttii. Classification (NCBI taxonomy): domain Eukaryota; kingdom Metazoa; phylum Chordata; class Actinopteri; order Cypriniformes; family Leuciscidae; genus Gila; species Gila orcuttii. The sequence continues at coordinate 18,306,631 of JAPDVR010000020.1, forward strand.
CCTTAGTGCCAATTGGGCATCGTTTAAATGCCACGGCCTACCTGAGCATTGTTTCTGACCATGTCCATCCCTTTATGGCCACCATGTACCCATCCTCTGATGGCTACTCTGCCCTACAAAGGCAAAAGACCTTAACTCGCTAGAGTGTGGAACTGAGAAAAATGACTTTAAAGATTTTTAGTTGTCCCGCCAAATTAATTATAGGTAGGACACTGAAAATCGGGCAATTAGATGTTTAAGTAATGAAAATTATCTACATAAAAAAATCTTGAGCTCAAACTTGACTTTTGACCACTATTTTAAAGTTACTGTACTCTGCCTTTGTATTGTCAGCAAAAAGTGAGAAGTCATGCCAAGGCAAAAGGCAGTAACTTCCACATTATCAATATTTGGTTGCTGATCACCATTAACAAAATCATTATAGCAACACCTGTATAAAATCTAGTGATCATGGCATTTATTTTGTATGATTTACAATTATAGCCATCTACTTATTGCTATCCTGTGCTTTGGTTGCATTCTGGTGGCCCTAATTAATACATTTACATTTATTCATTTAGCTGACGCTTTTATCCAAAGCGACTTACAATTGCTATATATGTCAGAGGTCGCACACCTCTGGAGCAACTAGGGGTTAAGTGTCTTGCTCAGGGACACATTGGTGTCTCACAGTGGATTCGAACCCGGGTCTCTCACACCAAAGGCATGTGTTTTATCTATTGCGCCATCACCACCCTAATAGCCCCTTAGACATGACAAAATACCTCCATAGGGGTAATGAGTATTTTCAAGTGGTACCGAGTGGCATAAGACTTGCTAAACATGCGCTCAAAAAGATCACGATAAAACAGATCCTCGCGCACATTCGACCTGGAGACTGGTTTATAGCGGTGGATCTGAAAGACGTATATACTTTCACAGGCGCTTACCGAGATTCGTGTTCGAAGGTGTCACGCTCCTCGTCTGTTCACGAAAAGTAGCCTACGCAGTGCTTTCCTCCTTGAGACTCAGTAGGGAGCGCGTTCTGGACTACCTAGACGACTAATGCATTTATAGCACAACCTTCTGTGTTCCGCTTCTTTTCAGTATGCGGTGGTTTCAGCTGTCTGGCATATTATTGTGCTTGTGCACTTCGCTCGTCCCGCGGATTTATTCCGGACGCTGTGATTGTATGTATAACCTGCTTGTAAAAGCTAGTCTGATGTTGTATGCACCAACACTTCTTGCTTCCTTATGTTGTATGCACCAACATACCCTTGTTGCTTAATTATTATCACTCCCTGTGATATATTAGTCCCGCGTCGGCTCGACCGTGTTAAGGGCGGTGCTGAAGGCGCCTGCGAAGTTTTGGCACTCTGCCAGCTAGATGCATGATTGTTTCAACCAGGTCCGGTATCCGAACTGGGTGAGGCGGGGCTTTAGTTCTTTGTTGTATTCACCTGCTATGACATGTGTAACATTTTTCTGTCATCTCTGCTTATATCCTTTGCGATCGTTATCGCACGTTTGTCGATGCGGGTTCATACTAAATGTTCTGACCGCATTAGTGCAGGACAAAGCTCTGAGGACATCAGAAGACAAGGACTGATGGCAGCTGTACAAGTTGCTACACAGGCTACATCATAATGTAAATTTTAATGGAGAGTAAAACAAAGGCAGACCACCGTATAATCTGGTAGGTAGCATTATTTAATAGAACGCCGGCACCGTAACTTCATATTGACGCGCTGCTAAACAAAGGCAGAGTACCGTAACTCAAGCGTGAGCGTTCCAAAACAAAGCCAAAGAGCCGTAACTGGTGTTACGGTGTTCTGCCTTGGTTTCTCATGGGCTTTTGGAAGTTACGGTTAAGACAACCCATTATTTTCTCGAAAAAACAACGGATTTGACTCAAGATACTTATCCACATGATAAAGGAGGTCTTGAATGTGCCAAAAATATAAATAACTCATTTTCGACCAAAAACGAAGTTACGGTCTTTTGCCTTTGCACGGCAGTACTTCCAGCAGGATAATGCACCATGTCACAAAGCTCGAATCATTTCAAATTGGTTTCTTGAACATGACAATGAGTTCACTGTACTAAAATGGCCCCCACAGTCACCAGATCTCCACCCAATAGAGCATCTTTGGGATGTGGTGGAACGGGAGCTTCGTGCCCTGGATGTGCATCCCACAAATCTCCATCAACTGCAAGATGCTATCCTATCAATATGGGCCAACATTTCTAAAGAATGCTTTCAGCACCTTGTTGAATCAATGCCACATAGAATTAAGGCAGTTCTGAAGGCGAAAGGGGGTCAAACACAGTATTAGTATGGTGTTACTAATAATCCTTTAGGTGAGTGTAAATATATGACCTATATTTATATATAGGTCATATATTTCGGACATTTAACGGCGTACACATACACGTGGAATCACTCTGACGTTTAATGGCGTAGACATACACGCAATAGATGACGGTTCGTTTCGGCGTGGACATACACGCGGATAGCTCAAAATGCTATAGATAACACACCACTTGACTTGAAAGTGGCGTGTATGTTTACGCAAAGTCATGATGTCATGTTTGTGCACAATACAACAAAATAACAAGCAAACCATTTAGAGAGCAGAAATCTTAGAGGTTGGAGGTGGGCTCTTTTGACAAGTTTTATGCACCCACCCAGAACAACTGCATAACAATCCCCTTGCATTTACTTCAGAAAATTAAATAATGTTTTTTTTACTGTTAAAAGCATGATTTTTTTTCCCCCAGTCTTTGTTTGTACTCAAACTTTAACTTGTGGTGTTAATAGGTGTTAAGGCCCGTTCACAACTAGGACTGCAACAACTAATCGATAAAATCGATAATAATCGATTATGAAAATCGTTGTCAACGAATGTCATTATCGATTAGTTGGTCTGCTTACGTCACGGGGAGCGTTTACTGATGACGTCACTTTCATGACAACACAGTCGATCGCGAAATGGCAGTGAGTACCTACAGATCAATCGACGGCAGAAAAAAAGTGTGCACCCCAAGCCGGGGCTGTTTACACCTGGCCACTTCATGCGTTTTCTCAGATCGGATAGCTCTGATTTATCAAAACGATTCCATTTACACCTGGTCACATAAATGTGTTTTCGCTCTTCAATTCCCGCGCTATATGCAGATTTAATGGAGTTCACGTCACCGAAAGCAACAGATATGAGCTGCATTTTATTGATTAGCAGTTAAAATCAAAATCAAACACCGCAATAAGAGAGAGCGGCAATAAGAGAGAACTGGTAAGATCATTTCGTTTCTTTACTTTTAATGATGATGATTGTGCGTTAAGCGTCTGCGACTTACTTTCACTTTGATTTGCGATAGTTTGCTCGTTGGCTTGATGAATAGATCGCTCATCTGCGGTAATGCGTGTTGCAGTAGCGTCGTCATATCCGGCTATAACATTACATTGCCTATAACACACTCTCACATGTTTATTTTTTTTAGCATTTTTGGGAGGAGTAAAATGTACACGTGGTTTCAACAACTAGGCTAGATGCATTTACACTTTTCCAGTTTCGTATGGAATGAGTCTCAGATCTCCTCCTGAAGTGGTTTGAGCGCGTTTAGAAGGGCTTTTACACCTGGTCTTTTCACGATCCGATAGCTATCTGATCTGAGAAAACAATGCTACTGTGTAAACAGCTTTGTTTACTAACTTCGGAACAGTCACACTAGATCTATTTTGTCTCGAGCATCAGGTTGCGCAATCAGTTCGCTTGCAACATAAGTGATGGATTAAAATAGCGCTACCGCAGAAATAGGTTAAATTAAAACGGTGTTTACAAAGTGAAGCACTAAATATAAAGGCAGTTAATAACAGCAGCAGTAAAAGATTTTTTTTTTAGTCACTGTAGTCAGTGGTTTTCAGCGAATGCTTGTGCACTAATGCATAATTTTTCCTGTCTTTTTAATCAAGCCTGTTAGCTTGCTGTGTACCTCCATTCCGTTCTCTTTTTATAGCATTTGTCTACTAAGTTTTAATTGTTTTTCAAACGCGATCTACTGCGGCTCTACTACAATCACACGTTTGTTTTCAGTCTTTCTATATTTAAATTATCAATATATTAAGGTTTAAAATGTCAAAAATAAAGATTATATTAGTAAAACTCAATGTGTGGCTTTTGCACTTTTTAAAGTACACTTTTACACATGAATACCCTGATTTAAGGTTTTATTTAATTATAATAAACAAAAAATCTAAAAAAAAAAAAAAAAAAAACTTTATCCGATTAATCGAAAAAATAATCGTCCGATTAATCGATTATCAAAATAATCGTTAGTTGCAGCCCTATTCACAACATTAGAGCAAATGTTTAAAAAACAATTTTTTTTGATGATTTACTGAAAATTTTAACTTTTATGCTAGACCTGACGGTAGAGATTAAGGAGAGTGAAGAACTGGATGAAGCGGAGGAGGAACATTGTGTCAAAACTGAAGAAAAATCTTTGAGTTGCTCACAGACTGGAAGTAAATTTGTGCTGAGAAGAGCCATCAAAAATTTCTCTTGTTCTCAGTGTGGAAAAAGCTTCCCATACAAACAAAGTCTTAAAGATCACATGAAAATCCACACTGGAGAGAAGCCTTTCACATGTGATCAGTGTGAGAAGAGTTTCGCACTAAAAGGAGTCCTTAAGGAACACATGAAAATCCACACAGGAATGAAGCCACATGCATGTGATCAGTGCGGTAAGAGTTTCACATACAAAAAAACCCTTAATAATCACATGAAGATCCACACTGGAGAGAAGCCGCACACATGTGACCAGTGCGGTAAGAGTTTCACAGTGAAAAGAGACCTTAATAATCACATGAACATCCACACTGGAGAGAAGCCGCACACATGTGATCAGTGTGAGAAGAGTTTTGCACTAAAAGGAGTCCTTAAGGAACACATGAAAATCCACACAGGAATGAAGCCACATGCATGTGATCAGTGCGGGAAGAGTTTCACATACAAAAAAACCCTTAATAAACACATGAAGATCCACACTGGAGAGAAGCCGTACACATGTGATCAGTGCGGTAAGAGTTTCACAGTGAAAAGAGACCTTAATAATCACATGAACATCCACACCGGAGAGAAGCCGCACACATGTGATCAGTGCGGGAAGAGTTTCACAGTGAAAAGAGACCTTAATAATCACATGAACATCCACACTGGAGAGAAGCCTTTCACATGTGATCAGTGCGGGAAGAGTTTTGCACTAAAAGGAGTCCTTAAGGAACACATGAAAATCCACACAGGAATGAAGCCACATGCATGTGATCAGTGCGGGAAGAGTTTCACATACAAAAAAACCCTTAATAGTCACATGAAGATCCACACTGGAGAGAAGCCGCACACATGTGATCAGTGCGGTAAGAGTTTCACAGTGAAAAGAGACCTTAATAATCACATGAACATCCACACCGGAGAGAAGCCGCACACATGTGATCAGTGCGGGAAGAGCTTCACAATAAAAGGAGTCCTTGATAGACACATGAAAATCCACACAGGAATGAAGCCACATGCGTGTGATCAATGTGGGGAGAGTTTTACACACAAAAATTCCCTTAATGACCACATGAAAATCCACACTGGAGAGAAGCCGCACACATGTGATCAGTGCGGGAAGAGTTTCACAATAAAAACAAACCTTAAGAGACACATGAAGATCCACACTGGAGAGAAGCCGCACACATGTGATCAGTGTGGGAAGAGTTTCACAGTGAAAAGAGACCTTAATAATCACATGAACATCCACACAGGAATGAAGCCACATGCATGTGATCAGTGTGGGAAGAGTTTTACACACAAAAATTCCCTTAATAATCACATGAAAATCCACACTACAGGGAAGCCACACACATGTGATCAGTGCGGGAAGAGTTTCATATATAAACAGAGTCTCAAATTTCACATGACAGTTCATAGTGGAGAGAAGCCGCACACATGTGATCAATGCGGGAAAAGTTTTACCCTAAAATATCTCCTAAAAAGACACAAGAAAATCCACACTGGAGAGAAGCCACACAAATGTGATCAGTGCGGGAAGAGCTTCACAATAAAAGCAAACCTTACGTTTCACATGAAAATCCACACTGGAGATCTGCACACATGTGATCAGTGTGGGAAGAGTTTCACACTTAAAGGAACCCTTAATAATCACATGAAAATCCACACCGGGGAGAAGCCGTACAAATGTGATCAGTGCGGGAAGAGTTTCACACTTAAAGGAACCCTTAATAATCACATGAAAATCCACACTGGAGAGAAGCCGTACAAATGTGATCAGTGCGGGAAGAGTTTCATATTGGCAAGTTCTTTTAAAGTACATCTGCGTTCTCATTCTGGAGAAAAAACATTTAACTGTAATCAGTGTGGTAAAAAATTTACTTGGGCAGATACCCTGAAGAAGCACATGAACGTTCATTCAGAGCAGAAGCCTTATGTGTGTTCTTTGTGTGGAAAGCGATTTTCATGGCTAAATAGTTTAAAATCACACCAGATAAGACACAGTGGTGTGAAGAATCATGTGTGCTATGTTTGTGGAAAAGCCTATTTTACAGAGACTGAACTGAAGCAGCACCAGAAGAGAAGCTGCACACAATAAAGACTCCTTAAGGATCACATGAAAATCCACACCGGAGAGAAGCGGCACACATGCGATCAGTGCAGGAAGAGTTTCAGAAGTGTTCGAGCTTTGAAATTACATCTGTGTTCTCATTCTGGAGACAGAAAGAAGCACAAGAACGTTGATACAAAGGGGAAGCCTTACACGTGTTCTGCATGTAAAAAAAGTTTTACACGACTGAGCGTTTTTAAAGTACACCAGAAAACACACACCAGTGTAAAAGCAGTGTGAGAGACATATGCAGCTGACAAAACGTCACCAGAGGATTCACATTGGAGAAAAACCTTTCAAGTGATCTGACTAAAGTCACCTGGGTCTCGTCTACAGTCGACGTCCCCGAACATCTACAATCGACGTTAATTTAAGTTACAGACTGCTCCACAGGTGCATATTATTATGATTTAGAATTTTAACAGTTTCTGCAATTTTTGTGTTATGTAGTTATGGCTCTAAAACACAAAATGTCGAGCAGCAAGAGTTATTTCTTACACAAAATCCTGTCCTAACTATCCGAAACAATTGACCACACAATCATCCTAAAACCAAGTTTCAAGTTTGAGATTGAGATTTACTCAAAGTTTCTCCTAGAAGAACAAAATCTAAGAAGTTTTAATCCTTTATATCATTTTTTATGATATAAATTGAATTATTATACATTATTATGATTTTTGTATTGTCCTTTGTTTTCAAATTTATTATAGTACATATGTGGCTTTTTTTAATTTTTCCCTCTTTTATAATTTTTTTTTTTTTTTTTTAATCTACAAAATGTTTGTGTGCTCAAGTGTACTCCGGGAAGCTGACATTTCTCTGAGATTTTTTATTAAATTGTTCTTCATTGATGTGTTAAGAATATCTAGTTATTCTACAACTTTTGATATATTCACCAAGTGCATATTTAAGAGAAATTATCATGTATCTTTGTAACTGGATGCTTCTTTGATTCTCCCCTTCTCGTGTTGCTTTGGACACCTTTTAATTAAAAAAAGAGAGAAATAACTCACCAAATAATAATTGACTAAACTCATGACATATTTTATCAACAGCTTTTTATCGTGAGACAAACAAAAATTAGAATGGAGGAAAGACTATGTTTTTCTTTTGCATGCAACGTTTTGCATTCCTCAAAGAAACTTGCACTTTTGGGCCCCTCTATAAACTTTGCATTACCTAATTCCCTAAATCTCTTGCAAGTGAATGTACAATTCCTCAAGGTAACGCAGATCTTTTGCAAGCAAACTGTGAAATGCTGTATGTGTGTAAGTTGATTTTTTTGTTATACTTCCTGTTTCTTTTGCCATCTTTGTAGTTTTTTTCATGTTGACTGGTGGTCCCAGAGAGCTTTCCTTTGTCCTCTGTGCTCCCAGGGTTGGATTCACCGCCATTTTGTGTGTCTGGGCCTCACACTTCATCAACAAAAGCCATGTCTGAACTCTCTTACCCCTTTTCCACCACTGTGATCCCAATGCATGTTTCCAGACTGTACGTATGAAACAGAACGTAGAAAGAAATAATGTTAAACTGGTTTGTAATAAAAGTACTTAAAGTAAACTGTAGACAATGTTACTTAACCAATCTGACGCAGTTGTTGAACTTTTTTGATATACAGTCAGTAACTGACTAGACAGAGAGAAATAACAGATGCTGTTCTCTCGAGCAAATTAAATGTGGTCCCGGTTGCAATGGCAACTTAACAGCCACCAGTACTATAACGCAACAACAATAATAAAAAAAGGTTTTATCATCTTTCTAAAGTTCAAGTACTTTATTAATACATTTTATAAAAGCTATTTATTCGTTGTAACGTGTCAGACTCGGAAAAATAAATTCTTCTGTCAGAGGCAGTTGCTTGTCCTGATGTATCTGCTCTCAGATGAGATGGTGTAGCTGGGCTATGTCTGTGTCATTATGCCAACGTTATTTTCATAACTTGTTACAAAACACAAAGTTTAAAACCTTAATTTTAAATTAACTTTCCTCTCTTGTCAACATTATAGCTTACTGTGTGCGCAGTAACTGAAAACAGAACATCTGATCATTCATTATATAGGCCTATATATATATATATTAGTGGTGGGCCGTTATCGGCGTTAACGTGCTGCGTTAACGTGAGACTCTTATCGAGCGATTAAAAAAAATATTAATCTAAAAATATTAATCGTTAATCTATTCTCAAAGTTGGGTTGGGAGCTGGGTCTATACCACGCAAGCTATGATGACTTTCACCTTGATATTTTAGCGCGGATGTAGCCGAATTGCACTGTAGGGGGCATTTAATACCAATATTGAAACGTCTGTTTATCCATACTCCCTTAATAAAGGAGTCCAGACATTAGAAAAATATCTAAATGTCTACACATGCATTTTATATTTATGAGGGAAATAGGCCTACACATCCGTAACGGATGTGACACTATTTTTTTTTTTTTACTTTTAGGTAGCAAAAGTACAAAAAGTAATACTACCCACCGGATGAAGAAGGGTTGGCTCTCCACAGAACATAAAATATTCATTTTGTCTTATTTTTCGTGTACGCATTTATGAGGGAAAAACGATGTTACGTGACAGTTCCCCGTTACGGACATGAGCTCTCTGAAAGCGGCACTGAAAGACTGCTTTAAAACTTTCACAGAGACATCAAACAGAAAGCACAAAGCCTGTCATTAAGGTGAATTTCGTTTTGTATTAATTGTATCTTAATTTTAATGAATGTTTCATCAACCAATTGCCTGGATTTAATAAATAAGAAGTAAATATAGCAGACAATAGATAATCACGAAACGGAGGAGCCGGCGCGTGAAATGGAGCTCTTCTTGTGAGTCATAAATGAACTGAAACACAGCGTATAAGGCCAACTTGCCTCAGGAGTACAGTGGGTGGCGTGAGGTGCGAATGTATAATGTAGAGAATAGTTACGAAAATGGAGAGAAAATATAAATCGGGTGCATTAAAAAGAAAAGAACGAGATAGTCTTTGTGTTTTATTTAACTATATATATATATATATATATATTACTTATCTTCCTTTGAAACCAAAATAACTGATTTCCTGTTGCATTGGTGCATCAATGGGAAGATAATTACAAAGTATAAATTAAGTTCCAAGTGCCCAACCATATGGAACACTAATCACCATAATGGTGAGTAGAACAACATTGAATATGAATAGTACAGATAGCTAGAGTTTTACAGTTAATACATTAAGTAAAGTTAAATAAAAAAGTGTTAGTTAGAATCACTGTTGGATTTTACAGTGCAAGTTAAAAATATGTTTTTATGACTTCACTGCCTTCTGTTTTAGTAGAATGTAAAAAGCTTCTGTTTGAAATCACACAGGATTTGTGTAGAAAATCCTGCTACTGTACCATCATGTGATTTGATTGGGTGACCAGATCTTAATGAGCACACCTGGCTTCTTACTATTTAAGCCCTAGTAAAGTTAACACAATTGCCATTTATTTCTTTTACACGCACATAGTGTATTATTACGTATCAAAAGAGCTACTAATTACAGCCAGAGATGGTCTTATTATCAGTGTTGGGGGTAATGTATCAGAAGTAACACAAGTCTGGTTCTGGGCTGTGTTCAGCCCCGACAAAAAGTTGCAAAACGTTTTTTAAACGGAAACGGTGATGCGTTGAACACCATGTTCTGATGACGCAAGAGTTGCAACTATGACAGCTAAGGCCATTATCTGTGTTCTTCAATAATCTTCGGATGTGAGCTTGAATGTGTCCCTGTTCTACTGAAGAAGAAAAAACATTTCATATCTTCATTTCTTGTCAGACATCTACAGAAGCTCTTATTGAGATTAACAGAGGTTTAGATGTTGATGATTTATTGTTTCATTTGACGTTACCATGATGGAGATCAGTGTTTGTTTTAGTTGGGCTGTTGATCGGTTTGAATCGGAATTGCCAGTGGTTTGTGTGTATATCTATGAACGTGTGTTTGTTTTACTTCAGAGATCAAGAGGAGGATGTGTTGTATGCGAGCCAGGGCCGTCCATAGAGAGCCTAAGTCCCTCCCCTTCCGGTCAACCACCATGGGACCTTATTTCGGAAAAATATTGCATGGTAGTCAATGGCGAGAGACAACAAATATTTTGATCTCGTTTAAATTGTGCCCTGAAGTACATATGATATTTGTCAATTTAAAAGACATTTTATAGTCAAGAAAGTCGCAGTTTGATGTAAAACTGTTGAGGTATAAGACTGTGAAAATACGTAATTACAAAGACTACAAACCCAAAAGGCGCACATTTTCTCTCAATAAATGAAGCTAACTTTACTGAAGCTAACATCTGTCATTTTTTCTATAGTCTTACGTTATAATCGGTACACTGTCATGCCTGAGTGTTTTGTACCAGACTGCACACACACGAGCAACGAATCTTGCTCATTGTTTCGTTTCCCGGGAGATGTAGTTCATTGAGCGATCTTCACATAAAACTAAATGTTACTCTTCTGTTTTATGACAAACTGCGACTTTCTTGACTTTCATAATTATCTTTTAAATTGACAAACATCATATGTGTAATTCAGGGCACAGTTCAGACGGAATAAAAAGATAAGTTGTCTCTCGCCATTGACTAGCCTACCACACATATTTTTTTCCGAAATAAAGCCCCATGAGCCGGAAGCGACTTAAAGGGATACTTCACCTCTGGAAAGATTAATTTGTATTTAAAATGGGTCATTTATGTAGAAGAAATGTGAAAATATGGAGCTTTCTAGACTGAGAAAAGCCAGACAATTTATTTTTGGCTTATGTGGATGAAAGACAACAACTCCCAGAATGCACTTGCTTTACTGCCCTAGGAGGCCACGCCTACCGGTAACAGAGCGCAGTAGTTAAACAACAAGCCTAGGCTACTAGTGTGTCTCCGTGATGAGTCTACCTGGGATTTCGAGATCGCCCAAAATGCCCGGGATACGGCTTTTGCGTTCTGTCGCCATTCATTATGTTTACTGTGGCGAGCATAAACAAGGCTTAAAGGCTTAAAATCACACAGTTTTAGTGTTGCCAACTTTCTAAGATGAAAATATGGGACGGGAGTTGGAATAATGTGCTTTGATGTAAATAAAAATATACATTTTGAAATTAGCTAAAAAGTGCTTTATTTTTTTGGTTAAGAGTTTCCCAGAAAGTTTACATTGGATTTAATTTACACATAACACACAGAAAATAAATTAAAGATGTGCTGTTGTTTGTATTCGTGTCATTTCGAGTTTTGCGTTGTCAATTACTACATGACTGATGAAATCAAAAACTGTTAAAACTGTCAGAACATGGTGTCTTTATGTAGATTTCACATGTGCAAGACTAATATAACCGTTGAGAATAACAAATACAATGTCTTAATGAGAATAACATTCACTGCTTTTGTCTTGCTTCTGGATTCTGCATTTATTTACATTTATTCATTTAGCAGAATTTTTTTACCCTGAAAATAAATATAGGGACACTACCAGGCCGTAAGAAAAAAACATTAGATGAAAAGTATAATTTAGTGAATGTCAATGTGCATGCGACAAACATTAATCACACTACTAACTACAGTCACACAATGACAACAATAAATGTGTTAAATCAGTTTTTCCAGTTTATAATCTGACCTGCTCTTAGTTTGTTTAATCAAGAGTATTTTAGCACATTGTTGCATTGACAGCTGTTGAACCCCATTAGTTTCCTGACACATACTGATCTTCAGAAGTTTGGCCTGGTCAAGGCTCTTATTGTCCTTCTGCTGTTAGATTCATTGTTTGGTTCAGTCAGTGTTTCTCTTCTTCCCACAAACCATAATGAAACTCCACAGAGCAACTAAACCAGCAACATCCGCTGCATCAGTCACTGAATCACTACATGAAAAGCTTTTCAGCAAGAGATGATCAAGTTTAATACAACAATCTGAATGCTTTACATCAGGAAAACATGTACATTGTGCAAATATAGTAGCAAGTGCTCAACTGAACATTCTTGAAGATCATGCATGCAGTTAAATTAATATAAACAAGTGTTTCATTTTTTTTTCTTGCAACCATCAGGGAAGACTGAAGAGATGAATGACTTCTGAAGTAATATGATTCTCTTCGGTAGTATTGATGTTTTCAATGTTACTTGAAATTAATTTTGTAGCATTTAGATTAGATTGTTGATGTTTTTATTATGATCCCGAATGCCACTGTGTGATTGAGTTAGACTAAAGGTAAAAAGGTACACAACCATACTGAAATTTTTACAATCATAAGATATTAAATTGATTTTTACCATGCAGGCTCATGTTTTATTTTCTTTCTTCTCTTCTTTATAGCATGACCTGTTCGCTCCAGCTGTAGATGTTGTAACAATCCATAATACACATCATTTGTGCATCCGAATGACATAAGAGTATTTGCAAGCAACATATAAACTGCAAATATTACATTATATTATATCCTAATAGATGTTTTACCAGTGACTGATTCTTTTTGGATGCTTTCAGAGTGATGGTGTACAGCAGCATAATGACTCTCAGCGTACGTGTATATGCTCTTAGTGTATATGCTGTACACTGCTTTGGCTCCCCCTTGTGACAGAATATGAAAACACATTCTGTTTTTAACGCTCTCTCAATGTAATATTATGAATACTCCAGTACATTAACTAATACATCAGACAGAGTCAGGGGAAGAGCAGAAGGAAGGAATGATAAAAATAAGCAGTTTATTGAATACCGGTGACCATATTGTGTCTTTTTCGATGCTCGGTCAGATTGAATCTGACCAGCACATATTCAGTTAGGCAAAGGAAAATAACTACTTCACAATATGTGACGTTACAAACCTTGAGATGGAGACATTTGATCATCAACACAGCACAGAACTAACTAGTAATAGAAGAATGTAATTGAAATGCAAATAAAAAAAGGTAGGCTAAATAAATTAAAAATTAAAATGAAATAGCCTACAGATATATAGGCCTACACAAAGAGAGAGATAAAGTAACATGAAAGAGATAAATAAAACATAAGTTAAGTTTTTTTTCATTGAAGCCACAAACACTAATCTTCCTAAATCACTTACTTTCTAATCCTAAGGGTAGGCTACATACGCAACAACGATATGCTTAAAACTGAGAAGTTTTTCCTTTTTTTTTACCATTGTCAAAAAACGATCTGCGAAAACGACTGTAAAACGCTGTATTCTGCTGCTAAGTCTTTAGATGGCGATGGAACACTACTGAACATGTAGTACGAGTGAGCATAACGTCATCATTTCCCCAGATTTAGATTTCTTTTTTTACAGTCTATGGTTTCCACAGATTCCTTTTTTTGTTATGAAGACCGTTTTTAAAAAATAGCACTTTAAAACACGTTTTTAAAAGTTTAGGTTTTCAGGCACCCAAAACGCCTTTGTCGTGAAAATTAACGGCTAAAACACATTAAAAGTTGTACGTTTTTTGTTGAAAACAGTGTTGTGTAAACAGCCCCCCAGAAACAAGCTTCTAAAATGCCTAGCTATCCCAAAAGTCGGTATGGAAGTAATGGAAATAAAAGGCAATCATGAATATATTAGAAAATGTTTACATATTTTAAAAACATAATAGGAAAAATATAAATGCTTGTATCTTTTTTCTACTTTTTCTCTCTTCATTATGCCCTCAGTAAACTGTATGTGCTCTTCACACTCCAGACCAGCGGGTGGCGGAAAGGCACATTTTACGTTGGTTTCCCATACAACCAGAAACAGAGGAAGAGAAGACGCGCGCTCTGAACAACAGCTGATTCAAAACAAAAGATTTGCAAAGTATTTGAAACCTCACGAATACGTTTTTTAAAGCTATCACTATTTACAAGTGAAGAGATGCATTCAGACCAGCAAGAAGAACAGAAACCTGTAAAGTTGGAGTTTATTGAAGATTACAGTGAGAACAGGAGTGAACCTGATGAAGAACCCCTCAGAGTGAAGCTTGAAGATACTGAAGAACAGATAGGTTGGTGTTTATGTTTGATTCCTCATTAATGATGCTGTGAAACATTAAAGTTATAAAACTTTAGCAGTTCTATAATGGTTAGTCAGTCAGTATAACATCCATTTGTCTTACATAAAAGTAAAGATTCATAAGGAATGTTACTAAAGCTAAAGATGCTCACAAATATTAAAACTGCTTTAGTATCTGCAAAAGTAAGTTACAGGTATTTTTTTTTAAAAGATAATGGCACAGTTGATTGTATCTGAGTGTTGATTTGCTGGAGTGTAGCAGTTAAAGGGATTGTTCCCCCCCAAAATAGTTTACTCACCCTTAGCATTAAAAATCTGGATGAATTTATTCTTCTGCAGCACAATAAAGATTTTTTTATTATTCCAAAACAAAACACTGACATGAGACAAGAGACTGAGACAAAATGCTTTGTATAAATAACTGAATTTTCGGTGTGAACAGTTTTGAACGGTTCAATAAATGTCTTACTACAAATGCAATATGGTGCACAATACAACAAAATAACAAGGAGAAATCATAGAGGTTGGAGGTGGGCTCTTTTGACAAGTTTTATGCACTCACCCAGAACAACTGCATAACACCCTTGCATTTACTTTGTTTTTTTTTTTTTACTGTTAAAAGCATGATTTTTTTCCCCAGTCTTTGTTTGTACTCAAACTTTAACTTATGGTGTTAATAGGTGATTAAGCCCATTCACAACATTAGAGCAAATGTTTAAAAAAACATTTTTTTTTTGATGATTTACTGAAAATTTTAACTTTTTAACTTTTATGCTAGACCTGATGGAAGAGATTAAGGAGAGTGAAGAACTGGATGAAGCGGAGGAGGAACATTGTGTCAAAACTGAAGAAAAATCTTCAAGTTGCTCACAGACTGGAAGTAAATTTGTGCTGAGAAGAGCCATCAAAAATTTCTCTTGCTCTCAGTGTGGAAAAAGCTTCTCATACAAACAAAGTCTTAAAGATCACATGAAAATCCACACTGGAGAGAAACCGCACACATGTGATCAGTGTGGGAAGAGTTTCCCCTACAAACAAAGTTTTAAAGCTCACATGATAGTTCATAGTGAAGAGAAGCCACACACATGTGATCAGTGCGGGAAGAGTTTTACACGAAAAGGAGACTTAAATGAGCACCTAAAATCCCACACCGGAGAGAAGCCGCACACATGTGATCAATGTGGGAAGAGTTTCACACAAAAAAGAAACCTTAATAATCACATGAAGATCCACACTGGAGAGAATCTGCACACATGTGATCAATGTGGGAAGAGTTTTGTCATAAAATATCTCCTTAAACTACACATGAAAATCCACACTGGAGTGAAACCACACACATGTGATCAGTGCGGGAAGAGTTTTTCACAAGGATACCTTAAGTCTCACATGAAAATCCACACCGGAGAGAAGTCGCACACATGTGATCAGTGTGGGAAGAGTTTCACAATAAAAACAAACCTTAAGAGACACATGGAGATCCACACTAGAGGGAAGTGGACTTCCCAGTGTGGGAAGCCGCACACATGTGATCAGTGTGGGAAGTGTTTCATACTAAAAGAACAGCTTAAGAGACACATGAAGATCCACACTGGAGGCAAGACGGACACATGTGATCAGTGTGGGAAGAGTTTCATACTAATAGAACAGCTTAAGAGACACATGAAGATCCACACTGGAGAGAAGCCGCACACATGTGATCAGTGCGGGAAGAGTTTCACACAACAAAAAACCCTTAATAATCACATGAAAATCCACACTGGAGAGAAGCCGTACACATGTGATCAGTGCGGGAAGAGTTTCATATATAAACAAAGTCTCAAATTTCACATGACAGTTCATAGTGGAGAGAAGCTGCACACATGTGATCAATGCGGGAAAAGTTTTGCCCTAAAATATCTCCTTAAAAGACACAAGAAAATCCACACTGGAGAGAAGCCACACAAATGTGATCAGTGTGGGAAGAGTTTTACAATAAAATCAAACCTTACGTTTCACATGAAGATCCACACTAGAGGGAAGCCGTACACATGTGATCAGTGTGGGGATAGTTTTACACACAAACGTACCCTTAATGATCACATGAAGATCCACACTAGAGGGAAGCCGTACACATGTGATCAGTGTGGGAACAGTTTTACACACAAACGTACTCTTGATAATCACATGAAGATCCACACTGGAGAGAAGCCGTACACATGTGATCAGTGTGGGAACAGTTTTGCACACAAAAATACTCTTGATAATCACATGAAAATCCACACTGGAGAAAAGCCGCACACATGTGATCAGTGTGGGAAGAGTTTCATATCGGCAAGTTCTTTGAGAGTACATCTGCGTTCTCATTCTGGAGAAAAACCATTTAACTGTAATCAGTGCGGTAAAAATTTTGCTTGTGCAGATACCCTGAAGAAGCACATGAACGTTCATTCAAAGGAGAAGCCTCACGTGTGTTCTTTGTGTGGAAAGGGATTTTCACGGCCGAATGGTTTAAAATCACACCAGAAAAGACACAGTGGTGTGAAGAATCATGTGTGCTATGTTTGTGGAAAAACATATTTTACAGAGGCTGAACTGAAGCAGCACCTGAAGAGAAGCTGCACACAATAAAGACTCTTAAAGGATCACATGAAAATCCACACAGGAGAGAAGCCGCACACATGCTCTCAGTGCAGGAAGAGTTTCAGAAGTGTTCGAGCTTTGAAATTACATCTGTGTTCTCATTCTGGAGAAAGAAAGAAGCCCAAGAACGTTGATACAAAGGGGAAGCCTTACACGTGTTCTGCATGTGAAAAAAGTTTTACACGACTGAGCGTTTTTAAAGTACACCAGAAAACACACACCAGTGTAAAAGCAGTGTGAGAGACATATGCAGCTGACAAAACGTCACCAGAGGATTCACATTGGAGAAAAACCTTTCAAGTGATCTGACTAAAGTCACCTGGGTCTCGTCTACAGTCGACGTCCCCGAACATCTACAATCGACGTTAATTTAAGTTACAGACTGCTCCACAGTTGCATATTATTGTGATTTAGAATTTTAACAATTTCTGCAATTTTTTATTTTTCCAAATGCAAAAAATAACATAAAGCACACATTAATCAAAAACACAATCACTCTTAAAAAAAGAAAAAAGTTTACAAATGTATTAATGTAGTTATTAGCCTGACTACGTCAGACTTCGTACTTCCGCTCAATTTCATTTCGCTTCTGTACTCAGTCTGAAATAGCGACCTATCTCTCAGTTTTCCTCTGGCCTGAAAACAGCCGGCCAATCAACGAACAGAGGGCGGGCTGAGAGCCGTGACGTAGACGCTAAGCGCCAAGTTTAAGATTGTGTTTTAGGTTAGGGAAATCGAAAACGACCGCTGATTTGGAGACACGGGATGCAATTTGCAAACTGAAGCCCAAACAAGAAGAGTGTTTGTTACGGGGTAACCAATGATTTTATACTTCAGACAAGTATATACTCTTCCCACATGTGATCAGTGTGGGAAGAGTTTCACACAAAAAAGAAACCTTAAAAATCACATGAAGATCCACACTGGAGAGAATCTGCACACATGTGATCAATGTGGGAAGAGTTTTGTCATAAAATATCTCCTTAAAATACACATGAAAATCCACACTGGAGTGAAACCACACACATGTGATCAGTGCGGGAAGAGTTTTTCACAAGGATACCTTAAGTCTCACATGAAAATCCACACCGGAGAGAAGTCGCACACATGTGATCAGTGTGGGAAGAGTTTCACAATAAAAACAAACTTTAAGAGACACATGGAGATCCACACTAGAGGGAAGTGGACTTCCCAGTGTGGGAAGCCGCACACATGTGATCAGTGTGGGAAGAGTTTCATACTAAAAGAACGCCTTAAGATACACATGAAGATCCACACTAGAGGGAAGCCGCACACATGTGATCAGTGTGGGAAGAGTTTCACACAACAAAAACCCCTTAATAATCACATGAAAATCCACACTGGAGAGAAGCCGTACACATGTGATCAGTGCGGGAAGAGTTTCATATATAAACAAGGTCTCAAATTTCACATGACAGTTCATAGTGGAGAGAAGTTGCACACGTGATCAATCCGGGAAAAGTTTTGCCCTGAAATATCTCCTTAAAAGACACAAGAAAATCCACACTGGAGAGAAGCCACACAAATGTGATCAGTGTGGGAAGAGTTTTACAATAAAATCAAACCTTACGTTTCACATGAAGATCCACACTAGAGGGAAGCCGTACACATGTGATCAGTGTGGGAACAGTTTTGCACACAAAAATACTCTTGATAATCACATGAAAATCCACACTGGAGAAAAGCCGCACACATGTGATCAGTGTGGGAAGAGTTTCATATCGGCAAGTTCTTTGAGAGTACATCTGCGTTCTCATTCTGGAGAAAAACCATTTAACTGTAATCAGTGTGGTAAAAATTTTGCTTGTGCAGATACCCTGAAGAAGCACATGAACGTTCATTCAAAGGAGAAGCCTCACGTGTGTTCTTTGTGTGGAAAGGGATTTTCACGGCCGAATGGTTTAAAATCACACCAGAAAAGACACAGTGGTGTGAAGAATCATGTGTGCTATGTTTGTGGCAGGGTTTCCGTTGTCCGGTAATTACCGGACATTGGCCGGTAAAAAAATGAGATGTCCGACAAAATTAAATCTCTCCGGTCAAATTGTCCGATTAAAATTGCCTAATAATCCCGCCCCCCTAACACAATCTGAATCTGAGAATAAGCCTAAAATGTATAAGGCAAAAATACACCGATCTTTGGCTATGTTATAAAGGAACAGGCTCTACCGTTTGAAAGTTATATGAAACAACATCGCATGCTGCATTTCAAATAAAGCGCACGCCTAAAACGGCTGTAATATAGACCTAAACAACGAACGATTGAGTGAGACGTTTCAAATATGTCCAGGCCCAGGCAGACTAGCCTTGAAAGCTTTTTTCAGAGGCCAGGCGATGGTGAATCAGGAACATCTCATTATAGCCTAGTGGTTCTAATCCGCGCACTGGTACAGTTTTTTTTTCTCTCATCAAAACTGAATAGCCTATGTTCATCAGTGGTTAGTCTATATCAAGCAGGGACTTGCATTTTATTCTGTGATTTCACCGGAATGAACAGAGTCTCCGCAACGGCGATAGATTGAAACGTGCGTCCGAGTGAAGATTGCGCAACTCGCGCAGCGCGTCGTCCATGCAACTGATAGCAGTGGACACGAGCGCTCAGCTTGATTTCAAAATCAACAGATTTTAGCGCTAGATCTCTTATTTAATAACGAACTAAATGAATGATCTGATTTTATTTATTTGTATTAGGTACATCCGTGCTTCAATGTTTCAAAAAGTGAATGTGTGTGAAACCGCATTAAAAAACAAAACAATTGGCGTTGATTGACACCAATCGGACGTTCATTTTTTTTCCGTCTATTTGAAAGTTAAGCTAATAATAACATGTTGCATTCTATACGGCCTGATTATGTCATTTTTTAAGTTACATAGACTGCCTGCAGTTTTCCTAAACTTGACTAATTAAGAGGCGATATTTGACCGGCATATCATAAAAATGTCCGTAAAACGAAACCTCTGCCGGTCACTTTGACCGGCACCATTTTTTTCTAGCGGAAACTCTGGTTTGTGGAAAAACATATTTTACAGAGGCTGAACTGAAGCAGCACCTGAAGAGAAGCTGCACACAATAAAGACTCTTAAAGGATCACATGAAAATCCACACAGGAGAGAAGCCGCACACATGCTCTCAGTGCAGGAAGAGTTTCAGAAGTGTTCGAGCTTTGAAATTACATCTGTGTTCTCATTCTGGAGAAAGAAAGAAGCACAAGAACGTTGATACAAAGGGGAAGCCTTACACGTGTTCTGCATGTGAAAAAAGTTTTACACGACTGAGCGTTTTTAAAGTACACCAGAAAACACACACCAGTGTAAAAGCAGTGTGAGAGACATATGCAGCTGACAAAACGTCACCAGAGGATTCACATTGGAGAAAAACCTTTCAAGTGATCTGACTAAAGTCACCTGGGTCTCGTCTACAGTCGACGTCCCCGAACATCTACAATCGACGTTAATTTAAGTTAAAGACTGCTCCACAGTTGCATATTATTGTGATTTAGAATTTTAACAATTTCTGCAATTTTTTATTTTTCCAAATGCAAAAAATAACATAAAGCACACATTAATCAAAAACACAATCACTCTTAAAAAAAGAAAAAAGTTTACAAATGTATTAATGTAGTTATTAGCCTGACTACGTCAGACTTCGTACTTCCGCTCAATTTCATTTCGCTTCTGTACTCAGTCTGAAATAGCGACCTATCTCTCAGTTTTCCTCTGGCCTGAAAACAGCCGGCCAATCAACGAACAGAGGGCGGGCTGAGAGCCGTGACGTAGACGCTAAGCGCCAAGTTTAAGATTGTGTTTTAGGTTAGGGAAATCGAAAACGACCGCTGATTTGGAGACACGGGATGCAATTTGCAAACTGAAGCCCAAACAAGAAGAGTGTTTGTTACGGGGTAACCAATGATTTTATACTTCAGACAAGTATATACTCTTCCCACATGTGATCAGTGTGGGAAGAGTTTCACACAAAAAAGAAACCTTAAAAATCACATGAAGATCCACACTGGAGAGAATCTGCACACATGTGATCAATGTGGGAAGAGTTTTGTCATAAAATATCTCCTTAAAATACACATGAAAATCCACACTGGAGTGAAACCACACACATGTGATCAGTGCGGGAAGAGTTTTTCACAAGGATACCTTAAGTCTCACATGAAAATCCACACCGGAGAGAAGTCGCACACATGTGATCAGTGTGGGAAGAGTTTCACAATAAAAACAAACTTTAAGAGACACATGGAGATCCACACTAGAGGGAAGTGGACTTCCCAGTGTGGGAAGCCGCACACATGTGATCAGTGTGGGAAGAGTTTCATACTAAAAGAACGCCTTAAGATACACATGAAGATCCACACTAGAGGGAAGCCGCACACATGTGATCAGTGTGGGAAGAGTTTCACACAACAAAAACCCCTTAATAATCACATGAAAATCCACACTGGAGAGAAGCCGTACACATGTGATCAGTGCGGGAAGAGTTTCATATATAAACAAGGTCTCAAATTTCACATGACAGTTCATAGTGGAGAGAAGTTGCACACGTGATCAATCCGGGAAAAGTTTTGCCCTGAAATATCTCCTTAAAAGACACAAGAAAATCCACACTGGAGAGAAGCCACACAAATGTGATCAGTGTGGGAAGAGTTTTACAATAAAATCAAACCTTACGTTTCACATGAAGATCCACACTAGAGGGAAGCCGTACACATGTGATCAGTGTGGGAACAGTTTTGCACACAAAAATACTCTTGATAATCACATGAAAATCCACACTGGAGAAAAGCCGCACACATGTGATCAGTGTGGGAAGAGTTTCATATCGGCAAGTTCTTTGAGAGTACATCTGCGTTCTCATTCTGGAGAAAAACCATTTAACTGTAATCAGTGTGGTAAAAATTTTGCTTGTGCAGATACCCTGAAGAAGCACATGAACGTTCATTCAAAGGAGAAGCCTCACGTGTGTTCTTTGTGTGGAAAGGGATTTTCACGGCCGAATGGTTTAAAATCACACCAGAAAAGACACAGTGGTGTGAAGAATCATGTGTGCTATGTTTGTGGCAGGGTTTCCGTTGTCCGGTAATTACCGGACATTGGCCGGTAAAAAAATGAGATGTCCGACAAAATTAAATCTCTCCGGTCAAATTGTCCGATTAAAATTGCCTAATAATCCCGCCCCCCTAACACAATCTGAATCTGAGAATAAGCCTAAAATGTATAAGGCAAAAATACACCGATCTTTGGCTATGTTATAAAGGAACAGGCTCTACCGTTTGAAAGTTATATGAAACAACATCGCATGCTGCATTTCAAATAAAGCGCACGCCTAAAACGGCTGTAATATAGACCTAAACAACGAACGATTGAGTGAGACGTTTCAAATATGTCCAGGCCCAGGCAGACTAGCCTTGAAAGCTTTTTTCAGAGGCCAGGCGATGGTGAATCAGGAACATCTCATTATAGCCTAGTGGTTCTAATCCGCGCACTGGTACAGTTTTTTTTTCTCTCATCAAAACTGAATAGCCTATGTTCATCAGTGGTTAGTCTATATCAAGCAGGGACTTGCATTTTATTCTGTGATTTCACCGGAATGAACAGAGTCTCCGCAACGGCGATAGATTGAAACGTGCGTCCGAGTGAAGATTGCGCAACTCGCGCAGCGCGTCGTCCATGCAACTGATAGCAGTGGACACGAGCGCTCAGCTTGATTTCAAAATCAACAGATTTTAGCGCTAGATCTCTTATTTAATAACGAACTAAATGAATGATCTGATTTTATTTATTTGTATTAGGTACATCCGTGCTTCAATGTTTCAAAAAGTGAATGTGTGTGAAACCGCATTAAAAAACAAAACAATTGGCGTTGATTGACACCAATCGGACGTTCATTTTTTTTCCGTCTATTTGAAAGTTAAGCTAATAATAACATGTTGCATTCTATACGGCCTGATTATGTCATTTTTTAAGTTACATAGACTGCCTCCAGTTTTCCTAAACTTGACTAATTAAGAGGCGATATTTGACCGGCATATCATAAAAATGTCCGTAAAACGAAACCTCTGCCGGTCACTTTGACCGGCACCATTTTTTTCTAGCGGAAACTCTGGTTTGTGGAAAAACATATTTTACAGAGGCTGAACTGAAGCAGCACCTGAAGAGAAGCTGCACACAATAAAGACTCTTAAAGGATCACATGAAAATCCACACAGGAGAGAAGCCGCACACATGCTCTCAGTGCAGGAAGAGTTTCAGAAGTGTTCGAGCTTTGAAATTACATCTGTGTTCTCATTCTGGAGAAAGAAAGAAGCACAAGAACGTTGATACAAAGGGGAAGCCTTACACGTGTTCTGCATGTGAAAAAAGTTTTACACGACTGAGCGTTTTTAAAGTACACCAGAAAACACACACCAGTGTAAAAGCAGTGTGAGAGACATATGCAGCTGACAAAACGTCACCAGAGGATTCACATTGGAGAAAAACCTTTCAAGTGATCTGACTAAAGTCACCTGGGTCTCGTCTACAGTCGACGTCCCCGAACATCTACAATCGACGTTAATTTAAGTTTCAGACTGCTCCACAGGTGCATATTATTGTGATTTAGAATTTTAACAATTTCTGCAATTTTTTATTTTTCCAAATGCAAAAAATAACATAAAGCACACATTAATCAAAAACACAATCACTCTTAAAAAAAGAAAAAAGTTTACAAATGTATTAATGTAGTTATTAGCCTGACTACGTCAGACTTCGTACTTCCGCTCAATTTCATTTCGCTTCTGTACTCAGTCTGAAATAGCGACCTATCTCTCAGTTTTCCTCTGGCCTGAAAACAGCCGGCCAATCAACGAACAGAGGGCGGGCTGAGAGCCGTGACGTAGACGCTAAGCGCCATGTGGGAGCGCTTAGCGCTTAACCCCCCCCCCCCCACCCTCCCCCGCGAGAGAGAAAACACTTTTCAATTATGCCATTGCAGACAGAGTTTGGTATTACCAGGCTATGTAGTTACGGCTCTAAAACACAAAATGTCGAGCAGCAAGAGTTATTTCTTCCACAACATTCTGTCCTAACTATCCGAAACAAGTGACCTTAAAATCACCCTTAAACCAACAGTTTCAAGTTTGAGATTTACTCAAAAGTAATTCTCCTAGAAGAAAAATATCTAAGAAGTTTTAATCCTTTATATCATAATTTTTATGATATAAATTGAGTTATTATACATTATTATGATTTTTGTTTGTCCTTTGTTTTCAAATTTCTTACAATGCATTTGTGACTTTTTTTATTTTTCCCTTTTATATATAAAAAAAGTAGTTTTTTTACATCTACAACATGTTTGTGTGCTCAAGTGTACTCCGGGAAGCTGACATTTCTCTGAGATTTTTTATTAAATTGTTCTTTATTGTTGTGTTAAGAATATCTATAGTTACTCTACAACTTTTGATATATTCACCACCAAGTGCCTATGTGAAACGATCCAGATAGCTCTGTAACTGGATGCTTCTTTGATTCTCCCCTTCTCGTGTTGCTTTGGACACCTTTTAAGTCAATAAAGAGAAATATCTCATTCTATTTCACTTTTATTTAGTTTTTTTATTTGTTCACCAAATAATAATTGACTAAACTCGTTACTCATTTTATCAAAAGCTTTTTATAGTGAGACAAAAAAAAATTAGAATGGAGGAAAGACTATATTTTACTTTTGCATGCAAAGTTTGCATTCCTCAAAGAAACTTGCACTTTTGGGCCCCTCTATAAACTTTGCATTACCTAATTCCCTAAATCTCTTGCAAGTGAATATACAATTCCTCAAGGTAACGCAGATCTTTTGCAAGCAAACTGTGAAATGCTGTATGTGTGTAAGTTGATCTTTTGTTATACTTCCTGTTTCTTTTGCCATCTTTGTAGTTTTTTTTTTTCATGTTGACTGGTGGGCCCAGAGAGCTTTCCTTTGTCCTCTGTGCTCCCAGGGTTGGATTCACTGCCATTTTGTGTGTCTGGGCCTCACACTTCATCAACAAAAGCCATGTCTGAACTCTCTTACCCCTTTTCCACCACTGTGATCCCAATGCATGTTTCCAGACTGTACGTAACGTAGAAAGAAATAATGTCAAACTGGTTTGTAACAGAAGTACTTATAGTAAACTGTGGACAATGTTACTTAACCAATCTGACGCAGTTGTTTAACTTTTTTGATATAACTGACGAGACAGAGAAGAGTTAGTTAATTATTTCTTTGGTCATTTTGAACAATTAAATCTTAGGTCATATATAATTCAGAAATCCTGTACATAATACAGTAAAAAAAACATAAAACAATGAAACAAAAAGAAAAAAGGAAGAAAAAAAATGTACATTAGAAGGATAAATACAAAATTAGTACCTTAGGAATTTAAATGCTACATAATACCTGACCGAAGGGGTTTAGGCTGCAATCAAGACTTATTTTGCCTAACCCATTTTACAACAAAGACTATATCCAAAGATGACACAATTATACAGTTTCTCTTATACCAAAATGATAACATATAAGCACAGAACTTAAACTTCAACAATCAAAATTATATTATGCATCCACTTTCACCTACTTTTCTAATGTTCTTCATTCAAGTGTTCTATATTTTTCCATAATGTTTAACTTAAATCTTTTCTTAAATACATAAATATTTTTAGAGCTCTTGTTGAATAAGACTATTCCATAGATCAACTCCTTTAACTGATAAACAGAGGCTGTCCTCCTCCGAAAAACGACCCCATATGTTGTTTGTACATGCAGCGTATTACGACCTATAGTGGCGTTTTAAAATGAAGCGCCCTCTAGCAGTCTTATATGACAGTCTCGTTTATCGGGTGTGTCGTCATCAAATGACCTTTGACTGTCATTACCAATAAAAACAAAATACGGCAAGAGAAAGAATGACCCTGAACGCCATAATCAATATCTGTTTTATTTTTTTTAAAGATCTATTTAATGTATCGTTGTGACTGTCGGCAGTTCATGTGTAAGTAAGTGTAGTTTGATGTTTTTTTCTTTACAAATCAGTTGCGAATGCCACTGAATGAATGTGATTTTACAACAGTAGGCTATATTAGCTCGATCCTGCTAGTTAAAGCACAGTGCCCATACATTTTACCATAGTAATTAGTTTTACTGTGGAATTTTTAGTTAAATAAGACAACGCCATGCTTTTAAGACTGTGGTTTTACTGTGGTATTTGTAAACACAGTAACACAACACTTACAATGGTTTTACCTAAGTTAAGTAGTTTTACTGTGGAATTTAAAGCACAGTACCACAACACATACCTTGGATTTAACACAGTAACTGTAACGTTAGATTTACTGTGGTATTTGTAGTTAAAGCACAGTAACTTGCATGCTTTTACCACAGTAACTGTTTTTACTGTCTACTATTTGTAGTTGAAACAGTAACAAAACACTTGCCATGGTTTTACTACAGTAACCACATCACTGGCCATGCCTTTAATACCTTTTTGTAATGTAATTGTAATTCAATATTCTTTTTCTGTCTTGCAGTTACTTCAGATCACATACTCCTCCATCTCCATCTCCCGCAACAACCCTTAATCCAACAGCTCTTTTAAGAGGCCATCTCTCGCTAAAACTCACTTTCTGTCTGTGTCTGTCTCTCTCTCTCTGTTTTTTTTTAACTGTAATTAATTTACACATATTTTTGCTCTCTTTCTCTTCTTCATCATGAAATATTTTTAAAAATCAAAATTTGATCAATTCTGTCAGAAAGCTGCTATTAGGGAACTTGAACTCAAAGCTCCCAGTGCTGATCTTGAAGAAGCTGCCAGGGAGGCTGAACAAGTCCTTCAAATTAGGTAATGTTGAACACATTTAGTTATAGCTGATTTGCTTTAATGAATGTATCCTTATTTTATGTTTTATTAACTTTCCTTAAAGTCCTTTCTCTCAAATAATTTGGTCACGGATCATTTTTAACACACTGTCTCAACATGTATATATTTCTCTTTGTTTCAGCTGAAAAGGAAGTGCTGTCAAGGGCTTGTTAAACCTGTCTTCGTGGAGAGGGATGAATTCGGCCATCTTGTGCGTTTATGGAGAAGGAAAAAAGCTGCAAAGGCAAATGTTTCCAATGGTATGTCTGTGTTGGTCTTAACCCTTGATTAAACATTACTGCAGTTACATTTTGCACAGCATTTGATGTTTCTTAAACTTTGTTTTACATACTACACTACCCCATCAGTAAGAACCCACAATAAAGCGTCATGTCGAAGTAGTAATAGTTCATACAACTGACCAAGTCAGCAAATTCATATGATATTGTGCAAGTGCACTCGTACAAAATTCTATGACTTTTACTCCAGCTGCTGTCATTGGCCATTGCCTCAACTCTCTTGCACATTGTAAGTAGTCGGACCGTTTATATCAGAAAGTTCATATCAAATCCATTGTATTCTTTATTAACCTTTACATATTGGCGCCGTCTCTTCTCGTACCAACAGTAGGCTACATGATATCTTTCCACATGTTGATTTTTATTGACCACATCTGTTTAAGAAGCAAGAGTCTAGAAATGCTAGTTTAACAAGTTACGTGACGCATCAGATCTTCAAATAACTTGTCCTAATCAGATCACTTAAACGATTAGTTCACCCAAAAATGAAAATTCTGTCAGTAATTACTCACCCTCATGTTGTTCCAACCCCGTAAGACTTTCATTCATCTTCAGAACACAAATTAAGATATTTTTGATTAAATCTGAGAGCTGTCTCACTCCTCCATAGAAGCTAAGGGATCGAAACTTGCCGACCTAGAAAGTTAGAAAAGACAATGTTTAAAATAGTCCAAGTGACTACAGTGGCTCAACCTTGAGTTTATCCAGCGACGAGAATACTTTTTGTGCGCAAAAATAACGACTTATTCAACTCTTCATTTTCTTCTCTGTGGGCCTCTGAGTGAGTTTACGTAGTGTAACAGTGCAGCGCTTCTGTGTTGTACGTTAGAACGTAGGCTCGCTATTGGCCGACGCAGGTCATGTGTGTGATGCGTGTGACGTACAACACAGAAGCGCTGTGCGCTGTTACACTTCGTGGCTCACTCAGAGGCCCACACAGAAGAAAATGAAGAGTTGAATAAAGTCGTTATTTTTGCTTGTTTTTGCGCACAAAAAGTATTCCGTGGCTTGATAAACTTATGATTGATTGACGAAAGTCTTACGGGGTTGGAACTTGGAACAACATGAGAGTGAGTAATTACTGACAGAATTGTCATTTTTGGGTGAACTAACCCTTTAAGTTCGTTCATAACACCAAGAACAATAACTATAATGATAACTATTTTAACATCCACAACAAACGGACGATAAAGTTCTGTTTATTATCAAAAGTGCGTGCTGTGGTAATGTTGTCTGCCATTTTAAGTGCTTGGGCAGTGACTGATGACGTTTCACAAGTCCACAAGAACACAAGTACAGACAAGAACGCATATTGAGAAACGGCCATAGACGCCCTAATGGCCGCTTTGGAACGTTGCTGCGATACGTCAACGCGTCCGCCATTTTGCGGAGGGCAAGACTGCACTGTAATCAAATGCAAGTAAACGGTGAGCTGCGGTTTTTCTGGATAAAAAAAAAATACATTTATCAACTGATTTCAGTGGTTTGTACGTGGTGTACAAAAAGTTCCATCTCTAGTTATTTAAAATCTCGATAGTTAGACTTATAAAACATTTTTTTTAATAAGGAATTGTCAAAGCTCAGGCTTGTCATGTAGGCTATCTGGCTTTTTATTCGTGGATAAGAATTGTGAAGATATAATTTAATTTTTACATTAAATTAAATTAAGTTTTCTTATTGTGGAAAAAGCATTTTCTGTGATCGACCCGATTTTAACAATAACAAAGATAACTAATGGATCCTTTATGGTAATACATATGATATGGTACAACTACAGTGCAATGCAAATAGTAAATATAAGATAAAGTGAGAAGTAATAGTAAATATTTTAGTCAATAAAATAAACAAACAGTATACGGCAAATAAAATAGTAATGAATAGTATAATTATATAATATCATAAGTACATAATATAATAATACAAATATTGATAATAGCATATAGTTTATGTATAATACTATAATAATAGCAATGGAATAAGAAATATCAATTACAGTATATAGACAATAAAAATAAGTCAAATAGTCACTATGAATAGTACAATCATTTACAGCATAGTACATCTATTACAGCATAGCTGTAATAGATTGATAATTGCAAGTGGTATAATATTACAATAATAATAAGAACAGCAAATACAATGTAATATCAATTGCAGAATAATATAGACAATATGAAAAAAATATGAAACATGATAATATTGATCATTAAACTGACATTTAACAAAAAGATTTGTGTAATTTTATTTTATATAGGCCTACAGTGAAGAGAATGTATATATAAAATAATTTATATATTTTAAAATATTCCTACATAGGCTATATAAAATAAAATGTCACAACCCTGTCTCTTTTTGTGAGACCAAAGATCGCCCGTTAGATTTACACAAGATGAATTATATCTCATGTTTAACCACTAGACTAGAGACATCAGAGCCAGCGGCAAACGTCAGAAGCACTAGCCGAGGTAAGGCTGTTCCAGGCGGGTTACATGAGCGCTGAACGCCCGGTGAACGCCTGGATATCACAACTCCGAGACCCTCAGATCAAATTTTTAAATAGGCGCTATCTTTATAAATAAACCACAGATTTGAGCTTTAAACAACTACATTGTCGACTGAAAAACTATTAAAACTACATTTCCTGACACAATAACAGTAGTATTTTTAAATTTCGCGGCTTTTCTCCTCTGGACGTTACTATTACTAATTATATCATGACCAAATACAACCAGAAACAAATGTTCTGTCTTGCTTGTGAAAGATAATTCCTCGAGACCTGTTTTCAATTGTGTGGCGATTTGTACAGCCCCAAGCAGCACACGAAACAGGCATTTTTCTCAATTCTCGCTATGAGAAGTATGAGAAAGTTGCCCTCCGCAATATGGCGGTGCCGTTGACGTGCGCTCCAGTAGCCAATAGGGCGTCTATGTATTTATTATGTCTATGACCTAAATGGTCGTATGGGTTGGAGGATAAACACCTCCTCTGTGATGATACACAGGGCAACTTTTTGAGCAATGTTGCCGGGCAATGTTGCTGAGCAATATTGCTTGGTCACTTTCTCATTGAGAATGGGCAACAAATTTCAATCTGGATACTTTAAATCTGTCCTTGGCAACTTTTTAAGATCCTCCAATCAGAGTGCTAGCAGCCGAACACGTGACCGGCTTGGAGAATTAAGAAAAATTTCAAACAAGATGGCGGCCTCTCAGCGGCAGTGGAGCGAAGAAAAGGAGCGTCAACTTATATCTTTTTATGCTGGTAAGTTGTCATTTGTCAACCGAAAACAGAAAATTTGCTTAACTTAATGCTTAAAATACCAATAGATGTCCAATTTATTGTGCCCGCCCAGGTTGTAATTTACACAGAATATTTTTGACCACCGCTCCATAGACTTTCTATGGGATTTAGCTAACTTGAGGTGAATTTGCTACATAGTTACCTGAAAGTTAACTAACGTTAGATACCCCGACTTCTGTCTCGACAATTCACTTGTAAAAGTGGTTCTCAAACTGGGATAATGTACGCGCACCTCTGCGGGTAGCCTACGTGAGGTGACAAGAGAAGGTACAATTCTACCCCACCTTAAAATAACATGTACTTTATATCTAGCAGGTAAATGCCGTAAATACATGACATCCAATCAAAACTGACTGCATCCACAAAAGCAGCGTCCATATGATAGGTTGCGTGCAGAGTCGACTAGCAAATCGCACGAAATACATTACTGCCGTTCTACAATGTTCCTTTGTAAAAGTGGGGATTTAGCACTTAACTTACTAGCATGAAGAACAAGTATAAACACAAACCGTGCATAGAGATCGATTTAAGATTCAAACTCTCTTCGATACAAAAACATACCTTGTGTGAGTTCTTGTTTTTAATGTTGGTCATTTATTATACGATCAAGAATACAATGTTTCCCGAATATCCACACGACTGCAAATGTGACATTGATTGTATCAGTAATATTAAGTGATGTTCATTTTGAATAGTATTGTAAGTATTTTTTACTCAATTTTTCAACGAAATGATAGTTTCAACAAAAGCCACTGCAGAACTGTTATGCATCTCCAACACAGCGTTGTTTCGTGAACGAATCTGCGGCTTTGAACAAATCGTGAGACTCAATGATTCATTCATAAAAGTTTGTTTCTATGAATGAATCGATGGCTCACTCATAAAGACAGGGACTTACCGCCACCTACTGGCGGTTTTAATTGAATATTTAGAAGTATAATTTCTATATTTAACATGTTTTATTAAAGCATTATTTATTCTATTAAGGCAAAAAATGCACTTGAAAAATGTATTTAAGGGGGCAAATATCGGGGGTACGCCACTCTAAAACGTTTGAGAACCACTGACTTGTAATAAATGAAGTAATAAATGAAATGCTCATCGATTTTTTTTATTTATTATTTATTTATTTTTTAAAGTTGGAACAGTGTTTGTCTAACATCACCGTCTTGTATTATGTGTCCTTGTAAATACAGAGCACGACTATTTGTGGAACCCAAAAGCAAAGCTGTATAAACACCGGGACCTTAAAACGAGGGACTTCCAGACTCTCTGTCAGCAGCTGTCAGATGAGCAACAAGTTATAACTACAGTACATCCTGTTGTGAAAATTGCTTTTTGCATATTTTTTAAACTTCTAATGGCTATTGCAATAATGTTGTTGTAGTAAGGTAGTATTTATCGAACATAGTTTTTAGAGCGTTAGTCATGGACAAAGGCTTAAGGACCGATCAAAATAATTTCTGATCTATCACTATGCTCAGAAGGAAAAAAGTACATTTTCTAAGGGCAGTCTTAACTTGTGCCCATGACTGTAATTGCTACAGTTGATTCCACATTGCTTCATAATATAAACTATGCGTATAAACAGTACACATAAAAAAAAAACTATGTGCTATCACCTATATAGTATTTATGTTACAATATTATGTTCCTTTTTTCCTCAGAGGAAGATATCAAGAGGAAATTTAAAAACCTTCGTACTGTATTTTCGCGGGAGCACGGCATGGTTCTGAAGAGCAGCAAATCGAGGGCCGGAGCTGAAGAGGTTTACCTCCCCAAGTGGAAGTATTACAACGTCCTGTCTTTTCTCCGTGACCCCTGCACCCCTGAAGAAAGTTATGACAATTTGACAACAGTTTTGGCTGCTCCCTCAACATCCCAGTTCCCAGATAACATCACATCTTCTCCTTCTCCTTCAACATCCACTCCTACAACTCCACCGCAACCCTAACACCACAAGTCTGTGTCTGAGCCCAAAAAGCAAAAAATTGATAAAGCTACAGAGGCCATGCAGTATGCTATGGGTTTCCTGAAAAGAAAGGCCTCCTCACCACACACTGGCTTTTTACATTACTTAGAAAGTTGCCTAGAAAACCTGCCAGACAACAAGGCGAAGAAGCTGAATTCTACCAAATTCAAATTCTACCTCCCCAATTTTGAGTCGACATAGTTTGTTTACTACCTTATTTTCAAATACAATATATTTAGTTTTTTGCAGATTTATGGAAAATGTATTTACTTCAAACCATTTTGAGTCTCTTAAGTTCGGTTTCTACTGAATTCAAAAGCAGCTCAAGATCTTTTCCCGAACGTACAAACTCGTATCATCAGCAAATAGGATACATTGCAATTCATTAAGGGCTTCACAAATATCATTAATGTACATAATAAATAATTTAGGTCCCAGTGTGGTCCCGGTTGCCATGGCAACTTAACAGCGACAAGTACTATAACATAACAACAATAATAAACATAGGTTTTATCATCTTTCTAAAGTTCAAGTACTTTTTTCTTTTTTGTAGACTAAACACTTGTGAAGAGACGACTCGACGCCGGCGATATGTTACGCCTTAAATTAATACATGATTAACTAACTGTATTAACAATCACCTGCAGCAACGAATAGTTTTAGCAAGACATTGACCACTAGAAAAAAAACAACATTGAGTATGAATTGATAAGCCAAGAAAAAAAAAAAAAACTGAGCACAGATGCAGATGCCAACATTCACCTCCATCCTCCCCACCACCACCAGGATGGTCCCTTCCCATGCCTCACAGGGGGTCGGCTGTGCCCCTGCCTTCATCTTCAGGCAGGAAATGCATATTACGAGCTACGGATGGGGCCTACGCCAAATAACTTTGTATCATGATATTGCTTGCTGGGCTGTTAATTAATGTATAATTGTTGCTGTATTTATTCTCCCTAGTCTTTCTGGTAGAACTGAAGTTCTCAGGAGCCAACGGTGACAAAAAAATATGCCTTTTTTATGTAGAGGTGTGTGTGAGAGATGAAGTGTGAAAACCAGAGCGGAAACTGACTAGTGCATTGGAATGTTTGCTTTAAATGCGAGATGGTCCTCACTGCAGAACACGAAATCCAGGGGGTGGAGTTGGATCCAGATCCAACTCCTCCCACCTTACCCCCTGATCCCTAAACCTACCCCTAATCCTACCCATCTCCACCCCTTAGATCTGGATCCAACTCCTCCCCCTGGATCTCGTGTACTGCAACGAGGTGCTACTGTTTAATGCTGAAAAATGACATTTAAATCTGTTTTACATTGAGGTTCAATCATATTATATCATATTATGCACTTGTGAGCAACTCCGATCTTCACTCTTCACACACTACGCTCCTCCCACCTGCACACTGCTATTTACCTTTTTCCGGCTACAACTGAGTTCTCACGGGACTTCAGCGCGAGACTACAGCTAGCCATCTAAAACACTATTTAGGTGAATTTAAACAATGGTTAAGTTGCTAAACACATCTTGTTGTCATGTAAGGGCCCTGTTCATGTTGGACAGACATTTTAATTGCATTTTGTGTCTGTTAAGAGGCACAAAGACACTCTTTAGGTATATGCCCCCATAACTGCCGTTTTAGCTGAGTGGGAGCTCTGGGCATTAGCTGTAGCAGCTTCGTGTTGCAAGCACCAATCTGGTTAGTTTTTTTTTTCTATAGACAGTACTCACGAAGGTGTAACGATCAAGATTAACTTAAAAATTCTACTTTAAGCTAGTTGTCCGGTCGGGGAAGTAAAATTATCTTTCACTTGTCCCTTCAAATTAATGTCGAGCCCTGAGTTCATTCATCATTTTTTTGTCGTGCTGTCTGTAAAGCGGAACAGGTGATCGGTTCAGCAATCTGTGTGACTCTCACGCATCATTAGAGCACCAAAAAAGATTACAATGTAATACCCCTGAAAAGAAGTATAAAACGATTAAAGAAGAAATGAAACGAGCACTGCAGTGATGGCTTCGTCATCTTATTTACTCTGAATGAATACAATAAAAGGCATACATGTATACATTCTCAGTGCACATCACTTTTTTCACAGTAATGACTGGCTGTAAACATAAGTGACTTCAAGCATTTCTCATACCACTAGACGTGGCATTCAATTGACACTCAAATCTCATATTCTTACAAAATAAAAAATGTTCAGACTGAATATTTACTCTTAACCAATAAATTACAGTATGAAATGAATATCTCATGTCTAAACAATGTTCACTCCATTGTGTATGATATATTTTCTACCATAACACATACCAGATTAATCAGGACTAATGAAATGCATAACTCAGTTAAAGCTCCAGTAGGTAGCTTTTGTAAACAAATATTTGTTAAAACTGTCATTATGTCCTCACAGTAGAATATGAGACAGATAATCTGTGGAAAAATCGAGCTCCTCTGGCTCCTCCCTGTGGTCCTATTGCCATTTGCAGAAATACACCGCTCCCGGTCAGAAACAACCAATCAGAGCCAGGAGGAATGTCTTAGCAGTGTCAATCACGCTCGTGTACGCGCTGATCACCCCTCTCTTGCACAGCGCGAGCGCGTACCGTCGTTCGTGACTCTCCTGTTCGAACTCGTTCATCCAAATGAACGAATCTTTTTTCAAGTCATTTCGTTCATTCAACGAACGAAATGACTCGCAAAAAGATTCGTTCATTTCGAACGAGTCTTTTTCGGAGTCATTTCGTTGATTCAACGAACGAAATGATTCGAAAAAGATTTGTTCATTTTGATGAACGAGTTCAAACAGGAGAGTCACGAACGTGCATCACAGAACAGAGCAAGGCCAGCATTTGTGCTTATAAAACTTAAAGTTTTTTATTTATTTTTGAAATGACCGATCGTTTCGCTAGATAAGACCCTTATTCATCGTCTGGTATCGTTTAAAGCCCTTTGAAGCTGCACTGAAACTGTCATTTGGTCCTTGAAACGTTTGTGTCCTATTGAAGTCCATTATATGGAGAAAAAGCCTGGAATGTTTTCATCAAAAACCTTAATTTCTTTTCGACTGAAGAAAGAAAGACATGGACATCTTGGATGACATGGGGGTGAGTAAATTATCAGCAAAAGTTTTTTTTGAAAGTGAACTAATCCTTTAACGTTATCTTACTTGCTATTTATAACTTATAGAAAGAGTGCAACGTTATAAAGTTACATGTATTGCAAAATACATAATGATTTGAGGACCAAGTTTGTAGTCAAACTATGGGCAAGCCATAGTCAATGTAAAGCATATTGTTGATGTTTCGTCCCTATTAGTGAATGTTCCATAACTGTTTATAATCCGCCGTCATCGGTGGTCGTGTTTACTAGTCTGCGCGTTCACGGCAGGCTCCGCTGTGGGGGAGGAGCTGTGGAGGGAGGGCTGTAGCGCAGCAGAGAGCAAGGGGGTTGGACCTGGAAGTTGTGCTTGTTCAAATTTTCAGGCTAAGTCAACATTTTCTCAAAACTCCCTACTGCAACTTTAACAGACATGAAGGTGTTAATTTACCCACATGTCCAAGTTTAAGGTAAGTCATAAGCTGAAACAACATCATGAACTCTTATACACTCAAATAACATTGACCTAATGACCATTTATACTGAATAGCTGGCCATCGCGCTAATCGCGAACCCATGCTAACCATGTGCTCAGGCATACCGAACTCATGACACACTATTCATTTAGTAAAACAAAGTGCTTTGAACACACACAACTCATCAGTATTGGATTAAACAATGTTTATACTCAAAACCAGTGTGTTTTAGTTCCCTGAAAAGAAGTATAACAAGATTAAAGAAGAAATAAAACCAGCGCTGCATTGATGGCTTCGTCGTTGTATTTACTCTGATGACGTCATCACGCTGGTATGCCAAGCGAAAATAATTAATTTAATAAATGCAGTAATGCACATAACGCTCTTCTTTTTAAACAAAGCACAGATAAAGCATTTAAACAATATTATAAAAATAGCATTTACCAATTCTATTATGCATTTGAAAAGAGCTAATAAACATATTATGTTGAATATGTTATGTTTATTAATAATAAACATAACAAATAATAAACATAACATATTAATTACCCGTGGCTTTCCTATAGCTCAAACAGTAGAGTTTTGGCGCTTGCAACGCCAAGATCATGGGTTCGATTCCAAGCAAAAACTGATAAGAATGCAAATGTGTACCTTGAAATGCAATGTAAGTCGCTTTGGAAGCGTCTCCCAAATGCATAAATATAAATATATAAAATCCACTATATCACAACAACAGCTCGAAAGACGTCTATGGTCTCTCACTCCAGTCTAATTAGCACATTCCCAATTATTATTGTGAAGTTTACCGTGCTTGCAACTTCACCACCCCCCAGCCCCGAAAAGAAAAAAAACTCATCGGATCTACACGAATCACATAAATGACATATTTTGATTCAAAATGACGAATTTCGCTGAAAAGCGACAGGTATGAAAGTTTGCAGGTATGAATTTCTCAGTGCTTAATTCAGAAAAACAACAACAACAAAAAAGAGTATTGTACCAAAAACGTAAGATGTTTGTTTCTTTCTTAAACGTAAGAAGATCAGCCAAATGTGAGATTTTAGAGTACAATCTGTCCCTTGATGGATGTATTTATGTCCTAATCCTCATCCTCAGATAAGGATCTGGCTGTAGCCTACTGTGTGATAGCAATATGTCTTTTAAAATGTACTTTCGTTGTACTTGTTAAAAAAAAAACTTAAGCTGGGTCCATAATGCAGCAGCTATTTTGGTTACTGGAAGTATGGCAATATTAACCTTGTTCTGTTAACATTATTGGCTGCGTATTAAGTATTGTACACATTGTAAAAGTCTGCTGATGTCCCAGCTAGGATGTGACCAACTTTCAGTTTTTAATTCGGTCGAAATAATTTGTTACCATTATTTCACCACTTATTTTACCATAGGGCGCCTGAATCCACTTTTGCTAGTTTAACGACAGGGAAAATGGTCTTGCACCCCGGCGCAAGGTCTAAAAGGGTTGTACCTATTCTCTTAAAGATGGGGTATGTGATTCTCTTTTTTGTACATTTTTTCAAAATAACTTGAAATCCTATTCCTAACCCTAGAAGCACTGAAATGAAAATTAAGCAATTTAATCATCTGTGGAACGGGCAGGACTCGAAAAACTCCAGCCAATCATTTCCAAGACCACCAGAATCATTCGACAGTAAGTCCGTCAATCAAACGGTTGTACCACACCCCCCTCCCCCCAGCGCGCGTGACCCCCGTCGTGCGCATCCTCAAAGTTTGTGACGCATGCGCATCTCGTCAGTAAAGCCGGTTCCATGATTAGTAGTAAATCGTCATTACAATCTCTCGCGCATCTGAGTTTTCGATCGTGCATGATTGCGCGTCCATGTTCTTCGAATGGGTGGAGTCAGAGCCGGCGTTGGAGGAAAGAAGGTAGGACCATTTGAATTGTATATTTTCAAAATCTGCCGGTCGTTTTCCAAATCACATACCCCACCTTTAATGAGTAATGGGTGTGTTTTGGGCTTTACATGCGATAAACCAATCAGAGTCTCAACTCCCATTCCCTTTAAAAGCCAGTTGCGCTACGCCTCAGCAGTCTAACAGGGCTAGCCTGTGTCAAAATGATTGAGATGGCCAATCAAATCAAAGAAGGCGTGGACTACTATTCACAGAAGACGAGTGCAAAATCAAAAAACATTTGGTCCCCCCAATTTTCAATTTCTCACTTTCACTAGATGGATTTTAGATTCTCATTATATCAGAAATATGTTTTTGTTGTCGTAGATGGAGCTCAAATGTTGATGATGTCATAGTGATTGACACTGGTGGCTGTCTTATCTCAAACTGAAGTCGTTTCCTCCTGCTTATCCTCTCCATCAGCAAAGTCTTACAACATCTGCATCTCTTCATTCTCTGTTTCTGATTCATTCACTTGGCCTCCTGTGGGAGACAATGACAATGTTGTAGCGTTTATACGCCCGTATAAATATAACTAATTATTATTCATAACGGATTATGATCAATAATTAATAGTTTAATTATTTTCAGAATTTACTGTAGCAGAATCAATAGTATGATCATTTATCAGTTCATCCAATGAACGGAAAGCATAAACAATTATTAATTCTAGGAAATATAATATCTTCCTTGCCAAGAAAGACTAATTCCCAGCTAACAGCTAAATTTAGAAATAATTCAAGGGTAAAAGCATAGGTAGCTTTAAATCGCAGTTCAAGACAATAAATCTGTAAGCACATAACACAAGACAATTATCTTTAAAATATAAACAAGACTTTATTGATTATCCTAGAACATGAAACTAATATCTAACAAACACACGCACACATACATTCATACGAGTTGCAGAAAGAAAGAGAGTGAGGAAAGAAATGAGTTTTAAGAGTGAGATGGTGAAATCCGCAGTTTCTATATGCACTTATAAGACTTGACCTGAACGAACCATCAATCATTAATTTAACCCTTCTATCGTTTCTTAGGCGGGTTATGCAATTTTATCAATATACACCAGTTCAGCTAAGAGTCTGGAGGCTACTTGCTTGTCCTTGCTTTGGGGTTCCCGTTTGTAGGTGTAAAGGGGTTCCCCGGGTTCGTTGCATGGCTGGTCTTCTCGTGCCTGGATAGATCTTGGACAGCCAGTCACGTGGTGTGTTGGCGCGGATGAATGAAAGTCTTTGAAGTTGGAAGCTGGTCTTGCAGTTGAAACGTTAAAACGAAACTTTGCAGCAAAACTTAACTTAGAACCGAGACTTTTAACGAGAAAATAAAGGAAAACTTAGGAAAAAAAAATAAAATTGAGACGAGAGTAGATGATGATGGCTTGATTAAAGCTGTTGAACCCGTTCTTCTGATCTTAATTTGGGTTATTTGTCTCTACGCGTCTACATGGTTACTATAATCATCGTCTGCTCCACCCGACTTGTTGTTCTGCCGAGACCTTTTTCGAGGGAGAGCCCGCCCGACTTCTGTTCTATTCTTCTAGCGCATTATTCCACCACATTATACCGCATTATTCTACCAAAGTCCTGTTCGGGTCTAAGGTTTTAAACTCCACTGTTTTGTCCCGCCTCCTGGAGGAATTTGGAATTCGGACAATAAGATACTATATGGTTATTTGAGAAGGGGGGCTTTTCTACCCCCCCCCCCCTTCTCTCATCGTGAATCATGTGTTATATGTGGTCTGCTTACTCATCAGCTCGAACAGAGGATTCAGTTTAAACATAATTTCCATTTTAAGAACATAAACATTTTTACACAGATTTCAAATCAAGCCATCGTCTGAATTAAGAATATGTGGTCGCATTGATAGGAGACACGATACACATTCATTCACACAGGTAATAGTTACAACAATTAGATGACTTATATGTGATTAAGCATAATAGACACATCCAGGGGTCATAGACACAATATAGAATTATGTAGTTGAACGATGTTTGATTATAAGTTCGTCAAGAATTGTTTTGTGATGATTGTACGCATTTTTATATGAAAAGTCTCTTGTCACTGTGGTTTTTAAGAGGTCTCAACAATGAAGTCATTCAAAGGTCTTCAAGAAGGGGGAAGTCTGTTTTACATCAATGTCATGGGACCTTGGTCCTTAGGAAAGACATAGTCTGTTAGTCGCAGGGGTCAGGTGACCTCTTGTTAGGGCCTCTTGTTTCACCATTTCTGAACAGATCTGTTTTGCCAAATTAGAAAACATTGACAACGTTCTTCCTTTAGTTAAAAAGGTCCTTCCGGTTGCAGATTCTCCGGAGCCTATGGCTCTGGGTCTGGTGATTTGATTTAGAATGTGAAGACTCTTTGTGGAATTATGTATGAACAGTCACCTAAAAGCTTCAATTGCGTTTGGTTCATTCTCGTTGTCGCTACAATGTTGTTACATATACATCTACATAGAGATGATGTTACAGTTGTACACAATCTTAAACAAGACACAAGAGTTCACTAAAAATGCTGGAAACATATGTAGAATAAATGAGACAATCAGTTCTCTGGGAACTCCAGATGAGGAGGGGAGAAGATTATCAGTGAATAATGACTTAAATTTTAGTCTGTTCTTTACAAAAACATCATAAGACTTTTGGCTGTTACTGGCTGACTGTTCATTTTCCTTTACTTAATACATATAGAACAGATATTGAAGAACTACTACTGCAAAAATCCACTGAAATGACCACTAGATATATACAGTGGGATCCTAAAGTCTGAGACCACTAGTAAAAACACGTTCACATTTAAAAAAATAAATAAAAATAAATAAATAAATATAGTATGTTTTTTTTTTTTTTCATTACAAGAACTTAAAATCTTACAACTTTATTTCTAGGATCAAATTGTGGAATTTTT
Source organism: Gila orcuttii (assembly GCA_026230005.1). Lineage (NCBI taxonomy): Eukaryota > Metazoa > Chordata > Actinopteri > Cypriniformes > Leuciscidae > Gila > Gila orcuttii. Next base: position 18,347,760 of record JAPDVR010000020.1, read on the forward strand.
TCCACAACACTCACATGGAACGCGCAAACAAGAGGAACACACACTCAAACTCTGCTCGACCAGATTCGAGGACCGGAAATGTTGTATATATAAAAGAATAGCTACTATAATAATTGATGTTTTACTCACCAGTGTCGCTCAAATTGAATCTCTTATGTGTGGTATTTTTGCTGTTGATGATCTGTAGTTTATAATGTCCAAAGTCTGTAGTTCTGATGTTTGTGATGGTCAGAGATCCAGTCTCGTCCAGCTTCACTCTGCCGGCGAATCTTTCATCAGTTTTATCTGTCCTTGTAGCATTTATAGCAACAAGACTCTTTTCAGCTCCAAACGTCCACAGAATCAGATCATATTTCTGTATTTCATTATCATTCTGGAGACGGACAGAACCTCCGATCTTCACTAACTCTGTCTTTACTTCATGTCACAGCATCATATAAAACAAGAGAAATGCAGAAGACAAAAAAAAGTGATTAATTTAGTTTGCAGTTTCAAAATCAGATACACTTGACCTTTTTAAGCAACTCTTGACATGTAACAACAACTATATTTTCATTTATTATCATTTGACACAAAGCTAACGTACTGGGATAGATTTTCAATGTCTCCTCAGACTTTTGGTACCCAATGTATATGACTAATGAAATCTCAGTTATTCTCAGACCTTTTATTGAGAATAAAGTCAATGCTTTGAGATTAAAATCACAATATTTTAAGATTAAAGTCATAAGGAAAGGAAAATAACATCATAGTGAAGTAGACCACTTTGAAGAGCAGGGGATTCCTTTTCTCGTAATATTGTGATCTCGAAATTTGGTTTAATTTCATCTAAATTGTTCACAGAGTGCACGATCATTAACACTTGATAAACTCACCACCGACGGAAACAATGAATCTCTTGTATTTGGTTCTTATTTTGCTGTGGATCTTCAGTATATAGAGTCCAGAGTGAATGGTTCTGATGTCTGTGATGGTGAGATCTCCAGTCTGATCATTCACCTCCAGTTTGCTTCTGAGTCTCCCATCAGTACCAACATGTATACATTTCATCTTGGTTTCTTTATTGATTTCAGCTATGAGATTGTATTCATCTTCAAAACACCACTGTATCTTGTCATCTTTGTGTAGTTCAGTACAGTGCTTGAAGTGGGGGAAAAAAGGTGCCGGTACTCTCTTGCACTGGCAAATCATAACATTTTTCTACTGTGAAAAACAAAACTTGGAGATATTGCTGGTACAACAACAATTTATTGTTATTTATTAACAACATAAATGTATTTAAACAAGTCGCCTATGTGTGTGTGTGTGTGTGTGTGTGTGCGCGTGTGCGTGTGCGTGTGCGTGTGTGTGTGTGTGTGTGTGTATGTGTGTGTGTGTGTGTGTGTGTGTGTGTGTGTGTGTGTGTGTGTGTGTGTGTGTGTGTGTGTGTGTGTGTGTGTGTGTGTGTGTGTGTGTGTGTGTGTGTGTGTGTGTGTGTGAAAACGGAACTCCGCCAAGTCTGGAAGTCCAAAAATACATTTATGGTGAGATACTATACATTTTATTTAATTAAATGCATTTATGGTAAGATTATTATATTTTCATGTCAATCTGTGTTCATTTTGACCACGAACCATGCGCTGTAACTTTAATTCAGCACGTGCAGCACAGCAGAAATAGACTCGGTGTGGAAACGATCTCTGCACTGCTGTATAGGCTACACACACGCTCTAACCTGTTAATACGGGTGCGGAAAAAATATGCACCACATACACACTGCAAACGGAGTATATGTGAAACGGGCTTGACACTGACGCTTTTTCTGTCAGTGGTAGAGTACCGGCTACATGCGAGAAGTAGCGGTACGCAAGAAAAAGAGCAGGTACGCTTAAGAGTAAAATGTAGAAGTGCCGGTACTGCGTACCGGTGAGTACCGCCCCACTTCGAGCACTGGTTCAGTAACATTACAGTGTAGATGGAGAGAATCTCCTTCCTTCACTGACTCTTTCTTCTCTTCAAGTTTCACAGCAGCACATAGAAACAGACATAAAAAAAGTGTTTATGAGATCAAGTGAGTGTGCAGGCGGACATCTCAATTACATACATTTTTTTTGTGTGTGTGTTTGGAAGAGACCATTTTCCATTTACAAAGAGACCATTTTCACTGTGACAAAAGGTGCACAGGTGCCATACATGCATTTATATAGAAATTGCACTTGCAGAAATAATATTATGAAATTAATGTTTTAAATATGAACTCAGCTGCATAACGATGCCTTCTGAGACACTGGGGAATCTGCTATGATTTGGGCAAATTAATCAGTTCACTCAGAAAATTCGAATGGTTCGACCCTTAAGGCCACATTTCACACTAAGAACGATGACTATAAAGATAACTGTATCAGTGTCCACACCAGCGGATGATAACGTTGTTTATTCTAAGCGCACACTGCAGTTTTGTTGTCTGTTGCTTTAAATGCTGACGCTCTTTAAATGGATTCTGATTGGCTGTCAAAGTTTTTTATCATTCATCAGCTGAAAAAAAAAAACTTTTGATGGTGATTCTGATTCCAATGATATTGTTTCACTATGCCGTTATCATTATAGCTGTGGTGTGAACTCGGTAACGCTTCCTTTTACAGTCCTGTTACCCATGTACATACTAGGTACTTATTATAGTAATTACAATTACTGGGTAATAACTAGGTACTAACCCTGAACCTACCCCTAAACCTAACCTTAACCCATGTACTTACCTTATATTAGCCAGTACTTTCTAGGTAAGTACACTGTAAGTACACTGTAAGTACACGTAAGTACTGTACTGTAAAAGGAAGCGTTACCGTGAACTCTGCTATTCTTTTATATTTAGAACGATTTAAAGAACTATATCGTTATCGTTACAGTTATCGTCGTTGGTGTGAACAGGTCTTTAGGATCTGCGTATACTAAATAAAGCAAGGGTGTATAGTTACATTCAAGTTATTTTAAGGCATGAAAAAAAATCACAGGAAAAAACGCTAAAATATATCATTTTGGTGATCAAGAGTTTTAAGGGATACAATTATTGACTACAGGGGGACTTTAAGTTTTGAAGAAAAGCTTGTCATACACAAACATACAGATGTGGTGGAAGATGTTCTCATGTTTCAGAGTTTCTGTAACAGAGTGTTGTTTAATATCTGAATGACAGACAACACAAATTCAGCTATGGGGATAAAATTCATAAATGCAGACCAGCAATATACCCATCCGATCTTAAAAAAATTCACGTACATTGAACTAAGCATTATGGAGCTGTTGTATTTTCCTCTTAATTCTGTATAATAAGACTTCATTAATTATTGCAGCATGATCAATGAATCAGAAACCTTTAAATACTGATCTACTGTAGCATAATAAAGCACATGTTTTTTGTCTTGCTGTATTCGCTGTAATAGTAACCCATTTGTTTACTTACCAAGTAGTTGAGAGATCTTGCGGCGATAGTAAATCACAACAGCAGCTAAAACTGCAGCCACCAGCAAAACAGCAACAACAATCCCTGCTACAACACCTGGAGACAGACCCGGATCTGAAACAGCTAAAGAATTTGGCACAGTGTGAATTTTTATCGGATTCAGTTCAATTAGCTTTCTCTCTATAAATCATATTATTATGAGAGAAGACTTCATTTCCCACAATTAGTTAGCATGATGATTTTCTGACATATTTCATGTTGTGTATGATATATTTCATGTTGTGTATGATATATTTCATGTTGTGTATGATATATTCCATGTTGTGTATGACATATTTCATGTTGTGTATGATATATTTCATGTTGTGTATGATATATTCCATGTTGTGTATGATATATTTCATGTTGTGTATGATATATTCCATGTTGTGTATGACATATTTCATGTTGTGTATGACATATTTCATGTTGTGTATGATATATTTCATGTTGTGTATGATATATTTCATGTTGTGTATGATATATTTCATGTTGTGTGTGACATATTTCATGTTGTGTATGATATATTTCATGTTGTGTATGACATATTTCATGTTGTGACATATTTCATGTTCTGTGTCTCTGCAGGTGCTTGATATTGGAAAATATATTGTTCACACAGCATAAATATTACAGTCAGTGAGATGACCCAGAATGTCTTCAAATATACGCTGCTCTGCTGTGAATTATAATTTATCATGATTCAAGATTGTAATGTGTTGTGTGAAGTCTGAGTAAGTCTATGTGTTTGTCCCTGAGTTACAGGTAATTTACTGTAAGGTGTGGCTATAAATCATGCAATTCAAAACCATCATGGCGACCAGTGCACATCTGAGGTGTCTCAGCTGAAGGAAATAATACATCATTTATTGGCTTTAATATATCGGACAAATTTTCTTATCGGACACATAACGATAACACTAAAATGTAACATATATCAGCCTCTGATATATGTTACATTTATATAAGTTTCTGATCTAATTATACCTTATGTCATCATTATTACATTGAAAGACTGACTCTTTACAGACTCAGAGTTACTCACCATTGACAGAAAGAAGGAATCGCTGTGAGCTCTCACGGCCTCTGATCTGTAGTTCATAAAGTCCAGTGTGTTTGGTTCTGGTGTTTGTGACGGTCAGAGATCCAGTTTGTTGATCCAGTTTCAGTCGGTCTCTGAATCTCTCATCATCATCGTTTAATGAGGTTTCTTTAGTTTCCACATCAATTTTAGCCAGGAGAATTCCTTTATCTCCAAACCTCCACACGATCAGATCGTCTCTCTGTACTTCAACATCAGTGTTTAGAGTAACAGACTCTCCCTCCTTCACTGACACTGACTTCACTTCATCAATCTTACCATCCACACCTGGAAACAAGCAGAAACAGTTTCTCAGCAAGAGATTAAACTCTATAAATCATTTACTCTGTATCTGGAAAGACTAATTTAAATTAATTGTAAATGTAATTTATATATAACCATCATTTCAGATATTTACAGCTTTTAATTTTTAAAGAGAAATTTTAATAATAAAGCTAATAAAGAGCAGGTTCTGTGCTATGACTGGATATTTCTGCTCGTATTACTACATAAGATCATAAACATTGACGTGTTGACAGATAACAGATCACACTGTCATGTGACACAGACAGAAACATCATATTACTGTCTCAGTTTGAGTTAACTGATTCACATATAATATGTGTGCATAAATATAGACCTTATAAATTAAGTAATTTCATACGAGTAAAAATGAGTGGGTCACTCTTACAAATGTTTTAGGTAACACTTTATCTTAAGGTGATGTGGTTACACGTTACTACTTGTGGTTACTATAGTAATAACAGTAAATTGTGCAAAATTGCAATTAACTAAACCCTAAACCAAACTCTAGAGTAAGTACATGTAGTTAATTCATATTACTCATGATACTTACATATAACAATGTAACAACATCACCTTAAAATAAAGTGTAACCATGTTTTATAATAGGCTACATGTCACATATTTGATGTCTCTTGTGGTGTCTGAGATGGTTTATTATAAATAATAGAAGGATCTAATTAATACAAAGACAGTGCTAATCTAAATGGGATCATTGTTAGGCCTACATTGAAAGACTTGAGATGCTCACCAAAGACAGTAACAATAAATATCTTTATGGTAGTCTTTTCTCTAGAGATGGAGAGTGTATATTTTCCTGAATGTCTGATTCTGGTGTTTCTGACGGTGAGAGATCCAGTGTTTTGGTCCACCTGTAATCTGCGTCTGAATCTCTCATCATCAGTGAAATAAATTGAGTTCAAGTCGCCCTTTCTTGTTATTTGAGATATGACAGAGTCTTTAGGTCCAAACAGCCACAGTATGGTATCATCGTTACGTATTTCAGAAAGATTAGTGTGTAGAGTAACAGAATCTCCCTCCATCACTGTCTCCGTCTCTGCAGAAACACCTAGAGCAGAAACCATCAGTTTTACAGATCAGACTCTACAACAAGCCTTTTTCCTAATTAGGAAAGGAGTTCAAAATACAATTCATATATAAAAGCTAACTTTACTGGTTATGGTTGAATTGGTTAGAACCTGTAAATGAACAAATTCTCCGGAAATAATAGGAGTAACAGAAAATTAACCTTTTTTTTCCTAGGTATGCTGGGTAGAAGGGCGTGATACTATTTACTTTTGCATTTCTTCTGCATATGTTAACTTACTACTCCACCCGAAGCTTATTCTACAACTTTTATTTTGTTTCCAGCACTTCTGTAAAACCATATTTGTAGGATGTTCCTCTTTATGCCCCTTGAGATTAGCCCAGTAATTGATCATTCATTGTTTCCTTCTAATTTCTAGTGGTCTTCCGGTCATTTTGACCTGGAGAAGATTTTCTTTTTCCCAAAAATACTAGTTAATATTATTGCATTGAACTGAAACTTAGTGACTTTGTTCCCAAAGGGTATAACTACTTCTCAAATATTTTTTGAAAATTTTCGTACTTTTTTAGGGGGGGTTTGTTACCTTGTTACACTTGTGGTCTTCCCGGGTCAAAATGACCGGCCTATAAAAAATAGCTTATAAATCACGCATTATACCATATTTTCACCAAATCTTGGATTCAATCTTTTTGTCAACTTGTTCTCGTTCAATTAGGACTGGTTTTGTATTTTCATTTGCATCTGATTAATCGTGGGCCTCATTTATCTAAGAGTAGGCATCTCATTTTTGGAGTAAAAAAAAAAAAATTTGTTTAATAATTTTGGAATTTTTTTTTCTTTTTTTTTTTTTTTAGAAAATTAGTACTGTTGATCACACTAGTCTACTTTAATGTTTCACCGGGAAGTTTGTTCTGAAAAACTTTTATTTTGCAAAAAATGGTACATAGTCACACTTGTGGTCTTCCCGGGTCAAAATGACCGGCCTATAAAAAATACTTATAAATCACTCATTATACCATATTTTCACCCAATCTTGGATTCAATCTTTTTGTCAACTTGTTCTCTTTCAATTAGGACTGGTTTTGTATTTCCATTTGCATCTAATTAATCGTGGGCCTCATTTATCTGAGAGTAGGCATCTCATTTTTTGAGTAAAAAAAATTATTTTTGAATAATTTTGGATTTTTTTTATTTATTTTTTTAGAAAATTGGTACTGTTGATCACACTAGTCTACTTTAATGTTTCACCAGGAATTTTGTTTTGAAAAACTTTTATTTTGTAAAAAATGGTACATAGTCACACTTGTGGTATTCCTGGGTCAAAATGACCGGCCTATAAAAAATAGCTTATAAATCACTCATTATACGATATTTTCACCCAATCTTGGATTCAATCTTTTTGTCAACTTGTTCTCTTTCAATTAGGACTGGTTTTGTATTTAATTTTCAAACGGTTTAATTGTAGGAGTCATTTATCCGAGCTTATGCACCTTAGTTTTTGAGTGAAAAAAGCATTATTTGTTAATAATTTTGGCAATATTGATTAAAATATGAAAAAAAATGCACTGTTGATCACACTAGTCTACTTAAATGTTTAACCAGGAAATTTCTTTTTAAATTCTTTTATTTTGTACAAAATGGCACAGAGTCACACTTGTGGTGTTCCCAGTCAAAAATGGCCGGCCATTGAAAGTGAATTTAGAAGATTACAAAACACAGGACTTGTATTTTGAAATGCTTTTATTTTCAGAAAAGGGGTGCACAGTAACACTTGTGCTGTTCCCTGACAAATCATTGTAGACAAATCATCTGTAGACCCCAGCCAGAATCAGGAGACCCATATATGCCTGGATTTCTGTTGAACACAACCGTCTTCCAGTTGTCTTTGAAGACTCTTCCCCCCTCCAAATTAGTCATGGATATGACTATGTTTTCAATTGGCTCCATCACAAACAAGTTGAAGCATGATTTTATGTCATCAATTCGGGATATGGCATATTTTGTTAGCCCTGGCGTCATCTTCATGACATTTTCAGAAGAAAACCTGCCTTGCCTCATTGGTGGGGACGAAGACCAGGACAAAGTTCCATCTTTTGACAAGAATGAAACGGTAACCTCAGCTGGGCCCTCATCACCGGAAGACTGCTCCTCATCAGTTTGTTCAAGCTCCGTAGCCGATTCAGTTGTGCCTTCCTCTTCTGAAACATCTTCTTCTAAAACATATTCACTGCAAGATGCATCCTGCATTGCCTCCTCATCACTACTTTCTGAATCAAAAATCTGATGAATGATGTGCAGAGAGTCGCTTTGCCATTGTGCTGCCACAAATTAATGACAAGCAAGGTGCTGTGAGGCATTTATATATGCCTGTACTATTGTCACAAGGTGACGAACTAGAGACAGAACTACACAGCCCGCGGAGGGATGTTTCCGCCTGGAGCGGTTTCAACCGAACACCAAGCCGGCCTCGGATGCATCGCTACCATAGTAACAGCAGCCGCTGATGACGGAGTGACAACAGGTGCGGCGCATTAAGCGACTGTCTGATGATTGGGACACGCAGCCTTTTAGAAGCGGATAAAAGCAAAGCTTTGAGAGACGGTGTTGGGTTGTGTTGGGTTGCTGTTGCGTCTTGACTCTTGTGCCTGTCGAGGTGGGCTGAGAGGTTTCTGTGGGACAAATCGGCTGGGGAGATCGATCCGTGGAAAGGAATCCGCTACGAAGAACGGGGTGGCGGAGAACAGAGAGACGGAGGGCAAAGTCATCTATAAAATATCATCGAGTCCACTTACCTGGGTGAAGATAAGTACTAACCTTCTACTGGCTGTATTGCATGTGATTTGCACACAAGATACTCTATATGAGGAGAAGTGATATAGAAACCGGAGTCCAGACGCCTGAATGAGAAGACAGCTGTTATGATTTGTGATTGTAGTCGCAAAATTCTTCCGTCTTACTGCCCCGCTGTCCAGAGCGAGGAGGTGGACCGTGACCTTAAATTTCACGGAGTGGATGATAGTGACGTGTGTTAATGATGTGTCCCTCTGTGTGTGGTTGAAGTGAAGTTATTGCATGCTTACTGTACAGAATTCTGTCACGTGCCCATCGGTCTTGCCTTGTGTTACAGTCCGGAGTTTTCTGAGGAAGAGATTAAGTGACAATGGGTTTTAAGCCTGCTGTATTCTGATTCAATATTGATGCTGTTCTGGGGAACGGAGGAAATCCAGTTACCTGCTGTTCTGAGTATGTCCCATCTGAAGCCCGCTGCATTTCGTCTCATCATCGCTGTTGGGGAGAACGGAGGAAACTCAGGTATCTGTTGTTCTGAGTGCTGTATGTCCAAAGCCTGTTGTATTCTGATTCATCATTGATGCTGTTCTGGAGAACGGAGGAAACCCAGTTACACCAAGCCGGCCTCGGATGCATCGCTACCATAGTAACAGCAGCCGCTGATGACGGAGTGACAACAGGTGCGGCGCATTAAGTGACTGTCTGATGATTGGGACACGCATCTGAAGCCCGCTGCATTTCGTCTCATCCTTGCTGTTGTGGAGAACGGAGGAAAACCCAGGTATCCGTTGTTCTGAGTGTTGTATATCAAAAGCCTGTTGTATTCTGATTCGTCATTGAGGCTGTTCTGGAGAACGGAGGAAATCCAGCTATATGCTGTTCTGAGTGTTTCCTACCTGAAGCCTGCTGCATTCTGTTTCATCATCGCTGTCGTGGAGAACGGAGGAAGCCCAGGTATTTGTTGTTCTGAGTGTTGTACATCCAAAGCCTGTTGTATTCCGATTTGTCATTGATGCTGTTCTGGAGAACGGAGGAAATCCAGTTATCTGCTGTTCTGAGTGTTTCCTATCTGAAGCCTGCTGCATTCAGTTTCATCATCATTGCTGTGGAGAACGGAGGAAAACCAGTTATCTGCTATTCCGAGTGTTTCCTACCTGAAGCCCGCTGCATTCTGTTTCATCATCGCTGTCGTGGAGAACGGAGGAAGCCCAGGTATTTGTTCTGAGTGTTGCACATCTAAAGCCTGCTGTATTCTGATTCATCATTGCAGTTGTGGAGAACGGAGGAAACCCAGGTATCTGTTGTTCTGAGTGGTATACAGCCGTAAGCCGTCTGCACCTGACGTATTGGGAAGGACCAATCGTACTTGGAGTACCTACTTGCTGTTCAGTCGACGCCCCTTTCACAGCCGTAAGCCTTCTGCACCCGACGAATTGGGAAAGACCAAACGTACGTGGAGTACCTACTTGCTGTCCAGTCGACTCCCCTTCACAGCCGTAAGCCTTCTGCACCTGAGGGACTGAGGAGAGTCAACCGTGCTGAGAGTACTTACCTGCTGTCCAGTCGACGCCCCTTTACAGCCGCAAGCCTTCCGCACCCGACGTATTGGGGAGAAAACCAACCGTACGTGGAGTACCTACTTGCTGTCCAGTTCGACGCCCCTTCACAGCCGTAAGCCTTCTGCACCTGAGGGACTGAGGAGAGTCAACCGTGCCGAGAGTACTTACCTGCTGTCTAGTCGACGCCCCTTCACAGTCGTAAGCCCTCTGCACCCAACGTATTGGGAAGAACCAACCATACGTGGAGTACCTACTTGCTGTCCAGTCGACGCCCCTTCACAGCGTAAGCCTTCTGCACCTGACGTATTGGGAAGAGCCCACTGTGCTTGGAGTACTCACCTCCTGTTCAGTCGACGTCCCCCGCCACAGCGGTAAGCTTTCTGCACCTGCTGTACTGGGAAGAGCCAAACGTACTTGGAGTACCTACTTGCTGTCCAGTCGACGTCCCCACCACAGCTGTAAGCTTTCTGCACCTGCTGTACTGGGAAAAACAAACCGTACTGAGTACTTATCTGCGGTCCAGTTTACGTCCCCTTCACAGCCATAAGCCTTTGGCACCTGAGAGTCTGGGAAGAGTCGACCGTACTGATCACTTACCTGCTGCCCCGCCGACGTCCCCTGCAGCCATTGGATGCTGAGAAATAAGTTTTAAATAAGGATTTACAAATTCTTTTAAGTCAATAAAGTCTGTTCAATTTTTACCTCGTTGTTCTGCTTGGTTTCTGGTTTGCTCCTCAGTGGTACTGGCTAAAGGGAGGGTGTAGACTGAGTCGACCCCCCCGACCTGTGACATTATCACATGTATATTTGTAAATATCGTTTGGTTCTGTGTGAGAACATCACAGTCCCAAAACAAAATGTCATAATATTTTGTCTGGAAGCTGTGAAACAAGAACATGAAAGAAAGATTCTTTTGAAACAGGGTCACTGCAATCACAGCCAGTTTGTGCGTGTGAGTTTAAGTGTGTGTGTGTGTGTGTGTGTGTGTGTGTGTGTGTGATAAGTTAGAGGTGTCAAGTCCAGGTTCAGAAAGTAAAATTCCTCCTCAGTATTTTGTTCCAATCACCTGGATTTGCTAATTAGCACAGTTTTTCAGCCAGGAGATAGAACTAATTAGTGAAATCAGCTGGCTGAGTTAATGGGTGGAATAAAAATATGGCAGGACTTTTACTTTCTGACCCCTGGAATTGACACCTCTGGATAATGTCAGATAGATGAATGGATATTAGATGCAGTTGAGGGTAGGATCAATTTCATCACTGTGAAAAAGAATGTGTCATTCAGAAAATAGTTCTGTACGTGACTGTTCTGAAATGTGAACATGAACATGCTCATTTTTCTCTAATTTTTAGTCTCCCCCATTCACTTTCAATGACCGGGAACACCACAAGTGTGACTGTCATTTTGTGCAAAAAACCCCACACATTTCAAAACAAACGGTGTCATTAAATATTAAAGTAGACAAGTGTGATCAACAGTGCAATTTTTTTTTCATATTTTACTCAACATTGCCAAAATTATTAACAAATAATGCTTTTTTCACTCAAAAACTGAAGTGCATAAGCTCGGATAAATGACTCCTACAATTAAACCGTTTGAAAATTAAATACAACACCAGTCCTAATTGAAAGAGAACAAGTTGACAAAAAGATTGAATCCAAGATTGGGTGAAAATATGGTATAATGTGTGATTTATAAGTATCTTTTATAGGCCGGTCATTTTGACCCGGGAAGATTACAAGTGTGACTGTGCCATTTTTTACAAAATAAAAGTTTTTCAAAACAAACTTCCTGATGAAACATTAAAGTAGACTAGTGTGATCAACAATGCCAACTTTTTAAAATATTTTATTTAATATTTCCAAAATTATTCAAAAATATTCAAAAATAATGCTTTTTTTTACAAATAAAATGAGATGCCTACTCTTAGATAAATGAGGTCCACGATTAATCAGATGCAAATAGAAATATAAAACCAGTCCTAATTGAAAAAGAACAAGTTGACAAAAAGATTGAATCCAAGATTGGGTGAAAATATGGTATAATGAGTGATTTATAAGCTATTTTTTATAGGCCGGTCATTTTACCCCGGGAAGACCACAGGTGTTATAGGGTTTTGAACACCACATGAGGGTTAACAAGACTTGTAAAGCTGGAATAGGTGTCGTCTTTACTGCTCCACAACACTGTCTCATAGTCTGTGCTTGTATTTTATTGAGTTTTTTCTAACTAGGTTTTTTTATGGCTGAACCACCACACTACCTTAATCAAAAACAGACCGGATCATTGCCACATAAAAAGTTTTTAATGCCCCCCATTCCATTCCACTTACACATCTCTTGATGTTTTACAACTTCTGACATTCCTCCCCTATTTTGTTTAGATGTTTATTCCATGCAAGTTTCTTGTCACAATAAATACCTAAGAATTTAAAAACCTTAAAAAAAAAAAACCTTTTCAAAAACCCTCTAAGAATTTGAATCCCCAAACATATGCCCATTCTTCTACCTTTCTAATTGTTTCTTGCATTTTCCCATTATTTTACCAATTGACCCTTCACTAAGCCACGCCCGAAAACCGCCACTGGCCAATCGTGTCTTAGCAACCGTAACTAGGCGCAGGAGGTCTGGCAAGCTTTCGACCGAGGGAAACATGCCGAAGCGTTGTGCGTATGGATTGTGCTAATCTGATACCCGGTATCCTAAAAGTTTGGACGGGGGAGTGTAATTTTTTTCCTTCCCGAAAATCTAAAAGCCAAGGTGAGAAATGATGTGCGTGGATCCAGCAGTGTGGGAGATCACAACTAACCCACTGCGCAAAGTTACCTCCAGATGACGTAGTTTCAACGGTGTGCTTGTCCGTCCTATGTCTGTATCAGGAGGGTGCAGACTGTGACGCTAATCAACGTGTTTTTCCGACGTCAACCGAACTTCCTGTATGGACTTGCACAGGACTTCTGTTTAAGGGCTAAATGTAGTCCAGATATGGTCGTTGTGGACGTCTCATTTTGGTCCCCTATGGGTGCAGACTGTAACGCCAGACGACGTCTTTTTTTGTCGTCTAATGATCGTGTATTAACAACCAGAGGACCTCTGTGTAAGGGCTAATTGTACTCCAAATGTGGTCATTGTGGACGTCTCATGTTGATACTTTAAAGGTGCAGACTGTGACGCCAAATGACGTCTTATTTAGTCGTCCAACAAACGTCCTGTATTAACGTCCGTAGAATTTCTGTATAAGGGCTAATTATACTCCAAATGTGGTCATTGTGGACGTCACATTTTTATACCTTAAAGGTGCAGACTGTGACGCCAAACGACGTCTTTAGTCGTCCAACAAACGTCCTGTATTAACGTCCATAGAATTTCTGTATAAGGGCTAATTATACTCCAAATGTGGTCATTGTGGACGTCACATTTTTATACCTTAAAGGTGCAGACTGTGACGCCAAACGATGTCTTATTTAGTCGTCCAACAAACGTCCTGTATTAACGTCCAGAGGACCTCAGGAGGTGCAGACAGTGCTTTTATACTGCACTGTTCATAACCTTTGTCTCATTTTAACTGTTCCAGTTAATTTTTCTGTAGCTTCATTTGATTGCTTTCCTTTCCACCACATAACTGGAAACACATTCCAATGTAGCCTAATCCATCCATTTCCAGTTCAAACCTGCCTCTGAGCCAAATGTTACAGGAAAATTAACTGGAACAGAAAACAGGCCCTCCACCCTCTGGAAAGGGATAGGCATACAGTTGTGCACAGAGGTTTAAGAAATCAATTCAATCTCCACTCATTTTTATTTTTTATTTTTTGTAAATCACTGTATGATCTGTACAATTTCAGTTAAACACAACTATCACACAAGTGCTAAACAAGACGCAAATGTTGAGTGACTGAGTAACTGACTGCTGTGTGTGTGTTTTAGAGAATTTGATAATAAAAAAGCTGTATTTATGAAGATATTTTTGTACGTTGTGATCAGTCTAAGCACCCACACAACATATAAACTGTAGCCTAAACTTCAGGTCCAGACTCTCCTTCGTCATTAGAAATCACAGAGTGTTTTCTGAAGAAAGCAGGGATCTTACCGTTATTATTACAACATTAATGTTGTATTTATTGTCACCTTGTCAAAATTGAAGTTGTTTTTGAAACTGTTCAGCGAACTGGGGAGGAAAATGTTTCACGCGATTCTCTTCTGTTTGTGCTCGTGGTGTCTGGCCGCTGGTAAGTTATAATTGTGTTTTTGAGATTTCAGTTATTTTGTTTTTAGTACAGACTAAATCATGTTTACTAAATATGCCTACTTTGGATGGTTTACATGCGCCGTTAATTTGACAATTAATATGAATAATTAATTGTTAATAAAAACATTAATAATTAATGTTGCTGGCAGATCAGTCAATAAACTGAAGAGACATTTTGAGACATTTAAGAAAGTTTCAATGAGTCTGTTTAATCATCACTTAAAGTAACACCAGGTAACTTTTCAACCTTCATAATATATTTCCAAGTCTCTTGTGATGGTACATCGACTTACAATAGGTTGAATGACACGTCTGCCATAGCCTGACGGGGTCTGTAGCGTTTTTAATCGTACTTTTAAACTTCGGGTTTCGGGTAGTACCCGGCGAACAAAGAGAACTACAAAACTCGACTGCTTTACGGCATATACGTCACTTCCACCACCACCCCCACTTCCTTAAAATCGCAGGGCTGTCAAGTGTCACGCATTGAGCGTGACAGTCACTCATTTCGGTCTTTTGTCACGGTCTCCCGCCACACATTGTATTTCTCACGCTGAAAAACTATTTGTAATATATTTAATATGCCGCAGCACCCAAAACTCTGGCCGCGCCGCTCTCACTGTGGAACAGGCATGAATTCAAGCGCGTCTCCTCTGGTGTTGTTCGTCTGGTGTTGTTAGCCAATCAGAAAATAGCACTATTGTATCTGGGTAACATTTAACGCAACAACCAATGACACCCCGTAGTCTGGGGTGTTTTTTTGTCTGCCTGACTATGTTACGGAAGCTATCTTATCCTCCGTTTATCTTCATGAATCAGGTAATGATTATTTGTCTTGCCTCAAGCTATAATGCAAATCGATTTGTAAAATTTGCAGATTTATTTATGGTAGCTTGATATTATAATATTGACGATATATGGTTATTATCTACCACTCAAACATTGCATTGAAGTATCATATAGATTCAGTAAAACGGTAACCAATAGACTAGGCTACTATAATGACACTGGCTTGTAAACGTGATCATCGCGATCATTTGTCGTTAGAAAAAAAATAAAACCCATGAAATTATATTCATATGACATGCTGAAATATATGCCACTGTGCCTGGGATGAAGACATTTCACACGCGACGCAAGCAGAACACCTGCATGTGACCTCCTCCTACAGTGTTCAGGGCTATCATGGTTGTCAACAAATGCACGATGACAGAGTTTACGACAGTAGTAGAGGACAATACTGTTTCCCAACTGTAGGGGGACCCCGAGAGCAAAAGTTACCTGGTGTTACTTTAATAACAATCATATTTATCGAAAAATAGGAAAACTGTCCTATTTATAGAAATATTGCAGCTTCTAGCAGCTACATTTTTGTTCTCAGTAAGATGTTATTTTGCCTATTTAAAATAGTATCAAATCTACTTCAACTTCAGAGTTTGTTACTGTAGAGATAGTCAGGCTGGAGACTGTGAAGATGAACAGAGTAATCAGACTTTCCTTTGTTTTTTGTTCATGTCTGTTTTCCAGGTGTGTTTGGTACTGAGTGTTTGTCTGTGATGGAGGGAGATCCAGTCACTCTAAATATTGATCTTACTGAAATACAGAGAGATGATATAATAATTCTGAAGTTCGGACCTAAAGACGTGCTCATAGCTGAACTGAAGAGAGGGGAGAATCAGATCACGTTAATTCATGATAGTGTTAATGAGAGATTCAGAGACAGACTGAAGCTGAATGAGAAGACTGGATCTCTGACCATCACAAACACCAGAAACACAGACTCTGGACTCTATAAAGTCACCAGCATGAACAAACGGACTCAATTAGACATGTTTAATATTACGGTCTATGGTGAGTAAATATTATGAAATGATAGATGATGACATACAGGTCCTTCTCAAAAAATTAGCATATTGTGATAAAGTTCATTATTTTCCATAATGTAATGATAAAAATTAAACTTTCATATATTTTAGATTCATTGCACACCAACTGAAATATTTCAGGTCTTTTATTGTTTTAATACTGATGATTTTGGCATACAGCTCATGAAAACCCAAAATTAAAAAAAAATATCTAAAAAAATTAGCATATTTCATCCGACCAATAAAAGAAGTGTTTTTAATACAAAAAAAGTCAACCTTCAAATAATTATGTTCAGTTATGCACTCAATACTTGGTCGGGAATCCTTTTGCAGAAATGACTGCTTCAATGCGGCGTGGCATGGAGGCAATCAGCCTGTGGCACTGCTGAGGTGTTATGGAAGCCCAGGATGCTTCGATAGCGGCCTTAAGCTCATCCAGAGTGTTGGGTCTTGCGTCTCTCAACTTTCTCTTCACAATATCCCACAGATTCTCTATAGGGTTCAGGTCAGGAGAGTTGGCAGGCCAATTGAGCACAGTAATACCATGGTCAGTAAACCATTTACCAGTGGTTTTGGCACTGTGAGCAGGTGCCAGGTCATGCTGAAAAATGAAATCTTCATCTCCATAAAGCTTTTCAGCAGATCTCCTGATAGCTAGCTGCATTGACCCTGCCCTTGATAAAACACAGTGGACCAACACCAGCAGCTGACATGGCACCCCAGACCATCACTGACTGTGGGTACTTGACACTGGACTTCAGGCATTTTGGCATTTCCTTCTCCCCAGTCTTCCTCCAGACTCTGGCACCTTGATTTCCAAATGACATGCAAAATTTGCTTTCATCCGAAAAAAGTACTTTGGACCACTGAGCAACAGTCCAGTGCTGCTTCTCTGTAGCCCAGGTCAGGCGCTTCTGCCGGTGTTTCTGGTTCAAAAGTGGCTTGACCTGGGGAATGCGGCACCTGTAGCCCATTTCCTGCACACGCCTGTGCACGGTGGCTCTGGATGTTTCTACTCCAGACTCAGTACACTGCTTCCGCAGGTCCCCCAAGGTCTGGAATTGGTCCTTCTCCACAATCTTCCTCAGGGTCCGGTCACCTCTTCTTGTTGTGCAGCGTTTTTTGCCACACTTTTTCCTTCCCACAGACTTCCCACTGAGGTGCCTTGATACAGCACTCTGGGAACAGCCTATTTGTTCAGAAATTTCTTTCTGTGTCTTACCCTCTTGCTTGAGGGTGTCAATGATGGCCTTCTGGACAGCAGTCAGGTCGGCAGTCTTACCCATGATTGCGGTTTTGAGTAATGAAACAGGCTGGGAGTTTTTAAAAGCCTCAGGAATCTTTTGCAGGTGTTTAGAGTTAATTAGTTGATTCAGATGATTAGGTTTATAGCTCGTTTAGAGAACCTTTTCATGATATGCTAATTTTTTGAGATAGGAATTTTGGGTTTTCATGAGCTGTATGCCAAAATCATCAGTATTAAAACAATAAAAGACCTGAAATATTTCAGTTGGTGTGCAATGAATCTAAAATATATGAAAGTTTAATTTTTATCATTACATTATGGAAAATAATGAACTTTATCACAATATGCTAATTTTTTGAGAAGGACCTGTATATCAATTTGTGAACTTTTATCATAAACTCCATTTTAAATATGTACATGTCAAATATCTGACAAATATCACAGCTCTCTTATTTACAGAATTTTGAATTATTTTTCAATATTTTCAGCTCGTCTGTCTGTTCCTATCATCATCATAGACTGTCCATCCTCATCCTCATCAGGATCATCAGTGTCTAAATGTTCACTGGTGTGTTCAGTGTTTAATGTGTGTGATGTGACTCTCTCCTGGTACAAAGGAATCAGTGTATTGTCCAGCATCAGTGTGTGTGATCTCAGCATCAGTCTCTCTCTACCTCTGGATTGTCTGGATGGTTCATACAGCTGTGTGGTGAACAATCCCATCAGCAACCAGACCACACATCTGGACATCAGTGGACTCTGTCCGACACATTCAGGAACAGCAATGACACTAGATTTAAAAAAAAAAAAAAAATTCACAAATTGAAACATATTTCTGTTTTCTAAAGTTATTAATTTTTTCTCTCACAAGACTGTCGCTGCTGTGGTTTTACTGAAGCTGTGATCCGATTGGCTCTCTCTGCTCTGGTGGGCGTGGCTACTGTTGCTGTTCTGGTTTATGAATTCAGATCCAGAAGTCTTCAACAGAAGAAGAGAGAGCAGAACTGATTAATCAGATACTCAGGAAGGTGGAGATGTTCTTGAACTGCTTTGAATACATACATTCATCTCTTGAGTAAATATAATGTATTAATAAATGTAATTTCTGTAATTATGGATACATTTTATTCCATTTCAAAAGCTATTTTTAAAATCAATTAATTTTACAAATGGTATAAAGCAGCTTTACAAAAAAAATAGTGCCTTACCCAATGTGATTAATATGACATTCAATAAATATGATTTTTAATTTTTTTTTATTCCTTTGTATTATTGTAAGATAAGTTTTGTTGCAGGGATCATGTGAAAAAATCTGTGAGAAAATGATCAGAATAACAAGATATAGCAGAGAGTTTTAGTAAAGCAAACTGATCAATGTTTTATCATCACATTTGTATTTTGCAACTTCACTTCGATCAGATTAAACAAACACTCTCTGCTCTCTCGTATAGCTCTGGAAAATCAGGCTCATTCTAGCGAATCAGTTTGTTTGTAATGGTTAGAGATTTAGACTAGTAACCAAGGCACCTAACCCCTATTCGCTCCCCGGGCGTCACTGCAAAAATGGAAAAACTGAACAAATTTTGAGTATGGGTTACCATACCTTCACATACAGGGCTCCAGACTCACTTTTTGCCTTGGTTGCACTGGTGCGCCTAACTTTTTTATTTAGGTGCACCCACATTTTTCCTCAGCTTTAACGCCACAATTTAAGGTCACCTTTTTATGACGTTCCATATACATTCATATATATTATGTAAATGATTTTAAACTAGAATAAGGTGTAGGTAAATACTTTTTTTTATTTGAAGCACAATTATACTGTAAATAAAAATAAGAGTCTTTTTTTTAAATAAAAAAAAATGTTTAAAGTGCTTCACTGAGCTGCCAAACTAAAACATTTTAAGCAAAATAAAACATAGAAATAGAAATAGAAAGAGCTACTGTTTAAAAGTGTTTCCCTGAACTGATGGCTGAAGTAGCTCCATGTCTGGGCTGTTGTCGGAGCATTGGCCGGGGAGAGTGTTGGGGGAACAGGCCTTCTTTTCTTAAAGAAAAAACTATATGGGTCTATTTCTTTTCACTGTTTTCTTGCGGTTATTTTTCTGATGCTGATTGCCGTGGCCTCGTTTACACTGCAGGTCTTGATTTGATGCCTATCCGATCTGTTTGACCGTCCATTTACACGCTCCTAAAAGTGCGACCCATATCTGATTCATGCGTTTACACTTGACATTAATCTGAAACATTGCACGTGTTTAAAGCAGGGGCGTGTCTAGGGGGAGGCTGGGGGAGGCAGTGCCTCCCCTAGGATAAGCCCTGCCTCCCCTGAGAAATTATCTGTCCATCTGATGATAAATTAAGATAAAAGTGGATTGTTTTGTGCATATTTTCCCATCGCTAGCGGAAGGGTCTGACCCAACAAAAATCCAGTTTGGCGCTGTTTGACAGTGTGCGCGTGCTTCGGACGCATACGCACTCAGAAAAAGTGCATAATAATGTGAGAACAGAACGCCAATGAAATGTTTACCTGTCAAAGCTTTAAAGCACGAGCAAATAATTAACTTTTGTGATTGCGAATAAGTGCAGTGTCCTGTGAGTTTAACTCTACCGCTGCATTAACATGTGATGTGAATGTACGTCGAGTATTGGGACTGCAGCTGATAGAATGTGCGCTGTAGCACGATACTATCATATTATACTATATCATATTTTAGTTTCCATGCGGTTAATGTGTTTCCACAACAATGTTAGTGAGTAAATCTACTGAAATGGCCAAATGATGAATGAGAGAAAGCCGTGTGCAGTGCGTATGCTATATATAGAATATATTTAGTTGCTCAAGCAAGTGGTAAAATATTTAACCATGTATTTATTAAAATCTGATTCGCAAACATTTTAAATTAAAACTTAAAATTGAAAAAAACAGCAGACTCATACCTTTTCTTTTGCATTTAAATTTTAATACAATAAATCCTGCATTTCACAAAGAACTTGTTTTTCCACCTCCACGAATGAGACTAGTATCGTTCATTATGTCGCCTTGTTGAGGTAAATTGTAGTCTTCCTTGCTTTACCCCGGTCTTAAAGTAAAAAGATGACTGTGAAAAATATAAGTATGCAATTAAATACATTTATCTAAGTCTATTTTGACTATAGATCTCAAAACTCCTCCAGTAGCCCCTTAAATAAAAAACGAACAGTCCTAACCAGAACGTTCATTAATTTTTTTTTTAACCTATTGCTTTTCTATTGACCGTTATTGGGGGTGTGTCAGTCTGCTGCCGGATCACTTTAACAACCAGAGAGCGCAGCAGTCACAGTCACTCTGCACACAGACGATATAGATTTTGAATCTGTTGGCAGCTCGTGTTAAAAGTCTCACTGATCACAACTTTGTTCTTTTCTCATTTAATGCTAGTGTGTACTTATAAGCTTTTCCTGAAATTCTTGTGGTTGAACAGTTAAGTTTTGTGTGCACTTTTTTTGTCATTTTAGCAGGCTATTAATTTGTTGGGTAGCTCAGGCTGCTTAGCTAGCTGCTAGTCACTCACTTAAGTTGCTAGTCTCTAGTCACTGAAGTTGGCACTGACTGACTGAAGTCAATGACGTAGGCTTTTGGATTTAATAATTAGACCAGTTTTTATTAAACATAAAAAATGCATAAGTGGCTCGTTAAAAAACAGGCACCTTGTCCTTCGCCCTCCATACAAGCTGTCTCTGTTGAGCTCAGCTCACCTGCGAGCAACAGTGAACATGCTGCCTCTGACAAGCCCAGTACCTCTGCTTCCGACACCGAGCAGAGCCTTGTTGCATCCACAACGGTAAATCCCCCAAACGCATGTCCTCCACAAAATCCACATGCACCATCCTCCAGCTCTGCATCTGTGTCGGAGCCAGCAAGATTCTGCCCTCCCCAAAACAGACAATCCTCCTCCAGCTCTAGCGTGTCTGTCCCCCCTGACTTAGATTTGTATAGCCCATCCCAGCCCAAGCTAAGTAGCTATCCTAAGCGCCCATTTGGACAGGCTCTCAGGCACTCGCGTAGCTACGGGTGGGCCTGGATGGGCCTGGGCCCACCCACTTGTCAGTCAGGCCCATCCAGTCAGTGGCCACACAAGGTAGCCATAAGGAGGGAATTCTGTTGCCATTATTACAATACTTGACCTATAAAAATAAATGTTAACAGGGTTCCAGACTGCGACCATTTTTTAAAAATGTGCGAGTTAAAATTTTATGTGGTCGCATTTGTGAGAGTGCATGGTCATGTACTACTCAGTTAAATTCACGCATGTGCAACAGAACGCCGTTGTATCAGCAGCTGCTGCAGTCCGTAACTTATGTTCAAAATGAAGGAGTACATCATGAATCCATTTTCCAAACCGTGTTTTTGACTTATCCTGAATCACTACGGTACGCCTATAATAAGTGTTTATATTCTGACTATTTTATCCCGGGGTCGGCTCGGCTGCGGAGTTGCCCAATGACTCGCCATAGACATTAACAGAGAGAAGTAGCTCCGGCTACAATGTTCTTCCGCAAGACACTTGCAGTTTATTTATTAACGAACGTACACATCAAGCGCATTGCACACTGATGGTGAAACGCGCCAATTAGGAATTCAAGAATTAAGGCATATACAAATGAAAAGAACATAGGCTACATGTTTTTTTATTATAATTTTATTTTTTTTTTTTAGAGTTTTTTGATTTGATAGTTAAAAGATTAAAACATTTAGCTAAAATGAGGTCTTGTCACTGTCAGTCAAGGTATGCAGATTAAGACCACTATTCATCAGCATCCATTGATTAATCCCATGGCATGTAGAAAAAAAAAAAAAAAAAAAATTATTGGTGCGACCAAATCCTATGCTGGTTCTCAACTGAAAAAGTTGGTAGCACCAGTGCAACCAGTGGAAAAGTTAGTCTGGAGCCCTGACACTACATTAAAGGTAATTTTCAAAAATCCATAATAGGGGCCCTTTAAACTGTGGTGTATTCAAGCAGGTGTAGTTGTGTTGGCCTATTTTGATCACAGATGCATTTTAGGCTGTGCCCACCCGATTTTCTCTGGGCCCACCTACATTGTGATACCTGGCTACGCTAGTGCTCTCAGGTGTTTCAATGCGGGCTGGTATCAGTCTCGACCATGGCTCGAATATTCTCTCTTACGTGATGCCAGCTTTTGCTTTCCCTGCCGTAAATTTTGTGTCTCCAATTCAGAAAGAGATGACGCATTCACAAAACTAGGCTACACCAATTGGAAAAAAGCGCTGATAAAAAACAGTGGTTTTCAGAAACATGCCTCCGGCACTGCGCATGTCAAGTCAAGTCAAGTCATCCTCATTTATATAGCGCCTTTAACAACGCAGATTGTTTCAAAGCAGCTGTACAAAGATAAGCTGTACAAAGCAGCTGTACAAAGCAGCATGTCAGAGCCATGTCTGCGTGGCAGGAATACCAGTGCCGGACAGAGACCGATAATACCATTGTTCACCAGCTTGGTCAAACTCACATAGAAAAAAACAGATATTATGTAAAAGGTATTGGGGAAGTTATTTAGTTTCTGGCGGTTAATGAACTTGCTCTACGTGGGCACCATCACGGGGGTGGGGATGAGGAAGGTCTTTTAATTCGGCTATTTGATTACACCCTCCAAAAAGACCCTAAACTCGCAGAGATTGCAAAAAGCATTCCCGAAAACGCGAAATACACGTCCAATTTGATTCAGAACGAGATAATTCAAACTCTTGCCAAAATGGTACTAAAAGACATCCAGACCAAATATGAGGAGGCCGACTCTCCTGGCCTATGTATTAAAAGTGATGGTACCAGGGATTGGTGTAACATTGAGAATTTGTCAGTCATCATTAGATTTGTCCGCAACTCAATCCCAGAGGAACACCTAATCGGCCTCATTGAATTGAATCAGCTTGATGCTGAGTATGTGTGTGACCAAATTCTGTCTAATCTGTCTGACCTGGGTTACAATGGTGACAATTTAGTGTCTCAGTGTTATGATGGTGCTTCTGTCATGTCAGGAGTGAGGGGCGGTGTGCAGGCTTTGCTGCAAAACAAAGTGGGTAAAGATATCCCATATGTGCACTGCTACAACCACCAACTCCATTTGGCAGTGGTACATGCAATGCATGCAGAACCTGTGGCAAAGAAGTTCTTTAACTGGTCCAGTTCACTAAACACATTTTGTCACAGACATTATGTTGCAAATAGATACAGTACACACACACTTAAAAGACTATTAGAAATTCGCTGGACCAGTCATTATGATGTCACCAAGTCTATTGTTCACAATGAGGATGTCATCAGGAGGCTTCTGTCTGAGATAGCAGAGGATGACAGTGCTCCATTTGACATTAACACAGAGGCATGTGGTCTTTTGACCCAGCTTAACAGACAGAACTTCTTTGACACTGGCAAATTTCTTCTGCATGTGCTTGGTGCGCTGAAGCCAGCCAATTCAATTCTGCAATCCCAAACAGTGGATTTGTGCACTGCAGGGGAAGTGGTGACAGCTTCCCTGGGCACACTGAAGGAGATGCGATGCGACTCATTCTGGGAGGAGCATTTCTCTCAGTGTGGAAGTAGGCCTACCAACCCACCTAAAAGAAGACGGATAGTTAATTCACAACTTGTCAGTAGTGTTATCTTGTCTACAATAGGGCATGGTGGTGACTCTGATGACCAAACTGCTCCTAATCAGACTTTTAAAAGGGCTATGTTCAACATCCTTGATAGGGCTATTGTGGTGATGGAGACGAGATTCTCTCAAAGAAATGTTGATTTATTGAGGGCAACATCATTTCTCCTACCAAAATCAGCGTCTTTCCTTGACCCTTCTCTCCTGAAGCCACTTCAAGTGCTTGCAGGCACAGAGCAAAATAGTATGACCTTGCAAAATGAAATTGCTGTGGCAAAAGCAATGTTGCTCAATAAACTGTCCACTGATGCTAACCTCTCTGAAGTATGCAAGTGCATTCAGCAGTACAAAGAGGCCTTCCCCATTTTGCATAAGCTGTATGTCACAGCACTCATCATAGGTGTGTCCTCAGCTGCATGTGAAAGTTCTTTTTCTACCTTGAGCCGCATTCTCAAGGAAGAGAGATTTGGTCATTTTGGCACACGAAAAGAAAATCACAAAAGGTCTGGACATGAATCGATTTGTTTCTGAATTTGCCAAGACTAGCCGCAGACTGGTCCTGTAGATAGGATACACTGGATGTATCAGGGACCTGATTAAATCCATGAATAAGTACCACTAATAAAAAAATATATATATATGTACAAAAAAAAGTTATGTTGCCTCTGCTAATCATATCATAATTTCAATTCTTATAGTTTCACAAAAAATAGCTTTTATTTCAACTCTCTAGGTCTCCTGACCCCCTGCATGTAGCCTAATATGTTTCCTTTTATCTAGGCCTACATTTTTACATTTATTCATTTAGCAGACACTTTTATCCAAAGCAACCAGAGAATAACATTCAAATACTGTTCTCATACTGTTCAAATGAGCATATCAAAATTGTTTACCTGGGGCCGCATTCACAAAGAATCTTATAAGAGGCTACAAGTAGCTCCTAACTGGCGAAACTCCTAAAAATAATGGGCGTGTGACTCATAACTTTAGACTCCTAATGTGTTTTACTAAGAGTACTTCACGAAACATTTAAGCCCTAAAAGTAGCACCTACGTCTGGGACAGTTTAGAAGAAGAAACAAATTAATTTACCTCTTGTCTACAAACGTGACTTCAGATTAATTTAAAAAACTCTCATCCTTCTCGGTAGCCTACTCGTGTAGCACGTCTTCTCACAAGCAAACACAGGCAATCAACGTGATCTGATATATATGAATCTGTCAATAATAATAATATCATCATCATATTATTAATGTTGACCTGGTTTGATTAACTTTTATGTGATATCCCTATAGTCTAATAGGGGCCCTGTGCCTATCTCTGGGTTCCTGGCTTAGAAAAATATCTGCACTAAAACAGATTGTGTGTAGTATAGCTTAATTTTGCGCCGATTTTTTCAATTGTTTATGTTGCCCCCCCAAACATGACATCCTGGTACCCCCTCTGATTTACATCATCTGCATTTGTCTAGCGTGTATTCATGCATAGCTATGTAATATGATAATACAAAAGTTTGCTTGTTTTACAAAACTACATAATTAATAATGTATATTATAATAATGTTATATAATTAACTGTTGGTCACAGCATTTGTCATAATTATTGTGCATAAGTGTTGGGATGGGCTAGTAATGAAATTCTTTCTGGGGTAATCTTAATTGTTTAAGTAGTAATACTTGCTTTGTTTGAGAATAAAATCATCAGTCTTCTCCAAAGGCGAGATCGTCGAGCAGCTGCCCGACATCTCCTTTGTGCACACCTTAATCTAACAATTGCAGACATGCCAACCATTTCAAACGCTGAACTAAACCGTTCTAGTAAAGTTGTCGAGTTACTGATGCAATCAGCTGTTAGTGCACCTGTCGCTCATGACTTTTAAATTGTTGCGCTTGTGAAAACGTCATAGGTCACATGTAACGTCAACATGGCGAATGATGTCCGGATCGCATTCATACTTAACGAACGCTCGTTAAGTAAGTACTCATTGAAATTAAGTACCTACTCATTGAGTATGCGATTCCGAACGCAGCCAGAGTCATCTGTATACAAGACGAAACCAATCAATCACAGAGAGCTTCCGATGCTGGTGCTTCACTGAGCTCACAGGCCCAGTGCGTTTGGGAAACGAAGCCTTGCTTAGATGACAGAGAAACAATAATTTCGCAACAATTTCGCAATAAACAAACCACAAGTGTACATAACGGTTCAAAATGTTGACGTCAGTAAGTTTTTTTTAATGAAATTAATATTTTTATTCAACAAGGATCGATGCATTAAATTGATCAAAGGGTTTTACACTGTTAAAAAAATATATAGGCTACTTCATATAAATGCTGTTCTTTCAACTTTGTTCATCAAATAATTCTGCATAAAATGTATCATGGTTTCCACAAAAATATGAAACTGTTTTCAACATTGATAATAATATGAAATGTTTCCTGAGCAGCAAATCAGCATATTAAAATGAATTATCATCATGACTGGAGTAATGATGCTGAAAATTCAGCTTTGATCACATGAATAAATTACAGTTTACTATGGCAAAGAAAACAGATAGCCTATGTATGTATTTTTCATCAAATAAATGCAGAAGAGAATTAAAAATCTTACAGACCCCAAACTTTTGAACAGTAGGCTAGTGTACAATAGTACATTTACTATAATTAGGGTAGTTTTGTAAAAGTCACTGACTAATCACAGGCGAGTTGAGAGCACAAATCACAAAATATTTAGTAGTCTTGAAAACGTATTCAGATTTAGCATATTAATGATGCATTCACCTCATAAATCATGACACACTGCTCTAGCACAGGAAAGTGCATACAAGTTCAAGTGCTTGCTTTTAAAATGAAAAAGTATTGGTATCGGTATCGATATCGGCGATACTGGCCCTGTATTTACTTGGTATCGGATCGATATCGACATTTTCAGTATCGCCCACCCCTACTAGATTTTAAACCCGGAAGACACAAATAACGGGAAAAAACAAATAAAAAAAACGTTCCAATTTCCCCAATTAATAACAGATGCTAGCATTGTCTTCAAAGATGTTTACACCTCTGTTAAAATTTAGTTTAGGGTTTCATGACCCTTTAAAAGAATGGTAACAGAAAATGTCTTATCATGTGACACATTCATTCATCATCATTTAATCGCTATTGGATAGCCTATTATATATTATGATAATTTATATTATGTTTATTTACAGATGTAGGCCTATACGCGTATTTCACGCAGCCGTTATTTTGAAATCGAAAGCGAGGCTCCGGTGGGAAGAAAACCGGAAGTGTCGCCTTTAATCATAGGAGAGTCGCGAATAAGATGGCGTATTGTTGTGTTTAATGTAGAAATTAGGTATTCTAAAAATGTACATACATTTATTTCATACTTTAGACTATATACAGTGAAATTAATTTATAATTTTTTTTTTTTTAGAAAGTAAAAAAAAATAAGCAGGAACGAACTATATCTACATATCCTATAGCCTATTGGATATTAACATCCAATAGTGTAAATCGCGGCAGCAGCTTCAGGTTCAGTAGCAGTTTTAACATTAAGTGACATGGGCATCTGACGCACAGAAGCCAATGGCACATGTCACTATGCGTATTGGCACATCCGGTGGCACATCCGGTCTCCACTGGCATGTGCCAGTGGATAGTGACATGTGTCACTGACATTATTGGCATGTGCCAGTGGATAGTGACATGTGTCACTGACATTATTGGCATGTGCCAGTGGATAGTGACATGTGTCACTGACATTATTGGCATGTGCCAGTGGATAGTGACAGTGTCACTGACATTATTGGCATGTGCCAGTGGATAGTGACATGTGTCACTGACATTATTGGCATGTGCCAGTGGATAGTGACAGTGTCACTGACATCGCGGAACACTGACACTGTCGCGGAACAGGTTGCCGTCTTGTGACACCACAGTAGTGATTGACAGATGAGCTGAGCAGCTATACTGACGTAATTGTGAAACAAACGCCTTTTTTAAAATCTTTTTTAAATATATGTCAATTTAACGTTTTAAAGTCAGTATTTTTTTTTGTCAAACATGTCAGTGTGACAAATCAGTAGCCTATCTGAGTGGCATAAGCCACTGAATGTTAAATATGTAATGCCAAACTGCCCATCCTAGGAAACACAACGAATAAATCAGAAGTTACTACGAATAGCGCATTAACAGTCGCATCCGTTACTGTAACCTTTATTTTTGCATGATGCTGCATGCACGCCAGTAGGTGTCAGTAAGTCCACACTGGGCAGCGCAAAATAAACTAAAACTTGCGACAGTTGAGGAACATCTACGGGTGGTGTATTTGCTATGTGTAGGCTATTTGTAATTTGTTTGAGTAGCAACTGTACAGTAAGAAGGTAGCAAAAAATAAATTTAAATAAACAAGTAATCAGAGTCTCTAAAACTTGTGATATGTGTCAGTGGATAGTGGCATGTGCCAATAAAACTTGTGAATTGTCGATGGATGCTTCATGTGACATTGTCGCGGTACATGTCGCCGTATGTTATGACACTCCAGTAGCGTAGACGCTGTATATGTGACATTATGACATCTACAGAAGAAATACATGTTCAGATTTGTAAAAATTGGTTTATTTCTTATTACATAATTGCTTAAATGTATTTGTAAAAGATGAGTATAAGCAAAAACAAAGTAATCAGAGTCTGAAATCAATATAAATAATTAGTAAATCATTTTTTTATATTTTATAAATTAATTAGTAAATAATTTACTTACATAAATTATAGCTCAATAATATTGATATATATATATATATATATATTATAAATTATCCACTAATTATTTATATCGGCATCAGACTCTGATTAGGCTACTTGTTTTTATTTCTTTCATTTTTGCTACCGTCTTACTGTACTTGCTACTCAAACAAATGACAAGTACACCACCCGTAGATGTTCCTCAACTGTCGCAACATGTCACGAACTGACATGTTTGAGAAAAAAAATAGGCTATTTATATAGGCGTATGTTTCACAACTACGTCAGTATAGCTGCTCAGCTCATCTGTCAATCACTACTGTGGTGTCACAAGACGGCAACCTGTTCCGCGACAGTGTCAGTGTTCCGCGATGTCAGTGACACTGTCACTATCCACTGGCACATGCCAATAATGTCAGTGACACATGTCACTATCCACTGGCACATGCCAATAATGTCAGTGACACATCACTATCCACTGGCACTTGCCAGTGGAGACCGGATGTGCCACCGGATGTGCCAATACGCATAGTGACATGTGCCATTGTCTTCTGTGCGTCAGATGCCCATGTCACTTAATGTTAATACCCCCTCTCTTCAGGTTGGTAGTCCAAGGCATTGTTGTTTATCTTTACTTCCGGGGTTCTTCCCACCGCAGCCTCGCTTTCGATTTCAAAATAACGGCTGCGTGAAATAAGCGTATAGGCTATGTGTCATCATACATAGGCCTACCTCAAACCGACTCTCAAATGCCTGCCTCTATTCTTCTCTGTTTGATGAGGATGTTACGAATGAATATGCATGTTTGATATACGTTTAATGGACTTATTTCATTTATTTACAATATTACCCATCCAAATGTTCTTTTTTTTTTGCGGTAAGAAAACTTTTTCGATGTCAACAACACAGCATGACATCCACTTATGTCAATCATAATCGTTACTAGGCAACCAGCAATGGGAACGCCTGCTAGTGAAGCAAATCTCTCTGACGACATGCAGCGACAAAAGTGAACAGGAGAACGAGACGTTGTCAGATATTTACAGAGTTTGGCAAACGGCCTGGAAATATGTTTACCGCTTTTGTTTTGTTCTGTTTGTGCTTGTGTCGTCGGGTCGGTAAGTTATTAATGTGTTTTTATGACTTCACTTCTTGTAATTTTAGAAATAAGCATCTGTTTAAAAATCTGTCAGAATTGTCTTACTGTTGTTCCAATAAAAAAAAATAATAATAAAAAAAAGTTGATCAGTTTCTCTTAAAGCAATTTTATTTATTAGTCTAGGAGCCGCGGGTGAGTAATTTTGTTGAAGGCATGCTACTAGAATGTAGGCGACCAAAACAAAGTTAATCTTATAAACTTCGAAAGAAAATGAAATCAATGTTATAATATGTAGTATGTTTTCAACATTCGTTTATCTTAAGGTGCTTTATAACATTTCTTAACATAATATTTAATTTTCTCATGCAAATTATATTAGTCCATGATCCAATCAGTAAATATAAGTTGCAAACTGAATAACAATAAATCAGCTGATCCACAGATGAGTGTTTTATTGTTTCACTTCTGTTAGTACGCCAAAAACGAGTGCTCAAGAAATATCACGTGACACTCAAAAAGAAGAATAGCTTGTGTCCATTAATGAGGAACAAATCATTTCAGAACCTCCCAAAACATCTTGACTGTCATGTATGAGTTCTGCAGTTTTCCAAATGCTCTTATTATATAATCAACAGCATAGACCTGGATAAATAAGATCTAGGAGCTAGTAGTCGCTGTGTGAGTAAACCTCACTCCCCTGATCTCAAGAAGCACACTAGCGGTTGATGCTAGGCTGCGGTCTTTTGCCTCCCATGCCATAGACCACGGTTCGAATCCCACTCGGAGCGGGTCAGAAGAACTGGTTTCACCTGATCGAAGTTAAAAGCTAATAGATATTAATTGCATTGATACAGTACATATAAGTGTTGATTCATATTACTGCTGGTGAGTACCCTATAATCGACTGCATAACACAATTAAACTGCATCATTTACATTGCATTTATGCATTTGGAAGATGCTTTTATCCAAAGTGACTTACATTGCATTCAGGGTTTACATTTGATCAGCTCATGCATTCCCTGGGATTTATGGTTTATAGATTTTGGGGGTGAGGCATTTGCTTGCTTTTTTGTGTGTGAATTTACAGGAATTGAGAACAGGCCGCAGAGGAGCGACAGAGAAGTGAATCCTGTGTCCGAGAGCCATGTTGGGTCTGCTCTAAAAAACATTATAGGAATCACATCAAAGAATCACATAATCACTCACATTTCTAGGAGAACTGAGACTAAAGACAGGGCTGAAGCCCTTAAAAGAGTAGAATTGCCGATATAAAACAATCCTAGCTAATGTTATTTTGTTGAGCAAGGAAAGTGTGCATGCAGACACACAACAGTAAAGCTTGTGGATCCATTGCCTTCCCAATAGATGATTGGGCTCCTAATAACCCACAAAACCACCATCTATGTTTATATGGGAACTTTGTGGCATTTTTCTTTTCTTTTTTTCAGACCACATCCACTGTTGTAGTTTCACTGAAGCTGTGATCCGATTGGCTCTCTCTGCCCTGGTGGGCGTGGCTACTGTTGCTGTGCTGGTTTATGACATCAGATCTACAAGAAGTGAGCTGATCAGAGAAGAAGAGTCCAGACATCACTGTCAGACTCATGGAGTCAAATCAGACCAACAGTGTGAATTGAGCAGAAACTTTAGTTCCAGATATGTATAAAGCAGATATAAAGCAAACTTACATTGATTCAGAATCAGAAAGAAATCAGAAAGAGCTTTATTGCCAAGTGTGCTTGCACACACAAGGAATTTGTTTTGGTACTGAGGCTTCCAGTGGACATATACAAATACAAATACAACAAGAAACATAATACTACAAATTATAAGAATAAAAAATAAAAATAAAAATATATGAGCATAAAAGTATCACAGTTGGGTTTAGTCAGAATAGACATTTTCAGATTTACAGATTATGAACTATGAACATATTTACAGTGTTTTGAATATTATAAATAAAAAATCTACATATAAGTTAACCTGAGTTGTACGATATTGCACTAAACAGTGGGAGTATTGCACTTAAAGGCATATGCCTTGTGAGGTGTGTTAACTGTTCAGAAGGGAAATGGCCTGTGGGAAGAAACTGTCCCTGTGCCGAGATGTTCTTGTGGCCAGTGATCTGAGTCGCCGTCTTGACGGTAACAGTTCAAACAGGAGGTGTCCAGGGTGAGTGGAGTCTGTGAGGATTTTACCTGCTCTCTTCCTCACTCTGGAAGAGTACAGGTCCTGGAGGGTTGGCAGGGGGGCACCAATAATCCTCTCCGCAGTCCGGACTGTCCGTTGTAGTCTCCTGATGTCTGATTTGGTAGTTGAACCAAACCAGACAGAGATGGAAGTGCATAAGACAGACTCAATAACGGCTGAGTAGAACTGAATCAGCTGCTCCTGTGGCAGGTTGAACTTCCTCAGCTGGCGAAGGAAGTACAGTCTCTGCTGGGCTTTTTTCACAATGGAGTCAATGTGATTGTCCCACTTCAGGTCCTGAGAGATGATAGTGCCCAGGAACCTGAATGACTCCACTGCTTCCACAGTGCTGTTCATGATGGTTAGTGGAGGGAGTGCTGGGCTGTTCCTCCTGAAGTCCACGATCATCTCCACTGTTTTGAGCGTGTTCAGCTCAAGGTTGTTATAACTGCACCAGACAGCCAGCTGTTCAACCTCCAGTCTGTAAGCAGACTCGTCACCGTTTTGGATGAGACCGATGACAGTGGTGTCGTCTGCAAATTTCAGGAGCTTGACAGAGGGGTCTTTAGAAGTGCAGTCATTAGTGTACAGGGAGAAGAGCAGTGGGGAGAGAACGCACCCTTGGGGGGCGCCAGTGCTGGTGGTGAGAGTCCTGGATGTGTGTTTCCCCAGTCTCACTCGCTGCTGCCGGTCCGTCAGGAAGCTGGTGATCCACTGACAGATCGAGGATGGTATGGAGAGCTGGGTCAGTTTGGCTGTGAGAAGATCAGGCATGATGGTATTGAAGGCCGAACTGAAGTCCACAAATAAGATCCTTGCATAAGTCCCTGGTCTGTCGAGATGTTGCAGGATATAATGCAGTCCCATGTTGACTGCATCATCCACAGACCTGTTTGCTCTGTAAGCAAACTGAAAGGGATCCAGCAGGGGTCCAGTGATGTCCTTCAGGTGGGCCAACACCAGTCTTTCAAACGACTTCATGACCACAGACGTGAGAGCGACAGGTCTGTAGTCGTTAAGTCCAGTGATTTTGGGTTTTTTGGGGACAGGAATGATAGTGGAGCGTTTGAAGCAGCAGGGAACTTCACACTGCTCCAATGATCTATTGAAGATCTGCGTGAATACCGGGGCCAGTTGGTCAGCGCAGGCTTTTAAACAAGCAGATGAGATGCCGTCTGGGCCTGAGGCTTTCCTATTCTTCTGTTTTTTGAAGACTCGGCTCACGTCCTCCACACAGACCTTAAGCTCAGGTTGGATGGCAGGAGGGGGGAGTGGGAGTGCAGGAGGTGACGGTGAATGTGTGAAGTGCAGGTTAGAGCCGGTGTGTGGTGTGAATGAGGGTTTTTCAAACCTGCAATAAAATGAATTTAAATCGTCAGCCAGGTGTTGATTGTCCACAGATCGGGGGGATGGTGACTTGTAGTTGGTGATGTTTCTCAGGCCATTCCAGCCGGATGATGGGTCGTTGGCGGAAAACTGGTTTTTCAGTTTTTCAGAGTAGCTTCTTTTAGCAAATCTGATCTCCTTTGTCAGTCTGTTTCTGGCCTGGTTATACAAGATTTTATCCCCACTTCTGTAGGCATCCTCTTTGGCATGACGAAGGTGTTTGAGTTTCCCAGTAAACCATGGTTTATCATTAGTAAATGATAAGAATGTCCAGGTAGGAATGCATGTATCCTCACAGAAACTTATATATGATGTTACAGTATCTGTGAGCTCATCCAGATCGTTGGTAGCAGCTTCAAAAACAGTCCAATCAGTGCAATCAAAGCAGGCCTGTAGATCCTGCTCTGCTTCATTAGTCCATCTTTTTACAGTTCTTATTACAGGTTTAGCTGATTTCAGTTTCTGCATGTAGGTCGGTATAAGATGAACCAAACAGTGATCAGAGAGCACCACAGCTGCTCGTGAAACGGAGTGATACGCATTTTTTATTGTGGTGTAACAGTGGTCCAGTATATTACTGTCTCTGGTGGGACATGTAACGTGCTGTCTGTATTTTGGTAGTTCGTGGGAAAGATTTGCTTTGTTAAAATCCCCAAGAATGATTAAAAGAGAGTCAGGATACCTTTGTTCTGTTTCAGCTATTTGTTCAGCCAGCTGTTGTAGCGCCGCGCTCACGCACGCGTCTGGAGGGATGTAAACATTCAGGAGAATGAAAGAGGAAAACTCCCGAGGCGAGTAGAAGGGTTTACAGTTTATGAAATGTGCCTCTAAATTAGGAGAGCACATCTTCTTCAGTGTTGTTACATCTGAACACCAACTTTCGTTAATGTAGAAACACAATCCACCACCTCTTGTTTTCCCCGTTAGCTCCGCGATGCGATCCGCTCTGAACAGCTGGAAGCCCGGCAGATGTATTGCGTTGTCCGGTATGGCTTCACTCAGCCAGGTTTCAGTGAAGCACAGAGCAGCAGAGTTAAAAAAATCCTTGTTAGTGCGTGTGAGGAGAAGAAGTTCGTCCATTTTGTTAGGAAGGGATCGGAGGTTCGCAAGATGAATACTGGGGAGTGCAGTGCGCAGGCCGCGCTCGCAGAGTTTAACCAGCGCGCCTGCACGCTTCCCGCGTGTGCGTCTGACCGCGCATTTGAACAACAACGCTGCCCCACCGACGAGAATGTCCAGCAAGACGTCCGAATAATCAAAAACTGTAGAAAAGTTATCTGGTGTGTGTTTCCTAATGTCCAGTAGTTCGACTCTGGTGAAACTGATAGGAAAAGAATGACTAAACGCAGAACAAACGAACAAAAACAACACAATAGCTGGAGAGCGACACACCGAGGCAGCCATGCGCGGCGCCATCTTTATTTCAGATTCTCTGCACAATTCCTGTTCCTTTCACAGCTATTTATTCACAGATTTGTTTTCAGTGTTCTCCGGTCCGCATTTATAACGTGGACATGTGATTCACTGAATGCACGTGATACAGCAGCTCAGTTTGTGAGGCGAAGTGTTTGGTCTTTGGTCTCAGTTATTCACATCTGTACAGCAGTGGTTTGATCTGATGGCTGGGCAAACTGTTTGTGAAAGAGTCCAGCCTGTAGAGGAATTAAGAATAAGATTTAAGCAAACTCCTATTCTTTTCCAACAGCAGTTATTCTGATGCAGAAGATGCTGCTTTGGCTCCCCCTTATGACTTAATATAAAAACACATTCTGATTTTACATCGGTGAAGGAGCCAAATGGGTGTTTGTGTGTGTTGGGCCACTAGATGATGCTGTAGGCTTAACTATATTTGTGAGGGTTCAACAGGTAGTTGGGAGTGTTGAACCTGGAAGGGCAAAAAGTTTTTGACCGCTACGGCGGAGTTTGGTAAATGCTGTTGTCTGTAACGAACTGCTGAACTGAAACCCTTGAAATCTTGTGGACGTTATGTACAATGCATCTGTGTGGAGGACAATAAACACGGTAGTATTGCAATCAAGACGATGCCTCTGGATCTAACATTACACGTACAACATAGGGATGGGGAAATGAAGCAATGAGGCTTTCCCCTGACTGTTCCGGGAAAAGATTCAAAGCTTCGAGAGTGTCGAGAACAGCGCCATCTGGTGCTTATTTAAAATAAAGCAGCCAGAAGCCTTTCTCAGTCAGATGAAGCAACCACAACACACTCCATAGTTTCAATGTTATGTGTACAAATAAAAAGCCTTACACGTTTGTGTTTGATTTGTTCATTATTAAATAAATTATTTTACCCATTAAAGTGTGACAATAAAATATAAAATGAGCATATTATTTATTAAGATCTAAGGTAGGCCTACTCTCTCTCTCTCTCTCTCTACACACACACACACACACATATAGTGAATAAAGACATTGTGTGATAGGATCATCTGTTCATCTGACACTTGGCAGTGATAGTGCTTATGTAACTGTAGGAATGACAGAAAGGTGATAGAAATTAATTATTCTGTAATGCCAATGTATATAGATGGGGGACATGTTTCTGCATTCTCCAGTATTCAAGTGGATCTTCAGCTCTTCAGCATGTTTGTCTCTATAAGGTATTTATCCACTTCTAGGATCGCATCAGAAGTGTCATTTGAGCTTTGTTTGCGCTGGTCTACAGCACTGTCCAACAGAAGCCAAAGGTTTCCACCTCAGAAGTGTGAGGATACATTTTTTTTTTGTTGGGAGTGACTACATGTACATTGACTGAATATAAGACAACAATTATACAATACAATGATAAAAAAATAAAATAATAATAAATAAATAAATATTAATTTTTTCTTCTTCTTTTTTAGAAATGCATTCATTGGAAGCTATAAGCTCAAAATATTCCCAGTTAGGGGAAGTCTTCCTTTTTTTGGCTGTTGCCATTGCTGTAAATACAAACCCTTCACTAACCACCCAAATACCAACACCAAATTACCTAAAAAAACACCAAAAGTGCAACGATGTTACAAAAACAAAAATACACAACAATAACAAAAAAATAATAAGTAGTTTTGGTTATTTAAATGTAATGTATTGATTAACTTTCAAAGTACAGCACTCTCCTCACAAACCCATCAACCAGACTGAGCCAACAAGGACCTTCGAGCCTTCTGACACCCAAAGCGAAACGCGCACGTGATTGGACAGAAAGTGAGGCTTCGTTTGCCATCGATCACGTGACCTCTGGGAAACCAATACACACCCCGACACGGGGCTTCAATAGAAATTGCTTCGCTTTGGCGATACGCACATCGAAGCTTCAGTGTCATACGTAACATCACTAGTACAACATGAATTGTGTTGGTAACTACGGAACTTGCGACCATAATTAGCTTTGGCAAACACACCCCAGATGTTTTGAACTATGTGCCTCTATACATTAGGATTGTTAAAAAGATTTTGGCTCTTAGAAACAAAGCTTAACATCAAACATTACCTTGATACAGAAACACTGCTGTGGTAATCCTTATGAAAAGAACATATATAATCCCTATATATGAATGATCAATATATTAAATGGTTTAACAGCATATTTGAAAATATACAGAATAATATATTGTGTTATATAGTACAATATATTGAATAATACATAAGGAATTGACGCTTTTCATATATTGAAAGATATGCGACAAAATATTTATTAATATATAGCACAATGTGTAGCAGCCCCTTGGATTTATTGATCAAGACGCAGAGAGTTTCGAACGGGTGTCAATTTATTTCTTCCTCTCAACGAGCACCATGCACCATAAGCACCATGAACAACGTGAAAACTACAGAATAAAACAGAAGAAATACAAAATGCTTCTATGTAGCTTCACAAATAATTCACACATAAATCGTGTTCACATATCAATCATGTTTACACCCAATACAAATCATTTGAACTAATAACCAACATGAAATATGAAATGAAATATGTTTTTAAGCCTTTATGACAAATAAAATATCACATGCTTCTTTTAAATGAAATGCAATATATAATTGTTCACAGAAATAATATATTGCTTTTATATTGATGACAAGTGCTATTAACCCATAAACAAATGAAGCAATGACATTCTCTTTTCCTAAAACAAAATCCCTTCTGATAATAATACACACTCCACACATTTTTCCTTCATACCTCATTCCGCTCTCCAAGGGCGCTAATCAAAGTTTCGCCATGAGCTAACATGCTCTCTAGCTCGACACACCCTCACAGTTCGGAGCTCTTAGAAATAACATGTACGAACAATACAAAAATAATAAAGTAAATCACAATGCAAACTCTTTCTTTGCAAGATTCAAATGGATGGTAAATAACTAACGTGTTTACAAGTTTTTACCGTTCTTGCACCACATTGTGAAGAGTAATCTGTATTTTGTTGATACCCTGCCTGTTTTTTTGCTGTTGTTTCCACGAGAGTTTGTAATAAAAAAAAATAATAATAATAAAAAAAGAGTAGCAGGAAGTTTACCATCACAAAAAAAACATCGCAGAAGAAAACGGCGCTTTTTCAAAATAAAAGCAGAACGGACAAGGTGACACTGTAGAACTACTCGGTTACTCACGTAACCTCAGTTCCCTGAGTTAGGGAACGAGTATTGCGTAGCTATACGCAGTGGGGAAACTCCTTTTCCTCGATTTACTGAAGCCTTTATGTAAAGCGCATTTGCAGCTGCACAGCTAGAACATGAGCGTCTGGCTCGCTCATAGGCTGCGCTGCGGCAACTGCACATCCAATGGCGCGGGCGCCTCTGACGTGCGACCAATGAGATTACTCTGCGTCATACACGTCAGAGCCCGCCAAGGGGGCGTGACCTCAGTCTATAATAGTCCCCGAATTCGCCATTATAGCAGGTTTAACGACTGAAGCGACAACTTGCCATGTTACCATAGTGCGGCCGGCTACGCAATACTCGTTCCCTAACTCAGGGAACTGAGGTTACGTGAGTAACCGAGTAGTTCCCTTTCGAACGGTCACTTCGTATTGCGTAGCTATACGCAGTGGGGACGCCATGCAAAACGCCGCACTGAGTAACTGGCTGCCACTGCAACTCAGGCCCCTGAGCATACAGAACAAGCCATAACCGCACCATTATGCATAAATAGACCAGACACCGTCCGGTCTAAATAGTACGCATCAGTTAGAATAACCCAACATACTACACCAACGAACCCAGACACTGTCGGGGTTATTAGTATATGAACGTATACCCAGACAAGTGGGTTTATACATGAAATTATAACCGGCCAAAGCGGGTTTTATATATGTATGGAATATAACCGGCAAAAGCGGGTTTTATATCATATAACCGGCCAAAAGCGGGTTTTATATATGTAATTATAACCAGCAACAGCGGGTTTATATATATATATATGTGAATGTGATTGTGCACAGTAATATATGACAAGACCGGCCACAGACGGGCTTTAATCATACCGAAAGCACCTTCGCCTGCAGGGAAGGCACTTCCATATTATAAAAAGTCATAAATGTGGAAGGCGAGGACCAGCCGGCCGCATCACAAATATCACTTATGGGAATGCCAGATGACCAAGCCCATGACGAGGCCATACCTCTGGTCGAATGGGCCTTGACGCCTATAGGGCAAACTTGACCTACTGCGGTATAAGCCATAGAAATAGCATCCACTATCCATCTAGACAGTCTTAGCTTAGTGACTGGATCCCCCTTGGATCTACCACCAAAGCAGACAAAAAGCTGTTCTGATTGCCTAAAAGACGCAGAACGCTCCAGATAGATTCTCAGCGCTCTGACAGGGCAGAGAAGATTAACCTCTCCATCCTCTGCAGAAGGAGGGAGGGCTGATAACGTTACCACCTGTGCTCTGAACGGTGTTGAGAGCACTTTAGGGACGTAACCATGTCTGGGCTTGAGGACGACTCTGGAGTCATCCGGACCCCACTCCAAACATGCAGGGCTCACAGAGAGCGCCTGCAGATCTCCCACTCGCTTGATAGATGCCAAAGCCATAAGGAGAGCAGTCTTCAGCGAGAGGGGTTTTAGATCAACCGATTGGAGCGGTTCGAAAGGCGGACCTTTCAGAGCCCTCAGGACCATGGAGAGGTCCCAGGACGGCACAGATGGAGGTCTGGAGGGGTTCATCCTCCTAGCACCTTTAAGGAATCTCACGACCAAGTCGTTTCTTCCCAGTGACTGGCCTGCCACCAGAACATGATGCGCTGCTATGGCTGCCACATACACTTTGAGCGTGGACGGGGAGCGACCCGCATCCAGCAGCTCCTGTAGGAATGAGAGAACCACAGATATCTCACATGACCCTGGGTCAGCCTGATTTTTCGAGCACCAGCTGGAAAAACCTGACCATTTTGAAGCATAGAGGCGCCGAGTCGACGGGGCCCTGGCTTCAGATATAGTGCTTAAAACCTTCTCAGGAAGGTCTTTGGGTACCCGTTGAGGGGCCACACATGGAGGGCCCATAAATCGGGTCTCGGATGCCACAGTGTCCCGTTCGCCTGTGTGAGGAGGTCTTTCCTCAGTGGGACAGGCCATGGGATTGTGTCCGATAACTGAACCAGTTCCGGGAACCACGGTCTGGTTTTCCAGAGAGGGGCCACCAGAAGGACTGGGCACCCGCTCTCTCTGACCCGTTTGATGACCTGTGGGATCATCGAGACGGGGGGAAAGGCATAGAGGGGACGGTTGGGCCAGACATGGGCCAGCGCGTCCCTGTCCTTCGAGAAGAACCACTTGCAGTGGGTGTTGATTCTCGAGGCGAACAGGTCGATTTCGGCCTCGCCAAACACCTGCCATATCAGACTGACCGTCTGTGGGTTCAGGGACCACTCGCCGAGGGGAGTGTTGCCCCGTGAAAGCATATCCGCGCCCACATTCTGGACGCCCGGTATATGCGCTGCTCTCAGAGAGCTCAGGTTGGTTTGTGCCCATAAGAGGAGGTCTCTCGCCATCGCATGCAGGTTTCCAGACCTGATGCCCCCCTGGCGATTTATGTAGGCCACCACTGACATATTGTCTGTGCGGACTAAAACATGGTGACCTCTGAGGTTCGACAGAAACGCCATCAGGGCCAATGCAACTGCTTTCATCTCCAGACAGTTGATATGTAAGCTCTGCTCCGTGCTCGACCAGAGGCCGGATGCAGGCATGCCCTCGTGCAGCGCTCCCCAACCCAGGTTGGACGCATCTGTAAGAACCACTTTCCTCCTGGAAATTGTTCCCATTGTCACCCCCTCGTTGTACCAGCTCTGAGCCCGCCAGGGAATCAGGGTTCTTAAACAACCGTGATTTACCACGATGCGCAGTTTGCCCGACTGCCATGCGTGAGTTGGCACACGGCGCTTCAGCCAATGCTGCAGCGGGCGCATGCGCAGTAATCCCAAGCGGAGTACTGGCGATGCTGCTGCCATGAGACCGAGCAGTTTCTGAAATTTTTTCAGCGGCGCGTGCTCGCGCGCTCTGAAAGTGCCTGCAAGCGCTCGCACTGAGAGCGCGCGCTCTGGTGTGAGACGCGCTGTCATAGCTCTCGAGTTCAGCACTGTGCCCAGAAAAATCACGCTCTGGCTGGGGGTTAGTTTGCTTTTTGAAACATTGATTGTGAAACCCAGGCATTTTAGATGGCCGAGAATCAAATCCCTGTGTGTTAATAGCTCGATTCTCGACTGTGCCAGCACCAGCCAGTCGTCGAGATAATTTAACACACGCACTCCCTGATGTCTCAGAGGAGAAAGCGCTGCATCCACACACTTCGTGAATGTACGGGGCGCCAACGATAGACCGAACGGCAGAACGGTGTATTGATAAGCTTGGCCCTCGAAGGCGAATCTCAAGAATGGCCTGTGGCGAGGGTTTATTTGAATGTGAAAGTAAGCATCTTTCAGATCCATTGTGACAAACCAATCCCCCGGGCGCACTTGCGCGAGGATATGTTTGATAGTTAACATTTTGAACGGCCGTCTCATGAGAGCTTTGTTCAAATGTCTCAAATCTAGAATGGGTCTGAGACCGCCGTCTTTTTTCGGAACCAGAAAATAGCGGCTGTAAAAACCCATCTGTTTTAGCGCGGGGGGGACTAGTTCTATCGCCCCTTTTGCTAATAGATTCTGTACTTCGGTGCGAAGCACGTGACTCACGCTGCTTCTCACCGAAGTCTCGAGAACCGCCTGAAATTTTGGGGGTCTGCGAGCGAATTGGAGCGAGTAACCTCGCTGTATAGTGTTTATGACCCAACTCGACACACCGGGGATAGCTTGCCAGGCTAGAACCCGTGTGGCTAGGGCTTGACACACAGATTGGGGCTGGTCGCCTAATGTAAGGGGACCTGATACCCTTATATTGTGATTTGTGCATACATTGAATATTGGACTGACTGTACAGGCATTCGCGTGTGGGGAAGTCAGTGATACAACAGGGGAGGGGCCACCTAGTGAAGGGGGACCTGATACCCTTATATTGTGATTTGTGCACACATTGAGTATTGGACTGACTGTACAAGCATTTGCGTGTAGGGAAGGCAGTATTACAACGGGGGAGGGGCCGCCTGGTGAAGGGGGACCGTGAACCCACGTGTTGTGTTTGTGAAACATACTCTTTTTGTGCTTTATTTGGGTCGCCGTGAAAACGGCGTTTGTTTGCAAGAACGCGCTTACTGTTGCGGGCCTGTTTGCAGTAATAAAATCCCCAGCCGCCTGAACTGAACAGGGGGCTGTGGGAAGTTTTGTTGACTTCTTTGAGGGTGGTCCGGCTAGTGCGGGACCCGTGCCCTCTCTCTTCCTCTTGCATGCTAGGACGACTTAGGCGGCGCTGTGTGAGGCGCGGCGCTTGGTCTGGGGCCTTGGCGTCGAGGAAGCGGGAAGCGCTTGGTTGCTCTCGGCTGGCGCTGGGCTTCAGCCGCAGGGCGGGGCTGAGAGGCCTGTTTCGCGGGCTTTGCTTGCCGAGGCGTCGACGGGGCTAGCTTGTGAGCACTCGACGCCGAGCTAGAACGTTTTGGCAGGAAGTGACGCATGGCCTGGGACGCTTTCTGTGCCTCGGTGTATCTCTCCGAGAACCCCGTCACCGCCGGGCCAAAGAGGCCGGTGCTGGATACTGGGGCGTCGAGGAACTTCGTTCTCTCCGCGTCCTTAATGTCAGTGAGGGTAAGCCAGAGGTGGCGCTCGAGCACGACCAAACTCGCCATGTTCCTCCCGATAGCCTGCGCTGTGGCCTTGGTAGCCCTCAAGGCCAGGTCCGTGGCGCTCCGCAGGTCCCGAAAAGCCTCAGGGTCCGGGCCAGCCTCGTCCATAGACCGGAGGAGTTTGGCCTGGTAAACCTGCAGCACGGCCATCGTGTGCAGGGCCGATGCAGCCTGACCGGAGGCGGAATACGCGCGTCCAGCAAGGGCTGAAGTGCTACGGCACGGCTTGTTGGGATGAACAGCTCTAGTTCGCCAGCTAGCAGCTGTGTTCGGGCAAAGATGAGCGGCCAACGCCTCTTCGAGGGGCGGCAACGACTCATAGCCTTTTCCCGCTGCTCCGTCCACGGAGGAGAGCGTCGC
The DNA here is from genome assembly GCA_026230005.1 of Gila orcuttii. NCBI lineage: Eukaryota > Metazoa > Chordata > Actinopteri > Cypriniformes > Leuciscidae > Gila > Gila orcuttii. The sequence continues at coordinate 18,391,032 of JAPDVR010000020.1, forward strand.
GCAAACTGCGGGGCCTCGTGTAGAATAAGGAGAGCGCCAGGCCTTGGTAAGCTCCTCGTGTACCTCAGGAAAAAATGGCGCTGGTTTGTGGCGAGGGGCCTGTTGGTGCCCTGGCAGAAACCAGCCGTCCAGCCGACTTCGAGGGGGTTCAGCGGGCGCGGCCCACTCGAGCTCGAGGTCCGCTACGGCCTGCGTCAGGATCCGAAGCATTTCCGCGTCGGAGTTAGTCCTGGTAGCTGAGGCGTTGGGCGTCGGCTGGGAAGCCATGACGGGGTCGAAAGAGCCCGGCCATTCTTCCTCAGACGCGGCGATAGGCAGGCTGTCGTCGTGCTCGCTAGGCCCACCGAAGGAGACAAGGCCCGCCACGTGGGGGGGGCGCAGATCTCCCTCGAACAGGACCGGAGATGAACGGGCTGGAGAGAGTGAGGCACGCGGGGACGTGGCCGGCGTGCGTTCACTAACATCCATGCTCTCCGGATGCCGTTGGCTGCGGCGCTTCTTCTTCCTCGGTTGAAGTAGGGCCGGAAAAGGAAGCGCGGGAAGGGCGGCATCACCGTCACGGGAGAGGGCTAGCCGAGATCGCAGCACGGAGATAGGCATGCTCTCGCAGGCCGCACATCCGCCGGCAGACAGTGCATTCTCAGCATGGTGGAGTCCCAGGCATGGAATGCATTTAGCGTGTTGGTCCGCCTCGTGCAGCTTGCATCCGCACGTGGCGCAGGTATTGACACGAGGCATTTGAAACAACGCTCGTAACAAATAATACACACTAATATACAATTGTGGTGAAAAGGATATCGCCGGATAGCCACAGGAGAGACGGCGTCAGGAGAAACACGATGAATAGTGTCGTCTGCTGAACTGTAGCTCGCTCAGGCTGAAGGCTTGTTCGACGGCGAAGACTCAATAAATGGTCAGAGACATGAAGTTTGTCGCTGAAGGAGTAAAATCTGCTATAATGGCGAATTCGGGGACTATTATAGACTGAGGTCACGCCCCCTTGGCGGGCTCTGACGTGTATGACGCAGAGTAATCTCATTGGTCGCACGTCAGAGGCGCCCGCGCCATTGGATGTGCAGTTGCCGCAGCGCAGCCTATGAGCGAGCCAGACGCTCATGTTCTAGCTGTGCAGCTGCAAATGCGCTTTACATAAAGGCTTCAGTAAATCGAGGAAAAGGAGTTTCCCCACTGCGTATAGCTACGCAATACGAAGTGACCGTTCGAAAGGGAACTACAATGTCTTATTAACATATAAATATAATACTGTGTAGGAGAATATTAATGCAATTTATCAGACATTTACATAATGTATTTAATCTTATATTCAGTAATACACTTCATAATATATGTGATCAGATATGGTACTGCATGTGTAATATGTTACAGAGATATTTACTCATGCAGCATAAACACAGATAAATATGTAATGTAATATAAATCTTATACTTTCAATAGCACTAGCACACCTGGTGTACTATGGTAAGAGAATTACAGCATAATTTGCCCTTCATTTGCATTATATCTTTGTAATTTTAAAACATTTATTTTCTATTATTTTCAATATTCCTTTATTCTAAGGTATGCTATTGACTGCTTTAAAAACATTTTATAAATGCATCTAATATAAATAAAGATTGTTTTGCACTGATCTGTGTGTGATTAACAGCGACCTAATATTCTTCATCATCAGAAAGATCATCAAGCTCAAGTTGTGTGACGTCCTAGCCTGGTTAAAACCCGACTTAATTCTTGGTTAAAACCAGAATTAATTCAAATTAATTCTTTGTTGTCAGTGCCAAGTTGTAGAGCTGAGAGTCAAGCTTGGTCGCTTCCTTGACCTGATCCTCCATGAGGGCTATACCAATGGAGAAATAACCACTACCAGAAGGCTCTCATTAAGACCCATTAGTTTAGCCACAAACGGGGCAAGCTGGTATATCAGACTTTTGCCGAATCCAGTCGGTAAGACAGCGATAACATCTTTTTTAGATATGAAGGCTTTGAGTGTTGTTCTTTGCTCGGGTTTTAATGAAAAGGAAAATTTTAAATCACTTAAAACAGACGCGATAGCCGATTCGAACGAGTGATGTTCCACGGCGGCATCCATCTTTGTAATGTACAAATCTGCTTCACCGTCGCTGCGCTGTCGTCATCGTGTAAAGCCCGCCCCAACGTTTCTGATTGGTGCCTCAATTTCGACGGATTAGAAATGGGCTTGAATGAGCTCTTTGCCAGACTACTTGCAGAGCAAATCTAAATTTGCCGGAAGTTGTCTGGGTTTTCCCAGGCTAGTGTCGTCCAGCTGTGCTGTGAACAATTCAACCGTCAATCAGACTGAGGATGCCAACATTACTGAACTCTATCAGTCAAGTTCAGGTAAATCACTGGGTATATATGGGGCACATTTGCTTGCATTTCTTGTGTGATTTCACAGGAACAGAAAACTGGCAGCAGACAGAGAAGCTAATTGCGCGTCTCAGAAGTGTAGTTGTGTATGTGTGTGTGTGTGTGTGTGTGTGTGTGTGTGTGGTGCCTTATGCTGCACTACCCTAGAGAACATTAACGCTCAAGGTAAAAATCATCATGGATAAAGAATCACACAATAACACAGATTCCTATGGAGCCATTTAACGAGTCTTGAATTGCTTCAGTTAATCTTGCAATCCTATGTTTTTTGGCTAAGCAAGGAAACTGTGCATACAAACTGTGCTTTTCCAGTGGATACTTGAGCTCTTAATAATAACGCACAAAACCAGCACCTATAAGTGTATATGGAAGAGCCCTAAAATCAGTGTTTTTCTTTTCAGACTGCATCCACTGTTGTAGTTTTACTGATGCTGTGATCCGATTGGTCGTCTCTGCTCTGGTGGGCATGGCTGACTGAAGCCTCGTTTACTGAAATCACGCGACTCTGGCAGTTTGATACACACTCCAAACCACTGATTCGGAACAAAAGATTCGTAAAGGTTTTGAAGCTTCATTAAGATCACATACACTGTTGTGGTTTTACTGAAGCTGCGATCCGATTGGCTCTCTCTGCTCTGGTGGGCGTGGCTACTGTTGCTGTGCTGGTTTATGACATCAGATCTACAAGAAGTGAGCTGATCAGAGAAGAAGAGACCAGACATCACTGTCTCTGAGTCAATTCAGACCAACAGTGTGAATTGAGCAGAAGGTTTAGTTCCAGATATGTATAAAGCAGATATAAAGCAAACTTACATTGATTCTCTACACAATTCCTGTTCCTTGCACAGCTATTTATCAACAGATTGTTTTTAAGCGTTCTCCTGTCCACATTTATAACGTCACAAAACAACATAGTTCAAGCAGTTGTGTGTGGACATGTGATTCAATATCAGCTCAGTTTGTGAGGCGAAGTGAAACTGTTTAAGAGTCCAGCTTGTAGAGGAATTAAGGTCAATAGGGGAAAAGAAACCTCATTCTTCACATTCTACATGTCCAAAATGGTTTTAATTTAATCTACTTTAAGGAAACAAGTCTGATTAATAAGATTTAAGCAAATTCCTATTCTTTTTCAACAGCAATTATAATGCAGAAGATGCTGCTTTGGCTCCCCTTTATGACTGAATATGCAAACAAATTCTGTTTTTACATCGGGTCTGTGCATGTTGTAGTTCAATGAGAGTCTATTATATGTGGAGCTCCGGCAGTGTCATTGTATTAGGAGAAACATCTGAAGTGTTCATCATTACAGTACAACACAATATTGAATAGCAGACAAGATCCTTATATCACTGTTAATGTTTTTTGGATATTAGACTGTTTATGTTGGTTAATCTGTGCAAATACTGTATAGATCTAGACCAGAGTGTGGACCAGTGGATCTAGACATCTCGAATTCTATAAAATATTTAACCTACTAATTAAGATAAAATGCTGTTTTTGTCTTTACTGGTTGTTGAATATGTTATGATGTTTGAACAATAGTGTGAATTATGCTTTGAGAACAAAAGAACTAAGAACCACTTACTAAATAAAAACAGTAAAATAAGACATACTTACTGTGATTGTATCATCATGACAGAAAGTTTGAACACTGGGATAATCCACTTTATACAGCAGCTGTTTTTATTTTATTTTAAATCTTATAACCAAACATAAACACCTTGTTAATTTTTTTGCCAGCCAAAATATGCAGACAGAGACAGGGGAAGAGCAGGAAGGAGGAGACAAATTGATGGTCAGAATAAGCAGTTTATTAAATAATCATAGTTTTTTTGATGCCACAAACACATGCAGAGGTTGCTAATTCAAATTCGATCTCTAGATCATTAATCCCCCCTCCCTCTCTATATTATTTATAAAAGCATTTGGAACATGCATCGATTAAAAAGCAAGTAATCCTTCATAATCCTGTTCACAAACATGCTTTGAAAAGCTCAGGTGATCAGCCCGAACTCTTCCCTTCTACATGTCCTTTAAATGGACAGGTCTCTTCTATTATACCAGCACTGGTTAAAGAGTAATGCGTCCATAATAGACAGCCATCTTACAAGATAAGTGATCAGACAAAGCTAATCCATTCTCACTTTATTGAACCAAGTAATGTAATAATCTGGAGACATACCGCCAGCTTTCTCATTATATCAGCTTTATATTTCTTCAAAGGCCCGAAGATGTCTAACTATTCCCTGAACTAATGGTCCGCAAAGATGATATCCAAAGCTTAATGACTAGTAATTTCCCAGTGTTTTATTCAGAAAAAAACAAAAAAAAAAAAAACAGATTATTGGTCCTAAAACCAAATGTGAGATTTTAGAGGACAATGTGTCTCTTGATGGATGTATTCACCTCCTCATCCTCGGATAAGGATCTGGCTAAACTGGTATAAAAGTCTAATTTCTAGCAGGCCTACTTATAAAACAGCATCCTTCCACCTGAGAAAGATAAAAAAAAAAAAAAAAAAAACACAACGTTCAATGCTAATTCAATGTAAAAAGTTTATACTTATAAATCAACGTTGAAATTTTAACAAGATCTGTACGAAAAGGCGCTGAAACAAAATGAGGGGTGAAAAAAAATGCAACATCTCTGCTCATGCATCATCTTTTTTGCAGTTATCGATATTCTTCAATAGTGTCTCTTTAAGAGTTTTCTCAGTTAAACACAATCTGTCACGGAATTTCACTAGAGCCGTGTTTCCACCAAAATTCCTCGAAACAATTTGTCCCAGGAACTTTTTCCCCCAGACCTGTTGCTGTCTGTGTGTCCACCGCGATCTAATGTACCATATGTAAAATATATTGTGTTAATATAGTACAATATATTGAATAATACATAAGGAATTGCCGAATCTTATATTCAGTAATACACTTCATAATATATAGATTTATATGTGATCAGATTTGGTACTACATGCGTAATATATTGAAGAGATATTAATTCATGCAGCATAAACACAGATAAATATGTAATGCAATATAAAAAGCTTAAATTTTAAATAGCACAAACACACCTGATATGATAAGAGAATTACAGCATTATTTGCCCTTCATTTGCATTATATCTTTATAATTTTAAACAATTTTCTATTGAAGCAAAGAATGCCATAGAAGTGCTGCACAGGGTCTAAAATATCGGTGCTCTTTGGTTGTTTGGGATAATTAAGCTCTAAGAACATAGGAACTTTTAAGCCATGAACATTTTATTCATGGCTTAAACATTAAAAGTGGTGACTGGTACACCTACGTGTTACGGCTTTACATGCCTCCATCAGGGTGTGTGTACAGCCGCAACGCGTAGGTGTACCAGTCACCAATATTAATTTTCTATTATTTTCAATATTCCTTAAATCTAAGTCATGATCTTGACTGCTTTAGTAATATTTTATAAATGCATCTAATATAAATAAAGATTGTGAGCACTGATCTGTGTGTTAAACAGCGACCCAATCTTCTTCATCATCAGAAAGATCGTCAAGCTCAAATTGTGTGACGTCCAGCAACAATTCAACCATCAACCAGACTGAGGATGATAACATTACTGAACTCTATCAGTCAAGTTCACGTACATCACTGGGTATATGGGGCACATTTGCTTGCAATTCTTGTGTGATTTCACAGGAACAGAAAACTGGCAGCAGACAGAGAAGTTAATTGTGAGGACATTTCAAAAGTCCTCATAAATCAAATGGCTTAAAAAACATAAAAAACAATGTTTTATAAAAAAATAAAAAATGCAGCATGTCTCCTGTGATGGGTAGGTTTAGGGATAGGGGCAGTGTAGGGGGATAGAATATATAGTTTGTACGGTATAAAAACCATTACGCCTATGGAGAGTCCTCATAAACCACATAAACCAACATGTGTGTGTGTGTGTGTGTGTGTGTGTGTGTGTGTGTAGTGCCATATGCTGCACTACTCTAGAGAACATTAACGCTCAAAGCAAAAATCATCATGGATAAAGAATCACACAGATTTCTCGGGAGCCATTTAAAGAGTATATACTTGCTTCTGTTAATCGTGCAATCCTAGCTAACATTATTTGGCTAAACGAGGAAACTGTGCATACAAACTTTCCAGTGGATGCTTGAGCTCTTAATAATAACTCACAAAACCAGCACCTATAAGTGTATACGAACGAGCCTTAAAATCATTGTTTTTCTTTTCAGGCCACATCCACTGTTGTGGTTTCACTGAAGCTGTGATCCGATTGGCTCTCTCTGCTCTGGTGGGCGTGGCTACTGTTGATGTGCTGGTTTATGACATCAGATCTACAAGAAGTGAGATGATCAGAGAAGAGACCAGACATCACTGTCAGACTCCTGGAGTCAAATCAGACCAACAGTGTGAATTGAGCAGAAGGTTTAGTTCCAGATATATAGCAAACAATACATTGATGCTCTGCACCTGTTCCTTGCAGTTTGCACAGCTATTTATTCACAGATCTATTTTCTCTGTTCTCCTGTCCAAATTTGTAACGTCACAAAACAACAGTTCATACAGCAGTTGTGTGTGGACATGTGATTCACTGAATGCACGTGATACACTATCAGCTCAGTTTGTGAGGCGAAGAGAAACCTTTTGGTCTCAGTTATTTATATCTGTACAGCTGTGGTTTGATCTGATGGCTGGACAAACTGTTTGTGAGAGAGTCCACGTAAAATAACGTGACCGGTTTGGAGTGAAGGAGCGTGAATTTATATCTTTTTACGCTGGTAAGTTGTCATGTGTCAACCCAAAACAGGGAATTTACCTCATTTAATGCTTAAAATACCAACAGATGTCCAATCTGATGTGCCCTATTTGAAAAGTTGAAATAATTTGCCTAACAAGTGTTTAATAATAATTATTGGCAGCAGGGACTCGAAATTGGCCACAACACCTATTCTCGTTCACCGTGTGCTTTTAGAGTTCTGTGTGCTTGCGAAGAATCCTTTCATTATTACCAACAAAGTGTAAACCCGGTGTAAATAAGAGGTTCATTGTGCAGTGTAGACTGCTTTTTTGATAATAGCGGAAGTTTTCGCAGGAGTGTAGATCTCAGTGAACAGGAGCTGAACGTAGCATAAGCTTATAAATGGAGCATTCTTTGATCACTTTCTCTTTTACAATTTGAATAAGAGTTTTGTTGGACACTGCAAAGTGTCCGGATTTACAGATGTATTTAAATGCAGGATTGAATCTGAAACCGCAATGATTGACAGTGATATAACCATAGCAACAGACTGGACAAAACAATCTGATACTGTATGTCAAAATAGATCTGTGCATCAATTCTTGGAGTGTAAATGCAAAACAATTGACTTGCCACTTGTTCTATGTAATGTGTTTCTTTGTCCTTCATTTAATTTCAAATTTTTCACTTTATTTTTTAAAAATAAAATTAACGTAAAAAAATTGAAGGGTAGATTATTTAAATGTATTATTATAATTATCATCATCATCATAAATAAACTCATTTAATTAAATTAATATTTAATACAATAGTAAAATAAAACTGAAATTTGATTAGTATTGGTACAAACGAGCCTAGCTACAACATATATTAGTGTGAAACACTGCAAACTATCAGAACTACATTCCTGTAATGCATTACTGGACGAATGTCCTGCAGATTTAGCAGTGCTTGTATGAACATATTAGCCCGGTTCTGCCAAAACTACATTGGCTGCCTATAGAGCATCACAGTCCTGCCCACAGCCGGTGCCGGAAGTAAGAATTCAATACAATTTCTCCATTGACAGTTGGGGTATAAGCCATAAAAACGTAACCGTACATGGCAGACTTAAAACCAGCTACGGCTGTACTAAGCGATTGTATATGCTCATATAAATGCCAAGAGTTCATGGGGCACTAACCTTGTTTAATGCCTTTTATTCGTGATGTCTTGGATAAGTACTTCATTACCCACAATCCTGAACAATGCCACAATCCCACAGTGATGCATCTGATTGGTGGAACTCGTGTAACTCTCTGGTTAAACCCTGAAGTTTAAAATGTCCGTGAAGACTGAAGATAATTAATAAAAAAATAATAATAAAAAAACCTGTTGCGTTTGCACGGTAGACTTATCAGTGCATGATCACCTTGGCTGCCATGATGGCTTTTTTCAAGGAGGAAAACAAGTGTTCAAAGGGGTGAAAACCACTTCAAATCGGGTCATGTAGTTGAGTGTAGCGTGTCCGAGGGTCAGCTTGTGGGTTTTGTAAGGGCCAGCATGAGGGACAAGACTTACAAAGTTGTGGTGAGTTTTGCAGGGAGGTTGGTAACGTTAGTTAGCATTATCGTTCACTTTAGCCAGCCTCCATGGTATGAGTCATATCAAGCATTTTATGATGCCACTGTCAAAACAATATTTAGCCTAGGCATACCTCTTCATGCATTTACTGAACATTTGTGTAATAATTCATGGCAAGGGTCATGAAACCCTAAACCAAATTTTCTGAGATTTTAACAGAGGTATGTGTGTTGAACACCATTGAAGATGTTACCATCTGTTAGATAGGGTGAAAATGGTTAAATTTTAGTTTTTCCCCGCTATTTTCGTCTTCCGGGTTTAAAATCTTCATCGCAGGCTGTGACGTGGCAGAGCACAGTGTAGTGCGTTGATGACTCATCGGTCTCTCATAATTATTAATGAGACTGAGTTTTTATATCCTATGAGAAGACACCGTCTCTTAATTATTCATGACACCAGGTGGCTCTTTCCACAGACATGTCAAACTGTGATATCGCGTAGTAAAGGAGAGAGACAATCATGGGACGCAAGTGTATATTTTCGTGGTGCAAAAGTCAAAGTGGGTTGAATATATTTCCCCGCGATGCTGCCGGCTAGACTCTCGCTCCGGGCGGTTGGTTGGCCATCAACCACGGACACATCTAATACGTGTGCCGCAAACATTTTTACCCGAGAGAGCTTCGAGAACTGGAGAATGGTGGACTTCGGCCTTGTTGATGACCAATGCAAGTTACGTCTTGCGAGTAATCAAGGGGGTAATCCATCAGCCGGAAGTTGAAGCCTCGCGGGAGCCGCCATTGTAGCAGAACTTCACCTGCTGTTAGCATTCCATTGACTCACATTCATTTTGGCGTCACTTTGACAGCGAATAACTTTACATCTGAGGTGTCCAAAGACTTCATTTGTCCATTATTTATTTCTAAATAAACACGACAATGTATAAAAGGCTCCATTACTTTGTATCTTACGTCATGGCCCCGTAGAAGCCATTTTTGTTAAAAACGGGCTAACGATTGCGTCATAACTACGCGACTTTGTCGCACAATAGAGACATTACCGTACAGACAGGAGGAGAAGCTCGCAGGCAATAGGGGGGACGTCCCGTCAAGGGAGAAGCCCATAGATAATGAGTCCATAAAAGCAACGGGACAAAATATTTCAACAACGTTTTTGGGGAATTGGAAATAATTCGGTATGTGGCAAGTGAATGCATACGAAGTGATTAACGTTGGCAATTTTCACGCACAGCTACTAGAAGATTTACGTCTGTCAGACAGGTTGCTCACGTCATCAAGCTTAGTTTGAGACGGTTTGAGTCCGCGCGTCAGGAACGGAAGTGCTCAAAAATCGCTAAAAATGGGCTTCAACTGTCTCAACTGAGTTCCAATGAGATGGCTCTGTCCACTTCTTATACTGTCTATGCGAGTAATGCGGTACCAAGTCCTGAGGACTTTTCTATCCCTTCAGAGGCATGTGTGTGTCTAAAATGTAACCCTGGTCATTTTACTTGCCTTTTGTTAAATAAGCGGTCTTGAACATTTTAGATATTTTGATAATATATCAATTGCTTAATGCGGGAGACTTGTGAATGTGTAGTGTTGACGTGCGGGCCAGGCGACACCGTGTGGTGCCTGTGTGTGTGTGTGTGTGTGTGTACGTGCTTGCGTGCAGGCAGGCGAGCCTGCGAAATGATTCGGGGTCAGAGAGCGGTAGGATGTGTTTGGAAGAACGACTGAAAACTCTGAAATTATTGTTCATTATTGATCGTACATTGTACAGAGGTCAAAATTATTGTACAAATACGCTAATTATCGTACATCTGGCAACACTGCTGGCTGATGACAGTTCCCCCTCTCCCCTGCCGTGCCACACCCACTCCCTCCCTTCTTCTCACAGCCATCCACGCCCATTTAAGTTGCATTTTTCAAAAAGATTGTGAGCTAGACTTTAGCTGAAAGAGGGGGGTTTCATGACCCTTTAAACTGAATTAGTGATGGGAAGTCCGGTTCTTTCCGCGAACCGTTTCTTTCGGACAGTTCGTTTCAATGAACCGGTTCAAAAAACCGGTTCACCAGGTCTTTTACGTCATCACGTAATGACGTCAATTCTATCATCCCGGCAGATACAAAATACTTTAAATTAAAGATATTTGTAATCATAACTTCAGTTAAATAATAGTATCGTCATAATCATCTTGTATAAGTTTCTTACTTTTACGTTTTGCAAACGAACCCTGTAGCCAACAGGCGATGTGCAAACGCGGATGTTTTACATGTCTTAAAGATGTAAAGTGCATAAATGGTCGTCATCATTTTATTTGTTATTAAATAAACTTACATTTCGCCGAATTCGGCCCCTCATTTAAGTCCTCGGTACACTCGTGCTGCGTGCTCATGTATCAGCATCATCAGTTGGCCGAAAGAAAGTTCTGTTTAGAGACGGTACTATCACGCATGCGCAGTATCTCCAGCTCATCGGTTCTCCATATCGAACGTGTCCGAAAGAAACAGTTCTCGGTTCTGTACTGGTGATTCAAGAACGGCAATAACCAGTTCTTGACTCGAGAATCGTAGCATAGGCCATCGATGCATGTCTCCAGTATGTTTAATACGTTATGTTTTAAAGCATTATAAACATAAGCAGTGCACCATTAAACCTTGGCCAGAGTTTACATCAAAGATTTAGGCCTATATCAACTTAGAAATTAAATGAGCTGTTCCTGAAAATATTATTTTAGTATAATAATAAATGTTTAGTTTGACAGTTTTACAATCCATTCATTGTTTCCAAACTTTAAAATAATACAGTAATAATAAAGTAATTATGTTTCCAACATGTTTTATTTTGTTACACTTAGCCTACTGATGTTCAACTAAATACTTAAGAAACGTACATTTCATCCCTCAGAAAAGAATTGCATGCATGCTCAGCTCATCAACTCATCAGTTCTCATTATGTCGAACGTGTCCGAAGGAAACAGTTCTCGGTTCTGTACTGGTGATCCGAGAACCGCTGTACCTGTGCGCAGAGGTGGGCACAAATACATCAAAAACTATTTTGTTACAAAATACAAATACTGGCTCATGAAATGTAATAAAATAAAATACAAAATACTGATGTGAAAAATGTATTTAAATAAAATACAAGTAATTAGTATTTTGAAAATACAAAAATACTCCCACAATAATCTTAAGTCTTTTTTTTATTACTGAAAGGTCAATCACACAAATAGTAGCAATAACACAAATATGATAAATGTGTAAATTCAAAATGGGGAAGTAGCAAAATAAAAAAGTATGGGCATTTCACTAAATCTCTACAGGGCCTGAAATAGCTCCCTCTGACGTAAATGGCATGTATAGCTAAGTTCACATCAATGGTGTGGTAGTTTTATACAAAATCGATCAATATTTCTCATATACAATACGTTTATATTGTGAACGCTTGCTTAGCATGGAGATTTCAGTGGAGTTACGACAGACGCGCTGTTTCATAATAGGTAGGGCCTATGATGTCCTTTTATGAATGACAACACCCCCGACAGGGGGTGGGTGTTGTGAGGTTTTGCTCCGACTTCGCGTGCAGCCGTGCACGAGCGCAAAACCTCACAACACCCACCCCCTGTCGGGGGTGTTGTCATTCATAATGATTGGTTGGTAGTGATGTAGTACTCGGGTCTCGAGACCGATTTCTGCTTTCTTGGACTCGTCTCGGACTTGTTCCTTCAAAGACTCGGTCTCGACTCGGACTCGACCCGGACTCGGCATAGGCGGTCTCGTCCCCATCACTAGTAAAAGCATAGTCCATCTTAAGACGTTAAGACTGCTCCTCTAAAAATTTCCCAATCTAGCTTAGTCTGTAGGCCTAACTGTTGATTATTAACTGGGGTGATATTAAATCATGAATATCAAAACTGAAATGTCGAGACAAAATCTCGACTCGGACTTGCTTCCTCAAAGACTCGGTCTTGACTCGGACTCAACTGTATTTGAAAACCAACGGACTCGGTCTCGACTCGGACTCGACCCTTCAAAGACTCGGTCTTGACTCGGACTCCGCATAGGCGGTCTCGTCCCCATCACTATTGGTTGGAACACTGTTTATTTAGGTTTTGGTGGTTGGTGAAACCCATTGTTTTTGTGTGCAGATCTCAGAGCGTAGGCTGCCTACAGAGACGCGTTTTTTGGACGGCATGCTTATGGGGCGGGCAGCTAGCGGATCGCTAGGAAAAATTAGATAATTTATGTTTCGGCCTTTTTTAGGCCTGAAATCGCTGATACCACCTTTAATGCCGTTTTTAAGAGGAGCAGCGCCACTTCTTCTCCTGTGTTCAAAACTCATTTACTTCTTGGATGGAGCCCGGTCTACAGGGTATCACGTGATTTTCGTGCATCTAACCTGGACATTGCCAACATCAGACCGAACTATGGCAAAATCATTTACTATGGTGATTTCTCTTAAGTATTTGAAATACTCTAAATACACTCCCTCAAAATATTTTGTTACAAACTACATTTTATTTTTTCCACACCTGCAAAATACAAATTACAAAGTACACTAAAGTAATTAAATACGTATTTAAAATACATTTAATTGAAATACTGCCCATGTCTGCCTGTGCGTTCGGTAGTACGCGCATGCGCAGTATCAGCTGCTCGTGCTCATCACTTCTCTCAGCACCAACATGTCTCAGTTCAGTGAACTGTCGGAGTTACTGGAGTAAAATATACTCCGGGATATTGGTTTATTTCGATTCGGAGGGACTGTCAGGCATGTCTGAAAGTGAGTAACTTTAGTAACTTGTGGATCAGCGCTGACGCAAGACGCGAACTGTTTAAAACGATTCAGTCCGATTTAGTGTACTGGTTCGACCGGTTCACTAAAAAGAACAGGTTCAAAAGAACGATTCGTTCACGAACCGGCCATCACTAAACTGAATATGATGGTGGTCCAAGAGCAGACCATGCACCAGACCGATGGAAACGACATGTGTTGACGACTGAGCGGTGATTGCAGTCAGGTACAAAGCACTGCACCACGTTGCTACCGTTATCGTTAACCGCTTTCACACACACGATAAAATACAGTACACGATGATAAATATAAAGTTCAATACACAATACCTAAAACACGATTATTTACACGATTACTACTGAAAGAACTGCTATTAACTGCACATTCAATATATAAAAATCACTGGAGGAAAAAGTTCGCATGGCCATCGTCAGATTTGGAAGTCGCTCAAAAGGCTCTTTTGCGGTTGTGGCTTCAGTCGACTTCAGTGAGGCGCGGTGGGATGATTTATGGGATGAAAAGTTCCTTCGCTCGGAAATGAAAATATGTACACAGTTTTGTACCTTTGACTTTTTTGGATTTTCTCTTCGTTTTTTCACTCAAAATGATATGTTGTATGCTTATGAGTTCAGCCGTAGCTGGTTATCCTCAGACATGCACTAAAACACTTTAGATACGGATTTTTCCAAAACGTCAATGGGAGAAATGAATGGGAAATTTACTTCCGGCACCAAAGCTCTCTTGGGCTGTGGGCGGGACTGTGATGCTTTATTAAGTATCAATAGTTTTGTGATGTCACTGTGAACGGCAAGGGTGGGCGTGTCTTATCTCATTAACTTACATCCTGCTGCATGAGCACGTCATTTCCTTGCTTCCCAGAAGTTGTCTTTTCATTTGGTTTTTCTCCTGGAAATTTGAAAATACAGAGATGATGATAAAAAAATATAAAGAGAAACAAACAGTGTTGCTACATACTGTATACATCTACATATAAGATGTTACAGCTGTACAATCTTGAAGAAGACATAAACAGACTCGGACTGTAAAATCAGCTCTCTGAGAACTCAGATCATATTTCTACAACATGAATTGCTACAGATGTACTCCTCCAGTGACAGGCAACAAGAGGTCTTGGTTAGAATACAGGGCTTTAATGCTGGTCAACCCGTGAGAACTGGTTTGAAGAAAGAAAAAATAAATTAAAATAATGCTATATGCATGTCTCACACATATTGTGTCATAATCAAGCCCATATACAGCTAGACACTTTATCTCTTCATCTCCACACCGGCGTGATGACTCCGACCCCAACCAGATGAACTGGATAAATATCGTGAAAGTTCTGATCACATCTGACTCCTGACATTATGCTGCCTAAATCATAATCATTCACTGTTCGTTCGTTGGCCAAAGGAGGACTGGCCCCCCGACTGAGCCTGGGTTCTCCCAAGGTTTTTTTCTCCATTCTGTCACCTGATGGAGTTTTGGTTCCTTGCCACTGTTGCCTTTTTTCGTCACTCTTCGCCTTTGTCGCCATTGGCTTTTGGCTTGCTTAGTTGGGGACATTTAACATTTAATTTTGAATTTATCAATACTATTATAACATTATTTTCCTGTTATCTCTGTGAAGCTGCTTTGAAACAATTTGTATTGTAAAAAGCGCTATATAAATAAAGGTGACTTGACTTTATACGTTATACATCAAAAAAATGACACATGAAAACATATGTAAAAACAAACACCCTCACAGCAATATAAACGGTCAACAAACCTCATTGCTTTTTACATCCTTTTAAATCTCCCATATCATCTTCTGCCTTTTTTCTTGTAAACTTATGCACTTAAACACGACAACAGCGGATAAAACAGTCTCTTTCGCCGCAAAGTTTTTATCTCTGTTTCCGGCAGGAAACCTCTAGCCTGACTATGTCAGACTTCGTACTTCCGCTCAATTTAATTTCGCTTCTGTACTTAGGCCGTTTCTCAAAACCAAGAATGCAAAGAACGGACTTGTGTTCTTGGGGAGAACGCTCTTGCTAGTTGTTCTTGGAAGAATGAACTTACAAGGTGACGAGCACACAGAACGCTGCTGACAGTTTGAGGCGATGTGTTCTTGCTGGTATTGCGCAATACCCCAGCACAGCGCCGTCTTCAGTACCCAAACATACACCCGCGTGCGCTTATGGAGATTCTTCACTACCGAAAATGTTTGAGCATATTTTCGATTCGCCATAAATTTTTGTAAAAATGGCAATATTTGAAATCTAAACAGTAGATTAGAATCTAAACAGTATCTAAACAGTAGATTTACCAGGCTAGGAAACCTCAGGCTAATACAGAAATAAACTGGCGACAGAGGCAGTTACATGTTTGTCATCAAAAACCTTGAACAAAAGTAATAGAGTAGATCTGAGATTCAATTAGACCTCATGTTGGCTTCAGAAGATTTGTCCATAAAGATTGACAGATGTGAATGTGAACTGCTCCTGCTGGGCTTTATGTTGTTATAATTACCAGCTGACTGTACATTTCCCTTATTTAGAACAGACACTGAAGAAATAATTATGTTGGCTTGAGAAAGCCAAACTTCAAGCATTTAACACTTCTCAAGCCAACATCAAAGTTTGTCTTGACAAACTTATTTATATAGATACACTTGTTGTTGTTTTTTTATATATAGATGATTAAGTGGGATCCAAAAGTCTGAGACCATTTGTGAAAATGATTTTTATTTTTTTTTTATGTAATACAAATCCTTTTATCAGAATAACTTTTTTAAAAATCTTAAAACCAATCACATAATCTGGAACTCTGTTCGATAAATCAGATTCAAGGACTGGAACTGCTGTAAAAATAAATATATAGTTGTTATAATAAATGTTGTTCTACTCACCAGGTTCGAGCACAATGAATCTCCTGAATGTGGTCTTTTCTGTGTTGATGATCTGTAGTTTATAATGACCATATTCTGTGTTTGTGATGTTTTTGATGGTCAGAGATCCAGTCGTCTTGTTCAGCTCCACTCTGTCTCTGAATCCCTCAGTAATATAAGTTTTACTTGATTCAGCTCTAGCAACGAGACAGTTTTTAGCTCCAAACATCCACAGTATCAGATCATCTGGCTGGATTACAGCATCAGTCTCGAGAAGGACATTTTCTCCGTTAGCCACTGGTTTCCTCTCGGCTTCATGTCACAGCAGAGCACAGAAACAGAGAGTTGTAGAAGAAATAAGTGTGAAAGAATTTAGTTTGTAGTTTCTACATCAGATGCATTTAGATGACTCTTTAACCTATTCTGGCATGTTTGGAGATGTTTTTTTTTTTTTCATCAGAGTGGTCCAAGACGGGCTTTTGTTGCACTCGAACCACGAAAATGACTGGAAAATACAGAGATGATGATACAATATATATATATATATATATATATATATATATATATATATATATATATATATATATATATATATATATATATATATATAAAGAGAGAAATAAACAGTGTTGCTACGTATACATCTAGATATTACAGCTGTACAATCTTGAAGACATAAACAGACTCAGACTGTAAAATCAGCTCTCTGAGAACTCTGATCATATTTCTACAACATGAATTGCTACAGATGTTTTTTCTCAAAAACCTTGAACAAAAGTAATAGAGTAAATACTGAGACTTCAATTAGACCTCATGTTGGCTTCAGAAGATTTGTCCATTTTAAAGATTGACAGATGTGAATGTGAACTGCTCCTGTTGGGCTTTATTTTGTTATAATTACCAGCTGACTGTACATTTCCCTTATTTAGAACAGACACTGAAGAAATAATTATGTTGGCTTGAGAAAGCCAAACTTCAAACATTTAACACTTCTCAAGCCAACATCAAAGTTTGTCTTGACAAACTTATTAATATAGTTACACTTGTTTCTTTTTATAAATGTACAATAAGAAGAAACTATAATCACAGTGTATGATTTTATCTGACCTGTATAAAAATCCACTCACTGGATTAAGTGGGATCCAAAAGTCTGAGACCACTAGAGAAAATGTGTCTTTCACTTTTTTTAAATGTAAAAAAAAAAAAAAAAAAATTCTCAATCAGATTCAAGGACTGGAGCTGCTGTAAAAATAAATTATAATACATGTTTTTCTACTCACCAGGTTCGAGCACAATGAATCTCCTGAATGTGGTCTTTTCTTTGTTGATGATCTGTAGTTTATAATGTCCATATTCTGTGTTTGTGTTGTTTTTGATGGTCAGAGATCCAGTCTGAGGATTCAGCTCCACTCTGTCTCTGTATTCCTCAGTAATATAAGTTGTGCTTGACTCAACTCTAGCAACGAGACAGTTTTTGACTCCAAACGTCCACAGCATCAGATCAACTCTCTGGATATCAACACCAGTCTCGAGAAGGACATTTTCTCCCTCGAATTTCGTATTGGCTTCATGTCACAGCAGAGCACAGAAACAGAGAATTGCAGAAGAAAAAAGTGTGAATGAATTTAGTTTGTAGTTTCTACATCAGATACATTTAGATGACTCTTTAACCTATATTGGCATGTTTGGAGATAGCCAAAGGTACTTAGTTATCCATGAACTAATCTCTAAAGGATTATATTACCTATTCACAAATCATTAAGTAAAATATGATGTAGTAATTTCATGTTTAAGCCATGACATGATGGATTTATTGCCATAAAACTCTTTGGCTATATGTAATTCATGATCATTCCTATTTTTCTACATTATTCATGCAATATTAAACTGTCATCCTGTCCTCGGGTCATTAATTTGACGCAAAACTTTTTTTAAATTGTATTTAGTGTTCATCAGAGTGGTCCAAGACCCTAGGGCTTTTGTCGCACTTGAACCACGAAAATGACTGGATTCGAGGAGTTTTGTGAATTTTACATTTTAAAAAGTAACAAATCATTCTCTCACGGGTCAATTTAACCCCTTAGGAATGAATGTAATGCGAGGAATGCTTCAGGATACATGGAACAACCTAAAAATGCAAAAATAAATCAAACTAAAAAAGCTAAACCTTTACAAAAAATAATTTAATAATGTGTACATGCATCTGAATGCATACTGAAGTGAATGACTTTAGAACCCAGCGAATACAGCTCATTTGCTCCAAATAGAGCTGTAAGGCCATCTAGTGGCAAGAGTCATAAAATATCATGTTATATTGTTTTTTGTTGTTTTTTTTCCCACAAGAGGTCAGCTAAGACACCCAATGTAAGATATTTTGTGCTAAATTGAAAGTGTTATGCTTTGGAAAGTTATTTTAAATTTAAGTTGAAATAATGTGCTTAAATTATTTTTTACCTATTATTTATTGACAAAATCTAGAAATTTAAAGGTAAATAAATAAATAAATAAATAAAATACCAAAAAAGAAATCTCCAAATGAAATAAGCTTTCCGGACCCAAAAAAAAAAAGGTATAATTTTAAGGTAATTTGGACCCGCAAGGGAAGGATTTGTTACAAATTGCGAGGGAAGGATGAGGGTTAAACACTAGGCATCATACACTTGCTAACTTTAATAGGAGAAACTGGGCATCATACATTATCAGACTTTCAAGTCATTACAAACACAACAAACTGAAAGGAGACGTGTGACAAATGAAAATAATACGTGTTCTAAAACCAGCTCAAAATATCAAACATGTTTGATATCCTCCAACTGGATGGAATCAAACTTTGAAGCTAAAGAAATCAGAGTGTGTGTCCATCATACTGTAGCAAGCCTGAAGAGTGTTTCATGTTCTGTCAGGAGTGATCTATAAGTGCATGTATCTGGCTCTGACTTTTGGCAACAGCATCAATTTGTCTAGACTGTAAATCTGGGCAACAGTCTTGTTGTGTATTCCAGCCTTTAGTGCAAAACCGTTAACACATTTAAAGACTTGATACACTCACCAGTCACCATAACAATGAATCTGTTGTGTTTGGTTCTCATGTTGCTCCTGAACTTGAGTCTATAGAGTCCAGCATTAAGGGTTTTGATGTTACTGATGGTGAGATCTCCAGTCTGAGGATTCAGTGTCAGTTTGCCTGTGAATCTCCCATCAGCTTCATTATATGTAGAGGTGTTTTTATTGATTTCAGCTATGAGAAGTTCTTCACGTTCATCTTTATAATACCACTGTATCTTGTCATCTTTGTGTAGTTCAGGAACACCAGTGGGTAGACAGAGATTTTCTCCCTCCTCCACTTTCTTGTTCTCAGACACTATCACAGCAACACATAGAAATGGACAACAGAAACGTGTTCATGAGGTCAAGTGCTGCATAGGTGGCATAAATGCATTTATACAGAAATTACAATTGCAGAAATAGTTATAAAATGTATTAATTAAATATGAACTGTACAAAGATGCCTTGTGAGACATAAGGGATGATTTGTAAGGTGAATTAATTGATTCACCCAGAATCAAGATAGTTCTTCAAAACAAATATGAAAACAGAAAATCTGCTAATGCAAAATTTAACACCCCCATTACAATCCCATTTAGACCCCGCTGAGATTACAGGCACGAAAAAAGAAAATGAATTTTCACAATTCAACTTTTACACATGAAATAATTTTTCAGCTCTCGAGAGAAACGCTTTTAAAAGAGACAACATGCATAATCTAATTTTATGCTCCAAAAAAATCCTGCTAGGCAGAGAATTTAATAGACTATCTGCTGAAATGTTTTTCATCTAATTTCCCATTCAAAACACTGAACCAAGTAATGGACTTCATCAGTGATCTGAAGCATTATAGTGTACGATCTTAATATGAGAAGCTATTGTAAAACTGACAGTATATTTCCTCTAATACAATCACAGATGTTCATTAATTATTGCAGTATGATCAATCAGAAAGCAGAAACCAATTTAAAACATCATATTACACATCTAAACGCTACTATAGCATAAATAAAGCTCATTGTTGTTGTCTAGCTTGTATAAATTGTAATACTTACCCACTTGTTCTTTTAGTTTAGAGATCGTGCAGCGATAGTAAAGCACAACTACAACCAGAACCAGCAGAACAGCAACAGCTATTCCTACTATTCCACCTGGAGACAGACCCGGATCTGGAACAGATAAAGAGAGACAGTCATTCATTTTGATCTGATTCAGTTTGAAGTTGATCATTTCTCTGTATGAATCATATTATTATGAGAAGGCTTTTCCCTAGTTACCATGATGATTTTCTGACATAAACTACCATTCAAAAGTTTGAAGTCCCTTCTGCTCACCAGTTGAATTTATTTGATCAACAATACAGAAAAAAAGTACTTTTTAAAAAAAAAATATTATTACAATTTAAAATAATGTTTTCTATTTGAATATATTTTAAAATGTAATTTATTCTCACTATGAAAAGGCTGAATTTTCAGCATTATTACTGTCTTCAGTGTCAGGTAACCCTTCAGACTAATATGCTGATTTGATGCTCAAGAAACATTTCTGATTATTATTGTCACGGTTTGGTGCAGGCAGAAGACGAAGGAGAATCAAAAGTTCCAATGCAAACTTTTACTCACAATATAAATCATTCAGGTACATAAAAGAAGGGTAGAGGGTTCACACACGTAATACAACGGAGATCAGACAATAACCGACTGAACAGATGAAACTTAAATACATACACAGATGACACTGTAAAGACTCAGGGGCGGATCTAATCCGTGGGGGATTTGCATATCATAATTAATAATTGGTAATTAATAACTATTCATACATGTTTGGATTAGATCAGTCTTACATGTTAATAAATCTCCCAATAAGGGATGATATGTCATTTTACCTGCATGCATGCATGTGTATCCTTGCAATTAACCACAAGTTGATTGTAATTAATCACACGGACCACGTCCTACAAAACAGGCAAAATTAATTAGCTCAATTGTCAGAATAATATTTGTGGGGATCCACAATGTCATCCTACTTTATAGGATTTCAGGAAAAGCAATTCTGTGGCCACAAGAATTGGGTTTCCTGCCCTATAAGCAAATACTCTGTAAAGTATCTTTAATTTGTAAAGCTTGTAAGATCTTTTGACACTTAAGGGACTTGAAAGTGAGCAAAAAGCAGTATATCAATCAAATGAATATAATGAATTTAATAAGGCAGAACTACTTATGTATTTACTACGGTTAAATGGGATATATGTATTTACAAACATAATAAACAACAAAACACGATAAGGCATCGATGAACGAGAAATGCATAGAGACAGAGAGAGAGAGGAAATATAGAAAGTTGCATGAATGCAAGAGGGAGTTTAGAATGACCCGAGGATCTTTCTAAATAGCAAATTCACATAGACAACGGAACTTTGAGAGACAACGAGACTTCAACAAATCTTAAAAGCGTGATCAAACACGGATACTTGCACCCTTTGCATGGCTTGTGAAGAAGCGTGTGTGTGTCTCTCGGTCCGGCGTGTTTCTCCTTCAAAGCGAGCGCGCGCTCGTTTAAAGGTCCCTTGTCGATGGATTTGCTGAAGAGATATGTCACGCGGTGTTCTTTTCACTCGTCGATTGGAATTAAACACGGAGACTTATCTAAGACTGAAAAACACAAACTAACTAGAAACAAATAAAAGAACGGCGAAGAGCTCGCCCGGAGGCTAGACGTTACATTATGACACGAGGACAAGAGAAGTAAGAGGAGGATAAACTGGTGTTCAGTCCTTTTGAAGACCTGACGTTTCCGCCTTCTTTTAGAAGAGGGTCCAATCAGGAGCTGTCCCTTTGGAGGGAGATTTTATGACCCTTTGTGTTATAACCAGGCATTTAAATCTCTAGTTTCATTGGGTGTTTAAGAGAAGAATCTTCACAATTCTTATAATACTAATGTGTCACAAAGTTTAGCAAAATGTAATGTCAATTAACAAATGGGGAACGAAGATTGGAGTTTATCGAGACCAAACTTGCCACAAATGGATTTGGTTAAACATTATTTGGCAAAGTTTGAAACATTATCCCATTAGAGTTGTCGAGAAACATAGACCAAACCACAAAAAGGCAACTCATGAAATAGGGAACTTAGATACATTGTTCATACAATTCTCAAGTGGATATATAATAGCATATATATATATATATATATATATATATATATATATATATATATATATATATATATATATATGAATACAGGATTCATTTCTCCTCCTTGGTTAGAATTCGGAGAGAGCCACAGTTCTGTGAACATTCCTTTGGGTCGTAAACGCTGTTAACTAAGAACTCCAGTGATGTTAGTTTTGGTCTCTTTTCACTCCAAAGATGGAAAACATAGTAAACTATATTTTACTGGATATTACTGTACGTATTCTGATTGATCACACCGAAAGCATTCTGGAGGTGTCCAGAACTATGTGTACAAGTTATGGGAATAGACAGTTATATTTAAAATGCATAATGAAGGTATTTATAATTCACTTTAAGCTACGATAAAATCATAGTCATTCCAATGTGACATGGGCAAATGGACACACATAAAAACACATTGAATATATCTGGTTAAATGTCTTTTAAAAAGATAAGTTTCTTTCTCTTTAGAATCACCTTCTTTGGGACATTCCAGTCAGTCATAAAAATGTCTCGTAACTGGACACCACGCTCTGTCCTGAGCGGGCTTTACTTGTGGGGGATGCGTGTGTGTGTGCGTGTGTGTGTGTGTGTGTGTGTGTGTGTGTGTTTGTGTGCGTGTGTGTGTGTGTGTGTGTGTGTATGTGTGTGTGTGTGTGTGTGTGTGTATATGTTAATTTACATCCAGGCTTTTTGGGCCTGAAGGCTTTGGGATTTTAGCTAGGATGTATTTAGTTATTCAGATTCACCCCTCGCCCAGTCCTTACAACACCGATTAACAGAACACAGATCACGTGACACAACTGAACTGATAATGGCAGTAAATGGCAGGAAAAGAAGAAAGGAAAACAGGAACCAATCAAGACACAAACTGCAATTCCAAAACTACACTGAAACGTGACAACTATCAATGTTGAAAACAGTTGCTAAACACGCTGCTTCATGTTTTTTGTGGAAATCATGATTCTTTCTTTCAGGATTTTTTGATGAATAGAAAGTTCAAAAGAACAGTTATATATATTGTTGTGTTACTTTTGACCCACCTGTGTGTTACTTTCATCCCAACTGACGGGGTCGAAAGTAACATGAGCAGTCTTAAGTTCAGAGTGAAATTATACTGAAATTGTACATTTTTACAAAATACCACCTGGTATTGATAGACCACACTTGTGAGTGACTGACCTCAGCAAAAAATATATCTCTGTCTAAAACATCATCTTTTAAAATTGTTTTTTTTTTTTTCTGAAAAAAGGTACTTTCACCCCTGCTCTCCCCGAAAGAAACCGTATGTAAGAAATGTATTTCAATTAATCATAAAATGGCCCTGATATGTCACTAGACATTAAGAAATCATGTTCATGTCAAATACTTATATCACTGACAACAGTGGTCCGGCCAGGATATTGTCATTTAAAAGCTAAGTTGCAGCCCTCAACTGACGTTGATGTTGTCATGTTGTGTTTTGGCCTGATGCTTCACCCTCCACCTAAACAAATCAAGCAAATATGCATTCAATCAATCTGTAAAGGCAGGATCACTGGGTGGGACACAAATGGGAGTAGCCATGATCCAGACAACTTCAGCCCAGGCTATATAATCAAACAATAATAAAACGAGAAACAATGCATGTAAAGAATAGCCTATATTGTGTAAACACACAGAGGGCAGAGGCACTTCATCAAATCCAACACCTGGATAGAAAGGACGTGTTACAAATAAGCGGTGTGCCAAATACGTAGACTATAGGGGTAGTTTTGAGAGCCGATGCCACGTACATTTTTATTTAATATGATAAATTAGTATTTCACGGCATGCGAATTAATGTGTACACGGAAGAAAACTCTGTCTGGGCTCTGCCCCGGTATGGTTTGTGTCGAGGCTATTAATTTATTAGTCTGGCTGTTTGATGAGAAAGAGATTAAATGTAGTTGTAGTACAATAAACTCTGTAATAATCCATACAACTGTATCAGATGACTATTGTTCTGTTGCGCAGAGATAATGACGGTACGGCTTAATCTTTGGTTGACCAATCAGTGGAAAGAGGTGTTTTATTCCCGCTTCATTTTGTGCTCAGTTACCCATTTTTGTGTTGATTTTGATGTTTGTTTTGGCCCGTTGTCCTGATGGAAGATCCAACCACGGCCCATTATAAGATTTCTAGCAGAGGCAGTCAGGTTTTGATTTTTTTATCTGTTTGTATTTGCTAGAATCCATAATACCATGTATCTGAACAAGATGTCCAGGACCTCCAGCAAATAAATAGGCCCACAACATGTAAGATCCAGCAGTATATTTAACCGTAGGCATGGGGTACTCTTCATCCCTGTTTGCACCAAACACATCTGCTGGGTTTGCTGCCAAAAAGCCCTTTTTTTTTCGTTTTATCTGACCATAGAATCCACTCCCTTTTGAAGATCCTGTCGTGTCTGACAACTGAATATGCTGGAGTTTATTTTTGGAGGAGCGAGGAGGATTTTTCTTGAAACCTCCCAAACAACATGTGGTGATGTAGGGGTTGTTTGATAATTTTTTTTTAGGCTTTCTGACCCCCAAGACTCAACTAATCTCTGCAATTCTCCATCTGTGATCCTTGGAGAGTCTTTGGCCACTTTCCATTAAGACAATATAGACACACGTCCTCTTCCAGGCAGATTCGTAACATCTTTAGTTGATTATAACTTCTTAATTATTGCCCTGATGGTCAAAATGGGGATTTTCAATTCTTTAGATATTTTCTTAGTCACTTTCTATTTTGTGAAGCTCAACAATCTTTTGATGCACCTCAGAACTATATTCTTTGGTTTTACTCATTGTGATGGATGATTAAGGGAATTTGGCCTTTGTGTATTCGTCATATTTAAACTCCTGTGAAACAAGAAGTCATAGCTGGACAATTTCATGTTCCTAGTCACCCTGGTGTGCTTAAAATTTAAATATTAATGTGAATATACTTCAGAGATATTTTTCTCATAAAAAAATCTAGGGGTGCCAACAATTATGGCCAGCGTGTTTTGGAGAAAAACATTTATTTCATAATGTGATTTACCCCCAATTTCAATTATTTTACTTCAATGAAAGGTGAGATTTTGAAGGAAAGAAGGAAAGATCAAAAGGATAAACAATGCAGATTTATTTTTTACAGCCATTTTTTATCATATTTATCAGGGGTGACATCAATTTTGACCACCACTGTATATATATATTAGTGCTGGGCAACGATTAAAATTTTTAATCGCGATTAATCGCATGATTTTCTTGCGATTAATCGTGATTAATCGCATTGTTATGCGCAAAATTGAATAATGACTTCTAAAGTAGTGTATTGCGCACTTTTGATTTAAATGTACTGCTATATACACAAAAGTGCAATAACTTTAAACAAATAAGGTGCTTTTATACCAGCAGTATTCCCTTTACACAGTAATCTCAAATCTCAACTTAAACATTAATGTAATCAAATCAAATATTTAAACAAAGCTATTTGCCACTGCCAGGGCATTACCTTTTATCTAGTTTGTTAAAACGAGTTCAGTTTTCTTGTTTTTTTTCTGAACAGGTATCAACAGGTATCTTTTATCAGGGAGCAGCAGAAACAGTCTATGTAGTAGTCAGAGGTCATGATCACTACTACAGATATAAGTCGACCAACGTTACTTATAGTAGCTTAGGTTTGGTCATGCCATGGTTTCCCACGTAAGATTACATTAAACAGAGTAAAAAAACAATTTATACTTTATACTCACGCCGTGGCTGTGTAGCGCGCGTACACTTCGGAGTACCCTGACGTGCACCTCTCCAAAAATGTAACGTCAATTCTACGCGTACCGCAAGCGCTGTGATTACTAGAACCGCTCCCCGGGTTTCACATGCTCCCTCTGCATGTGTAATTGCGCGTCAACGCGGACAACGACGCAGAGATATAAATGAAAACTAACGCGTAGTCTATAGCGTATAGTCTTCGGCGTATAGTCTTCGGCGTAAGTCCGACGCAGAAGTATAAATCAGCCAAGAGTGAGGTGAAGTGGTCGAGCACAAGGTGCAGCGACAAGCGGGTGCGTTCCTGTGAAACTGTTGCGGTCATGCTCGCCTCACGCACGCGCCCGCGCCCGCTCGTTGCCGAAGTTGAATTGTCTATAACTTTTTATAAAGGACGCGCAGCACTAATCATTAGAAGAGAGACTGATCCTCGGCTCGCTGTTAGTGAGTTTCCAGAATCTAAATAGTTATTATCTATAGGTTTTATAGGTACTATCCATAGAGCGCCTGTCATTCACTCGCGGAGCGCAACCCTTTAACTGTTCACCAGAGAGAACCTGCCTCTCTCCACTGCTTGTTTGGGTGGGTTATTTGCTGGCTGACCAACATCCAACCCCTCCTGTGATCATGGTTTGACTGTAGGCCTATGTGTATTCAGAGCCAGTGAGCAACGGACTTTCAAAATAATAATAAAAAAAAAAACTGCGTTAACGTGCGATAAAAAAATTGTCGGCATTAATTAATAAATGCGTTAACGCGATAATAACGCGTTAACTTGCCCAGCCCTAATATATATATATATATATATATATATATTTTTTTTTTTTTTTTTACAAGTTAGACTGGCAATCCATCCCTGTCTATGACCCGGATAGCTTTAGAATGCCACAACACCTAAGAGGATAAGCAGTTTGAAGGATGGATGGATGGATGAATGGAAGTGAATGGTTAAGTCAATCATTTTTTCCAGCAGCATTCCATGCAACCACTCCACCAACAGCAGCTCCACCAAGAGCAGTTTTAGCAACAGCTCCACCAATAACATATTTGGCAACAACCCCACCAGCAACTCCACCAAAAGCAGCTCCACCAACAGCAATGCCAAATGCAACAGCTGCCAAATAAAAACAGAACTTATGCTTATTAAAAAACTTCTTAAATCCACTGCAGGTGTCTGCCTCCTTTTCCTGTTCAGATCTCTAAGCTTTAATCTCTCTGCTCTGACCCTCTCCTCTGTTTCATTTATCACTTTCTTATCATCTTGTTTTCTCTTCTCTTCATCTCTCTGCTTCTGTTCTTCTTCCTCTTGTTTGAATCTTTGAGCATCTTCATACATCTGATTACTGTAGTGTCCTCCTCCATTCTGCTCTATCATTGTGTCAATCTTCTGCAGTAGATCGTTCACCTGCCCTCTGTTATTCTGATCTTTATTGTTTAACACGTGATATCTGCCTCCACACTCCTGAACTAGATGTCTTAATCTACAGTTCTCCTCATTGAGTTTCTCGACAGAATCTCCATCTAGCTGATCTCCATTAGTGAAGAGAATGATGGAGTATTTTAGCACTTCTTCACCAAACATCAACTTAATGAGCTGAGGAATCTGCTGCTCATGTTCAGTGAATCTGTCATTTACACGCAGAACAATGAGAAAAGCGTGCGGTCCAGGACTGGATATATAAACACTTTTTGCTACCTTTTCAGCTATCTCCTCACGTGTCATCTTTGTGTCAAATTATCAACTACAGACACAGATCTGCCTGAAACAGTGGCGTGTTCCACTGAACATTCACTGGTTACTGAATTCATTCTCATAGCAGATTTAAACTTTTTCTGTCCCAGTATTGTGTTTCCAGCAGCACTCTTCCCAACACCACTTTTACCCAGAAGAACAATCCTTCTGGATGAGAGACTGTCACCAGGAGTGTCTGGTTCAATGTCTTTTAATATTTTTCTCTTCAGTGAATTCAGTATCTCTGGTACATCTGTATAATATAGAAATAACAATACCCCAACGTTTAACACACTCACTGCAAAGATTTGTGATTAAACAATGTCTAGAATATTTAATATTGGTATACTCACCCAATGTGTCAAAATATGAGTCAAGTACTTTTATAAGCAGGTTTTGAACTTGCCCATTATCTTCTTTTGCCTTGTTGTTGAACACATGGTATCTCTGATCATATTTCTGAACGAGTTTCTTCAGTGCTTCAGTGTCATTGAGGAATTCTTTTATGGTCATATTTTCTTCCTCTAGTTCGTCTCCTTTGGTGAAGAGAATCCAGGTTTTCTTCAGGTGCTTTTCTCCCAAGCGCTTTTCAACCTTCTCCAAAATTTCCTTCTCCTTTTCCGCAAATTTAACGTAACTTGTTTTAAAGTAACCTGTTAACTGTTTTTAATGTCACTTTTATACAATTTATAACATCCTTGCTGAATAAAAATATTAATTATATATATATATATATATATATATATATATATATATATATATATAGGCTATATATATACATATATATATATATAAAATATTGTATATAAATATAAATAATATATATAATATTGACCTATAATATTGGAGTATTTCACCATGTTCAAATAGTTTAACAATAGTTAAGAGTTTTACAGTAGGTGTTCAATGTAAACATGATAGGCTTTAAATAATATAATATAATATAATATAATATAATATAATAACAAAGTTAGTGTATTGAATAGGACAGGAAATCTAACATACAATTTTTTTATATATACTGTATATTAAAAAAAAAATTCTATGAAAAATAAGAAACATGAGGAATTATAAGGCTTTTTAGGTCATTATATCAGACCCTTTTGTGTGATCACTGAAATTAACTTCATCAACATGACGAGAACACAAACACAAATGCTGTGTCCCAGAGTCTAATTTTAATCCAAGCATCTGATTTAATAATACTGTATGTCAATACATTGAATGACTAATAAAGACTCACCAGTGACAGAAAGAAGGAATCGCTGTGAGCTCTCACGGCCTCTGATCTGTAGTTCATAAAGTCCAGTGTGTTCGGTTCTGGTGTTTGTGATGATCAGAGATCCAGTCTGATGATCTGTCTTCAGTCTGTCTCTGAATCTCTCATCAGCATTGTTTAATGATGTCTCGTTAGTTCCTACATCTATTTTAGCCAGGAGAATTCCTTTATCTCCAAACCTCCACAAGATCAGATCATGTGGGTGTAAATCAGTATCAGTGTTTAGAGTGACATTTTCTCCCTCCATCACTGACACTGACTTC
This sequence comes from Gila orcuttii, assembly GCA_026230005.1. NCBI lineage: Eukaryota > Metazoa > Chordata > Actinopteri > Cypriniformes > Leuciscidae > Gila > Gila orcuttii. The sequence goes on from JAPDVR010000020.1 coordinate 18,420,648, forward strand.
ACTCCATCCGTCTCATTAACCGCACCTGGAAAAGAAATTAGATCAGACGTGTGATTGAGCAGAATAAGACATTTCACCTTGGATATTTTCACTTCATCTGGAATTAGACTTACAATGATCTAACCAGGGGCGTAATTTACGGGTGGGACGGGTGGGACATGTCCCCACCACTTTTTGCTAGGGTCGATATTGTCCCCACCACTTTTGAAACATCTCGCGGCACGGATGTACCAATACAAATAAATAAAATATCTCCAGTTAACTTGCAGAGCATGCATTTCGTTTGTTTGTTAAATAAGAGGTGATCTAGCACGCTGAAATATGTTTTTGAAATAAAGTGATCAAAGTGCTCGTTGACTCTGCGATCAGTGGTCCAGATAGTGTTCTCTTGTGGCTCGCGCACACCGCAGTCTTCACACGGACGCACGCTTTAATCCGTTTCGGAGATTATCTATTCGTTCCGATGAAATCACAAAATAAAATGCACTCAAATGTGTCCCTGCTTCATATACAACCACTGATAATCATAATCGGTTTTAATAAAGAAAAAAACAAACAATACGAGTGCGGATTAGAACCCAGAACCTCTGACATGCTTGGCAAAAGGACCATTATTGTACATATGTATTTGGAGTCGGATCTATATATTTATTTACGTGAAAATTATTGGTACTAACAACATATATTAGATCTCATTAAACGAAAAATTAATCCCATGTACTATTTAAATGTACCCCACCCACCCACACACCCACACACACACACACACACACACACCTCTGTCCCACCCACTTTTTAAAGCAATGTTACATCACTGGATCTAACAGTCATCTGAACAAGATAAGAGATACTCACCACTGACAGTAACACTAAATATCTTTATTGTAGTCTTTTCTCTAGAGATGGAGAGTTTATATTGTCCAGAGTGTGTGATTCTGGTGTTTCTGATGGTGAGAGATCCAGTGTATTGGTCCACTTGTAATCTGCCTCTGAATCTCACATCATCATCAGTGACAAAAAATGAGGTAAAATCATTCTTTCTCGTTATTTGAGATACGACAAAGCCCTTAGGTCCAAACAGCCACAGTATAGTATCATCATTCTGTATTTCAGTAAGACTTGTGTGTAGAGTAACAGAATCTCCCTCCATCACTGACACTGACACAGTTTCATCTGCACCAGACAATCCTGCAAAGCAGAATGCAACAATATAGGTTGAAATCCTGAATTCACACTAGTAGCAGATTCAAATGAGCACATTGTGTTAGACAGATATGACTTTACTGTACATTGTGAATGAAAAAAAAGGAAATTTAAGATTAAATTGTATTCTAAAAAGTAAGAATAATGTATAAGGAACTGATACCAGTGCATTAAGCCTCGTTAAGCGTTCAGATGTGATTTACATGGAGCACATATTAAAACGCTTATTATTCGGCATTGTTTCTTCAGTGTGTCAGCATTTGTCGCACTATGTTGAAAAGGGAAAATAAAGAACCCCACTTACAATCAATAAGAAGAAATAAGAAAAGGAAAAGCAATGACGTGCTCTGTATGATGTTATATGATGTTATAGGACTGTGTAGATTCCTAATAAAGATGATCAGTGCAAAATATTTATATTGTTCAGTTTCAGTGAGTGTTCGTCACTCCAGAGCCGCGCCTAAGCGTGAATAACTCACGAAATAGGCTACACTAAACTCCAACAGAGAGACGTTATAGCCAACTGAGAATCACTGCTTTTCTCAAATATTATCCGCTTAACACACGATTGAGATGCAATTTAACATGTCACATACTTTTTTGGTCATGTTATTTATATGCTAAATGTGACGCGTTTTTACAGTGTCAGACTCCGTTTCCATGCAGAGATTATTTAGGTTATACGCCTAAAAATAAAACCGAAAGACTTACCTTCCGCGAATAATAAGAAAAGGGAGAGCAATAACATTCTCTCCATGTTTTGTAGAACTGTGCAGCTTCCGAATGTAAAAAAGATGATCAGTGAAGATTATTCACTGGAGAGCCGCCCCACCAAACTATCCTGAGGCCGGTGACACACTGGCTGCGTGGAGTGTCCGTTTTTATTTGGGATCCCAAGCTACCACGCTACCTCAACATCCTCCTCAACCAATGGGAACAGAAATACTGGCTCAGCAGGAGCAAAGGTGTGTGTCTGCATTGCAGCATCTGTACTAGAGACCTGCACTCCCGCGGGACTCGCGGGACCCAGCGCAACCGAGTGCGGCGCGGGACAATATTTGATGGGTGAATGCGGGTGCGGGCGGCAAGATATTGTGTGCGGGTTGCGGGAAAATACAATTATTTGCGGGAAATATAGAACAAAATAAAATAACTAGAAACAAATAAACCGTTATTTATCTAATGCACAAGCAACAAGTAGGCCTATAACTAAAATAAAAACGATTTACAGGCACAAGGTCGGAAGCTAACTCTCGCGTGGTTCATATAGGCGCAGAACAGCCAAGCCTACCACACAGAGGCAAAAGTCTTCACCGCATGACTCAGGTGGATCGTTTAGTGCTACAGATATATTAGTTCGTTATTAAAGAAAGGAACATGCAAAACTACAAAACCAAACAAAGGAAAATCTGAGATTTGTAAATGTTTTTCAGTAGTAGCCTATGCGACAGCGATGGAAAGCACCTTCCTTTTGCGAGCTGTGACAAATGCAGCAAAATACTCACATACAGCGGGCACAAGTCTGGAACTTCAGGTCTGAAGCGTCATGTGTGCACCGTTTTGAAAGGCCAAACTTCCCTGACGTTCCCTAACTTCCCAAGTCAGTCGAAAGTGTCAAGAAATCCAGGTTAATTATTATTATATAATTTATTAGGCTATACTATAATTATTATGTTATATTTTTATTTATTTACATTTCTTACTTTTTTTACTGTATTTCCATGTTCTAAGTTCATGTTCATCCATTGAATTAAACGCAAATAAAACGAAACATTTGTTTATTTTCCGTTTCTTTTTTTTAAATTTATTTTCAACAAGGGAGCATGTGAAAAAATAACAGAGTAGCAGACAGAATATGCAATGTATTTAAAAAAAACTACTTATACGTTTACCCGCGGGATTTTGCGGGCGGGAGCGGGAGAAAATAACATATATTTTTGCGGGAGCGGGACAAAATCTTGCGGGAGCGGGCGGGAAAAATCCTGTACATCTGGCTTGGTTTGTGTAGGAACTTAACATGCAATTTGTCACAGAGCCAACAAAGTTACAGATTTACAATAGAACAAAGGGTTTATTACAAGGAACCAAGCTAGAGCAATATATATATATATATAGCTTATATTCTTTCTCTTTTCTGCATTCCACCTTTTTGGGTAAACTATCTCTTTAACTTACCTATTCTAACGGTTGAGATGCTAACGGACTTTTTCGAAGACACAAAACCATTTCTATAAAGTAAATATTCAACAGAAGCGTATCAATTACACATAAGAAATGTGCCAGGAACTTTTGTATGTATTATTTGTGTGATTTTTGGACACGATGTAGATTTTAAACCCGAAAGACGCAAAAAAAAAAAAAAAAAAAAAATTAACCAATTTCCCCCTACAATTAAATAACAGATGCTAGCATTGTCTTCAATGATGTTTAACACACCTCTGTTAAAATTTAGTTTAGGGTTTCATGACCCTTTAAAAGAATGGTAACAACAAAAAAATAGCTTATCATGTATTGTATTCATTCATCTATCGTCATTTAATCGATATTGGAATAGCCCATTATATATTATGATAATTTATATTATGTTTATTTACATTAGTAGGTCTATATTATGTCATCATACATCCAACTCCTCTCAAATGCGCGACTCTATTCATCTGTGTTCGATGAGGATGTTGCGAATGAATAGCATGTTAGTTCATGTTTGATATTAAACGTTTAATGGACTTATTCTATTTATTTACAATATTACCCTCCAAATGTTATTTTTTTGCGGTAAGATAACTTTTTCGATGTAAACAAAACAGCATGACATCCACTTATGTCAATCATAATCGTTACTAGGCAACCAGTAATGGGAACGCCTGCTAGCGAACCCACTCTGGGCACTGACAACATGCAGCGACAAAAGTGAACGGGAGAACGAGACATTGTCAGATATTTACAGAGTTGTTTGGCAAACGGCCAGGAAATATGTTTAACGCTTTTGTTTTGTTCTGTTTGTGCTTGTGTCGTCTGGTTGGTAAGTTATTAATGTGTTTTTATGGCTTCACTTCTTGTAATTTTAGAAATAAGCATCTGCTTAAAAATCAGTCAGGATTGTTTTACTGTTGTTCCAATAAAAAAATAAGTTTCTCAGTTTCTCATCACTTTAATATCTTTACAAAAGCAATTTTATTTATTAGTTTAGGAGCTGGGTGAGTAATTTTGTTAAAGGAATGCTACTAGAAATGTAGGCGACCAAAACAAAGATTATCTTTTGAATTTAAAATTGAATTAAATGTTATAATATATAACATGTTTTCAAAATTCATTTATCTTAAGGTGCTTTATAACATTTCTTAACATAATATTTTATTTTCTCATGCAAATTATATTAGTCCATGATCCAATCAGTACATATAACTTGTAAACTGAATAACATTAAATCAGCTGATCCACAGATGAGTGTTTTTATGTTTCACTTCTGTTAGTACACAAAAACGAGTGCTCAAGAAATATCACGTGACTCTCAAAAAGAAGAATAGCTTGTGTCCATTAATGAGGAACAAATAATTTCAGAACCACCCAAAACAACTTGACTGTCATGTATGAGTTCTGCAGTCTTGCAAAAGCTCTTATTATATAATCAACAGAATAGACCTGGATAAATAAGATATTTATTGTACATAAGGTTGTATTACAGATTGGGTCCAACATCGAGGGGCCCTTGATTATCGGATGTTGTCCAGAAATGTATTTAATATGTGTGTCTCGGAGCCTTTTCTCAATTTGTCTCTATAATTTATTCAATATTTCAATAAGTTTTATTTAAATTATACTGAACAGCCATATTGTGTCATTTTTGTGTCACAAGCCACAATCTGTCTGTTGGTCTGTTTGTTTTCTTCTTTTATTTTGCAACTTTTGTATTTCGTTGAAAGGGCCTTTAGTCTGTGACAAAATATATTTCTTGTTTGTTTTCCAGATGTGACAGATGCAGTGAAGTCAGTGTCAGTGATGGAGGGAGATTCTGTCACTCTAAACACTGATGTCACTGAAACACAGCAATATTTGATGATACAGTGGACGTTTGGAAGCACAAGAATAGCTGAAGTCAACAGACTTACACAAACCAGCTCTACGTATGATGAGAGATTCAGAGACAGGCTGAATCTGGATCAAACCGGATCTCTGACCATCACAAACATCAGAACCACAGACTCTGGACTTTATCAACTAACAATTCTCAGTGGAGAGACCAAATACAAGAGTTTCAATGTTACTGTCAATGGTGAGTTGACCATTATGGTTTAATTTACAGACCATTCTTCATTTGAAATGTATCTTTGTCATTGTAATGTTTTAAATGTTTTGCTTTCTATTCTTTTCAATATTCCTTACATCCACATATTATGATATTGACTGCTTTAATTAAGATCAGAAGTGTGTGAGACTGACATCACAGTTATCTATCATAATCGGTGACTCCACAATCTTCTTCATCATCAGAAAGATCGTCAAGCTCAAATTGTGTGACGTCCAGCTGGGCTGTGAACAATTCAACCGTCAACCAGACTGAGGATGCCAACATTACTGAACACTATCAGCCAAGTTCAGGTACATCACTGATGATATTAGTGTTTATTTACAGAGCAGAACTCTGTCAGATGTGTTCAGGTCAATCAGTGTGATAGTAGTTTTTCACTCTGAAATCCAGTTAGTTCATAGTGGCTTGTGTGATGGAGCTAGTAGTCGCTGTGCAGGTAAACCTCACTCCCCTGATCTCAAGAAGCACACTAGCGATTGATGCTACGCTGCGGTCTTTTGCCTCCCATGCCGTAAGCCACGGTTCGAATCCCACTCGGAGCGGGTCAGTAGGACTGGTTTCACCTGATCGAAGTTAAAACCTAATACAAATTCATTGCATTGATGCAGTACATATAAGTGTTGATTCATATTACATCTGGTGAATACCCTATAAACGACTGTATAACACAATTAAACTGCAACATTTACATTGCATTCATGCATTTAGAAGATGCTTTTATCCAAAATGATTTGCATTGCATTCAGGGTTTACATCAGCTCATGCATTCCCTGGGATTTATGGTTTATGGCTATTGGGGATAAGGCGTATTTGCTTGTTATTGTATGTGAGTTTACAGAAATTGAGAACAGACCGCAGAGGAGCAACAGAGAAGTGAATCCCGTGTCCGAGAGCCGTGTTGGGTCATCTCTAGAAAACATTAGTAGGATACTCAATGAGAAAATAGATCATGGAGAAAGAATCACAATCACTCACATTTCTAGGAGAACTGAGAATAAAGACAGGGCTGAAGCCATTAGAATTGCCGATGTTAAACAGCCCTAGCTAATGTTATTTGGCTGAGCAAGGAAAGTGAGCATGCAGACACACGCACACACACACACACACACTCTTGTACATCAATCTTTATGAGGACATTCATTGACACAATGCAATCTCTAGCCGCTTACCCTAACCTTACTCATCACAACTAAGTGCTTAACCCGAACCCTTACCCTAAACCTACCCTTAACCTAATTATAACCTTATCCCTAAAACCAAGTCTTGACCCACAAACAGGCCTTTAAAGGGGTCTCAGAAAGTGAGCACCGGCCAAAATGTCCTCACTTTACTCTCTTTGTCCTCACTCCAATGGTCTAAAACTCAAAATGGTCCTCACAAAGATAGTTGTACAAGTACACACACACACACACACACACACACACACACACACACACACACACACACAGTAAAGCTTGTGGATTCATTGCCTTCCCAATAGATGGTTGATCTCCCAATAATCCACAAAACCATCATCTGTTTTTTTTTTCTCAGACCACATCCACTGTTGTGGTTTTACTGAAGCTGTGATCCGATTGGCTCTCTCTGCTCTGGTGGGCGTGGCTACTGTTGCTGTGCTGGTTTATGACATCAGATCTACAAGAAGTGAGCTGATCAGAGAAGAAGAGACCAGACATCACTGTCAGACTCCTGGAGTCAAATCAGACCAACAGTGTGAATTGAGCAGAAGCTTTAGTTCCAGATATGTCCAGATATAAAGCAAACTTACATTGATTCTCTGCACAATTCCTGTTCCTTGCACAGCTATTTATCAACAGATTGTTTTTCAGGGTTCTCCTTTCCACATTTATAATGTCACAAAACAACATAGTTCAAGCAGTTGTGTGTGGACATGTGATTCACTGAATGCACGTGATACACTATCAGCTCAGTTTGTGAGGCGAAGTGAAACTGTTTGTGAAAGAGTCCAGCTTGTAGAGGAATTAAGGTCAATAGGGGAAAAGAAACCTCATACTTCACATTCTACATGTCCAAAACGGTTTTAATTGAATCTACTTTAAGGAAACAAGTCTGATTAATAAGATTTCAAAGCAAACTCATATTCTTTTCCAACAGAAATTATTATAATGCAGAAGATGCTGCTTTTGGCTCCCCTTTATGACTGAATATGCAAACAAATTCTGTTTTTACATCGGGTCTGTGCATGTTGTAGTTCAATCAGAGTCCATTATGTGTGGAGCTCCAGCAGTGTCATTTGTATTAGGAGAAACATCGGAACTGTTCATCATTACAGTACTATACTACACTTAATAGCAGAAAAGATCCTTACATCACTGTTAATGTTTTGTGGATATTAAACTTTATGTCTCGGTTAATCTGTGCAAATATAGATCTAGACCAGAGTGTGGACCACTGGATTCCACCAACTCGAATTCTATAAAATATGAAACCTTCTAAATAAGATAAAATGCTGTTTTTGTCTTTAAAATGCTTGTTTTTGTCTGGTTGTTGAATATGTTATGATGATGTTTGAACAAAAGTGTGAATACCACACTAGATGAAGAACCAATTACTAAATAAAAACAGTAAAATAAGACATACTTACTGTGATTGCAACATCATGACAAAGTTTGAACACCGACATAATCCACTTTATACAGCAGCTGTTAATTCATCATCATCATCATCATCATTCTTTATTCAGGACATACATATAAAATGGTCCATAGCACTATACAAGATAAAGTACACACAAAATAGAGAAAAAAAATAAAAAAATAAAAAAAATGGATAAACAAAAAAATTGTAAACAATGACTACACAGTCAAAATTCCACAATACAAAAAAAAAAACAAAAGTGTTCAAATATTGGCATATAGACTAAAGCGCCAGTGATTCCACAAACCCGAGGTGAACCTAACTGCACTCAATGCAGGGTTCACTAGTGTTGCGATGATGCTGTTATGTGACTCTTCTAGTCTACACATACATCTGTACATGAGATTCCTGAGTACAGCAGGACACATAAATACATTAACACTTACACACATTTGACTCGCACTGCCCCCTCGTGGCAATTTAAGCAGCAGCCTCAAACCATAATTATATGCCACCTTGAGTTTCTGGATACTGCTTTTTTTCATAACGCCGCCACAAGTGGGCAGTGTACATCAGAGTACAAAAAGCTTTAAAAAGTGTAGTCTTCACAAAAAGTGAACACATACTAAATTTGCGATTCAGCATATTAGCTTGTGCATACAACATACAATACTGTCTATGAATGTCCCTATCATCAAACAGGTCATCAGTTATATACACTCAGCTAAAGGATTATTAGGAACACCTGTTCAATTTCTCATTAATGCAATTATCTAATCAACCAATCACATGGCAGTTGCTTCAATGCATTTAGGGGTGTGGTCCTGGTCAAGACAATCTCCTGAACTCCAAACTGAATGTCAGAATGGGAAAGAAAGGTAATTTAAGCAATTTTGAGCGTGGCATGGTTGTTGGTGCCAGACGGGCCGGTCTGAGTATTTCACAATCTGCTCAGTTACTGGGATTTTCACGCACAACCATTTCTAGAGTTTACAAAGAATGGTGTGAAAAGGGAAAAACATCCAGTATGCGGCAGTCCTGTGGGTGAAAATGCCTTGTTGATGCTAGAGGTCAGAGGAGAATGGGCCGACTGATTCAAGCTGATAGAAGAGCAACTTTGACTGAAATAACCACTCGTTACAACCGAGGTATGCAGCAAAGCATTTGTGAACCCACAACACGCACAACCTTGAGGCGGATGGGCTACAACAGCAGAAGACCCCACCGGGTACCACTCATCTCCACTACAAATAGGAAAAACAGGCTACAATTTGCAAGAGCTCACCAAAATTGGACAATTGAAGACTGGAAAAATGTTGCCTGGTCTGATGAGTCTCGATTTCTGTTGAGACATTCAGATGGTAGAGTCAGAATTTGGCGTAAACAGAATGAGAACATGGATCCATCATGCCTTGTTACCACTGTGCTGGCTGGTGGTGGTGGTGTAATGGTGTGGGGGAAACCCTTGGCACACTTTAGGCCCCTTAGTGCCAATTGGGCATCGTTTAAATGCCACGGCCTACCTGAGCATTGTTTCTGACCATGTCCATCCCTTTATGGCCACCATGTACCCATCCTCTGATGGCTACTTCCAGGAGGATAATGCACCATGTCACAAAGCTCGAATCATTTCAAATTGGTTTCTTGAACATGACAATGAGTTCACTGTACTAAAATGGCCCCCACAGTCACCAGATCTCAACCCAATAGAGCATCTTTGGGATGTGGTGGAACGGGAGCTTCGTGCCCTGGATGTGCATCCCACAAATCTCCATCAATTGCAAGATGCTATCCTATCAATATGGGCCAACATTTTTAAAGAATGCTTTCAGCACCTTGTTGAATCAATGCCACGTAGAATTAAGGCAGTTCTGAAGGCGAAAGGGGGTCAAACACAGTATTAGTATGGTGTTACTAATAATCCTTTAGGTGAGTGTAGTGTCCTAAGTACTTGACCTCATCACACACTTTAAGTAAAGTACCAGACAGATAAAAAGCAGGAAATGAGAGTTTACTGTCCTCCCTGCTTCTAGCAATCATTATATTACTCTTCTTAGAATTGAACGTAATATCAAAGTCCAAGCCGAATTGGGAACATACCCTTAGTAGCTGTTGAAGGCCAGCACTATATGGACAAAGAATGACCAGGTCATCCGCGTACATTGGGTGGTTGATAATGGTGTCCCCAACCCTACAGCCTGTTCCACAACTGTTTAACAACTTTGATAGGTCATCCATATAAATATTAAAGAGAAAGGGAGACAAAATGCTTCCCTGCCTAACTCCATTACTTATATTAAATGAGGCAGACATAGAGTTACCCCACTTCACATACATTGACTGATGAGCATACCAAAAGGCCAAGATTCTCACTAGATATTTGGGAGCCCCTCTGTTGTACAATTTGCAGAATAGCTTCTCATGATTTACCCTAACAAAGGCTTTAGAGGCATCAATAAAACACAAAAAAATTGTGGAATTATGCCTTTTATACAAATCTAAAACCTCCTTCAGGGCAAAAATACACATATCAGTGCCATGTTTAGGTTTGAACCCAAACTGATTGTCAGAGGTCAAGACAAAATGTTCCAGCCTATTCAGTATAATCCTCTCCAAGACTTTGGATAAAATACTGGCTAGAGCTATAGGCCTGTAATTATCCACGCTATTAATCTTACCCGCTTTTTCTTTAATGATAGGCACTAATGTGACAGATAAAATAGAATCCGGTAAACTACCATGGACTAACAACCCAGTGAAACAAATAGCAATTAGGGGACAGAGTTTTCTACTTGCAAATTTCAAATGCTCCGCAGATATCTCATCCATACCGCATGCCTTATTATCCTTTAGCATCATAATTGCATCATATATTTCTTGAGGTAAAACAGTTGTATCTTCATTACTATCAATGTCACCCATCGTAAACGACTTACTTTTAACACAGCTAAACAGCTCATAGTAATGTTTCTGCCACAACTGAGTAATTTCTTCAGAGCCATTAACACCATCAATATTCGTTGGTAACGATGTTTTACAATTATTCATTCTCTTGATTTCTTTCCAGAAATCAATAGGACTATTATATTGCAACTTCCTCGCCAGAGAGTCCGACCTCATTGTATTTTCCTTCCTCTTAATGAAACGTAGAGCATATTTAAACTTTGCATTTGCCTGTTTCTTGTATTCGAATAATGGACCCCATTTATGTCTACCTGACTCATCCCATGCCTTAAAGGCTCTTTTTGCCTCAGCATGTGTCTCTTCCACATAGCCATTCCAACCTGGCTTGACTTTGTACAATCTGTGTGTCTTAAAGTAAAAAATTACTTTAATAATTCGTTACACAGAACTTTATTATATTAAATACATCTTCACAAAATCCAAACATTCAGTGTAAGAACATTATTTATAATAAGTTTTATTTGATTCACAGCTTACATAGTGTTTTGACTTCGACAACCCAACTGCATTTTACAGCAAACTTGCGACTAGTTAACTTTCTAAAGAAGGTGTAATCGCTTGTTTGCTAAGGGGTCAAAATTCCTGTTTTTCCTGGATCAAAATTGGTCTTCGGTGGTGGCCGACGTCATCCTTTCTTGCCCTTTTTTTTTTTTTTTTTAAAAGCTGTGATTTTACCACTGGTTTGATTTGTTTACATTAGTGAATGTTGTTAGGGGGTTAACAGTTTAGGACCCAAGGACCAGATGTTTGAAAGAAGACCCGGAGTCAGAATTATAAAAAATGTAAGAAAAGTTTTAATGAAGATAGTTTGCAGTTTCATGAGCAGAAGACAGCTTCAAGACTCTCACAGGGGTTTGTAGGCCGCCCCGCTTACAGTTATAAAGATCACAGTAGTTAAACCATTTCCAAGGTCTAAGCTATGTTATTGCTTACAGGTTGAATGATTCTCATTGGCTAAGAAATATATAAACATAGTAATTTTCAACCCATATACAGATAGACAGAAGCATATCTCCATAGATTATGCAGCTGACACTGGACCCTGAAGTCAGGCACGTCGTGACCTTCCAGGTCGCAGATTTGGGTTGCTGGGCGCCAGCATGTCCCGAACAACAACTCAGTCAATCCAATAATGCCAGTGGTTCCTTAACCTGTAACACAGAAGACTAACACACGCACACACCGACACACAGCTTTTCCAAGGTTGGATTCGGCCAGGCTCTAACTATAAAAATGAGAGTTGTCTCAAAACATCAAGATAACAAGTTCTTTCTCTCAGGATAGGACACTTTATTCTAAATGGAAAGTAAGGCTTTAACAAAGAAACGGTCCCTTAAACTATAGACTTCAATGACCCCTATTTGTTTTAACATGTTGAAGACCTTTCTCAAACACAAAACAAGTCCCTATTTCATTTCTGGAAGCTGGGCTAAATGAGCAAGCACTGTTAATACATTCAAATATCAAATACAGACATTAAAAATGATACATGAAAAGAATATTTCAGTAATCACACTGGTAACTTCAATAACAAAATAAAATCTCCAGAGAAGTCATTCAACTCATTTGATATTTAGAAGGAAAAATATTGATTAATACCTTGATTATAATCACTCATTACATATACATTGAAGCAGCAGTGGATTCCAATCCACCCCTTCAATGTATTAAGCTAACTAACATGAACCATAAGCAATACATTTGTTACTGTATTTATTCATCTTTGTTAATCTTAGTTAATAAAAATACAGCTGTTCATTGTTTGTTCATGTTACTTCACAGTGCATTATACTTAATGTAAACAAATACAACTTTTGATTTCAATAATGTTGGCTAATAGTAAATGGTGAAATTAACATTAATAAAGATTAATAAATGCTGTATAAGTGTAGTTTATTAGTAGTTAATGTTAACTAATGTAGTTAACTAGACTAGAGTTTAATAAATGGAACCTTATTGTAAAGTGTTCACACAGATTTGTTATACACAGATTCTGTGTTGGACAGATCGGTTGTTTGTGGTTTCTTGTTTTAACCATTCATTAAATGGAAGGGTTAGCATTAACTCATGCAGCATTAACTGTGATCCGATTGGTCATCTCTGCTCTGATGGGCGTCGCTACTGTTGCTGTGCTGGATTATGACATCAGATCTACAAGAAGTGAGAAAAGAAGAGACCAGACATCACTGTCAGACCTCTAGAGTCTGACCAACAGTGTGAAATGAGCAGAAGGTTTAGTTCCAGATATATCCAGATATAAAGCAAACATACTTTGATGCTCTGCACCTTTCCTGTTCCTTGCACAGCTATATATTAACAGATACATTTTCTCTGTTCTCCTGTCCACATTTGTAATGTCACAAAACAACATAGTTCAAACAGCAGTTGTGTGTGGACATGTGATTCACTGAATGCATGTGATACACTATCAGCTCAGTTTGTGAGGCGAAGAGAAACCTTTTAGTCTCAGTTATTCACATCTGTACAGCTGTGGTTTGATCTGATGGCTGGACAAACTGTTTGCGAGAGAGTCCAGCTACACTCTAAAAAATAACGTGACCAGCTTTGAGATTTCAGAAAAATGTATCTCAGCGGCAGCGGAGTGAAGGAGCGTGAATTTATGTTTTTACGCTGGTAAGTAGTCACGCGTCAACCCAAACCAGGGAATTTACCTCATTTGATGCTTAAAATACCAACAGATGTCCAATCTGATGTGCCCTATTTGAAAAGTTGAAATAATTTGCCAAACAAGTGTTTAATAATAATTATTGGCAGGGACTCGAAATTGGCCACAACACCTATTCTCGTTCACCGTGTGCTTTTAGAGTTATGTGTGTTTGCGAATCCTTTCATAATTACCAACAAAGTGTAAACCCGGTGTAAATAAGAGATTCATTGTGCACTGTAGACTGCTTTTTTGATTATAGCAGGAGTTTTTGCAGGAGTGTAGATCTCAGTGAACAGGAGCTGAATGTAGCATAAGCTTATAAATGGAGCATTCTTTGCTCGCTTTCTGTTTACCCATTTACAATTTGAATAAAAGTTTTGTTGGACACTGCAAAGTGTCCAGATTATTAAATGCAGGATTGAATCTGAAACTGCAATGATTGACAGTGATATAACCATAGCAACAGACTGGACAAAACAATCTGATACTGTATGTCAAAATAGATCTGTGCATCAATTCATGGAGTGTAAATGCAAAACAATAGAGAGCCTAAGTCCCTCCCCTTCCGGTTGACCACCATGGGACCTTACTTCGGAAAAATATTACATGGTAGTCAATGGCGAGAGACAACAAATATTTTGATCCCGTTTGAATTGTGCCCTGAATTACACATACGTTTGTCAATTTAAAAGATACATTTTAAAGTCAAGAAAGTCGCAGTTTGATGTAAAACTGTTGAGGTATAAGACTGTGAAGATACGCAATTACAAAGACTACAAAACCCAAAAGGCACGCATGTGACATCATACCTTTTCTCTCAATGAATGAAGCTAACGCATTTACTGAAGCTGACGTCTGTCATTTTTTCTATAGTCTAACGTTATAATCGTAACGTTACGCTGTCATGCCTGAGTGTTTTGTACCAGACTGCACACACACAAGCTTAGTGACGTACATAGAGCGAGACGAGAGATGTAGTTCATTGAACGATTTTCACATAAAACTAAACGTTACTCTTCTGTTTTATGACAAACTGCAACTTTCTTGACTTTCATAATTATCTTTTAAATTGACAAACATCATATGTGTAATTCAGGGCACAGTTCAGACGGAATAAAAAGATAACTTGTCTCTCCCCATTGACTTCCATGCATATTTTTTCCGAAATAAGGTCCCATGAGTCGGAAGCGGAGGGGCGGGACTTAGGCTCTCTATAGACCTGCCACTTGTTCTATGTAATGTGTTTCTTTGTCCTTCACTTAATTACAGATTTTCCACTTGATTTTTTTTAAATAAAATGTTAACGTAAAAAAAAATGAAGGGTACATTATTTAAACGTATTATTATAACTATCATCATCATAAATAAACTAATTTAATTAAATTAATATTTAATAAAATAGTAAAATAAAACTGAAATTTTACAAAAGAGCCTAGCTGCAACATATATTAGTGTGAAACACTGCAAACCAATCAGAACTAGATTACTTTAATGCATTACTGGACGAATGTCCTGCAGGTTTAGTTGTGCTTGTATGAACATATTAGCCCGGTTCTGCCAAAACTACATAGGCTGCCTATTAAGTATCAATTGTTTTGTGACATCACTGTGAACGGCACGTGTGGGTGTGTCTTATCTCATTAACTTACACCCTGCAGCACGAGCACGTCATGATCTTTCTCTTGGTTCATTAAAGGTGTCTCTTCATTTGCTCGTTTTCCTGAATCATCTGAAAATACAGAGATGATAAAACAATATGAAGAGAGAAACAAACAGTGTTGCTACATATACACCTACAGATAATATGTTACAGCTGTACAATCTTGAAGACATAAACTCGGATTGTATCAGCTCTCTGAGAACTTTATTTCTACAACATGCTACAGATGTTTGTCCTCAAAAACCGTGAACAAAAGTAATAGAGTAAACACTGAGATTCAATTAGACCTCATGTTGGCTTCAGAAGATTTGTCCATTTTAAAGATTGACAGATGTGAATGTGAACTGCTCCTGTTGGGCTTTATTTATATATAATTACCAGCTGACTGTACATTTCCCTTATTTAGAACAGACACTGAAGAAATAATTATTTTGGCTTGAGAAAGCCAAACTTCAAGCATTTAACACTTCTCAAGCCAACATCAAAGTTTGTCTTGACAAACGTATTAATATAGTTATACTTGTTATCATACAATGTACAATAAGAAGAAACTATAATCACAGTGTATGATTTTATCTGACCTGTATAAAATTCCAATCACTGGATTAAGTGGGATCCAAAAGTCTGAGACCACTAGTGAAAATGTCTCACTTTTTTTTTTTATTATTAGTTTTTTAAATGTAATAAAAAATATATATATATTTTATTAGAAGAACTTTTTAAAAATCTTAAAACTAATCACATAATCTGGAACTCTTGGAACTCTGTTCGACCAATCAGATTCAAGGACTGGAGCTGCTGCAAAAATAAATATAGTTGTTGTAATAAATGTTGTTCTACTCACCAGGGCCGAGCACATTGAATCTCCTGAATGTGGTCTGTTTTTCGTTGATGAGCACATTGAATCTCCTGAATGTGGTCTGTTTTTCGTTGATGATCTGTAGTTTATAATATCCATATTCTGCTTGGTTGATGTTTTTGATGGTCAGAGATCCAGTCGTCTTGTTCAGCTCCACTCTGTCTCTGAATCCCTCAGTAATATAAGTTTTACTTGATTCAGCTGTAGCAACGAGACAGTTTTTAGCTCCAAACATCCACACTATCAGATCATTTGGCTGGATTTCAACACCAGGCTTGAGAAAGACATTTTCTCCTTTAGCCACTGATTTTTGCTCAGCTTCATGTCACAGCAGAGCACAGAAACAGAGAGTGGCAGAAGAAAAAAGTGTGAAAGAATTAGTTTGTAGTTTCTACATCAGATGCATTTAGATGACTCTTTAACCTATTGAAGAGTCCATTGTTCAATAGGTAAACATTGTAACCATTACAGCATGTTTGGAGAAAGCCAAAGGCACTTAGTTATCCATGAACTAATATCTACACAATTATATTACCTAAATACACAAAATATGATGTAGTAATTTCATGTTTAAGCTATGACATGATGGATTTATTGCCATAAAACTCTTTTGACTATACGTGATTCATGATCATTACTATTTTTCTACATTATTTATGCAATATTACACCCTAATTCATTTGACCCGATTTTTTTATTTTTGTATTGTTTATCAGAGTGGTCCAAGATGGGCTTTTGTCGCACTCAAACCACAAAAATGACTGGAAAATACAGAGATGATGATAATATATATATATATATATATATAAAGAAAGAAATAAACAGTGTTGCTACGTATACATCTAGATATTACAGCTGTACAATCTTGAAGACATAAACAGACTCGTACTGTAAAATCAGCTCTCTAAGAACTCTGATCATATTTCTACAACATGAATTACTACAGATGTTTGTCCTCAGAAACCTTGAACAAAAGTAATAGAGTAGATACTGATACTTCAATTAGACTTCATGTTGGCTTCAGAAGATTTGTCCATTTTAAAGATTGACAGATGTGAATGTGAACTGCTCCTGTTGGGCTTTATTTTGTTATAATTACCAGCTGACTGTACATTTCCCTGATTTAGAACAGACACTGAAGAAATCATTATGTTGACTTGAGAAAGCCAAACTTCAAACATTTAACACTTCAAAACAACATCAAAGTTTGTCTTTGCAAATTTGTTAATATAGTTATACTTGTTATTATACAATGTACAATAAGAATAAACTATAATCACAGAGTATGATTTTATCTGACCTGTATAAAAATCCACTCACTGGATTAAGTGGGATCCAAAAGTCTGAGACCATTAGTGAAAATGTGTCTTTCACTTTTTGTTTTAATTAGTTTTTTAAATGTAATTTAAAAAATCCTTTTATTAGAAGAACTTTTTAAAAATCTTAAAACTAATCACATAATCTGGAACTCTTGCAACTCTGTTCGACCAATCAGATTCAAGGACTGGAGCTTCTGCAAAAATAAATATAGTTGTTATAATAAATGTTGTTCTACTCACCAGGGCCGAGCAAGATGAATCTCCTAAATGTGGTCTGTTCTTTGTTGATGATCTGAAGTTTATAATGACCATATTCTGTGTTTGTGTTGTTTTTGATGGTCAGAGATCCAGTCTGAGGATTCAGCTCCAATATGTTTGTGAATCTCTTAGTAATATAAGGTGTAGGCCTATTTGAGTCAGCTCTAGCAACGAGGCAGTTTTTGAGTCCAAACGTCCACAGTATCAGAACACCTGGCTGGATTTCAACACCAGTCTCGAGAGTGACATTTTCTCCTTTAGCCACTGGTTTCCTCTCGGCTTCATGTCACAGCAGAGCACAGAAACAGAGAGTTGTAGAAGAAATAAGTGTGAAAGAATTTAGTTTGTAGTTTCTACATCAGATACATTTAGATGACTCTTTAACCTATTCTGGCATGTTTGGAGATAGCCAAAAGCACTTAGTTATCCATGAACTAATCTCTACATGATTATAATACCTACATTCACAAATCATGAAGTAAAATATGATGTAGTGTTTACATGTTTAAGCCATGACATGATGGATTTATTGCCATAAAACTATTTGGCTATATGTGATTCATGATCATTCCTATTTTTCTTTATATTCATGCCATATTACACTGTCATCCTGTCCTTGGGTCATTCATTTAAACCCTTTTTTTTTGTGTGTGTGTGTGTGTTCATCAGAGTGGTCCAAGACCCTAGGGCTTTTGTCGCACTTGAACCACGAAAATGACTGGATTCGAGGAGTTTTGTGAATTTTACATTTTAAAAAGTAACAAATCCTTCTCTCACGGGTCAATTTAACCACAAGAGGTCGGCTAAGAAACCCAATGTAAGATATTTTGTGCTAAATTGAAAGGGTTATGCTTGGAAATTGTGAGTTATTTTGAATTGAAGTTGAAAGAATGTGCTTAAATTATTCTTTACCTGTTATTTATTGATAAAATCTAGTAATTTAAAGGTAAATAAATAAATAAATAAAATACCAAAAAAGAAATCTCCAAATAAATACCGGTAAGCATTTCGGACCAAAAAAAAAAAGGTATAATTTTAAGGTCATTTTGACCTGCGAGGGGAGGATTTGTTACACATTGCGAGGGAAGGATGAGGGTTAAACACTAGGCATCATACACTTGCTGACTTTGTAAATAGGAGAAACTGGGCATCATACATTATCAGACTTTCAAGTCATTATGAATACAACAAACTGAGAGGAGACGTGTGACAAATGAAAACAATACGTGTTCTAAAACCAACTCAAACTATCAAACATTTTTGATATCCTCCAATTGGATGGAATCAAACTTTAAAGCTAAATAAATCAGAGTGTGTGTCCATCATACTGTAGCAAGCCTGAAGAGTGTTTCATGTTTTGTCAGGAGTGAACTGAGTGCATGTATCTAGTTCAGGAACACCAGTGGGTAGACAAAGAGATTCTCCCTCCTTCACTTTCTTGTTCTCAGACACTATCTCAGCAACACATAGAAATGGATAATATTGATTGATTGATTGATTTATTAGACAGTAGAAATAAAAATAAATGCATAACAAGATGCCATTACAATGACACTACACATTTATCAGAACTGTCAAGGATAACACAAGAAAGTTACAAAACTTATTTCCATTGTGGTCCTCGTTGTAGTCCGATAAAGATGGCAAGTAAACCACAGATGACTATAGAGCACCTTGTACACTCAACCACACAAATACATACACATCAATAATAAATATTCCTTAAGACTACATAAAACTAAATCTAATTAGCATTTAGCAACCATTCACCACATGCTTGATTAAAACAGCGATCTGACTGGCTTAACTTAATCTCAACTGGGAGTTTGTTCCATTCAATTGCTGCCATGTACAAAAAGGTGTTTTGCCCAGAACAACTCTTAAATCTACAAGGTACTATGTCTGTGGCACTGCTTCTAGTTGAGTAACTATGAGAGTTCCTAATAAGCTTAAAATAATCTTTAAAATACCTATGCTCATTCCTATGCAGAATCTTTCTTGTTAATCTCAGTTTCGACTGTCAACCACTTTAAATTCTTAAGTTCAAAAGAGCCAACATGGTTCCTATTTTTAATGTTTAAAATCAACCTAACTAATTTATTCTGTGCTGTTTGGAGTTGAACTTTTATCCTCTTGGGGGTACTACTGTACCATGTAGTACAGGCATAATCGAAGAGTGGCTGAATTAGAGAATTTGCTAACATTAGTAAAGTTTCTTTATTTAAAAAATGAGCCTTACGTGTCAGAAACGTAATTATTTGGTTCACTTTTATAATAACCCTTTGACCCATACTTTCGCCACTCAAAGAACGATCTAAGTCACAGCCTAAATAATTAACACAATTTTTAACTTCAATCTGGGTACCACCCACAGAAATTCTAAGCTCAGGAGTCCTACTCAACCTTATTTTTGAACCAAATAAGATAGATTCAGTTTTCCCTAGATGCAAAGACAGTTTATTCTCAATCAGCCATTCGCTTATATTATTTAACTCATCACTTAAATGGTTCTCAATAACTTGTATATCCTTATGGGAGAACACCAAGGCTGAATCATCCGCATAGAGAAAGAGATTACAATTGCAAACAGATTTCATATCATTTATATACAAAAGAAACAACAATGGACCCAGGACACTACCCTGTGGCACCCCACATGTTATTTCTCTAGCCTCAGACAGAGTGCCGTTAATATCAACTCTTTGATACCTCTCAGTCAAGTATGATCCAATCCATTCACATGCCATACTGTTAAACCCTAGAGCTTTTAGTTTAATCAGCAAAATCCGGTGGTCAACGGTGTCAAATGCTTTCTGGAGGTCTAACAATACCATGCCACAGAGTTTACCCAAGTCGATCTCTCTTCTTAAACAGTCTGTCAAATACAATAAACACGTATCTGTAGAATAAGATGTTCTGAAACCAGATTGCAATTCATAAAACAAATTATACTTAATAATATAATTATTTATTTGCTCTTGTATTATTCTCTCCAATACTTTTGATACAACTCCCAAAATCGAAACTGGTCTATAATTGCCCTCTTCTAATTTACTCCCTTTTTTATATAGCGGAACAACCCTAGCAAGCTTCAGATCTTTTGGAACTCTACCTGACATAATTGAAAGATTAAAAATATGAGTGAGATAAGGAGAAATATATTCTGCAGCATCTTTTAAAAATCTGGCAGGTATTTCATCTAGACCAATTGCCTTCGAACACTTAAGTTCATTCAATAACTTTAATACCTTATCCTGTGAAACAATAGAAAGGCCAAAAGAGTCTGCTACCACTCCAAGCTTAGAATAATACTGAAACATGACCTCACCATCATATAACCCAGGTTTTCTAGGCAGTTTTTCAACTAACTGCCCAGCTATGGAAGTAAAAAAGGAATTAAATGTATCTGCAACCTTTAATTGATCAGAAGATAACTCCCCATTTATGTTAAGGCAAATATTATTTGTCTTTGTCTTAAGTCTATTACTGTACCCAATTTGTTTCAATGACTGCCAGAGTTTCTTTGGGTTACCTTTATGCTCAGTTAAATTATCGTGAAAAAAGTTCCTTTTACACGTTTTAATCATCTTTTGCACTATATTTCTTAGCTTCTTATAATTATCTAAGTCAACCTGCTCCTTACTCTTCTTAAAAACTGAAAAGGCTTTATTTCTCTTACTAATTGCTTCTAAAATGTCACCATTCATCCATGGCTCTGACCTCAATTTTACTCTAATAGTTTTTAAAGGAGCAACTTTATCTACTGCTTTTAAGAACATATTTTTAAACTGCTCCCATGCTTCGTCAACATCCAAACATAACACTAAATGCCAATTCATTGAATTTAAACACTCAATAAAGACCTCACGACTATGTTTTTTTAATGACCTAATCTTAATTGTGTTTTGTTTCTTCAATGCAACTTTATACTTTTTCCTTGTACAATAAATTAATGAGTGGTCATTCATAGTACAATTTACGACCCCACTCTGAGAAATCATAGATTGATCAGATACCAAGATGAGATCAATCACAGTTTGACTCAATTTAGCCACTCGTGTTGGCTCTTGAATTAATTGCTGTAAATCCAAAAACTGGCAAAATCTATTAAAAGCTTTGAACATTCCATGATCCTTGTTAGAAACATCAGTATTAAAATCACCTATCATTATAACATCACCCTTATAATCACTGCCGGGGACAGAAGATTCTTCCAACAACTGACAGAAATTATTCTGATCAGGAGGTCTATACAGAGCCCCAATTAATAAAGGCTTACTTTTAGTTAAATGTACATCCAACCACACAGCTTCAATAAGATCGTGATTTAAATCCATTCTGCGATTAAAACAAATATCAGCCCTAATATAAACACACACTCCGCCCCCATTATGATTTCGATCTTTTCTTAAAACAACAATTTTTAATTTCAATTTCTGAATCACTGTTTGAGGCATCCAGCCAAGTCTCTGAAAAGCACAGCACGTTGGCACAGCCCGTCCGATGGTAAAGAAACTCCCCCTCGCCAGGTTTTTTCTGAGCCGTCCATTGTTACTCCCACAGAGAGGTGTTCTCCGACCTCCACGTGCCCACCGGCTCGTTGTTCCAACTTCTCCTCTGGCTCCGACATCACACACCTGCCGTCCAACACACCCCCTTTCCAGTGCCAGCTACTCTCAATGCCCGCCGTCGCAAAATCTCCGTTTCCCCGAAGAGATTGATTTTCAGGCCCAGGGCACTGATGAATGTCTCCCGATAGCAAAAGGCAAAGCGATATGATCAACTTATCTCTCCTGCGTTCTCTTTGAACAATGCCATGCGTGTATTTGTCTGTTGAGTACCTCCAAGAATTCGCGAGGATCACGTTTCGTCCAGCGCTTAAAAGCTTGCAACTGCCAAGCGGTTTTAGGACATATTCCCATTTACAAACTTGGACATAAAAAATTTGGTGGTTTAAAAAGTTGCAAACAAAAGAGTATGTTAAGAGGGCAACAAGAGCACCTGTAGCACCTGTAGAGCTTGCCGCCATCTTGCATGATCCAGATGCCAATAGAAATGTGTACATGAGGTCAAGTGCTGCATAGGTGGCATAAATGCATTTATACAGAAATTTCAATTGCAGAAATAGTTATAAAATGTATTAATTAAATATGAACTGTACAAAGATGCCTTGTGAGACATAAGGGATGATTTGTAAGGTGATTTTAATTGATTCACCCAGAATCAAGATAAAATATATAAAATAAATATGAAAACAGAAAATCTGCTAATGCAGTATTTAACACCGCAATTACAATCCCATTAGACCCAGCTGAGATTACAGGCAGGAAAAAAAAAATAAAAAAATTCACAATTCAACTTTTACACATGAAAGAATTCTTCAGCTCTCGAGGGAAACGCTTTTAAAAGAGACAAAATGTTTAATCTAAATTTTATGCTCCAAAAAAATCCTGCTAGACAGAGAATTTAATAGACAATCTGCTGAAGGGTTTTTCATCTAATTTCCCATTCAAAACACTGAACCAAGTAATGGACTTCATCAGTGATCTGAAGCATTATAGTGTAAGATCTTAATATGAGAAGCTATTGTAAAACTGACAGTATATTTCCTCTAATACAATCACAGATGTTCATTAATTATTGCAGTATGATCAATCAGAAAGCAGAAACCATTTAAAACATTATATTACACATTTAAACGCTACTAGCATAAATAAAGCTAATTGTTGTTGTCTAGCTTGTATAAATTGTAATACTTACCCAATTGCTTTTTTAGCTTATAGATCCTGTAGTGAAGGTAAATCACAACTACAACCAGAACCAGCAGAACAGCAACAGCTATTCCTACTATTCCACCTGAAGACAGACCCGGATCTGGAACAGATAAAGAGAGACAGTCATTAATTTTGAATCTCAGTTTGAAGTTGATCATTTCTCTGTATGAATCATATTATTATGAGAAGGCATTTCCCTATAGTTACCATGATGATTTTCTGACATAAACTACCATTCAAAAGTTTGTGGTCTGTAGATGTTTTTATGTTTTTGAAAAAGTCCCTTCTGCTCACCAGCTGAATTTATTTGACCAACAATACAGAAAAAACTGTACATTTTCTGAAATATTATTACAATTTAAAATATTTTTTCTTTGAATATATTTTAAAATGTCATTTATTCTCACGATGAAAAAGCTGAATTTTCAGCATCATTACTGTCTTCAGTGTCACATGACCCTTCAGACTAATATGCTGATTTGATGCTCAAGAAAGATTTCTGATTATTATTGGCACGGTGTGTTGCAGGCAGAAGAAGACGAAGGAGAATCAAAAGTTCCAATGCAAACTTTTACTCAAAATATAAATCATACAGGTATAGAAGAAGGGCAGAAGGTTCACACATGTAATACAACGGAGATCAGACAATAACTGACTGAACAGATGGAACTTAAATACATACACAGATGACACCGATTAACAGAACACAGGTGATACAGATAATGATGATAGTCTTATCACGTGACACAACTGAACTGATAATGGCAGTAACCATAGTAACGAAGGAGTGGTGGGAAAAGAACAAAGGAAAACAGGAACCAATCAAGACACAAACTGAAATTCCAAAACTACACTGACACGTGGCAATTATCAATGATGAAAACAGTTGCTAAACACGCTGCTTTTTTCAGGATTCTTTGATGAATAGAAAGTTCAAAAGAACAGTGCATTTTTTGAAATATTTTGTAACTGGTTAACTATTGTCACTTTTATACAATTTAAAACTGACCCCAAATGTTTAACTGTGGAGTATTTCATCATGTTCAAATAGTTTTACAAGAGTTAAGAGTTTTAAAGCCGGTGTTCGATGTAAACATGATAGGCTTTACATATAATATGATATAAAAGTTAGTGTATTGAATAGGACAGGAAATCTAACATACAATTTTTTTTTTTAAATATATTTAAAAAATATATTTTATGAAAAATAAGAAACATGAGGGATTGTAAGGCTTTTTTAGGGCTTTATATCAGACCCTTTTGTGTGATCACTGAAATTAACTTCATCAACATGACGAGAACACAAACACAAATGCTGTGTCCAAGAGTCTAATTTTAATCCGAGCATCTGATTTAATAATACTGTATGTCAAATGTCAATACATTGAATGACTAATAAAGACTCACCAGTGACAGAAAGAAGGAATCGTTGTGAGCTCTCACGGCCTCTGATCTGTAGTTCATAAAGTCCAGCGTGTTCGGTTCTGGTGTTTGTGATGGTCAGAGATCCAGTCTGATGATCTGTCTTCAGTCGGTCTCTGAATCTCTCATCAGCTTCGTTTAGTGAGGTCTCGTTAGTTTCTACATCAATTTTAGCCAGGAGAATTGCTTCATCTCCAAACCTCCACACAATCAGATCATCTCTCTTTACTTCAACGTCAGTCTTTAGAGTGACAGACTTTCCCTCCTTCACTGACAATGACACAGACTTCACTCCATCCGTCTTACCATTCACACCTGTAAACAAGCAGAAACAGTTTCTCAGCAAGAGATTAAATTTATAATGCATTTACTCTGTATCTGGAAAGAGTACATTTAAATTAACTGTAAATGTAATTTATATATAGCCATCACTCAGATATTTACAGCTTTTAATTGTTAAAGAGAAATGTTAAAGTTGCCCTAGAATTTGTGACGCAACAGTCGGGATCATTATGTACGCCTCCAAAAATGTGCATATGTGCACAATGTGCCCATTGACTGCAGTCAACAGTCAAATGTCAACAGGCGTGGTTTATGTTCATCTATAATCGGATACCGCAACAGTTTAATTCGAAGTTGTTAGTTTGCTCTGCCCATTTCACCACGGACTGTTTTTCTAACCTGGGACAATAGCAA
This sequence comes from Gila orcuttii, assembly GCA_026230005.1. NCBI lineage: Eukaryota > Metazoa > Chordata > Actinopteri > Cypriniformes > Leuciscidae > Gila > Gila orcuttii. Next base: position 18,446,378 of record JAPDVR010000020.1, read on the forward strand.
GCAGGCTTCTCTCAGCGTCTCATAGGCTACTGAAGAAGGGGGCAATTCCAACTATATTCCAGCAAGCGGTAAGTAGTGATTTACTACGGAAGTAGCGATCCACTTCACATCGTTTCTCTTAGTAGGATTAAAATAATCTTACTTAAACTGTGATTAATATACAGATAGCGATCAAAGAACAATCCCTTCCCAATCGCCCAAGCTGTCAATCACACAACGCGAGTTTATCTGGACACTTACTGTAGCGGACCCCGCCCGAATGATGGACAAAGCTTTACTGATGTTTATGAACTTTATTGAGTCCGTTTTCACTCCAAAAATCACCGTAAGAGCTGAACAAAAAAAAGTACAGAAGCGCGCATTAACGACTCATCCAAAACTCTCTCTCTCTCCGTTACATTATCACTAACATACAGCGAATTACACAAACAATAATTACAACAAACAGTAAACAAATATATATACAGACCTTATGCCTTTTCGGGGGTTGCTTAACAAAGTGCAAAGTTTATAGCCTGCGAAACAACTCCGATGAACTGCGTGCTCTCCCTTTCATTGCCCGTCTAGCTCCGTAGACTATAATACCCGTCAAAATAAAAGTCCCTCCTTAGTAAGACAGATAATGCATCTCTTAAACCTATTTAAACTCACAGAACTATCCAAAATGTAAACAAAAACGAATTAGACGATTTATCACAGCAAAGTCTGTTACACTCCCACCAAATTATCAATGTTATTTCAACATGCGTTATTTTCAAGCATAAGTAATTTTCACTTATAATGACCCTTGTGTGTATGTATGTAAAGTCCTTTTGAAGATGTGTTCACTCCGCTTCCAATAATAAGACCAACTTCTGAGCTGGTCTCTCTACTACTGAGACCTTGTTTAACCGTTCTCCTTTCTTATTTAGTTTTTTGTCACCAAGTGCTATTGTGACCTTCCTTACTAGTCCATCTTGGCTAGTTACAGTGTCTATGATCCGACCTAGTCTCCACTCATTTCTTGGAAGGTTCTCATCTGCATCCATGACGACATCACCAATCTGAAAATTCCTTTTTGGAGCATGCCAGCATTGTCTAGCAGCAATGTTGTGGAGATACTCTTTCTTCCATTTACTCCAAAACTGTTCAGTAAGGTACTGCACCTGTCTCCATCTTTTTTTTCCCATAGATGTCTTCTCTTATGAACTTTCCTGGTGGTGGTAGGACTGTAGTGGCTTTCATGGTAATCAGATGGTTAGGTGTGAGTGGTTCTAAGCTCTTGGGGTCGTTCAGGTTGTCCACTGTAAGGGGGCGACTATTGACTATTGCCATGGCTTCATAAAACAAAGTGCGCAGTGAAGCATCATTGAGCCTGCCCGATGAGAGGGAAGCTGTAGCATTGAGGGAAGCTGTAGCAAAACTGCTCCATACAGTTTTGATTTGACGCTCCCATACACCACCTGCATGACTGGAATGAGGGGGATTCATAACAAAATCACACTGTTTATCTGCAAGAAAAGCAGTGAGCCTTTCTGGATCAAGTTGCTGTAATGCTGAGTTCAGTTCGTTTTTAGCGCCAACGAAATTGGTACCTTGGTCACATCTGATCTGCCGTACTGTGCCCCGAATTGCAATAAAGCATCGTAGACTGTTGATGAAAGCATCTGTGGACATATCTTCTAACATTTCTATATGAACGGCTCTTGAACAAAAGCAAGTTAGAAGCAGACCATACCTTTTGTGCTGTTTTCTTCCTTCTTTTGTCATGAAAGGACCAAAGCAATCCATACCACAATACACAAATGGTGGGGAAGGCTCTACACGTTCTGTAGGAAGATCACTCATCCGCTGTCCTTCAACAGATTTTCTCAACCTTCTACAAGGTACACCGTTGCGAATGTAAGATGTGACAGCTCTGTTTATTCCAGGTATCCAATAGCCAGAAGATCTGATTGCATTAATTGTGAAACCTTTTCCTTGATGCTTTACACCTTCATGATAGTGTGCAATTATCAACTTTGTTACATGATGATCTTTGGGAAGGATCAGTGGGTGCTTGAACAAGTGAGTGCATGTTGAGTGACTTAATCTTCCTCCCACCTTGATCATACCATCCGTATCTATGAAGGCGTCCAGATGATGAAGTTTATTATAACCTGGCAGTTGTTTTCCTTGACTCAGGACATCTATTTCTTTCTGATATACTTGTTTTTGCACTCCTTTTAAAATCAAGCATTTTGCATGTTCTTGTTCACTTACATATGCTGGTGAATTAGTTTTAGCCTTCTTAATCCGCCTCAGAAGGCGTGCAATGGCCTTGACAGCATTAGACCAAGATGAGAACTTAGACAAATGGTCTACAAGATCTTTACTCTCTGTGGTTTCGGTTTGAAACGTCTGAATCTTTTTAACTTCTGGATCCCCTACTGGAAGCTCAGGTATAACATTTGAGGTATCTATTTCTTTCTTCCACAGGAATGAAGGACCAGAGAACCAGTTGGATGAGAGCAATTCATTTATTGTTCTTCCTCTTGAAGCATTGTTTGCTGGGTTATCATCTGTTGGGACGTACAGCCATTGTTTGGGTGCTGTGCTTTGGCATATTTTTTGGACTCTGTTGGCTACAAACGTATGAAAACAACGGGCATCGTTATTTATGTATCCCAAGACCACTTTTGAGTCAGTCCAAAAGAATTCATTGACATTGGTGAGGTCAAGCTCTTCTCTGAGCATATTGCTCATTTTGACTGATACCACAGCTGCCGTCAACTCTAATCTTGTTATTGTAGTAATCTTTACAGGAGTAACCCGGGCTTTGCCAATGAGGAAAGTGCAATGAATCTCATCCTTCTCATTGATCATTCTCAGATAAGAACACTGACCATAACCACAGGTACTTGCATCAGAGAAATGATGTATTTCTGTTTTTACAGTCTTACCGAAATCAGCAGGTACATAGCATCGTGGAATGTCCACCTTTTCCAGATTGACAAAGTAATTTTGCCATTTCTCCCACCATGGGTTAAGAGCAAGGGAAAGTGGATCATCCCAGCCTGTACCCTGGCGACACATTTCTTGTAGGATCCTCTTACCATTGAGAACATAGGGAGCTACAAAGCCCAAAGGATCATATATGGAGGCAACAGTTGACAATATGCCACGACCTGTTGTAGGTTGACCTTTTAGTGGGATATGGAATTTGAAGCTATCACTCTGTATGTTCCAATGAATTCCTAGAGCTCTCTCAAGTGGCATGTCATTGAAGGTGAGATCCTTTGTTTAAAAGTTTACAGCAAATTCTGATGCTGGTATGCTCTGCAGAACAGTGTTGTCATTTGATACAAACGTGTGAAGTCGAAGACCTCCTTTTGCACATAACTCCCGTGCTTCTTTTGCTAGCTGAATTGCCTTTTCCACTGTCTCTACACTTGTGACTCCATCATCAACATAAAAGTCTCTTATGATGAACTGGGTGGCTAATGAGTGTGATTGACTATGCTCACTGGCTAGATATCTTAGTCCATAGTTTGCGCAACCTGGCGAAGAAACTGCACCGAAAAGATGCACTTTCATTCGGTAATCTTGAGGCGCTGAAGTTGTGTCTCCGTTTTGCCACCATAAGAAGCGCAGGTAATCTTGGTCGTTTTCCTGGACATGAAACTGGTGAAACATTTTTTCGATGTCACATATTACAGCTATAGGATGTCTTCTGAACCTGACAAGGACTCCTGTGAGATTGTTTATCATGTCTGGTCCTGGTAACAAATGTTCATTGAGACTTGTGCCTTTAGATTTCGCAGAACAATCAAAAACGACACGTAACTTGTCTGGCTTTTTTGGATGGTAGATGCCATGATGAGGTATGTACCACTTTTCACCATCAGTTCCATCATCATTCACTGTTTCTACATCACCTCTTTCAATTATGTCATTCATGTAAGTAATGTAGTCTGTCTTGTATTTCTCGTTTCTACAGAACTTCTTATTCAAATGATTGAGTCTGACCTTGGCAAGCTCTCTGTTATCAGATAAGTATGGACGTTGTTTGAACGGAAGGGGCATTTCATAATGTCCTTGATCATTTTTCTTTATGCCTTCTTTGAGTTTGTCTAGAAACACAATATCATCCTGAGAAATTGTCTTGTCATCTACCGTGACATCCTTAATGTCCGACTCAAGTACACGGATGGCATCCACAGGTGTCAAAGCTGGAATCTCCTTTGTGGCTATTCTGTGACAAAGACTGACTGCTGTTGATCCATTGATGCCTGGTGTGGAGCTGCCCACAATACTCCAACCTAAGTCAGTTAGAATAGCATAAGGTTCATTATCTTTACCTAGTATGACTTGCCTGGGAGCTAGCACTCTGGGGCAGTTGTAACCAATTAGTAAACCTACTTCACAGCTGAGAAGAGGTGACATTTCATCTGTGATTACCTTCAAGTGACTCTTAGCCGTTTCCTGCGTTGGTATGTGATCACGATTGACAGGAATACACTCCTTGGTGTATAATGGAGGCAGATTGATATGTATTGAGGAATTGTACCCTCTCACTCGAAGATCAGATACTCTTTTACTTTTAATGATCATATTGTCTCCCATCAGGGTGGTAAGTTTGAGTTTAATTGGTTGAGTATCCACTTGCAGTACATTACTCACTTCTTCATCAATGAAAGTGGTGTCACTCTGAGTGTCTAACAAAGCATAGACAAGCTGTTCATTGGATGGATTTTTGACGGACGACACCCATACAGGTACAATCATAGATGTAATGACTGAATGACCTTCTCTTGTGATATTAAGTGACAAGGCATCTGTAATCTCACGCTCACGTGCACGCTCATTGCTTACCGTTGGTTGCTTTCGGTTTCCGTTATACTCATAGTTGTAATCATGAAGACATGTGGGATGTCGCAATTTGCATACATCACATGTGTGGTGACAGCAACATTCCTTAGCACAGTGGCCTGGTTTTATACATCCAAAACAAAGTTTGTTGTCTTTGACGTAGGACCTTCTGTCTTTCAGAAACTTCTCCATGAATTTTGGGCACTTATTAAGTTGATGGTTGACATCTTGACACAACATGCATGGCGTTTTTAACTGTCCTTTAGCCATTGTCTGTTTATCACCTTTTACTGTTGTTTGTGTTTTATAGACAATTGCCTTGTTTCTTTTGGTTTCATTTGAGATTCTTCTCTCATGAGGTGACTCACGTGAATGAAGTGCATGTAAAGAAGTGATAGGATTACACACTATTTCTGCTTCAGTTGACAGGAATTTTACAAAGTCTTGAAAGCTTGGAAATTCCTTGCCGTCCATGAGTGTTGTTGTGACCTGGCGGTTCCACCTGGAGGCTGCCCAGTCAGGAAGTTTCTGTACCAGCTTTTGATTCTCCTCACAGTCGTTTAATATTTCCAGGCCTTTAACATGAGGTATGGCTTGCAGGCAGGCATTTAAGAAGTCTGAAAATGTTCTCAGACCTTCTGCATCTTTGGACTGTATTCTAGGCCACTTTGACAGCTTTTCACGGAATGCTCTTTGAATGACAAAAGGCTGGCCGTATCTTTGGTTGAGCCTATTCCAAGCATCTTTGTAAGCTTCTTCATCATTTCGATAAAAGGTGCCTTCAAGATATTTGTGTGCTGAGCCACTGACATAATTTTTCAAATAATAGAGTTCATCAGCTGCTGAGATCCCTTTTCTATCTATAAGTGACATAAATGAGGCTTTCCAGTCCACAAACTGAATTGGGTCTCCATTGAACACTGAAGGCTCGGGTATGGGTAACCTGCTGATGGCTATACTGTCCTGAACTGCCTGAGCAAGGTGAGACACTTCACTGAGAGTTGTTGACTGGATAACATTGTATCGCTGTTGTGTCGAAGGGAAGATTTCGTTTTTCCGACTTTCATGTTCATTCTGTGTTGACTGACTCTTTGTTTCTTGCTTTATTTCTTCATCATAGGATTTTACTCTGGCCCGAGCAACCTCTAAATCCTTTTCTATCTGTAGCCGTTCTAATTCAAACCTTTGAGTTTCTAGCTCTTGTCTGAGCTGCTCTTCTAGAGTTCTTATTTTTTCCTTTTGTTGTCTTTCCGTTTGCATCATCTTGTATTCAGCCTCTTTCGTGGCCAGCTCTGCCGCAGCATCTGCTTGTTTGCTTGTTGTACAAGAAGATCTAGAATGGCTGCTGACACTTGCTTGTGAAGCACTGGAACCATATATGGAACGGGCATAACTATGAGCTAAAAGTTCATGTAGACTGCCCCTTTCCTGTTCTGCATCAAACTCACCATCTACTGTTGTCAACCTTTCCAGCACAATTTTGACGATGCCATTGGTCACGGCTTCACATGCATCAATTTTACGTCTTAAATCAGCAGTGGGTGTGATATGTTCCCTTATTTCACTAAAGATTTTCATCATACTGTTCTTTTTATCCTCAAGAGAGTCAGCAATTTCAGCGAGCTCCTTATCAGAGATGTCTGATTTTAAGTCATGTCTTGCTTTACGAGCATCTAATTTCCATTGGTCATACAAAGTGCTTAACCTTTTTTCTTTCTTACAGCACTCATCTTTCTGGTAAGCAAGCATTTTCTCTGAAGGAATATGTGGACGTTCTGAACGTCAAGGGAGTCCTGCACTGTCTTGTGGATGACACTGAAGTTCAGATGTATTTTTATCTTTACATTTAACTGCTCCTTTTCCATGCTTTTCCTTTTTACCTTCTGATTCCGTCTGCAGCAGGCTTTCCGAATCTGGATCTTCAGTATCAATTTCCATAGTCAACTCACTTTTATGGCGTTTTAGCTCCTTAGACCATCGTGCTGCAATCAAATAACGATCGTCACGTTGCCACCATGAACAAGCACGTGCAGGGGAGATCTGAACCAGCGAAGGTGAAGCTCATACTGTAGCGGACCCCGCCTAAATGATGGACAAAGCTTTACTGATGTTTATGAACCTTATTGAGTCCGTTTTCACTCCAAAAATCACCGTAAGAGCTGAACAAAAAAAAGTACAGAAGCGCGCATTAACGACTCATCCAAAACTCTCTCTCTCTCCGTTACATTATCACTAACATACAGCGAATTACACAAACAATAATTACAACAAACAGTAAACAAATATATATACAGACCTTATGCCTTTTCGGGGGGTGCTTAACAAAAGTGCAAAGTTTATAGCTTGCGAAACAACTCCGATGAACTGCGTGCTCTCCCTTTCATTGCCCGTCTAGCTCCGTATAATACCCGTCAAAATAAAAGTCCCTCCTTAGTAAGACAGATAATGCATCTCTTAAACCTATTTAAACTCACAGAACTATCAAAAATGTATACAAAAACGAATTAGAAGATTTATCACAGCAAAGTCTGTTACACTTACCAAAACTCGTTGTGAAATCAATGACACTGTTAGACTGCACAACGAAGCTCTTAATGTATTTACCTCATGTTTGCATTGGTGAAAGCATTAATGAGAGTGCAGAAACTGCGTTGCAGTTATGATAAGATCTTCATTCACGCGATCAACAGGCTGTCATCTGCTCAATGCTCATTACAGCAACCTTTTATGTGATGGGAATAGATCTAAATACTTAAAAAAAAACTTCTCACAATTCGTTAATCCCGATAGCTGTAATAATAAAAACGTATAATAGCTGTAATAGTAAAAGTTTTCGAGAGAGTTCTACATGTAATGCTAGATATTTCATATGCAAGCATGTCAGCCAATCACAGCAGTGGGCGTTTACACTGAAGTCTCACAGCAGACACGCCCCTTCAAACAGAGTGTTAAAATCAGAGGCTAAAATCAGGCGAGGAAATATGCCTTTTATTTCTAAATTATAAAAATTTTTGATCTAAAAAACATACTAACATTATAAGGGCACCCCAGGAAACATTATACAGAGTATCTGCACATTTTTTAACAGCAAATTTAATGACTTTTAAGACCTTTTTAAGTCCTCTAAAAAGCAAATTTAAGACTTTACCACGACAAACAAACAGGAAAATGTTCAACACGACAGTGTTAATTTTGGCAGCCATTTTTGTTTTAGTCTTAGTCTTCAGATGAAAATGCTTATTGGTCTTATTGGTCACATTTTAGTAATTTTGTCTTTCATAGTTTTAGTTGACAAAGTCAAACTTCAGTTACCGACATTAATTTTGGTAGCTATTTTATATGTAGTCTTTAGACAAAAAATGACATTATAATTTTTCGCTTTAGGCCAATTCAATTAAGCTTATGAGACATTTGAATCAAGGTAACAGGCTGTATTGACAATGCACTCTTTAGCAGTAGCACTTGTGCAATTCTACATATCCCTGTTCCTTAGTTCAGTGGTTCTCCAATCTTTTATAGTGCCGTAACCCCTCTTGCACTTAGACTGCAGTCACACCTTTTCCATTAAGGGACAATATCTGCCCATTTTAATCGATTTTTTCCAGTTCATTTTTTACCTTTATAAATACTTTTATAAAATAAATAATGCTTTAAATGAAACAATGTTCAATAAATATGCAATGATGGTAAAAACGAGGTAATACTTTTAAACATTAAATTAAAATCGCCAGTAGGTGGCGGTAAGTCACTGTCTTTATGAGCGAGTCATCCGTCATCGAGTCATTCATTCATTCAGTAACAAACAGTCTATGGTAACAAAGCAAGTGGCTGTATTTATGAACGGGTCATTGAATCTCACGATTCGTTCAAAGCCACAGATTCGTTCTCGAATCACCGCTGTGTGCTGCAGTTCTACCGTGGCTTTCGTTGCAAAATAGCAATAATATGATCAACATTAAAAACACTGCTAGATATCAACCTGTATTGATCGCAGATTTAGTCGCACAAACAGCGCAAGCGGCTCGTGACAGAATAAAGACCAACTGAATGACACTTTAATTTAAGTAGAAAATATCAAATGAAGATCACTGAACTCCAGCTTACTTGTCTGTGTTTTCAGATCATCCGCGCTTCTTCAGCAGTGTAGGGAGCGCGCGCGCGAGCATGGTTGCCAGATACTATTGACAAGAACGGGTAGAAAACGTGTTACTTTAACAGAAAAGCTCTGACTGGGGATTTAATTATTTAAATCTGGCAACCGTAAGCATGAACGCTCGCTCGTAAACACAGTCTGTAATGTGTTGTTGTCTCCTTTATTCGACAAAAAAAGTGGTTTTAGTCAAGTTTGTATTTTTTTAAACACACTTTAGTCTCGTCTTTTTTCGTCAACGATATTGTACGTGTTGATATAATACCGGTAGTCACAGTTATCGTTTAATGACGTGGGTATCGTCTCTCATGGTCTTGTCTCACGCCCGTTTCACACATACTCCGTTTGCAGTGCGTATGTGGTGCGTATTTTTTTACGTACCCATGTTAACAGGTTAGAGCTTTCACACTGCACGCGGGTGCGGTCCGTCGATCCGTTGCAGGTGCGGTGCGTATACAGCAGTGCAGAGATCGTTTCCGCACCAAGTCTATTTTTGCTGTGCTGCACGCGCAGAATTAAAGTGGCAGCGCATTGTTCACATTAAAAGAAACAGAGATTGACAAGAAACTGTAATAATTTCATCATATACGCATAATTACAGTTAATGTGTTCAACGGTTGCTAAATTACAGGGTCAAGAAAAACAAAAAAGTATGATTATCGTCCCAAAAGTTGCAATGCCATCATATATGATTTTTTTCCCCCCTCGAAAAGTACATGATATATATTTTGGGGAGGGGGCGGGGGGAAACTACATGTCAAACAAAGAATCACAATGATTAAAATTAATTTTCATACTGTTTCAATGTCTTGTCAAAGTTAACGTTTGGATTTAAAAACAAAATTACTAAGCCATTTTTGATTTTGTGGCTCACAGAAACTGCGGATCAGTACCGCACTGCAAACGCAGCATATGTGAAAGCACTATAGCTCGTGCTGCTCCTGTAACGTATACGCACCGCAACACGCACCGCATACGCACTGCACACGGAGTATGTGTGAAACGGGCGTTAGTCAGGGGAAAAAAAGTCGTCAACAAACATTTTTCGTCATAGTTTTCAATAACGGAATTAACACTGCGACACGACACAGAATGGTGTGGCAAACCATCAACGCGACGCATTCATCTTCAGTCACCTATGGAATGAAGCAGGTTGCACCCACATAGAAAAGTGCTGCCCCCAAATGGTGCGCACTGTTCAAAAAACAAAACAAAATAACGGATGACGAGTCGGACAAGAAATTTAAGGTCCATGCGTGAAATTTAAGACCTCCTTATCGGAAATTTCAGATTTTAAGACATTTTCAGGCCTTAAAAAGCGAAAATTTCATTTAAGACGTTTTAAGACTTTTTAAGGACCCGCGGGGACCCTGTTATAAAATAATAAAATAATCCATGCAATGGCACCTTTAATAATAAAGCTAATAAAAAGCATATTTCTGCTTGTATTGCTACATAACATCATAAACATTGACATGTTGACAGATAACAGATCACACTGTCATGTGACACAGAAAGAAACATCATATCACTGTCTCAGTTTGAGTTAACTGATTCACATATAATATGTGTGCATAAATATAGACCTTATAAATTAAGTAATTTCATGTGAGTAAAAATGAGTGAGTCACTCTTACAAATGTTTTAGGTAACACTTTATCTTAAGGACATGTGGTTACACGTTACTACATGTGGTTACTATAGTAATTTGTGCATAATTAAAATTAACTAAACCCTAAACCAAACTTTAGAAATGTAGTTAATTAATATTACTCAGTTCTTATTTGAGTAACAATGTAACAACATCACCTTAAAATAAAGTGTAATCATGTTTTATAATATGCTTCATGTCACATTTTTGATGTCTCTTGTGGTGTCTGAGATGGTTTATTATAAATAATAGAATGATATCATTATTAACACAGTCAGTGCTAATCTAAACCGGATCATTGTTACATAGAAAGACATGGGATAGCCTACTCACCAAAGACAGTAACAATAAATATCTTTATGGTAGTCTTTTCTCTAGAGATGGAGAGTGTATATTTTCCTGAATGTCTGATTCTGGTGTTTCTGACGGTGAGAGATCCAGTGTTTTGGTCCACCTGTAATCTGCCTCTGAATCTCACATCATCAGTGAAATAAATGGAGTTCAAGTCGCCCTTTCTCGTTATTTGAGATATGACAGAGTCTTTAGGTCCAAACAGCCACAGTATGGTATCATCGTTCCGTATTTCAGAAAGATTAGTGTGTAGAGTAACAGAATCTCCCTCCATCACAGCCTCCGTCTCTGCACCAGACACACCTAGAGCAGAAACCATCAGTTTTACAGATCAGACTCTACATCATGCCTTTTTCCTGATTTTAATGGTGTTCAAAATACAATTCATATAAAAAAGCTAACATTACTGGTTATGGTCGAATTGGTTAGACCCTGTAAATGAACCAATTCCAGAAATAATAGGAATTACAACAAATTCACTTTTTTTTGTCAGACAAACTGTGTAGGTATGCTGGGTATGAGCTGAGGGTGTCACTGTGGTGAGAAAAGTTTACTTTTGAGAAGATGTCGACGGCAACTGTTTCATTGCGATTTGCCACATAACACAAACAACCACATTTGCGACATTATAAGTGTTGGAACAACCACATTTGCCACATTATTTATTTATTTATTAGACTACACGTCTGTGTCGGTTTCTTCCACGCCATTTCCTGTGTATTCAACGAATAGGCTATGCCGGTGTCTAAGTGAAACCGAAAGATAAACAGAAATCATTACTTACCGTCAATGAAAAACAACAATAGAAAGAACAATAACATGTTCTGCACGTTATAGCTGCGTAGAATCTTAATCAATAAAGATATTATGGAGATTAGGCTATTCGTCCCGCAATCTCCGCTGCGTTTCAGAACCGCACAGCCGACTGACACGCGCAATGTAGGCCTATCACACAAAAAAGTCAACAGAGAGACGTTTTTGCCAACTGAGAATTGCGATTTTCTATATTTCTAACTATATTAAAGACGATTAGGACCAGCTATCCTAGATAGGAATTTAGTTACGAGCAAAACACTAGGCTACGTCGATTGCTGCTGCAGTAACTTCTTCATGGAATTTACTGAAGAGAAAAGGGTGCGTGCACGTCCTCCAGCGTAGGGAGGGCTGTTGAGAGAGTCCCCGGTGGATGCTATTGGGTGTTACCGGTATATGGTTCATAATTCATTTTGTTGGAGCAAGATTACGGTGTAGGCTATACTTCTTCTTGGACACGATGCAGATTTTAAACCCGGAAGACGCAAATAGTGGAAAAAACAAAAATTAACCAGTTCCCTCTGTAATAAGGGGTGGTGTTGGCGCAGTGGATAAGACACATGCCTTTGGTGTGAGACACCCGGGTTCGAATCCACTGTGAGACACCAATGTGTCCCTGAGCAAGACACTTAACCCCAAATTGGTCCAGAGGTGTGCGACCTCTGACATACATAGCAATTGTAAGTCGCTTTGGATAAAAGCGTCAGATAAATGTAAATGTAAATTAAATAACAGATGCGAGCATTGTCCATGATGTTTAACATACATACCTCAGTTAAAATTTAGTTTAGGGTTTCATGACCCTTTAAAATAATGGTAACAAAGAATAGTCATGTGACACATTCATTCATTCATCTATCATCATTTAATCGCCATTGGAGTAGCCTATATGCGTCAGATACCCTCTATAGGCTTACCCTATAGAGGGTATGCGCGTGGCGTCACCGTCAGCTGGAGAGATTGAGGCCACGCCCACTGAGTGGCAAAAAGACTGAGCGGCAGCATTGGTTTTCAGCGTGAATGCCGTGAAAAACACAAAAAACACATCTAAAACGGGAAAGAGCTTTGCGATTGACTGTACAACTACATTTGACAAGAAATCTGAGGTATATTTTTACAGACTGCCGAAAGCTACAGAACAGAGAAGCAAATGGATCACTGCAATTCATAGAAACAACTTGACTCCAGGCAGAGAAAAATGGATTAGCAGTTATCATTGAGCACGTTTACATGCACACCAGTAAGCTGATAACTCACAAATATCAGCTTATTGAAATAACCAGTTTCCGCTGTTTACATGCAAACCAGTAAAACCAATGCAAGTAATGACTTTATTAACAACACACCATGACTTAATTAATAAATCAGGCCATGACCCTGTGTGACGACAAAACAATAATTTGCGTATCTGACTCTGAATATTTCATTTGTTTTGTCGGTTGATGTTAAATAAAGCCTGCAACATGTCAGCGGGAAACTTACAGCTCTATTATCCTCTAATGCAGTAACAGATGCATTTTGACTGAACCACTTTTACTTCTGCTGCACGAGATGAGAAAACATTTTTATAATGTTCTGGGTCATGAAAGAGTCTGCATTTGTGATATATTTCCTTCTTCCTTTCCTGCAAAACGCTCACTCTGTCTGGATGTGTTTAAATCTGCACTAAGCATGCGTTTCTGTCACATTTCACACATGCGCACTTCAGTAAGCCGACAGAAAGCAGGTTAATGCGTTTACATAATGCGAAATCCAAGTAAGAGGCAAAAAACTACCTGTGTTGACCGGTTTATGCTTAAGCCAGTTATGACCCTACTCCGATAAAAGAAAACGCGTTTCCGCGTTTACATGACCACATGCGTTGTCGGCTTATTACGCATAATCAGATCTTTTTAAAAACTGACAAAAAAAACTATAGGCTACAAGTTTTAGGGCTGGACGATATAATTATAGCCTATATATATACTGCCCTACAAAGCAAAGGCAGTAACTACGCAGAGTGCAGAACTGAGAAAAATGACTTTAAAGTTCCCTTTCGAGAGGTCTCTCCTATTGCGTAAGTAGCTTACGCTATGGGAAAACTCCTTTTCTCGAGAATATTGAAGTCTTTATGTAAAACGCATTGCAGCTGCACAGCTGACAGCAATGAACGAAGGAACTCGGTCTTTGGCTGTGCTGCGGCAACTTGCTTGAACCAATGACGGGGCGACTCTGAATGCGCGACCAATGAGCGCGCTTCGCGCCTGCGCGCGTCAGAGCCCGCCAAGATGGGCGTGGCCAAGCTATATATTGGGCGCCCCGTCATGAGAGTTCTTTAGATTTAATCTCCTTCAGCGAACACCTTCTTCGCTGGATCCTCCGGATTATTGGAAGCCTTCGCCGCCGTGGAAAAGCATACCAGCGGGATTGCTACGAGGACGTCGGCACCTTCAGCCGCCTTCAAGCACCTCCTACTGAGCCATCCGGCGCGCCATATACGCAAGTATTTTACATCTGTCCGCCCCGCGACATTTGTGAAAGAGCAAATTTCCATTAAGGCGTTGTTTCAAATGCCTTCCTGCGCGTCGTGCAGAGACCTTCTCCCGGACGGGGATCGTCACATCATCTGCGCTCGCTGCCTGGGCCGTGACCACGCAGAAGCTGCATTGACCAAGGGCGGATGCCCGGAATGTGATGACCTGGGTCTCTCCGCACTACGGGCTCGCCTCGCCGCTTTCGCCGTGAGCGAGCCCATCGCCACCCCTCTGTTTGAGCCGCGCACTAAGAAAAAGCGCCGCTCACAGAGGCTTCCTGAACCTGAGCTCAGTGACGTCACGCCGAGCCAGTCTCCGCGTGCTTCACCGCCGCTCTTGCCTTCCCCACCGCCGGTTCAGTTCACCCAGCCGGACCCACACCCCTCTGGCAGAGCGGTGGGCCTTGTGACTTTCGGCGCGTCCGAGGACGACGGGGGAATAGACGACAGCTTGTCCATCGACGCTGCATCGGACGACTGGCCGGGCTCCACTCTCGACCCCGCCCCGTCGACGCTAGCTAGCACGAGCGGGGGCTCCACTATGGATACTGAGATTATCCGTGTCCTCTCTAAGGCCGTGGAAGACCTCGGGCTCGATTGGTCTTCTCCCGAAGAGACAACCCGGAGCCGACTGGATGAGTGGTTTCTGCAGGGGCGCCAGCAGGCCCCTCGGCAAAGGCCTTCTCCCTTCTTCCCGGAAGTTCACGACGAACTCACCAAGTCGTGGAAAGCCCCCCACTCTGCGCGCCTAAAGCCTTCTTTTTCTTCTTCGCTCTCCTCAGTGGACGGCGCGAAGGAAAGAGGCTACGAGGGAACGCCGCCCCTCGAGGAGGCCGTGGCCAATCATCTCTGCCCGCCCTCCACCTCCGGATGGAAAGCCAAAGCTTCCCACCCCTCGAAACCCTGCCGCACTACCTCTGCTCTCGCCGGTCGCGCCTACGCCGCCGCCGGCCAAGCTGCATCAGCGCTTCACTCAATGGCGGTACTTCAAGTGTTCCAAGCCAAGCTTCTCCGCTCTATGGACGAGTCTGGCCCCGAACCCGAAGCCTTCAGGGACTTAAGCAGCGCGACTGATATAGCTCTGCGAGCCACGAAGGCCACCGCCCAGTCCATCGGCCGTGCTATGGCTAATTTGACTGTTCTCGAGCGCCATCTGTGGCTGACTCTGACTGAAATGAAGGACGCGGATAAGGCGCCATTTCTCGATGCGCCTATCTCCACCAGCGGGCTGTTTGGACCGGCGGTTAAAGGTTTCGCCGAACGCTTCACTGAGGCCCAGAACGCTTCACAAGCTATGCGTCATTTCCTGCCAAAGCGCTCCAGCTCATCGCAGAGCAGACAGAGACCGCCGCAGCCGCAGCGGGCTAGAACAGCCCCCACCGCCTCTCAGCCCGCGCCTCAGGCTGACGCTCGACGCCGCTCGCGCTCTCACAACCGCAAGCCGCCTCCTGAGCGACGGGGTCCTCGGCCCAAGATTGTGCTGAACCCTGAGCCTCGAAAGCCGTCCTAGCCACAGAAATGAGAAGAGAGAGTACGTGTCTCGCAAAAGCCGGACCACTCTCTCCGCAAAAGCTCAAACATTACCCAGTCCCCTTACAGGCGGCTGGATATGTCCATACAGCAGTCAATGGGCCAGTCACAGAGCTCGCTCACCTGCAAACAAACGCCGTTTTTACGGCGACGCACAGAAAACACAAAAAGAGTCTTTTTCTGCCTGCATCACTAAGGGTTCACATGTCCACAAAGTGTGCATTCCCAGATACTGTCAAAACAGTGCCAAATTCATTCCCAGCTCAGGCTGCGCTTCCCATGAATGTAGATCACGTGCCTACGGTCATGTACGCACCACTACACACAAGCACTGTTCACACAGTTATAAATCATCCCCAGTAAAAGCGGGAAACATTATAAAAGTGACGTGTGTGCCTACCACTGTTTATGCACCCCCACTTATAAACACTGCCCTTACAGTGTCAAACAAAACCTCAGCTCAGGCTGCGAGTTTTACAAACACAGCGCGCACTGTTGTAATCACACACGCGCCCATTCACTCAGCTGCTCAGCGCGCGCCCGCGCCTCTGAGAGCTATGAGCTCAGGCGATTCGCTAGCCGGGTCCCTACGTCACAGCGGCCCGCCCCTAGCCTGTATTCAGCCCATATCTGTACACGCAGCGGCATGGGAAAACATTCCAGATATGCCGAAATGGGTATTAAATATAGTAAAGCACGGATACTCGCTCCAGTTCGCTCGCAGGCCACCACGTTTTACGACTGTGGTCGAGACGAAAGTGAGAAAAGAGTGTTCACATGTTCTACGCACCGAGGTGCGCAAACTAATAGAAAAGGGCGCTGTGGAAACTGTTTCCCCCTCTCTGAGCGGGACAGGTTTTTACAGCCGCTATTTTCTCGTCCCGAAAAAGGATGGCGGTCTCCGCCCCATCCTAGATCTCAGACACCTGAACAAAGCACTAATGATTCGCTCGTTCAGAATGTTAACAACCAAGCATATCCTCGCGCAAGTGCGCCCAGGAGATTGGTTTCTCTCAGTGGATCTGAAAGATGCTTACTTTCACATTCCAATAGCGCCTCATCACAGGCCGTTTCTGAGATTCGCTTTCGAGGGACAGTCATACCAGTACACAGTACTCCCATTCGGCCTGTCCCTGGCTCCCCATACATTCACGAAATGTATGGATGCAGCACTTTCCCCCCTAAGACAAAGGGGAGTGCGAATACTGAATTATCTCGACGATTGGCTGGTTCTAGCACAATCAGAGAGTCAGCTAATAACACACAGATCTTGGATTATCAGCCATTTAGAATGCCTGGGTCTAAGAATCAATTTTGCAAAAAGCATACTATCTCCCAGCCAGAGAATTTCTTTCCTGGGAATAGTTCTAGACTCGATGCAAATGACAGCGCGTCTCTCATCGGAGCGCGCGCTCACCATCCGGCGCCTTGCAACATCATTCAGAGCGGGCGCGCGCGCCCCCGTCAAACGGTTTCAGAGGATGCTCGGTCTCATGGCCTCAGCATCGGCCGTACTCCAGCTAGGATTGTTGCATATGCGCCCTCTCCAACGCTGGCTCAAGACCGCGTCCCTACTCACGCGTGGCGTTCGGGCCACTTTTTAATCAGAGCGAACCACGGCTGTATAAAAGCCCTGACGCACTGGAAAGCCGCTGACTGGTACCAGTCAGGCGTGAGTCTGGGTGTGAACACAAGGAGAAAGATGATAACGACAGATGCCTCCAAAATAGGTTGGGGGGCCCTTTACGAGGGCAGGCCTGTCTCCGGCTTTTGGTCAAACCCGGAGAAGCGCCTACACATAAACTGTCTGGAAATGAAAGCGGTCGCTTTGGCTCTCAGAGCCCTGCTCCCACATCTAAAAAACGAACACGTCCTGGTCCGAACGGACAACATGACGGTAGTGTCGTACATAAATCGCCAGGGTGGACTCAGGTCGAGCTCCATGCATTCAATGGCCAGGAGACTCATTTTATGGTCCCAGCACAACTTGCGCTCGCTGAGATCAGCGCATGTGCCAGGCGCCCTGAACCAGGGGGCAGACATATTATCCAGAGACAAGATTCTCCCAGGAGAATGGGCTCTCAACCCTCTGACGATTCAGTGGTTATGGAAAACCTTTGGCAAAGCGGAGATCGACCTCTTCGCCTCCAAGGAGAACGCGCACTGCTCTCTTTTCTTCACGAAAAGCACGGACGCGCTCGCCCAGAGCTGGCCGAGCCGCCCCTTATATGCCTTTCCCCCGATCGCGATGCTGCCACAGGTCATCAGTCGGGTCAGAGAGGAGGGAAACGCAGTGCTGCTGATAGCCCCACTCTGGAAGAACCAAACATGGTTTCCAGATCTGATGCAAATGCAATCTGCACCACGGCCGATTCCACTGAGGCCAGACCTCCTCAGTCAGGCCAGCGGGATGATATTTCATCCCCGCCCCGATCTGTGGGCCCTTCATGCATGGCCCCTCAACGGGTTCCCAGGAACCTCGCGAGCGGAGCACTAAAAACCATCGCTGAGGCGCGGGCGCCCTCCACGAGACGCTTATATGCCCAGAAATGGAAAGTGTTCGGTGACTGGTGTAATACCAAGGGCCTGAACCCTGTAACATGCGAGATTACGAGTGTACTCGTTTTCCTACAAGGGCTTCTGGAGGCGGGCCGCACCCCCTCCACGCTCAAAGTATATGTGGCTGCCATCACAGCGTCACACGACCTTGTAATGGAACGTCCATTGGGAAGAAACGACCTAATTATTCGTTTCCTAAGGGGCGCCAGGAGGATGAACCCTTCACGCCCCCCCTCAGTGCCGATCTGGGACCTAGCTACGGTCCTAGACGCTCTTAAAGGGCCCCCGTTCGAACCACTCCGAACCGTGCACCTTAAACAGCTCTCGCTCAAGACGGCGCTCTTGCTGGCACTCGCCTCGGTCAAGAGAGTGGGCGACCTGCACGCGCTTTCAACAAGCGCTGCCTGCCTAGAATTCGGACCTAACGACTGCAGGGTCGTCCTTAGACCGAAACATGGGTATATTCCTAAAGTGCTCACCACTCCCTTCAGAGCACAGGTTATCTCCCTAACTGCGCTTTCGTCTTCAGCAGACGAACACGACGCTAATCTACTCTGCCCCGTTAGGGCTCTCAGAGTGTATTTGGAGCGTTCTGCCCTATTCAGACAGACAGAACAACTGTTTGTATGCTTTGGCGGCCGTACGAAAGGTTCCGCCGTTTCAAAGCAGAGAATCTCTCACTGGATAGTCGAAGCTATAGCTCTGGCTTATGAAGCTAAGGGACTTCAATGCCCCTGGGGAGTCAAAGCACACTCCACCAGGAGTGTGGCTTCTTCCTGGGCATGGTCGAGCGGGATACCGATCGAGGATATTTGTGCGGCGACAGGCTGGGCCTCACCGTCCACATTTATCAGATTCTACAACCTACAGGTCCCGACATTGCATTCCAATGTGCTATCAGCATAATGCTAGTTGAACTGCGAGTTCGTATCTAGATTATGTATGTGCTTGTGTCACACTGAGCGCCTTCTAGCCGCTCTGTATTTTTTCCCACATATAAAGCTCGCCTCTGCCGGCTAGTTGGATGATAACTTTGCTTTTTAGCTCAGGCACCTGCCTCTGGCTATCATAAGGCGAAGTTCAGCACGCACGGCGTTTTGCATGGTGTTCCCATAGCGTAAGCTACTTACGCAATAGGAGAGACCTCTCGAAAGGGAACGACTCGGTTACTAACGTAACCTCGGTTCCCTGAGAGGAGGGAACGAGTATTGCGTAAGCTGCCGTGCTTGTGCTTGGTTAGTTCGCTTCAGTCGTTTTAACCTAAAGAACTCTCATGACGGGGCGCCCAATATATAGCTTGGCCACGCCCATCTTGGCGGGCTCTGACGCGCGCAGGCGCGAAGCGCGCTCATTGGTCGCGCATTCAGAGTCGCCCCGTCATTGGTTCAAGCAAGTTGCCGCAGCACAGCCAATGACCGAGTTCCTTCGTTCATTGCTGTCAGCTGTGCAGCTGCAATGCGTTTTACATAAAGACTTCAATATTCTCGAGAAAAGGAGTTTTCCCCTCTCAGGGAACCGAGGTTACGTTAGTAACCGAGTCGTTATCCTGTCATAGATTTTTGGACATGTGGCTGTTTTGTTACTTTACATTAGCTTATTCTTTGTACATATTAATCAGTAACAACAGGATTACAGGATGACAGGATAAATTTAAAGTCATTTTTCTCAGTTCTGCACTCTGCGTAGTTACGACCTAATTATTCGTTTCCTAAGGGGCGCCAGGAGGATGAACCCTTCACGCCCCCCCTCAGTGCCGATCTGGGACATATGAAATAGAGCGAGATGAAATAGAGCGAGAGGGTAGAGCGAGACACCGCTTCACTGCTGCTCGCCCTGCGATCGACTGCTTTTGTCAGCCTCGTTACCCGCTGTGAGTTTGTTTGTTTGCGTTTGTTTGTTTGCGCAAATACGGTTTGAACATTGGTTGTTGGTCGTAGAGCGAGACACCGCTTCACTGCTGCTCGCCCTGCGATCGACTGCTTTTGTCAGCCTCGTTACCCGCTGTGAGTTTGTTTGTTTGCGTTTGTTTGTTTGCGCAAATACGGTTTGAACATTGGTTGTTGGTCGTAGAGCGAGACACCGCTTCACTGCTGCTCGCCCTGCGATCGACTGCTTTTGTCAGCCTCGTTGCCTGCTGTGAGTTTGTTTGTTTTCCCGTCTATCCTGCGTCTATATTACACCCATACCACTAAAAAGACGGTTATACCCAAGACTTGAGTCATAAATTAGTATAAATATTAATAGCATCACTGGTTGCATCATTGCTAACTTACTGTCCATCTGTTAAAATGGCGAATATATCAGGTGTATGTTATCTACCTTTTGGTGCAGATGAGAACAAATCTGAATTGCTTGCGGTGCAGTCTGAATTAGAAGCTGTAGAAAAGCAGATCCTTGACCTTCTAGAGAGACAAGCTGAGCTGAGAGACCGGCGTTTAGCTCTTGAAACATCACGCGCTGATGCACACGGATCAGTGATTAACGTTAGTAACCCGCTGACGCTGACCTCGTCTACTCCGTGCGTTTCTCAGCATTGGTCCCGAGCGTCCAGGTCACGATCAGCCATGATTTCATTCACTCCGGCTCCAACACACCACCACGAAGCCTGGGTGGTTCCGCGGAAGCCGCGAGCCAGGACAAGAATCTTTTCGCCCCTCCCGGTTTTCGAGATCTCCACTCAGAACCGCTTCTCCCCTCTTCGCGAAACGGAACGCGATGCTGTGATCATCGGCGATTCCACCGTCCGACACGTCCATGCTACGTTAGGTAAAAGTAAGGTGCACAGTCACTGCTTTCCTGGTGCTCGTGTTCTCGATATCACTGCGCGGGTAACTGAGATCTTGAACGGTGACGAGCGCGTCGGAGCTGTTGTGCTGCATGCGGGAGCTAACGACACTAGGCTGCGACAGACGGAGGTTCTGAAGAAAGACTTCAGGAGCCTTATCGATACGGTACGCAGCACATCGCCTGAAACATCGATTATTGTGTCTGGACCGCTTCCTACGTACCGACGAGGGCATGAAAAGTTCAGTAGATTATTCGCTCTAAATGAATGGTTATTGTCATGGTGCAATGAGCAGAAATTGATTTTTGTAAATAATTGGAATCTGTTTTGGGAGCGACCAAGGCTCTTCCGCGCTGATGGCTTACACCCAAGTAGAATCGGGGCAGATCTTCTGTCGGATAACATCTCCAAGATGTTAAATACCATTTGACTAGTAACCAAAAATCCAAATCACAGTCTCTACTGCACCAATTTAATTGATATTAATACTAGTGTAGAACATTGCATAGAAACTGTGTCTATTCCTCGTTTACTAAGATCAAATAATAAATCTACTGCAGGATCTAGAAAAAATCTAATTGTTATTAAAACAAAAAATCTCGCTATTAGTGAACAAAAACAATTTCTAAAGCTAGGTCTTCTAAACATTAGATCGCTCACACCTAAGGCGGTTATTGTAAATGAAATGGTCACAGATAATAATTTCGATGTTCTGTGCCTTACTGAAACCTGGCTTAAACCAAATGATTATTTCGGTCTAAATGAGTCTACTCCGCCAGGATACTGTTATAAGCATGAGCCCCGTCTGATCGGTCGTGGCGGCGGTGTTGCAACAATCTACAGAGATATCCTGAATGTTACTAAGAAAACTCGTCATAGGTTTAATTCGTTTGAAGTACTTGTGCTAAATGTTACGCTCTTAGATGTAAGAAAAAAATCCCTATTATCTCTAGCATTGGCTACCGTATATAGACCTCCAGGGCCTTACGCCAATTTCCTAAAAGAGTTTGCTGACTTTCTATCAGATCTTTTGGTCAACGTCGATAAAGCATTAATTGTTGGAGATTTTAACATACACGTAGATAATTTAAATGATGCGTTAGGGGCTGCGTTTACAGATTTATTAAACTCCTTCGGGGTCAAGCAAAACGTCACCGGACCAACTCATCGTCTTAATCATACACTCGATTTAATTATATCATATGGAACCAATCCAACCGATATAGATATTGTTCCACAAAGTGATGATGTCACTGACCACTACTTGGTAACTTGCATATTACGCACTGCTGTAATATGTCATGCTGCGCCACGTTATCGACCAGGTAGAACAATTCGTCCATCCACCATAGATCATTTCTCAAATAGCTTATCTGATCTGTCTCAGCTGCTGTCTGAACCCAAACAAACAGATGAATTAGACGAACTAACTAGCACTATGAGCACCATTCTCTCTAGAACATTGGATATTGTCGCACCCATTAGATTAAAAAAGGTCAGAGAAAAAAGTATAGCACCATGGTACAATAATACTACGTATGTTTTAAAGAGAGAAATCCGTAATTTAGAGCGTAAATGGAAAAAAACTAATTTAGAGGTCTTTAGAATCGCGTGGAAAGACAGTATGTCACTTTATAAAAAGGCACTTAAAACGGCCAGGGCTGAGCACCTCAGCAAATTAATAGAAAACAACCGAAATAATCCAAGGTTTTTATTTAATACCGTGGCTAGACTAACAAATAAACAGACGTCGTCTGAACAAAATACCTCGTTACAGTTTAGTAGTAATGATTTCATGAACTTCTTCACCGAGAAAATTGAAAGCATCAGAATCAAAATCGTAAACGTTCGATCTTTGCTCACGCCTTATAATTCGGCCGCAATTATCACCCCGCAAGAACAATTACAATGCTTTACAACCATAGAACAAAAAGAGTTAAATAAACTTATCACTTCATCTAAAACAACAACATGTTTATTAGATCCTATACCAACTGAACTACTGAAAGAAGTGTTACCTGTAGTGGAAGAGCCTCTTCTCAATATTATTAACTCATCTTTATCTTTAGGTCATGTTCCAAGAACGTTCAAGCTGGCAGTTATAAAACCTCTTATTAAGAAACCACAATTAGATCCAAATAACCTAGCAAATTACAGACCCATTTCGAATCTTCCATTTATGTCAAAAATATTAGAAAAAGTTGTGTCCGCTCAACTCGGCTCTTTCTTGCAAGAAAACGACATCTATGAAAAGTTTCAGTCTGGATTCAGGCCACATCATAGCACTGAAACTGCGCTTGTTAGAATCACAAATGATTTACTTTTAGCTTCGGACCAAGGCTGTATCTCAGTACTAGTTTTACTTGATCTTAGTGCTGCGTTCGATACTATAGATCACACAATACTCTTAGATCGACTACAAAATTACACTGGTGTTCAAGGACAAGCATTAAGCTGGTTCAGGTCATACTTATCTGACCGCTACCATTTCGTCTACTTAAATGGAGAAAAATCGATTATAACTTCGGCAAACTATGGAGTGCCGCAGGGATCTGTGTTAGGCCCTTTATTATTCTCAATATATATGCTGCCACTTGGTAATATTCTAAGGAAACATGGAATTAGTTTCCATTGTTATGCTGATGACACTCAAATATATATTTCCTCACGGCCAGATGAATACGCTAAATTATCCAAATTGACAGATTGTGTTAAAGATATAAAAGATTGGATGACGCATAATTTTCTTTTATTAAATCCAGACAAGACAGAGGTAATACTTATCGGTTCTAAAAACCATCCACAAAACCTTTCACAGCACGACTTTAACATAGTAGGATGCCCTTTTACTCTATCCGCTACAGTAAAAGACCTGGGTGTTACATTAGACTGCAACCTGTCTTTTGAAAAGCATATTTCATATGTTACAAAAACAGCCTTTTTCCACCTTAGAAACATTGCTAAGCTACGTAATATGCTATCAGTCTCTGATGCAGAAAAGTTAGTTCATGCATTCATGACCTCGAGACTAGATTACTGTAATGCTTTATTAGCTGGTTGTCCTGCATCTTCAATAAACAAGCTACAGTTAGTCCAAAATGCAGCCGCTAGAGTTCTTACTAGATCAAGAAAATATGATCATATAACACCAATTTTATCATCACTTCATTGGTTACCTATAAAGTTCCGTATTAATTACAAGGTATTGCTTTTGACCTATAAAGCTCTAAATGGTTTAGCTCCAGTCTATTTAACGGATCTTCTATCGCCTTACAATCCATCGCGCTCTTTAAGATCACTAGATTCGAGGTTTCTGGTCATTCCTAGGATATCCAGATCCACCAAAGGAGGCAGAGCATTTTCACATTTAGCTCCGAAGCTCTGGAATAGCCTTCCTGATATTGTTCGTTGCTCAGACTCGCTCTCCCAGTTTAAAACTAGACTGAAGACGCATCTATTTAGCCAGGCATTCATATAAATTTTTTATCTTACAGTTACTGTAAATTCGGCCTCTAGTTCATAAACGCCAGAGGAGAACTGGCCCCCGACTGAGCCTGGGTTCTCCCAAGGTTTTTTTTCTCCATTGGGTCATCTGATGGGGTGTTAGGACACCATTAGGTCACTGGATGGAGTTTTTCGGTTCCTTGCCACTGTTGCCTTAGGCTTGCTCAGTTGGGGATATTCAAATTAATTAACCAATCATACCATTGATCAGCTCTACCAAACTTGGATGTCTTTTTTCCAGTAATAAACAAACATTAAGTTGTTTTGATTGATACTGTGAAGCAGCTTTGATACAATCTGTATTGTGAAAAGCGCTATATAAATATATTTGACTTGACTTGACTTGACTGCCTTTTTGCTTTGTAGGGCAGTATAACATTGATATTGTGATTACCTAGACCTATATTGTATTTATATAAAGCGTTCACAGGCAAATTTGCTTCACGTATTTCCCCAGCGTAGAAATCAGGCACATATAAATGTCAGGAAACACGATGGCTGCATGTCAATATCCATGGATCACTGGATCTTTGGTAGGCCTAAGTTGTAAGGAACACTTATATCGAGTCCAACCATCGTTTATTTTACTCTCGTTTGCAGTTTCCCCTATTCAATCCAGTCACGCAGCAGCTCTTTTGCCACTCAGTCCGGCTGAGGGGGCGTGTTCCCGTGGGAAAGTGACGTCAATGCATACCCTCTATTATATAATGATAATTTATATTATGCTTATTTACAGAAGTAGGCCGGCTATATTACGTTATCATACATAGGACTACCTCAAACTCATCTCAAATGCGCGATGATTCCTCTGTTTGATGAGGATGTTACAAATGAATAGCATGTTAATTCATGTTTGATATTAAACGTTTAATGGAGTTATTACATTTATTTACAATATTACCACTCCAAATGTTTTTTGTGGTAAGAAAACTTTTTCGATGTGAACAACAAGTATGACATCCACTTATGTCAATCATAATCGATGCTAGGCAACCAGCAATGGGAAAGCCTATAGCGAACCAACTCAGGGCACTGACAACATGCAGCGACAAAAGTGAACGGGAGAACGAGACATTGTCAGATATTATTAAGAGAGTTGTTAGAGTGTTTGGCAAACGGCTAGGGAATATGGTCACCGCTTTTGTTTTGTTCTGTGTGTGCTTGTGTGGTCTGGATGGTAAGTTATTCATTTTTTTATGACTTCACTTCTTGTACTTTTAGATAAGCATCCGTATAGTTTTACTGTTGTTTCAATAATAATAATAAAAAAGTTTTCAGTTTCCCATCACTTTAATATCTTTACAAAAGCAATTGTATTTATTAGTTTAGGAGCCTGATGTGTAATTTTGCTGACGGAATACTAGGCCTATAAATGTAGGCGATCAAAACAAAGTTTATCTTCTTATAAAATGCACAACTTAGAACGAAATTGAAATCAATGTTATAATATATAACATGTTATCAAAATTAATTTATCTTAAGGCGCTTTATAACATTTCTTAACATAATGTTTAATATTCTCATGCAAATTAAATTAGTCCATGATCCAATCAGTAAATATAACTTGTAAACTGAATAACATTAAATCAGCTGATCCACAGATGAGTGTTTTAATGTTTCACTCCTGTTAGTAGACAAAAACTAGTGCTAAAAAAAAATCACATGCCACTCAAAAAGAAGAATTGCTTGTATCCATTAATGAGGAACAAATAATTTCAGAACCTCCCAAAACAGCTTGACCTGTCGATGTTTAAGTTCTGCAGTCTTGCAAAAGCTCTTATTATACAATCAACAGCTTAGACCTGGATAAATAAGATATTTATTGTACATAGGGATGTATTATGGATCGGGGCCAACGCAGAGGGGCCCTTGATTATCGGATGCTGTCCAGAAATGTATTTAATATGTGTGCCTCGGAGCCTTTTCTCAATTTGTCTCTATAATTCATTCAAAATTTCAATAACAGTTTTGTTTAAATTATACTAAACAGCCATATTGTGTAATTTTTTTGTCACAAGCCACAATCTGTCTGTTGGTCTGTTTTTTTTTTTTCTTCTTTTATTTTGCAACTTTTTTTAATTTATACTGATGATCTTTCATTGTTATGTGACCCTGGACCACAAAACCAGTCACATCTGTCAATTTTTGGAAATTGAGATTCAGTCTCAAAAGCTGAATTAAATAAGCTTTTCATTGATGTATGGTTTGTTTGGATAGGACAATATTTGGCGGAGATATTACTATTTGTAAATCTGGAATCTGAGGGTACAAAAAATGTAAACACTGAGAAAATCGGCTTTAAAGTTGTCCATTTATGTTCGCAATTGTGCTGCATTAACTCGCAAAAATAAATGTTTTCTATATTTAGGGTAGGAAAATCTTCATGGAACATGATCTTTACTTAATATCCTAATAATTTTTGGCATAAAAGAAAAATTGATAATTATGGCCCATCAATGTATTGTTGGCTATTGCCACAAATATACCCGTGCGACTTGTGACTGGTTTTGTGATCAAGGATCACATATGATCTCACATCAAAGCCTCGTTTCAGTGCAAATACTTCATTTATGTTAGTGGAAAATGTTAGTGGCCCATTCACACCAATTACGATAACGATAAAGACATAGTTCTATATATTTTTTTTTTCTCTAAAAGTGAAGCAGAGTCCACACCACAACGATAATGGCAAAGAGACACAATATAGTTTGAATTACTTTCAGAATGATTTTTTTTCCAGCTGATGAACAATAAAATAATTTTACAGCCAATCAGAATCCATTTTGTGTTAAGAGCGCGAGCATTTAAAGCGGCAGACGACAAAACTGCAGTACACACTTAGAATAAACAGAACGATATGGTCTGCTGGTGTAAACGTTAGTTATCGTTGTCGGTATAGGCCTAGTTATCTTTGTAGATATCGTTCTTGGTGTGAACGGCCCTTTAGTCTGTGACAAAGTATATTTCTGTTTGTTTTCCAGATGTGACAGATGCAGTGAAGTCAGTGTCAGTGATGGAGGGAGATTCTGTCACTCTAAACACTGATGTCACTGAAACACAGCAATATTTGATGATACAGTGGACGTTTGGAAGCACAAGAATAGCTGAAGTCAACAGACTTACACAAACCAGCTCTACGTATGATGAGATATTCAGAAACAAACTAAAACTGAATAATCAAACCGGATCTCTGACCATCACAAACATCAGAACCAGAGACTCTGGACTTTATCAACTAATTGTCAGTGGAGAGACCAAATACACAAGTTTCAATGTTACTGTCAATGGTGAGTTGACCATTATGGCGTAATTTACTGACCATTCTTCATTTGAAATATATCTTGTAATGTTTTGCTTTCTATTCTTTTCAATATTCCTTACATCCACATTTTATGATATTGACAGCTTTAATTAAGATCAGAAGTGTGTGAGACTGACATCACAGTTATCTGTCATTAACTCCACAATATTCTTCATCATCAGAAAGATCATCAAGCTCAAACTGTGTGACGTCCAGCTTTATGGTGAACAATTCAACCGTCAACCAGACTGAGGATGCCAACATTACTGAACTCTATAAGCCAAGTTCAGGTAACATCACTGATGATATTAGTATTTATTTACAGAGCAGAACTCTGTTAGATGTGTTCAGGTAAATCAGTGTGATATTAGTTTTTCAGTGAAATCCAGTTAGTTCATAGTGGCTTGTGTGATGGAGCTAGTAGTCGCTGTGCAGGTAAACCTCACTCCCCTGATCTCAAGAAGCACACTAGCGATTGATGCTACGCTGCGGTCTTTTGCCTCCCATGCCTTGGACCACGGTTCGAATCCCACTCGGAGCGGGTCAGTAGGACTGGTTTCACCTGATCGAAGTTAAAACCTAATACATATTCATTGCATTGATGCAGTACATATAAGTGTTGATTCATATTACATCTGGTGAAAACCCTATAAACGACTGTATAACACAATTAAACTGCAACATTTACATTGCATTCATGCATTTAGAAGATGCTTTTATCCAAAATGACTTGCATTGCATTCAGGGTTTACATCAGCTCATGCATTCCCTGGGATTTATGGTTTATGGCTATTGGGGATAAGGCGTATTTGCTTGTTATTGTATGTGAGTTTACAGGAATTGAGAACAGACCGCAGAGGAGCAACAGAGAAGTGAATCCCGTGTCCGAGAGCCGTGTTGGGTCATCTCTAGAAAACATTAGTAGGATACTCAATGAGAAAATAGATCATGGAGAAAGAATCACAATCACTCACATTTCTAGGAGAACTGAGACTAAAGACAGGGCTGAAGCCATTAAAAGAGTAGAATTGCCGATGTTAAACAGCCCTTGCTAATGTTATTTGGCTGAGCAAGGAAAGTGAGCATGCAGACACACACACACACACACACACACACACACACACACACACACACACACACACACACACACACACACACACACACACACACACACACACACACACACACACACACACACACAGTAAAGCTTGTGGATTCATTGTCTTCCCAATAGATGGTTGATCTCCCAGTAACCCACAAAACCATCATCTGTTTTTTTTTTCTCAGACCACGTCCACTGTTGTGGTTTTACTGAAGCTGTGATCCGATTGGCTCTCTCTGCTCTGGTGGGCGTGGCTACTGTTGCTGTGCTGGTTTATGACATCAGATCTACAAGAAGTGAGCTGATCAGAGAAGAAGAGACCAGACATCACTGAGTCAAATCAGACCAACAGTGTGAATTGAGCAGAAGGTTTAGTTCCAGATATGTATAAAGCAGATATAAAGCAAACTTACATTGATTCTCTGCACAATTCCTGTTCCTTGCACATCTATTTATCAACAGATTGGTTTTCAGCGTTCTCCTGTCCACATTTATAATGTCACAAAACAAGATAGTTCAAACAGTTGTGTGTGGACATGTGATTCACTGAAAGCACGTGATACACTATCAGCTCAGTTTGTGAGGTGAAGTGAAACTGTTTAAGAGTCCAGCTTGTAGAGGAATTAAGGTCAATAGGGGAAAAGAAACCTCATACTTCACACTCTACATGTCCAAAACGGTTTTAATTTAATATACTTTAAGGAAACAAGTCTGATTAGTAAGATTTAAGCAAACTACTATTCTTTTCCAACAGCAATTATTATAATGCAGAAGATGCTGCTTTTGGCTCCCCCTTATGATTGAATATGCAAACACACTCTGTTTTTACATCGGGTCAGGGCATGTTGTAGTTCAATGAGAGTCTATTATGTGGAGCTCCGGCAGTGTCATTTGTATTAGGAGAAACATCTGAACTGTTCATCACTACAGTACTATACTAAATAGCAGACAAGATCCTTACATCACTGTTAATGTTTTTTGGATATTAGACTTTGTTTATGTCTCTTTAATCTGTACAAATATAGATCTAGACCAGAGTGTGGACCAGTGGATCTAGATCTAACTTGAATTCTGTAAAATATTTTACCTACTTATTAAGATAAAGTGCTGTTTTTGTCTTTAAAATGCTTGTTTTTGTCTTGTTGTTAAATATGTGTTATGATGTTTGAACAGGGTATTGGGAGAGTTTTTTGTTGTGTAAGTGCGCCCTCTATTGGATATGAGCTAGAGTGTTGGTCATAGGCCTACTGAATTTTCGCGTTCTTCTTTTCTCAGTCTGCATTCTACTTGACTGAGAGAGGTATGTGTTCGCGTCAGCGCAATGTAAACTTGATATACCTGTTAAAACTTTAGTTTCAATGCACATGGTAACTTGTATGTATAATATATGATGAGTGCACTTAGGCCTACATTTAATCGAGATGTGTCGAGAACTTTGCTGTAACATAGTGAACCTCGTGTTTTGTTTAGCTGTATGTTAGCTATCGTACTATCCTCTTGTGTCGTAGCCCAGATGTTTCAGTTGTCCTTTTTCTTATGTTAGGCTGATTCTGATCGAGGATAGAATCCTGAACTTTTGCTCTCTTTGAAATTGAACAGGTATGTACTCCCAATACCAGGTTAAGAATATACTGTGTTCATTTAAAAGTGTTCTTGTATTGATTAATGTTTAATGGCACTGAAAAGCCCAGATGTAAAGCATGTACATCTTGCTTCGCTCATGTTACTGTATGTATGTACTATTGAAAAGATGGTTTATTTCATGTTGCATAATGTTAATGTAAGAGCTAAAAGCCCAGAGTTAATAACAGAGATAACACGCAATATGACACATACACATGTCTAATTGTTAGAAATAAAGAATTCCAACACGATAGTGCCTCTTTGTATCCATCCTTTTATTAGGCGTAATGAATGAATAAAACAAAAGAAAAGAAAGACCAGCGCTTGGAAGTTAGAAGAATAGCTCAGCCCCCACAACTCGGCCTATGCGATATATAGTAAGAATATGCAGGGAGTATCCCGTTTTTTTTTTTTTTTTCTTCAACCAATAAAATCATAAATGACATCATAGTATCATATACCTATTATATAACATCTCTATAAATAGTAAATATCCGGTAAGATTGCCTTCTGCGCCTTGAGATCCAAAAAGGCTTTCACAATGCACAGAATAGGAGACTTTCTACCATCCGAACACGGGTAGCCATGTATAACAGATGTACAGTACATTACATACATACAAAGGAATGTAGGCAGACAAAGCTGCTCTCTGGACAAAGCTGAGATAAGGAAAGTATACTTCTAACACTAATACAGAGGAAGTTACTAAAATAATTAGATTAATAAACTTCTCCGTCTTTTTTTCTCAGTGGGTGGCGGTAATGCATCTAAAGCTGGTCTACCAACAGAAGAAGTCATCACCACTAGCGCTCAATGCTAACTTCGCCTCAGCGTCTGAGGTATTATAGTTCAATCACAGTAACTTCTTCATAAAAAAATATTTTTAATTTAATGCGAGTAGATTAAAACAATGGCCAGTATGCCGGTATGTCTGTTTGATTGTGGAATAACCAAATTAGATTATTATTGGAAATAATAGCATTATTGGTGCACATGTAAACGTTGAGGAACTAATGTCAATTCACTAAGACCGGAGTGATTTTTGTGTTATGATCGTTTCAATGTTTGGAGTGATAGTATTACTGTCAAGCCAGGAATTAAAATTTTCATATTTCATTATTTCTCTTTTGACATACCTTTGTGAATTAAATTAATTACAGGTACGAATATATATTGTAAGGATTAATCCTAAAATACTTTATATTGAGCCTGTAAATAAGACTTTTTTTTTGAAAGATCCATCACAAGGGGGAAACATAAAAGGTGTCCTATTATGCTTATTTAACTTTACTTGGGGTGTAATGTTGCTGTGTGTTGTTAAAAATACTGACTTCAGTGCCAAGTAGGTTCTGAAATTTTTTAAAATGTGATGCTTTGAGTGCTAAAATACCTCTGATTGCCCATTGTACTCACATGCTCATTAAATATGTTTGTGATTGGCTACAATGATCAGCGCTTCAAAAACATGTTGTAAATATACATCAACGACGCTCTTCACCGAGCGCTTACATAGATACACGCTTGAAAGTACAAACAGTACTTGTGCTTTCAAACGCTCCCGCTTTCAAAACACTTTCAAACACTTTTGTGTGCTTTCAAACTCTCCCGTGCGCTGATCATTGTAGCCAATCACAGACGTATCTGTCTGACAGATCACACAAAATTCTTTTATCTTTAATTTTAGACCTGATGAAGGTGGAAGAGAAACATCTTCATGTCAAAACTGGAGAAATCTTCAAGTTACTCACTGAATAGAAGGACCAGAAAATATTTCCCCTGGCCTCAGTTTGGAAAGAGTTTCTCATACAAAAACAAGTCTTAAACCTCACATTGAGAATTCATACTGGTGGAAGCCACTCACATGTGATCATTGCGGGAAGAGTTTTTCACGAACAGACTTGCTTAAATTACATCTCCATTCTCATTCTGGAGAAATGCCATTTAACTGTGATCAATGCTGCAAAACATTTCTTAAAGCAGAATGTTTGAAGATGCACCTGAAAGTTCACATAAAGAAAAAGGCTCACTTGTGTTCTCTGTGTGGAAAGAGATTTTCACGGATGGATGCTTTAAAAATACACCAGAAAAGACACAATGGTGTGAAGGATCACATGTGCTTTGATTGTGGGAAGACCTTTACTAGACGTGACACATTGACAGAGCACCAAAGAATTCACACTGGAGAAAAACCTTACAAGTGTTCACACTGCGACAAGAGATTCAAAAAGTCTGGGACTCTGAAAATACACGAGAGGATCCATGCTGGAGAGAAGCCTTATAAATGTGATCAATGTGGTAAAACTTTTATTCAAAAAGGAAGCTTTAATGATCACCTGAAAATCCACACTGGAGAGAAGCCGCACACATGTGATCAGTGCGGGAAGAGTTTCAGACATGCAAAAACTCTTAAATTACATCTGCGTTCTCATTCCGGAGAAAGACCACATAACTGTGATCAATGCAGCAAAACATTTCTTAGGGCAGAAAACCTGAAGAGGCACTTGAAAGTTCATACAAAGCAGAAGCCTTTCGTTTGTTTCTGTGGAAAGAGTTTTTCACGAAAGGATGGTTTTAAAATACACCAGAAAAGTCACAGCGGTGTGAAGGATCACATGTGCTTTGATTGTGGAAATACTTTTGCTACTGCATCTGTTCTGATTCGGCACCAGAGAATTCACACGGGAGAAAAACCTTACAAGTGTTCACACTGTGACAAGAGTTTCAGCCAGTCAGGAGCTCTCAAAAATCATGAGATGATCCACACAGGAGAGAAACTGCACACATGTGATCAATGTGGGACGAGTTTTACACTAAAAGGATCCCTTAATAGCCACATGAAGATCCACTCTGGAGAGAAACCGTACTCATGTGATCAGTGCGGGAAGAGTTTCACACATTCACACACTCTTAAATCACATTTGCGTTTGCATTCTGGAGAAAGACCATATAAATGTGATCAATGCGGTAAAAAATTTCCTTGGGCAGGACAACTGAAGGTCCACCTGAGAGTTCATACACAGGAGAAGCCTTACACCTGTACTTCATGTGGAAAAAGTTTTAGCCAGCTGGGTAACTTTAAAAAACACCAGAAAAGACACAGCGGTGTGAAGGATCACATGTGCTTTGAATGTGGGAAGACCTTTACTAGAGCTGAGACACTGAAAAAGCACCAAAGAATTCACACTAGAGAAAAAACACATGAGACGATCCAGTGTGTAGAGAAGCCTTTTGCATGTGATCATTGTGGGAAATGTTTCACTCAGTTAAGATCGCTACACCGTCATGCTAAAAACAGCTGTCTGAAATCAAAGTAGGGCTGCACAATTAATCGAATTTCTAATTGCGAATACGATTACGGATGCCACGATTACAAAAGAAAATCCACTCTGCGTGCATGTGTTTAGAGTTATGTTATGAGAGGCGAATCATGACTATTTCAGAAAACCCAGCACAATAGGAACTACCAGGCAGTGACTTAAGTGTACGCTGAAATAAAAAGTATTTCACCTCAGAAAAATAGACTTTCCTGTCATGTCAGCCGTGATTCTGTGCTTGTTGCGCGCACTCTTCAATTGCATGCGCAAATGCGTCAGCGCACCCTGTGGAACTATGAGCATGCAATGTCGTTACGTTGTAAATTAGTAAGTTACAAAATAAAAGTAAAATACAAATGAATCACGTTACTGGTATATTGTGTATTCACCATGGTAACTGTCGTTCCCTTTCGTTGTCACTCCGAGTTACGTCGGATGACGACGAATGGGGTTTCGCTTAGAAAGCCTATCAACTTCGAGTATTACAAAACGAGCCAATGGCAAAGAAATGCCATGGGTCTGCGGAATTTGCATGACGTAACTCCGCCCCACCTCGTGGGTATAAAAGGAGGAAGTCTGCAACAGCAGTTTATGTTTTCGCTTCGGAGCCAAGTGTATTCTTCTCTCCACAAGCCATCTCTGAATTGTCAGCTTTACAAACGAGTACCTCGAGTGTTGGTGTGACGGCGATCTACGGCGAGCACGTGCTTCCTGCTGATCTGTTGCAGTGGTCTGCCAGTCGGTGCGTGTCTCCCCGGGTGCTTCAACACTTGAGTTTTCTCTCACTAAAAGAGCTCGCACGCGGCACGTCTTTTTAAAGACGGCTCGCCCGTGCAAAAAAAAAAAGAATGGTGCGGCAGCTTGGTATCGGACTCTGATGGGCACGAGCGTTGTCTAGTATGTTTGGGCTTGATCATGCTAGAGCAGCGCTCGTGGATGACTCATGTTTTCTCCGTGGAAACATGATCATCGCGTCATTAAGGTCGAGACTCGGTGAACTCACATGAGTGAGAGTCCCCTCATCCACCCCCCGTTCTTCGGCTGGTGGCCAGGGTGACCTGAGGGTTATGGTCTGGAACAAGGCGCCGACTATGTGTCCGCGACCCCAGCCCCCCTCTTCAATGACGGTGCCCGCTAGTGAACAGGTGATTCCCACGGGTCTACCCAAAAAAAAAAAAAAAATGGTGGCCCGTGTGTTTCATTTGAAGCTACAGAGGATGATATTATGTTTGTAGCAGCTTCACTAGGTGGGTTTGATTTTCCTGGAAGTGACGACTCGTCGAGTCTGATCCGGAGATGACGACCATGCTTTCCCGGGACGATTGGTTTTTGGGTGAGGCCGCCGACCCTCGTCCACGGCAAACCCCAATACCGTTCTTCCCGGACGTGCATGATGAGATCAGGGACCATTCGCTGATCTCATCCGCCTTTCCTCCCCTCGATGGGGCCGCTGCCCGTGGGTACACTGGGGTTCCCCCGGCTGAACGCTCTGTTGCGATGCTATGTGTCCTCAGAGTGCTTCTTCTCGGCGCAATCCTAAGCACCCGTCCGTGGCCTGTAGTTTTTCGTCTACGCTTGTGGCGAGATCTTATAGCGCCACGGGACTGGCGGCCACCTCACTGCATGCCATGGTCATTCTGCTGGTCTACCTGACCCAGATGCTCATGGACCTGCACGAGGGCGGGACTGACCCAGAGCTCTTCACTGAGCTGCGCGCCGCCACTAACCTTGCTCTCCCGAGCGACGAAAGTGGCCGTACGCTCCCTGGGTCAGGTGATGCTCACCATTCTGTGGCTGTACCTGTTTGATGTGCTGGATGTCGCGCGGACCCGTCTGTCCGACATTCCCATATCCCAGGTCGGCCTCTTCGGAGGTGCGGTTGAGGGCTGGCCCAACAGCTCTCAGCCGCCCATGAGCAGACTGAAGTTGATTCTGTCCCGACGGCCCCGCCGTCCGCTCAGATCCCTCGGTCTGCCCACCGCCGAAGGCGCCCTCCCGCGGCTCCCACCCTGCCCGTTCACCTGGGCCGGCTCTGGGGGCCGCGGGCGGACGCCTCAGCCCTCTCTAGCCCCGCCCCCCGCTACACGCCGGGTTAAGCGGCGCTCCTGAGACGGGCTCCCCAGAGATGGGACTCAGTTCTTTCCAGGAGTTGGTAGCAGGACCACTCCTTTCCCCGGTGGAGGGCCGGGAAAGAATCCTTATTCGCAAAGAACTGACTCTCCCGTCTCTGAGCACACAGAGTTCTCGGACGACACAGAGCGCCGCCCTCTAGCCGTGCTCTCCTCGTAACCCTCTGTCCCAGAGGTGGTTGACACGGCGTGCCGTCCACGGACCGCGTCGCCCCTGTCCCCCTCTGTCGCCAGACCCCTGGCAGAGCAGGCCCCCGCGGGACGACCAGCCTGGTCCTCCCCTGGCCCCCTCTGCCAGGGCGCGGTTGCTAACTGTGCCCCCACACCGGGCCGCTATGCCGTCCACGTCTGGGCCAGTTACTCCGCTTCGCTGCCCCTCCGGGGGGACACCTGTCGCCCGCATGATCCCGCTGGTTCAGTTCCTGGGAGCCTGGTTAGAGCTTCCCCGTCTGTCCCGCTGGATCGCGCGCACCGTCAGGCTCGGCTATGCGATTAAGTTCGCACGGTCTCCTCCCCGCTTCTGGGGAGTCCGCTCCACTTTGGTCGGTGGCAATGCCCCCATCATGAGAGCAGAGATTGCCACCCTGCTGGCGAAGGGTGCAATCGAGACTGTCCCTCCAGCCGAGATGAGGTCCGGCTTCTACAGCCCCTACTTCATTGTCCCCAAGAAAACCGATGGGTTTGGCCAATCCTGGACTTGCTGAACCGCTCCCTTCACAGGCTGCTGTTCAAGATGCTCACCGCCAAACGCGTTTTCGAATGCGTTTGGCCCCAGGATTGGTTTGCAGCGATCGACCTGAAGGACGCCTACTTTCATGTCTCCATTCTTCCTCGCCACAGACCGTTCCTACGGTTTGCTTTCGAGGGGCAGGCATACCAGTACGCGGTTCTCCCTTTCGGGCTAGCCCTGTCTCCTCGCATCTTCACGAAGGTCGTCGAGGCTGCCCTGGTTCCCCTTCGGGAGCACGGGGTTCGCATCCTGAGTTACATCGACGACTGGCTGATCCTAGCTCACTCTCGAGATCAGGTTTGCGAACACAGGGACCTAGTGCTCCGGCACCTAGCTCATCTGGGCCCTCGGGTCAACTGGGAGAAGAGCAAACTTTGCCCCGTGCAGAGGATCTCTTTTCTCGGTATGGACATCGACTCGGTCGCCATGTCCGCGCAGCTTACGAGCGAGCGCACGCAGTCACTGCTGACTTGCCTGAGCAATTCGAGGGCAAGAGTGCGGTTCCACTGAAACTCTTTCAGAGGCTCCTGGGGCATATGGCATCTGCAGCCGCGGTCACGCCGCTCGGATTGCTTCATATGAGACCGCTTCAGCTTTAGCTTCGCGACCGAGTCCCGAGGTGGGCATGGCAACAAGGCACGCTCCGAGTACCAGTTACTCCGACCTGCCGTCAGTTCTCCACCCCGTGGTCGAACCTCAGTTTTCTCAGGGCGGGTGTCCCCCTGTAACGAGCTTCCCGGCATGTTGTTGTCTCGACAGATGCCTCCACCACGGGCTGGGGCGCCATGCGCAATGGACATGCTGCTGCGGGCTCCTGGACAGGACCCCAGCGGCTTTGGCATGTCAATTGCCTCGAGTTGTTGGCAGTACGCCTTGCCCTGCACCGCTTCCGGGCGTTGCTCCTGGGTCAACACGTACTAGTCCGTTCAGACAATACCGCGTCTGTTGCGTACATCACGATCAAGGTGGTCTACGCTCCCGCCGTATGTCACAACTCGCCCGCCACCTCCTCCTATGGAGTCAGAAGCATCTGAGGTCGCTTCGAGCCATTTTCATTCCTGGAGCGCTGAACTGTGCAGCCGACGAGCTCTCACGGCTTCAGCCCCTCCCTGGAGAATGGCGACTCCATCCCCAGTCGGTTCAGCTGATTTGGGACCAGTTCGGGGACGCACAGATAGATCTGTTTGCCTCTCACGACTCGACCCTCTGCGCCCTGTATTTTTCCCTGACCGAGGGCACGCTCGGCACGGATGCACTGGCGCACAGCTGGCCGCCGGGCCGCAAATATGCGTTTCCCCCAGTGAGCCTTCTTGCGCAGACCTTGCGCAAGCTCAGGGAGGACGAGGAGCAGGTCATTCTGGTCGCGCCGTATTGGCCCAACCGGACCTGGTTCCCCGAACTTGTACTCCTCGCGACAGCACCTCCCTGGCCCATTCCTCTGAGGAAGGTCCTGCTTTCTCAGGGACGGGGCACCCTGTGGCACCCTCGCCCCGATCTCTGGAGCCTCCACGTGTGGCTCCTGGACGGCTCGAGGTAGGTTTGAGTACCCTTCCACCAGCGGTGGCGGCTACCATCACTTCCGCTAGAGCGTCGTCCACGAGACACGCCCATGCGTTGAAGTGGAACCTCTTTGTCGACTGGTGCTCTTCTCACCGAGGAGACCCCCGGAGATGCTCGATCAGCGTTGTGCTTTCCTTCCTTCAGCAAGGGTTGGAGCGAGGGCTGTCTCCCTCCACCCTTAAGGTCTATGTTGCCGCCATTGCCGCACATCATGACCCCGTCGAAGGTAAGTCGGTAGGGAAGCACGACCTGGTCATCAGGTTCCTGAGAGGAGCGAGGAGACTAAATCCTCCTCGCCCTCCTCTCGTTCCCTCTCGGGACCTCTCAGTGGTTCTAACTGCCCTGAAGAGTGCTCCCTTTGAGCGTCTGCAATCAGTCGAGCTTAAGTTCCTGTCTATGAAGACAGCGCTCCTGGTTGCATTGGCCTCCATCAAGAGGGTAGGGGACCTGCACGCATTCTCCGTCGACGAAGCGTGCCTGGGATTCGGACCGGCTTTCTCTCACGTGATCCTGAGACCCCGGCCCGGATATGTGCCCAAGGTTCCTACCACTCCCCTTCGGGACCAGGTGGTGAACCTGCAAGCGCTGCCCCCGGAGGAGGCAGACCCAGCCTTGGCACTGCTCTGTCCAGTACGCGCTCTTCGTGCCTATGTTGACAGGACGCAGTGTTTCAGGACCTCAGACCAGCTCTTTGTCTGTTATGGTGGGAAGCTGAAGGGAAAGGCTCTCTCCAAGCAAAGGTTGTCTCACTGGATAGTGGACGCCATTGCTTTGGCATACCAGCAGCAAGGTCGACCGTGCCCCCTTGGTGTGACGGCCCACTCCACCCGGAGTGTGGCATCCTCTTGGGCGCTAGCGCATGGCGCCTCGCTAACAGACATCTGCAGAGCTGCAGGCTGGGCGACACCTAACACATTCGCCAGATTCTATAATCTCCGAGTGGAGCCAGTGTCCTCTCATGTACTCGCTTCAACTAGCTAGTACCGGACCCGCTCAGGTGTCTTCGCTTGCTCACCATTCCACTCCACGGACTGGATACCTGCGATATTCTCCTCAGGTAGCTTTTCCGAAAGCCCTGAGCTCCTCCAGCACTTCTGACGTCGGCGCCAGTGTCTCTTACCTGCGCGTCGGCTAGGTGCCTCCTGTGTGCATGGTCCCTCCCCTGAGCGACCCCCACATGTGTATTTCCACTGTAAGCCTCTCTGAGCATGTGTCTTTCCCTTGGCAAGCCACCTTGCCACCCCTGGGGTTGAAATATTCCACCTGCGGCTGGACACCCCAGTGTTCTCCATATGTTTCCTTCGGGTCATATGTGTATTCTCTAAGTCCCCCCCCTCTGGGTTGGCATTAATTGCATACTTCCCCTAGCTTGGGATATGCTTCCCAGTGTACCTTGGTATTCCTGTGTTAAATGGAGTCCTTCGTCCAGTCTATGACAGGGATCTCGATTTTCGCAGGGCACTGGAAGACAGCTGAGAAGGTGGCGTGATTAGACTGATAACCCCATTCGTCGTCATCCGACGTAACTCGGAGTGACAACGAAAGGGAACGTCTACGGTTACGTATGTAACCCTCGTTCCCTGAGTAGGGAACGGAGACGTTACGTCTTCCTGCCACTTTCCGCTGTACCGCGGGGATCGCCTGAGCTCAGTCTTGGCTCCTCAGCGAAGAAACATAAACTGCTGTTGCAGACTTCCTCCTTTTATACCCACGAGGTGGGGCGGAGTTACGTCATGCAAATTCCGCAGACCCATGGCATTTCTTTGCCATTGGCTCGTTTTGTAATACTCGAAGTTGATAGGCTTTCTAAGCGAAACCCCATTCGTCGTCATCCGACGTAACGTCTCCGTTCCCTACTCAGGGAACGAGGGTTACATACGTAACCGTAGACGTTTCCATATTAACCCCAAAATGCCACTTTATTTTCATTTTGTGTTCTTTTTTTATATTTTTAAATGACTGTGGTCATACCAACATTGTATTAACACAAAGTTTGGGACTGCTATTTAATAGCTTCAGCATAGGCCTAATGTTTATTTATTAGTACATAAGTCTTTACTATTAGTCACATTCTAACAATGTATGTGTATGTTAAGTAAAGGGGGACAGTACTTGTGTGTACATTTTTTGTGTAAACATGTATAGGATATATTTTTTTTTTTTCAATGTAAATTGTGATAATCGTAATTAATAATCACAATTACAATTTCAAGGTAATAATCTGCTATTATGATTTTTGTCATAATCGTGCAGCCCTCAACCACCACCAATTCCAGCAGCCACCTGGATGATGTGATGGCAGGCATATTGCGCCAGTACGCCCACCACACACCAGCTTACTGGTGGAGAGGAGACGGTGATGAAGCCAATCAGTATATGGGGATGATTAGGAGGCCATGATGGGACAGAGGCCACCGGGCATATTTTCGCCAGGATGCCGGGGTTAATGCCTAATCTTTCGAAGAACATCCTGGGATTTTTTATGACCACAGAGAGTCAGGACCTCAGTTTAATGTCTCATCCGAAGGACGGTGCTCTTTGACAGTATAGTGTCCCCGTCACTACACTGGGGCGTTAGGACCCACACAGATGAAGACTCAAATTTCATCATTTAATATTGTTTTTAGTATTATTATTACTTTTTATTATTATTCATAATCAGTAGTATTATGTATGTTTCATACTTTTTATATACATTCGTAATCATTTGTAATCATCATATTTTGTGAAGATGTGGGAGAAAGAGAGATTTTGGGAGATGGAAGGATATACATTCCATCGTTAATGGGAACCATATGTTCCTATGGTGATGTAGTTTTTTCTTGGTCCAGTAGTATAAAAACCAAGCCCTTTTGTCCGAAAATTAGGAAGAGATGGAAAGGCTGCTGAATTAAGACATCTGATTTGGTCCATTGTCTCTTCCTCCTATGTATTATATAAAATAAATAAATAATAGATCTATTGACAAAATCACTGGTGTCTGTTTCCATGAAATCAACAAACAGGGGAAAGCAATATTTTTAATAAATCCACACAGACCACAGGGTGAGCGACCCCTTCTGGCCTCACTAACACCTCTTCCAGCAGCAACCTGGTTTTCTCAGGAGTTATCCCAACCAGGTACTAACCAGGCTCAATCCTGATTAACTTCAGTGAGCAACCAGTCTTGGGCTACAGGGTGATATGGCTGCTGGCCAAGTAGTTCATGTTCAGATAACACTTGGGACAGATTTAAATGAAAGAGAGCTTTTATTACTCAACCAGTCTCATAAAAACATCAATATTATAAGTTGTTACAGTGAACAAAGTTCATCTTTAAGACCAACGGTTTACAATAAATATTTCTAAGACATTTTATGCAGTAAAATTGTAAAGCCTTCTGTTTGAACTAAATCTAGATGTATTTATTGTGGACAGAGTTTCATGGACTCATCTGTTTTCACTCTTGGTCTTTCATTTGATTTTCATCTTAACCAATTCATTGATTAAATTAATTTCCTTAATTATGTTCCTGTTATACCTTTAACACATTGGTTTGCTGATTCAAGTGTGTTTGATTCAGGTTTGAGCTGAACTCTGGATGGTTGCCCTCGAGGAGCAGGAGTTAAAAGACCTCAAATCCTAATGGAGAGACGTCTGAATAATTATGGTAAACTAATTAGCCATTATATTGAACTAAACCAGCAAAAATATCTGAACATATTAAGTCAGATGGTTGTTTAAAGTGGGAACGGGCTCTGATGTTGTACATCAGTTATTGAATAACAGTGGTTCTTTTCGTCTTGGGCAAGCTACTTGGAAAATGTAGAGAGCTAAGCTAGTAGTTACTCTGTAGCTTCGCTATACTGAAGCTACCACCCTGGGAAATGTATCTACAGCAATATGGCAAAAGTAGTTTACTACATCTAAGCTATTTTTTAAAGTTTCATTTTTATATTGAACCATCTTCAGTCCAAGTCAATGCTATATCAGTGATCAATAAAACTGTCAGTCAGACAGATATAAAGTTTAAACAATATGCTGCAATGCCTTGAACATGGAAAACTGATTAAATAGGCCTATCTTTAATATTTATCACAGTGAAAGTGATTGATTCATGAAATGGTCTCGTCCCAGGGACAGTGTGCTTTTAAAATACAAGGATATTCATAATACTTTTGTACATTATGAAGATTTTCAAAGTATGTATTTGTATTTATGTATTTTCAGTGGTTCATGTGTGTATTGTTTTCTCTCTTCTCTTCTAGTTAGCATGGCTTACTTGTAGATAACGACACTATCTGGAGGCACAATAAGTCTTACTAAATCGAAAAAGTTTTCATGTGTAAAGCATTCATGTATTTTGATTGAAATTGATTTGCAAGGAACAAAATTATTTCAGAATCAAATTCAGAAAGATATTTTTTACTTGTGTTACCTTGATACTGTAGCTTCCAGTACATACACATACATATAACAAGAAGCTTCATAAAATGTAAAAATAAAAATAGACAGATACTGTAGGTTTAGTCAGAAACAACATGTACAGATATTTAAAAATTGTTACAGTATTGTGAATAAAAATGTGTACAGCAACATGACCCTCCTAATGCAGATGACCATGTTTATATGAATATGGAAACAATGATTTTTCACCAGAGACTAAAATAAGGAAAAATTATTAATAATCCCTGTGGTTCTTTGAATATTTCCTATATTAATTCATCAACATTTTCATTGTCCTCAAGCAATGTTCAGAAATGTTTTCAGTCATGTGGTCACCTCCTGATTTTGACACATTTTCCCCCTTAAACTGATGTCTCAGACTGGATTCCAATTACTGAACATCATAATTTTATCAATGTCATCATCAACTTAACATAAATTACATTTGACCTCATTGGATCCGCCACATTCCTGCTTACAGCCACTAGACATTTGCTGTTACAGCAAGTTTTGCTTTGCACAAGATATTTGGGCCGATTTTATTGGAGAATTTCATCTGTCTCATACATGAGTCCAATCCAAAATCATGATATAAATATTAGGGATACCAGGCCCAAGATATGGGAGGCCTAAAATTAGGGGAAACAGAAAGAACAGGTCAAAGGGGACAAAATGATGGGAAACGCAGAACATGTCAAAATATGTGAGGATAAAAACTGAGAAAGGTTGTGTGAGGACTGAGGACAGGATAAAAACTGGGTAAAAGGTTGTACGGGGATAAGAGTGGAAAAGTACCCAAAAAACCATACATGAAGTCATATTTAATAAGGCGCATGCGCAAGTATGGCCACCAATAGAA
The DNA here is from genome assembly GCA_026230005.1 of Gila orcuttii. Taxonomy (NCBI): domain Eukaryota; kingdom Metazoa; phylum Chordata; class Actinopteri; order Cypriniformes; family Leuciscidae; genus Gila; species Gila orcuttii. Next base: position 18,490,106 of record JAPDVR010000020.1, read on the forward strand.
ATTAGACATTAGTGCAGGTGTTTCTAATCGTGGCAAAGTGACGAGGAGGAGCAAAAAGAAAAAGATAACTATGTTAATATTGAGCAAAACACATTTAATGACATTTCATTTGAACATTTGCTCCCCTTTAACAGTCAGAAGCAAAGCATGCTGGGAACTATAAATCTGTTGTAACTCATTGCTTGTGTGTGTGTGTGTGTGTGTGTGTGTGTGTGTGTGTGTGTGTGTGTGTGTGTGTGTGTGTGTGTGTGTGTTTGTATTTAGATGTGTGTGAACATACATTCACATTTATATGGGAACGTGCAATTATGTGCACAATAAAGGATAAAACTTTAACTTTATAAAAAATATTACATTTAATGCTATTTTTGTATCCATTTATAAATATTTTATATTCATTAATATATAGCCATACATGGTCAATGCATATATTGCAGCATATAGAAAAATATAAGCACTAGTTTTCCATATATGGAGACATATTATATTTTGCAGTATATTCCCATATATTTTTGTTCCGTAGGAAAATAATAACCCACAAAACAATATGTAAATGCAGACTTAATGCACGATTCTGATTCTGTGATTTTACGTTTTTCAGATCACATCCACTGTTGTAGTTTCACTGAAGCTGTGATCCGATTGGCTCTCTCTGCTCTGGTGGGTGTGGCTACTGTTGCTGTGCTTGTTTATGACATCAGATCTACGAGAAGAAAGCTGATCAGAACAGAAGTGTTTAAACATTACCATCAGACTTCTGTGCAGTCAGACCATCAGTATGAATTGTGCAGAACATTTAGTTCCGGATATGTTGAGATATAAAGCAAACCACACATCAATGCATTGCACATTTTTCTATTCCTTTCATAGTTATTTATTAACAGATTTTTTTTTTTTTTTTTTTTGCATTCATTGGATTCATTGCATTCAAATTCATTGTTGATTGATATATTCAATTTAATATATGACTCCAAACATAATTGCTCTAAACAAAATAATAATTAACAACACAAATGGCATTGAATGATTTTATAAGCTCTAAGCTCTGTTGTATCCATGAAATGAATCTCACAGAGGTAATTGGTGCACATTTTCGGTGACTTTATTTAATAAAGATTTGGTTTTACAATAGCGTCAAGCTTTTTTGTTTGTTTGTTGTATCTACTGTATGATTATAACATCACAAAATGATAGAGAATTAATCATATTTTACAACTGCTAAATGATTCAAATAGCAGTTGTGTGGATATATAATTCCCTGATTTCAATAGAAACACTTGCAGGTACGTTTGCGAGTGGAAGAGAAACTTGCTGTGGTCTCAGTTGTTTACATCTTTACAGAAGGGCATTCGCGGGCTGCTGTGACGGCAGTATTTGTGTGTGTGTATGTGTGTGTCTGTGTTTTGTTGCAGGGTGAACTGCCTGTTGGAGTGGAGCTGAGGCCATCAGATTAGAGCCAGCCACATTTGTTAAGCTGTTAAACATCCTTGAGGCATAACTCCTGCACATCGACCTCAAAACGGTCCTCTAATTTGCATCCTGATTTACAGACCACCCAAAGTCAGCACAACGTTTATCCATGATGAGCTCTCAGACTTCCTATCAAATCAAGTGTCAGGCTGTGATAGACTGTTGGTTCTGGGGGATTTTAACATCCATGTTTGTTGCCCCTCTAAACCTATGGTTAAAAATTGTATGAACCTCATTGACTCACTCAGTTTCACACAGTGTCTCTCTTCTCCCACTCACAACCTAGGCCACACATTAGATCTTATTTTGACTCGCGGTCTCTCTATTCATTCATGTGAAGTATTTGATGCTGGTATTTCTGATCACTATTCAGTATTATTTGAACCCGCAGTTCCATATGTACAACCCATCGTCTCTCAGCCCCTGTGCAGCTCCCGTGTTTTTCATGCCACTACTGCACTACAATTCTCTACAATCCTTTCTAGTTGTGAGGTCTCTTTGTCATCTGATATGAACATTGATGAGCTGTTCTCGTCTTCAACTATGCCTGTCTCACTGCATTGGATACTGTTGCCCCTCTGAAGCCTAGAAGGCAACAACCTAAATCAAATTCTCAACCTTGGTTAAATGCCTCTACCCGTGTGCTCAGACGGGAATGCAGAAGGGCTGAACGCAGGTGGAAAAAGGATGGGCTACAGGTCTCTTATCAAATTTTAAAAGATTGTCTTGCCACCTATCAAAAGTTGGTCAGTGATGCAAAATCTCAATATCTTTCAAATTGAATTGCCATGAATGCAAACAGGCCAAAAGTTATTTTTAAAACTATAAACTCAATTCTTAATCCAGCCACTTGCTCAGCCCCTGTTGGCAATCTCAAGACCTGCATAGAATTTTTAGGTTTCTTTGAACAGAAGATATTAGATATCAGATCTCACCTCTCTCCTTCTGACATTGCTGTTTCTCCCCTGATCTCTCCTTCTAGTAATTTTACTAGGTTTAAACCAGTGTCTCAATCTCAATTAAGTACATTAAGCTCAAAGATGACATTTACATACTGTAAATCTGACGTACTGCCTAGCTGTTTGCTTAGAGAGGTATTAGACACTATTAGCCCTGCGTTTTTAACTATTATAAACAGTTCTTTGTCTAGTGGGGTTTTTCCTGAGTCTTTTAAACACGCTACTGTACAGCTCTTGCTAAAAAGATCTCACCTTGATCCATCTGTTCTTAGTAACTACCGGCCATTTTCTAAGCTCCTATTTATTTCAAAGGTTTTGGAGAAAGCAGTGCTTTCACAGCTTACTTCTTATTTAGATGCTTTTAACATTTTTGATAAGTTCCAATCTGGTTTTAGAGCATTTCACAGTACAGAGTCAGTCTTGCTTAAAGTTAAGAATGATCTATTGTTGTCTACTGATTCAGGGTCATCTGTCATTCTGTTGCTGCTGGATTTGAGTGCAGCTTTCGACACTACTGACCACGACATCCTTTTGAAACGACTTCAATATACAGTAGGGGTTCAAGGCATGGCATTGAAATGGTTCAACTCTTACTTGGGGATAGTTCACTTTGAAATTAATTTTTGATATGTTTTAGCTTACATCAAGGGCATCCAAGATGTAGGTGTCTTTGTTTCCGCAGTAGTTTCAATTTTGATATTTTTAGGTCAAACCGTTGTTGTCTGTCAGTCATATAATGCAGGTCTATGGTCACCACCTCAAAGAGCATGCACAGAGAAGTCCAAATTACACTTTAATGACTCGCAAATGTATAAGTACACATTGATGGCCTAAGACACAAAACGAGCGGTTTGTGTGAGAAAACAAACAGTATTTATATCGTTTTTATCATAATATATATATATATATATATATATATATATATATATATATATATATATATATATATATATATATATAGTTTATAAACTAAACTAAATATATAAACTTTATTGAACTAAATGTGATTGGAAAGGCATTATACAAAGACACTATAGAGACATCACATATTTCTACTGCAAAGCCCTCACTGCTTGCACACAACAGCAAACACTCAGCAAGACCAGTGTTAGACCAATTCAAGGATAAATGAACCAATTATTTTAAATCAAATGGTCAAAAAGATTTATAAGCCTGAATCACTTGCTTGGATGACTGAATCAATCAATCAAATGCTACTTTGGACGAAAAGAACCAAGAATTGTAACTGTGTTATTTGAGACTTAAATAAGTGATCGACTGGCCTGGCTTGACTGTAACATTTGAGGTTTTCTCTGCTGAAGCAGGAGCTGGGTCTTCTCTAGGCGTTGAGTTCGAGGATAATATAAAAACTTATATATAGTTTATATTTAAAATCAGGGCCTCTCCATCGCTCAACGTTTTTAAATCTAGTTTAAAGACTCATTTTTATACTCTTGCATTTGAATGATGCTGTGTATGTTACACCGCGTATATGTATGTGTAGAAATGTTCTTTTATTATTCTATTATTAGCTTTCTCTATTAACCTTTTTGACCATCTTTAAAGCACTTTGGATCAACAAATGTTGTGCTTTAGAAATAAATTGACTTGACTTTTTCCGCTATTTTTTGTGGCCTTTGAGCCGGGCCATAACACATGCGAATTCAAAAGCAAAGGGCGAGCGCACACTCGAAAGCTATTACAAATGCATAAACCTTGTTCCACTGCTCCTATCGTTTAATTATACTAAAGAAATTGTCCTCCGTATGTTCTTCCAGTTCAGTGCCATTTTTATTTGTTTGAGCTTCCCCATGTTACATTCTGTGCATTGAAATCCTCGTGCCATATCATCATACCTTCTTTTGACTGAAATGCTACGGAAAGAGGCAGGAAGGCTTCCAACAAATAAATCACAATTTTCAAAGTAAAACTTAACAATACAGAAACATAATTTCTATTTTATAAATGTTGAATTGGAATAACAGCTCTTTTTGTGATTATCACTAATATTTCAGATCAAACACCACACAAAAAGTCACTAATTGTTGGATATCAGAGGTATTTCTATCAGGGGTTATTATGCAAAAATACATGAATACATAAAAAAATACAATGATTAAAAAGAAGACAAACCTTTATATTATTATTTTAATTGTCTTTTTCTGTCATGTGTTATTCCTTGAAGAACCTTTAACATCCATTGAACTGTTCCATTCCAAAAAAGGTTCTTTATAGTGGAAAAACATTCTAAGATTTTACATTAAAATGATTTTTACACCAAGAAGTAAATAGCTTGTGAGATGTGTCTGTAGGAGCATCTCGGTTTAACACATCTCTGTCTCCAGTGTCAAACTATTCCACATTACAACTCTGGATGGTTTCTGCCGCAACCACTTCTCTATCTTGGTCACGAGCCACTTCCTCTATTTATATTATTCAACTCATGTGAAAGGTCTACCTTTATAGATTTAGGAGGAGTCAGGTTGACGTACAATATTCTCTTCTTTTATTATAATATCTCAGGGTCTAACCTGGGGCCTCATTTATAAACGTTGCGTACGCACAAAAGAAGGCGTACGCCGCTCTCTACGCAATAATTGGTATTTATAAAAAGCAAACTTGACGTTAAAATGTGCGGTCCTTCACGCAAGCTCTGACCCAGGCGTACGCACAAAAACGGGTGAAATGAGAAATGGCGACACCGTCGGCAGATGGAAGAAACATGTGAAAGTGTGTGAAACTGTAGACCGTTGTGTAAAATAAATGGCAATACTGCCTCTCATAAATAACACGAAGACTTCACAAAGCAAGTCTTACAATTAACAGCCTACACGAACACCCGTAATTTGCAACAGAAATGCAAATTAACACATATTTGCAAAAAGAAAAGTGAAATATGTTATGCAATAATATTGGCATGTTATACAATTCATCCTCATAAATAAGATGGTAAACAGAACGAAATAATGTACAAAACTGATATTCTCGCCAATGTGTCCGTCTGGCGGAGCAGATATAGATGCAATTAGATAGTCAGTCAGATAGATAGATAGATAGATAGATAGATAGATAGATAGATAGATAGATAGATAGATAGATAGATAGATAGATAGATAGATAGATAGATAGATAGATAGATAGATAGATAGATAGATTTATTATTTGTCCACTGGGGAAAGTTGTTTTCATAGTAAAAATGTATTTTTTAAATGTCGGTGTCCCCTTTCCCCCACCCGTGGCAGACACACTCTGTCGATGGAGCGCTAGACACTTTTTTGCCTCGACTTTGATGTCCGACCATTTCTTTTTTATTTCGGCCACAGTCCGAGGTTGAGGCTACAGCATTTACGGCGTCTGCAACCTTTTGCCACTCAAGTGCCTTTTTGGCATTAGTAATGCCCACACTGTGCCCTCCAAACAACATTTTTCTCCTCTTTTCCACCTCGCCAACGATAACTTCTACTTCACATCGAGTGAAGTTACGTTTTTTTGATTTCCTCTCTGTGTTTGCCATGATTTCGCAATCGATGAATATTAACTTGTGGGCGTTTCATGGACTATTTATGGGCAACTATGAGCGTGACATGAAGCCGCAAAAGCTGCGCTACATTTAGAATTGATTGTGATTTATTAAGGGAAAAATGCGTAGGATGTGCGTGCGCACGGTTTTATAAATCCGAATATTTCTGTGCGTACGCACGTCCTATGTTTCATCCGTACGCCACTTCTGACGCAAATCCTACGCAAAGTTTTATAAATGAGGCCCCAGATCTCTACCGTACCTCCGTAGGCCGGTCCGATAACACTTTGTATAGTCTGTTGAGATATCTAGCCTATAGAAAATTCTGTCTTCCTCAGACAGTCAGCTCATGATAACACACTCTAAAAAACACTGGGTTAAAACAACTTAATTGGGGATGTTTTCAACCCACCCAAGGGCTGGGTAAATAGTAGGGGAGACTGGGGACAGTTGCAACAGGGGATGGTTGCAACATGTAATTTTTCTCCAACCAGAAACAAGCTAGAGTTATGCCATTCACACTGCATATGCTCAATTGGATGCCCCCACTTGCAGAGAAAAATCAAGGAGATTCCTCCAGGATTTATTGAAGAAAAACTGTTTTTAGAGTATGAAAGTATTTATTTTCTTGAGCTTTGTTTTTGTTAAACTGTTGTCACTGTTTTTGTGATTCAGCTCAAACTTATATGGTTTAAATGAGTGCTATGTTAACTTTAAGCTAGTATGGTTAGCATGTAATAAGGTCAATTGTTTAGCTAGCACAGGAGGTTTTATCATGGCTGACAGGAACGGGGACAGTTGCAACAGTCCCGTACAATGCATAAATATAAAAAACAGACCACATAGCAGCATTTTTAACATTTTTTTTTCATAAGTTTTTACTTAAATATAATATAGTTCATCAAGTTGGAGCAAGGACAGGAGGTTTATGTTTGTGTGTGTGCATGTGCGCGCACGTGTGCAGATGTCTGTGACCATGCGTAACATTGTTAAAATGAAAAATTATAATATAAAATATAGTTTAAAAAAAATGTTTTACATGACAATAGGCTAAATAAAAGTCAATTGCCTCACAAATTGTTCCATTCTTCCTATGTCACTAAAAGCCTACTGTTCCCTTTCGTTGTCACTCCGAGTTACGTCGGATGACGACGAAATGGGGATTCGCTTAGAAAGCCTATCAACTTCGAGTATTACAAAACGAGCCAATGGCAAAGAAATGCCATGGGTCTGCGGAATTTGCATGACGTAACTCCGCCCCACCTCGTGGGTATAAAAGGAGGAAGTCTGCAACAGCAGTTTATGTTTTCGCTTCGGAGCCAAGTTAATCCTTCATTCCACAAGCCATCTCTGAACTGTCAGCTTTTACAGACGAGCGAGATTCTCTGGTGTTGGTGTGACGGCGATCTCCCGGCGAGTGCGCACTTCCTGCTTATCTGTGCTGTGGTTTGCCAGCGAGTGTGTTTCTCCCCGGGCGCTTCAACACTCTCAGAGTTTCTTTTCTCTCACAAAAAGAGCTTGCACGGGCACGTCTTTTTAAAGACGGCTCGCCCGTGCATTTAAAAAAAAAAAAAAAAACGAATGGTTGCGGCAGCTTGGTATCGGACTCTGATGGGCACGAGCGTTGTCTAGTATGTTTGGGCTTGATCATACTAGAGCAGCGCTCGTGGATGACTCATGTTCTCTCTGTGGGAACATGATCATCGCGTCATATAGGTCGAGACTCGGTGAACTCGCAAGAGTGAGAGTCCCCTCATCCACCCCCCGATCTTCGGCTGGTGGCCAGGGTGACCTGAGGGTGTTGGTCTGGAACAAGGCGCCGACTCTGTGTCCGTGACCCCAGCCTCCCCTCAACGGCGGTGCCCGCTAGTGAATAGGTGATTCCCACGAGTCTACCCTCTGGTGGCCCGTGGGTTTCATTTAAAGCTACAGAGGATGATACTATGTTTGTAGCAGCTTCACAAGGTGGGTTTTGATTCTCTGCGAAGTGACGACTCGTCACAGCTGCCACCCTCTGGTGTGCATACGGCTGTGCCTGAGTCTGATCCAGAGATGACAGCCATGCTTTCCTGGGACGATTGGTTTTTGGGTAAGGCCGCCGACCCTCGTCCACGGCAAACCCCAATACCTTCCCTCCCGGACGTGCATGATGAGATCTCGAAGTCCCAGAAGACCCCCTGGTTTTCTCGGGACCGCTCGCTGATCTCATCCGCCTTTCCCCCCTCGATGGGGCCGCTGTCACGGGTACACTGGGGTTCCCCCAGCTGAACGCTCTGTTGCGATGCTATGTGTCCTCAGAGTGCTTCTTCTCGGCGCAATCCTAAGCACCCGTCCGTGGTCTATAGTTTTCGTCTACATTTGTGGCGAGATCCTATAGCACCACGGGACTGGCAGCCGCCTCTCTGCAGGCCATGGCCATTCTGCTGGTCCTCGACCCAGATGCTCATGGACTTGCATGAGGGCGGGACTGACCCAGGGCTCTTCACTGAGTCGCGCGCCGCCACTGACCTTGCTCTCCGAGCGTCGAAAGTGGCCGTACGCTCCCTGGGTCAGGTGATGCCTACCATTCTGTAGCTGAACCTGTCTGATGTGCTGAATGTCGCGCGGCCCCGTCTGTCCGACGTTCCCATATCCCAGGTCGGCCTCTTCAGCGGTGCGGTTGAGAACTTCGCCCAACAGCTCTCAACCGCCCATGTGCAGACTGACGTGATTCTGTCCCGATGGCCCGCCGTCCGCTCAGATCTGCCCACTGCCGAAGGCGCCCCCCCCGCGGCTCCCACCCCGCCCGTTTAAAGAGACGGGCCGGCTCTGGAAGCCGCGGGCGGACGCCACAGCCCTCTCCAGCCCCGCCCCCCGCTATGTGCCGGGTTAAGCGGCGCTCCTGAGACGGGCTCCACAGAGATGGGACTCAGTTCTTCCAGGAGTTGGTAGCAGGACCACTCCTTTCCCCGGTGGAGGGCCGGGGAAAAATCCTTATTCTCCTAAGAACTGACTCTCCCGTCTCTGGACGAAGGTCGTCGAGGCAGCCCTTGTTCCTCTTCGGGAACACGGGGTTCGCATCCTGAACTATCTCGACGACTGGCTGATTCTAGCTCACTCTCGGGATCAGGTTTGCGAACACAGGGACCTAGTGCTCCGGCACCTAGCCCGTCTGGGCCTTCGGGTCAACTGGGAGAAGAGCAAACTTTGCCCCGTGCAGAGGATCTCTTTTCTCGGTATGGAAATCGACTCGGTCGCCATGTCCGCGCAGCTTACGAGCGAGCGCGCGCAGTCACTGCTGACTTGCCTGAGACAGTTCGAGGGCAAGAGTGCGGTTCCACTGAAACTTTTTCAGAGGCTCCTGGGGCATATGGCATCTGCAGCCGCGGCAACGCCGCTCGGATTGCTTCATATGAGACCGCTTCAGCTTTGGCTTCGCGACCGAGTCCCGAGGTGGGCATGGCAACACGGCACCCTCCGAGTACCAGTTACTCCGACCTGCCGTCAGACCTTCACCCCGTGGGCGGACCTCAGCTTTCTACGGGCCGGAGTGCCCCTGGAACGAGCTTCGCGGCATGTCGTTGTATCGACAGATGCCTCTTCCACGGGCTGGGGCGCCATGTGCAATGGACGTGCTGCCGCGGGCTCCTGGACAGGACCCCACCGCCTATGGCACATCAATTGCCTCGAGTTGCTGGCTGTACGTCTTGCTCTGCGCCGCTTCCGGGCCGTGCTCAAGGGCCAACACGTACTAGTCCGATCAGACAATACCGCCACTGTAGCGTACATCAACCGTCAAGGTGGTCTACGCTCCCGCCGTATGTCACAACTCGCCCGCCACCTCCTCTTATGGAGTCAGAAGCATCTGAGGTCGCTTCGTGCCATCTATATCCCCGGAGCTCTGAACTGTGTAGCCGACGAGCTCTCACGGTTTCACCTCCTCCCGGGGGAATGGCGGCTCCATCCCCGGTCGGTTCAGCTGATTTGGGACCAGTTCGGGGACGCACAGATAGATCTGTTTGCCTCCCACGACTCGACCCATTGCGCCCAGTATTATTCCCTGACCGAGGGCACGCTCGGCACGGATGCTCTGGCGCACAGCTGGCCGCAGGGCCGCAAGTATGCGTTTCCCCCAGTGAGCCTTCTTGCGCGGACCTTGCGCAAGGTCAGGGAGGACGAGGAGCAGGTCATGCTGGTTGCGCCGTACTGGCCCACCAGGACCTGGTTCTCCGAACTGGTTCTCCTCGCGACAGCACCTCCCTGGCCGATCCCTCTGAGGAAGGACCTACTTTCTCAGGGACGGGGCACCCTATGGCACCCTCGTCCCGATCTTTGGAACCTCCACGTGTGGCTCCTGGACGGGACGAGGCAGGTTTGAGTACCCTACCACCACCGGTGGTGGCTACCATCACTTCCGCTAGAGCTTCGTCCACGAGACATCTCTATGCGTTGAAGTGGAACCTCTTCGTCAGCTGGTGCTCTTCTCACCGAGAAGACCCCCGGAGATGTTCGATTAGTGTCGTGCTTTCCTTCCTACAAGATGGGTTGGAGCGAAGGCTGTCTCCCTCCACCCTAAAGGTCTATGTCGCCGCCATTGCCGCACAGCATGACCTTGTTGAAGGTAAGTCTTTGGGGAAGCACGACCTGATCGTCAGGTTCCTGAGAGGAGCGAGGAGACTGAATCCTCCTCGCCCTCCTCTCGTTCCCTCTTGGGATCTCGCAGTGGTGCTAACTGCCCTGCGGACTGCTCCCTTTGAGCCTTTGCAGTCAGTGGAGCTTAAGTTCCTGTCAATGAAGACAGCGCTCCTGGTTGCACTGGCCTCCATCAAGAGGGTAGGGGACCTGCACGCATTCTCCGTTGACGAAGCGTGCCTGGAATTCGGGCCGGCTTACTCTCACGTGATCCTGAGACCCCGGCCTGGATATGTGCCCAAGGTTCCTACCACTCCCTTCAGGGACCAGGTGGTGAACCTGCAAGCGCTGCCCCTGGAGGAGGCAGACCCAGCCTTGGCACTGCTTTGTCCAGTACGTGCTCTCCGCACCTATGTGGACAGAACCCAGTGTTTCAGGACCTCAGACCAGCTCTTTGTCTGTTATGGTGGGAAGCTGAAGGGAAAGGCTCTCTCCAAGCAAAGGTTGTCTCACTGGATAGTGGACGCCATTGCTTTGGCTTACCAGCAGCTAGGTCGACCGTGCCCCCTTGGTGTGACCGCCCACTCCACCCGGAGTGTGGCGTCCTCTTGGGCTCTAGCGCATGGCGCCTCGCTAACAGACATCTGCAGAGCTGCAGGCTGGGCGACACCGAACACATTCGCTAGATTTTACAATCTCCGAGTGGAGCCTGTGTCCTCTCATGTACTCGCTTCAACTAGCTAGTACTGGACCCGCTCAGGTGTCTTCGCTTGCTCGCCATTCCACTCCACGGACTGGATACGTGCGATTTTCCCCTCAGGTGAGCTTCTCCGAAAGCCCTGAGTTCCTCCAGCACTTCTGACGTCGCCGCCAGTGTCTATTGCCTGCGCGCCGGCTAGGTGCCTCCCGTGTGCATGGTCCCTCCCCGAGCGACCCCCACATGTGTATTTCCACTGTAAGCCTCTCTCGAGCATGTGTCTTTCCCTTGGCAAGCCACCTTGCCACCCCTGGGGTTGAAATATTCCACCTGCGGCTGGACACCCCAGTGTTCTCCATATGCATCCTTCGGGTCATATGTGTATTTTCTAAGTCCCCCCCTCTGGGTTGGCAATAATTGCATATTTCCTCTAAAAATGTGGGATATGCTCCCCAGTGTACCTTGGTATTCCTGTGCTAAATAGGAGTCCTTCGTCCGTGCTAGTCTCACGACAGGGATCTCAGATTTACGCAGGGCACTGGAAGACAGCTGAGAAGGTGGCGTGATTAGACTGGTAACCCCATTTCGTCGTCATCCGACGTAACTCGGAGTGACAACGAAAGGGAACGTCTCGGTTACGTATGTAACCCTCGTTCCCTGAGTAGGGAACGGAGACGTTACGTCTTCCTGCCACTTTCCGCTGTACCGCGGGGATCGCCTGAGCTCAGTCTTGGCTCCTCAGCAAAGAAACATAAACTGCTGTTCCAGACTTCCTCCTTTTATACCCACGAGGTGGGGCGGAGTTACGTCATGCAAATTCCGCAGACCCATGGCATTTCTTTGCCATTGGCTCGTTTTGTAATACTCGAAGTTGATAGGCTTTCTAAGCGAAACCCCATTTCGTCGTCATCCGACGTAACGTCTCCGTTCCCTACTCAGGGAACGAGGGTTACATACGTAACCGAGACGTATTTTATATCAATTTGAATATTTAACATCTGCACATAAGGCCTACTCATCTAGACAAATATATAATTGTCATCTAATCAAAGCTGATGAATAAAGAACACTGTACTATTATTATAACTTACATTTTTGGTAATAATCATTTTGCTAACACTGACATATATTGTAATATATTGTATTTGTAACATGTTGCAACCATCCCCAAACAATGTTGCAACTGTCCCCGGGCCCGGGGTCAGTTGCAACATCTGACTCCTTACATTCAAATGCAAATTGTGAAAAATGTAAATTCTGTAATTATCTTTAAATGGTTTAGACTATTAACATACAGATGTAAGTTTATTGTATAAACAATTGGTTTGTTTAATCCAAACCGTCTCTGAGTAACAGAGCCAAATGCAAAAAGTGTTGCAACTGTCCCCGGTCTCCCCTACAGAACACATGTTGGGTTAATTTTAATAACTTTTAATTGAATTATTTTTTCTCCATACATGATTTACTGTTTATGGATTAACTTAAATCTTCCAAACTTTTTTTTTTTAAAATAAGCTACTCCACACAACCACTGGTTTGCATGATAATTCCTTTATTTTCGATCATATTTAACAGTGTAGCATAGGCAGATATAGTTTTGAATACATATTGCATGCATTTAAGCTAATTTAACAAATATTTGAAGTAAAAAATAAAACATTTAGATGTAATTCAAGTGTAATTGACCAGTTTCTGTTGTGTCGTTTCCACCATAAACTTGCTGGATCTCGTGCCGGAGCTTGTGTCATGTTTACCGGGGGAACTTCAGACCGCCGGCCTGCGTTTCACTCGTATCCCAAATATGCTGTGACTGACTCCATAACCTGTCCATAAACTATCAGTGTACAATTCTGAGAACATATTTTAACTTTCTAAGTATTTATATTCTGTATCTTTTTTTATAAAATCATAAAATGTTATGCAAGGCAGACTGACCCGACATGTTTAGGTGACTCACATCGCGGCGTGGCCGGTATGTTGCTTTGCATAAAATTAAACGATATGGCTACAGAATGATAATGAATTTAGAGATAAACTAAAATGTAAACAAACCTGTATTTATATACCAAAGACATGCACCAATTTGACGGAATGCAAAAAAAAAAAAAAAACCCTGCAATCAATAATTCAATCACTGGGTTGTTACGTCTGACCCAGGATCTGGGTTACACAAAAACTACCTAAACACTAACACACAAACACTAAAAGTAACCCAAAAGGCTCAACCCAGGATTTTGGTAGAAAAAAATAATCCAAGCTTTTTTTAGAGAGCATAAATGGATTCTTACACTACAACAATGAACAGACTGGGACAACAAAGCTAAATACACCCCTCTATGCCGGCTAAGCTGAAAGTTCCATGGGCCAGAATACACATCTTAAGGCTTGCCTTGTCTCTGTACATGTGTTCTTCTCTAAGGATGTCAGGTGCCTTGTTTAATCTTCTGATGTTGTGGTTTTGTAGCTGGCTTCCACTTGCTGCTGCTTGTACAGCTTCTCTCTCTCTCTCTCTCTTTCTCTCTGAAAGATCTTCCACACACATCCCAGAGAGATCTAAGGGCCCCCTTTTTATAATCGCATATTAACTCTACTTTTGTGCATGTTGCTACTTGCGTTAACGTATTTCCTGTTTGTGTTAAATGTTACATTACTTGAGTAAATTGCTTTGTTTACCTGCATCAACACATTTCTTGCTTGCATCAAGGGCATTTAGCAATATACATTTTTTTATTTTACATTCTATCAGATTTATATATTTCTTTTCATTCTTAACTGTCTTCATATTTGACAGTTACACACAACAATGCTCTTGTTCGCCGGAAACCGACTTCGCCTACACGCATAATGCAACATGCTGTATGCAATCAGTACAGGATGTGGTATGTGTGTGGACAGTACATGTTTTTGTCACCTTATGAAAACTTCATGGCCCCAAGAGAATCTCCAAGATCTTTCCTTATAATTTAGATATATTTGTCTAATTGTGTGGAAGAGCTCACTCCATTTCTCTTGGGACGTATTGACAAGTTAATACAGTTTTTCTCAATTGCTTAGAGACAATTCTGGGAACAACTCAACATTTTCTCGCCAGAAACCGTCTTCGCCCACACGCATGCTGTATGCCATCAGTACAGGATGTGATGTGTGTGCACAGTACGTGTTTTTGTCACCTTATGAAAACTTCATGGCCCCAAGAGAATCTCCAAGATCTTTCCTTATAATTTATTTGTCTAATTGTGTGGAAGAGCTCACTCCATTTCTCTTGAGAAGTATTGACAAGTTAATACAGTTTTTCTCAATTCACTCAACTCAGAACAACTCAACATTTTCTCTAATCTTCAAACACAATTTTAAAAACTCACACCCAAAGGTAAAAACGGCTCACTTTTGAATCCCAAATCAAACTTTGCCCTCAGACAATACACTCAAAATGTCAAAAACAAAGACTACATAACAGTTTGTAATACACACTGGAGGGTGTTTTGCATCTCATATAAAAGATTGGTACTTACACATATCTGAGTTCGCAGATGCTGACACTTTCATTCACCTCCATCCTCCCCACCACCACCAGATGGTCCCAGCCCATTATACCCTTCCAGGGGGTCGGCTGCGCCCCACCCTCGTCTTCAGGCAGGAAATGTAGATTACATTACCCTCGGATTACGAGCTACGGACAATAGGTTTTCATGTGTTTTTCGTACATCTACGCCAGAAAACTTTATAACTCAATATTTGCTTGCTGGGCTGTTAATAAATGTATGCTTTGCTACTTTATTTTCTGGTAGAACTGAATTAATTGGGAAATTGGGCCAACTGAAACAGCTATAGAAAAACTAAGTGGGATGTATATCCAGTTGCTAATTAATTATGAGTTTCATTCACGTTTCCCTGTTCATCTAAAAATGTTTTACATGTTGGTGAGTTTAACAGCTCAACAACACTCATTTTTCCCTTTCGTAAAATCTGAAAAATGTTGTTGAGCTCAAATCCTGATGATGTCACAGTGATTGACATTGGTGGGCGTGGCTTATCACTCTTAGATTTCATCCACTTTGTCCAACAGCGACATTGAATCATTCAGATGTTCTCCCGTGGGACCTGAATGAAAATACAGAGAGAATTACAGAAACTGAAGAGAGAAAGAAACAATTGTGCAAGTACATCTTTACACTGTAAAAAAAAATACTGTTTTTCTTGTCAAAATGACTAAAGAAAATGAATGTTGTTCAGATAACACAACACAGTTTCTATTGTTGAAACTAAGCTTTTTGATGTGTTAACTCAAATTTTTTGTTTCAATGAACTCAAAATTTTAAGACACCCATGTTAAATCAATAATTATATTATTTTACAATGAGTTTGTATGATGTAACATCTACCCATTAAAAAAAAGATTAGCGCTCATAATTATTCTGCAAATTACATAAAGTAAAAGAAAAAAACAAGTGTCAGTGACCTCCAGTAAATATATTTTCAAAATATGAAATCTTAGTCTATTTACAAAAAATATTGGGACTTTCATTTTCTAGTTCGCATCAGAAGATGTTGTTGATGGAGAAGATTCTATTCCTCACAAAAAGCATTTTAAGACGTAAGAACAATTGAATTATAATACTTCTATGGTGTTTTGTCTTCTTATGGATTGACAAACTTCGTCACTGAACATGAACTGTTCCTGTTGGGATTGACTTCATGCTGTAATGTGACATTTCATGGAACCTTTTTACCCTATAAAGAACCTTTTGTCCAAAAGTATCCATGTATGTTAAAAGTTCTGCCCCATCAGTGCCAATAAAGGTGCATTGTGTAAATAAATATATTTATAGTTGTTAGAATTCTCACCAGTGACCGTCACATTGAATCTGCTGAATGTGGTATGTTCGCTGTTGATGATCTGTAGTTTAAAATGTCCAGAGTCTGTGTTTGTGATGTTTGTGATGGTCAGAGATCCATTCTGAGGATTCAGCTCCAGTCTGCCTCTGAATCTCTCACTAATAGAAGTCGTTGAATCAGCTTTAACAACGAGACAGTTTTCAGGTCCAAACGTCCACAGTATCAGATCATCTTTCTGTTTCATGGTTTTAATCTCCAGAGTGACAGAATCTCCCTCATTCACTGGCACTTTCATCACTAAATGTCAAACAGCACACAGAAATACAACAGAAAAAAAAGACTTATTTAAGTTTGCATTTTCACCATCACATACATTTAGATAGCATTACATAACTGAAAGTAATTCAAATTTCATTGCACTTTGTCTTATATTGAGATTATTTAATCTGTGCACACAGTGCCGGATCATTGATCTACTCACTATTGACAGTAAGAATAAATCTCTTGGTGGTTCTTCTGGTTTTGCTGCTGATTTCTAGTATATAGAGTCCAGAGTGAATAGGCATGGTGTTATTGATGGTGAGAGATCCAGTCTTATTATCCAGCACCAGTTTGCTTCTGAATCTTCCATCCAAACCATCATATGGCCTTTTGTTAGCTCCATTGATTTCAGCAATGAGATCGTTGTGATGTTGATACCACCACTTTACCTTATCATCCTTCTGTAGGACAGTTCCAGTCTTTAAAGTGACCTCCTCTCCGTCTGCCACTGACTGTTTATTCACTATAAAAAGAGATTATGCATTTTCACATTGTGACAAAAGATGCATATATACTGTTAAACCCTCTATGTCATGACATGTGTAATAATATTCAGAGACATACATTTTTTGGACATATTTCTTTTTTAAATAAAAAAGTGGCCAAGGATGTTTTTTGTTTAGAATCATATCAAATTATTATTTTATTTAATTTACAAAAATATTGGTTTTAAAAGCATTAAAAATGTTGTATCAAATATGCATGCATTTATACAAAAATTGCAATTGCAGAAGTAATGTTATGAAAATGATTTACATACAAACTGTACAAAGACACGTTGGTACAATAAAACAAATATAAGTGCACAAATTTAGAACCAACTGAAAATACACATATGCAAAAATCATACACTATTTTCGATTTGCTGTATCAGCTGTACAACTACTCACCCAGTTCCAGCTCAGAGATCTTGCGACGATAGTAAATCACAACAGAGGATAAAACTGCAGCCACCAGCAGAGCAGCAAACACAAACACAACAATCCCTGCTATAACACCAGGAGACAGACCCAGATCTGGAACAAAGACAGACTGTTCATAAAAGTTCATAAATAAATATATGTCAAAAATGACAAATTTGGTCCTTTGGTCACTACAGTGAAATGGACCAATGCGATTTTTAGTATTTATATTATTATTCGCTAAAATAAAGAATATTTTGAATGAGCTTTTATTTTTATATTTGCTATTTTAATTTGTATTATTATTATTATTAATTATAAGTAATTTTGCTATGTGTTTTTGTAAGTTTTATTATTTTTTTAAATGTAGCTATGAATTATTTTAATTTCAGATTAGTCATTTTAAGACTTAAGCTTAAACTTAATTCAGATACACTATTGTAAAAGTTGCAAATAAAACAAAGATTAATAAAGTACTTTTTAAGTTTTTCAAAATTTCATGTTTGATCCGATATGGGATTTTTATTTTTTTTTTGCCGTATTTTTTAAGTTTGTAAAATTTACTGGGTGAATATTGTTTCTATACCAATTTTGTTTTTATTTGTTTCCCATTATACAAATATACAACCCGATCTCACGACCAATTCGTACGAATTTGTACGAGTGGCTAATTCGTAACAATTCATACGACCTCACTCGTACGAATTTGTATGAATTTGTAGGATTTTTGCTAAATCGTACATATTTTACGAATTCCAAATTCGTATGAATTCATTCAAATGACCTACCCCTGACCCCGCCCCTAAACCTACCCATCATGTGGGTTTAGACAAATCGTACGAATCCGTACGAGTGAGGTCGTATGAATTCGTACGAATTAGCCACCTTTTAATCACTCGTACAAATTCGTACGAATTGATCGTGAGATAGCGTTGAAATATACAATTTTACTTCAACTACCAAAACACTAACTATTTCTAATTGGTCCAAGTATGATAAAGTCTAACTAGCATACTTAAACATACTAAAACCTAACTAAAGTCTGTCAATACTTTGAAAGACTTGATTTATTGACTCACCAGTGACAGAAAGAAGGAATCGCTGTGAGCTCTCACGGCCTCTGATCTGTAGCTCATAAAATCCAACGTGTTCACTTCTGGTGTTTGTGATGGTCAGAGATCCAGTTTGATCCAGTTTCAGTCGGTCTCTGAATCTCTCATCAGCATCGTTTAATGACGTCTCTTTAGTTTCTACATCAATTTTAGCCAGGAGAATTCCTTTATCTCCAAACCTCCATACTATCAGATCGTCTTTCTGCACTTCAGAAACATCAGTCTTTAGAGTGACAGACTTCCCCTCCTTCACTGACACTGACTTCACTTCATCCGTTTCACCAACCACACCTGTGAAAAAATCAGATCATAGCTGGAATATTTGGATACTGCTTTTACAGTTTGCAGTCTCCCGTCTTTACATAGAAAAGATATTTGCGAGATACTCACCAAAGACAGTAACATTAAATATCTTTATGGTAGTCTTTTCTCTAGAGATGGAGAGTTTATATTGTCCTGAGTGTTTGATTCTGGTGTTTCTAATGGTGAGAGATCCAGTCTTTTGATCCACCTGTAATCTGCCTCTGAATCTCACATCAGCGGTGACAAAATATGAAGTCAGGTTACTTTTTCTTGTTATTTGAGAAATGATGGATTCTTTAGGTCCAAACAGCCACAGTATGGTATCATCATTCCGTACTTCAGTAAGATTAGTGTGTAGAGTAACAGAATCTCCCTCCATCACTGACATTGCCTCATCTGTTTCTGCACCAACTACTCCTGCAGAACATAAATTAACAGTTATAGAGATATATAACTGTAGCTTGCTTAATCTGAAAACAAAACACACTAGTAACCTCAGTTTCAAACGAAAACACTGTCTGAGACAGATACAGCATACTGTTCAGAATGTAAATGAAAAAAATTGTGAAAATTAAATAGTTTTAATTAACGTAATCATGAGCTCTTCATTGTGGCAGAAATTGTGGTCCAAAAGAGTTACTTCATGTTAGCTGGACATTACTGTAACCTTCGACATGACTGTACTGTTTTTATTAACAGCACAGGTGTAAACAATGTGTAAATTAGGCTAAATTTGGAAATCTCTTATTTCATTTATCTCACCAACTGTCTGGAGAAAAAAAGCATAACTTAAACAGTAATGTTGTTTAGGAAATATGTTTGGGCCACTGAATTAAAAAAAAAATAATTTAATTAAAAAAAAAAACATTTTATCTTAGTTATGAGTAAAAAAGTCAGAATTGCAAGTTTGTCGTACAGTTTTTCTCAAATGCTAACAGAATTCATGAAACAGTTCACCATTTTCTCACAACGATATAGACAATTTCGTAACTACACACCGGCTTGAACAAACCTCAAACATCCAAGTCAAAATAAAATATTTCAGTAAAAAATTATTCACTTCTGTCAAAATCAAACTTTGGCCTCAGGTGACACAAAACCTGCACAGACCACTTTCCTGCCCAATGAACTCTAGTGAGATCAATTCATACCACTGTAACAAAAATAATTTGGCAGCTCAGTGTCAAATTACAGTATAGGCTACAACAGACAGATAATCAAGACTCCATCAATGCCTCCATCAGAAGAAAGACACCAAGGTGGATCTAAGTCTTTCAGCAGGTCAGCCAGGAAAGCTTTAAGCACTGCCATGGTGTGCGGTGACGCGCCAGCCTGATCGCTGCCCTGTATGCCCTGCTGTTGTAGGCAGGGCCGGAGCTTTTAGAGTCGATGCCCTCCCAAATCGATTGTGGCATCGCCATGTATCCATGATCATGCTCCCCCTTGAAGTTTGCATGCATATGTCGGTGGATGTAGGCTGAATACAGGTTCTTCCCTCAGCGTGGAGGTCGGAAAGGAATGGAAGGCTCACTGGATCTGGATGGTTATGGCCGGAAAGGAACCGCTTGTCTAACCTGCCACAAACGGTCTCTTTCCTAGCGCGCTCCCCAACAGTTGAGTCAGTCTAAAGCGTGCTCCATAACCCTCAACAGCTCTTCATACGTGGGACAGGACGACCGCGAGGGCTCAGATGACTCGTCTTCTTTGCCATCAACGACCATCGCCTTAGCTTTCTGGCATGGTGCCAGTAGAGCACTGTCAGAGAATGCATTAGATTCATTATCCTCATCCAGCAGAGCACTCTCATCAGATATTAATTAACTCCTCTCTCAAACTCTTCATCCTGCTCCATCTGTGATCCCCACGGCCTAAATCTTTTCTCCACCTCAACGTAAATGGGACCCGAGCCGCTGGGCACAGATGTTTGTCCCTCTTCCCTTGTGAAGATGGACAAACGAAAGCGGAGCATCCTTAAAGGGAATAGTAGCCTGGTTGACACCAGCTGTAACTGAGAGTGGGTCTGGGGAAGGTTCAGTCACAGCCCATGCAAAGCGGAGTCACCAACGGACTTCGCTAAAATGCCTCTGGGCGCAATTGGATAGACCTAAAACCAATCAGAACAATCGTCATCGTGTAAAGCCCGCCTCTACATTTTTGATTAGTGCCTTGATTTGGAAAAAATGGAAATGGGCTTGAATGGGCTCTTGGCCAGACGGACTAGCAAAGCAAATCTCAAATTTGCCGGACGTTCGTCAGGGTTTTCCCAGCCAAAGGGAAATGCCCACAGTGAAAAAAAAAAAAAAAAAAAAAAAACGCTCCCTCGAGAACCGTGCTCTTCGCCCAGACAATAAACGCACCAGTCATGTGTGCTTCCGGGTGTCAGAAACGGGTCGGCACACTACTTAAAACGTTCCTCAGACATTATTTTACCTGATCGACAGATTGCTTCAAACACAAACAGTTCCTGAAGACGAAAAGACGATGATGATGATGACATGTTCTCTAAACCCCTTTTAATTCTTGGTCACACTAATATGATATCATAGGCTGTCGCTGACCAATACAATTGCCATGATTTGACAGTTGCTTCAGATACCAGTCACGCTGAAGCGTTCCCCATAAGAGTCTCAGGACGCAGTGCGAGTTCTCTTTCTTAAGGCATAATATTGCTGTGGAAAGAATCAAGCATTTGTAGTAATCAATGGTCTGTTGAAAGAACTTAGTTTATGTTTTACAGTTTTAAATGTTCTTTTAATGTGTTGTGTTGTGTTGTGTTGTGTTGTGTTGTGTTGTGTTGTGTTGTGTTGTGTTGGAGACATGTTCTTGTTTTTCTTAAGAGTCTCATTGTGTTTTTTTTTTTGTACTTTTATCATGAAAATGTATTTTGGTATTTATTATGTATGCATTTGTTGTGATTTGGCTGCTACCTTGGCCAGGTCTCTCTTGTAAAAGAGATTCTGAATCTCAATGGGACCTCCTGGTTACATAAAGGTAAATAAAAAAATAATAATAAAATGTTCGATGGTTGAAGGATAGAATAATGTAATCTCTTTGTACCCTGTTTTTTGTTTGTTTTTTACAGCGTATTATTCCATTAATAGATGGAGCCTTTCCCTGTTTGTTTAAAGTTACAGGGAAGTAAGGAAGTTACACCCATAAAGCTTCATGGAGTGTAGGAAAGAGGTGGATAAACAAGGTGTAACCCACACAAGCTTACTGAAGTACAAACCGAACGTGTCCGAACGCATCAAAGAGTGGTTGAAAGCTGTAAGAGAGAGATAAATCGCACAACTTTGTGAGCTCCTAAAGATACCTCCGATTGTTTTTTTTAGAAGGATAGATCATCTGAATCTGGACCTGGCGGTCAGTGGAGCCAACCGCAGAAGTGATTGAACGGACCATCATCCTGTGCCTTCATTTACATACAGATAAGAATATACATAAATCTACCCGGGTATTGGCACAAACTTACATACTTTGAAGAAAACACGCAAACACCAAAACTTTCACAGACTCTTTATTTTGTATGAAATTGTTTATTTTGGGTACAGTGTGCGAATGTGCACTCAGGAAGCCGCTTAGGCATCCGGCATACTTACAAAACCTCTATAGGGTTACAAACGCTTGAGGTACTGTCACGGTGTGGGTGTTTTGTTTTGTTCCTTGTTCTTGTCTGTCATGTGTTTCTCTGTCTTTACATGTTTTGCTGTTCCCCGTTCTGTTGATTAGTCTCCCCAGGTGTTTCTGATTAGCCACGCCCCCTTGTTATCTTGTTAAGCTTGTTTGTCTGTGTATTTATACCCTTGTTCTTCAGTTGGTGTTTGTCGGTCGCTGTTTAATGTTGTGGTTTTCCTAGTTCCTTGTTTTGTGTGCCTTGTTCTGAGTTTACCCTGGATTTCTGTTTTGGTGGATTATTAAAGTGCTTGCCTCCCTCTTACCTAAACTCATTACTTCAGACTTATGTGCCATCCAGAAACCTGCGCTCTGCTAGCGAATGTCGTCTTGTGGTACCATCTCAAAGAGGCACAAAATCTCTTTCTCGGACCTCTACCATGACTGTTCCCTGTTGGTGGAATGATCTGCCTAACTCAACCAGAGCTTCTGAGTCAGTAGCCACTTTCAAGAAACTGCTGAAGACGTATCTTTTTTGGCAGCACTTGATTCAGTAGTATTAACAGTTTCTCTTCTCCTCTATTCTTAAAAAACAAAAAAAAAACACTGCACTTAAGTTAAACTGAGAGGGGTTATAGCACTTACGTATTGTTGTCCTACTGTTAGTTTTAACTGCTTCTATTGTTCTCATTTGTAAGTCGCTTTGGATAAAAGCGTCTGCTAAATGAATAAATGTAAATGTAATGCTATTGGATTCACTCTCTACTTCGTCCTTGCTGCATCGTAACAGGTACAACACATGTGTCTTGTTTTCAAGTTTAAGGTTGAAATGCAAAACAATGGATCTATTGGAACAATGGACCACCATACAGCAAAAGTTCACTAAAAGAATTAAAAATGTGGCGCTGCTGATAAAACAGTGCAAACGAAAAGAACATTTTATCTATATAGATATATCATTAATAATAAATAATAATTAGGTTATGATTACATAAGATATCAATAATGCACTTTATTCAGCCCGCAGAAAGTCAAACATATCTGAGAAGTATCTATACACTTCCAGCCTACTAATGCAAATAAACAACAACACCTCTCCACTGCATAATCAAAAGCACTGTCTTAATACAGGCACATTCTTCACGAGTCTTGGTACATTAAACCACATTAAACACTTTAACCTTAAAGGTTTTCTACTGAGTCCTGCTGCAGTGAACACGAGATAAAGATAAACACATATATTACAAATATTTTCAGCGGATGTTGACGGCAGGGTGATTGAAGTGGGATTGGAATGCGCATAAGGGCAATGCATTTATTGCACAGCTGATGTCTAGAATGAAACCAAAAAATCATTGCAACAGCCAAGACAGAAATCCACTTACCGTCCACAAGCAACAAGAAAAGAGACAGCAGGTACATCCTCCGTTTTTCTGGAGCTGTGTAGATTCTGAATGAGGATCAATGGAGATTACTAATTCGGTTCCTCTTAATATCCACTGCGACCGTCATACATGAGCTGCACCGTGGCTACAGCTTCAAATATACAATCACACCTTAACCCGTCCAACAACTTTATCCCTCCACCCCTTTGGATCTCCAGAGAGGAGGAGCCGGATGTCATTTGACTCTGCAGTGAGTATGCAGCACTTGGAGAAACCGAGACCGTGTACAACCGTGTAACAATAGCAGCACCCCTTATTGACAATGGTAGAAGCGGCTAAAGTGAAAGTGATCTGACATGTGGCCAAGAAAAGGAATTTGTGCTCTGGATTTATCCCATCTAAAAGCAGTGAGCCATCAAAGGCGTTTTATTTAGTCTAACAATGACTGCATGATCCACTGAATAGTTAAATCAACCTAATCTCACAGATATTGTGTTTCACTTCTGTTTCCGCATGAAACCGAAGAAACATACCACTGAACTCCTGCACTTTCATTGTTATTCATCTCTTTTAAGATCTTAATTTAAAGTTTTGATTTATGTACTGCAAATCATTCCGCATTCACGCTATAGACGAAAACGCATAATACAGATTTAAATTGTATTTTGGTTATTACTTCTCATCATAATGATCTTAGTTTAAAAACAAACATGTTTCCGTTTGTAGATGTGAGATGCAGTGAAGTCAGTGTCAGTGATGGAGGGAGATTGTGTCACTCTAAACACTGATGTTCAGAGCCGGACAGTAACGGAGTACATTTACTTGAGTACAATTTTGAGGGATCTGTACTTTACTCGAGTATCATTTTTGGGGATTACTCATGACTTTACTAAAGTACATTTGAGAGGCAAATATTGTACTCTTTACTTCACTACATTTCTATCCAAAACCGTGAGTACCCGTTACTTCTAAAAAAAAAAAAAAAGGAAAAAAAAAATCTCGGAAACCCTCATTTTGTTGTTTCCCTCTCAAACGTGATTGGATTGTGCAGGCGCCACTGATTGGGACAGCCTATTATGTTAAAAGCACTATATAAATGAAGATGACTTGACTTGACACTGTGGCAGTAGTAATGCAATATTTAGAAAATGTACTCCTGTACTCTTGATACTTGTCACGGTGTGGGTTTTGTGTTTTGTTCCTTGTTGTTGTCTGTCATGTGATTCCCGATTTGCCATGTGTCTTGTTAATTGTCTGATCATTGTTCCCATGTGTTTCTGATTAGCCACGCCCCCTTGTTATCTTGTTTAGCTTGTTTGTCTGTGTATTTAAACCTCTGTGCTTCAGTTGTTGTTTGTCGGTCGTTGTTTGATGTGAGAGGTTCCTAGTTTCTTGTTCTTTGTCCTGTGTGCCTTGTTTAGAGTTTTCTGGATTACTTGTCTGTTAGATAATTAAAGTGCTTGCATTTGGATTCGCTCTCTGCTTCATTCCTCCTGCCATCGTTACAGAACGACCGACCCAAAAAATGAATCCAGCAGCACGTATCTCGCCTGATCTTCCCAGCATGAGCCGGGAGTTCGCTGGAAAGACCGCGGCCTTAGCCCTGAATAGCCCTGATTTATTCCAGTTCACCTGGGGGTTTGCTTCACTTGCTGCCTCCTGCACCCTAGAGAATGAGGCGATTAAATTATGTTACCGGCTGGGAGCTAAGGCGGTCAACCCTAGGGAGCTCCCCGATCTCTCCGGCCTGGATTGGAGAGAGGCACTCTCCAGTTGTCTGGAGAGCTTCAGCCCGTGGTACGCCAGGACTTCAACACTGGTGCCAGTTCCGGTGGTCCCGAGTCTGGTGGTTTCAAGTCCGGTGCCCCGGAGGAGGAGAAAGGCCTCCTCAAAGACTTGTCCGCCGGCGCCACTCCAGCGACCCGTCACGCCTGCCGAGCCAGAGCTTCACATCAGCCACGTCCAGCCAGAGCTTCACGTCAGCCACGTCCAGCCAGAGCTTCACGTCAGCCACGTCCAGCCAGAGCTTCACGTCAGCCACGTCCAGCCAGAGCTTCACGTCAGCCACGTCCAGCCAGAGCTTCACGTCAGCCACGTCCAGCCAGAGCTTCACGTCAGCCACGTCCTGCCAGAGCTTCACGTCAGCCACGTCCTGCCAGAGCTTCACGTCAGCCACGTCCAGCCAGAGCTTCACGTCAGCCACGTCCTGCCAGACCCCTCACCGCTGGCCCCGTCCAGCCCAGACCCCTCACCGCTGGCCCCGTCCAGCCCAGAGCCCTCACCGCTGGTCCCGTCCAGCCCAGAGCCTCACCGCTGGTCCCGTCCAGTCCAGCGCCCTCACCGCTGGTCCTGTCCAGTCCAGCGCCCTCACCGCTGGTCCCGTCCAGTCCAGCGCCCTCACCGCTGGTCCCGTCCAGTCCAGCGCCCTCACCGCTGGTCCCGTCCAGTCCAGCGCCCTCACCGCTGGTCCCGTCCAGTCCAGCGCCCTCACCGCTGGTCCCGTCCAGTCCAGCGCCCTCACCGCTGGTCCCGTCCAGTCCAGCGCCCTCACCGCTGGTCCCGTCCAGTCCAGCGCCCTCACCGCTGGTCCCGTCCAGTCCAGCGCCCTCACCGCTGGTCCCGTCCAGTCCAGCGCCCTCACCGTTGGTCCCGTCTAGCCCAGCGCCCTCTCGCTCTCGGAGACGGAGGAGGAAGAGGACTTCCCGCGTCCCGCAATGCTTGGAAGTCCTTCCTGTACTTCCTGTCAGCCCAGAGCCCTCGCCGCTGGCCCCGTCTGGTCCAGAGACTGTTGACGTCACGTCTGCCCAGCGAGAGACTGTTCACGTCACGTCTGCCCAGTCAGAGCCTGTTCACGTCACTTCCTCCAAGCCAGTGTCTACGGACAAGATGGCCGAGTCAGAGACTGTTCACGTCACTTCTACAGAGCCAGTGTCTACAGACAAGATGGCCGATCCAGAGTCGGTTCACGTCACTTCCTCCGAGCCAGTGTCTACGGACAAGATGGCCACCTTCGAGCCAGTGTCTACGGACAAGATGGCCGCCTTCGAGCCAGTGTCTACGGACAAGATGGCCGATCCAGAGACTGTTCACGTCACGTCCTCCGAGCCAGTGTCTACGGACAAGATGGCCGAACTAGAGACTGTTCACGTCACTTCTGCTGATCCAGAGACTGTTCACGTCACTTCCTCCGAGCCAGTGTCTACGGACAAGATGGCCGAACCAGAGACGGTTCACGTCACTTCTGCTGATCCAGAGACTGTTCACGTCACTTCCTCCGAGCCAGTGTCTACGGACAAGATGGCCGCCTCCGAGCCAGTGTCTACGGACAAGATGGCCGGCCCAGAGTCTGTTCCTGTTCCCGAGCCAGAGTCTGTTCCTGTTCCCGAGCCAGAGTCTGTTCCTGTTCCCGAGCCAGAGTCTGTTCCTGTTCCCGAGCCAGAGTCTGTTCCTGTTCCCGAGCCAGAGTCTGTTCCTGTTCCCGAGCCAGAGTCTGTTCCTGTTCCCGAGCCAGAGTCTGTTCCTGTTCCCGAGCCAGAGTCTGTTCCTGTTCCCGAGCCAGAGTCTGTTCCTGTTCCCGAGCCAGAGTCTGTTCCTGTTCCCGAGCCAGAGTCTGTTCCTGTTCCCGAGCCAGAGTCTGTTCCTGTTCCCGAGCCAGAGTCTGTTCCTGTTCCCGAGCCAGAGTCTGTTCCTGTTCCCGAGCCCGAGCCAGTGAGTGTGTTGTCTGTTCCCAAGCCAGTGTGTGTGTTGTCTGTTCCCGAGCCAGTGAGTGTGTTTGTGCCCGAGCCAGTGAGTGTGTCTGTTCCCGAGCCCGAGCCAGTGTGTGTGTTGTCTGTTCCCGAGCCAGTGTGTGTGTTGTCTGTTCCCGAGCCAATGTGTGTGTCTGCTGTTCCCGAGCCAATGTGTGTGTCTGCTGTTCCCGAGCCAATGTGTGTGTCTGCTGTTCCCGAGCCAATGTGTGTGTCTGCTGTTCCCGAGCCAATGTGTGTGTCTGCTGTTCCCGAGCCGGTGTCTTCACCGCCGTGGCCGCCCGAGGGGTCTTCACCGCCGTGGCCGCCCGAGGGGTCGTCTATGCCCTGGCCGCCCAAGTGGTCATCTCCGTCCTGGTCGCCTGTGCGAACCTCGCCCTCCGTCCCTCCCCCAAGACCGCCTCCACTTCACCAACCTCCTGAACTTCTGTGTTTTGTTTCGAGGGGCGTCGGGAGCCGCCCATAGGGGGGGGGGGCTATGTCACGGTGTGGGTTTTGTGTTTTGTTCCTTGTTGTTGTCTGTCATGTGATTCCCGATTTGCCATGTGTCTTGTTAATTGTCTGATCATTGTTCCCATGTGTTTCTGATTAGCCACGCCCCCTTGTTATCTTGTTTAGCTTGTTTGTCAGTGTATTTAAACCTCTGTGCTTCAGTTGTTGTTTGTCGGTCGTTGTTTGATGTGAGAGGTTCCTAGTTTCTTGTTCTTTGTCCTGTGTGCCTTGTTTAGAGTTTTCTGGATTACTTGTCTGTTAGATAATTAAAGTGCTTGCATTTGGATTCGCTCTCTGCTTCATTCCTCCTGCCATCGTTACAATACTCAAGTACTTTTAAAAACAAGTACTTCAGTACTTTTACTTAAGTAGACATCTGACTGTAGTACTTTTACTTGTACTTGAGTAAAATTTAGCAAGGGGTATCTGTACTTTTACTCAAGTAATGAAGCTGTGTCTGTCCGCCTCTGCTGATGTTACTGAAACATTTGTTGATAGATACAGTGAATGTTTGGGAGCACAATAATAGCTGAATTTAACAGACTCACAAACCATCTCAATATGCTGAAATTCAGAGACAGACTGAAACTGGATCAAACTGGATCTCTGACCATCACAAACACCAGAACCAATGACACTGGACTTTATCAACTAACAATTGTCAGCGGAGAGACCAAATACAAACGTTTAAATGCAGTCTATGGTGAGTTGACCATTATGGCATCATTTGCACTAATCATTTTTATTAGAATCACATCTTTGTCATTGTAATATTTTTT
Organism: Gila orcuttii; assembly: GCA_026230005.1. Classification (NCBI taxonomy): domain Eukaryota; kingdom Metazoa; phylum Chordata; class Actinopteri; order Cypriniformes; family Leuciscidae; genus Gila; species Gila orcuttii. Next base: position 18,518,851 of record JAPDVR010000020.1, read on the forward strand.
AATTTTTTTATTCATTACATCTTATGATACTGACTGCCTTAATTGTTGTATTTAGGCAACAATAACCAAAACATGCAAGTACAAAAGGTAACATTTTCACTATAAGAAAAATGTGTAAAATTATATCAAACTGATAAGGTTTTATATGTGCTTAAATAATATAAAAATACATCATATATCCTATTTGTAAACAAGTAATTGTTAACTAGGCTTTTACTTTATTGCAGTTATGTTATCAACCAGCTTTGCATCAACACTGATTGTGACTTCAGAACAACAGTTGAAATTCATACTTTTCCTTTTATCACTGTAAAGCTATTTGAAACTATATCTGTCCTGATTTATGTTTCTGGGGGGAGCCCACACTCCATAATTAACTTAGACCACACTTAATTTTTTGTATAATTTATGTTAGTTTATTAAGTTGTATGGTCTGTTTTGTATTCAACACAATTCAGGCCAATGAAAGACAAATACCATTCCTTTCACATATACAAATGTTTTATTAACATGTAGGCCTATAAACTTTTTTTCACTGTATTTACTCAAGAATGTTTTGGAAAGATTTAGAAAGCTATATTAATTAAAAAAAAAAAAAAACGGAAGTCTAATATAGAAATGTGTGTATTTGATGTTCTTTTGATGTACTTAGAATGACAATTCGGAATTGTTATTTTTTTATAAATGGCTTGTAAATCTTTTGAAACAAACCAAACCCCAACAAAAGTAGGCTACACGTGACAAATGTCTGAAAAAAAAGAGAAAACAGACCAAATTCTATAATTTTCTTCCTGTTATATTTGTTAAATATGTACATATTTTAAAAATATAACAGGAAGAACATAAAAGCATTTGATCTGTTCACTCATTTTCTCTCTCACACTTGTCCTCTCTTTATTATCCCCTCATTTATCTGTATGTGCTCTTCACACTCCAGACCAGTGGGTGGCGGAACGCACTAATTAAGTTTGATTTCACAAACCGGCAAAAACAGAGGAAGAGGAGACAGGCTCTGAACAACAGCTGATTCAAAACAAAAGATTTGCAAAGAATTTGAAAATTCACGAATCAGTTTTAAACGATCACTATTTACAAGTGAAGAGATACATTCAGACCAGCAGGAAGATAAGAAACCTGTAAAAATGGAGTTTATTGAAGATTACAGTGAGAAACCTGTAAAGTTGGAGTTTATTGAAGATTACAGTGAGAACAGGAGTGATCCTGATCAAGAACCCCTCAGAGTGAAGCTTGAAGATACTGAAGAACAGATAGGTTGGTGTTTATTCTTGATTCTTCATTAATGATGCTGTGAAACTTTAAAGTTATAAAACTTTAGCTTCTTCTTTTTTGCATATTGTTTTTACTAGTTTGCGAGTGACTGAGCATTTCAGCATAACTAATATCCCTATTTTAAAAATCCTTACAAATTCACAAAATATAAAATAAAAAAGGATGGCAGACATTTAGGCCAAAGTGGCGAAGATAAAAAAAAAAAAAATGTTTTTGTTTTATAAAAAAGTACTTAAGTATAAAGTCAGAGAAATCAAAATGTCAGTGTTGTCAAAAATAGAAATTCAACAAGAAATTATTGCGACTATTCTGTTCTTCTCATTAAATAAAAATTTTGACACAGAATATTACACTATAGCATTATTTTCAGCGCTCGCCAATAAGAACGCCCGATGGCCCCGGGCCAGTATGAACAAATGGCAAGGCCCATGTCTACACACTTGAGAAAGTCATAAATCCTCCCAGACCCAGCTATTAATTAATTAGAACAAGTTATGATTGATTATTAACATTTATTTTGAGATAATTGGTTACACTAAATTAGAGCAAATGTTTAAACAAAAATATTTGATGATTTACTGAAAATAAAAACTTTTTAACTTTTTAGAGATTAAGAAGAGTGAGGAACTGGATGAAGCGGAGGAGGAACATCGTGTCAAAACAGAAGAAAAAACTTTGAGTTGCTCACCGACTGGAAATTCACTAGTACTGAGAAGAGCCATCAAAAATTTCACTTGCTCTCAGTGTGGAAAAAGCTACCCATACAAACAAAGTCTTAAAAATCACATGAAAATCCACACTGGAAAGAAGCCTTTCACTTGCTCTCAGTGTGGAAAAAGCTTCCCATACAAACATAGTCTTAAAGATCACATGAAGATCCACACTGGAGAGAAGCCGCACACATGTGATCAGTGTGGGAAGAGTTTTACACAAAAAGGAAATCTTAAAGATCACATGAAAATCCACACTGGAGAGAAGCCTTTCATGTGTGATCAGTGTGGAAAAAGCTTCCCATACAAACAAAGTCTTAAAGATCACATGAAGAGCCACACTGGAGAGAAACCGCACACATGTGATCAGTGCGGGAAGAGTTTTACACGAAAAGGAAACCTTAAAGATCACCTGAAAATCCACACCGGAGAGAAGCCGCACACATGTGATCAATGTGGGAAGAGTTTTTCACAAGGATACCTTAAATATCACCTGAAAATCCACACTGGAGAGAAGCCTTTCACATGTGATCAGTGTGGAAAAAGCTTCCCATACAAAAAAAGTCTTAAATATCACATGCAGATCCACACTGGAGAGAAACTGCACACATGTGATCAGTGCGGGAAGAGTTTCACAATAAAAGGACAGCTTAAACATCACCTGAAAATTCACACTGGAGAAAATCCGCACACATGTGATCAATGCGGGAAGAGTTTCACAATTAAATCAAAGCTTATGTATCATATGAAAATCCACACCGGAGAGAAGCCTCACGTGTGTTCTTTGTGTGGAAAGGGATTTTCATGGCTAAATGGTTTAAAATCACACCAGATAAGACACATCGGTGAGAAGGATAGTTTGTGGAAAAAGCAATTTTACAGAGGGTGATCTGAGGCAGAACCAGAAAAAAAGCTGCACACAAAAAAGACTGGTTGTTTACTGCTTAGATGAATATGATCATTTATTTTTGGGCCTGAAATCGCTGATACCACCTTTAATGATCACCTGAAAATCCACACCGGAGAGAAGCCGCACACATGCTCTCAGTGCAAGAAGAGTTTCAGAAGTGTTCGAGCTTTGAAATTACATCTGCGTTCTCATTCTGGAGAAAGAAAGAAGCACAAGAACATTGATACAAAGGGGAAGCCTTACACGTGTTCTGCTTGTGAAAAAAGTTTTACACGACTGTGCGCTTTTAAAGTACACCAGAAAACACATACCAGTGTGAAAGACATTTGTGAAACAAATGTGAAAAAAATTAATTGGCTTCCCTGCTCAAAAGTTCTGGATCTGAACAAGAACTATGATTTACTATGATTGATTAATGACATTATAGATTCAAATGTATCACAATGTTATGGTGATCTGAGCCATTTTCCATTCTTCGTTATTTCCACAAGTGCTCCTTTTTTTATTATGTTATATTTTTTAAACTCTTTTATGAAAAAATAGGGTTTTTACATGCACAAAATGTTTGTGTGTTCAAATGTACTCCGGGAAATGGACATGTGTCATGGAAATTGTTTTTTTATTCATTCTTTTATTCATATTAATGAATTAACTTTACCTATAATAAGTCATGTACTTTCCTAATAAGGCAGAGAAAGGTTAAATTGGCTAGGAGCCTGGGCTCTGGCCTGTGTTATCTATAGCCCCTTTCACACAGCTCGATGATCCCGGCAAATTGCCAGAACGCCTTCTGTGTGAACGCAAACACGACCCGGGATTGATACCAGCATTGATGCCGGGTTGAGGACCTAGTTACATTGCCGGGATCAGTCCCGGAACGCGCCCTGTGTAAACAAAAGCCAGGACGAATGCCGTAAGGGGTGTGTCATAGTGATGCCGCATGTGCCATCGCGAGACTCTTTTGCTCTTAGAAGAAAGTTTGTGTTCGTCATCAACAAAGAAAGAACGAAAAAATGTCTGCAAACCGGAATGAAGCAGAGACAGGAGCTCCTCACTATCCGCGCTGAAGCTGAGATCGTTCGCCAGCTTTGTGGAACGGTACGCGCATGCACATGTTTAATTGTGTGTGAACGCACTCATAGATCCCGGCAAATCACTGGCAGTGTGAATGAACCGAAATCAAACAATCCCGGGACAAATGCCGGATCACATTATCCGTGTATTTTCCGGAATCTCTGTGTGAAAGGGGCTTATGTAGCAGAGATATAAAGAGGGAGAGATTCTCCTGACTGACTGTGTGACTGTGAGCCTTTCTTGCAAGAAATAAACCATTATAATAATCATTGATTGAAAATGTGTCTCTTATTCAGAATTGTTTGTTTATTTGCCACAGCAAATGTCTCTTGAGATTTTTTATTAAATTGTTCTTCATTGTTGTGTTAAGAATATCTAGTTTCTCTACGACTTTTGATATATATATTTACCAAGTGCCTATGTAAGAGAAACGATTGTGTCGCTTTGTAACTGGATGCTTCTTTGATTGTCTCCTTCTCTTCTTGATTTGGACACCTTTTAAGTCAATAAAGAGAAATATCTCATTCGTTTTCACTTTTATTTAGTTTTTATATTTGTTCACCAAGTAATCATTGACTAAACTTATTACTATAAATATAGGAAAGTCTATATTTTGCTTTTGCTTGCAAAGTTTTGCATTCCTCCAAGAAACTAGCACTTTTGGTCTGTAGTGAACTTATTTTCTTCTCAAGTGTAGAAACTCAGAAGCGAAGACCAGGAGACTCGGGCAGTATCATAAGCAGGATTCTTTATTGAGCACACAAGCTTGTTCGTTGCTGTAGTCTTCAAGCTAGTCACGAGTCTAACTAAACATTTTACATTGTAACTAAAATATGCATTCCCAAGGGGGAGGGATTTACATACAGGCGGAGACTCTGAACAAAGCATGCAAATGAAGTGGGAACACACCCTACTCTGAGGGCACTACCCATCCAATTGAATCAGCATAAACTATTCAAATGGTGATAGTGGCTAGGAACTCTGGTTCCAAAAGCCTTCCCAGAGCCATTAAAGACAAAAGGTGAAAGTCTCCCCTACAGTTAATCCAATCAACCTAACGATTCAACATCTAGGCTGAAAGGTGAGAATCTCAGTGATCTGATTAATTTAAAATACAATAGAGCTAGCAGGAAAGGATACTCTTGCTGGAGACTCAATAATCATCTGAAAATCAGTCTACTAAACTTTATCAGTCTATACTATTGGAGTGGAAACCTAAATTAAACATTTGATAAATGTGTAACACTTCAGGTCGCCTCTCTAAACTTTGCATTCCCTAATCCCTTTCAAATCTATGGTAAGTGAATATACAATTCCAAAAGGTTACGCAAATCTTTAGCAAGCAAACTTTCAAATGCTGTCTGTGTGTATACATGGATTTTTGTTATACTTCGTTTCTTCTGCCATCTTTGTAGTTTTTTCATGTTGACTGGTGGTCCCAGAGGGTTTTCCTTTGTCCTCTGTGCTCCCGGGGTTGGACTCAACAGCATTTCACGTGTCTCATCTACAAAAGGCGTCTTTGAACTCTCTTACCCCTTTTCCACCAACATGGTCCGGTGCATGTATCCAGTCTATGTCTATTCATGAACTATTCCATGCATAGAAAAGATGGAAAACGTATAAAATAAATAATGTCAAACTGGTTTGTATTAATTGCAACTGGTAATGCTGCTCTTGTAATCGTTTAATCGTCCCTGACTGATATATTTAAAGATTTATTGTGTTCTTTTATTTGCAGTTGATTTCATCTAAGGCTGTGGGTGGAAGTCTTTTTTAGCGCCAATAAACAGAACAGAAGGAGACGTCACCACATACGTCACACACTTATTGCCTCTGAGTCTCTCAGCGTCAAGTCTTCTGAGGTAAGTTGAGCTGTTCACTCACTGTGCTTCATATAGTATTTATAAATCATACAATTTGTTTAAAAGGGGTCCTATAATGACCTTTTCACAAGAAGTAAAATAAGTCTCTGACGTCCCCAGAGTGTGTTTGTTAAATTTCAGCTCAAAATATCCCGCAGAAATTTTTTTATTTCATATTTCACTATTTCTCTTGACATTTATCTTTGCTAATTATTTTTTTCTTTTGTAGTGACCAGCACATTCCAGGGCCTAGTTTAATGTTTGGGCCCCTCCTGTCTGGAACAGTGGACAGAAGTTTGTTACATTTTGATTGGACCTTGGTGGACTAGTTTGTAGTTCGCAGGTTTGTAATTTTGTAGGGAATTACAAACCTGCGCACATAACTATAGAATCAATTCTTAGTGCGCATGTGAACGCCATCAGCGCTTATCAGAGGTTCGCGTTTAAAGTCTGTTTAGAGACATTCATATACATTTTTATCTTCAGTTACAGTAAATCTGGTCTCTAGTTCATAAACGCCAGAGGAGAACTGGCCCCCGACTGAGCCTGGGTTCTCCCAAGGTTTTTTTTTTTTCTCCATTGGGTCACCTGATGGAGTTTTAGGACACCATTAGGTCACTTGATGGAGTTTTTCGGTTCCTTGCCACTGTTGCCTTTGGCTTGCTCAGTTGGGGATATTCAATTTAATTAATCAATCATTAATACCATTGATCAGCTCTACCAAACGTGGATGTTTTTCCACTAAGAAACGAACATTGTTATATTGTTTTGATTGATACTGTGAAGCTGCTTTGATGGAACCCATATTGTGAAAAGCGCAATGACTTGACTTGACTAACATAAACAAACTGTCCAACACCATCAGATAAAGATGCTATAGGACAACATCCGTCAGTTATGTCTTTTCACCTCCATTCATAAATCCTGTCCCATGGCCTCATGGGATAGTAAAGTGTCCATCATATACGCACTTTAGAATATCACCAGAAGTAGCAAGTCACCCTTGTACTTTTTGTACTATGAAATGTGTTTATGATAAGAGCATTATACTGGTGACGAGGAAAATGTGGCAAGCCAGATATTACCTGCTTTTCCTCAATTTATTGTTCACAATGATCAAAGCTCTGTTGGCGTCAGATGGAAAAAATGGATACAACGTTTTGGGAATTTTCTACTGCCCATGAACATCAAAGATGACATGAGGAAGAGGGCAATGGTCCTACACTACGCAGGAGACGAAGTTCAGGATATATTTGATACATTATCTGGTACGGGCCAGGCCAAAAATGCACAAAAACACTATGAAATGTATACTTGGTTTTAATAATTAAAACATTACACAGTGTAAAAATACAAAACAAAATTGTATTTAGTCTCTCTTATGTAATGTTTATTTATCCAGGAAAATGTGAAAACTAAGTGACCAGGTCATGTATTTATAAATTATATAAAAATTTTTTTGTTTTTTTTTTGCCACTGACATTACTGTGTGAAGAGTCACTCAGTTAGTATCTCTAATTCTTCATTCTAAAAACAGCTGTCTTGAAATCAAAGTTCATGTTCAGATCCAACACTTTCAAACATGTTGCTGTGTTCTCACCAAATGTCACCTAATAACACATTGAGCAATAAAAGGTCACTTTCAAATATCCTAACCAGTTTACCGGTAATTTAATCTTGAAGATCTGTAGTGGGCCTCTATGATATTTCATCTGATATTTATAGTTGCTTCACCAATTCATTGATTTAAATAATTGATTATTTTATCAATTACTTTGTTATAGTTTTTATTGGTTGCTGATTCTACGTGCATCAAAAACAATCTCATAATTTTAGCGAAAGCACCACGATTGTTTTTTTGAGCTTCCATGTTAATTTCTATAGCTGTTGTGTGCTTAATAATTCATACGCCTAGTTCGCCCTATTTTTCCCCCCACAAATTACTGAGGTTTAATGAGGAGTCTGTTACTACAGCACTGTCTATTTGAACTTTGAGATATTCTGTCATATGTGTCTTTAAACAATCTGGATCTGTCAGGCCTCACAATTTACCTCAAATTGTGAAATAGGCAAAATAAAATTGTGGGCCCCTCAAGGGTTAAATTGGGATTTATTATGTGGGGGTGCTCTCCTCTCCCTAGGGGAGTCCGGGGGTAACCCCCCCGCCCCCCGAGACTTTTTTTAAAAAAACATAAACCATTAAATATCACTTTCTGGAGAGTTTTGTGCAAGGAAATTGAGAAATTGAGTATTACATGATATGTGAAAAACTGCAAGGTTAAGAGCATATACTTTGCATTGTTGTAGTATCAACAGGTATTAGGACATTTAGCATTTACATTACTGTTAATCAGTCATCACTTGATTACACATTGTGCTACCTTGTTATGATATATAGTGACCCATACAATGTGCCAAACATAATGTGCCACATGAAGAGACAGTGCAGCATTTGACAGTAGCAACAGCTGAGAAGATTTGGGTCTGTGGTGACCAGGTCCACCTCACACAAACTTCCTTCTCCCATTCTCTCTCTTTACTACTACAACACACACACACTCATCCTACTCTGCATCCTTTCTCATCAAGATATGCACAAGTCACAAAAATAAAATCAATCTATCCTTGTGGAAAGGTTGCTTTATAGCTAAATGTAGGTCTAGCAAGTCTTTCTGCAATTCACACAGATCAAATACAAATATGCTGGCTGAATATATTGCTAGTTTATTTTGAGTAGCCAGCTAGCAGTTCTCTTGGCAGTTTGCTGATAATCCGGTGTCTGAAGTAAAATGCTCAAAACATCTCCTGAGAAAAATCACATGGTCCACATGGTCAACCTAGTCTTGGTTATTTAATTTTGATTTAGTCTTATTTTCCTTACTTTGTCATTCAAGGCCAGGGCACTTTTTGTACATTTCTGGAACTTTTGCGCGCTTCCACATCCCGCGCAACTTCGGCATACATTTATCCGTGTCACCCAGATGCGTATGCGCGAGCGGTGCGCGATCATGGTCGACTGACAACGAGACGAGATTAAGCAGCTGAACAAGAATACGGCCGTGTTCCGATTGTTCTCAGCTCCGCCGAGACAACATAGACATGCCATTTCAAAAATCTTTAATTTATTGTCAGAAATATGTTTTCAAAAGCATCACTTTCATCAAATTTTATGTGACATAATTTCCAGTAGGCAACTGAAACGAGCAGGTTTATGTGCCGGGGCTGAGCCCCGGAGAGCCCCGGCCCAATTTAACCACTGGGGCCCCCCAACCCCATGCCTAATGTTTCACTGTCGGTTGGAATACTCATCAAAACGTCTCGGTTACGGATGTAACCCTCGTTCCCTGAGTAGGGAACGGAGACGTTACGTCGAGTGACGGAGAATGGGGATTTCGCCTAGAAAGCCAATCATCTTCGAGTATTACAAAACGAGCCTATGGCAATGAAAATGCCATGGGTCTGCGGAATTTGCATAGCGTATCTCCGCCCCACCGCGTGGGTATAAAAGGAGGAACGCCGGCAAAGGCAGATCATGTCTTCGCTGAGGAGCCGAGACTGAACTCAGGCGTCTACCCAGCGGTACAGCGGAAGTGGCAGGGAGACGTAACGTCTCCGTTCCCTACTCAGGGAACGAGGGTTACATCCGTAACCGAGACGTTCCCTTTCGTAGTCACTCCGAGTTACGTCGAGTGACGGAGAATGGGGTCCCCGTATAATCACGCCACCTTCACAGCTGTCTTCCAGTGCCCTGCGAAAGTCTGATCTCCCTGTCGTGATACTGGCACGGACGAAGGAGTCCTACTTAACACAGGAATACCAAGGTACACTGGGGAGCATATCTCAGAGGAGATAGCCGCAGCATGCCTACCCGTAGGGAGGACTTAGAAATACGCATATGGCCGGAAGGCTTCATATGGAGGAACACTGGAGTAACCAGCCCGAGGGGTGGCAACTTTCAACTCCAGGGTGGCAAGGTGGCTTGCCGAGGGAAAGACACATGCTCAAAGAGGCTTACAGTGGACATACACATGTGGGGGTTACTCAAGGGAGGAACCAAGCACACGGAGGCACCTAGCCGACGCACAGGCAATATACACTGGCGCCAGCGTCAACAGTGCTGGAGGAACTCAGGGCTTCAGAAGGGAAGGCTCACCTGAGGAATAAATCGCACGTATCCAGTCCGTGGAGTGGAATGGCGAGCAAGCGAAGACACCTGAGCGGGTCCTGAACTAGCTGGTTGAAGCGAGTACATGGGAGGACACTTGCTCCACTCGGAGATTATAAAATCTGGCGAATGTGTTAGGTGTCGCCCAGCCTGCAGCTCTACAGATGTCTGCCAGCGAGGCGCCATGCGCTAGAGCCCAAGAGGAAGCCACACTCCGGGTGGAGTGGGCTGTCACACCAAGGGGGCACGGTCGGCCTTGCTGTTGGTAAGCCAAAGCAATGGCGTCCACTATCCAGTGAGACAACCTCTGCTTTGAGAGAGCCTTTCCCTTCAGTCTCCCACCATAACAGACAAAGAGCTGGTCTGAGGTCCTGAAACACTGCGTCCTGTCTACGTAAGCGCGGAGAGCGCGTACTGGACAGAGCAGTGCCAAGGCTGGGTCTGCCTCCTCCAGGGGCAGCGCTTGCAGGTTCACCACCTGGTCCCGAAAGGGAGTGGTAGGAACCTTGGGCACATATCCAGGCCGGGGTCTCAGGATCACGTGAGAGTAAGCCGGCCCGAATTCCAGGCACGCTTCGTCAACGGAGAATGCGTGCAGGTCCCCTACCCTCTTAATGGAGGCCAGTGCAACCAGGAGCGCTGTCTTCATAGACAGGAACTTAAGCTCCACTGATTGCAGAGGCTCAAAGGGAGTCCTCTGCAGGGCATTTAACACCACTGAGAGGTCCCAAGAGGGAACGAGAGGAGGGCGAGGAGGATTCAGTCTCCTCGCCCCTCTCAGGAACCTGATGATCAGGTCGTGCCTTCCCAGAGACTTACCATCAACTGCTTCGTGATATGCAGCTATAGCGGCCACATACACCTTCAGGGTGGAGGGAGACAGCCTTCGCTCCAGCCCGTCTTGCAGGAAGGAAAGCACGACACTGATCAAGCATCTCCTGGGGTCTTCTCGGCGAGAAGAGCACCAGTTGACGAAGAGGTTCCACTTCAACGCATAGAGATGTCTCGTGGACGAAGCTCTAGCGGAAGTGATGGTAGCCGCCACCGCAGGTGGCAGGGTACTCAAACCTGCCTCGTCCCGTCCAGAGGCCACACGTGGAGCCTCCAGAGATCGGGACGAGGGTGCCAAAGGGTGCCCCGTCTCTGAGAGAGGAGGTCCTCTCTCAGAGGAATTGGCCAAGGAGGTGCTGTCGCGAGGAGTACTAGTTCGGAGAACCAGGTCCTGGCGGGCCAGTACGGCGCAACCAAAGTGACCTGCTCCTCGTCCTCCTTGATCTTGCACAGAGTCCGTGCGAGAAGGCTCACTGGGGGAAACGCATATTTGCGTAGGCCCCGCGGCCAGCTGTGCGCCAGTGCATCCGTGCCGAGCGTGCCCTCGGACAGGGAGTAATACAGGGCGCAATGGGATGAGTCGTGGGAGGCAAACAGGTCTATCTGTGCGTCCCCGAACTGGTCCCAAATCAGCTGGACCGACTGGGGATGGAGTCGCCATTCGCCGGGGATAGGACGGAACCGAGACAGCTCGTCGGCTGCAAGGTTCCGAACGCCCGGAATGTAGATAGCACGAAGGGACCTCAGGTGCTTCTGACTCCATAAGAGGAGGTGGCGAGCGAGTTGCGACATACGGCGGGAGCGTAGACCACCTTGACGGTTGATGTACGCTACTGTTGCGGTATTGTCTGAACGGACTAGCACGTGTTGACCCTTGAGCAGCGTGTGGAAACGGTGCAGGGCAAGGCGTACTGCCAGCAACTCGAGGCAATTGACATGCAGAAGGCGCTGGGGTCCTGTCCAGGAGCCCGCGGCAGCATGTCCGTTGCACATGGCGCCCCAGCCCGTGGAAGAGGCATCTGTGGAGACAACAACATGCCTGGAAACTCGTTCTAGGGGGACTCCGGCCCGTAGAAAACTGAGGTTCCTCCACGGGGTGAAGAACTGACGGCAGGTCGGAGTCACTGGGACTCGGAGCGTGCCGTGATGCCATGCCCACCTCGGGACTCGATCGCGAAGCCACAGCTGAAGCGGTCTCATATGAAGCAATCCGAGCGGCGTTGCCGCGGCTGCAGATGCCATATGCCCCAGGAGCCTCTGAAACAATTTCAGTGGGACCGCACTCTTGCCCTCGAACTGACGAAGACAAGTCAGCAGTGAGTGTGCGCGCTCGCTCGTAAGCTGCGCGGACATGGCGACCGAGTCGATCTCCATACCGAGAAAAGAGATCCTCTGCACGGGGCTGAGTTTGCTCTTCTCCCAGTTGACCCGAAGGCCCAGACGGGCTAGGTGCCGGAGCACAAGGTCTCTGTGTTCGCAAACCTGAGCTCGAGAGTGGGCTAGAATCAGCCAGTCGTCGAGATAGTTCAGGATGCGAACCCCGTGTTCGCGTAGGGGAACAAGGGCTGCCTCGACGACCTTCGTAAAGACGCGAGGAGACAGAGCCAACCCGAATGGGAGAACCGCGTACTGATATGCCTGCCCCTCGAAAGCAAACCGAAGGAACGGTCTGTGTCGAGGTAAGATGGAGACATGAAAGTAGGCGTCCTTCAGGTCTATCGCTGCAAACCAATCCTGTGGCCGCACGCACTCGAAAATGCGTTTGGCCGTGAGCATCCTGAATGGCAGCCTGTGAAGGGAGCGGTTCAGGACGCGCAGGTCCAGGATCGGTCGTAACCCACCGGTTTTCTTGGGGACGATGAAGTACGGGCTGTAAAACCCCGACCTCATCTCGGCTGGAGGGACAGTCTCGATTGCACCCTTCGCCAGCAGGGTGGCAACCTCCGCTCGCATGATGGGGGCATTGCCACCGACCATAGTGAAGCGGACTCCGCTGAAACGGGGAGGAGACCGAGCGAACTGAATCGCATAGCCGCGCCTGATCGTTCGGGCGACCCAGCGGGACAGGCTGGGGAGCTCTAACCAAGCTGCCAGAAACTGAGCCAGCGGGGTCATGCGAACGACAGACGTCCCCCCGGAGGGGCAGCGAAGCGGAGTGACCGGCCCCGGCGAGGGTGGCATAGCGGCCCTGAGCGGGGGCGTGGTCAGGCTCCGCGCCCTGACAGAGGAGACCAGGGAAGGACCAGCGTTCCACGGGGGTCTGCTCTGCCAGGGGGCTGGCGACAGAGGGGGACGAGAGCGGTGTGGTCCGAAGACGGCACGCACTGTCGTCTGCGCCCTCTGGAACAGAGGGGGACAGGAGTGGCGAGGCCGGGAGGCGGCGCACACTGCTGTCCGAGAACTCTGTGACAGAGGGGGATGAGAGCGGCGAGGCCCGGAGGCGTCGCACACTGTCAGCCGGCTCTGTGTGCTCAGTGATGGAAGTGTTGGTTCTTTCTTTAACAGTTTTAGGGTACTGCCCACCCGTGGGTGAGCAGTGGGAAAACAAAAGATTCTCCCCCGGCCCTCCGCCGGGGGAAGGAGGGGGCCTGCAACCACCTCCTGGGGAAGAACCGGGACCATCACTGAGCAGCCCGTCTCAGGAGCGCCGCTTAGCCTGGCGTTTAGCGGGGCGCGGGGCTGGAGAGGGCTGGGGCGCCTTCCTGCGGCCTCCTCCACGACGCGGCCCGGGTGAAGGCTGCTGCTGGGGCCGTGCGGGAGGGGAGGGAGCGGCAGGAGGGCGCCCTCGGCGGCGAGCAGGCTGAGGCTTCTGAACCGACGGCTGGGTGGAGGCAGCAGCGGGCCGTCGGGGCAGAATGTGTTTGATAGCCTCAGACTGCTTCTGTGCGGTCGAGAACTGCTGGGCAAAGTCCTCGACCGTTCCGCCGAAGAGGCCGGCCTGGGATATGGGGGCGTCGAGCAGACGAGAGCGCTCGGCGTCCCGCATATCAGCCAGGTTCAGCCACAGGTGACGCTCCTGGACCACCGAAGTGGCCATCACCTGACCCAGGGAGCGTGAGGCCTCTTTCGTCGCTCGGAGAGCGAGGTCAGTGGCGGCACGCAGCTCATCAAAGAGCCCTGGGTCAGTCCCGCCCTCGTGCATATCTCTGAGCAGCTGGGCCTGATAGACCTGTAAGGTGCTCATCGCATGCAGAGCGGCGGCCGCCTGTCCTGCAGCCTTGTAAGACTTCGCCACGAGGGAGGACGAAAGCCTACAGGCCTTGGACGGGTGCTTAGGATTACCACGATATGAAGCACTCTGAGGACACAATTGCATCGCAACAGAGCGTTCAACCGGGGGAACCCCAGTGTACCCACGGGCGACCGCCCCATCGAGGGGGGGAAAGGCGGAGAAAGCCGACGAACGTGCACGGGAGGTCAAGGGAGCCTTCCATGATTTCGTCAGCTCCTCATGCACTTCCGGGAAGAAAGGTATTGGGGTTGGCTGCGGCCGAGAGGCGGCAGCCGCGCCCAAAAACCAATCGTCCAGCCGCGAGCGCTCGGGGCAGGGTGGAGGGTTCCACTCGAGCCCGATGCTCGCGGCGGCTCGGGAGAGCATGGCGGTCATCTCGGGATCTGATACGGGCAACGCTGGAACTCCAGAAGGAGGCAACGCAGCCGCATCGTCACTTCCCGATGACTCTTGCCCACCTTGTGATGCCGCGATCGACATCGAGTCATCCTCTGGAGCGCCGAATGAAATACGCGGGGCATCAACGGATGGACCCGGTAAAATCACCGCGGCGCTCACGGGTTGCAACACTACAGAGGGGGGCGTGGTCCGAGGACGTGTCGTCGGATTTTTGTTCCACACCGTCACCCTCAAGTCACCCTGTCCACCAGCCGAAGTACCACCTCTCGAGGAGGGTGTAGATCGGGGTGTGGATGAGGGGACTCTCTCTCGAATGAGATCATTGAGTCTCGACCTTAGTGTTGCGATGGTCATGTTCCCACAGAAGGAACATGAGTCATCCACAAGCGCTGCTTTAGCGTGCTCTAAGCCCAGACACGCAAAGCAGCGATTGTGCCCATCAAAGGCAGACAGGAATCGACCGCACCCAGAAGAACACGGGCGAGACATCTTTAAAAAGACGTGCCACGTGCAGCTCTTTTAGAGAGGAAAAAAAGCTCAGCGATGCTGAGGCGACCAGGGAGAAACACACCAACTGGCAGATCACTGCACAGACCGCAGGCAATGTGAACTCGCTGGATACCGCCGTCACACCAACACCGGGGAGCTCGCTCGTCTCGAAGAGAAGTCACTGATAACTCAGGATTTGGCTTGTGGAGTGAAGAGAGTTTCTTGGCTCCGAAGCGAAAACATGATCTGCCTTTGCCGGCGTTCCTCCTTTTATACCCACGCGGTGGGGCGGAGATACGCTATGCAAATTCCGCAGACCCATGGCATTTTCATTGCCATAGGCTCGTTTTGTAATACTCGAAGATGATTGGCTTTCTAGGCGAAATCCCCATTCTCCGTCACTCGACGTAACTCGGAGTGACTACGAAAGGGAACTGCTGTTTTTCAGGAAATGTAAAGTTGTCAAAGTTGATATTGTTGCTATATATGATAATATGTGCACGTGTTATTATATTATTTACATTTTACCAAAATTAAGCGTAGGGGAGAGCCGGGACGATTGAAACGCGGGACGGATGAAACCTTGAGATTTCCTTGAAAACCACTCACATTATGTACGTCAAATTTCGTCAGCACGTACAGCACGCAATGCCTATCAGACCCGCGAAAACATTTCTTCTTTACGTCTTGCCGTTTTCAAGTTAGAGCCGGAAAGCTGTTTTTGAGTGTGGTTAGTGAAATCTTTCGTGCGGTACTTTTTTTTGACTGACAAGTTGTATTTATTGTTTCATGTGCCATTGTAATAATAATACGGCAGGTGTATTAGTACTGCATCACACCCTTAAGTGTATAATATCAGAGTTTTTTAGTTTACGGGCAAAACAGTTTTAAATGGCTGGAGGCGCTGTCGGGACGGTTGAAACAGCGACTCGTGCCAGTTAAACCTGGTCATAGGAAAACACTCAATATGACTTAATCACTCAATATGACTCAAGGAATAAATGTAAGAATTAA
This sequence comes from Gila orcuttii, assembly GCA_026230005.1. Taxonomy (NCBI): domain Eukaryota; kingdom Metazoa; phylum Chordata; class Actinopteri; order Cypriniformes; family Leuciscidae; genus Gila; species Gila orcuttii. The sequence continues at coordinate 18,534,827 of JAPDVR010000020.1, forward strand.
TTGTAAACGGATTTGTCTGTCTTCTTCGAAATAGCCTATTAGAAAGATTACGCAAAATGCGCAAAGGCTTATCGCCGATTGTTTATTGGGCGACAGAACAAAAATGTTAATATGAACCTTAAAATGAAAATAAATGACAAAATATGTTTGTAACAATATGTACATAAGTTACTTGTCAGGTATTGTTAATAAAAACAAGAATTAGATGAATAGTTACCGTTTAAACTGTTATGTTTCATCCGTCCCACCCCTGTGTTTCAATCGTCCCGCTCTGGAGGGACGATTGAAACAAAGCCCAACTCCCGTTCAAAGTAAATTTTTACTTAAATCATTCTATGTTTCTACCGAATAACACATGATACTAAGATAACACATATGTGAGTTGTTGATCACACACACAAAAAAAATCTATCTGTAACCTTATCTTAGAAAACGACGTTTATCTGAAAAGTGTTTCAACCGTCCCGGCTCTCCCCTATATGAAGGTACAAAGTTTTTGACCAGATAATATTGTTTTTTTCTGTCATTAGACAGGTAGGCTATTTAGCCGAAAATCGATTCCCTGCCAGGCCAGAATCTGACTCCCCTCGCGTGCACGCGCATGACGTCAGTTGATGACGTCTGTGCGACTGTTTTAGTTTTCGTCTGTTTAAAGTGTTTATAATCAGTGGTTTCCAGAAAGCGGTGCGAAAACTGGTCACTGGCTTCGACAGTTTAAGGCAAGCAATACAAAAAATATATATATTATATAAACAAACAAAATACGAAACTGTCCAGAAATTAAAAACAAACAAAATACGAAACCGAAATTAAAAACAAATAAATATGCTTGGTGTTACTTTTGGGTTGAGAGTGAGACTAATACAGATGAAGTTACTCAAATAATTAGGTTAATATACTTTTTTTTTCAGTGGGTGGCGGTAATAGCCTACAGCTAAAGCTGGTCTGTCAACAGAAGAGAAGAAGAAGAAGAAGAAGACGTTACCACTAGCGCTCAACGGCACGCTCACTTCGAGTCTTCTGAGGTAACTTGTTATAATTCAATCAGTTTCTTGCATACGTTTACATGCATCCTCATAATGAGATTATAATGGAATTTTGGCAATATTTCGAATAAGCTTGTCCTTGTAAACGCAATACTTAAAACTAATGCCATTACCGGCGGAGTTTGACATTCGAGCCAGGGGGGTGGGTCATTCCTGGTATGCGGTGACATTTTGGCTTCATAAGTGTTGAAAAAAAAAAGAACATGATTTTCATGTTTTTAGCATTCTACCAAAATAGTGACATGTTTAACTATAAGGAATACATATTGGTCAAGCTCAGGGACTCTATAATAATAATTATGGGTAACGTTTGTTTGTTCAGACACTGTCCATGAAAATATTCCACCCTGTTAGGGACATATACATAGTTATCACAACATGTTAATAATGTAAATGTTAAACAATAATGAGCATTTCTTGGATAGTATATGTCCCTTATGCCATCTTAGATATTTTTTTTCTTCTTGAAACAAGCAAAACAATTTTTGATGAATAGAATATGTTTCACATTCCACCCTGTTAGGTTTATAGACCTAACAGGGTGGAAAATTCTGAGCTAAGTTAGCCATAGCTCTTTGAGTGATCAACATTTAGCTAGTTAACCTTCTACAGATGAATATAACTTTTATAACTATGTCAGATTTGTTTTTACATTTTTTTGATAGGACAAACATTCTCCATAACATAGCCTAACAGGGTGGAACTTTAAGGGTGGGACAAGCAGGATAACATTTCAAAAACTAAAAAAAAAGTTAGGAGTGAGAGTTGAAGTTTACTTCAGTTTGTACAGTTGAATTCCAGCAGGTAAAATAAATGAAGTCACTTCTTGAAAATGGTCTCAATGAAATTGCAGTCGGATTTGGAAGGCAAAAAAGTACATACTAACAGGGTGGAAGATGACTACAGGGATGCAGTAATTGAAGAAAATTTTAAGAAAAATACCTATATTTTTACATGATTTATATGTATGATTAGCGGCAATTTAGCCTAGTCTATAACATAATAAAAAAATATTTTGAGGTTTTTGTCATTTCATGGTTTATATTTCTTGCAGAAGTTGATTACTGTGCACTGAGGACATGATATAATTGAATGCATACATCAATTAAAATTGTGTAAAATACAAAATAGTATTTTTAATGTCTATTATCTCTGTTTAAATGGTAAAGAATACTTAAATCTACAATTTAAGCCATTTACTATAAATATGTGACTCATTTTAGAGAAAATATGAGTAAATAAATCATTGGGACAGGAAAAGTCACCGCATACCAGGAATGACCCGGGTGGCAAAAAAATAAAAATAAATCATTGTAGCAGCTGGGACCTGCATGGCCTATCAGTTGGGGAACTCAGCACTACCACATATGGACAAAACAAACATGCTAAATAAACACACATTTATTTTTAACCCAAGAAAAAACAATACAACTATACAATCATATTTGTAGACAGGTAGAACTTTGCATAAACAGCCACTTAACTTCGCATCGCATCTTCGTTCGGACACAATTAGGATCAATGAAATGTGGACCACTTTTGCACTGTTAAAATATTATCTTCAACCAAAACGAAAAGATTTTTAAAGTTTTTCTCTCCTTTTTTCAAAACACATTGTAGCAATGAGAGTGATTAAAAAACAAGTTATATTTCGCATTTTGTTTTAGCCTATTCCATGAAACATTTTGAGACACGGAAAAAATGAAGCCACACAATACTCTCCACTTTTGAAACATATTGAACAGCATATTGAAAGCAGTGTGTTGAGTTTCTCCAGCTTAAGCAGTTATTTGTCAGAGAAATAAAACTTACAGACCTAGACATTGTCTAGACTAGTGCAACAGTAATTTTCGTTTTTTGCGTCCTGCATATGCGTCAATAATGGTCTCAGGTGAGAGCTTGGCCGTAAATCTCCCTGTCCATATTTTGGTGTAACATGTTAAGAGTCTGACCAGATAATACAACGCTATTACATGCTAGCTGAGAATCGCTGGACTTGCGTTAGCCTGTCACTTGTCACATGACCCAGAGCCCTGACTTTTTTTTTTTACTAAAGCAGTATATAAAATCAGATGTATTACCTACCACCATTTTGTTGTTTTGTGTAATTTAAAATATCTATAATATATATTTTTTTGTTGTTGAAAGATGCAATCTTTCGATCCCCCCCAGCATGCGATCAGTGATCAAGAGCGTTGTTGTTTGTGCATCAATATAACAGACTCTCGCATGATTACTGATCGACTCCTGTACGTCACCAAAATTGAGCTCTTCAGAAACAGTCACAGAATATGACAGAGCTCCTGATTTAAAGAAAACCACACACTGGAATGAATGAAGGATTTTGGAATTAATCACATCTATCTATAAATTACAGGAACGTCTGTCTGTCTGTGTGTGTGTGTGTGTGTGTCTGTCTGTTAATCGCATATCTCTCGAACCGTTAGTCCGATGGATCTCAAACTTGACAGGTGTCTTGCTACGGGCACGAGTAAGTGCAGTGCCGAGTTTGACGTTGTTTGGATTAGAAATGCAAAAGATATCGCTAAATATATCGCTAAAAGAAGCACACATTGGCTTTTGCCGCTCTAGCCACTGGCCACTCCCCCTCTCACACTGCACACTGAGTGAGCACAGCGCAGGACCAGAGACAGAGGGACGAAGAAAGCAGATTTGCTCCCTGAATCGTCACGCTTATTCATTTGTTAAAGGTGCTCTAAGCGATGTCACGCGTTTTTTAGGCCAAAACATTTTTTGTCACATACAGCAAACATCTCCTCACTATCCGCTAGCTGTCTGTCCCCTGAACACACTGTAAAAAAACGCGGTCTCTGCAGACACCCCAGGCTCCACAAACAGCAACAAAAACAAACTGGGCTTACCCGCACCACGAAACATAACAAACTGTTCCAGCCAATAACCGACAAGAAGGGTTTGGGGGGTTAGTGCGCGGATGAGGAGGAGGGAGGGTCTAGCTAGCCTCCGTTTTGTTTGACAATAGTTCGAACGTCAACAAGAAGTGACGTCACCCAGGATCGCTTAGAGAACCTTTAACTGAATCTGTAAGTCAGCTACGCTGTTTACTTCTTAATATTATATTTAATGCGTTCGCAGTCTCTTTCACGGCCATCATTTGTAGTAAATGCTATTAACGTTATGTGTCATGCGCGCTGAAGTTAGCATGTATATGTTAACTATGTGATGTTTAATGTGCTATGTTAACTATGTGATGTTTAATATGCTATGTTAAATAGTTGCCCTGCCTATTCAACAGTATAGCAGGCTTTAACGAGCTTAACGAGTATAGTAATCCTCTTACCGATCGTGTGACAGCAAATCTATGAAGGTAAAATGATGACATAAAGAATCGCATGCACAGGGTAAGATTTGTGAAAGCGTACAAAAGATTGCAAGTGTAAATTAAATTTGCATGTGCAAGAGAAGATTTGTAAAGGTGTAAATCGCCCTTCAAGTGTAAGAAAAAAATATTTGCAGCATTTAACTGTTATTCGTAAGTGTAATTCATGCATTTTGAAGCTGCAGCTTCATGCTAATGCAAAATAAATAGGATCTGTATTCTTCAAACTTTCATTTTTCCGCGCCTATACTTTTGGCACGGTTTTTGCGCACAAATGCGGCCAAAAGCACTGCAAGCCTGTGAACAGCAATTTGCAACCGAAAACAACAGAGGCAGGAACTGCAAAACAGATTAACTGCGTAAATGTTTAATATGTTTATTTAAAGCTACGCTGTTTACTTCTTAATATCTATCTATCTATAAATTACAGGGACGTCTGTCTGTCTGTCTGTGTGTCTGTCTGTGTGACTGTTAATCGCATATCTCTCGAACCGTTAGTCCGATAGATTTCAAACTTGACAGGTGTCTTGCTACGGGCACGAGTAAATGCAGTGCCAAGTTTGAGGTTGTTTGGATTAGAAATGCAAAAGATATCGGTAAAAGAAGCACTTAGAAGGTTGTGGTTTAAAAATAAACATTCCTACATTAGAGCACAGGTGTCAAACTCAGTTCCTGGAGGGCCACAGCCCTACACAGTTTTGTTCCAACCCTGCTGCAACACACACACACCTGCCGTTTTCAAATAAGCCTGAAGGACTTGATTAACTGATCAGGTGTGTTTAATTAGGGTTGAAGCTAAACTCTGCAGGGCTGTGGCCCTCCAGGAACTGAGTTTGACACCCTTGCATTAGAGGGTTGTGGTTTAAAAATAAACATTCTGACATAAATAGCCTACTCTGTCAGCTAAACCAGAGAGTATAGAAGAATATACGTTCTTTGGCTAAACATTAAGTCAGCTACACTGTTTACTTCTGAATATTATATTTTATTCACGGCCATCATTTGTAGTAGCCTATTCACAAATTCGGAGTATTACAAATTCACAATATTCACTGTGTCACTGCTCCCTGAATCGTCGCGCTTATTCATTTGTGGATGTTAACTGAATCTGTAAGTCAGCAACGCTGTTTACTTCTGAATATTATATTTAATTCTGGTGCGCTTAACGTTATCGCTACTGTTTAATAGTAGCCTATGCTTCACCAACTAAACATATCCTATTCAATGCGTTCGCAGTCTCTTTCACGGCCATCATTTGTAGTAGCCTATTCACAAACTGCTTCACTGTGTAGCTGCTCCCTTAATCGTGTAGTTCAATTTTCCATATTTATTGTATGTCATTATGTCAGTATAAGTATTTTCTTTCTACCATGCACAAATAAAAATGTCACTTAATTTTTAATTTTAACTTTTAATTAAAAGTTTAATTGTAACAATAGCACTCAAACACACCAAACCAACAATTACTAAAAACACACACACAAAAACTGATTTTGCACGGGCACTTTGCACTAGTTAATAAAATGACAGCACTAATAAAAATATAGATTTATTTTTTTATTTCTGCAGATCTGCTCCTTCTGTCACACAGCACTTAATTTTAAATGAAGTTCCTCCTACAACAGTTGGACAAATATTCCCATCAGCCTGCGACTGAAAGAAGATTGAGAACGAGTGATCCAGAATTAATGCAGAAGGAAACCTGAAGATACTAATTAACAAGGAGGTTGGTGTATATTTTTGATTTTTCCTCATCCAGATATACTTCCTATGTTTTAGATCTAAAGTGGATCTAAACTGAATCTTCAGTGCATAATCAGAATGGCTCTCTGAGTTCAAAAGCAAACAGCGCTTAATTCATATTGTAATTTCCACTACAGCCAATACTACTTTTTACAGAACGAGTCCGAAACTAGGGCTGTGCAATAGGGACAAATGGACTTTGATCAGTATTGTGATTTCGATTTCTATCACGATTCTGATCTTCATAAATGCATTCAGTGTGAATTTGAAATATATTTCCAAAGGAAACCAATTACAGCTTTGAGCTTTGTAACATATCTCTAAAACAGACATAAGGCAAAATAATCAACAAGTAATACAAGCTACAAATACAAATTAATGAAGACGGAGAATGTGAGCACTGTGTTATGAGGCGCTTGTGTTCTGAACACTGCCTTTCAAAATAAAAGTCCCACTTGTAACACATCTGTTAATCAGAAAAACTTATCAGCCAATGCTGATAATTTAAAAATATCAAATATCAGCATGGTAGAGATTGTTCTGTTGTCGGTGTTTATTTGTGCACACTGTACACACACTTCTTGGTATTATTATTTTGTATAACTAATGTAGAATAATTCATCAAAATGGTCATAATTTTGCAAAGCATTTAACTACTTTCTGCTATTACATCTTTAATGTTCTTTCCCTTCACATTTCTGTCCTGGAATTTCTTCTTCTTAAAATTAAACCTTTTTATCTTTATTTTCAGACCTATTTTCCCTGGCCTCAGTTTGGAAAGAGTTTCTCATACAAAAAAAAAAAAAAAGAAAGAGTCTTAAACCTCACATGAGAATTGATACTGGAAGAAGCCGCACACTTGTGATCATTGCGGAAAGAGTTTTTCACGAGTAGACTCGCTTAAATTACATCTCCATTCTCATTCTGGAGAAATGCCATTTAACTGTGATCAATGCTGCAAAACATTTCTTAGAGCAGAATCTTTGAAGATGCACCTGAAAGTTCATATAAAGCAAAAGCGTCACGTGTGTTCTCTGTGTGGAAAGAGATTTTCACGGAATAGTGCTTTAAAAAGACACCAGAAAAGACACAATGGTGTGAAGGATCACATGTGCGTTCATTGTGGGAAGACCTTTACCAGATTCGACACATTGACAGAGCACCAAAGAATTCACACTGGAGAAAAACCTTACAAGTGTTCACACTGCGACAAGAGATTCAAACGGTCTGTGACTCTGAAAATACATGAGAGGATCCACACTGGAGAGAAGCCTTATAAATGTGATCAATGTGGTAAAAGTTTTATACAAAAAGGAAGCTTTGATGATCACGTGAAAATCCACACTGGAGAGAAGCCGCACACATGTGATCAGTGCGGGAAGAGTTTCAGACATGCAAAAACTCTTAAATTACATCTGCGTTCTCATTCCGGAGAAAGACCATATAACTGTGATCAATGCAGCAAAACATTTCTTTGGGCAGAAAACTTGAAGAGGCACTTGAAAGTTCATACAAAGCAGAAGCCTTGCGTTTGTTTCTGTGGAAAGCGTTTTTCACGAATGGATTATTTAAAAATACACCAGAAAAGTCACAGCGGTGTGAAGGATCATATGTGCTTTGATTGTGGAAATACTTTTACTACTGCAGCTGTACTGAATCAGCATCAGAGAATTCACAGCGGAGAAAAACCTTACAAGTGTTCACACTGTGACAAGAGATTCAGTCAGTCTGGAGCTCTCAAAAATCATGAGATGATCCACTCTGGAGAGAAGCCGTACACATGTGATCAATGTGGGAAGAGTTTCACAATAAAAAGATCTCTTATGTCACACATGAAAATCCACACTGGAGAGAAACCGTACTCATGTGATCAGTGCGGGAAGAGTTTCAGACATGCATACACTCTTAAATCACATTTGCGTTTGCATTCTGGAGAAAGACCATATAACTGTGATCAATGCGGTAAAAAATTTCCTTGGACAGAACAACTGAAGGTCCACCTGAGAGTTCATACACAGGAGAAGCCTTACACCTGCACTTCATGTGGAAAGAGTTTTAGTCAGCTGGGTAATTTGAAAAGACACCAGAAAAGACACAGCGGTGTGAAGGATCACATGTGCTTTGAATGTGGGAAGACCTTTACTGCAGCTGAGACACTGAAAAAGCACCAAAGACTTCACGAAAAAACACATGAGACGATCCAGTGTGGAGAGAAGCCCTTTACATGTGATCATTGTGGGAAACGTTTCACTCAGTTAAGATCGCTACACCGTCATGCTAAAAACAGCTGTCTGAAATCAAAGTACTTCATGGTCAAATAACTTTTGAGCAATAAAATCTCTCTTTCATTTAAATATGTCCCAACCAGCCTCATAAAAACATAATTATTATAAGTTGTTACAGTGAACAAAGGTCATCTTTAAAGGATTAGTTCACTTAAAAAAAAAAAAACTTTTGCGGATAATTTACTCACCCCCATGTCATCCAAGATGTCCATGTCTTTCTTTCTTCAGTCGAAAAGAAATTAAGGTTTTTGATGAAAACATTCCATGATTTTTCTCCAAATAATGGACTTCAATGGACCCCACACGGTTCAAGGTTCAAATGACAGTTTCAGTGCAGCTTCAACGGGCTTTAAACATCACCATACGATGAATAAGGGTCTTATCTTTAGCGAAACAATCGGTCATTTCAAAAATAAATAAAAAAGTTTAAGTTTTAGAAGCACAAATGCTCGCCTTGCTCTGTTCTGTGATGCGCGTTCGTGACTCACGTAATACAAAATTACATTGAAAAGGTCACGCTTCTGTCCTGACGAAAATTTTCTTTTCGCCTTTTTAATATTAAAACACCCAGGATACGCATACAAAATGGGCATTTTAAACGATAAACTGACACAAAGACATTTGAATATGTGTATATGGTCCTCCTTCCTCACATTTGTAAACACTGACTCGGTACTTCCGCCTACTCATGACCTTTTCAACGTAATTGCGAATTACGTGAGTCACGAACGCGCATCACAGAACAGAGCAAGGAGAGCATTTGTGCTTCTAAAACTTAAACTTTTTTATTTATTTTTGAAATGACCGATTGTTTCGCTAGATAAGACCCTTATTCATCGTCTGGTGTCGTTTAAAGCCCTTTGAAGCTGCACTGAAACTGTCATTTGGACCTTGAACCGTGTGGGGTCCATTGAAGTCCATTACATGGAGAAAAATCCTGGAATCTTTTCATCAAAAACCTTCATGGGGTGAGTAAATAATCAGCAAAAGTTTTTTTAAAAGTGAACTAATCCTTTAAGACCAGTGGTTTAAAGAAGTATTTCTAAAGACATTTGCTGCAACAATTGACACAAGGCTAAGCTGTCCTTCCGTTCGAACTAAAGCTGGATGTAATTATTGTGGACCGAGTTTCTTAACAGACTTATTGTCTCAATTGGTGTTCAACGGTGTTTTCACACTGGCTTTTCTTTTGATTTATTTTTAGTTGCTTCAATTAATTTATTAAATTAGTTAATTTTTTTATCAACTGATTTTACGTTTTTTGAAAACTCAGAATTTTTTGTAATATCTGAAAGCCATGAAGCACCACGATTGTTGTCATTGTTCCAGTGTCTTTCATTCTTTTTCGGTCCACAAAAGGAGACATTTTGAAAAGTGTCCTGCACGCACGCCCCAATATAATGGCAGGGAATAGCGACCAGGCTCGAACTTTACAAAAAGGATACAAAAGTATCACGTGTTGAGACAGTGAGATGCACGGCGTATATAGAAAGTGTTCAGGAGGCATACCGTATTGTACCATAGAAACCGTATTGTTTAGTCAAAATATACTGAGCTCGGCCGTTTCTCTGTAGTGTTTCTGAGTGTGTGTGAGCCGTCAGCAGCTGCTCAATTGTTGTTTTTTATTCCTACATTTTTCAAAAAATTTTTATTGTTTCAAATGTTTTTATTGTTTCAAATGTTTTTGTTGTGGTATGTGTAATATTTCTCCATATAACTTATATGCCCATACTGAAGATAAAAAAAAAAATTAAAAAAAAGTTTTACCGAGACAAAACAAAAATATATATATATATTTTTTTTTATAAAAATGTATTTACTGCATAAATGCTTCTGGTCCACTTTGACTTCCATAATTAATATATATATATATATATATATATATATATATATATATATATATATATATATATATATATATATATATATATATATCTCCCACGGTGCTTAGCATAAGTGAACACACCCATGCTGAAGTTGACTAAAAAGAGGAATAAAACAATAAAAAATCTTTTGGAAATTGATCTTAATGCCTTAATTACAAAAATGAGGAAAATTCCAACCTTTAAGGACACTTTAAGGACTATTTTCTTTGTGAATGAATAATGTATCGTAAATAAATAAATGTTTAAAATACAGGGGTCATAAGTCAGTACACCCCTATGTTAAATTCCCATAGAGGCAGGCAGAGTTTTATTTTTAAAGGCCAGTTATTTTATGGATCCAGGATACTATGCATCCTGATAAAGTTCCCTTGGCCTTTGGAATTAAAACACCCTTCACCCTGCTTGGGGTACTTTCCATAAGATCATCTCTCAATGCAAATCAAACCAGCTATTAGGCTAACTGAAATAAAACCATGCCAATCTCCAGGTGTTGAAAAAAAAAAAAAAGGTTTCGAAAAAGTGCAATAAAAGTCGGGCTGTGACTGTGCACATTTGTTTTTACCACGGCGGTAAAAGGGCCAAACGCTGATGATAATGCACGATGTTATGCAGAAATGCACAATTAAAAGGGCATTAAAATTTAAACAATATGCTGCAATGCTTTGAACACGGAAAGCAAGATAAATTAAATTAAAGCCAAGTTTAATTATTTTCCCACAAAGATAAACGATTTGTCATTCATGGACTTTATAAGGTAACAATTGTCAGCCGAGAGACCAAATACAAGTTTCAGTTTTACAGTCTATGGTGAGTTGACCATTATGGCATAATTTACACTAACCGTTTTTTATTTATTTGTAATATTTTTAGATGTTTATTTTATCATCCACAGTTTATGATACTGACTGCCTTAATTGTTGTATAAGGCAACAATAACTAAAAACGAAGCAAGCACAAAATTTAACATTTTCAGAATAAAATTCAGAATTTGTAAAATTATATCAAACTGATAAGGTTTTAAATAATATAAAAATGCATAATATATCCTAAACAAGTAATTGTTAACTAGGCTTTTACTTTATTGCATTTAAAACTTTGCATCAACACTGAACGTGACTTCAGAACAACAGCTGAAACTCATACTTTTCCTTTTATCACTGTAAAGCTGCTTTCTGTCCTGATTTATGTTTCTGGGGGGAGCCCACACTCCATAATTAACTTAGACCAGACTTAATTTTTGTATAATTTATGTTAGTTTATTAAGTTGTATGGTCTGTTTTGTATTTAACACAAATCAGGCCAATGAAAGACAAATCATTTTCCTTTCTCATACACAAATGTTTCATTAACATGTCTAAACATTTTTCATTGTATTATCCTACTCAGGAATGTTTTGGAAAGATTTAGAAACCTATATTAATAAAAAACTGAAGTCTAAGATAGAAATGTGTGTATTTTGTATTTATACTTAGAATGGCTATTTGGATTTTTTAAAAATGATTTATATAAATCTTTTAAAACAAATCAAAACAAAAAAAAGTACTTGTGACAAATGTGGACACCAAATAAAGCTCCTAAAATACATGTGAAAGAGAAAGATTTCAGCTATACCAACAATGAGGTCTGATGGAATTAAAAGCGTTCGATCGATTTTCTCATTTTCTCTCTCTCACTTGTTCTCGAATCCCTCTTTATTATCCCCTCATTTATCTGTATGTGCTCTTCACACTCCAGACCAGCGGGTGGCGGAACGGCACTCTTGAAGTTTGATTTCACAAACCGGCAAAAACAGAAGAAGAGGAGACGCACTGAACAACAGCTGATTCAAAACAAAAGATTTGCAAAGAATTTGAACCATCACGAATCTTTTTTTTCCCACTATCGATCACTATTTACAAGTGAAGAGATGGATTCAGACCAGCAGGAAGAACAGAAACCTGTAAAGATGGAGTTTATTGAAGATTACAGTGAGAACAGGAGTGATCCTGATCAAGAACCCTTCAGAGTGAAGCTTGAAGACTCTGAAGAACAGATAGGTTGGTGTTTATTGATTCTTCATTAATGATGCTGTGAAACATTAAAGTTATACAACTTTAGCAGTTCTTTAATGGTTAGTCAGTCAGTATGACATCTTTTTGTCATACCTACATAAAAGTAAAGATTCATAAGGAAAGCTAAAGATGCTCACAAATATTAAAACTGCTTTAGTATCAAAAGTACAGGCATTTTTTTAGATAATGGCACAGTTGATTGTATCCGAGAGTGTTGGTTTGCTGGAGTGCTATCATGTAGCAGTTAAAGGGATTGTTGCCCCCAAAAATAGTTAACTCACCCTTATTGTTGGAGCCATTCTGTGTATTGGGATCAGAGTATGTGAGCGGAGTGGAGCGGCAACAATTTCCCCTCCGCGCTCCAAGCATTTAATAATCACTCCGCTCCAGCTCCGCTCCGGGTTCACCATTTACCGCTCCCGCTCCACTCCTCGCTCACTGACATCAGAAACACCGCTCCGTCTTCGCTCCCCGAGGAAATTGCGAATGAAGTATTTAAGTATGCTTTGAAATCTCACAAAATTTCTCCTCATCATAATATATAGGCATATTAAATAAAAATAAATAAAAAACAACATTAGGAGAATAGTTTCAATGTGGTTTATTGGATAGTGTGCAAACTTTTCCTATGCCATGCTATACTTATTACATGGTTATCAGCATTAAAAGTTAAATATCATTGCTGCTTTTTGCAGAGCACATTTTGTTTGGAAAGAGGAAAATAACTACGTTTTCATCAGTTATTTCATCTACGGGTCGCTACATTTCTTACAGATTTCTGCTCATTCGAAATCAAATAGGCTACCGACAGCACTGTAAGATTACATTTGTTTGAATGCAATGCATTAGTGAGAAAGCGATTGCGTGTGTGATTAAGTGTTCCCTGTTTAAAATGTGCTTTCACCCGATCCAGCCTGATCTCATGAAAGTGCGTATCTTTAGCACAAATTTTATTTCGCGTACCATTTACAAAAATAGTTTTTGCTTGAATAGCGCAGTTTTCGCGTGCATATGATACACACTTTATGGCTTGCACGCACTTCACATCCCTAATCCTAACCAAGGGGTTTGTGTTTCATTTGCACGCAAAAACTATTTTTTGGCGTATAAACGGCACGAGAAATAAAATTCGTGCTATATATACGCACTTTCATGAGATCGTGTTGCCCGGTCATATTCAGTAGGCTTGAGAACCTCCCGCAGTCACTTATGTCCATCGGCGTCATCATAACCTTCACATTTTTTTCTGATTTGAGTGATCCATCTGTATCATGCTAGCGTAATGTGTTTAACGTGTGAATCCTGACCCCTCATTTACACTGCACACGTCTGCGGCGCGTTACGGCTGCGACACGGCTACCGGAGCTGATCGCGGCCATTCTAGTCAATGCGTGTGTTTACACTGGCCGCGAAGCGTCGCGTTTCAGAAGCTTCCCAGAAGCGGCTCTCCGCGCCGCTTCTCTAAAGATAGGCGCCTAGTCTATTTTTGACGGACGCGCGTCCAAGTCGCACCGGGAAAACAAAATAAAAGTCAAAAAACCCTGTCAATTTCAAAATAAACACCCTGTCCAGACTCCCAAACGTATTGCACGTATATTGGCATTTGGCAATATAGCCTATCCTTGGTAGGTGACCAGAAATGGACGACGAGAGATTCATCCTGGAAGTTGAAAAACACACAGTGTTATATGACACCACAAATCCTTTTTACAAGGACAATACCAAAAAGGACAAAGCATGGAGTTTGATTGCACAAGTTTTAGGAGTGGAAGGTGAATACAATAACCTCCTAATTATCTTCCTACTACATGATTTTGAAAAGTAGCCTATAACCATTGAGTATTTATGCATCTTGAAAACCAATTAAAATGTCAAGTAACTTTGCATTACAGGACCTATGAGATATTAGTACAAGTACAAAGACCCTTTGTTAATATGTAGGCTATGAGTTTTTTCAGATAGGCCTAGTTTAATGTAAAAACAAATCTGATTGTAACAAAATGTTAAAATCAGATTTGTTTTTTGTTTTAAAAGTGTTACTATACAAGAACTTCACTAATGTTATTACAGGAGCCTATATACGTAGCCTACTGCCCTGTGTAAATTCTGTTCAGATACAGTACTGTTGGGAAGGTGCTTGGACTTGCACTCTCGAGCTTTTCAAATGCTAATGTGAATTTGCTGGGAGTGACATTACCTCTTTTCAATGGAATTGATAGTTTAACACACCAAAGTTCTCAAACAAAAACTTTATTTTTTTATTTTTTGCCAAAACACCTTTTTACCAATACAGCATACTTGTCTTTTGGGATCATAATCACTTATCAGCTTTTTACAATCCTAGCATGATACTTCAATAAGCTTTGAAGTCATGCCTTTTGATCACACCATCCTGTTCTGCCATGACACACTGCCTTCAGGAGAGGTAAAGTAGGTGCAGAAGACCTCCCTCACATTACAGGCCTCTGCTGACGCCCTGTTTCCTCCCATGTTTCTTACTGGTGCCATGTGTCTCCCCAGCTGCTCTGCCTCATCCAGCAAACTCTGGTTTTCCCTGGGGACAAGCAGGAAATTGTGAAGGATGCATGTAGCCATCACAAGCGTGTCAACATTTTTTGGTTGCAGGTTGATTCTGTTAAGAAATATTCTCCACCTGGAGGACAGAATGCCAAAGGCATTTTCAACCACCATCCTTGCTCTTGAAAGTCTGTAGTTGAAAATCCTCTTTTTGTAACTGAGGTTTGCTCCGGGGTATGGTCTCATCAAGAATGGTTTGAGCTGGAAAGCTGCGTCACCAACCATGACGAATGGCACATCACCCAGGTGGGCAGCACCAGGTAGAGAGGTACTGGGTGGCACATGCAATGTGTTGGTCTCCATTCCCCTCCCCAAATCCGAACTGGCGTACACACCACCATCGCAGGTTCTTCCGAAGTCCCCCACTTGAATGAATCGGAACCTGTAGTCAGCATCCACAAGCGCCAAAAGCACTATGGAGAAGGTCTTCTTGTAATTGAAGAACTGACTTCCAGACAGTGGTGGTGCTTGTATTATTATATGTTTGCCGTCTATTGCTCCCAAACAATTTGGGAAATTCCATTTTTCACAGAATCCTTGGGCCACCTCTTTCCAAGTGTCTTGTGTTGGCCTGGGTAGGAAACTCTCCATCATCACCTTTTCAATGGCTGCACACACCATATGGACAGAGTTCATGACAGTTGCGTGCCCTAGGCGATAGCTGAATGCTAAGCTGACCATTGAATCTCCAGAAGCCAAGTACCTGTGAGGGAAGAAACAAAGGAAAAGTATTGTATTCATCTGTGTGTCTTCTTTGTTTCAGTCGACATGTGCAGGGTGAGATGGAAAACATTAAGAGATGCTTTTGTGAAAAACAGAAAAAATAAGAATCTGCCTAGTGGATCAGCAGGTGGAAGTCAAAAGGACTGGAAATATTCAGAGATAATGTCCTTCCTTTTGCCCCACTTACAGCCAAGAAGGTCTGTATAAATTTCAAACATGTAATGTACATTAAATTTAACAGTGAAAAAATATTGTTGACTAAAGCAACAGTGTAATTTTTCAATTATTATTAAAAAGGTGGTTTTTTTGGCATGGGCATAAAGAAAATGCAATGACTAACTAGATGGGTAAAGTTAGTAGACAAACTTTAAGTTGGCTTGAAAAAGACTAGCCAGAAAGTTTGAAAAAGTTTTAAAAGCTTAAAGTTTTAGATAGATCGATAGATAGGTTGGCTTTCTCAAATCAACTTAATTATTGTGTTTTTGCTGTTGCTTTTTATACAGTTCGAAAAGCAACTTGACCCAGCAAACAGATTATGTGGAACACAATGTAAGATCTGCTTCCGCACTGTCATCATTGGGTACAGATGAACGATCCAGTACCCCTGGTATTGCCATACAGAGGTCCATATCTGCATCTCCGGCCCAATCACTTGCTGCGCCAACAACCTCAGAGGAGAGGCAAAGGCCCTCTAGGTCCCGTAGCCCTAGGGAGCGGGCATCCTCACCAGTAGTGGTACGTGCTACACAAGAAAAAAGAAGGAGCCACAGAACACAGACCACAGACATTGGGGAGAGGCTGATGTCCTTACTTCAAGAGCCTATTCCAAAACCACACATGCCAGATGCTGAACTAGATGAAGCATACCACTTTGCACTAAGCCTTGTGCCAATGTTGCACAGATTGGATAAGGACAGGAGGCAACAAGCCAAAATAGAGATCTTGACTACTCTACACAACCTAGAAAAAGCCCAACACCACCAAACTGTCCCCCCACAACATGCCGCTGGTTGGCATCCCCCCACTCAGGATGTTAGAGGGCACTCCACTCACATCTCCAGGCCAGCAGGATATCAGACTATTACCTTCCCTCCACAGGGTACACAATGGGAAGACGAGAGCAATGAGGGGTCTTACTACAGAGACATGTAGCCAGTAAAGGGAAAAACTGGCTCAATTGTATAGCTACTTGTTTTTGTTGAGTTTCAGTTGTTCGTAAAAAAAAAAAAATGCTTATTGTTACTTTTCCTGTTTTAAAAAAGTTGAATGTTTATTTGATGTTTATTAATAATAAAAAAATACTTGTCTGAGAATTTGGTATATAAAAAAACTTTCTTGAGCTTGTGGTCAGCAATTTCTTGTCTATGACATTATGATCTTACCTCAATCCAACAGCCAGTCTCTGCTTGGGTTCTATGGCAACTCTGTAATTGGTTGATTGTCTGGTCAGTTCAGGGCCAATGATGGACAGAAGTTCATCCATCTGCTCTGCACTCATCCTAAAGTACAGATGATGGCGTTGGCTGTCCAGCCTCAGTTCAGCCACAAGATTATAAAAATCACCTTGTTGTCTCCTTCGCTGGTTGAGAGGATGCACCCAACACCGTTTCCTTCTCCTTCTGCCCCTCTGTATTCTTTCAAGTAGAAGAACAAATGTCAGTGTCCTCCTCCTGCTCACAGGCACTGTATGTGAAATATAGATATGAGATAATTGAGGATGCATTTTAAAGGATGAAAACACAGCAACAAATATTTTATCCTTGTTGTTCCTTACTACCCTAGTAAAAAAAACTATACCAAAATCTATTTAAAATACATTAACTTCATTGTATACTTCAAATCCATATTTATTGACATCACTTAAAATAATAATCAACCTTTATTTGGAGCATTTCTTTATTGCAAAATGCACATTTATTAATATTACGCCTTAACCATATCAATATTTTTAATATTTCATTTAATATATATTTCATAAATAATTCATTTCTTAAACATATATTATTTAATTTAATATCTCTATTAATAAGGACTGTATAATATATCTTTAAACGCAAAATATAAAAAATGTACCTAAAGTATACTTGCAATAGTTCCACTTTAGCACAATCAAATATACATATAACTTAGTATATCTACTTGGACCTCAACACTACTTCCCCACAATTAAAGTGAATTAAGTACAAAATTAGTTTTCCCAATTTAGACTTTTAGTAAAATATAGTTTAGTATAAAAAAAAGTAAAATTGCAGGGTATTTTTTATTAAGCACATAAATATGTAAATTAATTTTTAGGATAGCCTACTTAGCATACACAAAATTATTTCCAATACATGAAATTAGTATATTTTTTTCCACTATGGTGGACATTTAAGTGTATTAATATGCCGGCAACAGCGCAACAAAGTAGGACATAGCTAAAAACATAACAAACACAATTACACCGGAAAAAACATAAACATTTAGCCAACTTACTCATGGTACTAGAAACTCCAAAATCAGAAAGACACGTCGGACAGGCAAATCACGTGGTCTCACGCATCCAGTCGCTCCGCTTGTGATATGCTCCCGGTGTGAGTTGGCACCGCGTGAAGGACGGAATAAAACCTTATCGCAGCCGTAACGCGCCGCAGACGTGTGCAGTGTAAATGAGGGGTAACTAAAAATGCAGTTCTATAATGAGCCGTTGGCATGAATTGTACTCGTGATGGAGCGGTAGTGGAGCGCTCTCGGAGCGAGTGAAAACCACGACGCTCCGACTTTTAAAAAATCCGCTCCGCGCTACATTCAAAATCACATCGCTCCACTCCTCGCTCCGCTCCCACTCCACTCCGCTCACATACTCTGATTGGGATAGGATGGCGCTGTGATCTGCCACCAGTCTACTTAAGACGTCACGTGGGCTAATTAGTGCAGGTGTGGCGCACTGCGAGGTGCATGGTTTTTGACCGTGAGACACGGCGTGTAATGGAGACTGGCTTGACTTAAGTTATTATCTGAAGAAATATGTTTTATTTTTCGTTATGTTAATAAAGGGATTGGCATATCCGACTTTAAGTTCAGACTTTGAAAGTTTATTATTTTACCGTATTTAATTATTTTAAGCCACAAGGAAATAGCACGCCCGAAACACGCGTGCAAAACGACTTAAATGTGCGCCAACACATCATTAAAAATCTGGATGAATTGATTCTTCTGCAGCACAATAAAGATTTTATTTTTATTCCAAAACACTGAGATGTAAAAAAAAACATTGCATAGGCTAAATGCTTTGTATAAATAACTGAATCTTCAGTGTGAACAGCTTTGAACGGTTCAATAAATATCTGATTACAAATGCAATATGGTGCACAATACAACAAAATAACAAGCAAACCATTTAGAGAGCAGAAATCATAGAGGTTAGAGGTGGGCCCTTTTGACAGGTTTATACACCCACCCAGAACAACTGCATAACAATCCCCTTGCATTTACTTCAGAAAATTAAATAATGTTGTTTTACTGTTAAACACATTATTTTTTTCCCCCTGTCTTTGTTTGTACTCAAACTTTAACTTGTATGGTGTTAATAAGTGTTTAGGCCTGGTCACAACAAGAACGCTAACGACTCGGTTACTAACGTAACCTCGGTTCCCTGAGAGGAGGGAACGAGTATTGCGTAAGTAGCTTACGCTATGGGAAAACTCCTTTTCTCGAGAATATTGAAGTCTTTATGTAAAACGCATTGCAGCTGCACAGCTGACAGCAATGAACGAAGGAACTCGGTCATTGGCTGTGCTGCGGCAACTTGCTTGAACCAATGACGGGGCGACTCTGAATGCGCGACCAATGAGCGCGCTTCGCGCCTGCGCGCGTCAGAGCCCGCCAAGATGGGCGTGACCAAGCTATATATTGGGCGCCCCGTCATGAGAGTTCTTTAGGTTAAAACGACTGAAGCGAACTAACCAAGCACAAGCACAGCAGCTTACGCAATACTCGTTCCCTCCTCTCAGGGAACCGAGGTTACGTTAGTAACCGAGTCGTTCCCTTTCGAGAGGTCTCTCCTATTGCGTAAGTAGCTTACGCTATGGGAACACCATGCAAAACGCCGTGCGTGCTGAACTTCGCCTTATGATAGCCAGAGGCAGGTGCCTGAGCTAAAAAGCAAAGTTATCATCCAACTAGCCGGCAGAGGCGAGCTTTATATGTGGGAAAAAATACAGAGCGGCTAGAAGGTGCTCAGTGTGACACAAGCACATACATAATCTAGATACGAACTCGCAGTTCAACTAGCATTATGCTGATAGCACATTGGAATGCAATGTCGGGACCTGTAGATTGTAGAATCTGATAAATGTGGACGGTGAGGCCCAGCCTGCCGCCGCACAAATATCCTCGATCGGTATCCCGCTCGACCATGCCCAGGAAGAAGCCACACTCCTGGTGGAGTGTGCTTTGACTCCCCAGGGGCATTGAAGTCCCTTAGCTTCATAAGCCAGAGCTATAGCTTCGACTATCCAGTGAGAGATTCTCTGCTTTGAAACGGCGGAACCTTTCGTACGGCCGCCAAAGCATACAAACAGTTGTTCTGTCTGTCTGAATAGGGCAGAACGCTCCAAATACACTCTGAGAGCCCTAACGGGGCAGAGTAGATTAGCGTCGTGTTCGTCTGCTGAAGACGAAAGCGCAGTTAGGGAGATAACCTGTGCTCTGAAGGGAGTGGTGAGCACTTTAGGAATATACCCATGTTTCGGTCTAAGGACGACCCTGCAGTCGTTAGGTCCGAATTCTAGGCAGGCAGCGCTTGTTGAAAGCGCGTGCAGGTCGCCCACTCTCTTGACCGAGGCGAGTGCCAGCAAGAGCGCCGTCTTGAGCGAGAGCTGTTTAAGGTGCACGGTTCGGAGTGGTTCGAACGGGGGCCCTTTAAGAGCGTCTAGGACCGTAGCTAGGTCCCAGATCGGCACTGAGGGGGGGCGTGAAGGGTTCATCCTCCTGGCGCCCCTTAGGAAACGAATAATTAGGTCGTTTCTTCCCAATGGACGTTCCATTACAAGGTCGTGTGACGCTGTGATGGCAGCCACATATACTTTGAGCGTGGAGGGGGTGCGGCCCGCCTCCAGAAGCCCTTGTAGGAAAAAGAGTACACTCGTAATCTCGCATGTTACAGGGTTCAGGCCCTTGGTATTACACCGGTCACCGAACACTTTCCATTTCTGGGCATATAAGCGTCTCGTGGAGGGCGCCCGCGCCTCAGCGATGGTTTTTAGTGCTCCGCTCGCGAGGTTCCTGGGAACCCGTTGAGGGGCGATGCATGAAGGGCCCACAGATCGGGGCGGGGATGAAATATCATCCCGCTGGCCTGACTGAGGAGGTCTGGCCTCAGTGGAATCGGCCGTGGTGCAGATTGCATTTGCATCAGATCTGGAAACCATGTTTGGTTCTTCCAGAGTGGGGCTATCAGCAGCACTGCGTTTCCCTCCTCTCTGACCCGACTGATGACCTGTGGCAGCATCGCGATCGGGGGAAAGGCATATAAGGGGCGGCTCGGCCAGCTCTGGGCGAGCGCGTCCGTGCTTTTCGTGAAGAAAAGAGAGCAGTGCGCGTTCTCCTTGGAGGCGAAGAGGTCGATCTCCGCTTTGCCAAAGGTTTTCCATAACCACTGAATCGTCAGAGGGTTGAGAGCCCATTCTCCTGGGAGAATCTTGTCTCTGGATAACATGTCTGCCCCCTGGTTCAGGGCGCCTGGCACATGCGCTGCTCTCAGCGAGCGCAAGTTGTGCTGGGACCATAAAATGAGTCTCCTGGCCATTGAATGCATGGAGCTCGACCTGAGTCCACCCTGGCGATTTATGTACGACACTACCGTCATGTTGTCCGTTCGGACCAGGACGTGTTCGTTTTTTAGATGTGGGAGCAGGGCTCTGAGAGCCAAAGCGACCGCTTTCATTTCCAGACAGTTTATGTGTAGGCGCTTCTCCGGGTTTGACCAAAAGCCGGAGACAGGCCTGCCCTCGTAAAGGGCCCCCCAACCTATTTTGGAGGCATCTGTCGTTATCATCTTTCTCCTTGTGTTCACACCCAGACTCACGCCTGACTGGTACCAGTCGGCGGCTTTCCAGTGCGTCAGGGCTTTTATACAGCCGTGGTTCGCTCTGATTAAAAAGTGGCCCGAACGCCACGCGTGAGTAGGGACGCGGCTCTTGAGCCAGCGTTGGAGAGGGCGCATATGCAACAATCCTAGCTGGAGTACGGCCGATGCTGAGGCCATGAGACCGAGCATCCTCTGAAACCGTTTGACGGGGGCGCGCGCGCCCGCTCTGAATGATGTTGCAAGGCGCCGGATGGTGAGCGCGCGCTCCGATGAGAGACGCGCTGTCATTTGCATCGAGTCTAGAACTATTCCCAGGAAAGAAATTCTCTGGCTGGGAGATAGTATGCTTTTTGCAAAATTGATTCTTAGACCCAGGCATTCTAAATGGCTGATAATCCAAGATCTGTGTGTTATTAGCTGACTCTCTGATTGTGCTAGAACCAGCCAATCGTCGAGATAATTCAGTATTCGCACTCCCCTTTGTCTTAGGGGGGAAAGTGCTGCATCCATACATTTCGTGAATGTACGGGGAGCCAGGGACAGGCCGAACGGGAGTACTGTGTACTGGTATGACTGTCCCTCGAAAGCGAATCTCAGAAACGGCCTGTGATGAGGCGCTATTGGAATGTGAAAGTAAGCATCTTTCAGATCCACTGAGAGAAACCAATCTCCTGGGCGCACTTGCGCGAGGATATGCTTGGTTGTTAACATTCTGAACGAGCGAATCATTAGTGCTTTGTTCAGGTGTCTGAGATCTAGGATGGGGCGGAGACCGCCATCCTTTTTCGGGACGAGAAAATAGCGGCTGTAAAAACCTGTCCCGCTCAGAGAGGGGGAAACAGTTTCCACAGCGCCCTTTTCTATTAGTTTGCGCACCTCGGTGCGTAGAACATGTGAACACTCTTTTCTCACTTTCGTCTCGACCACAGTCGTAAAACGTGGTGGCCTGCGAGCGAACTGGAGCGAGTATCCGTGCTTTACTATATTTAATACCCATTTCGGCATATCTGGAATGTTTTCCCATGCCGCTGCGTGTACAGATATGGGCTGAATACAGGCTAGGGGTGGGCCGCTGTGACGTAGGGACCCGGCTAGCGAATCGCCTGAGCTCATAGCTCTCAGAGGCGCGGGCGCGCGCTGAGCAGCTGAGTGAATGGGCGCGTGTGTGATTACAACAGTGCGCGCTGTGTTTGTAAAACTCGCAGCCTGAGCTGAGGTTTTGTTTGACACTGTAAGGGCAGTGTTTATAAGTGGGGGTGCATAAACAGTGGTAGGCACACGCGTCACTTTTATAATGTTTCCCGCTTTTACTGGGGATGAATTTATAACTGTGTGAACAGTGCTTGTGTGTAGTGGTGCGTACATGACCGTAGGCACGTGATCTACATTCATGGGAAGCGCAGCCTGAGCTGGGAATGAATTTGGCACTGTTTTGACAGTATCTGGGAATGCACACTTTGTGGACATGTGAACCCTTAGTGATGCAGGCAGAAAAAGACTCTTTTTGTGTTTTCTGTGCGTCGCCGTAAAAACGGCGTTTGTTTGCAGGTGAGCGAGCTCTGTGACTGGCCCATTGACTGCTGTATGGACATATCCAGCCGCCTGTAAGGGGACTGGGTAATGTTTGAGCTTTTGCGGAGAGAGTGGTCCGGCTTTTGCGAGACACGTACTCTCTCTTCTCATTTCTGTGGCTAGGACGGCTTTCGAGGCTCAGGGTTCAGCACAATCTTGGGCCGAGGACCCCGTCGCTCAGGAGGCGGCTTGCGGTTGTGAGAGCGCGAGCGGCGTCGAGCGTCAGCCTGAGGCGCGGGCTGAGAGGCGGTGGGGGCTGTTCTAGCCCGCTGCGGCTGCGGCGGTCTCTGTCTGCTCTGCGATGAGCTGGAGCGCTTTGGCAGGAAATGACGCATAGCTTGTGAAGCGTTCTGGGCCTCAGTGAAGCGTTCGGCGAAACCTTTAACCGCCGGTCCAAACAGCCCGCTGGTGGAGATAGGCGCATCGAGAAATGGCGCCTTATCCGCGTCCTTCATTTCAGTCAGAGTCAGCCACAGATGGCGCTCGAGAACAGTCAAATTAGCCATAGCACGGCCGATGGACTGGGCGGTGGCCTTCGTGGCTCGCAGAGCTATATCAGTCGCGCTGCGTAAGTCCCTGAAGGCTTCGGGTTCGGGGCCAGACTCGTCCATAGAGCGGAGAAGCTTGGCTTGGAACACTTGAAGTACCGCCATTGAGTGAAGCGCTGATGCAGCTTGGCCGGCGGCGGCGTAGGCGCGACCGGCGAGAGCAGAGGTAGTGCGGCAGGGTTTCGAGGGGTGGGAAGCTCTGGCTTTCCATCCGGAGGTGGAGGGCGGGCAGAGATGATTGGCCACGGCCTCCTCGAGGGGCGGCGTTCCCTCGTAGCCTCTTTCCTTCGCGCCGTCCACTGAGGAGAGCGAAGAAGAAAAAGAAGGCTTTAGGCGCGCAGAGTGGGGGGCTTTCCACGACTTGGTGAGTTCGTCGTGAACTTCCGGGAAGAAGGGAGAAGGCCTTTGCCGAGGGGCCTGCTGGCGCCCCTGCAGAAACCACTCATCCAGTCGGCTCCGGGTTGGCTCTTCGGGAGAAGACCAATCGAGCCCGAGGTCTTCCACGGCCTTAGAGAGGACACGGATAATCTCAGTATCCATAGTGGAGCCCCCGCTCGTGCTAGCTAGCGTCGACGGGGCGGGGTCGAGAGTGGAGCCCGGCCAGTCGTCCGATGCAGCGTCGATGGACAAGCTGTCGTCCATTCCCCCGTCGTCCTCGGACGCGCCGAAAGTCACAAGGCCCACCGCTCTGCCAGAGGGGTGTGGGTCCGGCTGGGTGAACTGAACCGGCGGTGGGGAAGGCAAGAGCGGCGGTGAAGCACGCGGAGACTGGCTCGGCGTGACGTCACTGAGCTCAGGTTCAGGAAGCCTCTGTGAGCGGCGCTTTTTCTTAGTGCGCGGCTCAAACAGAGGGGTGGCGATGGGCTCGCTCACGGCGAAAGCGGCGAGGCGAGCCCGTAGTGCGGAGAGACCCAGGTCATCACATTCCGGGCATCCGCCCTTGGTCAATGCAGCTTCTGCGTGGTCACGGCCCAGGCAGCGAGCGCAGATGATGTGACGATCCCCGTCCGGGAGAAGGTCTCTGCACGACGCGCAGGAAGGCATTTGAAACAACGCCTTAATGGAAATTTGCTCTTTCACAAATGTCGCGGGGCGGACAGATGTAAAATACTTGCGTATATGGCGCGCCGGATGGCTCAGTAGGAGGTGCTTGAAGGCGGCTGAAGGTGCCGACGTCCTCGTAGCAATCCCGCTGGTATGCTTTTCCACGGCGGCGAAGGCTTCCAATAATCCGGAGGATCCAGCGAAGAAGGTGTTCGCTGAAGGAGATTAAATCTAAAGAACTCTCATGACGGGGCGCCCAATATATAGCTTGGCCACGCCCATCTTGGCGGGCTCTGACGCGCGCAGGCGCGAAGCGCGCTCATTGGTCGCGCATTCAGAGTCGCCCCGTCATTGGTTCAAGCAAGTTGCCGCAGCACAGCCAATGACCGAGTTCCTTCGTTCATTGCTGTCAGCTGTGCAGCTGCAATGCGTTTTACATAAAGACTTCAATATTCTCGAGAAAAGGAGTTTTCCCATTGCGTAAGCTACTTACGCAATAGGAGAGACCTCTCGAAAGGGAACTATTAATATAGCCTAACTAGAGCAAATGTTTTAAAAAAAGTTTTTTTGATGATTTACTGAAGATTGAAACTTTTTAACTTTCATTTTAGACCTGATGGAAGAGATTAAGGAGAGTGAGGAACTGGATGAAGCGGAGGAGGAACATCGTGTCAAAACTGAAGAAAAATCTTTGAGTTGCTCACAGACTGGAAGTAAACCTGTACTGAGAAGAGCCATCAAAAATTTCACTTGCTCTCAGTGTGGAAAAAGCTTCCCATACAAACAAAGTCTTAAAGATCACATGAAAATCCACACTGGAAAGAAGCCTTTCACATGTGATCAGTGTGGGAAGAGTTTTACAAAAAAACATTCCCTTAATAATCATATGAAAATCCACACTGGAGAGAAACTGCACACATGTGATCAGTGCGGGAAGAGTTTCACTCACAAAACATCCCTTAATGACCACATGAAAATCCACACCGGAGAGAAGCCGCACACATGTGATCAGTGTGGGAAGAGTTTCAGACACAAAACATCCCTTAATGACCACATGAAAATCCACACCGGAGAGAAGCCGCACACATGTGATCAGTGTTGGAAGAGTTTCACAATAAAAGCAAACCTTGCAAAACACATGATGATCCACACTGGAGAGAAACCGCACACATGTGATCAGTGTGGGAAGAGTTTTACACTAAAAGAAAACCTTAAGACACACATGAAAATCCACACTAGAGGGAAGCCACACACATGTGATCAGTGTGGTAAGAGTTTCACACGAAAAAGAGCCGTTAATGATCACATGACAATCCACACTGGAGAGAAGCCGTTCACATGTGATCAGTGCGGGAAGAGTTTCATATATAAACAGAGTCTCAAATTTCACATGATAGTTCATAGTGGAGAGAAGCTGCACACATGTGACCAATGCGGGAAAAGTTTTGCCCTAAAATATGTCCTAAAAAGACACAAGAAAATCCACACTGGAATGAAGTGATCAGTGTGGGAGGAGTTTCAGATTGGCAAGTTTTTTGAGAGCACATCTGCATTCTCATTCTGGAGAAAAAACATTTAACTGTAATCAGTGCAGTAAAAATTTTGCTTGGACAGATTCCCTGAAGAAGCACATGAATGTTCATTCAGAGGAGAAGTCTCACGTGTGTTCTTTGTGTGGAAAGGAATTTTCATGGCTAAATGGTTTAAAATCACAACAACAAAAAAAAAAAAGACACAGTGGTATGAAGGATCATGTGTTTTTTGTTTGTGGAAAAGCATATTTTACAGAGGCTGAACTGAAGCAGCACCTGAAGAGAAGCTGCACACAATAAAGACTCTTAAAGGATCACATGAAAATCCACACAGGAGAGAAGCCGCACACATGCTCTCAGTGCAGGAAGAGTTTCAGAAGTGTTCGAGCTTTGAAATTACATCTGTGTTCTCATTCTGGAGAAAGAAAGAAGCACGAGAACGTTGATACAAAGGGGAAGCCTTACACGTGTTCTGCTTGTGAAAAAAGTTTAACACGACTGATCGCTTTTAAAATACACCAGAAAACACATACCAGTGTGAAAGACATTTGCTAAAGCTGACAAAATGTCACCAGAGAATTCACATCGGAGAAAAACCTTTCAAGTGATCTAAAGTCACCTGGGTCTCGTCTACAGTCGACGTCCCCGAACATCTACAATCAACGTTAATTTCCTTATACTCAACAGACTGCTCCACAGGTGCATATTATTATGATTTAGAATTTTAACAATTTCTGCAATTTTTTTATTTTTCCAAATGCATTTTTCCTTTGTTGAATTGAACCATATTATTCCCTTAGCAATGTGAAAAACATAATTTAACTCTTAATTGATTTTCACTGTTTTCAGTAATGCCCTTCCTAAACCAGATTTAAGTTTTCTTCAATAATTTTACTTCAAAGAATCCAAAATTCAATTAAACCATTTCATTGATTTAGAAGGATTTTAAAGGAAAAGCATGGAGTCTGTCATCCTACCTTAAAGATACAATCTGTATGAATTTTGTAATAAAATATCCAAAAATCACTTGCACAGTGTGATATATTTCCTGCAGTTGTGTACTTACAATATCCCAAAAGTCTCCAAAGATTTTTTATTTCAGAGAAATTCCAATTTTAAATAAGTGGCCGTCCCGCAAAAAAATATCAAGTGATCGTTATGGTGATGAAAATTCAGTTATATTGCTCTTTGTACTAAAAACAGACACGATAGCTGATTCGAACGAGTGATGTTCGACGGCGGCATCCATCTTTGTAATGTATCTGCTTCAAAATCCCAGCGCTGTCATCATCGTGTAAAGCCCGCCCCAACGTTTCTGATTGGTGCCTCGATTTCTGCGGACTGGAAATGGGCTTGAATGAGCTCTTTGCCAGACTAACTTTCAGAGCAAATCTAAATTTGCCGGAAGTTGTCTGGGTTTTCCCAGGCTAAATATCTCTTATTGCAGGCAAAAGATTGTTATCACTGGCTTTTCTTTACAAAGAACAATAAAATAAAACTCAAAGAATTCTAAGCATATTTGTCTTGTCTTTTATTAAACATTTATAAAATGTTTTACATTTTTTCTTATGGTGCAATGTTGTGTAATATGACACATGCAATGTCACAGGCCCTGTCAGGTGCAACCCTCAGACTTTTTAGACACTTTAGTTGGCTAAAGTTCACTTCATTGTGTGTCCTTGTCCTGGCTAGAGTGGCATTGCAACTGGTCTAGGGTTTGGGTCAGGGAATGGGGTCATAAAACACCTGTCTCCAAGCAGAATACTGTTGTAATCACCTGTAATGGAAAAATTCAGTTCTGTTAGGATAAGCATAAGTGTATGTAATACAGTGAGCTTGATATTTATATTTTTCCTTACCACGTTCAAATACTGTGCATAAATCTCTGAAAATTCTTTAGTCATGCACAGATCCTGCCCATATGTGATATGGAACATCTAAGAGATTTTAGTCTGTCAACTGCCTTTTTTAAAATTTGATATAATATTAGAATCTGGAATATTAAGAATCTTAATAGGGACGTCCCGCGTGACGTCACGCCATTTGGAGCAGCCATCTTAACGGAATAGAGAGTGCTAAACCGCCGGTGATAATACAGCTCGTCGCAAAGTATTCCTATCATGCCCGAGCGATGCTGTGCAGTTGGATGCGATCAGATACGTGATCATACAAAAGGAATATCTATACTGTATCCCAAAAGAAACAAAACTGAGAAACAAGTGGTTGGCTGCAATAAACTGATGGCGGTATTTTTGAACATTTATTTATGGATATTGTAGCCTCAGTCTTTGGCTTAGCCTACCTGTTTTTGTTAATCTAAAATGTGTTAATAAAGACTTTATTAACATATTCTATGCCTGCATTTTGTGCTTGTGAGAGCGTCAATTGGCCATTCACGTGGCGAAATAGCCTAAGCCTACTATAATACAAGTGGGAATCCTTATTTACCTTTTGAATGTTGAGCGTTATTAACTTTTGAATAAATGTTGACGCGGGACAAAATGCCCGATTTCCCAACACGTTGAACTGAGCAATGCCATTGTACCATTTAATAGGCTACTTTTAAACGCATAGCTCAGTAATGTAAGTTTTATGTATTTTCTGAAAGCCGGCAGCACCCCTAGTACGTCTATGGCCCAATGACGCTACGATGAGCACTTACTACTTTTAAAAAATGCGGGTCGGGTACAATATATACCGTAATTCCTCAAATAAAGACCGGGGCCTTTATTTACCTGAACTGCAGATGGTAGCCGGCTTTTATTTGAAGCAGGCTTTTATTAGAGGCAGGCCTTTATTTCTAATTTGCGATCCCCGCCCGCCCGCCAGCCAAGTTTCGATGGTGACGCGTCATGCTTGGCACGTGTTCACCAGACAAAATAGCACTGTATGACAGATGTAGCGCTTTTATTTCTAAATATTAACAAACTTGCTTGTTTGTTCTGTCGTTTAAAACCCTTTATAAATTATCTTGATCTGTAATGTGAGATGGGCACCGCAGTTCAGAGATTCCTGTCTGTTGGATTTATTACGTTACACAGCGCGTGAATTCTTCAGTTTCTCCCGAAATACATGAAAGTAAGTGGCTGGTGAACTGGGAGAAGAATAGAGTAAACTTTAGATCCCTAATAGATCCATTGCCACTGAGTAGCTGACGGATATATTCCGTCAAAATGGCTGACACGCGGCTAGGGGTCACGTGACTGGGATATCCCTATACCCAGCAAACATGCCAGTGCGGGCCCACTGTGGGTAAGTGTGGGTTTTCTGTGGGACAGTGTAGGCAAGGGCAAACCCTTTGGGGCCCCATGTGGGCTTTCTGTGGGCGGGCCCCATGTGGGCTTTCTGTGGGCAAGCCCACAGTGGGCTTACCCAAATAAAGCCCACACGGGCCCCCAGTGGGTTAGCCCATGCGGGGCCCATAGCAGTTTTGCCCATTTGGGCCCCCATTAGGATTTACTGTGGGCAACCCACTGTGGGTTTGCCCAAATAAAACCCACACGGGCCCCCAGTGGGTTAACCTATGCGGGGCCCATAGCAGTTTTGCCCATTTGGGCCCCCATTAGGATTTACCTATTTTTAGTTTTTCACTGTGGGGCCAACATGAGGGTTTACTGTGGGCAACCCTCCATAACAGTACAGTTACATCATTGTTTTAAGATTAGAAGCTCAGGGTTAATCAACCTATTTTAACGATCCCGTTAAATGTCATAAATGCTATTTCATTCAACAGTCATCCCATACTTGCACACAGACAGTCAACAAGATAGCAATACAAGTAGTATCTTTACCTGTTTGCTTGTAGTAGCTGTTCCCAGACAGATTGATAAAGTCAGACAGACCAGTACATTACAGTATAGTTTAAACACCATTAGACTATTAGACCTCAATAAATCACAGCACTTATATATTAATACATTCATAAATAACATAATAACATTATAGATGCAGGTTGCATCTTTATAAATACATTCATAGAACCATAAAACTGACTAATTAATACTTATGAATCGGTGTATAATGGATTATGAGCATGCGCATTGAAAGAGCAAATGAGTGACTTATAAGGAATTATAAAATTTAATATAAAATTAACTATATCTTATAATGCAGGTCTCAATGAGTCTTTATAAATATACTTATAGAATAGTAATATTGCTCCTAAAAAGGTTAAAGGGAGCTATAATTCATAATAATAATAATAATAATGATAATAATAATAATAATACATCAGTCTTATATAGCGCTTTCCAAGGAACTCAAAGACGCTTTACAAATGAAACAAACAAACAATGATGAGAGTGCTATTATAGATTGTAGGCGAGCTGAAACAGGTGGGTTTTGAGCAGTTTCTTGTAATCATAAGCATGGTCTGCATAGAAAGTGTTACCATATTTATTAAATAAAATGAACTTATTTGTCACAATAAAACAATGCAAATGGTTGACTGATTTGTTTTGGTATTCATCAGTGATGTATTTATTATTATAAAATTATATATTTTTATACTAATAAATACATCACTAATATTATAATATTATATTTCTGAAACTGCAAAAGAAAAAAGAAAAATTATAAGTAACAGTAGATGGCGTCATCACGTGATTAATTCTAACTAATGAGACAAACAGGTAAGCTTTTTAAATTTCCATAGTAATTTGAGTTTTCTATTAAAATTAGTGAAACGGGTCAAAATGGTAATGAATTAAGTAATTGGTATTAAATTACACTCATGTTATTGTTATCTGATTATAGCTAACGTTACTCTGCTGCTGTTTAAAGGAACACTTCACCCATTTGCATTAGACTTTGTATCTTTAGAAACCCAGTCACTTTTTCGAATGGTCATGGTTTATTCCCTTATTTTCCCCTGAGATGGGAGAAATAAGGATTTAAGTGTTCCATTTCCTGCTTTTTATGACGCAAAAATCGTCATTTTGCGTCATAAAAAGCAGGAAGTCCAATTTCTTTGAATAAGGGTAAGACTACAAACACTAGCTCATCATTTATACAGGGGGTGGGACCCATTCACGCTACAGACCTATTACAGATCATTGGGTGGGACTTCACTTGCAGATACAGAAAGCAATATCCGCCATCTTGTTTGGAAGCTAAGCTAACAAGCGCTGTGGAATTACGAGGTTATGACGGAAGAGACAAAACAGGACATGGATGAAGAGGATTCTGAAAACCTGCTGCTCGAATCCGATGTTCGTGGTTATCTTTACGAGCCGCAATATAGTGAAGAGCAGCTGAGGGTGATGGAGGAACAGGAGGCGGCTTCTGCAGCCGAGGCAGAAGACCTGCCTGTCGTGGACGAGGAGCCCGGACTAACGTTACTTCGAGCTGGGGCGGACTGGTGGTATATAGATCATTTCTGAAGCGTCTTTCTAACGTTACATTGCTAGTTTGCTCCTTCACTGTTGACGATTGGATTTTTAGTGATGACGACATTACCACTAGCAATAAAAATATGCGGAAGACGGCAGATTTACATTGTAAACTGCCAACATATATACAACCAACTCATTTGTGATGCCCTACTTTACTGCAGACGACTGTATTTGTGTGATCAGAAATAGAGTGAAGCAACTCGAGTCAAAAGCGAATGCGTTTAGCGCTGCTAGTGCCAGATGCTCCAGGCTGTTCATCGTCATCTTGAAACGTAAACACCGACGGAACTGCGGTATCCAAAAGAACGACTTTCTTCATTCCCATGACATTTATTTGGAAGTCTTCATTTTTGAAATGTAGACTGCAAATCTTCTTATATTTTAGGTCTTCCATGGCAGTGTCTTGCGAATACATCGGGTGGTTAATCGCTCTTAGCCACTGTTTGCATCGCTCAGCATCTCTCGGTAGGAAATGAAAACTTACTTTTTTCCTTTCCTTGTTCGGACTGAACATCCCGGAACCATGCAGTAATTAACCATTTCTAAATAAATAGTAACGAGGAGTATTTCGGCAACAAACTTGATATTTTCTCTGAAATGAATTTCAAACTCTGGCGGTAGATGTGCTTTCTCTGAATCTGATAGGCGGATACCTCAATATGCGTTGTTCTGGATTAGTGGGAGTGGCTTGCGGAGCTGTGCAAAGTGGTGCATTGTGGGAGTTGTGGTTTTCCATACAAATTCGCCCTAAAGTTACTTTCTGTCTTTACTCGTTCCAGAATGCACCAAATTTGAATTTTTTGGTACAGTTCGACTACATATATGTCCCACTTTCAATAAAGATTAATGTTCCCACGGGTGAAGTGTCCCTTTAAATGAAACGGTTTTAACGGTCTACTAGCTGCTCAGACAGTCCGTTTTTTGGTAATCTCCGAGGTAATAGATACTTTAAAACTAAATGAATTCAAGTTTGTGAAAGTGTAAGTGTAATGTAAGTGTTTTACATACCTTTTGGTGCTATTATAATTTGGTTCATTATTGTTTTAACATTACCGTTTACGCGATGAACTAGGGCCGAGCTAAATCAGTGATGTCTTTATTTTAAAGTTTTAAATAGCGATGTAACGTTAAACGAGTATTTATGTAGTGTAAATACAATACATAAGCTACACACTCTAACTCGTTAAATATGATTATGACCGTTCATAATTGATAGACACCTGTAAACACTGCGCGCTGACAGGAAGCAAATCATATAACGTTAGGCTATTTACATAACGTCATAACTATAATGTTAACGTGAGCTAAAAATAACAGATTTTACAATTCTAACTTTAATTGATAACTGAAATGAAATCAACCATCTGTAATATTTAATTAACTTAATTATGAAAAAAATATAATGGAAGTAAAACATTTAGGCCATGAAATAATATTCATTCATTTAATAACATTAAATATGAATGTAATAATTTCTTTTGAATGTATACATTTCATCAACGTTTATCCATACAGATACTGTAAATATTTCACTGAAATATTAATATTTGTTTATTTTTCTCCCTTTTCCTTGTATGTAATCAGATAATCGGTACTGCTCTGTGTAAGTATTCTGTTGGAATCACTGTCTGACACATTCTCAGTTTTTGCATTGTAGATTTGTCATAGACATTTACAAAAACTTTCTTTACACCATATATATAACTGTATTTTCATAAACATTTTGCTTGTTATCTGTTAATATTTTGGGTATCAAATTTATGAGATGTGCCTCACCCACTGAACAAACACTGTATTTTTCAGTACAGTGGTGTCATATGTAGCATACATTCTTAGATGTTATTGTACATATTCATGAATAAAAGTTTAAACTGGGTTTATAACATTAAAATGTTGTTTGTCCTCTCTCTTTTCAGTATTCATTGCCATCTAATCCTGATTGCAGAATTGAGCTCCAACCCCAGTTAAGCAGATTACCAGTTGATCGAGGTCTTCAGGATCAGCAAGAAACTACAGACAGTTAAACTCCTCCATGACCAGGACTGGACACCACTGCTGTGAGTGATCCATCTAGTCATGTTCAGAACATATTGCAGGGGATCTCAGCTCTGGCCCTTGAGGACCACTGTCCTGCAGACTTCAGCACCAAACCCTGGTCCAAGTCCAACACACCTGAACAAGCTAGCCTAATCGAGCTCTTTTGGTTAAAATAGCAAGTGAAATTGATCAGGTCTGGACATAAACTGCAAGACAGTGCACTTCGAGGACCAGAGTTGAGAACTCCTGACATATTAATTAGTCAATAATCACTGATGAAAAAAATAATAATTTTTATTTGTATATATTTATGTAATATTACTAATATTCAGTTGTCTTCTCTCTTTTTTCCTTAATTGTGTTGTGTGTCAAACAGCTAAATAAACCCAACAGAGAGCCACTCAGGCACAGGGCACTCTTTTTCTGTGTAAGTACATTTTTGACTGTCAGACACATTATCTGTATTTTCTTTTATAAAAATGACATATTCATGCTGCAAGTTAAAGCCATCAATGATTTCTTGATAAAGACAATAAAGGGATTGTTCTTTATGTTGTTCCAAACATGTATTATTTACTTGTTTCTGTGGAATGCAAAAGAAGAATTTTGAATAATGTTTAATCTGTTTTGTCCATACAATGAATATCCCATTGACTTTTTATTGAGTCATTTTTCGAAATTTCAGAAGAATCTTCCACAGAAGAAATAATTCAGGTTTGGAATGACATGAGTGTGAGTACAAGTTGACAGAATTATATATTGTGTTGATAATTTTTGTAAATTGTTCTCATGCTCTCATTTCATCATGCCCTCAATTGGTTCACTCTCTGTATGTTTCTCTCTCAACAACACCACCTACATTTGTTTTTAATATTAATAAAAAACCTGTAACTATTTTTCCGGAAGTCCAATTATCCTCCAGTCAAAGTACAGAAGATTATTTGTTTTCTGAGGTGGAAATGGCCTTACCCTTGGGAAAACACAAGTGAATAAATTACACTTGGAACAACCCCCGTTTTTTTATATACATTGTTTTATGTTAACATTTCAATTGTTGTTGTTTTTTTTTTCTCACTTTAGATGCTGACACAGCTGAAGCACCATCCAAAGGGGTTGATGCTGATCCTGATGCAAGAGACTGGGATGGTGGAAGGAGCAAGTTACTCTGGTATCTGAGGGGATTGATTGATGTGGTTTTAAATTATTTTTTTTGTTTTGACTTTTCTTTTTTTTTACTCAAAATCTTTTTCAAATAAATGCCGCTCTTTTGACAGTTCTGTTCAAACATTCCTGAATTTTTTTCACGATTTACATGCTGACGACTAGATTACTTTGTTCAAAAGTAGGGCTATTTAAAACATCGTACTGACCCCAAAGTTTTGAACGGTAATGTATTGTATATATTTTTTACATGACTGTGAATAAATTAAATTATTTAAAACATATGACTTGTAATGTACTACTTTGACTTTCAACAAGTGCAATTATTTTGCATGTATTGTGGCAAATGCAAAGTAGAACCAAACTAATCTTGTTTGTTAAGGCCACAGGTATATTACAACACATATTTGTATTGTCCGCAGTATGCCCACACTTAACCCAATGTACCCACAGTATGCCCACACTTAACCCAATGTACCCACAGTATGCCCACAC
The DNA here is from genome assembly GCA_026230005.1 of Gila orcuttii. NCBI lineage: Eukaryota > Metazoa > Chordata > Actinopteri > Cypriniformes > Leuciscidae > Gila > Gila orcuttii. The sequence continues at coordinate 18,570,348 of JAPDVR010000020.1, forward strand.
TTAACCCAATGTACCCACAGTATGCCCACACTTAACCCAATGTGCCCACACTTAACCCAATGTACCCACAGTATGCCCACACTTAACCCAATGTACCCACAGTATACCCACACTTAACCCAATGTACCCACAGTATGCCCACACTTAACCCAATGTACCCACAGTATACCCACACTTAACCTAATGTACCCACAGTATGCCCACACTTAACCCAATGTACCCACAGTATGCCCACACTTAACCCACTGTACCCACAGTATACCCACACTTTGCCCACCGCATGGGGACCCACTCGGTCCCATAGTGTGGGGCCCACATGTGCCCCGCATTTCACGCCGGTATCTGGGCCCCTATAAGGGTTTGCTGTGGGCCCACAACTGGCCCCAATGGGGGCCCACTCTACTTACTGTGGGCCTGCCCACAGTCAGCCCACACTTTTGGGCTGTCCCACTGGGGCCCAACCTGGGTCCCAAAGTGTGGGGCCCACACGTGCCCCCCATTTCACGCCGGTATCTGGGCCCACAGTGGGCTGCCCACATGGGCCCCTATAAGGGTTTGCTGTGGGCCCACTCTACTTACTGTGGGCCTGCCCACAGTCAGCCCACACTTTTGGACTGTCCCACTGGGGCCCCACCTGGGTCCCAAAGTGTGGGGCCCACACGTGCCCCGCATTTCACGCCGGTATCTGGGCCCATAGTGGGCTGCCTGCAAGGGCCCCATTCGGGCCCCAAAGAAGCATGTTTGCTGGGTAGTAACTTGCCTGCACTGTTATTAAAGACTCCGACGAGTCGAACATTTAATGTGCGTTTCCAACAATTGAATGATGTAAACGACATCCTCACGAGTCATGAGAAAAATTATATCCCTCAAAAAGTACACTATCGCGCTACGCTAAAAGACTTCCCTTTATAAAGACCTCCGCTTATAAAGACGCGATCTAATCCACCTAACACGAAATAAGCCTGCTCGCGAGCAGGTTCAAGCTTGCGCACCGGTTGCTATGACAGCAAGTCCAGGATGAGCGTCAAAGAACCAAACAATCCAAGATCATGCCAAATCGGCAACAATCAAATCCAGCTAACTGAGTTAGCGACGTACGAAGAACGGGCCCCAGATCTAAGTGAATAAAAACATCCTGCAGAGTTTTAAATATGAAAGTTCACCGTATACAAAGTTATTGTCTCTCAAAAGTAAGAGTCGACTCTGAGTCGCTGATATGAATCGATAGACGAACGATGCTTTTTCTCTATCTAGTCAACTTGACAAGTAATTTGAATAAGATACGCTTATTGCGCTCGTAGACGCCATGGAAAACTTGAAAACATCATGTTTTCAAAACAACTTTTTTCCATCTGCCCAGGGACGAGCATTTGAAAACTAAGTGGCTACAGTTCATATACAACTATACCACAGAAGTATAGTCCGAACCTTGTGCTTTGTTCGTGTCATTTTGAAGATGATTGCTTCACAAACATAAATGCTATCAAATATGGATTCGCGAGCCGGCTGATATTGAAGGAAGGTTCAGTACTAAGTTTATTTGGACCTGCTTCCTCCTCCGAATCACAACCTGTAAGTATTATTAATATTAATAATTGTTGCTTTTATGTTTTATGTAGCATGCTCAATAATTATTTTGTGTGTTGTGTACGCACAGTGCAGGTTCTAGGTCTTCAATGTCAATTGTATTTGTTTGTTGTTATTGGAGTTGTCATAAAGAATAAGGCAATACCTCGTAGTACTGCATTATCATATGTTTATGCGTTCGGCTAACGCAAACAAAGACTGAACGTGCTTTACCACTGAACTTTGGGCTATGGTCGCTAACATAACTCAACTTAAATTCCTTCTCTTATTTGTAATTTTTTACTACAAAGCGGTGCACTATAATAAAAGCATTGTACACTGCACTCCATGTTGAAGTATTATCTCTGTAAACACCGCTAACATTTTATTTATACACACATCGGATACAATATGTGCAACAATGTTTTATTACAATTATATGTTGTTTTTGTAATTTTTACCTAAGTGATGTATGTGTTTTTATTCCTTTCTATGCACCAAAATTTCGTTAACAAATAAATTATTTTTATTTTATTCTTTCAGAGTACATCATATCAGAGCAGTCAAAGTAGAGTTTTACATTCTGATGTGGCTTGTCAGACTGACTGTCCACAAACTGTTTCTGTGATGACACAAACCGATGAATTTCCCCCAAAATCTGTTGGAACCCAACTGTCCTCTACTACACTTAAAAACATTCACATTCGGAGTACAGATATACATTTCATAAATGTTTAATGTCACTTTTTAAAGCACATTTTTTGTACTATCAAAAAGTTAACATAGTTGTATGTTTTTTTTAAGGTTCACAGGCTACAGGCACAACAACCACATCAACCACCTATGATATACCGTTTGCATCAACACCAGTAAAGTCTGGTTTCAGACCACACAAAATACCTCATCTGCTGTTGGAAGAAGAGGAAGAAGAGTCAGACATACAAATTCCGACATAACCTCATGATTCAACTTTTAACCCCACTGACAGTGACACAACAATTTCACAGGAATCTGAAATGTCGTAAGTAATACTCATCAGTAAGGTCAATGTGTGACCAATATATGTTTTTTGAAAAACGTACAAATATTTACTTATTTATTAGGTTTGGGCAAAGCTCCATATATGCATACACAAAATACGTTGTGTTTGAAACGTGTTTGCGGGAGTTGTTCTCCACGTGTCCAATTTGCAATTCACAATCTAATATGGAGCTACAACGAATGGGCACTTATGTTGCATTCAGGCAGCTTTGCCCCAAGTGTTTGTACAACCGGAAATGGCAGAGCCAGCCCACAGTTGGAAGTACACCAATGGGCAACCTCCTGTTATCAGCTGCAACATATTTTACTGGGGGATCATTCATCCAAATTCAAAAGGTAGGCATGCAATCAATAATACAACAATGAAACAAATGTATATATTATTTTGTAAAATTACAATTGTTAATATTAATTATGAATGTATGTTATGATTTTTTCAAAATCATAGATTAGCAAGGCCATGGAATTAAACATTTACCAGTACGACACATTCAGGAGACATTGCAGGAGTTTTTTGGAACCAGCAATTGTACACAAGTGGAGAAGTGAACAGCGAAAAATTGTACAGAAGTTAAAAGGAGGAGGAAAGATTCCAGTATCTGGAGATATGCGTGCAGATTCCCCAGGTAATCCATTAGTTTGTAATATATTAATAGTTAAATATTTTGTTAACCGCTTGTTTATGTGTGAACATTGTATCATTACATGTTTAGACAAATATGTTTCCATTTATTGGTTTTATGTAGGACATTCTGCAAAATATGGCAGCTATACTCTTATGCACATGCATAGCAATACTATTGTCGACCTCCAGCTTGTTCAGGTGTGTAACCTTTTTACAATAGAGTACATGCTTGACTGTTCAAATTAAATGAAATAATAATTTGCAATAAAAATATATGTTTTGATGCTTATTTAGAGCAATGAGGTTGGTGGTAGCTACCACATGGAGAAGGAAGGCCTGAAGAGATGTCTGGACCTGTTAGAGTCTAATGATTTAGAAGTGGATTACATTGTCACTGACCGTCATCCACAGATCCAGAAGTATCTCAGGGAGCGTGACATAACCCAGTTCTATGATGTGTGGCACTTTGAGAAAGTTTAGTGTTTGACTTTCTAACCATATAGTTATTTTTACTATCGAACTGATAAATTAGTTGTTTCTTTTAACTTATATTTTAATTTCTTTGTGTCAGGTTTGTCTAAGAAATTAGACAAACTGGCAAAAAAAAGGACTGTGGATTGCTGAGGAAGTGGCAGTGTAGCATCAGAAATCATGTTTACTGGTACGCCACTTCCTCGACATCAGGACCAGAGAAGGTGGTTAAGTGGACTTCACTGATCATCCACCTCCAGAATGTGCACACACATGACAATCCCATCTTTCCCAAGTGCGCACATCCACTCTCAGCATCAAATTATCGAAAGGAATGGTTTCAACAAGGTAATTCTTAAAAATATGTTTATCTCTATTACATTTTATGAATATACTTTTATTATATTACATATGTAAAAATATTTAAAACTGAAAAAAAAAAATATAGGTACTTTTTTATTATTATTATTTGGGTATTACTGACACTCTTTTCTAATAATGCAGTTGGCTGTTCACAAAATTGAACAAATACTTTCCAACAAGAGGGTGCTCAAAGATGTGGAGAAGCTCAGTCACTCTTTCCAGACATCTTCCCTGGAGGCTTTCCACAGCCTAATTCTTCGTTTTGCACCTAAAACTGTTGTGTACCCTTTCATTGGAATGTTGTGCAGGTAATATGATTATTAACAAAAAATGTACAAACATCTTGTAGAGGAGCTGGCCTGTACGGAAGCCCTGAACGGCAAGGTGAGAAAAAAAAAGAAAGAAAACTTATCTCGTTATAACGACATAATATCTCCTTTTAACGACATAATTATCTCGTTATAACGACATAATATCTCGTTTTAACCACATAAATATCTCATTTTAACGACATAAATATCTCGTTATAACGACATAATATCTCGTTTTAACGACATAAATATCTCGTTATAACGACATAAATATCTCGTTATTTCGACATAAATATCTCGTTATTTCGACATAATAAGGGGACATTGTAATATGCATTAAGCTACATTTATCGTTCTTATAATGAGTTTCTATGGGAGTAAAATGCTTAACGTCAAATTAAACGCTTTGCGTTCATATTCTGGATTTATCTGATTTTTGTAGTATACTTTATTATGATTTTAGTATCATATTGATTAATAAATGCACGCATAATTATCCGTGAACTTGATAAATGTATGTTTTTATTAGGCTACTATATCCACAAACAAATTGCTTTCAATTATGTGTGCAAAATTCAGAATTCAACGAATGTGCAGCAATTTGTACAAATAGAGACATGTTTGTGTATAAAATACATTTGTTTTATTTTGTATTAGTGATTATAATTTGCGCGTCCATTTATTGACGTCTGAGTCGATCTCATTTGAGTGTATTCGGCAATTTGCTTAACGTGTAATTAAACGCGTTGAGTTTATATTCTGAGCTCAGCAGATTTTGTTGTACATATACTTTATTAGTATGATTATTTACTGTGTTTGGTCTGAACACTGTCCGGTATGTTAAGGCTTGTATTCATTTCAAGACCGGGAATTAAAGAACGCATTGTAGTTATGTTGGGACATTCTAAAACGCTTAACGTTAAAAAGGCTTAACGTGGCTTACTGTACTAAGACAGTAATATTAAAAGACCAAACTCAGTAAACATCATATTAATAAGCCTTTTCTAATAGCGGGTTTCTATGGGAGGAAAATGCTTAACGTGTAATTAAACGCGTTGCATTCATATTCTGGGCTCATTTATTTTTTTGCACATAGGTATAGCTTATTAATATGATGTTTACTGAGTTTGGTCTTTTAATATTACTGTCTTAGTACAGTAAGCCACGTTAAGCCTTTTCTAATAACGGTTTTCTATGGGAGGAAAATGCTTAACGTGTAATTAAACGCTGCGTTCATATTCTGTACTCATTTTTTTTTTTTGCACAAAGTATAGCTTATTAATATGATGTTTACGGAGTTTGGTCTTTTAATATTACTGTCTTAGTACAGTAAGCCACGTTAAGCCTTTTTAACGTTAAGCGTTTTAGAATGTCCCAACATAACTACAAGTATTCAGACACTTTGCTCAGTATTTAGTAGAAGCACCCTTTTGATTTAATACAGCCATGAGTCTTTTTGGGAAAGATGCAACAAGTTTTTCACATCTGGATTTGGGTATCCTCTGCCATTCCTCCTTGCAGATCCTCTCCAGTTTTGTCAGGTTGGATGGTAAACGTTGGTGGACAGCCATTTTCAGGTCTCTCCAGAGATGCTCAATTGGGTTTAAGTCAGGGCTCTGGCTGGGCCATATAAGAACAGCCACGGAGTTGTTGTGAAGCCACTCCTTTGTTATTTTAGCAGTGTGCTTAGGGTCATTGTCTTGTTGGAAGGTGAACCTTTGGCCCAGTCTGAGGTCCAGAGCACTCTGGAGAAGGTTTTCGTCCAGGATATCCCTGTACTTGGCCGCATTCATCGTTCCCTTGATTGCAACCAGTCGTCCTGTCCCTGCAGCTGAAAAACACCCCACAGCATGATGCTGCCACCACCATGCTTCACTGTTGAGACTGTATTGGACAGGTGATGAGCAGTGCCTGGTTTTCTCCACACATACCGCTTAGAATTAAGGCCAAAAAGTTCTGTCTTGGTCTCATCAGACCAGAGAATCTTATTATCACCATCTTGGAGTCCTTAAGGTGATTTTTAGCAAACTTTCATGTGTCTTGCACCTAGGAGAGGCTTCCGTCAGGCCACTATGCCATAAAGCCCCGACTGGTGCATGGCTGCAGTGATGGTTGACTTACTACAACTTCTGCAATCTCCCGACTGCATCTCTGGAGCTCAGCCACAGTGATCTTTGGGTTCTTCTTTACCTCTCTCACCAGGGCTCTTCTCCCCCGATAGCTCAGTTTGGCCGGACGGACAGCTCTAGGAAGGGTTATGGTCGTCCCAAACGTCTTCCATTTAAGGATTATGGAGGCCACTGTGCTCTTAGGAACCTTAAGTGCAGCAGACATTTTTTTGTAACCTTGGCCAGATCTGTGCCTTGCCACATTTCTGTCTCTGAGCTCTTCAGGCAGTTCCTTTGACCTCATGATTCTCATTTGCTCTGACATGGGCTGCGTTCCAGTCCACCTTTAGACACGCACTTGCAAACTTCCCTAAGCACTTCCCCTCAGGGGAATCCCTGCCACCATTTTGAAGTGCGTTCCACTTCGTGAAGTGGACGAGGGAAGTTTATATGGACAGACCCTCGTTCCCTCAGTTTTGACCAAGGGAGCGAGTCTACTTCACATGTACACTTCAGGCAGCTTCATATACCACAATGCAACATGATTGTGACGTCACCGCAGATCTCGTCTAATCACCACCACCACAAACAACTCTATAATATATTAATTATGATTTTTTTTTATTTAAAACAACCCAAACACATCTATATACATTTGGATGCTGCATTAAACAAATTCTTGAAGGGAAAAAAAAATAAAATGATAAATCAACTCCATAGCTGATTCCAAGTGATCAAGGGCTTAGGACGTTCCAGTTCAGCATATTGCAGTTTCCGCCAGTAGTGGGCACTCGTGCAACGTAAGCAATGACGTACATCCGAGTGAACGAGACAGAGGGAAGTTAGCGAGTGAAGGGCATGACAATTTTGGACTGGAACGCAGCCAAGCACTGTGAGATGTAAGGTCTTATATAGACAGGTGTGTGGCTTTCCTAATCAAGTCCAATCAGTACAATCAAACAAATCTGGACTCAAATGAAGGTGTAGAACCATCTCAAGGATGATCAGAAGAAATGGAGAGCACCTGAGTTAAGTATATGAGTGTCACAGCAAAGGGTCTGAATACTTAGGACCATGTGATATTTTAGTTTTTCTTTTTTAATAAATGTGCAAAACTGTCAACAATTCTGTGTTTTTCTGTCAATATGGGGTGCTGTGTGTACAATAATGAGGAAAAAAAAATTATTTAAATGATTTTAGCAAATGGCTGCAATATAACAAAGAGTGAAAAATTTAAGGGGGTCTGAATACTTTCCGTACCCACTGTAAATACATATATATGCAGGCACGTGCACAGGTCAAACACACACCCGACCCGATGCGTGCAGCCCTGCACATAGAGCTATACAGCGCGCGATGACTGAACTGAGCTCTCTTTCGCATCTTTATGGACAAATACACACAACATTATGTCTAAATGACGTTTAAGAGAGTATTCACGTAAACGCAGTCAGTCTTTACAGAACTTTACAGAATCTGATGTGCATCACAGTGCAATTGGATCTGCACACTCGGTCTTATAGTGACAGTGCGTAATAAACCTAATGCCGTCTGTAGGCTACACTTAATATTAATCAAACAACAAAATAAAAAGAGAAAAGCATTCACTGCTCTTTAATAAGTATTCATTATATTTAATTCATACAAATATGTCTGCTTGAAAGAATAAAGAACAATGTAGCCTACTGTATGTAAGTTAAAGACTGCATAATCATTCATTGAAGAAAAAAGAGACTGTTCTACTTTAGAAGTGTTTTTATTTAATTTTAATATATTATTTTATGTCACAGTGCTAAATCTGTGTCTGTATTTCAAAATCTAAAATCTTATTGTATTTCGTCGACTAAAACTAGACTAAAACTAAAACAATTCAGATGGATAAAATATGACTAAAACTAAATAGATTACTAAATTACTAGATGACTAAATCAAAATTTGCTGTCAAAATTAACACTGCAAGGGACAACACATTAGTCAAGAGAGAATATTTAATAGTAATAGAAGATCATCACAAAATGATCAGTAATACATTTCTGCCTGCATTACACACAACAAATCAAACATTGTGCAAGTAAGTGCACACATTTACTACAAATAGAATGACAATGGTAAGTAGGCTATATTAGCTGTTCTATATGTTTTAGTCTTTAGTTTTATTAAAATTATATATATGAGATATCAATCTAAAATTTGGAACACAACTTGTTCAGATTTTTTGCTTTCATTTTCTTGCAGTTATAGAGTAAAATATATTTTGTAATATATAGGCCTATATATTACATAAAACATAAATACTTATATTTTTACATTTGTACCAATTTAATAAACTCAAACTTATATAACTTTTTTTTCTGTTTCACTTTCATAATTTATTTCACTTTAACAATAATCTGGCTAATGTCTTCTTTAAAACAAGACCAACCATAGGTCTATTCCAAAGCATTCTTGAATTACAACCATTTAAGTTTGAATAGTGTGATGAATAATATTAATGAATTAATAAAGCGGTCATTTGCCAGGTTAGATGTTCATATTTCTCTGCAAATATACTAAGAGTCTTGACTCAATTTCGACCAAATACATAACGTTAGCAAACTAGCTAACATTAACGTTACAGCAGCTGTTATCGTTGACGTTTATGTTAGCTCACTTTAACGTTAATAAAAACCTTTTCTACTTTTACCTCTCTGGATCTTTGGGGAATCTATGAAATGCTAGTTGATTGGTTGTACACTGGTAGTTGTTGCAGTTGATGGCAGAACACTGTTTTCTTTGTTTCCAATTATTTCCAGACATAATGTTAATGCTGTATAGTTGTGCTAACGGTAAAGCCGTTGGTTCAGTTCAAAATGGCGGCAGCGCTACAGCAGCGCCATCTAGTGACTGTTGTCAAAACTGCAACGAAGTTTCACCTCTTGGTACTTCTATACTCTTTGCTATAGGTTTGCTAAACAAATAACACCTCTTTTCAATCGTTGTTACGTAGGCTACACAAGCAGCCACAAGCTAATTTCCCTCAAAACGAGCTTTTCTTCGCAGTGGACAACATTATTGATCTCTGTGGGCAGGCGGTTGAGAGCCAGATCGGAAGGGACCGTCTGCAAAGTGCAAACCCCGAAAAGTGTTACTACAAAATATTCTGTTGGGATGGGTGTTGTTGTAGTACGGACTGTATTCCGTGTAACATGGGTTGAGCTTCTGTTGTTGATGTCTGAGAGTTCAGGCCATGTTGGTCATGTTCAATAAAGCAAGTTGTACGCAACTATATTGGCGTTAACCGTCCATTCTATTTGTAGTATAGGATAGAATGAAACATGGTGGCAGCGGTGCTTTGTAAAGAGTAAAAGCACGGAGATTAAAGTAACGAGAGACGTAGACGGAGAAAGTATAGAAGAGAGAGTGGAGAACTCAGGCAGTGAGGATGGAGAATTCACTGGGTCTGAGACCACCACCATCCCTTTGCCTAGACTCAACTAATTTGGCGAAATCATGGAAAACGTGGAAAGAACAGTTCATGCTGTATGTGGATCTCACGTTGGCGGACGCTGATGAAGCCATAAAACTAAAAGTGTTCAGCTATCTCATTGGGGAGACGGGAAGAGAATTGTGCGAGACCCTGGTTCCCGCATCGTCTCCGGATCGGACAGTAAGTGTCACGGGCAGCCGCGAAGAATAGTGTGAGGACTCAAGTGCAGAGGTGAAGAAGTGTTTTAATTAAGTAAAACATAAATCTAGGAAATCCAGGGCCCGTATTCATAAAGAATCTTAATGCAAAAAGTAGCTCCTAGTGACAAAATTCTAAGAAAATTCTTAGAAATGTGGGCGTTTACTCTTAAAATGAAATAAAAAATCCTAGTAAAGAAAAAAGTAATTCAGAAAGCATCTTAACCCTTAAAAGAGGTCTTAAGGTCAAAATTGTTAGGAGTATGGATGAGGACTTTTAAGAGGCTTAAGAGTTTCTTTAGCAGAGGAGAAAATGACAGAACGATGAAGAGGGAGAAGAAATGTGTTGCAGACAATAGATGTTTGTGACTGATCTTATTAGAGACACGCTAATATTTTGGCACAGGAATGCCATTCTGCCAGAAATTAAAGTAATCACTACTTTAAGATATTTGGCAAATGGGAAAATGCAATAAAGCAGCAGAGATGATTTGGGTCTGTCACAACCTTCTGTAAGCAGTGATCACACAAACATTACAGCACTTTCAGAACCTCTTATTGTGTCGCAGTTCATTTAGTTTCCACTGGACATTCCCACCTTGCAGGCTAAAAAAAAACTGCAGTTATGAATATAGCAGGCTTCCCTAGTGCGCACAAGCAGGGGAATTAATCGTTAATCATTTGCGCTATAAGGTCCCACGTCCGCTTCTCGCTCCATGCTGTGACACCCTTGAATTTTCCTTTAAGGATGGCCTTGTATTCATCCACTAACTGGGCTAACAGTAAACACTGTTCTTCTGACCAGTCGGGCTTTCTCGTCTTTCTTGTTTTTTAATCCATGTTTGCTATATTAAAACAAACAAACCACCACTTAAATAGACAGCAATCAGTGTAATTGGAAAGAGTGGAACAATTTTTATCATTCTAAGCCAATCAAATACCTTAGGAAATTAACAGCAAGGTAAAAAAAAAGGATTTATATACATAAATATAATGTGCGTGTGTGTGTGTGAGTAAACTCTATACTTAAAATGGCTCTTTTTTTTCCTTCTTGGACAACCAACCAATCACAGTCTTCAAAAGATTGTGTCATTCATAGCAACAGGGTCAGCCCCGCCTCCTCACTAAGATGAGAGTTTTTGTCTTTTCCTTACTCAGAGTTGCTCTCAGATCTTTCCCGAATCGCTCTTAAGCTAAGACTCCTACGTAAAAGTTTTTAAGCTAAATTAAGAGTTTTCTGAGATGATTCTTAGAATCTTTATGAATACAGGCCCAGGTCTCAAGAACTAAATAAAAAATCCAGGAACTTGACATGGCAGGCACAGAACTACACACAACTCAACACCCATAACTTTAACAATGAACGAGCACAGGACAGCAAACACAGGGAGACTAAATAGGAAAGCAAACAAAGAGGGTAACAAGGGAAACTCGGTGAAGCCAATAATCCAATAACGAGGTAACAAGGTGGGAGGGGCTAGACAATTCACAAGAGCACATGGCACACAGAGAACTCATGACAGCCATACACTCACAGTAAACAAGACCCTACACAAACACAAGACCAGGAATGTCACGGCTCTGTCACCAAACCAAGAATAACCAGAATAGCTGTGACAGAACCGTGACACTACCCCGCCTCCAAAGGGACGCCACCTGGCGTTCCTTAAAAGAGACATAAAACCACACCAGAAGAAAAAACAGACACAATCCAAGACACCACCCCAGAAAAGTCAAATGAAACAAAAACAGATAAACCACAAAAGTCCATAACTTGACCAGGGAGGGACGGGAGGGTTAAGCCAGGGATCCTCAGGCTTCTCAGAAATCCTGGCAAGGACCAGGGTGGACCAGGCTGTGCAAGGTGGCCAAGACGTAACAAGCAGACCATCGGACGGCCAGGGCGGAGACGACCCCTCGGGCGGCCAGGGCGGAGACGACCCCTCGGGCGGCCAGGGCGGTGAAGACCCCTCGGGCAGTGAAGACCCCTTGGGCGGCCAGGGCACAGGAACAGAACCCGGCTCAGGAACAGCAACAGACACCGGCTCAGGAACAGACACCAGAACAGTAACAGCCACAAGGACAGACACAAACAGAGAAACAAACATTGGCTCAGGAACAGGCTCCGGCTCTGGAACAGCAGACACTGGCTCCGGCTCAGGAACAGCGGACACTGGCTCCGGCTCAGGAACAGCAGACACTGGCTCCGGCTCAGGAACAGCGGACACTGGCTCCGGCTCAGGAACAGCGGACACTGGCTCCGGCTCAGGAACAGCGGACACTGGCTCCGGCTCAGGAACAGCGGACACTGGCTCCGGCTCAGGAACAGCGGACACTGGCTCCGGCTCAGGAACAGCGGACACTGGCTCCGGCTCAGGAACAGCGGACACTGGCTCCGGCTCCGGCTCAGGAACGACGGTGAGCAACTCGGGTGCGGCCGGCTGGGGCTGGGCAGACGGGACGTGAACAGTCTCTGGCTGGGCAGACGGGACATGAACAGTCTCTGGCTGGGCAGACAGGACGTGAGCAGTCTCCTTCTTCCTCCTCCTCCGCCTACGATGGCAAGACGGTGGCATCGAGCCCACCTCCTTTGGGGAAGTTATAATCTCCGGCAAGGGCATGGCGGCCATCTTATCACGAGACACAGGCGCAGGGTCAGCCATCCCGTCAGGAGATGCCGGTGTAGGCTCAGTCATCCTGTTAGGAGACACAGGCGTGACTGGTGTATCCCACTGGCTCCAATGATGAAGGTATCTGGTGAACCCCCAAAAGTCCAGAATCTCCAGCCCCTTCATCTCCCACCCAGGTAATGAGTCATCAAGACAGACATTAAAAATGTCCTTCAATGCTGCGTCATTGTAGTCCATTCCTCTAGAGAGAGTCCAAAAAGTCTGAGCCAGACCACCCACTGCCTGGCCCTGCTGGCGTAGGTCCATCAAATTTTGGACTCATCCCCTCCTCTCCTTCTCCGTGTTAGGGGGAAGGATACGAAACCCCATAATGCTGGATCTATATGTGGTGGATTCCTTCTGTCACTGAATGCACACGAGAGATGGTAAGATCCAAGTGCAGTTTTATTATAGGGTAATCCGTATTTGTAGTCAGCCAGACAAGGGTCAAAATCCATACAAACAGTCCAATAAACAAGAAACAAAACAAAGTGGAACAGGGAAGTGCAACACTACAGAAAACAAGGAATCTACAATGAACACAGAAACAGACAGGGTATTTATACACACAGAACTAACATGGTGATGGGAACCAGCTGTGTGCAATGATCAGATGATGAGTGCAGACAAAGGATTATGGGAATTGCAGTTCATGATGAGTGGGTGACAATATGGGGAAGAGACCTTTAGTGGACACCCAGGGAAACACACACCAGACACTGTGACAAATGGTCTTGCCCCACCTTACATCTCTGAGCTGCTACACCCCTATAGGCCCACCCGTTCTCTCAGGTCAGCCGACCAACTGCTCCTAAGTGTGCCTAAAACAAAGCGCAAGCTAAAAGGTGACCGTGCTATTGATAGCAGCTCCGAAATTGTGGAACGATCTCCCTCTGAACATTAGACAGGCATCATCATTGTCTGTTTTTAAGTCTCTTCTTAAAACCTACCTTTATTCTTTGGCTTTTGATAATTGAAATTGATAATCCAGGTTTGGTTATATTGATTTTATTGTTTCATTGTATGGTTGTGTAGGGCTTTTTATGTATTCATGTATTGTTTTACTGTACAGCACTTTGTGTCCATTTTTGGATTTATAAATAAATTTTGATTGATTGATTGATTGAACACGAAGACCATTGCTTGAATATAATGAAAAAAGGGTGTTTTCATATTCAGTCACAAGGTGGTGCTAAAGCAGCGTCATCTGCATTGGAAAAGTATTAATGCTGTACAAAATTATTTTCCTAAGACATTTTCCTGGCCAGAATTTCTAAATTGCCTGAAATATTTGGGATTTGGCTTTTGTTCCCTATTGATGTGCTCTCTAATAGCTCTCATACATTGCTTTGCTTTAACTGTTTTCTGTAGATCCCAGGCCATTATTGGTCAGTTATGTGCAATACCTGCAAGCAAACCAGCCTTCTTTTCAGTCATTACCTTCAGCAAGTATGAAAACAATAGGAAAAAAAGAAAAGCTCCAGGAAAAATTAGGAAAAATCTCAGCCAGGACATGTCCGGAAAATCTGTCTGTCATATAGTCACTGGTAAACATCTAATATCATTTAAAGAAATATTTCTTGCAAATATTTATATGTACAGTAGCTTACAAATAATCAGGCCATTTTATGATTCAGCTTGTTTTGGGGGGAAACAGACATAACATTTTAGTGGCAAAGACAAAAGACACCATCCAGACTTTCATCAGTGACAAATGCAAAAGAAAATGTCTGTCATGTTCATGCATCAGTCTCCTCCTGCATGGGCTACAAAAGAGTGGCTTTGTAGACGAATCCAGATCTGTGTCTTATTGAAAATGTATGGCCAGTCATGAATAGAAGAAACAGACAACAGACTGTAGCAGATGTATCAGGTGAGATGTAAAAAAAGCACTTGAAAAATGGTAACAATTGGTATCCTTCATTCCCAAATTAGTAAAAAGCGCAATTAAAATGAGAACAATGGGACTTTCCTCTGTCCCAACTTTTTTTATGTTGCAGCCATCAAATTCTAGAATTTGGTAGGTTCTAAGGTTATATTTATAAAATATATATAAGGTGGTCAGTGAAAACATTGGAAATATTTTCTTTTTGTTAATTAAAATATCAAGGTAATAAAAAAATCCCATATTCTTGATTTTATTGCATTTTCCAAATTGTTCCAACTTTTCTGGAAAAGGGGTTGTATGTAAAAGTCACTGAGGATGTGCAGTGCAGTAGGCTATGTAGGCTGATTAGGCTTTTGTACCAAATTCTGATTTGTAACTTAAGTGTTAATGGACTTATTTAATTTATATACGATACTCCCCTTTCAAAAGATTAATTTTTAGCGTTGAGAAAACATATTCAATGTCAACAACATTGGCAGACACTTCTGTCACTCATAAACGTGCCAGAAATGGGAATTGGGAACGCCTATAGCGACCGAGCTCCGGGATCTGACCACATGCAGCTATAAAAATCGAGATCATTTCAGTTTCAGATATTTACATCGTGGTTAACAAACGGACAGGAAATATGGTTAACGCTTTTGTTTTTTTCTGTTTGAGCTTGTGTCGTCTGGTTGGTAAGTTATGAATGTGTTTTTATTACTTAAGTTCTCGAAAATTAACCATGTTTTATTTAGGTAAAACCTTATTAAAGTTTTATAAAGATTTTTTTTTTTTTTTTTTTGGTGTATTGATTACCATTTATCACACAAATATCATAGTTAAACTATGTAACAAAACCATGGTTAATTTGTGGTTACCATGGAATAGGCTAATTTATTTTTTTGTTTTTTTCGTAGTTAAAACCATTACAGAAATATTTTCAGACATATGTTTACAAAAGAACGGCTAATTTTATTTATTAGTTTTGGAGTGTGGTGAATAAGTTTGCTTAAGGATTTTAATTAGAAACATAGCAAAACAACGTTTGTCTTGTAAAACACTGAAAATTGACAATTTCGAAATAAGTTGATATCAATGTTATGTCTTCAAAAGGCATTTGGCTAATTTAAGGTGGTTTATAATTTTCTCAGTATGAAAACTAAATTAGTCCATGAATTACCAGTGACTATAACTTGACAACTGAATAAGATTGAATTAGCTGAGTGAGTGTTTTATGTTTCACTTCTGTTAACACTCAAAAAAGAGTGCTGAAAAAATATCACGTGACACTCGAAAAGAAGAATTGATTGTGTCCATTAATGAGGATCAAACCATTTCAGAGCCACTCCAAAAAAGCTTGACTGTCGGTGTATGAGTTCTGCAGTTTTGCAAATACTCTTCAACAACACAGACCTTGTATAAATGATATTTATTGTACATGGGGATGTATTTTAGAGTGGGGCCAGAACACAGGGGCCGTTGACTATGGGCTGTGTTGTCCAGGAATTGATTTAATACACTATGTGTGCCTCAGAGCCTCAATTTGTGTCTATATTTTATTAAAGATATTTATAAAAGTTCTTAACTCAGTTTTGTATTTATTTTTATTTTTATTTACCTCAACTTATTTTGTCATTTTATATATTTGTGATGGGAAAATCATAATTTTTTTAGATTAGCCTTTAGTCTGTGCAATATATATATATATATATATATATATATATTTTTTTTTTTTTTTTTTTTTCAGATGTGACAGATGCAGTGAAGTCAGTGTCAGTGATGGAGGGAGATTCTGTCACTATAAACACTGATGTTACAGAAGTACAGAAATATTTGTTGGTACAGTGGACGTTCAGAAGCACTCGAATCGCTGAATTTAACAGACTCACGCAAACCAGCTCTACGTATGATGAGAGATTAAAAAACAGATTGACTCTGGATCAAACCGGATCTCTGACCATCACAAACACCAGAACCTCAGACTCTGGACTTTATCAACTAACAGTTGTCGGCGAAGAAACCAAATACAAGAGTTTCAATGTTACTGTCAATGGTGAGTTGACCATTATGGCGTAATTTAGACCTTCATTTTAAATACATTGTAAAATTCTTAAATGTTTCTTCTCTATTATTTAAAATATTCCTTACATCCACATTTTATAATATTGACTGAATAGAAGTGTGTGTGATGAGACTGACTTCACAGTATCATCTGTCATTACCAGAATCTCCACGGAGTACTTCATCACCGGAAACATCGTCAAGCTCAAATCGTGTGTCGTCCAACTTTGTGGTGAACAATTCAACCTTCAGTCAAACAGAGAATTCAAACAGAGTCAACAACACTGAACTCCATAAGCCAAGTTCAGGTACATCACTGATGATTAGCTTTTATTTACAAAGCAGAACTCTGTTAGATGTGTTCAGGTAAATCAGTGTGATAGTAGTTTTTCTCTCTGAAATCCACTGTAAGTTCATATTGGCCTGATTGAAGTCAAAACCCAACACATATTCATTGGTGTAGAACATATTATTCATATTTCTGCTGGTGATTGGCCTATAATTGACTCCATAAACTAATTAAATCTTGCCTTTATGCATTTGGCAGATACTTTTATCCAAAGTGAAATTACATTGCATTCAAGGTTTTCGTTTGATCAGCTCATGCATTCCCTGTGATTTACGGTTAATGGATATTGGGGGTTTGACACATTTGCTTGCTTTCTTTTTCGGAGTTTACAGGAATGGAGAACAGACTGCAGACAAGCGACAGGGAAGTGTTGCGTGTATCTAAGAGCTGGCGGGGGGGGGGGGGGGGGGGGGGGTTATGGGGTGCTTGGTGGGACAAACAATTTTGCAAACATTGTCATCATAATAGATACTGGAACTCCTAACCCTATACGAAACGAAAATATATTTCCCATATATGAATGATCAATATATTAAACTGTTTAACAGTATATTTGAAACTATACAGAATAGTATATTGTGTTAATATATTACAATATATTTAATAAAATATGAGAAATGGCCACTTTTCATATATTGAAAAATATGACCATAATATATGACAAGAAATATTTAATGCAATATATTTCTTATATTTTTTAATTATCTACATGATAAATGTTTCATATTTTCAAGCTAGTTGTCAATAGCACAAGCACACCTGAATGCACTAAATTATTTAGCTAAGAGACTATCACTATACTGAGGAGTGCAGTCATTACTTATAATATACAGTTTTGACAGTCTCTGGACAATCGTCAACTTAATCACAGGCTCTACTCTTCAGCACAATGCTAACCCCAAAAACTCAGACATACCAGAAAAAAATAATATTAATAGTGCATTAAACACTAACAGATCTTCCCTATATTAATATTGAGAAAAACACATTAAATAACACTTAATTTTGCTGGGAACTATAAATCTGTTGTAACCTTTACTGGTTGTAACCCATTCCTTGAATGTATGTGTGTGTGTGTGTGTGTGTGTGTGTGTGTGTGTGTGTGTGTGTGTGTGTGTGTGTGTGTGTGTGTGTGTGTGTGTGTGTGTGTGTGTGTGTGTGTGTGTGTGTGTGTGTGTGTGTGTGTACACATTCACATTCATTCATTGGTCAATACATATATTGCAGTATATTGAAAAATATAAGCACTCATTTTCCATATATGGAAATGTATTATGTAATACAGCCTATCGTATTATATTTAGTATTTAATAGTAGTATTTAGTTCCGTAAGGAAATAATAACCCACAAAACTGGCACCTGTAAATCTGTTTAAAAGATTAAAAGACACTTAATGCAATATTCTGATTCTGTGTTTTTATGTTTTTCAGATCTCATCCACTGTTGTAGTTTTACTGAAGCTGTGATTCGATTGGCTCTCTCTGCTCTGGTGGGCGTGGCTACTGTTGCTGTGCTTGTTTATGACATCAGATCTACGAGAAGAAAGCTGATCAGAACAGAAAAGATTAAACATTACCATCAGACTTCTGTGCAGTCAGACCATCAGTATGAAATGTGCAGAACACTTAGCTCCCGATATGTTGAGATATAATGCAAACCACACATCAATGCGTTGCACTTTTTTTGTTTGCATTCATTGGCCATTTATTGATTGATCTATTCAATTTAATATATGACTCCAAACATAATTGCTCTAAACAAAATTAGCAACACAAATGACACTGAATGATTTTATAAGCTCTCTGTTGTATCCTTGAAATGAGTCTCACAGAGGCAATTGGCTTTATGCCCAGCTGCACTACTTCCTGAACTTCAGCCAGCTCCTTGTTTCCTGTCTGCCATTATTGGACAAATTGATTAATTCAGGTGTGCCTGACCTCAGTAGTCATGGCAACAATAATCAGACACACCTGAATTAATCAAGTTTGCCCAATAATGGCAGACAGGAAACAAGGAGCTGGCTGAAGTTCAGGAAGTAGTGCAGCTGGGCATAAAGCCAGTGCACATTCTTGGTGACTTTATTTAATAAAGATTTGGTTTTACAGTAGCGTGGATCTTGTTTTTTGTTATATCTAGTACGATTATAACGTCATGAGCATTGATCATATTTTACAACTGCTAAATGATTCAAATAGCAGTTGTGTGGATATATGATCCACTGATTTCGCGTGATACACTTGCTGGTAAGTTCGCGAGGTGAAGTGAAACTTGCTGTGGTCTCAGTTGTTTACATCTTTACAGTAGGGCATTCGTGGGCTGCGAATCGAATGCAAAGAGCGGGTGCACACTCAAAAGCTAGTACAAATGCATCCGGCCTGCAATCCTAACACGATTTCGACAATTTCCCCCCTAGAGAGACTGTCTGTGTTTGTACACCATGACAAGGCGTCGTGTTCTCTTCTCCGTGAACAGGAGTTACATACTTAATCCTAATACTTTTGGCTACCACACTCCTTTGCACTTCTAATCCTACCATGCAGATTATTGGCTAATGATCGCTCCCATTGGTTGACTGATCTAGTATCTCCCATTGACATTTTACAGCTATTATTGCTGAAACTATTGATCTGTAGATCTACAGTATACAACTTTGTAAGGCCGTCTAACTCGATCCAATGGCGGTATTCGAATTAGCGGTGAAGGTCTCTGCGTGTTACTGTCTTTTCTCGCGGCAAAGTAATTTTGGTTAAATTCAATACATTTTGTCTTATGTATTTACTCGTTATTTCATCTGACTCCATAAATGTAAAGGCTTTAACACGCAGAGACCTTCACCGCTAATTCGAATACCGCCATTGGATCGAGTTAGACGGCCTTACAAAGTGGTGACCACGACGTGATCTCGCATCACAAGCGAGCAACGTCTTATCCAGCAAAATATTGGGATTTTAAAATCAACTTGAGGTTTGAACATCTTCTCTTTCTTCCGCCGTTATGGTAAGTCAACTTTTTCTGCCCTTTTTTAGAAGTGTTGAGAAAATGTTGTTTGCATTGTTACGGATCGGAAAGCCATTTGTTTAGTCCGGAACTGAAACACGTGAGGACGTGATAGTGGCGGCGCAGATGAAGAATGAAAACCCTTGTTAATAGATTTTAAAGATATCCTTGTTTGCCTAAGTAACGAGAAACGAATCTTCCAAATTATATTCTGTTATTCGATTAAGATCTGTGAGCCTCAAGTTTTAAAGTCAGCATGTTTTCTCCATTGTTTCATGGCCTTGTTGAAACAAACGAGCAACACGTGGTTAAAAATGAGCAAACAACAGAAAGAAAATTCTAAGTTTGTAAACAATCGGAAAACATGTGATTTAAAAGGGCAAGTCGATGCATTTGTTTATGAAAAGCAAATTTGGGAAAAAATAGGACTGTATGATCAGTTTAAAATTTAGATTTCAAGGCTAAGCTAAATGGTATGACCATGCGTCTCACAAAAATGATTAACAGGATATGGGACTAAAAAGCTTAGTTTGTATTTTTAGATTTGTAATTGTACTTAACACATTGTGCTCATAGAACACACTTTATGGTTGTTTGTGCTACTATATGTGCACATAGGCTAGTTAAGTTTATTCTTTGAAACACATGATTGCTTAACTGTAAGTGTTGGATATAGCACTTAGGTTAAGGCTGTAGATGCCATGCATTCTAGGCCATGTATCTTGTGTATACGGTGTAAACGTGTCTATGAGAAATTTGTTTGCCTCCTTGTACAGGAGCATAGGATTGCCATGTGGCTACAATGTGTTTTCACAGTGCATTTGAAATCTACAAAAGAGAAACAACAAACGCGCATCTCATTAATCCTGAAACAAAACCTTTTCATATTCAAAGCTTTAGAGAACGCACACTTTTACTCTCCATTCTATGGGAGCTGTTTTCTCCTACATTTATAAAGGGTTACGTTTGAATTAATTCTGAATTGCTCTACAATTATTTTCCCAATTAGAAACGGATTCGTATGTTACCGCAATTTTTGGATCAGATTGGTGACAACCAATATTCTACACAGATTCAAGTGTACTTGGTTTGCAAAGACGAGTTATTTCCGTCTAGAAGAGCGAAATGCTGTTTGACCGACCTAGATTCGGATGCGTCTGCTTTGTCTATTTTGGTTTAGCGTTATTTCAGATAAGTGTGACGTGGGACACCACGGGCTTGGCCATTCCAAAGCCATTATAAGAGAAGTGAAGTTGGTCGACTAGCGTCTTTAAAGGGTTAGTTCACCCAAAAATGAAAATTATGTCATTAATGACTCACCCTCATGTCGTCCCAAGCCCGTAAGACCTCCGTTCATCTTTGGAACACAGTTTAAGATATTTTAGATTTAGTCCGAGAGCTTTTTGTCCCTCCATTGAAAATGTACGTACGGCACACACTCTTTGTCCAGAATGGAAATAAAGACATCATCAAAGTAGTCCATGTGACATCAGTGGGTTAGTTAGAATGTTTGGAAGCATCGAAAATACATTTTGGTCCAAACATAACAAAAACTACGACTTTATTCAGCATTGTATTGTCTTCCGGTTCTGTTGTTGATCCGCGTTCACGATTCTGCAGTGACCCTGCTGACGTAAGACGGTGATGACGTGTTATCTGGAGATTAGGACATCCGCGACATGCACACCTACGCACCATTTTAAAAAAAAATATAGCAATACAAAAATACAAACAATGTAGAATAGCTTGAATACAGCGCCCGTCTCCCTCAAACTGTAAACGAAGCTCGGGCGCACCAGATAACACGTCATCAGCGTCTTACGTCAGCAGGGTCACTGCGGAATCGTGAACGCGGATCAACAACAGAACCGGAAGACAATACAATGCTGAATAAAGTCGTAGTTTTTGTTATGTTTGGACCAAAATGTATTTTCGATGCTTCCAAACATTCTAACTAACCCACTGATGTCACATGGACTACTTTGATGATGTCTTTATTTCCATTCTGGACAAAGAGTGTGTGCCGTACGTACATTTTCAATGGAGGGACAAAAAGCTCTCGGACTAAATCTAAAATATCTTAAACTGTGTTCCAAAGATGAACGGAGGTCTTACGGGCTTGGGACGACATGAGGGTGAGTCATTAATGACATAATTTTCATTTTTGGGTGAACTAACCCTTTAATGGTGGCCAAAACCTCTACTGAGGTAAAGTGACTAAATTAAATTCAGACAGATGCAATTCCATGGGGGCTATGAAAGTATCTTTGATTGTGAACGTGTGAATACGGCAAATCTCAGGTATATAGCCAATTACCTCTGTTCTGTGATGAAACTGATCGGATTGTGATCGTGAGACCAACGTTAAGACAGAAAACGCGAGGACCTCTGAGCGACATAGTTTCCTAATCTAAAAACGGGGAAAATATAAAATAGAGTAAATAGAATAATCAAACGTTAAAATGGCCACGTTGCCTTCATGTAGTCTTTAAAAAGACTAAATTAAACGAACAAATGTATTGACATGAGAATGAGCAGAGATTTGACCATGTGTTTAGCATGTGCTTGCAGTTCATTGGGTGTTAACAACAACTGAATTCCTCATTGGCTATCAGCCTGGCCGTTGTTGTACATACAATGCACTGACCACTACAGCTTTGACACTTTGAAAACTAAGTTGTTCCAGAGACTCTTTAGAGACCAGAAACCATATAATTAAATTTATATTCCTTTTAATATAATATAATTGTATTATAACTCAAATTATAATATACATTATATTGTAAACGCCAAGCAGGGCATTAGGAGAAGTGTGACATCAATCCTTTCAATTCGATTTCATTGGCCTGCTACCCAGTGCCAAAAGGGGAGGGGATGTGCTTTTATTTTTTGCCTTTACAAAACCACGACCAGAAGTGTGGCACAGGTAATAGCAAACCAAATCATCCTCAACTGGGACGCACCAACTAAAATTGAATCTGATCAGAGAAGTAAATTTACAAGGAGGGTGTGAACAGAAGTATCACAGCCTTTTGCATGTCACAAGAGATCTGCACACGTCACGTGTGAATGACACCACAAAAAAGCAAATGCTAAGCAGGCAACACCGAAACAGGTGAACTAATTTCTGCTCACAGATCTGACTGTAAAGAGAGCAACTTTGAAATAAAGCCATGGGCATCGACCCATTTGATCTCATAACGATATGAGTGAGAAAAACTCTGGTTAATCCAGAAAATTTCCCCAGCAGAACTGGGATCTCGGCACCTCTAATGCTCATGACACAGCAGACTGTGAAGGCTCCACTGCAGAAGCAGCTTTTAGGTGTCACACACTGCACAGAAACAACAGCAATAATTCAGACCTGGTCAATGAAACTCGGTTTCATGTGACAACTGGAATTAAAATTTCAATGGACAAGATAATGGAGAAAGGAGGAGAATTCCACATGTCTGAATTTGAAACTGTTGAAAACATCAGAATTAACTGTGATTCTCTCTGCATTTGTTTCTGTCTCAGGTGTATTACTGCAATTCCTTGAAGGACGGATACCAGGATGGGCCGAACCCAACCTGCATCAGAGCCAGGACAGCGGGATTGTAAGAACATAACCTGAAACTCGGGAGATGGGTGAAAAGACACTTCAAGAGGCCATTAACATCTCACAATAGCACATCACTATATAAGCATGGCCTCCCAGTATACAACTGGAACTAAATTTGCAACACAATTGTTATAGATTAGATTCCACCCATCTCCTAGACATGAACACTGAACACACTCCTCCATCACTACACCCTCACATCATCATCACCATAAGAAGATAAAGATGACATAGAGTCCAAAAGTGTCACTTCACTAAAGACCTATTGTACATCTTCACACTAACAGATCCGGATAGTCTCACACACATAGGATGGTAAACTGATCCAATGATGACAGTCTAACAGAGACGCATATAGCATATGCTATTCACAACACTCACACAAAAACACTGTAATATATATGAATGGCCACAGTCACAAATCGATGATGCAAATTATAAGCAGAGACAGACCTGCTATTCAATTTTCAAAATGTTAAAATTTTCTGATTGTTGTTAGGGTGGTTGGAAAATCGGAGGGCCCCTGATTTTTCAACAAACCACTAATGACAAAAACATCATAAAAAAACGGATAGATCTGAAGAGTGAGCGCTTCAATCAATTACAAAATTTACAATTTAACCCTTTCATCGACTGTGACTTAGCCAGTAAACACACACACACGAAATTTACAATTTAACCTTGCCATCGACTGTGACATAGCTAGAACACACACACACACACACACACACACACACACACACACACACACACACACACACACACACACACACACACAAACAAACCCACTCACACCTGTTGCAAGGAATGAACTATCTGCATTATTGAATGACTAAGCATGTCCCAAGTCACTTATGTCTGCATAGGTGGCTTGCCTTAGAAGATTCCTGAACAAACATAGTGATATATATTTGTGTGTATTTTTGTGTATCACAATTTTTGATTGATTATTATTATTATTACATGATTTATTGATGCATAGAATCTATTTGATTGTTTAGATTACACTGACCCCTTGCTGTGTTTCCTTTAAATGATTCAGACCAAGAATATTTATAATTCCACTACCATTTAACTTCATCACAGTGGTAATGGAGAATTGGATATTTAAAATGAGATCACCTCACCATTCAGGACCTTTTAGAAACACTCGAGACCAGATGTACTAATCGCACTTGCTGACATGAACCCATCCATTGTTTTGTTTTTGTTTTGTTGCATTATGTGTTCATATGCATTTCCTCACGTTTTTAAGTTCATAAGTGCTCAATCGTGAAGTGGACATTTAAGATGCTTTTCAGGTGTCTCACACGAAGCAGTGTGGAACCAAGGAGAACACCTTCATCCATCGAGGTCTGCCCAGACAACCGCACCGCTGGAGGTGACAGGATTGGTCGAGAAGGGTCAGATTATCATCATGGGGAAGGTGCCAGAGAAGCAGAAGTTTCTCTATGAAGGAATGACACGTCGACTGAACAAGTCACAAAGGTCCAGATTGACTATGAACTTTGCTCACATTCTAGGCTGAAACGCAAGAAGAAAACCTGAACGCATTCATCCACCTACTGAACGCCTGGTGAGACCAGGCGTTCTGCAGGTGAACACAGCCCTCTGAAAGCTTCTACAGATGCTAACATTGCAAAGACAATTTTTGAGTTACGTCTCAAGGATTACAACAACCGTCTTACTGTGACCACGTAAGTGTTCATCTGAATTTGACCCACGTGGTCAAGAGGCCAATCTGTAAGACTGGAAAAACTGGAAGGACTTAAAGAGAGGACCACTCTCTGAGAAAACAAAGGAAATTAACGTTTGAACTCCCCCTCATGCACTATTGAGACGAAGGTCTCACCTCCCTCATCCTAATCTACATTTCTCTCCCCATTCTTCATCCTGGCAGAGATCATCCAAACTCACACAAGAATCTAAATGGTTTAATGTGTACAATTATCATACAGTTTATTCATGTTTGGTATTATTTGAAATGTCTCAGTGCGACTGGTACAAATGTCTCATTCCCAAAGAAGTAAACCAAAAGGTAATAAAGTTCTTAGGAAGTTTAGAAATATCTTCCACACTGGAGGGTGTGTCTTTGAGTTAACACCTTCTGACCATTTGACTGAATGCTAATTTTCCACTGCTAGCAAATGGTGACTTACAGGTAAATTTCCACTGTGGATGATGCTTAGATTTGAAATGAGGTCTGGGTATATAATGAAACGCAGCGAGAGCTCGGGGCCTTTTCTGTATCTGAGATCGGCCCGTGAGGCTGAGAGTTGCGAGACTCTCAGCCTCACGCATTTCTTGTCGGGTAAACTTTTTCCTCTTTATTCTAGAGCATTTGATGTCTTGCATTGATTATCTTAGAATTGATTATGAAATTGTAATGATATATTTACCTGACATATTAAATTGTGATATTTGATTATTCTAATTGACTTTGACATTATTTTCATTCAAGAGTTTAAAAGAATAGTAAAACATTCGCTCACATTTAATGATACACAGATATCATTAAAGCCTTTTCATTTATGGAGTCAGATGAAATAACGAGTAAATACATAAGACAAAATGTATTGAATTTAACCAAAATTACTTTGCCGCAAGAAAAGACAGTAACACGCAGAGACCTTCACCGCTAATTCGAATACCGCCATTGGATCGAGTTAGACGGCCTTACAAAGACTTCATTAGATCACTTATACTTAACCTTGTTTCACTCCCATCGTTTAAGCATACCAAAAAAAAAAAAATCCTGTTCTTCCAATTCTGTGCCATTTTTATCAGTTTGAGCTTCACCATGTTTCATTATGTGCATTGAAATCCTCGTACCACATCACCACACCTTCTTCTTTACTCTAAGTTTAGTTTGACTGAAATGCTTCAGGGAAAAAACACTATTTTAAACATGTTTAATTGAAATAACTCTTTTAGTGATTATCATTAATAATTCAGATCAAACACCACACAGAGAAAGTTATTAATCTATGAGTGGGTATTATGCAGAAATACATGCAATGAAAAGTGACTTCTTAACAATAAACCTAGACATTCTTTTACACTACAAAAGGCATAAAACAGTAACAGTGTGTGTAAAAACATGTTATTTTCTCCTATATATCATATGTGAAAAGATTTGAATACAATGATTAAAAAGGAGACAAACCAATATAATGTTAACTGTTTTTTTTTTCCTGTCATGTGTTATTCCTTGAAGAACCTTTAACATCAACATTTCCATGCATTCCAAAAAAGGTTCTTTAGTGTAAAAGCATTCTAAGATTTTTAAAAGGATTTTTACACCAAGAGGTAAATGGCTTATGAGATAGGTGTCTGCGGGAGAATCTCGGTTTAACACATCTCTGTCTTCAGTGTCAAACTATGTGTCGCATCACAACCCTGGGTGGTTTCTACCGTGACCACTTCTCTATCTTGATCACGAGCCACTTCTATTTTTATTGTTCAACTCCTGTAAAAGGTCTACCTTTATACAGGTCCTTATCAAAAAATTAGCATATTGTGATAAAGTTCATTATTTTCCATAATGTAATGATAAAAATTAAACTTTCTTATATTTTAGATTCATTGCACACCAACTGAAATATTTCAGGTCTTTTATTGTTTTAATACGGATGATTTTGGCATACAGCTCATGAAAACCCAAAATTCCTATCTCAAAAAATTAGCATATCATGAAAAGGTTCTCTAAACGAGCTATTAACCTAATCATCAGAATCAACTAATTAACTCTAAACACCTGCAACTCCCAGCCTGTTTCATTACTCAAAACCGCAATCATGGGTAAGACTGCCGACCTGACTGCTGTCCAGAAGGCCATCATTGACACCCTCAAGCAAGAGGGTAAGACACAGAAAGAAATTTCTGAACAAATAGGCTGTTCCCAGAGTGCTGTATCAAGGCACCTCAGTGGGAAGTCTGTGGGAAGGAAAAAGTGTGGCAAAAAACGCTGCACAACGAGAAGAGGTGACCGGACCCTGAGGAAGATTGTGGAGAAGGACCGATTCCAGACCTTGGGGGACCTGCGGAAGCAGTGGACTGAGTCTGGAGTAGAAACATCCAGAGCCACCGTGCACAGGCGTGTGCAGGAAATGGGCTACAGGTGCCGCATTCCCAAGGTCAAGCCACTTTTGAACCAGAAACACCGGCAGAAGCGCCTGACCTGGGCTACAGAGAAGCAGCACTGGACTGTTGCTCAGTGGTCCAAAGTACTTTTTTCGGATGAAAGCAAATTTTGCATGTCATTCGGAAATCAAGGTGCCAGAGTCTGGAGGAAGACTGGGGAGAAGGAAATGCCAAAATGCCTGAAGTCCAGTGTCAAGTACCCACAGTCAGTGATGGTCTGGGGTGCCATGTCAGCTGCTGGTGTTGGTCCACTGTGTTTTATCAAGGGCAGGGTCAATGCAGCTAGCTATCAGGAGATTTTGGAGCACTTCATGCTTCCATCTGATTTCATTTTTCAGCATGACCTGGCACCTGCTCACAGTGCCAAAACAACTGGTAAATGGTTTACTGACCATGGTATTACTGTGCTCAATTGGCCTGCCAACTCTCCTGACCTGAACCCCATAGAGAATCTGTGGGATATTGTGAAGAGAAAGTTGAGAGACGCAAGACCCAACACTCTGGATGAGCTTAAGGCCGCTATCGAAGCATCCTGGGCCTCCATAACACCTCAGCAGTGCCACAGGCTGATTGCCTCCATGCCACGCCGCATTGAAGCAGTCATTTCTGCAAAAGGATTCCGGACCAAGTATTGAGTGCTTAACTGAACATAATTATTTGAAGGTTGACTTTTTTTTTTATTAAAAACACTTATTTTATTGGTCGGATGAAATATGCTAATTTTTTGAGATAGGAATTTTGGGTTTTCATGAGCTGTATGCCAAAATCATCAGTATTAAAACAATAAAAGGCCTGAAATATTTCAGTTGGTGTGCAATGAATCTAAAATATATGAAAGTTTAATTTTTATCATTACATTATGGAAAATAATGAACTTTATCACAATATGCTAATATTTTGAGAAGGACCTGTATATATACCAATTGGCTTCATCACTAGTGTGTGGTGGGCGTACTGGTGCAATATGGCTGCCGTCGCATCATCCAGGTGGATGCTGCACATTGGTGGTGGTTGAGGAGATTCCCCCTTCTATGTAAAGCGCTTTGAGTGCCGAGAAAAGCGCTATATAAATGTAATGAATTATTATTATTATTATTTGTTGGTCCTGATGAAGCCAAATGCCTGAATTTCAACAGTATAAATAAGCACTGGATATTACTGAATAACATGCACTGCCACATGCAAATATATTTTAATAAATGTTGATGCTTGTTTGGAATCAAAGATAATCAGTGTTCAATAATCTTTGTCTAAAATAAAATAAAAAATCAGCAATGCAGAATGATAATTACTTCTATGCTGGTGTTGCTGTTGTGCATGCGGGACCAGGACCACAGTTTATTTCAACCAAGCCTTAAAGCACTGAAGTCTAACCCTGAGACCACAGTCATTGCTGTCGAAGAGGTTACAGATCAGATGCTTTTCAACAATTTGCAGAGAGTAAACTCCTTCAGAAGTGTTCCCTTAATAATTTGTTTGCTTTCTTGTCATAGTTAGCTTCTGGGGGTTATGATGCCTTCATAGAGTCCATACGGCTGGGGCATTTGCAGTTATCATGGACCATCAAACATCCAGGAAGGTTGCCTTAGACAATGTAAAAAATTGCTGTAAATATGGTCAAATTTTGACATTAACATACTGTTTTCCATTAAAACAATGCATTCTGGGTAATATTTGTCATTTTCTAGAAAGTAGCCTACAGCAATATACTGTGAAATAACAGCACTCAAAGTCAACGCTCAGAGGCTGTTCCAAATCACACATTCACTATTCATTCACTATTCCCTACATTGGTTTACAAATATAGTCCACTTGACAGTGTGAATGAAAAGAGAGTGAATTCAGACATTGATAAACACCTGCTGTTTACAAGCAGAATCAATGAAGGAAAGAGAAACAAGAACAGAAGAAATTATTAAATCAAGTGAAGAACTGATCAACTGAAATCTCTCAAGATCTGTTTAAACAACTCCACACAGCATCACCAGCTTCACTTATTACTGACCCGATTGACTTTATTTCTGTGAGACGTCTACAGATGTTGATGATTCATTGTTTCATTTGACGTTACCATGATGGATATCAGTGTTTGTTTTAGTTGGGCTGTTGATCGGTTTGAATCAAAATTGGTTTGTGTATATGAACGTGTGTTTGTTTTATTTCCGAGATCAAGAGGAGGATGTGTTGTATGCTACCACAAGTCGCCGTGAGACACTGATCAAACTGTCATTCTGTTTCAGTGTTGCCAACCTTCTAAGACAGGAGGTGGAATAATGTGCTTTGATGTGAATATAAATATGCATTTTGAAATTAGTTAAAAAGTGCTGTATTTTTTTGGTTAAGAGTTTCCCAACAAGTTTACATTGGATTTCATTTACACAGAAACACACAGAAAATAAACGAAAGATGTGCTGTTGTTTGTATTCGTGTCATTTTGAGTTTTGCATTGCCAATTACTGCATGACTGATGAAATCAAAAACTGTTAAAACTGTCAGTACATGAACATGTGTCTTTATGTAGATTTCACATGTGCAAGATTAATATAACCACTGAGAATAACAAATACAATGTCTTAATGAGAATAACATTCACTGCTTTTGTCTTGCTTCTGGATTCTGCATTTATTTACATTTATTCATTTAGCAGAATTTTTTACCCTGAAAATAAATACTAGGGACACTACCAGGCCGTACAAAAGAAAAAAACATTAGATGAAAAGTATAATTTAGTGAATACACATGTGCTTGCAAACCTTAACATGTCTTTCAAAAGGTGGCAAACATGAATCATCACACCACTGACTACAGTCACACAATGACAAAAATAAATGTGTAAACTTCTGTCAAGTCGGTTTTTCCAGTTTATAATCTGACCTGCTCTTCGTTTGTTTAATCAAGAGTATTTTAGCACATTGTTGCATTGACAGCTGTTGAACCCCATTAGTTTCCTGACACATACTGATCTTCAGAAGTTTGGCCTGGTCAAGGCTCTTATTGTCCTTCTGCTGTTAGATTCATTGTTTGGTTCAGTCAGTGTTTCTCTTCTTCCCTCAAATTATATGAAACTCCAGAGAGCAACTA
The DNA here is from genome assembly GCA_026230005.1 of Gila orcuttii. NCBI lineage: Eukaryota > Metazoa > Chordata > Actinopteri > Cypriniformes > Leuciscidae > Gila > Gila orcuttii. The sequence goes on from JAPDVR010000020.1 coordinate 18,601,270, forward strand.
AACCAGCAACATCAGCTGCATCAGTCACTGAATCACTACATGAATAGCTTTTCAGCAAGAAATGAATCGAGTTTAATACAACAATCTGAATGCTTTACATCAGTAAAACATGTACATTGTGCAAATATAGTAGCAAGTGATCAACTGAGAACAGATTAACATTCTTGAAGATCACGTGCATGCAGTTAAATTAATATAAACAAGTGTTTAAATTTTTTCTTGCAACCATCAGAGAAGACTGAAGAGATGAATGACTTCTGAAGTAATATTATTCTCTTCGGCAGTATTGATGTTTTCAATATTACTTGAAATTAATTTTGTAGCATTTAGATTTGATTTTTTTTATGTTTTTTATTATGATCCTGAATGCCAAAGTGTGATTGATTTTGACTAAAGGTAAAAAGGTACACAACCATACTGAAATTTCACAATCATAAGATATTAAATTGATTTTTACCATGCAGGCTCGTTTTATTTTCTTTCTTCTCTTCTTTATAGCATGACCTGTTCGCTCTAGCTGTAGATGTTGTAACAATACATAATACACATCTTTTGTACATCCTAATGACATAAGAGTTTTTGCAAGCAACATATAAATTGCAAATATTACATTATATTATATCCTAATTGATGTTTTACCAGTGACTGATTTTTTTGGATGCTTTCAGAGTGATGGTGTACAGCAGCCAGTGTTGGGAGTAACGCGTTACAAAAGTAATGCATTACAGTAACATATTACTTTTTGCTGTAACGCAGTAGTGTAAGGCATTACTAATCAATTTTCAGTAATATTTTACTCGGTACATGTTCAGTAAGGCTTGCGTTACAACAGACTTTTAGTTTTAATTGTAAAAAAAAAAAAAAAAAACAAAAAAAAACAGCAAGACCGCGAGACATTGACGAATGAAAAATGCAAGTAGGCTAAATTACCTGTTAGTGGTCAGTCAATAGCCGCGTGTGGTGTCCAAGTCTGTAAATAAAGACTAAATGGCAGCATCTGATATCTTTGTATAGCGATTTATTTGGAGTGCCGTGAGGTATGATTTCGGCCTCTGTGCTCGCGCTGGCCAGTGGAAAAGCGGCTAATGGTGAAGATGGCATGAAGAAGACTATACATTCGCGAGATGGACGTATGCGCATTAGGCTATTCGTTCTGTGTTTTCTTTCTAAACAGTTAGGCTATGTTTATGTGGTATTTTTCATGTTTTCATCACGCAATCATGTTTTTGATGCGGTGGTGACGCGTTCATGTAAGGGCGGCGGCGCTGCCGATAAAGCACCTAAAAGCTGTCACAAATAACCGGCAAAAGCAATGATTATGAATATGTCAAATATAGCAAGGAGACATTTTAATTGTTTATTAATAAAGTCAAGATGAAGTTGACGATGCTGACTCGCGATCTTCGCAGTAGGCTAGTGAATGCACCAGAGAGAAATGCACATTTCATTTAATAAGCAGAGAGCAGTCTGTTTTCTTTCGTTTTGAATTGTTCTGTTTACAAGTAGACATTTCATATAGATATATTTTTCAGCTCCGTGAATAGGCTACCTTATACGCTGAGTTTCGGTTCATTTATGAGACGCGCTCCAGTTCACGCGCCGGCCCCCAGTGTCATGATTATAATTGTCTGCTATATTTAGCCTACTTCTTATTTATTAAATACAGGCAATTGGTTGATGAAACATTGATTAAAATTAAGATACAATTAATACAAAACGAAATTCACTTTAAAGAAAGGCTTTCTGTGTAAGGTCTCTGTGAGAGTTTTAAAGCAGTCTTTTAGTGCCGGTTCAGAGCGGTGGCGTCCATAACGGAGAACTGTCACGTCTGTAACATTGTTTTTTCCTCATAAATGCCAACACGAAAAATAAAATAAAATGAATATTTTATGTTCTGTGGAGAGCCAACCCTTCTTCATCCGATTTGCGCAGTGTAATTCACAGAATTACAACAAAAAAAATCGTTGCCTCCTAAAAGTTAAAGATTTTTTTTGTCACGCATGACTGTCTATTTCCCTAATATTAAATATAAAATGCATGTGTAGACTGATATTTTTCTAATGTCTGGACTCCTTTCAGGGAGGAGCCTATGGATAAACAGACGTTTCAATAGTTTGGTATTAATGCATTTTCTGAGAATTTATATTTCTAGTTTTGACTGCAAATGTCATGTCCATAACGCTGGAATTCCCAAATTTTAAATAATTTATCATCAACTAGTTTTGTGGTGTAGGTCTAGGTATTTTATAATGTTAAGTTAACTTCAAATAATACTAATAGTCATTTAAAGATGTGGTAGCATTGGATCTGGACGGTATGGATAACGCTGGGAGTTGGAAGGGGTGTGTTGCGATTCTGCAGGTTCGTGGATCTGAGTGTCGCGATTTCGGTTTCATATCGCATATCGTTACAGCCCTAGTCATTTTAGAATGTTAAGTTCTACTTCTGTATAGTTATTTTGGTGAAAGTAACTCAAAAGTAATACAGGAGTAATGTAACGCATTACAATTCTGAGACAGTAATATTGTAAGGTAATGAATTACTTTTAAATAACAGTAACAAGTAATATATAATGTATTACAGTTTGGAAGTAACTTGCACAACACTGACAGCAGCATATGACTCTCAGTGTACGGTCAGCATATGCTGTACACTGCTTTGGCTCCCTCTTGTGACAGGATATGAAAACATATTCTGTTTAACGCTCTCTCAATGTGATATATATGAATACTACAGTACATTAATTAATAAATCAGGCAGAGTCAGGGAAGAGCAGGAGGAAGGAATGGTAAAAATAAGCGTTTTTTCCAATGAAAACTACTGCGTCACAACATGTGACCTTACAAACCTTGAGATGGAGACATTTTATCATTAACACAGCACAGAACTAACTAGTAATAGAAAATGTAATTGAAAAGCAAATAAAAAAGACAAATAAATTATTAATTAAAATGAAATGCATATATACAGATTATCATAACGTGTCCCGTGGAGATCAAGGGGAGGTGGTAGATAGGCTCAGGACTCAGATATCATCCACATTTTTATTAAATGCCAGTGAAGAAGTAGGGGTGAATATATTCACAGGGATGTGTCAAAGAAGAAAATGACTAAATTAAACCAAAATAAATATACACATGACTCACTGCAAACGTTGACACATCAACAAACAAAGGAAAACAAATTGGTACAGGCAGCAAAATCTTCATGAATACATTCAGCAATATGACCCCATCTTTACCTCCCAAGGTTCAGTTTAGACTGTCTTATATAGCCTAGGGCAGGCTCATTACACTCAAGACCGTACCAACTGCAGGGGCATGTACTAAAAACCTTTGTAGCCTAAACATATGACCATTTAACCATTTAACTTCCAAAAATAATTAAAATTAACTCATTCAGCAACTTAAACTAAATGTAAACACCAAAAGACATTTCTCCATGCCAACATTACCAAAGATTAAGTTCCCTTCCCTATTAATAGAAATGGTCCCCTCCATTGAGGAGTCACAGGAACAGGAAATGGTGAGTAGACAGCCTGTGGGGTCACTGTTTGCAATGTGGGGATAAATACAGATTTGAAATAATAAATAACAAAAATGCATAACTACAACGTGTCTCTGTGTGGTTAATGAGAACAAACAAATGAAAACTATAGTAGACATAACATGTTGTGATGACCGCTGATATGTGCACCTATCTGCAACCAACTCAAACAGCATGTCTTAACCTTATAAATGAATGTTATAGAATAATGAACCTAAGGGACTGCACCATAGTCAAAAAAAAAAAAAAAAATACATAAATAACAAAAAGAAACATAAGTCCATTAACAGTTTGTAAAGACTTAGGCAGTGATGACGTCATCTTAGCAGCCGTCATCACACAGATATATACAGAAAGAGAGAGATAAAGTAACATGAAAGAGATTGATAAAACATAAATTAATTTTTTTCATTGAAGCCACAAACAAACACAGAGGTTGCAAATTCAAATTTGATCTCTAGATCATTCATCCCTCTCTAAATTATATATGAAAACATTTTATTATTGCATTGATTAAAAAGCAAGCAATCCTTCATATGATCACAAACATGCTTTAAAAAGCTCAGGTGATCAGGCCGAACTCTTCCCTTCTACATGTCTTTAAATGGACAGGTCTCTTCTGTCATCCCAGCGCTGGTTAAAGAACACACGGCGGCCATCTTGCCACAGGGAGCTCGCTCACTCGTCGTAACATGGTGCATGTACTTTTAAATAACCATAACTTGCTAAATTTTCTACCGATTTTCAAACGGTTTGGTTTGTTATAAACGTCAGAGATGTAGTTATGACACTGCATACATGTGAATAATTATAACAATGGACTTACATATGAAAGAATTATAGCCACGTTAATAACGTTTGTAAGAAACCAAAACCGTTTGTAAATCCGTCAAGATTTGTGTGCGTGCTGATCACTCACCTTAATTCACAGCTTCCCTGTGGCAAGATGGCCGCCGGTGATGCCGGAAGTGACTCTGCCGTAACACATCTAGCCTTTATTATATGATATCTATGCGTGCTACCGCTAAGCTGTATGTCGAGGTCACTTCCTTGAGATGGGAAAAGCATGTAAAAGTCTTGGCAGAAAGCGACAAATAAGGATGTAATGTAACGACGCCCATTTTCAGGAATGCACTAATATTTTGTTGGTAGTACCAGTTTGCAACAAGTATTAGTTAACACTAAGTTGTCAACACTTTGGAAAAAATAATAATTCGTCGTTACACTACATCCTTGTGCATCGCTTTCTGCCAGGACTTTTACTTTTATATTGACTGATGGGGTGTGTCTTATCTCAAACTGAAGTTGTTTCCTCCTGCTTATCCTCTCCATCAGCAAAATCTTACAAGATCGGCGTCTCTTCAGTCACTGTTCCTGATTCTTTCACTTGGCCTTCTGTGGAAGACAATGACAATGTTGATACAGCTACATACGGATGATGTTACAGCTACACAATATCAAACAAGACACAAGAGTTCATTAAAAATGCTGGAAATAACAGAAAATAAATTCAGAAAATCAGGTCTCTGGGAGCTCCAAATAAGGAGGGGAGAAGATTATCAATGAATAATGACTTAAATTTTAGTCTGTTCCTCACAAAAACATCATAAGACTTCAGGACTATGGGGTTTTGTCCATTTTAAAGATTGACAGATGTGCTAACTGAATGTGAACTGCTCCTTTTGGGGTTTATTTTGCTGTTACTGGCTGACTGTTCATTTTCCTTTACTTAATACATATAGAACAGATATTGAAGAACTACTACTGCAAACATCCACTGAAATGACCACTAGATTTATACAGTGGGATCCAAAAGTCTGAGACCACTAGTAAAACAAAATAAAATTAATTACAAGACCTTAAAATGTTAAAATCTTAAACCTTTTCATAATGAATTTTCTCCACAACACTCACATGGAGCGCGCAAACAAGAGAAGAATAGCTACTATAATAATTGATGTTTTACTCACCAGTGTCGCTCAAATTGAATCTCTTATGTGTGGTATTTTTGCTGTTGATGATCTGTAGTTTATAATGTCCAAAGTCTGTAGTTCTGATGTTTGTGATGGTCAGAGATCCAGTCTTGTCCAGCTTCACTCTGCCGGCGAATCTTTCATCAGTTTTATCTGTCCTTGTAGCATTTATAGCAACAAGACTCTTTTCAGCTCCAAACATCCACAGAATCAGATCATCTGTCTTTATTTCATTATCATTTCGGAGGAGGACAGAACCTCCTATCGTCCCTAACTCTGTCTTTACTTCATGTCACAGCATCATATAAAACAAGAGAAGTGCAAAAGACAAAAAAAGTGATTAAATTAATTTAGTTTGCAGTTTCAAAATCAGATACACTTAGATGACCTTTTTTAAGCTAGTCTGACATGTACCAACAACTATATTTTCATGTATTATCTTTTGACACAAAGCTAAAGTAATGGGATAGATTTCCAATGTCTTCTCAGACTTTTGGTACCCATGGTATGTGACTAATGAAATGTCAGTTATGGAAAATGATGCTGTTATCTTCAAAATGCAAATATAGTGAAAACACACTAAAAAAAAGTACTACTCAAACCAAACTCAATGAGTTAATGTGTAAACTATGTTTTCAAACTGGCTCAATAAATCATCTGTTGGAATGTTTTGCAGTATATTTTAAGAGATTAATCTCAGGCCTTTATGAGAATAAAGTCAATGTTTTGAGATTAAAATCACCGTATTATAAGATTAAAGGCATAAGGTAAGGAAAATAACATCAAAGTGAAGTAGAGCAGGGAATCACAAATTGTAAAAAAAAGTACACAATATGCTTACATGTTTAAGCCATGGTATTAAACTTTAATTTCAAACCACACACTACCTTTGACTATCTATGATTCCTGATCATGCCTTTTCTCATAATATTGTGATCCCCCTCCCCCAAATAGTTAATTCATGCAATATTATGCATTGAATCTACTAATTTTACAACTTTATTCTCATTATTTATTCTTAAAATCTGAGTTTCTTTTTTAAAATGTAGCATACTAAATTAAAAGTAATTGAAATTAAGCCAAATTTTACTTTAAGATTTTATCTAAATTGTTATAAGAGTGCACAATCATTAACACTTGATAAACTCACCACTCACGGAAACGGCGAATCTCTTGTATGTGGTTCTTATTTTGCTGCTGATCTTTAATATATAGAGTCCAGAGTGAATGGTTCTGATGTCCGTGATGGTGAGATCTCCAGTCTGATCCAGGCTCAGTTTGCTTCGGAATCTCCCATCAGCACCATCACGTGTAGAGGGCTTCTTTTTATTGATTTCAGCTATGAGATTGTCTTCACCTTCATCTTCATAATACCACTGTATCTTGTCATCTTCATGTAGTTTAGTATCAGTGCGTAGACGGAGAGAATCTCCTTCCTTCACTAACTCTTTCTTCTCTTCAAGTTTCCCAGCAGCACATAGAAACAGACATCAAAAATGTGTTTATGAGATCATGTGAGTGTGCAGGTGGACATCTCAATTACATTTTTTTTTTTTTTTTTTAGGGTATGGGGGTTAGTTTGGTTTGGCATGCTTACAAATATAATCTTCGGTTTACAAAGAGATTACTGTGACAAAAGGTGCATACCAGCGGACAATTACGTTGTTTATAAGCGCACACTGCAGTTTTGTTGTCTGTTGCTTTAACTGCTGACGCTCTTTAAATGGATTCTGATTGGCTGTCAACGTTTTTTATCATTCATCAGCTGAAAAAAAAATCTTTTAAAGGTGTTTCCAATGATGTTGTTTCACTGTGCCGTTATCATTATAGCTGTGGTGTGAACTCTGCTATTCTTAGAACAATTTAAAGAACTATATCTTTATCGTTACAGTTATCGTCATTGGTGTGAACAGGCCTGGCCTTTAGGATCTGCGTATACTAAATAAAGCAAGGGTGTATAGTTACATTCAAGTTATTTTAAGGCATGAAAAAAATCACAGGAAAAAACGCTAAAATATGTCATTTTGGTGATCAAAGATGAGATTTAAGGGATACAATTTTTGATACAGGGGGAATTTAAGTTTTGAAAAAAAGCTTGTCATACACAACGAATTAAGAAAGATGATTCATTTAGACGTCTTTGTGTTGGAAGATGTTCTCAGGTTTCAGAGTTTCTGTATTAGTTTAATATCTGAATGACAGACAACCAAAATTCTGCTATGGGGATCAAATTCATAAATGCAGACCAGCAATATAGCCATCCGATCTTGAAAAATTCACGTACATTGAACTAAGCATTATGGAGCTGTTGTATTTTCCTCTTAATTGTGTATAATCAGACTTCATTAGCCTACTTATTGCAGCATGATCAATGAAGCAGAAACCTTTAAATATTGATCTACTGTAGCATAATAAAGCACATTGTTTTGTCTTGCTGTATTTGCTGTAATAGTCACCCATTTGTTTACTTACCAAGTAGTTGAGAGATCTTGCGGCGATAGTACATCACAACAGCAGCTAAAACTGCAGGCACCAGCAAAACAGCAACAACAATCCCTGCTACAACACCTGGAGACAGACCCGGATCTGAAACAGCTAAAGAATTTGGCACAGTCAGAATTGTGTGCACATCTGAGGTGTCTCAGCTGAAGGAAATAATACATCATTTATTGGCTTTAATATATTGGACACATTTTTTTATCGGGCACATAACGATAACTTTAAAATGTAACATATATCAGCCGATTTATCATGCATCCCTATAAAGTGTGAAATAGTTGCTGCACTTCCTTCTAAAGGGGTTTTCTCTCAAGAATAAAAACGATGGTATTTGTAATCATTAAAATTATGTTAAATTTGTAAATCAAACACAAACGTGGTGTCCAAGAATATACTCCAAGTTTCTGATCTAATTAAATCTTGTCATCATTATTACATTGAAAGACTGTTACTCACCAGTGACAGAAAGAAGGAATCGCTGTGAGCTCTCACTGCCTCTGATCTGTATTTCATAAAGTCCACTGTGTTCGGTTCTGGTGTTTGTGACGGTCAGAGATCCAGTTTGATCCAGCTTCAGTCGGTCTCTGAATCTTTCATCAGCATCGTTTAATGACGTCTCTTTAGTTTCCACATCTATTTTAGCCAGGAGAATTCCTCTATCTCCAAACATCCACACGATCAGATCATCTCTCTTTACTTCAACATCAGTGTTTAGAGTGACAGACTCTCCCTCCTTCACTGACACTGACTTCACTTCATCCGTCTTATCAACCAAACCTGGAAACAAGCGGAAACAGTTTCTCAGCAAGAGATTACATTTATAAATAATTTACTCTGTATCTGGAAAGACTACATTTAAATTAATTGTAAATGTAATTTATATATAATATATAAATGGCACAATATATAACAGATATTTACAGCTTTTAATTGTTGAAGAGAACTGTTAATAATAAAGCTAATAAAAAGCATATTTCTGCTCGTATTACTACATAAGAACATTGACGTGTTGACAGATAACAGATCACACTGTCATGTTACACAGAAAGAAACATCATATTACTGTCTCAGTTTGAGGTAACTGATTCACATATAATATGTGTGCATAAATATAGACCTTATAAATTAAGTAATTTCATGCGAGTAAAAATTAGTGAGTCACTCTTACTCATTTAAGGTAACACTTTATCTTAAGGTGATGTGGTTACACGTTACTACGTGTGGTTACTATAGTAATAACAGTAAATTGTGCATAATTACAATTAACTAAATCCTAAACCAAATTCTATAGAACAAGTACATGTAGTTAATTTATATTACTCAGTTCTTATTTGAGTAACAATGTAACAACATCACCTTAAAATAAAGTGTAACCATGTTTTATATGCTTCATGTCACATTTTTTATGTCTCTTGTGGTGTCTGAGATGGTTTATTATGAATAATAGAATAATCTCATTATTAACACAGACAGTGCTAATCTAAACTGGATCATTGTTACATTGAAAGACTTGAGATAGCCTCAGGGAATTTACTGAAGAGAAAAAGGTGCGTGCACGTCCTCCAGGGGAGGGAGGGCTGATTTTGAGAAGTCGTGTTTACCCTATATGGGGCTGCAGACTTGGGCCCATGTCCCAAATGGCACACTTCATGCGGACTTTCGGTCTCGTGGACTTAAATTGCGCGTGCTCGCCGAGTCTACGAGTCCATAGGCCGTCCCAATAGCATTTTAACGCTCTGAAGTGTGCTCAGCAGCGCCCCCTTTGTACCCTTGAAGCGGTCTTCCGCGAAGCCCGCATAGATGCAGGCTCCACGCACTTTAACTACCCAGGAATCCTTGCGAAAGGCCAATCAGACAGTAGATGGGAGGAGATTTCGCTCACGGACAATTGTTAACTTGGCTGAGAAGAAAATATTTAAGTGTAATTATCATTACGGTTTTTATGACAAGTTTATACAAACATTATGATCATCAACCAGTGGTTGATGTCTCTAATAATATAATATAATATAATATTATGATTCATAAAATCAATAGAACAGAATGTCAGGGCTTTACTGAGTCATATGTAAACACAACAACAATAGTCAGCATATTTCCCCGAACCTGCAGCTCCTGTCCATAACAACCATAGACATAATAAATACAACAACCAGACTGTATTCCTGTTTCCGGCATGACGATCGAGTCTGACAGGGCCTTGGAGCCGGATATACGGCCCACGCAGTTTTACGCCCCTGTTGTTACTGATGCGTCCAGTAGGGGGATATAATGATTGACATTCAAAACTTTGACTCAAAACTATATTTATCATATAATATTAATCCCATGTAGCCATATATTGTAAAACATACGCCACCAATTAAACCAAACAAAACGAATGGGCCGCCGATGTACGAGTTTTGTAGGCCATTAAGACAAAAAATGTATGAGATGTATCGGCCCAAAAAGCACGTCGGCCCACCGGGAATCTCCCGGTAGTCCCGATGGCCAGTACATGCCTGTGCACAATAGTAGGCTAAGTAAATCTATTTCGTTTGACACCTTAATGGCTGAGATGAGAAGACTATACCTCTACACTGGGCTTTCTTTTTATCTTGTTCCTTTCTCCTTTTTCTTCCCTGTGCACCAGACCAGAGGTTTTAGACCGCTATATTTTCGATCAACGCGCCAGCACTTGCCTAACGTAACGTAACGCAACTAACGTAACGTAGCGCAACTCCCCCCCCCCCCCCCCGTTAGGAAATGATCGACAATAATCATCAATTCAATATAATAATCAAGTTGACAAGTAATTAAAAGTGTGGCTGAGGGGGCGCCTTAGGATGATCATATTTAATAAACATAGTTCGCTTGTCATTCTAATTCTATGATTAATGGGAAGTAGGCCAAGGGCGACACTAGAGGGCGCCCGCGCCCGCAACACATTGTCGCCCTAGGCTTTATGCACAGCTGCACTACTTCCTGAACTTCAGCCAGCTTCTTTGTTTCCTGTCTTCCATTATTGGACAAACTGATTAATCCAGGTGTGTCTGATTATAGTTGTTGTGGCTACTGAGGTCAGACACACCTGGATTAATCAGTTTGTCCAATAATGGAAGACAGGAAACAAAGGAGCTGGCTGAAGTTCAGGAAGTAGTGCAGCTGTGCATAAAGCCAATCGCCGGCCCTGCGTCCATTGACCAATTCTGTGTTTTTTGTTAATTTAAATATAAACGTTACAGTGTGATCTGCACTACGGATTCAAATATATGTAGATATTTAGTTGGGCTTCACTCTCTTCACTCAGCCTACAGAAGTTTTTTTTTTTTTTTTTGTGAATTAAAGGTGCTATATGTAACTTTTCTACTAAAATGAATCCTTTTTTTATTGCCTGTGTGTGAAGGGGTTGTAATCACACATTACAATGATCCACTTGTCGAGTTTTGCTATTACCTCTGAAGGCCAGTATTCCTATTTCTATGTGAAGGCTCCGGGTCGGATTTCCCGCGCGAAATCCATCGGATGTGACGTGCATGCGCGCTCCCGAGCCTCTCTCCTATACAGTCTATTGTAGAAGGTCAGGGAGTTACGTCCGGTTAAAGGCGCACGTTTTTCGGCTTATATCTCAGCCAATCTTTGATCAATATTCCCAAGACTCTAATCGTTTGTAGTGCTGGACGAGGCCTTTCGAACGAGCCCACCCCTGAGGCCCAACTCGCCCGGGTCCCCGAGTTATAGCCGTTCGAAATCGGGGGTCCCAGCGAACGGCAATCCGGTATGGGGCGTCCCCGAGGCCCGCCACTCTAGCGTTCAGGGCAAGGGTCCCCCTGGGACCTCCTCCCCCGAGTTTGAGCTCTCTGGGTCTTTGCGTTCCAGAGATACGAGCGGTTTTCTTCTGAGATTGTGACGTCACCGGTGTCCGCAATTTTGCAGCGCGCCCGATGGTTTTCTGCTAATATCTCCGCGAAAACACCACCAAAAATTATGGAACTTATATGGTTCTTTTCAGCTCGACTAGATGGTCCCAACGAGCTCGGTGCTCGCCGATTCCGTCTAGTATTCGCCGAGATATTTGCGTAATAGACGGTATTGTCTATGAGTTCGAGCACGAGCGCTCTTGTAAAAATTGGTTGCAATCTGAAACATCACCGCTAGAGGCCGCTAAAAGTTACATAGAGCACCTTTAAAAAAAATAGGCTAATAATAGTTGGATCAAATGTGCTATGACAAGTAATGATAGATGACAGAATCGTTATATTCACCCTAGGTTTTTTTATATACAGGAGACTGAGTGAAATAAGTTGTTATGGATTTATATAAATTACATTTATATATGTTACAGAATTTAAATATCTTGGATTGGTCATAGATCCTCAACTTAAATTTGCTAAACATATAAAGAAAATCTCTAAAACAATACAAAGCAATCTGAACTGTTTTAAACTGATCAGAAATTACACACCAAACCAGGCAGCCCTGCTGTACATGCATGCTATGGTCTTCTCACACATTTCATACTGCATGACAGTTTGGGCACAAGCAGCTGCGTCTGCTATAAAACAAATTGGTTCACTTTACAATCGAGCAATAAAAATTATGGATAAAAAGCCAATCCGTTACCATCATTGTTACATCCTCGAGAAATATAATATTAAGCTTTGAAAGCTTCAGTAATTTATGTTTTTTTAAATTAATTTTCAAGTGTATTAATAATTTAGCACCAGAGCCACTTAGTAAATTTATTCAAATACAGAACAGCAAAAGAGTTACCAGAAGCAGCACAAATCATAACTGTACAGTACCATACTGTAGGACAAGCTTCGCACAGACAGCCTTTTCTGTTAAGAGCTCTAGACTCTGGAATTCGTTACCACCTGACATTAAGGTCATATCTGACTTGAAAAAGTTCACTTCCAGGATTAAGTTGTGGCTAAAGGCAAACCAAAACTGTAACAATTTTTAACTATTGTTATTTTTCTCGGTGTGTGTTTGAAGAAATGTGAATGTTTTTTATTTGTATGTATAATGTACTTAGAAATGCCCAACCAGGGACAGGAGTTGAAAATTAGCATTAGCTATAAACTCTATATGCTGCGCATCAGTTACAGGCTTTGTATTGTAACTATGCTTGACTGTATGGTCCCTGTTAAATAAATTCAATTCATTCAATTTCTTTTTTAATGACAACAACAACATATTCTGATGACACTAATTTTTTTTTTCTTTTCTCTTTTTCTTTATATATATATATTGTAACCATTAGCATTGTCTTCAATGATGTTTAACACACATACCTCTATTAAAACTTAGTTTAGGGTTTCATGAACCTTTAAAAGAATGTGACAAAAAGCTTATCATGTGACACATGCATTCATCTATCATCATTTTATCGCTATTGGAGTAGCCTATGATCTTTATTATGATCATTTATATTATGTTTATTTACAGAAGGAAGCATTATGTCATCATAAGTTAGGCCTACCTCAAACTCCTTTTAAATGCGGTGAGTGTTTGATGAGGATGTTACAAATGAATAGTTAGTTCATGTTTGATAATAAATGTTTAATGGACTTATTCCATTTATTTACACTATTACCCCTCCAAATGTTCTTTCTGTTTTTTTTCTTTCTGTTTTTTTGCGGTAAGAAAACTTTTTCGATGTCAACAACATAGCATGACATCCACTTATGTCAATCATAATCATTACTAGGCAACCAGCAATGGGAACGCCTGCCAGCGAACCAACTCTCTGCACTGACGACATGCAGCGACAAAGTGAACGGGACGGGACGAGTTTAGAGTGTTTGGCAAACGGCTGGGGAATATGGTTAACGCTTTTGTTTTGTTCTATGTGTGCTTGTGTCGTCTGGTTGGTAAGTTATTAATGTTTTATGACTTCACTTATTGTTCTTTTAGAAGCATCCGTTTAAAAGTCAGGATTGTTTTACTGTTGTTTCAATAATAATAAAACGTTTTTTTAGTTTCTCATCACTTTAATATCTTTACAAAAGCAATTTTATTTATAAGTTTAGGAGCCTGGAATGTAATTGTGTTGAAGGGATACTACCTACTATAAATGTAGGCGACCAAAACAAAGTTTGAACTTTGAACGAAATTGAAATCAATTTGGTTTTCAACATTCATTTATCTTAAGGTGCTTTATAACATTTCTTAACATAATATTTAATTTTCTCATGCAAATTATATTACTCTATTGGCTCGTTTCCACTGAGCGGTACGGTACGGTACAGTTCGGTACGGTACGCAATTATTCGCGTTTCCACTGTCAAAAGTTGTGAATGGTACCAAAAAGCCGAACCGTACCGTACCACTTTTTGGGTACCCTTCCGTTGGGGTACCTAGCACAGTGGTACGGTACTAAAGGGTGGAGCTAGACTCACTGCAGAACACTGATTGGTTGACAGAGTATCGTCACTTGCGCGTGCTACAAGGGGAATGACAACATAAGAAGCGCCATTTTTTAATATACAGTTGGAATGTAATACTACGGTTATTCTTTCACGAAATGTAGTTTTAAGAGTTTTTGAGGCGAGAATGTAGTTGTTTAAAGCTCAAATCTGCGGTTTATTTATAATGATTTATGATAATTTGATCCATTCCAGGCGCTCACCGGGCGATTCCCCGCCTGGAACAGCCTTTCCTCGGCTACTCGTTCTGACGTTTGCCGCTGACTCTGTAGTGGTAATTCGTCTTGTGTATATCTAACGGGTGATCTTTGGTCTCGTGAATCGATAATTCGTTCCCTGGCCAATCGTTTTGGCTGAGGGCTAAGTGAAGTTTCATATATTTAGGCTATAATGTCACGGGGTGCCTAAAAGCGGAACCTTAGTTGCAGAAATTGGGGCCGGGGAACGTTTCCGGCGTAACAAGGGACCGGTTCCGGTTCCGGGAAAATACGGAAGTAGGGAGAAACAGGGAAAGAGAGTTGACGAACACGATTGTTGTCAGCTGTGCAGCGGGGAAAGATCCTGAAGGGCGATTGGACCATGGGGAACATAAAAGAGGTTGATACGGAGAGGAAGGATGAGCGGTGGAGCGGGAAGCGAATCGCAGAGACGCAACGAAGGTCGGGTGAAGAGACAGCGAGGAAGTGGCCAGCGGTGGAAAGCACGAGGTTTAAAAAGAGATAAGTGATGGTCTCTTTTCACCGAACATAGTATTAGGATCTGTCATGGTATTATTGGGTGGAAGATTTTTCCTTCGCTTTGTTTCTTGAAGAGGTTGTAACGGGACTGCGTCTGCAGACAATAATTTGGGGGGGAAGAAGAGGAGCGCTTCAGATGCGACATTGCAGTGCAGAGTTTGTTTATACCTGTCAAAGAGATTCTGTTCGCCGAGACTGCCGTCAGGGGCCCGCATGCTGATTTCGGTGGGTGAGGTTTTGCGAGTGCAGTGCCGGTCATTCTAATCACGTGTGCAGTTGAGTGTGTCGTAGTGGAAGCACGAGTGGGGACTGGGGAGAGAAAGCTGCGGCCTGTGCGGCATCCGAACGAACAGGGCTACGACGGAATCGCATTCCTCATTGTTGTCAACTGAGCCACATCCTCGCTGTTGCATCCAGCCCTGTATCTGAGAAGAAAGAGTGAGCATATTGAATCCATACTAACACACTCTGTTTAACAATCTATGCTGAAGTCCCGCTGAGCCAGTGAACCGAGCCATATCCTCGCTGTTGCATCCAGCCCTGTATCTGAGAAAGAGTGAGCATATTGCATCCATACTAATTTGCTTGTTTACCAGTCTATGCTGAAGTCCAGCTGAGCCAGAGAACTGACCCACGTCCTCGCTGCTGCATCGAGTCCTGGATCGGAGGAAGAGTGAGCATATTGCATCCATCCTAATCTGCTTGCTTACCAGTCTTTGCTGAAGTCCCGCTGAGCCAGTGAACCGAGCCTCGTCTTCGCTGCTGCATCCAACCCTGTATCTGAGAAAGAGTGAGCATATCGAATCTATACTAACACACTCTGGTTACCAGTCCATGCCGAAGTCCCGCTGAGCCAGTGAACCGAGCCACGTCCTCGCTGCTGCATCGAGCCCTGTATCGGAGGAAGAGTGAGCATATTGCATCCATCCTAATCCGCTTGCTTACCAGTCTATGCTGAGCCAGTGAACCGAGCCACATCCTCGCTGCTGCATTCAGCCCTGTATCTGAGAAGGACTGAGCATATTGAATCCATACTAACACACTCTGTTTAACAGTCTATGCTGAAGTCTCGCTGAGCCAGTGAACCGAGCTACATCCTCGCTGTTGTATCCAGCCCTGCTTCTGAGCATAAAGAGGGAGCATACTGAATCCATACCAATCCACTCGGTCTGCAGTCTCGTTGGTTTAGCAACTCGAGCCCAATCCCCACTGCTGTCATCCAGGTCGGACTTGTCAACACAGGAGGAACGGTTGGCCTGTTCTCTCCCCTTGAGATTGCCTTTTAAATAAATAAACTTGAGATTACTTTTACTCTGTTGTCCGTCGTCCTTGAGCTGCGGGGTAGCTCCCCAGGGGGGGAAGGTACAGTAGAAGGAGGGAGGGGCGGTCGACAAGCAGAACCCCCACATACATCTTCCTCCGGCCTGTGACAATAACTTTTCCGTTGTAGCGTTAATGTTAGACTATAGCGCTGAATTTGTATATTTGACTGAATTGTTTGCTTTATTTCTTATTGTATAGCTTCTTGTAACATTACCTTTTACTTATACTTTTATAATGGCTATTGATAAAACTGAAATTTAACAAAAAGAGATAGGGTTGAGTTTTGTAATGTTTTATTACAAGATTATCACTGTAATGTTGTTTATTGCAACATTTGTACAAATGCACATATTGCCTGGAATATGTTTAAAAAAAATTTAAATGTAAACGAAAAGATGCAGGGTTGTGTTTTCTATTTCGTTTTGTTATAAATAGGCTAACGTTAAACATGCAGTGAATAATATAATAAGGTCTATACATTGCCTGAACCACATTTGTGTGCCTATAATGTTTAAAATTTATTTAAATGAAAACGAAAAGAGGCAGAGTGGTGTTTTATAACATATTTCGTTTTATTGTTGCCTAAAATGTACATGCAGAGCGAGCTGAGTGACGCTTTCAAAAACGCGCTGTTCCATTTGGAGAATTACGGTAGAGATCCACTTTTGTGACACGACAGTCGCGTGGTGTCGCCACGCCTCCCCACATTTGTACTTTGATGGGCGTTCCTCAAGTTTACCGCTATGGGCGTGGTTTTGAGCCAGCGGCCAGTCTAGAACAGAGGACCTGCGAGAGACTTCCCCCCCCGTCACTGAAGTGTCGCACGGACAAGTGGATCTGCACCGTTACCGGACTCGCGTCCTCAGGAGTCCTTCTGCTGAGAACTTTACATACTTGGTATTGAGAAATGCCTAATGTCGGCGCTTGTCTTCTTGTGACAAACATGCCGAGAAGCAAGGACAAGATCTGCTGTATGCCATCCATTGGTGTTTACTTTGTCGCTTTCTTCTTCGCGCGAAAATGACGTTGATCGCTTCTTTCCGGCAAACACCACGCCTATCAAGAAGGGTACTGTTGGCGGTGGAAACGCTAGCTGGATCATGGTTTACGGTAGAGATCCACTTTTGCGACACGACTGTAGCGTGGTGTCGCGACGCCTCCCCACATTTGTACTTTGATGGGTGTTCCTCAAGTTTACCGCTATGGGTGTGGTTTTGAGCCAGCGGCCAGTCTAGAACAGAGGACCTGCGAGAGACTCCATCCCCCCCCCCCCCCGTCTACATATGCTCTGCTTCTATTGGATAGTCGCGTCGCGTTCAACGGAATTAATTTGCATAAAGATGGGCTTCGGCCAGCTTTTTGACGCGCAGCATTTTTCCAAATGAAGCGCTGCCTTCCCGGGATGCTTTGCGGGCGCGTTAAAGTCGCGTGACGTCACCCATAGGAATAAAGTGGAGCGCGGCGCAACAGAAGTGTCGCACGGACAAGTGGATCTGCACCGTTACTGACCCGACCCGACCCGTACTGTACCGTACTGCTCAGTGGAAATGAGCCATATGATCCAATCAGTAAATATAATGTAAACTGAATAACATTAAATCAGCTGATCCACAGATGAGTGTTTTGTTTCACTTCTGTTAGTACACAAAAACGAGTGCTCAAGAAATATCACGTGACACTCGAAAAGAAGAATTGCTTGTGTCCATTAATGAGGAACAAATCATTCCAGAACCACCCAAAACAGCTTGACTGTCATGTATGAGTTCAACAACAGCATAGACCTGGATAAATAAGATATTTATTGTACATAGGGATGTATTATAGATTGGGTCCAACGCCGAGGGGCCCTTGATTATCAGATGCTGTCCAGAAATGTATTTAATATGTGTGCCTTGGAGCCTTTTCTAAAATTTTCTCTATAATTTATTCAATATTTCAATAACCGTTATGTTTAAATTATACTGAACAGCCATATTGTGTCATTTTTGTGTCACAAGCCACAATCTGTCTGTTGGTCTGTTTGTTTCTTCTTTTATTTTGCAACTTTTGTATTTCGTTGAACGGGCTTTTAGTCTGTGACAAATATATATTTCTTGTTTGTTTTCCAGACGTGACAGATGCAGTGAAGTCAGTGTCAGTGATGGAGGGAGATTCTGTCACTCTAAACACTGATGTCACTGAAACAGCAATATTTGATGATACAGTGGACGTTCGGCAGCACTCGAATCGCTGAAGTCAACAGACTCACACAAACCAGCTTGACGTATGATGGTCCTGATGAGAGATTCAGAGACAGGCTGAAGCTGAATGATCAAACTGCATCTCTGACCATCAGAAACACCAGAAACACAGACTCTGGACTTTATCAACTAACAATTCTCAGTGGAGAAACCAAATACACAAGTTTCAATGTTACTGTCAATGGTGAGTTGACCATTAGGGCGTAATTTACTGACCATTCTTCATTTGAAATGTATCTTTGCCATTGTAATATTTATTTTGTTTTGTTTTCTATATTCTTTTCAATATTCCTTGCATCCACATTTTATGATATTGACAGCTTTAATTAAGATCAGAAGTGTGTGATGACACTGACATCACAGTTATCTGTCATTATCAGTGACTCCTCAATATTTTTTATCATCAGAAAGATCATCAAGCTCAAGTTGTGTGACGTCCAGCTGTGCTGTGAACAATTCAACCGTCAACCGTAATGTTGAGGATGACAACATTACTGAACTCTATCAGCCAAGTTCAGGTACATCACTGATGATATTAGTGTTTATTTACAGAGCAGAACTCTGTTATATGCGTTCAGATAAATCAGTGTTAAAACCTAATACTCACTGCATTGATGCAGTACATATTGGTGTTGATTCATATTACATCTGGTGAGCACCCTATAATCGACTGTATAACACAATTAAATTGCAACAGTTGCATTGCATTTATGCATTTGAAAGATGCATTTGTAATTCTTTTATCTATTTTTTAAGTGATTTACATTGCATTCAGGGTTTACATTAGCCTGGCAACTGGCAAGCCAGACCTACATCAAGATGTTAGTTCTGGCAACTCACCATAGACATGGCTCAATCCGAGGGGCGGGATAAATGGTTGTCTCTCAAATTCCCTCTGCACGCAATAGGATAGCGCTACAACCAACCAGAGCGTTTTCCCACCAGCGGAGCTAATATTAGTTGATAGATTCAACTTTTGAATCTGGCCGGCAAAACTACAAACACATCTTCCTTTTTTAAGAATGACTTACGTGCCGTTCTTTGCTCTTTTCTCAAAGAAAAACTTAACTCCAAGTCCTCCAGAATCGCGGCCAAAGCCCATTCGAAAGACTGTTCTCCAGCAGCAGCAGCCATTCTTTGTTGAATTGTTCAACAATTTATTTGTTATTTTGTCTAGATTTCTAGGCTAGGTTTAAATTTGATCAGCTCATGCATTCCCTAGGATTTATGGTTTATGGATATTGGGGGTGAGGCATTTGCTTGCTTTTTTGTAAAGCCAAGTCCTCCAGAATCGCGGCCAAAGCCCATTCGAAAGACTGTTCTCCAGCAGCAGCAGCCATTCTTTGTTGAATTGTTCAACAATTTATTTGTTATTTTGTCTAGATTTCTAGGCTAGGTTTAAATTTGATCAGCTCATGCATTCCCTAGGATTTATGGTTTATGGATATTGGGGGTGAGGCATTTGCTTGCTTTTTTGTATGTGAGTTTACAGGAATTGAGAACAGACCGCAGAGGTGCGACAGAGAAGTGAATCCCGTGTCCGAGAGCCGTGTTGGGTCTGCTCTAGAAACATTAGTAGGATACTCGATGAGATAAAGATCATGGAGAAAGAATCACATAATCACTCACATTTCTAGGAGAACTGAGTCTAAAGACAGGGCTGAAGCCCTTAAAAGAGTAGAATTGCCGATATTAAACAATCCTAGCTTATGTTTTTTTTTTTTTTTTGCTGAGTAGGAAAGTGTGCATGCAGAAACACCACACACACACACACACACACAGTAAAGCTTGTGGATTCATTGCCTTCCCAATAGAAGCTTGGGCTCCTACTAACCCACAAAACCATGATATACGTTTATATGGAAACTTTATAGCATTTTTCTTTTCTTTTTCTCAGACCACGTCCACTGTTGTGGTTTCACTGAAGCTGTGATCCGATTGGCTCTCTCTGCCCTGGTGGGCGTGGCTACTGTTGCTGTGCTGGTTTATGACATCAGATCTACAAGAAATGAGCTGATCAGAGAAGAAGAGACCAGACATCACTGTCTCTGAGTCAAATCAGACCAACAGTGTGAAATGAGCAGAAGGTTTAGTTCCAGATATGTATGAAGCAGATATAAAGCAAACTTGCATTGATTCTCTACACAATTCCTGTTCCTTGCACAGCTATTTATCAACAGATTGTTTTTAAGCGTTCTCCTGTCCACATTTATAACGTCACAAAACAACATAGTTCAAGCAGTTGTGTGTGGACATGTGATTCACTGAATGCACGTGATACACTATCAGCTCAGTTTGTGAGTCGAAGTGAAACTGTTTAATAGTCCATCTTGTAGAGGAATTAAGGTCAATAGGGGAAAATAAACCTCATACTTCACATTCTACATGTCCAAAATGGTTTTAATTGAATAGGGTTAGTTAAATTGACATTTAACACTTTAAAATATCATTAATTTTAAATAATGAATTTAAAACTCATTGCAGTTCTATGACCCATTCACTTGCCAATTATGCTTTATTTTTTTATACCATTTTGCTTTTATTTTTATTTATTTATTTATTTTTATACAGATGTCAATTTCAAGACATCTGTATTATATAGGCATATATATATTACATTAAAAGAGAATATGAATTAATTAGGGCTGGGCAAGTTAACGCGTTATTATCGCATTAACGCATTTATTAATTAATGCCGACAATTTTTTATCGCACGTTAACGCAGTTTTTTTTAATTATTATTTTGAAAGCCCGTTGCTCACTGGCTCTGAATACACATAGGCCAACAGTCAAACCATGATCACAGGAGGGGTGGGATGTTGGTCAGGCAGCAAATAACCCACCCAAACAAGCAGTGGAGAGAGGCAGGTTCTCTCTGGTGAACAGTTAAAGGGTTGCGCTCCGCGAGTGAATGACAGGCGCTCTATGGATAGTACCTATAAACCCTATAGCCTAGATAATAACTATTTAGATTCTGGAAACTCACTAACAGCGAGCCGAGGATCAGTCTCTCTTCTAATTATTTGTGCTGCGCGTCCTTTATAAAAAGTTATAGACAATTCAACTTCGGCAACGAGCGGGCGCGGGCTCGGCGTGAGGCGAGCATGACCGCAACAGTTTCACAGGAACGCACCCGCTTGTCGCTGCACCTTGTGCTCGACCACTTCACCTCACTCTTGGCTGATTTATACTTCTGCGTCGGACTTACGCCGAAGACTATACGCTATAGACTACGCGTTGGTTTTCATTTATATCTCTGCGTCGTTGTCCGCGTTGACGCGCAATTACACATGCAGAGGGAGCATGTGAAACCCGGGGAGCGGTTCTAGCAATCACAGCGCTTGCGGTACGCGTAGAATTGACGTTACATTTTTGGAGAGGTGCACGTCAGGGTACGCCGAAGTGTACGCGCACTACACAGCTATGGCGTGAGTATAAAATATAAATTGTTTTTTTACTCTGTTTA
The DNA here is from genome assembly GCA_026230005.1 of Gila orcuttii. NCBI lineage: Eukaryota > Metazoa > Chordata > Actinopteri > Cypriniformes > Leuciscidae > Gila > Gila orcuttii. The sequence goes on from JAPDVR010000020.1 coordinate 18,623,464, forward strand.
ATGTAATCTTACGTGGGAAACCATGGCATGACCAAACCTAAGCTACTATAAGTAACGTTGGTCAACTTATATCTGTAGTAGTGATCATGACCTCTGACTACTACATAGACTGTTTCTGCTGCTCCCTGATAAAAGATACCTGTTGATACCTGTTCAGAAAAAAAAACAAGAAAACTAGACTCCTTTTAACAAACTAGATAAAAGTTAATGCCCTGACAGTGGCAATTTGCTTTGTTTAAATATTTGATTCGATTGCATTAATGTTTAAATTGAGATTTGAGATTACTGTGTAAAGGGAATACTGCTGGTATAAAAGCACCTTATTTGTTTAAAGTTATTGCACTTTTGTGTATATAGCAGTACATTTAAATCAAAAGTGCGCAATACACTACTTTAGAAGTCATTATTCAATTTTGCGCATAACAATGCGATTAATCGCGATTAATCGCAAGAAAATCATGCGATTAATCGCGATTAAAAATTGTAATCGTTGCCCAGCACTAGAATTAATCTTTATATAAATTAAAGATGGTAATGAAATTACGGGCATGCGACGTTGTAGTTACGTTGCCAGTAAGTCATAAAATTACCAAGTAATTACGATTAGAGTACGTATCTGCGACGTTGTTGGTTATCTTATAACCTTAGGAGGACGTACTGATGACGTTGTGGGTTGGTAATATGATGGTAATGAAATTACGAGCATGCGACGTTGTAGTTACGTTGTCAATTGGTAAAGTCATGACGTGACCAAAAAGTACGAATACATTACGTAACTGTTACGTCGTGTGTTAGCTGGGTACGGGTAAAAAGGTTAATAAATGTTGGGTCGGTGTACTTTTTCGTTCATTTCGGAATGAAAGATGAAATGTAAAAAAAAGGGTGCAGCTTGTTTTTTTGTTTAAAAGAAAAAAAACAGAAATGGCTGTATTTTGTTTGTAGGCTACATAGCACGCGCCGGCCCTGGGTTCAGCAGTGTATTGTTTCATTGTCCCTTCATAGTTTGCAAGAGACATTTAATAAACTGAGCGTATTTAATAAACTGAGACGTAGGCTATTTAATAAACTGAGCGTAGCCTATTCATCTGTCAATATGAAATGCGACTTGGCCATTCTAATTAATGATCGGAAGAACGCGTATAGACCACCGTTACTGTAAAATATGCACGTATGTCCATTTAAACTCGATTTTGGTCAAATGTGGATTATATCATTACACTGGCAAGACGGTTACATTTAAAGATGCCGTACCAAGTATGATACCGCTACGTTCAACTGCTTTTGAATTACGGTGTTTTTTTTTCACTTCCTGAAAAGTAACCGTTTTGGACATAGGCCTACGTGAGTTTCATCGGGCAGCGACGTAGACCAATTCAGTATAAAACAATAGTGGATTTAACATACATTTTTAAAAGGTATATTTTTAATGTAACCTTCTCTCTCTACACACTTTGATCAATTCAAGAATAATTCATGCAATTGTATATTGTTAATTTGAAAGCATTAAAAGTGCAGTTTCTTGTCTCCTTGTATTGTTCAAGTGGTTGAGGTTGATCGGATTTAGTAATTAGTAATATGTAGACCAATACTTTCTAAAGATAGTAATTATTACATTAATCTAATTACACTGTTGAAGATGTCATTAATAATTCATAACTATTTTAGAGTAACTTACTGTTATAATATCAGAGGTGAAACTGGAAGAACCAGTCTAAAAATCTACTCAAGTAAAAGTAAAAAGTAGCTAATTTAAAATGTGAGTAAAAGTTGCTGAGTTACTTGTTTAACAGCAGGGGGACTCTCCCATGGTTGTAACGTATTGAGTTTCACAGTATGATAACCGTCTCAGAAAATATCACGGTTTATTGTATTAAACAATTATTAAATATATAAAATGCATTATTAAATTACGGTTATTATTATCATCAGTTAAAATTACAGTTAAATAAATTAAACATTTGTTCAATAAAACATATCTAATCAACTAATTTCAATAATTGATTATGAATTAGATTAACATCTTATTTTTATCATTAATAACTTATTAAATTATCTTTAAAAAATAATTGAGTTCTATTAAATGTTTTTTATTCCGATTTTTTTTTAAATGATTTAATACAAATATTATCAAAAACGGTGGTAATCAAATAAAAGTTTAGCAAACGTTTTAATCCTTTTATTTTTTGCCAAAGTGCTGCAAAACAGATTTAGTCAATTAAACCATGGACAAACAATATATATTCCTTAAAGAATGTGTAAATACATTTTAGTATTATTGTTGGTGTTTAAACACCACTTCCTCTTTAAAAAGGGGGAGGAGACCGCAAGAAACTCTGGGTTTACTGAAGAAAACCTGCTCCCGACCAAGTTAGGTTCACAGAGTAAGTTACCATGGTAACTGACTCTGAGTATAAGTTACCTCTCTTTCAGAAACGGGCTTGACTTACTCTGCTTTCTCGGGTTTGATATACCTCCCTTTTTGAAACAAAAAACCAAGAGTTTCCCTCATTTCAGGGTTAACATACTCAGAGTTTTCACTTAACCTCCTTTCTGAAACAGGCCCCAGGCCTCGTTCTCCCGTTCACCTTTGTCGCTGCATGTCGTCAGTGCTAGAGAGTTGGTTCACAGGCGTTCCCATTGCTGGTTGCCTAGTAACGATTATGATTGACATAAGTGGATGTCATGCTATGTTGTTGACATCGAAAAAGTTTTCTTACCGCAAAAAAAAAAAAAAAAAAAAAAAAAAAAACATATTGTAAATAAATGAAATAAGTCCATTAAACGTATATCAAACATGCATATTCATTCGTAACATCCTCATCAAACAGAGAAGAATGGAGGCACGCCTTTGAGATCGGTTGAGGTATTTATGATGACATAATAGCCTATAGGCCTACTTCAGTAAATAAACATAGTATAAATTATCATAATATATAATAGGTAGGGGTGTAACGGTTCACAAAATTCACGGTTCGGTTTTATACGATACAGTGGTGTCACGGTTCGGTTCGGTTCGATACAATACAGCAAAAAGAAAAATGCCACAGAAATGTCCTATTTATTAAAAGAAAAATTATTTTTAAATAAGTGAGTTTTCCTACATCTTGAAACTTTTAGTTTTATAAATGGGGGTAATCTTTGAAGGATGAACAAATAATGTTTTGGTCATCACATTAAAACTAACATTTAAATATGATCATATTTGAGTTTTGAAGTGCTGGAAAAAGATGTGTGATGTACTTGAAAGCATTTTACTATTTCTGCCAAACTTCTATGGTTACAATGAGTGTTACTACAGTAACGTTAAATCCATGTTGCTGATCTGTGGACTTAAAACCTATAACTAATTCATTCATGGAACAATGTTTTTTCTTGGTTTCCACGTCAGCGCTGTTTGATCCGTTTATAACAGAGAAATTTTAATGCTTCTAACTAGATCTCGCAGTCATGTTATTACTTCAGTGGCGAATTAAAATGCTTTGTTTACCGGATCTCCCAGCGCTGTGTAAAAGTGTCGCTTGATCATGATCGGCTTGCGCTCATAGCTCGCACTGCACTGATGTTGATGGTCCGAACTGATAAACGATCCGTGAAGCACAAAATAATGAGTAGCGCAGTTTCGTTCCGCTTTCATTACGTTTGCCATTTGATGTTGCGCAACGTTGTGATGGTGGATTTTGGTCAGCAGGAAAAATGGTCCAACGAATCGTTCGGTTAGTTCGAATGCGTACCGAATACCGAACCGAAAGCCTCGTACCGAACGGTTCAATACGAATACATGTATCGTTACACCCCTAATAATAGGCTATCCAATAGCGATTAAATGATGATGAATGAATGTGTCACATGACTATTTTTTGTTACCATTCTTTTAAAGGGTCATGAAACCCTAAACTAAATTTTAACAGAGGTGTAAATCTTTGAAGACAATGCTAGCATCTGTTGTTTAACTGTAGGGGGAAATTGGTTAATGTTTTTTGGATTTGTTTTTTTCCGCTAATTGTGTCTTCCGGGTTTAAAATCTAGCCTACATCTACGAAGAAGTAATCTTGCTCCAACAAAAGGGACTTAATATGAACCATATAGGGTAGCCTAAACACGACTTCCCGAAAACAGCCCTCCCTCCTCTGGAGGACATGCACGCACCTTTTTCACTTCAGTATTCCCTGAAGAAGTAGTTACTGCAGCGGCAAACGTAACCCTAGCCTACTGTTTTGCTCGTCTCTAAATTCCTCTCAAGGATATAGTCCTCATCGTCATTAATATAGTTAGAAATATCGAACATCGCAATTCTCAGTTGGCAAAAACATCTCTCTGTTGACTTTTTTGTGTGATTCTTTTACGTGTGTCAGTCGGCTGTGTGCGGTTCTGAAACACAGCGGAGATAGCAGGACGAATAGCCTACTCCATAGATCATCTTTATTAAGATTCTACGCAGCTCTAACGTGCATAACATGTTATTGCTCATTCTATTGATGTTTTACGTGGATGGTAAGTAATGGATTTCTGTTTCTTTCGGTTTCACTTCACCGGCATATATGCGTTGAGGCTACACGGGAAATGGCGCTGAAGAAACAGACGTAAATAAATGTGGCAAATGCGGTTGTTCCAACACTTTTAATGTGGCAAATGTGGTTGTTTGTGTTATAGCCTATGCCAAATCACATTGAATCAGTTGCCGTCGACATCAACTGGAAAGTAAAATATTTCTCACCACGCCCTACAGCATACCTATAGACCTACAGTTTGTCTAGCAAAGAAAGTGAATTTGCTGTAATTCCTCCCTTACGAAAAAGAAGTAGGCTAGCCTACTTGAAGTTCATTTTATGAAGTATACTTAGGTAATGTAGGGACTGGGCGAGGTGAATCTGAATAACTAAATACATCCTAGCGAAAATCCCAAAGCCTTCAGGCCCAAAAAGCCTGGATGTAAATTAACATATACACACACACTCACAACCACACACGCATCCCCCACAAGTGAAGCCCGCTCAGGACAGAGCGTGGTGTCCAGTTACGAGACATTTTTATGACTGACTGGAATGTCCCAAAGAAGGATCCAAAAGAAACTTCTCTTTTTAAAAGACAATTAACCAGATATATTCAATGTGTTTTTATGTGTGTCCATTTGCCCATGCCACATTGGAATGACTATGATTTTATCGTAGCTTAAAGTGAATTACAAATACCTTCATTATGCATTTTTAAATATAACTGTCTATTCTCATAACTTGTACACATAGTTCTGGACACCTCCAGAATGCTTGCGGTGTGATCAATCAGAATACGTATAGTAATATCCAGTAAAATATAGTTTACTATGTTTTCCATCTTTGGAGTGAAAAGAGACCAAAACTAACATCACTGGAGTTCTTAGATAACAGCGTTTACGACCCAAAGGAATGTTCACAGAACTGTGGCTCTCTCTGAATTCTAACCAAGGAGGAGAAATGAATCCTGCATTCATATATATATATATATATATATATATATATATATATATATATATATATATATATATATATATATATATATATATATATATATATATATATATATACACGCTATTATATATCCATTTGAGAATTGTATGAACAATGTATCTAAGTTCCCTATTTCATGAGTTGCCTTTTTGTGGTTTGGTCCATGTTTCTCGACAACTCTAATGGGATAATGTTTCAAACTTTGCCAACTAATGTTTAACCAAATCCATTTGTGGCAAGTTTGGTCTCGATAAACTCCAATTTTCATTCCCCATTTGTTAATTGACATTACATTTTGCTAAACTTTGTGACCCCTCTTACCTCTCGTCCTCGTGTCATAATGTAACGTCTCGCCCCCGGGCGAGCTCTTCGCCTTTCTTTTATTTGTTTCTAGTTTAGTTTGTGTATTTCAGTCTTAGATAAGTCTCCGTGTTTAATTCCAATCGACGAGTGAAACGAACACCGCGTGACATATCTCTTCAGCAAATCCATCTACAAGGGACCTTTAAACGAGCGCGCGCTCGCTTTGAAGGAGAAACACGCGCATCTGACCACGTGACGCGCCGGACCGAGAGACGCACGCGCGCTTCTTCACCAGCCATGCAAAGATGTAACGTTAACTCCGCGTGATTTCACCGTAGAAATCTTTATTTCTTTTCTTTGTTAGTCAAAGTTTTGTTTTCCGTAGTCGACTCTGTTCACTTCCACGAAGTGAAACGAACTTAGCCGAACTATTTTCCTTTGGTAATGTTACCCCAAAGACTTTGAACCTCCGTTCAACACGCGCGCCAAGAAGCACCACGTGACGCTTCCTAAAGGACTCCGCACGCGGCCAGACAGGGCCGTGCAGGAATGCCGCTACACAGGGAGACGTGAAACTTGTGCAAGTATATCTCTTTATAGAGCTTCTAAGAAGCAGTAAGATGATGTTTTCGTGTTGTTACAGACAGGTGACTGTCAGGGTGAATGTTGCCAATGCTCTCTCTCTCTCTCTCTCTCTCTCACTCCCTCTCCCCCTCTCTCTCTCTCTCTCTCACACGTGTATCCATTGTCCAAACGCCCCGTGTTGTTGTCATTGTCTGTTAATGTTTGTAAATACATGTATTCCTGTAACGTAGTAAATACATAAGTAGTTCTGCCTTATTAAATTCATTATATTCATTTGATTGATGTACTGCCTCTGCTCATTTTCTAAGTCCCTTAAGTGCCAAAGGTCTAACTTAAGCTACAAGCTTTACAAATTAAAGATACTTTAAAGAGTATTTGGTTTATAGGGCAGAAAACCCAATTCTAGTGGCCACAGAATTGCGTTTCCTGAAATCCTATAAAGTAGGATGATATTGTGGATCCCCACAAATATTATTCTGACAATTGAGCTAATTAATTTTGCCTGTTTTGTAAGACGTGGTCCGTGTAATTAATTACAATCAACTTGTGGTTAATTGCAGGGATACACATGCATGCATGCAGGTAAAATGACACATCATCCCTTAGCGGGAGATTTATTAACATGTAAGACTGATCTAATCCAAACATGTATGAATAATTATTAATTACCAATTATTAATTATGATATGCAAATTCCCCCACGGATTAGATCCGCCACTGAGTCTTTACATTTAATTGGTGGAGAATGCAGGCACACTTTAAACTTGTTTATGAGCAAATTCAGTTTCAATCTATGTCTATATTGTGATTTAATATTGTACGTGCGCCTCGAGTGAGCGAACGCAATGCGAACTCACCGGCTGACTGAAGGCAAAAAGCCGCTTTCAGTTCAGCAAAACTAAAAAGTAAACTGCAGTTTCATAGTTTCATAGTATTAAATTTGTCCTACAAAAGACGAAGAAACCTCTTTTGAGCGACGACATTTTTAATGTTAAAACTCCCCTGTCCGAACGATGTTCTTCTGTCAGGGTGAAGACAAGAGTTAGTGAAACGATGCTCTTTCACTATTCTTAAAAAGGCCTTATATTATAATCGTTAGATTAACGATAAACTCCTGGTTAAACATTGACGTAGCTACTCAAGTGTAAAAACCTAAAGCATATTTAATCATAAGTGCTATTTGATATATGTTATGGGAGTCGAAAAACAGACGACAAATTCCTGTTTTCTTTGCACAGCGCAGCGAAGAATCCTGCCAGACGTGTTGTTAAAATATAGCACCGAAAAAGAAAAGAAATCCAAAACCTAAAAACATTTTAAATCATAAGTGCTATTTGATAAATGTTATTTGGATCCAACCGACAGACGTATAATTCCTGTTTTCTTCTACACAGCGCAGAGGAAAAAACATTTCCTGCAAGACGCACGTGTTTGTTAAAATGTAGCACAGAAAAAAAATCCAAAACCTAAAAACATTTTAAATCATAAGTGCTATTTGATAAATGTTATTTGGATCCAACCGACAGACGTATAATTCCTGTTTTCTTCTACACAGCGCAGAGAAAAAAAAAAAAATTCCTGCAAGACTTGTTGTTAAAATATAGCACCGAAAAAGAAAAAGAAAATCCAAAACCTAAAAAAAAAAAAAACATTTTAAATCATAAGTGCTATTTGATAAATGTTATTTGGATCCAACCGACAGACGTATAATTCCTGTCTTCTACAAAAAAAAAAAAAAAATCCGCTGAGATTTAATTTCGATAAGTGTGATCACTACAGAAAACAAAGCGTCTGCACGCTCAGATTTTAATCACACTGAATGTTATTCCGCTGACAAACACTAGAGGGCAGCCTTGAGGCCTAAGTGCTTGACAGTTCTCGAATTACGCTCCGCCCCCCCCTGATTTCATCCTGCATGAACGAAATGTCGCCATCGTGTGGACACTAGTAACAAGGTCATCCTTTCCTAAACAATTTCTCTCTCGTCACAATTTCAGATTTTCCCAGTGAATTTCTGAAAGTGTGTTTCTAACTTTCAATGCATGTGCAAGTTCCAGTTTTACTAACATGACTTCACTCCTGACGGTGTACACTTATTTTGAATTTGGTTCAAACCACTTTTGAACTCAAAATTCAAAAGTAAGTATTACCAGTTTCTGATGACCACTTAGGAGGAGTGCGGCCCCCTTGTGGCCTTCCCCTCTCTACGTCAGCTCATCACTTAGTTCCTAACATCATTCTGTTCTGAAGTGGCTTTCTCCCAGTTGGTTTTATTTTGGTCATTTATCATTGATACCTCACCGTAGTCGTGATCATCATCAAATATAATGCCAACCTTTAATTTCCTACACTTATTCAAATTTGGTTTGAAACAAACAAATTTCAAGATCAATTTGAATTAAGTCTCCTTTCCTGTTGGGAATGGTTTTATGGCTTTACTTCTATATTTCCTTCTTCAAATTATTTTTAATAATTTTGATTTGATACGTTATGACAACGATATCCTTACTATTCTAGAAGTTACTCAGCATCTATGCATACGCTTGATTTGAATTGTATTTAAACCCGTTTGAATGCAATTTAAATCAAGTTCTCTGTCAGCCAGGTTGACCACAAAGAGGAAGTGGCCCAAACCCTTTGTGGCCCAAACGCGCCACTACAGCTTGCTTCCTCCCGTGCTCTTCCTGCTGCACTTAATCTCTTCTCTGAATGGAGGCTAGGTTGTTCTGATAATTAACATTGTCATAATTCCATTTTTGTTTGTACCATAATTCTAGTAAAGCCGTTGCCTTTGATTTTTCTACAAAAAAAATAGACACTCAATTTGATTTAGATAGAGAGAGCTTTAATTCACGTTGAGGTTCACTTGTCCTTCATCCTGTTCTGTGTTTGTAGGTAGAAATTTCTCGCGTGCGGTGGTGATTTGACAGTCATCTCTGCTTGGGGGTCCGGCATGCTGGTTCGTCTGACCTGCGTCACCAGCACTGACTGAGCGCGAGTCCCGGACTTTCCTGTGTCTCTCCGTTGGTGCGGCCCGCAACACGACATCACCAATTTGGCACTGCCGGTTGTGTTCAAAGTCAAGTTGCGTGAGAGGGCGCACATCGGTACAGACATGCGGAAGGGCCCGGGACACTGCTGTCAAGTGTTCGGGGACGACAGAGAGACCAACCACGGTGCTGACTCCAACCCGAATGACCTCATTTCACCCCAGGGAAACTAGAAAGGTATTAAATCCATCCACTTAATATTGGCCACAGAATCTAGAGATTCCCCCGGTCATTGAAGTGTTTGGCTCCCTTCTCCTCTCCGAGCCACAAACCGCAGGCTTAGGCCTCCTCTTCCCCTGTAACACTTCCTGTGTACTATTAACGCCATTTCATTACAGACCTTTCCATCTTGGATGGTTGCATGTTACTTCAAACTTTGCTATCTTGCCATTGCTCTTTTCTGTTGTGCTCTGTTCCTTTCAGTTCACCTAGAGACAGAACCTATCTGAGACAACAAGGAACGCCGAATAATAGTTTGACAACCAAGCCGTTAGCATCAACAGGTGACCCCTAAGCTACCGCCCCGTTAAAAATCTTTATTCAGGCCCATGTTGACCTACCTAAATTGTCCCACCGAATGATTTAACTGTCTGCATCAGTTAACCAAAATTTTCATACACGGCATAGCCCGTATTATAGCTCGTTAAACTTAGAAGGAACTTGCATTGGTCTCTCTGCGTGTGTTGTGTTCCTCTCGCCCACAGTGAAGCCAGTATGTTCCGGTCCTACAGTTCCACAACCCGCTGGGACAATCTGGAGACATGGCTGAGATTCATGACACCTCTATTCCTGCCCAAGGTCGCCAGTGAGTCAGAGCCCCGAGCCAAGAGCATCGCAGACGTGGACAAGCTAATGGCGCACAAACCAAGCCAAAGCTCCCACGACAAAGACCGGCCAGACACGTCAAAACCTCGCTTGCCCAGCCCATCGCACAAGCACGTCTCCACGAAAGGAGCCGCATCGCCCTGGAGCACGAAATTGCAACGCTGAGGATGCAAGCCGAGGATGACAACAACCCCGAGCTACAGAAAGAAGTGGAAAGACTTCAAACTGCCCTGTCTGATCTTCATCGACACAGACAGAGAAAAGAACCAGAGAGGAACTCAACGAGAAACTCAGACAAAGTGAAGCCCCTTGCAAAGAGCAGTGACTGAACTTAAAGAGACTCGAAAGCCACGGCCTGCGAAAGAAGCTCGCAAGAGGCCCATGTTACCATCCACAAGCTCGTTCAGCAGAGATAAGATCTCAAACGTGAACTTGACATTTTTCCCACAGAGTTGAAACACTCTTATAGACTACCAGCCGCTGCGGCAGGCCTTCATTAAAGAATTCTCTGATCCAGAATCAGACCAACAACTAATCACAGCCGTGGACCTCAATCAGCCGGCATGGAGGATGATTTCAACTCCAGAACTCTGTTCTCCGAAATCTGCACCCCACAGTGAGTCATCACCAAGTCCTCCTGGCCTGCCCACATAGCATGACTACTCCACAGCTAAGAGAAGCTTACACCAAGCAAAAGACTGTGTCCGAAAAGACTTTGTGGGGTTTTTCAATCTACTCGGTCTCCGAACACTACTCAGAGCTGCCTCCAGAGGGCGCCCCACAACACCATAGCCCTGTTTACAGAGAGTCACGACCGGTCCAGGCCTCCAGAGGGCAGCACTACCGTGATGGTGCTCATCCAAGACACCAGAGCGAGCGCTCTGAAACATTCTGGAAGCCAGCCGGCAACCCAGAAAGAGCCGACCCCCATCACCAAGAGACTCAAGCCCAGACAGCCTGGAGCGGTACTCCTCTCAACATGCCACTAATAAGCACAAGTCTGAGCACGCATCAGACAAACACAGTGCCGCCACGTCTGAGACAGCCGAGACCCTGAAGTCGCTGAAAGAGCTTCTTCACAAAAGACTTTCCGAAGGAGACAAGAGGGACAAGACTTACATCCTATGCTTGAGCGTAAGACCCACAACAGGCACACAGAACACTGCTCGTCGGCCAGAGACCACAGAGCACACTGTCACATCACAAAGTGACAGCAGCACACAGCCACCACAGCTGAGAGCTGCACAGCCTGAACGAGACAGCACAGTTTCCCACAGCTGGGTCCAAAACCCCAAAAGACCAAGAAATGCTGCATTGTCTGCCTGTCTCCGCAGAGAACTACCCAAGACCGGCCCTAACCACCCGTCGATCACACACCAGCCCCTACGCCAAGACTCCTGGGGAACCTGATCGAAAAGGGGGTGGCCCGGAAACTCTACCTAGCCATCACTTTAGAAAATGAGGTGAGCCTGGAAGCCCAGGTAGACACCGGCTCAGACCTCACTTTAATGTCAGCTCAGCTCTTTGAAAGACTCAGCGCTAAAGCTAAGAGCAAAGATCGAACTCTTATACCCCAAACGTGTGAGCTGAACGTGCAGTCGTACAGCCAGAACAACATCCGGCTCGAACAGGTAGCTCCCAGTCACCTGACAGTCTGGGCCCAAGTTCAAGAACCCCGCCCCCTCCGGTCACAGAGGTCACGAGAACTACAACAAAGCCAGACTCCAAGGTCACAGAGTTCCCTGGAACTCCAGCAGCCATCCATGGGTACACAGCCTCACCACCAAGTCAAGGTTCAAGTTCGCTACCCTGCACCTTCCAGCTCGCCAAAGACCACGCAATGCCCACTCAACGATGCGTGACCTAATGCAGAAGGCCTCTAACACAAAAGGCCTCCTCAGAAAGAATTCCTAAAACCCCAATGATTTTGAACTGCAAAACCAGAAGACACTGCACGAACACAGTGCAAGACTCTGCTAAAAAGGTCCCTGATCAGCATAGGACATAGAACTTTTAGAAGTAGATGAAAATGTGTGCTCAAAGAGTTGCAAGACTCTGCATTCGTAAAATTAGAATTTTACTGATGTAAAAGAATCTTAAATGGGCGTGTAAATCTCAATGGCCAACAGACTATGCACGACTCTTTTAAAACAAACAGTTTCTAGATGCTGGTTGAATTAGCACTGCTAAACATTAGGTTTCCTGACAATGAAGGGTTACAGCAAACACTAGCTCCAAAGAAGGCATACGTCACCCTGGCGTCAGAGTGTAGTAAAACCACCTGAGCCTTAAACTAATGTTAACCTACAGGCGTGCATTTGATCTCTGCGATCCAACTAGAACACAACGTGCAATACGCATTTTTGATCGCTGGCTTGTCTAAATGCAGATAAAACGATAGCTGAAATTGACATCTCTACTTTAAGTGAAAGAGTCTTAGATTTCCAACTGATATCAGTAAGTTCAGCCGTAAAGCTTAAGTCTGTGTGACGAAGGAATCTCATTTCAGCAGCCTCTAATCTGTACCGATATCTATTCTGCTTTGGTTAAAAAGAAATCCAAATTGCAGTAAACCTGTGTCTGACAAAGAAAGCTCAGAACAGAGTTGTATATATGTAGACCTGGGTGATGCTCCCCTTTCTACAATGTAAAGGCCTTACAAATTATTGTTAGATTGATGTAATTCACCTAAATTTTAGCTGCATCTACAAGCAGAGAGCTACCTAGCGATCAAAACTGTTTACTCGCTGAAAAGTCAGCATTTGTGCATGAGAGGGACGTAACTATAGATGCTTAGACAACCTTTGACTTACAGCAAATCTATTTCCTTACTCGGTAAACAAATAGAATAAGTTGTGTAAAGTAAAGAGAAGAGTTACATGAGTAAAATTAGCAAATGCCAAAACACAGTCGCATTTTACTTAATGTAACATCAAGTTCTCGAAAGACTTAAAATATATGCGCCCCTTTTTAACCTGTTTAAACATGCATAACTCATTTAAAAGGTGCAGACATTCTTCAGGTACTGTCGAATTGTTCTGACATGCTCTGGTTCCCATGACAACGACTTGTCACAGGAAGCGCTAACTCGTGATGTCACTTTGTAAACAAACCAGCCTAGGTGGCTAAGCTATCCTAGCCTAGCATCCATCCAGCTTACGCTAAGCTAAGTTAACCTAGCATCCATCCAGCTTACACTAAGCTAACCTAGCATCCATCCAGCTTAGGCTAAACTAAATAACTTCTACAGTCAGCAGTTAGCAGCTAGCGTCATTTACTTGAAGCCGTAATTACAGTGCATTAGTCTCTCACCACAAGTGTGACAAAATGTCACAGAGCCTCTGCTTAACCTGACCTTAACCTTCCAGCTTACCAACGGACATTATGAGAAACCACCTCTCAGACCCCTCCAACCACCCTAGCACGCCGTCTGAACCCACCGACGACCGGTGCCCCAGACACCTGCAATACACCTTGCACATGCTGCGTGCACAAGACAACATTCAGCGTTCTGCACCTGATGCCATCACTGCGCCACAGCTTGTAATGCCACAGTGCAAAAGGGGGGTCATGCCAATGTATGCACATGATGCACCATGTGCTGCACACTGCAGCACCAGAGACACTTGCAAGACACCGAAGCAAGTGGCATACCGGCGTGAAAAAGACTGTCCAAGCCAACCAAGGACAACACCTGCTGAAATTTTTCCCCCCTTTCTCTCTCTCTCTCTCCCTTTCACTTTACCAGGATGCTGCTGTGGTTCACCATCCTGTGCCTTCGGCCAACCAGAGGGCAGCCACCGCCATTGAACAGCATCTCCCCAGGCCCGGCATCAGGCACCATCCTGAGGGAACAACCGGGACTCCTGACTACCAACTTCAGGACCCACACCCAGAAAGTTCATGTTCGTCTCGACCCCTGCAATGTTTACAGGGCACCCTACGCCAGCGCAGTAGCCCAAATACCGCTGGGCAGGTGCCCGATGGACAGACTCCCTCACTCAAGCCGGGGCCGATGCACATGCTCAGCCAACTTGAGAAAATGACTATCACACAAGCGGAGTTAGGTGGACACAACCACCGCTCCAAACAGTTCCGGGGAGCTTGGCCCGGAGCCGCCGCCACTCTGTTTAACACTTGTATGTCCAGTGCGAATACAGTGAACCTAGCCACCGTGAGGCGGCATGTAGCAAAAATTCAGACTGAGATTCCACAGATAAAAGAGCAACTCACAACACAGAGTGCACCCCTGCAGACCATCGACAAGACACTAAAGGGAATTGTGGTAATTTTCAACACTCACAGCGTTCTGCTGACCCAGACAGTGAACTCCATGAAACAGCTGTTTACTGTCTTCCAGAATGACTTTGCTCAAACTCAGCTGGTAACCGCCCTGATGACAGACACGCGGCCGGAGGTGAACTCCATTGACAGCCTAGCTATGGGTAGAATTCCACCGCACCTGATACCCTTAAGCCTTGTGCAAACCGTGCTGGCTTCCGCCATCACCACGCCAGCTGACTCTCTACAAATACACCTTGCCTACTCACTGGTTAGTGCCAGCCCACTCTGCGTGTACCACAAGCAGAGAAAAGGGGGCTTTCTCCTGAACTTACCCATCACAGTCAAGCCGAATCCACCGGCTCAAGAACATTGTCAATGTCAGATTCTGAAAGGTAACACTCACATCAAGATCCGCACGCCGTACGTGATTGACTTCCACGACAGCAACACTAAGCTGTCCCCAGCTCCGAATCCACACATGTGCACACTGACCAAAGACACTCACTATCTCTGCCCTAACAAACCCTTCCTCAGAGACAACACTGACGGAATCTGCAGGCTGCAGATCAGCGACACCCGCTGCCCTGCCGAAGCTAAGCCTCGCACTTAAGTCATCGAGACCCAAGCAGAGATTGTAGGTGACAGGGCTCGTTAACACTTCTGTGCGCACAGCTGCACTCAATTACGACCAGAATGACACTGACACCTGTGTCACCTCGCTCCACCAGAGCATGTGAATCCAAGTACCGAAAGGCGCCATCCTTCACCTTGACGACCTGGCATGGTACCAAGCAAAGAGTACAAATTAGAACTGGAAATCCCATCCTTCTCCAGGAACCACACTTTCACCCTAACTCCAGAACAGGAGTTGTGGTCTGCGAAAGGGGGGGTCCCAGCGAATTGACATTGCGTCTATCAACACAGCCCTCCGAGCTTTGTCTCAACTGCTCTACTTAACTACCCCACCTGTTGTCCAGGCCTGGACCACAGTGGACACTGCGCTGTGTAGCTCTAAGGTACTCAGCCACACCCTGACACTGGGCTTGGCCTTCATCCTATACCGGAGACTCAACGGGATGCGAACATCCACAGCCAAGCTCACGGCACCCTCAGAAAGAGGGTACCACGCTGGAGGCTGCGTCGAACTTCATCAAGCTGAGCCCTCAGCCTAACAGCCACCTGCTACTCGACCATCATGATTCACCTGTCATCCGTCCATTGTGATGATTGTTGTCCGATTAAGTCCACACAGGGACTTCATCAGACAAAAAGGGGGACTGTAGGGACTGGGCGAGGTGAATCTGAATAACTAAATACATCCTAGCGAAAATCCCAAAGCCTTCAGGCCCAAAAAGCCTGGATGTAAATTAACATATACACACACACTCACAACCACACACGCATCCCCCACAAGTGAAGCCCGCTCAGGACAGAGCGTGGTGTCCAGTTACGAGACATTTTTATGACTGACTGGAATGTCCCAAAGAAGGATCCAAAAGAAACTTCTCTTTTTAAAAGACATTTAACCAGATATATTCAATGTGTTTTTATGTGTGTCCATTTGCCCATGCCACATTGGAATGACTATGATTTTATTGTAGCTTAAAGTGAATTACAAATACCTTCATTATGGATTTTTAAATATAACTGTCTATTCTCATAACTTGTACACATAGTTCTGGACACCTCCAGAATGCTTGCGGTGTGATCAATCAGAATACGTATAGTAATATCCAGTAAAATATAGTTTACTATGTTTTCCATCTTTGGAGTGAAAAGAGACCAAAACTAACATCACTGGAGTTCTTAGTTAACAGCGTTTACGACCCAAAGGAATGTTCACAGAACTGTGGCTCTCTCTGAATTCTAACCAAGGAGGAGAAATGAATCCTGCATTCATATATATATATATATATATATATATATATATATATATATATATATATATATATATATATATATACGCTATTATATATCCATTTGAGAATTGTATGAACAATGTATCTAAGTTCCCTATTTCATGAGTTGCCTTTTTGTGGTTTGGTCCATGTTTCTCGACAACTCTAATGGGATAATGTTTCAAACTTTGCCAACTAATGTTTAACCAAATCCATTTGTGGCAAGTTTGGTCTCGATAAACTCCAATTTTCATTCCCCATTTGTTAATTGACATTACATTTTGCTAAACTTTGTGACACATTAGTATTATAAAAATTGTGAAGATTCTTCTCTTAAACACCCAATGAAACTAGAGATTTAATTGCCTGGTTAGAACACAAAGGATCATAAAAATTCCCTCCAAAGGGACAGCTCCTGATTGGACCCTCTTCCAAAAGAAGGCGGAAACGTCAGGTCTTCAAAAGGACTGAATACCAGTTTATCCCCCTCTTACCTCTCGTCCTCGTGTCATAATGTAACGTCTCGCCCCCGGGCGAGCTCTTCGCCTTTCTTTTATTTGTTTCTAGTTTAGTTTGTGTATTTCAGTCTTAGATAAGTCTCCGTGTTTAATTCCAATCGACGAGTCAAACGAACACCGCGTGACATATCTCTTCAGCAAATCCATCTACAAGGGACCTTTAAACGAGTGCGCGCTCGCTTTGAAGGAGAAACACGCACATCTGACCACGTGACGCGCCGGACCGAGAGACGCACGCGCGCTTCTTCACCAGCCATGCAAAGATGTAACGTTAACTCCGCGTGATTTCACCGTAGAAATCTTTATTTCTTTTCTTTGTTAGTCAAAGTTTTGTTTTCCGTAGTCGACTCTGTTCACTTCCACGAAGTGAAACGAACTTAGCCGAACTATTTTCCTTTGGTAATGTTACCCCAAAGACTTTGAACCTCCGTTCAACACGCGCGCCAAGAAGCACCACGTGACGCTTCCTAAAGGACTCCGCACGCGGCCAGACAGGGCCGTGCAGGAATGCCGCTACACAGGGAGACGTGAAACTTGTGCAAGTATATCTCTTTATAGAGCTTCTAAGAAGCAGTAAGATGATGTTTTCGTGTTGTTACAGACAGGTGACTGTCAGGGTGAATGTTGCCAATGCTCTCTCTCTCTCTCTCTCTCACTCCCTCTCTCTCTCTCTCTCTCTCTCTCTCTCTCTCTCTCTCTCTCTCTCTCTCTCTCTCTCTCTCTCTCTCTCTCTCTCTCTCTCTCTCTCTCTCTCTCTCTCTCCCCCTCCCCCTCCCCCTCTCTCTCTCCCCCTCCCCCTCCCCCTCTCTCTCTCACACGTGTATCCATTGTCCAAACGCCCCGCGTTGTTGTCATTGTCTGTTAATGTTTGTAAATACATGTATTCCTGTAACGTAGTAAATACATAAGTAGTTCTGCCTTATTAAATTCATTATATTCATTTGATTGATGTACTGCCTCTGCTCATTTTCTAAGTCCCTTAAGTGCCAAAGGTCTAACTTAAGCTACAAGCTTTACAAATTAAAGATACTTTAAAGAGTATTTGGTTTATAGGGCAGAAAACCCAATTCTAGTGGCCACAGAATTGCGTTTCCTGAAATCCTATAAAGTAGGATGATATTGTGGATCCCCACAAATATTATTCTGACAATTGAGCTAATTAATTTTTCCTGTTTTGTAAGACGTGGTCCGTGTAATTAATTACAATCAACTTGTGGTTAATTGCAGGGATACACATGCATGCATGCAGGTAAAATGACACATCATCCCTTAGCGGGAGATTTATTAACATGTAAGACTGATCTAATCCAAACATGTATGAATAATTATTAATTACCAATTATTAATTATGATATGCAAATTCCCCCACGGATTAGATCCGCCACTGAGTCTTTACAGTAATGTTCAAGCGTATTTTTAAGTATACATTATGTAGTAAGTATACTAATGTCAATATGTACTACTAGTAATAAACTTGTAAGTGTACTATTTTAATACCGCTTGGGACTAAATTGGCCCACTTTTACACTCTTAAAAATAAAGGTGCCAGGAAGAACCAAAAAGGGGGTTTCACAGTGATGCCATAGAAGAACCTTTTTTGGTTCCCCAAAGAACCTTTCACTGAAAGGTTCCTTGAAGAACCATTCTCAAAGGTTCTTTAAAGAACCTATAACAGTTCTTCATGTCACTTTATTAGGTTCTTTGTAGAACCATTTATGAAAAGGTTTTTTGACACCCATAGTAAACAAACATCACTAAGCAAAATGATGTCCAAAAGACGTCTTTTCGACGTCTTTGTCACAAAAGTCGGACGTTGAAAAGACGTCCACTGAGGAGCACGTGTTCTGCACGTCCGATATAGACATTCATGGACCCTCTTCATACAAGTTTAAAAACCAGTTCAAATGTGGTCATTGTGGACATATTTTTTACATCATTTATGGTCTCATTTAGACATAATTACTTTGACTATTGCTGTCAGATGATCTTAGTGAGAATTAGCAGAGGTTTAGATGTTGATATTTGTTTCATTTGAAGTGTCACCATTGTGGTGATCAGCGTTTGCTTTAGTTGGGCTCTTGGTCCCCTTTTTTTTTACTTTAGCTTTTCTTTGGCTGTTGTAACTGTGTGTTTGTATAACACAATTGTTGTGTCAGAGAAACCCAAGATAAAGTAGGATCAGGTGTTATCAGCTCATTGTTGATGATGACATGATCATCACAAAAAAGCAACAAATGTTAGTTTGAAATTGTTTTTATATTTGGCATTCATAACCACCAACCTTATGAAACGGCAATATTGGTGCCAATAGAATAAAACATATTTTGAAGGTATAAAAAGCACATGTTCTGAGCAAGTGTATCATGTAGTCACACACAGACATCAAGTTTTGGATATGATTCACAACAACGGTGACAATAAAAACAAAAATTCTTGGGAATCAATGATGAGTTTTGAACTATGAAAGCTACCCATCATGCATTGCAGCATGACAATAATTTTTTTATTGTCACCATTGTTGTGAATCATATGCAAAATCTTGATGTCTGTGTGACAAGATGATACATTTGCTCTAAACATTGTATGCACATATTTTTTATCCACCTCTAAATAAGTTATATAAACACTATTGTTACCAATATTGCAGTTCCAAAAGATATAGGCAACTAGAAATGCCAAAGTATCTGACAACATTAGATACTTGTTTTGTGATGATTTCATCATCATCAACATGAAGCTGATAAAACCTGGTCTGACATATTCTTGGTCTTCTTTGCAACATCAATTGTGTTATACAAACACACAGTTACAACAGCCAAAGAAAAGCTAAAGTAAAAAAAAAGGGGACCAAGAGCCCAACTAAAGCAAACACTGATCACCACAATGGTGACACTTCAAATGAAACAAATATCAACATCTAAACCTCTGCTAATTCTCACTAAGATCATCTGACAGCAATAGTCAAAGTAATTATGTCTAAATGAGACCATAAATGATGTAAAAAATATGTCCACAATGACCACATTTGAACTGGTTTTTAAACTTGTACGAAGAGGGTCCATGAACGTCTATATCGGACGTGCAGAACACGTCAAAAAAAGACGTCATAAAAACTTTCATTCTGGCTCCTCAGTGGACGTCTTTTCAACGTCCGACTTTTGTGACAAAGACGTTGAAAAGACGTCTTTTGGACATCATTTTGCTTAGTGATGTTTGTTTACTATGGGTGTCAAAAAACCTTTTCATTAATGGTTCTACAAAGAACCTAATAAAGTGACATGAAGAACTGTTATAGGTTCTTTAAAGAACCTTTGAGAATGGTTCTTCAAGGAACCTTTCAGTGAAAGGTTCTTTGGGGAACCAAAAAAGGTTCTTCTATGGCATCGCTGTGAAACCCCCTTTTTGGTTCTTCCTGGCACCTTTATTTTTAAGAGTGTAGTATGTAAAAGTATATGTTTAAGTGTACTATAAGTGTAACAGTAGTAAATTTTAAGTGCACAACTAGTTCATAATTACGTTTCTCATTTGTAGCCTACTGCAAGTGAACTTATGGGTATACTAGCCTACTAGTTTACTATTTTAATACTTGTAGCAAATTTTTAGTTTATAAAAGTACACTTGGAATATACTCTCAGTAAACTACTATTTTAGTCGTTTTATACAATACAGGTTTTCTTTAAGTGAACTTAACATCATACTTATAGTTTACTAATTATATATTATTTTTGCTCTTTTAGTGTACTCTCAGTAAACTAATAGTTTAGTAGTTTTATACTACAAGTTTTCTTTAAGTGAACTTAACATTATAGCCTACTTATGGTTTACTATTTATATATTATATGCACTTGCAGTAGGCCTATACTACTATGTTCAAATGTTATTTTTTATATACTATACTATAAAATACATTTAACTGTACTTTAACTTTAAAAACATTTTATTAGCTACGTGCATCTTTTTTTATCAAGACTTGAATGTTGGTAATTATCATAAAGGCAACATTTTAAATAAAAAAGTTGAGAAAATCTCATTTATGTCAAAGACTACGCCTTGATCAGATTCAGAACGATGATCAAAACACAGATGGAGTAGATCGAGTCCAACACCCCCAAAACTCTTCATGGGTTACACTTCATTTCATTTGGTAACATTTAGCAGTTTTGATTTACAAGCTGTTTAATGTTTGATGATCACGTTATTTTACATTTGTGTGAACATTCTTCTTTTACTTGTTCAGAGAATGTCTAATAGAAGAGAATTGGCACTCTCTGGTTACTTCCGGTTTCTGGTCTGGCTGCAGTAACACGTCTCTGTCCATGCGGGGGCGCTCACAGGCGAGCGCAGAATGAATGGGAGTCTATGGGGTTTCACCCCCAGAAATCCACTTTTCTCAGGATGTAATTTTTTGTCAAGTAATTTGAAAGTTGCATTCAAAAGGGGGGGCTAAGATAATACACTCAGCTGAAAATTGATTTTTTAAGTTCACTTATCTGTTCTAAAAATCCGTTAAAAAAATGTGATGACGTCACATATTTGTCACGGATCCCATCAGCAATGACACATCCCAACCAAACTCAACTCAGCGCACCTGGTCTCGCTCATCATCTCCGGAGTTCTGATCAGTTCCACCTGCATGTCATCATCACTCACCTCTATCATTCACTGCTTAAAAAGCCCTGTCACTTTCCACTCAGCGTCCGGTCTTGTCTATACGATACCCACGACCCTCTGGTTCCAAACCATCTTTGTCTGGTTCTAGAAAGACTCCTTTTGCAAAGTATTGTCAGTCTCATGCTAACAAACCTATCTGTGTCTCCTGAACAGCTTCCACGTGGAGATCGCCCTTGAATCACCAAGCTTCATTCTCCAGTGCTTCCTTTGATCTGGAAACTTCGCTAATCATCTGGTGATTGATCTGTACCCAGGACTGTTCCAGTAAAGTATATTCAGTGTGCTGAGTACCTCTGATGTCTTCTGTTGTCTTGGAGCTTGCTTTACGTGTCAAATAAACAAGTGTATATTCTACTTCCGTATCCTCGTCTTTTAGTAGACTGTGACAATATTTTCATACTGCCTGAGGTGCTGCTTTACGGCAATTCACTTCAGCACTTATATAACGATATGAAAATAAAAGTGCCCGCAGGAAAATATAAATACAGTACACAAAAATTAACTTCGACAGAATGTCCTCCTTAAAGGAGAACTCCGGCGCAAAATGAACCCCGGGTGTAATAACAAATTGGTACCGACAAAATCGTTCCCTGAGATTTGTTTTCATGATAATCGAATGTAAGAGTTTTATCTCTAAAAACAGTTTAGCTTATAACGCTAGTATATTGGGCATAGAGAAAGCAAAAAGAGATTGCTAGTTAATACCACTAACAGTATTCGATACAGTAAACTATAGCCGTCTTATCTCAAAACTGTCATCCTATAACACGTCACACCAGGCATTATCATGGTTGGAGTCATACTTACAGGGACGAGAACAATGTGTAATTATTGATCATGTAAAATCTGCCCCATGTAAAATTAAGACCGGAATCCCTCAGGGAACCATACGGGGGCCTATTCTCTTCAGCCAGTATGTGAACGAGCTGCCTGAAGTGTGTCCTGAAGTTGGTCTTCAGATGTATGCCGATGACACTGTGGTTTATGTGTCCGGCAAGAGCCCTGCTGTTATCGGCAGTACACTGACCAAAAGTCTTGAGAAAGTGTTTAATTGGCTAAACAAATCCTGTTTAACACTTAATTTGAGGAAAACTAAATCTATGTGTTTTTCGATAAGACCTCGGACAATAAATTACCTTAACATTAAAATGAATGGCAAACTCATCGATCAGGTAGAACAAGAAAAATATTTAGGAGTGATTTTAGATTCTCAGCTAAATTTTAAAAGTCATATCAAAAACATCTCAAGAAGTCAGTATGAACTGTTTCAGAATGATCAGGAGCTGTCTAACATTTGAATGTGCTCATGTCTTTCTGAACACTATGATCCTGTCCCACCTGTCGTACTGCACCACTGTTTGGTCCCAGACCAGCCAAACTACCCTTAAGCCTATTGAGAGGCTTTATAATCGTGCCCTAAAAATTTTAGATAAAAAGCCCATTAGATTTCATCACTGTTATATTTTAAGTAAACATAAAATCTTAACCTTTTGTTAATTTTGTTAAAGGAGAACTCCGGTCAATTTTAACATTGAGCTCATTTTTTTGTAAATTTGGAGTGCTGTCAGTGCTGTTTGGAGAACAACGACAAAAATCGGTGTTTCCTACACTGTGTTATCCTCTTTTTAAAATTTGCACCCTGTTGACTTCAATGGGGCACGTTTAAACCTGCGTTTAGCCTGCTTTAACATCCTTGATGAGTAGCATCTGCCTGCAGACACGGAGGCTGCATTTTCAGGACCCCACTTCTAGGACCGCATTTCTAGGACCCTGGGTTTTTAGTGACAACGCCACCTAGAGGACCAGCGAAGATGAATGACATTCAGAGTGTGAGTATCAAATGCAAATCAATTTTTATTTGTTTAACTTTAAAAACAATTTTGATGCATTTCATTGGAAAGTTAACGTTGCCAACGTGCTGGTGATTTGCTAAACAGTCTTGAATGCATAGCCATCATATATTAGCCTCTAATGCTGGAAAATGAATTGTTAGCCCGTTCATTTAACGGAACTGTTGCATGATAAGCCTGTGTTGACTTATTTACAGCACAATAAACTGTAGCATGTTCGTTCTGAAAGCTTGTTTATTACTCATTGTTTTTCCATTTTAATTCAGTTAAAATAATCTTAATGTTGTCACTGTCACGTGCTCACAGTCAGCCTGTTTAACGTTACCCACAATACATGTTATGTGTACGTCTCTTCATTTTGACATGGCTTTATAAAGTTGGTTGAGACATATGACATTTTAATAGTCAGACATATCAGAGAGGCCATTATAATAATTGACTGTTAAAATCCCACGTATTAAATTGTGTCATTTACTGTATACTGTACTCTATATGAAGTGCTATCAAGGACACAGCTCAGGGTAGGCAATAGTATGACAAAAGATAAATAAATAAATTGGTTAAGCACTAGGCTTAGGCCTAATTTATGTCTATTTATTTATATGAAATTAACTTAAAAATGTTTTTCAAGAAACGACATGAGTGTTTCTAGAACCTTTGTTCCCACAACATCAAAATCATTTTTTTTTCAAATCTTTGAACAGTATGCAATAATTGTATTATGAAAATTAATTGGTATGAAGATTGATATCATTATTTTTATCATTATCATTACTCTGTGGTAACTAAGATCTTTTAAATATGAAATTTAAAATTAGAGAATAGAACATGTTCAACTAAATGTTCCTTATTTAAATCAATTCTCTGTCTCTCTCTTAGGAGTCAGTGATGATGTTGTCCATGTGTTTGTCCATCCATTGAAGTTCTGTCTATGTGGTTCACGTCATGATCAAATTTGTTTTTTTGTGTGTTCAAGTTCAGTTGTTATATATTATTTTGTAAAATATTTTGTGTATTCAATTTCAGTTTTATATATTTTTTTGTAAAATATTTTGTGTGTTCAATTTCAGTTGTTATATATATTATTTTGTAAAATATTTTGTGTGTTCAAGTTCAGGTGTTTTATATTATTTTGTAATATACAAAATCTTAAATCTACCCCCAGAGTCATCCTTGTCTTCCCTCTGTACTTGAAAATGTGGTCCATAGTGACTGAAAAGACTATAACATGATTCCTTGTTTATTTTACTTGAGTTATTATATGCTACTTAGACCCAATAATTTCTCAACATTCCTAGGAACCTGGTTTAATTGCAATAAAGAAAGTAGTATTTGGGTGTAATAAAACTTGAAAGAAAAAAAAAACACTCTAATGTAGTTAAAACTGGGTGGAAATACTGCATTGGTGGCACTTTTTCGGTCCTCCAAAACTAGGGTCCTGGAAATGCGTTCCTGGGACTGCGGTTCTCCGACTCGGTAGGTGGCGCTGTCACAAAAAACTAGGGTCCTAGAAATGCGGTCCTAAAAATGCAGCCTCCGGGACTGCAGACAGATAATATTGTCCTTGATGTGTCATTACAAGTGCACAGCCATGTGAGTGAGTCTGAGTAAACACAGTGAATCTGACTGCAGTAGATGTGAAAGATATTAATAAAATTGATGTTAATTCTGCCAGCGAAAATACCTGAAAAACTTCCTGTTTTCGGTCGAAGTCCACCGTAGTCAATTGTCGAGTTCACACGCGCGATCATTGGTAACTAAGCAATTCAAGATAATTTTAGAAATGTTTTTTAAATGTTTGACTGGACTTGCACCTGAGCCACTCTGTAAATTTGTGAACCATCTGGAACCCTCCAGATCAACAAGAGCTGCTACATGTGGAAACTGTAAAGTTCAATTTTTTAAAACATCTTTTGCCCAAAATGTTTTTTCTGTGAAAGGAGCCAATCTGTGGAACTGGCTTCCTACAAATATAAAGACTTTAACTAAGCTGTCCACCTTTAAAAAATTAACAAAAGCCTGGTTCATACAGCAGCAGCAGTGTGATCATGCCATATGAAATGTATAGCTGTGAGTATGTGAGGTGTGCATCTGTGTTCGAGTGAATGTGTTTATTTACTACTCTAATTTTTATTGGTGCTAACTGGTTTCTGGACATTTTATTGTATTCACTGTACATTTTTTATTCCTTTTTTCTCTTAACTGTTAAAAGCCCTTCTAGGGACAGGTTTTGCGAATTAGCCACGGCAATAAACACTGTGATACAGGCATCGGATTGTTCTTTATGTAACAATCTATGTTTTTTTTGTATCTGTCCCTATTCAAATAAACAATAAATAAATAAACAAGGCTCAAATTAGCCCCACACTAACACGGTAGCATATTGAGGTATTAACTTGCGATCTCTTTTTGCTTTCTCTATGCTCAATTAGGGGTTGAACGACTTTAGATTTTTTTAAGTCGACTGTTATGACACCAAAGTCGAGTCGACTAGTCGCTGACGTCATTCATAAAAACACAAGAGATGGGACTGCTTTGCAACATGCCACAATTTGCAATTTATTATCAGAAAATTATACAGATGCTGAAAGACAGCTAGGGATGGGGCTGTTTAACGTTACACCTGGCCACTTCATGCGTTTTCTCAGATCGGATAGCTATCTGATTTATCAAAACGATTCCATTTACACCTGGTCACATAAATGTGTTTTCGCATAATGGATATAAATCAGATCTTCAAACCCTGCGCTATGTGCAGATTTAACGGAGTCCACATCACCGAAAGCAACAGTTCGAGCTGCATTTTATTAATCATCAGCTATAATTTCAAAATCAAAGACCGCAATAGAGAACGGCAACAGCCCTGGTAAGATAATTTTGTTTCTTTACTTTTCTCTCCATAGACTTGTTTCAGCTTCTTCTTCTCCTGTATTTTGATCCAGATATTCTGTACTAGAAGATGTCATAGCGCCCCCTACCGTATAACAGTGAAAACATGGATAGCTGGAAAATTCAGTCAATGGGAAAAGTAAAGTACAATTAAAGTAATTTCTTATGTGCACTAAATGATTTATAAATTTAATCTCTTGCTGAGAAACTGTTTCTGCTTGTTTCCAGGTTTGGTTGATAAGACTGATGAAGTGAACTCGGTGTCAGTGATGAAGGGAGAGTCTGTTACTCTAAACACTGATGTTGAAGTAAAGAGAGATGATCTGATCGGGTGGAGGTTTGGAGATAGAGGAATTCTCCTGGCTAAAATTGATGTGGAAACTAAAGAGACGTCATTAAACGATGCTGATGAAAGATTCAGAGACCGACTGAAGCTGGATCAAACTGGATCTCTGACCATCAAGAACACCAGAACCGAACACACTGGACTTTATGAACTACAGATCAGAGGCAGTGAGAGCTCACAGCGATTCCTTCTTTCTGTCAATGGTGAGTCTTTATTAGACATTCAATGTATTGACATGCAGTATTATTAAATCAGATGCTTGGATTAAAATTGGACTCTTGGACATTTGTGTTTGTGTTCTTGTCATGTTGATGAAGTTCATTTCAGTGGTCACACAAAAGGGTCTGATATGACCAGTGATGTAGTGGTGCCTGGAGAAGTGGGTATACTCTTAATTTATGCCCCCACATTTTTTTTTAAGCTTCCCAGTGTAGGATTACAAATTTTATTTAAATGTTTAATTTAGATTTCCAATACAATAGTATTTCATATTGAGAAAGTTATAAATGATGAGACCAGGAAATCTCTGCAAACGGTAGAGGTTCCCAGCAGGATATTCCTGACTGTCCCATCTCAGTACGAGAAGGCTAGGCCTTTCCTGTTCTCGTGTCTCACCGGGTGAAACTCATGCTGAGCAAGTTTTAACCCCTGCTATTTTATTACTGAGACCATTTGTCTTGGAGTTATCATCTCATTACGAGAAGTCTATGCCTTTTCTTTTCTCGTGTCTCATGCTGAGCAGGTTCCAAAATCTGTATACCTTATCTACATTTGCATGCTTTGTTTGACTTTGTCTCCACCTCCAGAATTCCCTCCTCTTAAAATG
Organism: Gila orcuttii; assembly: GCA_026230005.1. Classification (NCBI taxonomy): domain Eukaryota; kingdom Metazoa; phylum Chordata; class Actinopteri; order Cypriniformes; family Leuciscidae; genus Gila; species Gila orcuttii. The sequence continues at coordinate 18,650,992 of JAPDVR010000020.1, forward strand.
CCTATAATATACCATGTAAAGTTACTTTAAGTTAGACGATGTTGGAATGACTGCAGCTACCGACAAGCAATAAAGAACTTCTGCTTGGAAAACTTCCACCGTCTCCTGGTCGGAGCTTCTAACTTTTCTACAAAGAAAAAGATCACTACACCAGCAAAGGATGAATGCTCTGTGTTATAAACAGTGACATGTAAGACTAGTCTTGCATTAGTATTGAATATGCAAGACTATAGAATATATATAATGTAATTAGAATAGAACATAGAATTACTAGTATTCTTGCATATGATAAATGTTGCAATGAATGATCCACTCCACAAAATGGAAATGCAGAATGTTTATGCTTATTGTTGACAATGCACAATCATTGTTTTATGTGGCAATTTTCTAAGAACAACACAATGAGACTAATGAACATATCAGCATCTTTATTTTCAACAACTTAAATAAACTTATGTTTAAAAATAAATAATTCTTATGTGCTTATTACAAATTTTCAAAGCCCAAATTTCACAGTGTCCAATAATCTCCAAAGGGCAAAACCAAGGACATAATGAATGTAATTTTTACCTGCCTGTCACAAAGTTGTCAAAGTGCTAAAGAAATCACAGACAACAAGGCAATCAAAGTTGTCCTAAAGTGCCAAAGAAATCACAGAACAAATGTTTATAACATAACACTGCGAAACAATGTAATCACAGCCGAAAGCATGGTCCGAAATTAACTTTTTGGCTCACCTGCCACGGGGACTGGTAGATGAAAAAATCCACCAGCCAAGCATATTTTTTACCGGCCAAAATAATAAACAGCCTTTTTGTGTCAGATATACATTAATTTATATATAGGCTATATTAAAATTTTTTTGTCATATTTCTGGTCTATTATTTTCCATTTTTACTTTTATTTACACACATATTACACAATTTACACACATTAAAATAATATTTTTGTGGTGGTGCCTATATGAACATAGTTCTGTACATATTAAATGTATTAATTGTATATTTAATAAAATATATGCAATAATATATTATAATTATTTCAAAAAAATATTTAGTTTTACTCTGCCTATTTTTTTTTACTCCATTTACTCTGACTGATCCGATCAGTAACTGAAGGACTGGAAATATCAGTTTTAAAATGAAATTAAAATGAATCGGTTCAAATGAGTCATTAGTTCGCGAATTGGACGTGTCAATGTCATTATCAGATGTGTTCGCGTTGTGTGATTATCCTGGCAGCTAGGACATCCCACAAGATTTGTGTCAACACAGAAAACATTTAATCACTGGATAGGTTTTTCCGTTTATTTAAAGTGTGGTTTATGTCAGCTGAATGTGCAGAACGCTTCAGAGAAGATAAGGTATTTTAGCACAATTCACACCCAGCGGTAATTCAGGAAAAAATATATCCGAATGCTCCACATGAAACTATGGTCTTCCGACCTTTTACCATCGTGTCGATTTATTTTGATTAATATGTGACAACGAGAGAGAGCAAGACAGCACTAAGAGAAAGTGCGCGCGCGACCTCTCTCTGCTCGTGCTTCAGTTGCGCCCTGTCACACGCACTACTGTCGTCTACATTACTCGCAGATCAAATAAGACTATGGTGGGACAAAAAATTCGCTTTGGAGCAGGAGCATCGATAAGAGGACTCGTTAACGTTAAGTCGTTACATTACTATTTTGGTATGAACATTCACCCGCCAGTGGGGCGGATAGCCTTTTGAGATTTACTTGCCAAACAGAAAATCTATCAATCTATCAATCCATCATTTGGCGCTTGGCGGGTGTTAATTTCGGACCCTGGCCGAAAGTGTAAAGTGAAATATTAGACTGTACTATTAAATCTAGCAACACTATAACTGCAGGAAGAGTGTTCATAAGAATTAAGAAATATAAGCTAAGGATATACGTGAGGTCACATGTCACGTGAGGTATCGGTCTTTGGTATCGGGGTATTTTTACGAGTACGAGTACAAGTACATGAGCTTGGTATCGGGCTCGATACCTATACTGGTATGGGTGCATCCCTAATTTTAGCTACTTCATCTTAATCCCGCACTGTATGATCGTTAACTGAAGTGAAGCATCGCTTTGGGATTCGCGCTCGGCTGGCGCTTCTGTGAACATAAATCCCGCTTGCTTTGATTGTCTCAAACATTTTGACATTGACGAGCGGGTGTTTGAGTGCTGAAGCAGCTCAGATGAGAAGGTCAGTTATCGTAACGATGAGCAAATCATTGCATCACCAAATTAGAGTTAATATTAGGGAATTATTTCACAACTTTCATTATATAGGCTACACGACCCTGACTGGGTGTTTTTTATTCACATGAGTTTGGATTAGCTACTAAATGATGCGCATCAGAGGGGATTTAGAAGTGGGTATACGCAATGCCGCCTAAAAAAGAAGTGGGTATACGCCGTATACCTGCGTAGCCTATACCCTGCACTACACCAATGGATATGACCTAAAAATACTTATGTAACAGCAAGCAGGTGGTCATTTGATTAAATTAACTGGATTCTAATTTAGTAAACGCCCCTCCACTCTTCGTGGACGGTGACACAAAGGAATGGTGTTTTCACTTGATAAAGTTACTAATTCTGATTCACACACACGCAGCGTTTTTCTCTAATGAATAAACAAAAGAAGGCCCTGAGCAAGAGTTCACCCCTCCTCGAACGTTGAATGAACTCTACACACACACATAGAAACCCTCATTCGGGACCACTGTGGTCAAAATTACCCTTTTAAATGTATAAAATGTTTTTCTTGTTGTGTATCATGATCCCCATGTGACCAATTTCTCTAACTATAAGCTTTATGGTATGCAGTCAATCTTGATATACGTTTAATCACGAAGAATCATGTATCTTTTATCTTACTAGCTCCCAGGAATGCCACGCGTGGTATTATTGTAATCAGAAAAATCAAATAAGATTGAATCATTAACCCAAAATGCAATATGATGCATTCTTTTATTAATATCAGTTTATAAGTGTATTATGACACAGGTCTGTCTTTCTGGACATTGCCGGGAAGGCGTGCATTTCGCGAACACAGAAGTTTTGCCGCCACGCCTCCTCCCGGGCGATTGGATCAGACATGTAGGAAGGGCTGCTGCTAGCCCCTTCAAAACCCAAGGCGCCACGTCTGTTCTTTGCAGTTTTCTACGCAAGAGAGAGATCCAAACTTTCCTGCGAACTCCAGCCGGAGTTCCGCGTCGTTTTCTACTTTTGTTTTACTCTAAGTTTCTTTCTATTGATCTACCTCAGTTTGATAGTTTTCCTTTGTTCAGTGTATTCACCAACGAAACGAATTTAAGATTAATCATCCTTCGTACGGGCTGCAGCTGAGCGATCGCAACATCTACAGTACCTCCTCCCGGAAGAGACAGACACTCAGCCCACGCTTTTCGAACCAGCTACACAGGAGGGGGCCATTCCAATGCAAGTACGAATCTTAGAGAAATGCTGTTTTAAGGTTGTCTAGTTTAACGTCCTAAAAAGCCTTTGGGTCTCCTTGTGAAGCAACGGTTTGAACTGTTCTGTCCTCTCTCTCTCTCTCTCTCTCTCTCTAATATTTCGTATTGCAATCATTTTTGTAATTGTTTGTTTTTGCTATGCATATTTACTCCTGTGTGATTTAATTAGTCTATGTAATCCTTAGTTTGTTTTTATTAAATTCCATAATCCTTTGAATTGAATCTGTCTCATTGTTCCATAAGTCCTTGAAAATGTCGATTTAAGCTACCAGCTCTACTTGGTTTAACTATTTAAATATCTAAAAGTGCCTTACACGAAAATATCATTCCTTGTGGCCACAGGAAAGTTATTGTCGCTGTTTACAGGCAGGTAATGTTGTGATAAGGAAGTTTTTCGTCTCCAGTCCGCCGGACAGACAGATTGCGTGATAAACTAAATTTGAAACACATGAAAATTTACCCTGATAATTGATCTGATTTTACGACCTATATTAATAATTACTACGAGCAATCGTGTTAATTATTCATATACGGTGAGGTTTAGCCCATTCCCTATTTGGGATAATCTAATTTGTGTATGATAATACATATTCATTATCTTATGAATAATGTTCCCCATTTTAGTTAATAATTTCCCCAAAACAAGTCATTGTCGCTACACTTATAATTCCTCATGTTTCTTATTTTTCATAAAATATTTTTTAAAATTAATTTAAAAAAAAATCCTGTCCTATTCAATACATTAACTTTTATATTATATTATATCATATTATATTTAAAGCCTATCATGTTTACATCGAATACCTACTGTAAAACTCTTAAAGCTCCAGTAGGTAACTTTTGTAAACAAATATTTGTTAAAACTGTCATTATGTCCTCACAGTAGAATATGAGACAAATAATCTGTGGAAAAAATCGAGCTCCTCTGGCTCCTCCCTGTGGTCCTATTGCCATTTGCAGAAATACACCGCTCCCGGTCAGAAACAACCAATCAGAGCCAGGAGGAATGTCTTAGCAGTGTCAATCACGCTCGTGTACGCGCTGATCACCCCTCTCTTGCACAGCGCGAGCGCGTACCGTCGTTCGTGACTCTCCTGTTCGAACGCGTTCATCCAAATGAACGAATCTTTTTTCCGAGTCATTTCGTTCGTTGAATGAACGAAATGACTCCGAAAAAGACTCGTTCGAAATGAACGAATCTTTTTGCGAGTCATTTCGTTCGTTGAATGAACGAAATGACTCGGAAAAAAGATTCGTTCATTTGGATGAACGCGTTCGAACAGGAGAGTCACGAACGTGCATCACAGAACAGAGCAAGGCGAGCATTTGTGCTTATAAAACTTAAAGTTTTTCATTTATTTTTGAAATGACCGATCGTTTCGCTAGATAAGACCCTTATTCATCGTCTGGTATCGTTTAAAGCCCTTTGAAGCTGCACTGAAACTGTCATTTGGTCCTTGAAACGTTTGTGTCCTATTGAAGTCCATTATATGGAGAAAAAGCCTGGAATGTTTTCATCAAAAACCTTAATTTCTTTTCGACTGAAGAAAGAAAGACATGTACATCTTGGATGACATGGGGGTGAGTAAATTATCAGCAAAAGTTTTTTTTAAAAGTGAACTAATCCTTTAACGTTATCTTACTAGCTATTTATAACTTATAGAAAGAGTGCAACGTTATAAAGTTACATGTATTGCAAAATACATAATGATTTGAGGACCAAGTTTGTAGTCAAAGTATGGGCAGGCCATAGTCAATGTAAAGCATATCGTTGATGTTTCGTCCCTATTAGTGAATGTTCCATAACTGTTTATAATCTGCCGTCATCGGTGGTCCTGTTTACTAGTCTGCGCGTTCACGGCAGGCTCCGCTGTGGGGGAGGAGCTGTGGAGGGAGGGCTGTAGCGCAGCAGAGAGCAAGGGCGTTGGACCTGGAAGTTGTGCTTGTTCAAATTTTCAGGCTAAGTCAACATTTTCTCAAAACTCCCTACTGCAACTTTAACTATTGTAAAACTATTTGAACATGATGAAATACTTCACAGTTTAAAAGCAATGTGCTGTCGATATCTTCTATAACAGATATGGCGGAATCTACACATGATGTTTAAAAAACAAAGTAAATAATCAATCCAATCAACTTGTCATCAAACAATACCATGTCTAACGTTACCCTATTAGCATGAGAGGAAGAATATTCACTCCGTCAACTCACCTAACACTCCTTGACAGTTTTCAGCATCCCTCCACCACCCCGAATACCGATCCCTGAGCCCTCTCCTCGGACAGCACGTCGTCATATACGCATTTATTCTATCTGACTTATTTGTAAGTGTGAACTCGTGAAATCTCAATTCTCCATCTTTTGTTATCAGTTATCTTTGCTGTAAACGAATTCAACCCAAGCGCTCCTTGGTGACGTGGATTAGGCTACGTATTGTAACTGTTGATCAGCTGTCCATAATCGTATAAAGCCCGCCCTGGCAATTTGATTGGCCCAACGATTTCTGAAGCGATCATAATTACTCCTCAATGGATCGAGTCCAGACTGAACTTCCCGACCAAAAAAATTTTGTGGGCGGGGTTCGGGCTGGCATCCAGGCTACCTCTATACATTAGGATTGTTAAAAAGATTTTGGCTCTTAGAAACAAAGCTAAACATCAAAAATGACCTTGATACAGAAACACTGCTGTGGTAACCCTTATGAAAAGAACATATATAATCCCTATATATGAATGATCAATATATTAAATGGTTTAACAGCATATTTGAAAATATACAGAATAATATATTGTGTTAATATAGTACAATATATTGAATAACACATAATGAATTGCCGCTTTTAATATATTGAAAGATATGCAACAAAATATTTACTAATATATCACAATGTGTAGCGGCCCCTTGGATTTATTGATCAAGACGCAGAGAGTTTGAACGGGTGTCAATTTATTTCTTCCTCTCAACGAGCACCATGCACCATAAGCACCATGAACACCGTAAAAACTACATGTATACTTCTATGTAGCTTTACAAATAATTCACACATAAATCGTGTTCACATATTAATCATGTTAACACCCAATACAAATCATTTGAACTAATAACCAACATGAAATATGTTTTAAAGCCTTTATGACAAAAAAAATATCACATGCTTCTTTTAAATGAAATACAATATATTATAATTGTTCACAGAAAGAATATATTGCTTTTATATTGATGACATACAATTAACCCATAAACAAATGAAGTAATCACATTCTCTTTTCCTTAAACAAAATCCCTTCTGATAATAATACACACTCCACACATTTTTCCTTCATACCTCATTCCACTCTCCAAGGGCGCTAATCAAAGTTTCGCCATCAGCTAACATGCTCTCTAGCTCGACACACCCTCACAGTTCAGAGCTCTTAGAAATAACATGTACGAACAATACAAAAATAAGTAAATCACAATGTAAACTCTTTATTTGCAAGATTCAAATGGATGAACATGGTAAATAACTAACGTGTTTACAAGTTTTTACCGTTCTTCCGACGATGCGTGAGCACCACATTGTGAAGAGAGAGTAGCTAGCAGGAAGTTTAGCATCACAAAAAAAAAAAAAAACATTGCAGAAGAAAACGGCGCTTTTTCAAAATAAAAGCAGAACGGACAAGGTGACACTGTAGAACTACAAAGTCTTATTAACATAGAAATATAATACTGTTTAGGAGAATATTAATGCAATTTATCAGACATTTACACAATGTATGTAATCTTATATTCAGTAATACACTTCATAATATATGTGATCAGATATGGTACTGCATGTGTAATATGTTACAGAGATATTTACTCATGCAGCATAAACACAGATAAATATGTAATGTAATACAAATCTTATATTTTCAATAGCACAAGCACACCTGATGTACTATGGTAAGAGAATTTATATAGAATTTATATGGTAAGATAATCTTGTATAACCAGGCCAGAAACAGATTGACAAAGGAGATCAGAGTTGCTAAAAGGAACTACTCTGATAAACTGAAAAAACAGTTTTCATCCAACGACCCATCATCAGTCTGGAATGGCCTGAGGAACATCACCAACTACAAGTCACCATCCCCTCGATCTGTGGACAATCAACACCTGGCTGACGATTTAAATTCATTTTACTGCCGGTTTGAAAAGCCCTCATTCACACCACACACCGGCTCTGACCTGCACTTCACACATTCACCATCACTTCCTGCACTCCCACCCCCCCCCCCCCCCTCCTCCTGCCATCCAACCTGAGCTTAAGGTCTGTGTGGAGGACGTGAGCAGAGTCTTCAAAAAACAGAAGACTAGGAAAGCCTCAGGCCCAGACGGCATCTCATCTGCTTGTTTAAAAGCCTGCGCTGACCAACTGGCCCCGGTCTTCACGCAGATCTTCAATAGATCATTGGAGCAGTGTGAAGTTCCCTGCTGCTTCAAACGCTCCACTATCATTCCTGTCCCCAAAAAACCCAAAATCACTGGACTTAATGACTACAGACCTGTCGCTCTCACGTCTGTGGTCATGAAGTCGTTTGAAAGACTGGTGCTGGCCCACCTGAAGGACATCACTGGACCCCTGCTGGATACCTTTCAGTTTGCTTACAGAGCAAACAGGTCTGTGGATGATGCAGTCAACATGGGACTGCATTATATCCTGCAACATCTCGACAGACCAGGGACTTATGCAAGGATCCTCTTTGTGGACTTCAGTTCGGCCTTCAATACCATCATGCCTGGTCTTCTCACATCCAAACTGACCCAGCTCTCCATGCCTTCCTCGATCTGTCAGTGGATCACCAGCTTCCTGACGGACCGGCAGCAGCGAGTGAGACTGGGGAAACACACATCCAAGACGCTCACAATCAGTACTGGCGCCCCCCAAGGGTGCGTTCTCTCCCCACTGCTCTTCTCCCTGTACACTAATGACTGCACTTCTAAAGACCCCACTGTCAAGCTCCTGAAATTTGCAGACGACACCACTGTCATCGGTCTCATCCAAAACGGTGACGAGTCTGCTTACAGACTGGAGGTTGAACAGCTGGCTGTCTGGTGCAGTTATAACAACCTTGAGCTGAACACGCTCAAAACAGTGGAGATGATCGTGGACTTCAGGAGGAACAGCCCAGCACTCCCCCCACTCACCATCATGAACAGCACTGTGGAAGCAGTGGAGTCATTCAGGTTCCTGGGCACTATCATCTCTCAGGACCTGAAGTGGGACAATCACATTGACTCCACTGTGAAAAAGGCCCAGCAGAGACTGTACTTCCTTCGCCAGCTGAGGAAGTTCAACTTGCCACAGGAGCTGCTGATTCAGTTCTACTCAGCCGTTATTGAGTCTGTTTTATGCACTTCCATCACTGTCTGGTTTGGTTCAGCTACCAAATCAGACATCAGGAGACTACAAAGGACAGTCCGGACTGCGGAGAGGATTATTGGTGCCCCCCTGCCAACCCTCCAGGACCTGTACTCTTCCAGAGTGAGGAAGAGAGCAGGTAAAATCATCACAGACTCCACTCACCCTGGACACCTCCTGTTTGAACTGTTACCGTCAAGACGGCGAATCAGATCACTGGCCACTAGAACATCTCGGCACAGGAACAGTTTCTTCCCACAGGCCATCTCCCTTCTGAACAGTTAACATATCTCCCAAGGCATATGCCTGTAAGTGCAACACTCCCACTGTTTAGTGCAATATCTTAAAAATTCAGGTGAAATTTATATTTATATTTATTCATACTATACAAAATACTGGAAATATGTTCATTATCTGTAAATGTTTATTCTGACAAAACCCAACTGTGACCATATATTTTTTATAGTATTTTCATATTTTTTATAATTTTATTTGTAGAATTTGTATTACTATTTGTATTACTATTACTTGTTGTATCTGTATTTGTATATGTGCACTGGAAGCCTCAGTACCAAGGAAAATTCCTTGTGTGTGCGAGCACACTTGGCAATAAAGCTCTTTCTGATTCTGATTCTGAATTACAGCATAATTTGCCCTTCATTTGCATTATATCTTTGTAATTTTAAAACATTTATTTTCTATTATTTTCAATATTCCTTTATTCTAAGGTATGCTATTGACTGCTTTAATAACATTTTATAAATGCATCTAATATAAATAAAAATTGTCAGCTCTGATCTGTGTGATTAACAGCGACCCAATATTCTTCATCATCAGAAAAATCATCAAGCTCAAGTTGTGTGTCGTCCTAGCCTGGTTAAAACCAGATCATTCTCAGTAGTAACTGAGTTAGGGTCTGGCAAAGCTTCATAGACAAATCATTTCCAAAGGGGCGTCACCAACGAACGTCGCTCAAATGCCTCTGGGCGCAATTGGATAGATCTAAAACCAATCAGAGCAATGAAGGAGATGATGTATGCAGATTCAGGACTGCCGATTATCAGCTGGCAATGGCATCGACCGCTTCAAATTAATTCTTCGTTGTCAGTGCCAAGTTGTAGAGCTGAGAGTCAAGCTTGGTCGCTTCCTTGACCTGATCCTCCATGAGGGCTACCAATGGAGAAATAACCACTACCAGAAGGCTCTCATTAACACCCATTAGTTTAGCCACAAACGGGGCAAGCTGGTATATCAGACTTTTGGCGAATCCAGTCGGTAAGACAGCGATAACATCTTTTTTAGATATGAAGGCTTTGAGTGTTGTTCTTTGCTCGGGTTTTTAATGAAAATGAACATTTTAAATCGCTTAAAACAGACGCGATAGCTGATTCGAATGAGTGATGTTCCACGGCGGCATCCATCTTTGTAATGTACAAATCTGCTTCACCGTCGCTGCGCTGTCAACATCGTGTAAAGCCCGCCCCAACGTTTCTGATTGGTGCCTCGATTTCGATGGATTAGAAATGGGTTTGAATGAGCTCTTTGCCAGACACAGCTGTGCTGTGAAAAATTCAACCGTCAATCAGACTGAGGATGCCAACATTACTGAACTCTATCAGCCAAGTCCAGGTACATCACTGGGTATATATGGGGCACATTTGATCACATCAGATTTTTTATTTTTTTTTTGACAGGGACAATGCAAACAAACAGTGTCAAAACAAAGCTTGTCACTGAAGTGCTGCATATAAAGTATATAGCAAATGCTAATTTTCAACTCCTGTCCCTGGTTGGGCTTTTATACACAATAGAATTTACATACTTGACTACTTCAATTTAAAAAATATAAACATGATATATAAACATGCATATTATATACAACTCTTACCTACTTACAATAATTAAAAATGAGAACACTTTTGGTTTGTTTTTAACCAGTTTTTAAGCCTGGAAGTAAACACTTAAAAGTCAGGTACAGTCTTGATGTCATATGGTAATGAGTTCCAGAGTTTAGAGCTCTTCACAGAGAAGGTCGTCTGTCCAAAGCTGGTCCTGCAGTATGGTATTTTACAGTCATGATTTGTGGAGCTCCTAGTGACTCGAATGCTGTTTCGTCTCTCAACAAATGAACTTAGTGGCTCAGGTGCTAAATGATTAATGCACTTGTGAATTAATTTAAGAAAGCAAAAACTGCTAAAGCTCTCACAATTCATTAAATTATATTTCTTAAGGATGTTACAGTGATGGCGTATTGGTTTTTTATCCATAATTTTTATTGCTCGGTTGTATAGTGTTGTAAACCTTGTTCTCAAGTGTAGGAGTCTTAGAAGCGAAGACCAGGAGACGTTGGGATTGTATCTTTTAAGCAGGATTGTTTATTTGCTGTAGTCTGCTTCATCCAAAATCTTACCCAAGTCTAACTAAGGGAACTTTACATTGCAGTTTATATACATTTCAAGGGGGTGGGATTAATTTCATAGAGGAGGGGACTCTTGATTCAGCTGGTTACCTGATTTCATCAGGTAACAGTGTAACTCAGAGTCTTGAGATGCTAATCCAATCAGCCTGATTAGATCAACAAAAGGCCCAGCTGACCTTTGAGATGTGACAAGAGGTTAATGTCCGAAACCCTGATTGCCTCAAAATGGACAAAACAGTGTGCAACTTTCTCAGTTAAAATACTATAGTATTGGAAGCTCAATTAAACATTTAAATAAAATTTGTAATCCTACATTAGAGAACCTATGCGTTTGGTTGCAGTGTGAGCGGCTTGTGCCCATGCTGTCATGCAGTATGATATATGAGAAAAAAATCATAGCATGCATACAGCAGGGCTGCCTGGTTTGGTATGTAGCTTCTGATTAGTTTGAAACAGTTGAGATTACTTTGTATTGTTTTTAAGATTTTCTTTTTATGCTTGTCAAATTTAAGTTGATGATCTAAAACTAATCCTAGATATTTAAATTCTGTATCTGGATTCTTTATTTTGTAAATTAATATTAAATCTTCCTTTTAAATCAATTTTTTTAATGGAAAAGCACATGGAGACTGTTTTTGAGAGATTTAGAACTAACTGATTTTGGATGAGCCACTGTTGGATGTCAGACATACTAGTGGACAGTACAGCTGCAGCCTGCTCAGGTGACTTGGCGGGTGCATAAAGAACTGCATCATCTGCATAGAGCTGACAACTGGCATCTGAGCAGTGCAGAGGTCAGTCATTTATAAAGAGACTAAACAGCAAAGGGCCAAGTATAGAGCCTTGCGGAAAGCCCATTTTTATGTTTGAATGCGCAGATATGTTTTGATCAACTTTAACACACTGCACTCTAGACTGGAGATAAGATGTAAACCACAACACTGCCTCATTTGAAAAAATAAAATTTAACATTTTAAATAAAAGCAAACTATGATCTACCGTATCAAATGCCTTTTTAAGGTCGATAAATACAGCTCCCACCACATTGCCCTTGTCCAGGGATTTAGTTTTTTTACATTTTCAATTAAACAGCAGTTTGCCATTTCAGTTGAATAACCTGGTCTGAACCCAAACTGGTGTGGATGAAGGAGCTGTCTGGCTTCTAAATGGTCATTCAGTTGCGCTACTACAACTTTTTCAATTATTTTAGATAAAACTCGTAAAATCGATATAGGGCTTAAGTATTAAGTTTAGATCTTAGAGATGTTTTCAAAGATAAATCTTGCTTTTTCATGAGTTTTTGTATTTCATTATTTATCCAGGGCACCGTGGAATCTTTTTGTTTAGATTTTATTTTGCTTTGTAAATTTTTCCATCAAACTTGTAATAGCTGTGGTCATGGAAATACAACACTCCTCTACATCATCTAGTGTCATAATTTGTTCCCAGATGTTTTTAAGTTCTTTTTCAAATTGCACAATTTACTTTTAGGAAGAATGAATTGTATTGTTTCATGATCAGGTTTACCAAAGTACTGCAGGCGCTTCTTCGTCAGTTTCCTAACAGTCAAAGTCATGCTGTGGCCCTGGTCCGAGAGTCCAGTAATCAAATTATAAGTCCTTGTTATTCGTTCTGGTCTGTAGTAAATGCCAAGTCAATGAGGGTATAGACCAGAGTGTGGGTTTCACTTGAATTCAATATAAAATTAAATTTTAACCTACAAATTAAGATAAAATGCTGTATTTGTCTTTACTTTTAGTTGAATAGATGTTATGATGTTTGAACATTAGTGTGAATGAATCATGCTGAATCACAAAAAAAAAAACTAAGAACCACTTACTAAAGAAAAAAAAGATAATATTTTTTAAAATATTATATAACCAAACGTCAACACCTTGTTAATTCTTGTTACAGCCAAAAGAGCAGGAATGAGGAGACACAATGATGGTTAAAATAAGCAGTCTATTAAATAATCATAGTTTTCTTGAAGCCACAAACACATGCAGAGGTTGCTAATTCAAATTTGATCTCCAGATCATTAATCCCCCCTCCCTCTCTCTCTATATTGTTTATGAAAGCATTTGATTGCATGCATTGATTACAAAGCAAGCAATCCTTCATAATCATGATCACAAACATGCTCTGAAAAGCTCAGGTGATACGTCTGAACTCTTCCCTTTCTACATGTCTTGAAATGGACAGGTCTCTTCTGTCATCCCAGCACTGGTTAAAGAGTAATCCGTTGATAATAGACAGCCATCTTACAAGATAAGTGATCAGACAAAGCAAATACATCACTATAAATTTACCAATTCATCTAATATACACATTATCAGGAGACATGGTGTCAGCTTTCTGATAATACTCAAATGTATATTGGCTCAAGGCCCAATGGAATCTAATGATTATCCAAACTAATGGACAGCAAAGATGATATCAAAAGCTTGATGACATACCTTCCCAGTGCTTAAATCAGAATTTCTGCAGTAGCCTACTGGTGCCTAGTACCTACTGATAGGCGGCTGCTTTGAAGGGCTTTCAAACTCTATTGTGTGTACCTATTTAAGCCAGGCTTGTGCAAAATTCAGAATTTCAGAATTGGCCTCCATTCAATTCATGAATTGGAATTTGAATTGAATTGACTCCGCCCCACGGGAAGTTGAATTGGAATGACAGGAAGTGGAATTAAAAGTGGAAGTGGAATTTTTTATCTTACAGTTACTGTAAATTCGGCCTCTAGTTCATAAACGCCAGAGGAGAACTGGCCCCCGACTGAGCCTGGGTTCTCCCAAGGTTTTTTTTTCTCCATTGGGTCATCTGATGGGGTGTTAGGACACCATTAGGTCACTGGATGGAGTTTTTCGGTTCCTTGCCACTGTTGCCTTTGGCTTGCTCAGTTGGGGATATTCAAATTAATTAACCAATCATACCATTGATCAGCTCTACCAAACTTGGATGTCTTTTTTTCCAGTAATAAACAAACATTGTTAAGTTTTTTTGATTGATACTGTGAAGCAGCTTTGATACAATCTGTATTGTGAAAAGCGCTATATAAATATATTTGACTTAACTTGACTTGACTTAAATTCATGGCAATCAAAGAAATTCCACACAGTCACACAACAGAAAGAATGTGTTTAATCTCATACATTCAGCGTTAGGAAGGTTACTTTGGAAATGTAATTGCATACTGTTATAAGTTACTCATTATAAATGTGGTTTGGATAACTTTATTTGGATTACTTTATCAATGTAACGCAATTTCCTTTTAATTTGATTGGTAACTAATTAAATTACAAATTTTACCTCAGTAATACAATTAAATACAATTACATTCATTTTGTAATTCAATAACATAATTTCATTACAGTTAACTCACTCCTCAACCCACTGAGCAAAAGATGTCTTTGTCACAAAAGTTGAACGTTGAAAAGACGTCCACTGAGGAGCCAGAATGAAAGTTTTTATGACGTCTTTTTTTGACTTGTTCTGCACGTCCGATATAGACGTTCATGGACCCTCTTCGTACAAGGTTAAAAACTAGTTCAAATGTGGCCATTGTGGACATATTTTCAACATCATTTATGGTCTCATTTATATTGAATTTATACTGTTTCTAGATCAAATAGGCTAAACACTCTCAGGATGCATTAAATTAAAACTCATGTTTATTTCAATGTAATTTTCAACATTCAACTTTTGTGACAAAGACGTTGAAAAGACATCTTTTGGACATCATTTTGTTCAGTGGGAACCCTGCATACATTTTATTCACAAAAAAAATAAATAAAAAATTATATATATATATATATATATAAATAATATAATATATATATATATACAAATGTCCACCTCAAATTGTTTTCTTTTTTTCTAAAGATTTACTAAAGTAATTCTGGGAAATGGAGTCATGTTCTATCATGTTCCACAAAATTACAATTACAATAAATCAAACTTAATTATTTGTTTTGTGTCTAGAGCTTTTAACATTCATTGCTGGGGGAAAATATTTCCTGTTAATGTAATCTGTACTAGTAGTTCAAACTAATATAATTTATAGAATACTGTATGTAATGCAATCATATCTGACATATACTGTAAAGCTTCATTGTTAAACACTTCACTTAAAATATGTATATGAATATCTTAGAATTTGTTTTGAATTGCAATTCTGCTTCCTTTAATTCAAATTCGAATTGTAATTCTAGATCCTGTTTTTGACATCAATTCAAATTCAATTCAAATTCAAGAATTGAATTGGAATTAAGGAGTCATTCTCAATTCAATTCTGAATTGTGCACAAGCCTGATTTAAGCGATTTGTCCCAATTCACATACTATCCGTCCTAAATAGTATTCGAAAATAGAATTAGTACGTCCCAAATCGTAGTATGTTGAAATGAGTGTTCCAAAGGTACCCTGGTCTACTATTTCCGGTCAGAATCCGAAGTGTAGATCGATGCACACTCTAACGGCTGATATTGCCCACAACCCATTGCGCGTTGGACGAGGATTCGATTAGAAGTACAAACACGAGTGAAAAGTGTTTAAAAAAAACTACAGACATGGAGGTGAGTCCGGCGGTTATGTAGAGCGGTTTAGATAAAGGGGTTTGAGTGATTAATTATCAGTATCTAACCTGACGAAAATGTATTTATTCAATGTTGTCTACATTATATTGAATCTGCAGCAGCATTGTGAACTTTTGTAAAGATACGTTTAGCCATTAACTTTTTAAATGCATCATTACATTCAAATTGTAAACAAAAAGAAATAATTATGTATCCTAACAATAAACCATATATAACTAAGGAGGTTAAAGACTGTATCAACCGTAAGAAATTGGCATTTAAGAACCAGGACAGAGCACAACTGAAAATCGTGCAAGCTGAGCTTAATCATTTGCTCAGGAAAGCCAGGAAGAGACATAAAGAACTAATTGAACAGAGTTTTAGAGAAAAGAAATAAAAAAATCTATGGGACACGATGATGGTAATGACACCGGCTCAAAAACGTATCAGCACTTCAGATAACCTGCAAAGAGCTAATGAACTGAATGACTTTTATCTGAGATTTGAAACTCGGGACTTCTCTTTTGAAGGGAAGAATATTTTAGAGACAATTTCTGTCACAGAGCAGGATGTAAGGTTGGTGGTAGAACCCAAGGCGGTAAAATTGCATTTTAAAAACTTATGTACTAAGAAGGCAACGGGACCGGATGGAATATCCGCATTTTTGTTAAAGACATGTGCAGATGAGCTGACACCTGTGGTTTCCAATCTTTCAAAAATCTTTGTGGAAGAAATCAGTAATTACACCGGTACCTAAAAAACCATGCCCAAAGGTGAATAATGATTTTAGGCCTGTGGCGCTAACTTCTATTGTTATGAAATGTTTTGAGAAGATAATGGTGTCATCTCTTAAACAAGATGTTGGTGCGTTTTTAGATCCGTTTCAGTTTGCTTACAGGCAGGGGCGTGGCACAGACGATGCTATCAGTAGCATTTCACATCTGGTCAGTAAACACCTTGAAGTCCCCAAAGCCTATGCACGTATTTTATTTGTTGATTTTAGTTCGGCTTTTAACACTATACAGCCTCACATGCTCATTCAGAAACTGAAACACATGAATGTAAATAATTTTATTCTTAACTGGTATTTTTCATTTTTAACAAATCGTACTCAACAGGTTAAAGTGAATAATGCTCTTACGGAGCCCAGGCCAATCAGCACTGGTGTCCCGCAGGGCTGTGTTAGTTCACCAGCCCTTTTTACATTATATACTAACGATTGCCTCAGATGCCATATTGATAATTATATTATTAAATTCTCCGATGATACAGCAATCCTTGGTCTCATGCATAAAGAAAAAAGTCCAGCCGCGTATCATACAGAAATTGAGGAATTTGTTCAGTGGTGTGTTGTAGAAATTTTAATAGTCAATGATCCCTAACAGATATCATAAGAGAGAGAACCTATTCAATGTATAAAAATATATGTGTGTACATGCTTGTGCGTGACGTTTCAGGAACATATGGGACAGGACCTCTGACTTTAGGGACAGTCAGTTTTTGCCAGCTTATTTCAGTACCAGTTTGTGTCTTTAAGTAGAAACCGAACAGCAGTAAGGACCTTATCTGGGTGGGTGAAAGGTACAGCGGGTGAGGAGGAACCTTGAAAAGAGTATAAAGGCTGTCTCATATCTTCCTGTTGGGTGTCACTCTCTTGCACAGCGTAACTTCTGTGTACTAGACTGAACCTATTCTTGCAAGAATAAATACTTCTCTTTTTATTAATTTGACTCTGAGTGTCTCTTACGCAGTGATGATGTTTAACAGGATTTTTGCCACAACAATTTGGTGTCAGAACAGTGGGATTCCTTGGAAGTGCCTTCTGGACCTGAGAGCGGACGGTGATTGATCATCCTGGACTGAGTAGTTCCAGCTCTACCTCGTAAGCTTCAGAGAGAGGGGCCGACCGCTGTCAGGGCCAGGAGAAACTCCACTGGAATTGAATGAAAGCGAACCCGTGGCAACCCAAGAATCACTGGTAAGAAACAGCCAAATTTATTTTCTTTTGGGGGAAAAAAAGAAAAGTGTAAAAAAGAGGAAAAAGGGGTAAAACGAACTATACTGGCTGAGACTGTTTTCTATGGTGCGAGATCAAGAGATTTAAGGCATAAACTGGGGCAAGAGGTCCTCGACCAAGAAATTGAGACCTACGAACTGGTCAAGAGATTTTCTAAACTGAGGCTGAGCCAAGAAGTTTTTACTAAAGAATTGAGCTCTCGCAAAGGTGGGAAATTGAGACCTACGAACTGGTCAAGAGATTTTGCCACACCAAAAAAGTTAATTAAGGCTAACTGAAATACAGATTTTGGGTGAACCATAATTAGCGACCCCTGTCCGATTTTAGGTTAAAAATCGGATCTGTCGGAGACGTCTGACAGATTACTAGACGAGCGTCGAACAAAATCCACGGAGAACAGAAAACAGCCAGTATGGGGAAATCTCAAAACAAGCTTGCCAAATTTGATACACCGGTTTTCTGTCAAATGCTGAAAGAATTACGGGGAAAATGCATGCAGGGTATTAAAAAGTTTAATCAAATATCATGATTTTCCAAAGTGAGGGAACACCTCGTGAGCACTACGAGGTTAAAAGTAGTGCGGGAATCAGTTGAACAGGGCAGTGAGAAACAAAAGGTTGTTATGGCTTTGTTCAAAGTGTGAATAGGCAGATAAAAAAGTCGAACTGCCAGGAGAAATAAAGTTTTTACTTCTTCATCCAGTAAATGGATGCATGACATTAGATGTCTGAGAAATTAAAATTATATGATAAGGATTGAAGTAGCAAGCGATAAAGCTGTCTGTGTGAAATAGAGGGAACTGTAAGTGAGAGACTTGATGGAAGAGGGAAGTGAAAAACAAAAAGGTTGGTGTGTGAGATATGTGTGTGGGGATTGTAAGCAAACAATCATGTACTGGTTAGATAATGAAGAAACTGGCATGTAGGGAAAAGAAAGAATTAGCATGTAGAACAGAGGATGCAGAAGGAACTGGCATGTAGAGAAAGATGGAAGAAATATAGTAGAAAACTATATGTGATGAAAATAAAATGTCTGACAGAATTTATGGAAGTCAAATTAAGTTGAAATGTAATGAAAAGTGAGTTTCAGAATAAAAATGAGGCATTGAGTATGATTAACAGGGATATGAAGATAAGGAATGTTTCATTAAGCAAAATGGGGAACAATTCTATATTTTAATGGTAAAATAATGATTGAAATTAGGTTTAGTTCTAGTTTGACAACCATTGTGTTTTGAACCTAAAAGGTCCAGCTATGCTGGGGGTACAGGAACAGGGCTTGCTTATTCAGCCTGGCTTCCGGATGTTAAATATGGAAATCAATAATGTAAAAATGTCGGATATTTGTTGATATTAAGTAATTGAAGCAAAAGATATTGTCTGTTTTATAACGGAAATTCTGGGTCAGGGATCATTTCCCTGGACAAGTATGACTAAAGTTAAACGAAAACATTGTGAAAACAACTTAGAATATTTTGAGCATTCCGATGCAGCTTATGAAAATTGATGTGCTGCCAATAATAATGATAAAGATTATGATTTGGCTATTGGCATTGAATCCACCACTGGTGGACTGTCAAAAGAATACAGAGAACTGCTTATCAGCTCTGTTTGCATTCCTGCTTGGGACACACTGCTTCAAGAGTGTGCAGTGTCTGATGCTGTAGTTGAGGCTGACATGAATCCATCAGATGACAGAGAGTGGTTTAATTGTGGTCAGCAGGACCATTTAGCCCTTAACTGTAAATGCCCACCGAGAAGGTGTTTGAAAATGATAAAGTGACAAATTTCTGGTATTAATGTGGGTTTGAAAGTAGATCCGTGTTTAATATGACGATATTAAAGTTTTCGTCTGAGAAAGAATATGAGATGAAAACAAGGTCAAAAGATTGAAGTCTTAAAGTGAATACTTTTGAAGAAAAGATCTATAATAGTAATTTTATAAGTGAACTGATGAATACAGTTTGATGTAAATCTAATGACTAAAATATGAGTTGTAAAATTGTAAAAATAACTAAAAGGATGATTTAAAATGATAACTGCAAAAGATGTATGTGTATCAAAATGTATCATAAGCAGAGCGTGATAGCCTCATAAAAGTGAGTGTGAATCCTAATTGGAGATTGATAAACTCCTAGGAAAAATTTAAGTCAGATATTAAATTATGGTAATTGAGAACTTGACAACTAAAATTGAGATGAAATGTGAAACGTTAATGAGAACTAGAATAATTATTTTTATTTAAGATCAAATAAGCAGAAGCAGTAGGCTACTGGATTAACAGTTGCTAAATGTAAATCGTGCAGAAAGGCATCTGATTAAACAAACAGCTTGTTAGTGTTTTTAACGTGAAGGAAAAGTGTGTTGGTTAAAGGGTTGGTAATGTTGACCATGAAAGAACTAGAAGCTGAATGTTTTGCTTTTTAAAAGATAAGCTTGTGATTTGGCTGAAACAGTTCGGTTGTCTGAATCTGGTGTGTGCTGTGGCTGAAACTGTCAGTGTGACAGAGACTCAATCTGAGTGGAAATTTGTAATGTCTAAATTCCCTGATGTATGGGCAAAAGACAACTTTATAGTTGATACATTTTATAATTTTTGTTTATAATTTTATAATTATGTTTATTTGAAAACGCATGTAATTTCTGGCAAAGAGGCCTTAAGCTGGGCTAGAGTTAAAAGATAGTAGATAAAGTTTGATGTTAGAAGTTTATGAGAGTGCAGTGTGCCAGTCCTGAATGCCTCAGAGTCTCTCTCTTATTCAATGTCAGCTAAAAGCTGTTATCTGAGCCTGTGTCATAAGTGACAATAAGCTATTTATAGTAAAGCACAGTGTTTCAGTTGAAAACCATAGACACAGAGATGTTAAAAGTATCATTGCCATTCAGAGGGCAATTTGTATTTGTAAATGTTTTAAAAGCAAACCTGAATGACTTTAAAGAAGTCTTTAAAATAATAATGCAGACCTTAAATGATAGAAGTGACATTTTTGACTAGTTTATTTTAGGACCAGTAACTTTGTCTCATTTTAGTCTCCACCATTCAGGGCCGATGGCTCCGGCTACAGATGTAGATGTACACCGAATAGACGGTCGTGATGACTAAATTCACTGAGTATAATCTAAGCAGTGCTTGGTTGCTGCTTTAAGATGTTAAATGTATTTTAGTGATGAAATACTGCTGTTATTAACCTGTTTCCCTGTGTTAACACTATTAGGCAATCCAAAAGGCTCTGGTGACTTTTGAATGTGCCTTTCCTAAGCTCCAGAAAACAACTGATTATGTTGGAGAAAACTGATTTGGTAATGGGAAGAGCGGTTACCAGTGTGCACGAAGGTGATTTCTCGTTGACGGGTAAGATCTTCTTTGGCCTAACAGAGGACAACCTAAGCCAGGGGGTCACCGCAGACACTGGGCATCTCCTGATGGGGGGTGTTTTATGTGAGATGGGTATGAGAGTTGAGCGGATGGCTGTGAAGGCCGCAGCATCCTTATATCATTAAGGGGAGATGAGCTGTGAGAAGTTACGGCAGTCTGACCCAGAAATGTAAGTTCCTCTATACCACTCACCAGAAACCGCATACATTGTATGGCTTGTTTTTCATTGTGACAAGTGTCTGCAACTGTACCAGGGGACAAAACCCTGATGAGAAGAAAATTAAAGATAAAGAGCTAATGGGAGTGGGCTTTCAAGAGCCAGCTGCAGACCTTGAGGTGATTGCCATTATTTGTTGTGGAGACAGTAGCAAACCCTTTTTATGAGGTTGCCTTATAGGCAAGAAAATGTATAGAAATGTCTATAACATAGTTTTAACTCCTGAAGGTCGTTAGGCATGGTGGTGGTTAAAGATGAAGACAGCTCTTGTAGATTTGAGAAAAGTCTTGATAACAAAGGTGAAGGGTAAAAGGTTAATGTAATGAATTTAATATTACATTCTGTCTAAATTACAGTCTTAGGAGGCTGTTGAAAATATTATTTGTTTATAGTGAGAGAGATTGTTTGAGTGGAGGAAGGGATGGTAACTGTGTCTGTC
The DNA here is from genome assembly GCA_026230005.1 of Gila orcuttii. Classification (NCBI taxonomy): domain Eukaryota; kingdom Metazoa; phylum Chordata; class Actinopteri; order Cypriniformes; family Leuciscidae; genus Gila; species Gila orcuttii. The sequence goes on from JAPDVR010000020.1 coordinate 18,672,904, forward strand.
TTTCTGTTATCGGCCTGCTAGAGCAAGCTGAAGCAAAATAGTGATAATGAACCAAAACAACCCAGCTGACTTTTCTAAAATCAAATGAATAATGAACAGACATGCTTTGAAACTGGTTAAGAGACCATGTAAAATTAGGTAAAAGCTACAGGAAAATGTGAAGTTTAAAATCTTACTTAAAATTTAAATCTTTTTAGAGATGATATAATGAAAAACGAACATTGATAATGAGCAGTAGTGTGTGCCTTGTATGAGTGCGTGTGATGGTGACTGCACTTTATGTCTTGTATGTGTTAGTTTGGGGTACTATTATTTCCTGATTTTGTGGATATAGTGTCAACAACAAAACTTTAAAGAAGCTGATAGTTTTGAGTCAATCTGATGAAAAGATAATGCAGAAAATGGGACGAGCTTTAAATGGATTAGTTATCCAGCTCTGTCTGCTACTGGTAATTATGAATCAATCTATGGATTAAAAGCATTTATGTAAATTGGATTTGTGAAGTTGTAGATCGTCGTCCATCATGGGTTGAGATAAACTAAAATGTTATAGATTTGAAAGCAACAACAAAGGTGACATATTGGCTAAGTCTCAATATCAAATTATCTAGAGAGTCCTTCAAATTTATGATTATTGTGAACAAAGGGGGAAAAATGTTGTTTGACTGACATTGACCAAGTCTGTACAGCACGACCTGACCTGACAGTAGCAATTGTGATTTTGAAAATGTTTGTAGATGACTGGCTTAAGAGACCAAACAACAGGCCTGAAAGGCAGGATACACTGTGCGGCTCAGGGCCTTTGGCCTTCAAATACGTCGATAAGCAGATGAGATTGTAGCTTTAAGCGAAGAATGTAATATTTTGTGTCAGGGACAGCGAAAGATGTCTGGAGGAAATTTGGCTTTAGGACAACGTTTGGGTTAGTGGTGATGGAAAACTTTATCCAAACACCATTATGTTAGATTGATGCATGAGTTGATTCATGCATCAAAAGGGGGAATGGTAATGAATGGTAACAATTTTGGTAAAAATTGCCAAATATGGCCAAAATATGGTTTACTAGGGGACAATATATGTTGGGAGGACACTGGGTTTAATTGAGCAAGAATCCTTTCTTCTCCCGAACAAAATTGCTGTCTGTAAGTGTATTTGCAGGACTGTTTCAACAGGAAACGCCAGGGCAGATGCGGCAGCGAAGGCCGCGGCACCACAGTAGACAAAAGAAACTATGTGTACCTTACTATCTGAAAATAACCTCGACATTTGTTTTTCTTTACAGAGCATGCAGACTTTTGATACAGGGCAGAATGTGCCCAATAAAATAATGGTTATGGATGAATTTGACTAACTATGCTGTTATTACTGTGGCAGAAAGAAACAGGGCCACACCTGCGCAGCGCATAACTTAAAATTTTCCTTTAACAGAATGTCAGGATGGATTGCAGCAAACAGAACTGATTCTGTTCCAAATGCATAAATGTTGTGTTGTTGACATGAGCAAAGTGGGTTGAATGCTTTTCAGAGGAAAAGAACTCTTGAGTGCTATTAAGTGAGCAAGAAATTATTTAGTGATAAGATGATTTGTAAAATGAGAAGAAACAGAGTTGAATTGGACAAGTGTTGAAAATAAACTTGAAATTCTTTATGCATATCATCAACAAGGTAAACAGATGGTGAAAATTCCACAGGTCACACCAAAAGGGACGTCCGGCCAGACAAGTGGTCACTAACAAAACCTTAAGGTCTCCATTCACAGGTCAAAGCAGGAAATGGTTCACTCCAGTGGCGGTGCGTCATGATCTAAGGGGCAAATCTGGTAAAGATCAGAAAATGGTTGGAGAGTGGGACACCTGGGTCCTGGGACCTTAGACTACACCGACAGGCCTCAACCATCATATAGAGCACAAAGTGAGGGGTCAAAGGCTCGTGCTAGTAACGGCCTCCCTCACCGACGAGGGAAAGACCAGTGCAACGACTCGCAAAGAGTCACCCTGGTGAAGACGGGATGCCCATAGAGAGATGACCAACACACCTGGAGGAAGATGCACCAACTAATGGTTTGAGTTTAGCAAAATAATCTGTTTTTGTGATGATTTTGATGATTTTATTTGATTGAATCAAAATAGGGCTTAGATCCAATGATTTGATTGGTTAAGGATTCATTAGAAAATATTTCAGGTAAATTATAGGGATGATTATTGAAGAAACTTGATGATTAGGCTTTCCATTAAGGGTAAGAAAGGCCGATCATGGGAAAATCTGTATGGTGATAAGCTAAAAGATGGTCCGTAATGGAAATATTAGAGTTAATTTTGAACAACTACATTGGTTGAAAGAATGGATAAAAAATATAAAACCTTTTTTTGGATAGATTTTATTAAATATGGTGTTAAATAGAGCTTACTAAGTAAAACCATTGGCTGAATCGAATTAAAAGTTAGGAAATTATGGTTAGGAAAATGGAGGGGATATATGGAAAAGGGCGTGGATTGATGGTAAATGGATAAGATTGGTTAATCTTTGGGGGGTACTGATTGCGAACTGTACTACCAATTTCAGCGATAGGATTATCAATATTGTTATGTTCGCCATGCATTATAATGTGTGTTTCCAGCTCAGTACAGAGACTGGTTAAAGCTAAAATATGATGATACAAGTAGTGGGAGCTACTGTAACGTGATGATAACCAGGGTGTTAAATTGATGTGTTTCCTACTTAAACTATACACTATTCCTTGTTTATACTGAGGTGACTGAGGGTTCGATTTAGGTCGAGAGTGCAATAACAGTGCTTATTCATTCAGCCCGGCTTCAGATAAAGTCTTTACTTGCTTGCTAATACTTAAGGGACTATCCCCACAAAAACAGCCTAAGCTTTTTACTTTTCCAAATATTATTTCACAAATGGTTCAGAGAGTGATCAGTTATGCGAAAGTCAGAAATGAAGAGTATAAGTGTGATGATACAACTTAAAATTTGTCTTATTGTTTATTATTATGATTGGGTAATCTGAATGATAAAAAGGGGGGAATTGTTGTAGAAATTTTAATAGTCAATGATCCCTAACAGATATCATAAGAGAGAGAACCTATTCAATGTATAAAAATATATGTGTGTACGTGCTTGTGCGTGACGTTTCAGGAACATATGGGACAGGACCTCTGACCTTAGGGACAGTCAGTTTTTGCCAGCTTATTTCAGTACCAGTTTGTGTCTTTAAGTAGAAACCGAACAGCAGTAAGGACCTTATCTGGGTGGGTGAAAGGTACAGCGGGTGAGGAGGAACCTTGAAAAGAGTATAAAGGCTGTCTCATATCTTCCTGTTGGGTGTCACTCTCTTGCACAGCGTAACTTCTGTGTACTAGACTGAACCTATTCTTGCAAGAATAAATACTTCTCTTTTTATTAATTTGACTCTGAGTGTCTCTTACGCAGTGATGATGTTTAACAGGATTTTTGCCACAACAGGTGCGATGATACCTATCTTGTGCTAAACGTAACTAAGACTGAGGAGATGATGTTTGACCCAAAAGCCATAGGTGACACCAGGCCTGTAGTAATTAACAGTGTACCCATTACTCAGGTTAGCTCTTACAAGTACCTGGGTGTACATATTGATAATGCACTGACCTGGAAGGACCATGTAAATACTGTCTGCTCCAGACTCCAGCAGAGGATGCATTTTTTTACGAAGACTTAGATTGAATGGAGTAGAACAAAAATGTATGTTGTTGTTCAATCATGCAATATTAGAGAGTATTTTAAAGTACGGTATTACAAGCTGGTACGGTAACCTGACAGTACAATCAAAATCACAGATCGCTTGTCAAGTAGGCCTTGTTGAATATATCAGTTGTGTATTTTTATGGGTACTAGAGTGTGCAGTATGCCAATTGCGTATTTTATGGGCCTTAGGGAGAGTGCAATATGTCAGTTGTAATTTTAATGTGTGCTAAGGAGTATGCAATATGCAAGTTGTGTATTTTTGTAGGCCATATGGAGAGTGTGCAATATATCAGTTGTGTGTTTTTTTTGTGTGCAGTATGCCAGTTTTTAATTAAGTAACAGTTTTAAAGTTTTATAAGTGCCAATGGAAGGCGTTAATGTGTCTACTACTATACATACGTACCTATTTAAATGTATATGAGAGAATGTTCGGGAGAGGATGTGCTAAGGAAATGTTTATTCTTTTTGTGAACTGTCTTTTGTGTTGTCTCTGTAAAGCTACGGAATGGACAGAGTCCAAAACAAATTTCCCTTCAGGGACAATAAAGTATATCTTAATCTTAGTCTCACCATGAAAGACCCACGACTGGCAGATGAAAGTGCTACAACATTTCTCTCCGAAACGGTAGGAATTAAATTCGATTGAATGGAGGATTTTAACTGTGACAAGATGATTGACAGGGCACTTTACAGTGACTGGATGCACGCGACAGAGCTGTCCGTTAAAGATGACAAAGTATGTCCCAAAGCTTGGCTACTCTTTTGCTACACACTCAAAAGTATGTACGTTTTCTTCGCAAAAAGAGTACATACTTTTAGGGCGTAGTATAAGTAGGTGAATTGGGACTTAGCCATGGTACTTTAGACCGCGGTGTAAACGCAATAAGCAACCGGTCTGGGGTAAAAAAATGTTCCTGGTAAAAAAGTTCCAGGGACAAATTGTTCCATGTAATTTTGGTGTGAAAGCGGCATTACATTACACATTTTTTAACTGAAATTAGATCATTAAATCAATCAAAAGCAAAAGTTTGCCTACTAGTGAACCGTATTGAACAAATCAGGGGTGTGTTTCACAAAAGCATTGTTAGCCAACAACTATCGTCGATAGTTTAATTTAATTGTGTTGGTAACGACAGAACTTACTTTGGGAAACGCACCCCAGATGTTTTGAACTATGTGCCTCTATATATTAGGATTGTTAAAAAGATTTTGGCTTTCAGAAACAAAGCTAAACATCAAAAATTACCTTGATCCAGAAACACTGCTGTGGTAACCCTTACGAAAAGAACATATCGAGGGCTTGGAGCCAACGGGGCGTAAGTGGCATTTTGGGTGAATATGAGTTCTTGATATCAAAATAAAGGTCTCGATGAGCTCTATCCAATGGTGCCAAAAAGATATATGTATGATCAATATATTAAATGGTACAGAATAATATATTGTGTTAAAATAGTACAATAATATTGAATAGTACATAACACAATGTATTACATTTAATACAATAAACCGCTTTTCATATATTAAAAGATATGTGACAATATATTTACTAATATATCACAATGTATGTAATCTTATATTCAGTAATACACTTCATAATATATAGATGTATATGTGATCAGATTTGGTACTGCATGTGTAATATATTGCAGAGATATTTACTCATGCAGCATAAACACAGATAAATATGTAATGTAATATAAAAAGCTTAAATTTTCGCTAAGAGAATTACAGCATAATTTGCCCTTGATTTGCATTATATCTTTATAATTTTAAAACATTATTTTTCTATTAAAGCAAAGAATGCCATAGAAGTGCTGCACAGGGTGTAAAATTGTGGTGCTCTTTGGTTGTTTGGGATAATTAAGCTCTAAGAACATAGGAACTCCAAGGCACTCAAATTATGTTGAAAAAAGTTAAAAAGCCTTTATTTTATTCATGGCTTAAACATTAAAATTGGTGACTGGTACACCTACGCTTTTTACATGCCGCAACGCGTAGATGTACCAGTCACCAATATTAATTTTCTATTACGGTATTTTCAATATTCCTTAAATCTAAGTTATGATCTTGACTGCTTTAGTAATATTTTATAAATGCATCTAATATAAATAAAGATTGTCAGCACTGATCTGTGTGTTTAACAGCGACACAATATTCTTCATCATCAGAAAGATCGTCAAGCTCAAATTATGTGTCATCAGCAACAATTCAACCGTCAACCAGACTGAGGATGATAACATTACTGAACTCTATCAGTCAAGTTCAGGTACATCACTGGGTATATATGGGGCACATTTGCTTGCATTCCTTGTGTGATTTCACAGGAACAGAAAACTGGCAGCAGACAGAGAAGTTACAGTAATTGCACGTCTCAGAGTTGTGTGTGTGTGTGTGTGTGTGTGTGGTGCCTTATGCTGCACTACTCTAGAGAACATTAACGCTCAAGGCAAAAATCATCATAGATAAAGAATCAAACAGATTCCTCTGGAGCCATTTAAAGAGTCTAGAACTGCTTCAGTTAATCGTGCAATCCTAGCTTATGTTTTTTGGCTAAGCAAGGAAACTGCATACAAACTTTCCAGTGGATGCTTGAGCTCTTAATAATAACGCACAAAACCAGCACCTATAAGTGTATATGGAAGAGCCCTAAAATCCTTGTTTTTCTTTTCAGGCCACATCCACTGTTGTAGTTTCACTGAAGCTGTGATCCGATTGGTCGTCTCTACTCTGGTGGGCGTGGCTACTGTTGCTGTGCTGGTTTATGATCTACAAGAAGTGAGATGATCAGAGAAGAAGAGACCAGACATCACTGTCAGACCTCTGGAGTCAAATCAGACCAACAGTGTGAATTGAGCAGAAGGTTTAGTTCGAGATATGTCCAGATATAAAGCAAACATACTTTGATGCTCTGCACCTTTCCTGTTCCTTGCAGTTTGCACAGCTATTTATTCACAGATCAATTTTCTTTGTTCTCCTGTCCACATTTGTTACGTCACAAAACAACATAGTTTAAACAGTTGTGTGTGGACATGTGATTCACTGAATGCACATGATACACTATTAGCTCAGTTTATGAGGCGAAGAGAAACCTTTTGGTGTCAGTTATTCACATCTGTACAGCTGTGGTTTGATCTGATGGCTGGACAAACTGTTTGTGAGAGAGTCCAGCTTAGACTCGTGAATTTATATCTTTTTATGCTGGTAAGTTGTCATGTGTCAACCCAAAACAGGGAATTTACCTCATTTAATGCTTAAAATACCAACAGATGTCCAATCTGATGTGCCCTATTTGAAAAGTTGAAATAAATTGCCTGACGTGTGTTTAATAATAATTATTGGCAGGGACTCGAAATTGGCCACAACACCTATGCTCTCGTTCACCGTGTGCTTTTAGAGTTCTGTGTGCTTGCGAATCCTTTCATTATTACCAACAAAGTGTAAACCTGGTGTGAATAAGAGATTCATTGTGCAGTAGACTGCTTTTTTGATTATAGCAGGAGTTTTCGCAGGAGTGTAGATCTCAGTAAACAGGAGCTGAATGTAGCATAAGCTTATAAAGGGAGCATTATTTGCTCGCTTTCTGTTTACCCATTTACAATTTGAATAAAAGTTTTGTTGGACACTGCAAAGTGTCTGGATTTACAGCTGTATTTAAATGCCGGATTGAATCTGAAACTGCAATGATTAACATTGATATAACCATAGCAACAGACGGGACAAAACAATCTGATACTGTATGTCAAAATAGATCTGTGTGCATCAATTCTTGGAGTGTAAATGCAAAACAATAGACCTGCCAATAGAAACAATGTGTTTCTTTGTCCTTCATTTAATTACAAATTTTTTACTTGATTTTTTTAAATAAAATTTTAACGTAAAAAAAATGTATACGCCACTGTAAACGGCATGTGTGGGTGTGTCTTATCTCATTAACTTACACCCTGCAGCACGAGCACGTCATGATCTTTCTCTTGCTTCATAGAAGTTCCTGGAAATTTGAAAATACAGAGATGATAATATGTTACAGCTGTACAATCTTAAAGAAGAGATAAACAGACTCGTACTGTAAAATCAGCTCTCTGAGAACTCTGTTCATATTTCTACAACATGAATTGTTACAGATGTTTGTTCTCAAAAACCTTGAACAAAAGTAATAGAGTAAACACTGAGATTCAATTAGACTTCATGTTGGCTTCAGAAGATTTGTCCATTTTAAAGATTGACAGATGTGAATGTGAACTGCTCCTGTTGGGCTTTATTTAGATATAATTACCAGCTGACTGTACATTTCCCTTATTTAGAACAGACATTGAAGAAATAATTATGTTGGCTTGAGAAAGCCAAACTTCAAACATTTAACACTTCAAAACAACATCAAAGTTTGTCTTGCCAAACTTATTTATGTAGTTATACTTGTTATTATACAATGTACAATAAGAATAAACTATAATCACAGAGTATGATTTTATCTAAACTGTATAAAAATCCACTCACTGGATTAAGTGGGATCCAAAAGTCTGAGACCGCTATTGAAAATGTGTCTTTCACTTTTTTTTAAATTAGTTTTTTAAATGTAATTTTTTTTTAAAAAATCCTTTTATTAGAAGAACTTTTTAAAAATCTTAAAACTAATCAAATAATCTGGAACTCTAGGAACTCTGGTCGACCAATCAGATTCAAGGACTGGAGCTTCTGTAAAATAAATTGTTATAATAAATGTTGTTCTACTCACCAGGTTCGATCACATTGAATCTCCTGAATGTGGTCTGTTTTTGGTTGATGATCTGTAGTTTATAATGTCCATATTCTGTGTTTGAGATGTTTTTGATGGTCAGAGATCCAGTCTGAGGATCCAGCTCCACTCTGCCTCTGAATTTCTGAGTAATATCAGATTTTTCTGAATCAGCTCTAGCAACGAGACAGTTTTTGGCTCCAAACATCCACAGTATCAGATCATCTATCTGGATTTTAACAACACCAGTCTCGAGAAGGACATCTTTTCCCTCAGCCACTGATTTTGGCTCAGCTTCATGTCACAGCAGAGCACAGAAACAGAGAGTTGCAGAAGAAAAAAGTGTGAATGAATTTAGTTTGTAGTTTCTACATCAGATACATATAGATGACTCTAACCTATTCTGTTTGGAGATAGCCAAAGGCACTTAGTTATCCATGAACTAATCTCTACAGGATTATATTACCTAAATACACAAAATATGATGTAGTAATTTTATGTTTAAGCCATGACATGATGGATTTATTGCCGTAAAACTCTTTGACTATACGTGATTCATGATGGTCCAAGATGGGCTTTTGTCGAACTCAAACCACAAAAATTACTGGAAAATACAGAGATGATGATAAAAAAAAAAAAAAATATATATATATATATATATATATATATATATATATATATATATATATATATATATATATATATATATATAAAAAAATATATATATATATAAGAGAGAAATAAACAGTGTTGCTACATATACATCTACATAAGATGTTACAGCTGTACAATCTTAAAGAAGACATAAACAGACTTGTACTGTAAAATCAACTCTCTGAGAACTCAGATCATATTTCTACAACATGAATTGCTACAGATGTTTGTCCTCAAAAACCTTGAACAAAAGTAATAGAGTAGATACTGAGACTTCAATTAGACTTCATGTTGGCTTCAGAAGATTTGTCCATTTTAAAGATTGACAGATGTGAATGTGAACTGCTCCTGTTGGGCTTTATTTAGCTATAATTACCAGCTGACTGTACATTTCCCTGATTTAGAACAGACACTGAAGAAATAATTATGTTGGCTTGAGAAAGCCAAACTTCAAGCATTTAACACTTCTCAAGCCAACATCAAAGTTTGTCTTGACAAACTTATTAATATAGTTATACTTGTTATTATACAATGTACAATAAGAAGAAACTATAATCACAGTGTATGATTTTATCTGACCTGTATAAAAATCCACTCACTGGATTAAGTGACCAAAAGTCTGAGACCATTAGTGAAAATGTGTCTTTTGCTTTATTTAAAATTAGTTTTTTAAATGTAATTTAAAAAATCCTTTTATTAGAAGAACTTTTTAAAAATCTTAAAACTAATCACATAATCTGGAACTCTTGGAACTCTGTTCGACCAATCAGATTCAAGGACTGGAGCTTCTGCAAAAATAAATATAGTTGTTATAATAAATGTTGTTCTACTCACCAGGGGCGAGCACGATGAATCTCCTGAATGTGGTCTGTTCATTTTTGATGATCTGTAGTTTATAATGTCCATATTCTGTGTTTTTGTTGTTTTTGATGGTCAGAGATCCAGTCTTCTCATCCAGCTCCAGTCTGTTTTTGAATCTCTCAGTAATATCAGTTTTACTTGAATCAGCTGTAGCAACGAGACAGTTTTTGAGTCCAAACGTCCACAGTATCAGATCACCTGTCTGGATATCATCAACACCAGTCTCGAGAAGGACATTTTCTCCCTCAGCCACTGATTTCCTCTCGGCTTCATGTCACAGCAGAGCACAGAAACAGAATTGCAGGAGAAAAAAGTGTGAATGAATTTAGTTTGTAGTTTCTACATCAGATGCATTAAGATGACTCTTTAACCTATTTTGGCATGTTTGGAGAAGGCACTTAGTTATCCATGAACTAATCTCTACAGGATTATATTACCTAAATACACAAAATATGATGTAGTAATTTCATATTTAAGCCATGACGTGATGATTTATTGCCATAAAACTATTTGGCTATATGTAATTCATGATCATTCCTATTTTTCAACATTATTCATGCAATATTGCACTCTCATCCTGTCCTCGAGTCATTAATTGAGGGGTTCCACAAGAGGTTGCACAAAGACACCCAATGTAAGATATTTTGTGCTAAATTGAAAGGGTTATGCATGAAAATTGTGAGTTATTTTGAATTGAAGTTGAAAGAATGTGCTTAAATTATTCTTTACCTATTATTTATTAAAAAAATCTAGTAATTTAAAGATAAATAAATAAATAAATAATTAAAATACCAAAAAAGAAATCTCCAAATAAAATAAGCATTCCGGACCAAAAAAAAGAAAAGAAAAAAAAAGTTATATTTTTAAGGTCATTTTGGACCCGCAAGGGAAGGATTTGTTACAAATTGCGAGGGAATGATGAGGGGTAAACACTAGGCATCATACACTTGCTGACTTTATAAATAGGAAAAACGGCACCATCCATTATCAGACTTTACGAACACAACAAACTGAGAGGAGACGTGTGACAAATGAAAACAATATGTGTTCTAAAACCAGCTCAAAGTATCAAACATGTTTGATATTCTCCAACTGGATGGAATCAAACTTTAAAACTAAAGAAATCAGAGTGTGTGCCCATCATACTGTAGCAAGCCTGAAGTGTTCATGTTCTGTCAGGAGTCATCAAGTGCATGTAGCCTATCTGGCTCTGACTTCAACAGCGACAGCGACAGCAACAGTGACAACTTGTCTAGACTGTAAATGTGGGCAAAAGTCGAGTTGTGTACCCAGAATCAAGATGGTTCTATAAAATCAATATGAAAACAGAAAATCTGCAAATGCAGAATTTAACACCCCCATTACAATCCCATTTAGACCCAGCTGAGATCACAGGCACACAAAAAAAATTCAATTCAATTCACAATTCAACTTTCACATGAAAGAATTCTTCAGCTCTTGAGGGAAACGTTTTTAAAATAAACAAAATGTAGAATCAAAATGTTATGCTCCAAATAGAGAATTAAATAGATTATCTGCTGTGATGTTTTTCATCTAATTTCCCAATCAAAATACTGAACCAAGTAATGGACTTCATCAGTTATCTAAATCATTGATCTGATCATTATAGTGTCAGATCTTAATGTGAGAAGCTATTGTAAAACTGACAGTATATTTCCAGATGTAATGCATACAATCAAAAATGTTCATTAATTATTGCAGTATGATCAATCAGAAAGCAGAAACCATTTTAAAACATCATATTACACCTTTAAACGCTAAAGCATACATAAAGCTTATTGTTGTTGTCTAGCTTGTATCAGCTGTAATACTTACCCACTTGTTTTTCTAGCTTAGAGACCCTGCAGTGATGGTAAATCACAACTACAACCAGAACCAGGAGAAGAGCAACAGCTATTCCTGCTTTTTCACCTGAAGACAGACCCGGATCTGGAACAGATAAAGAGAGACAGTCATTCATTTTAATCTGATTCAGTTTGAAGTTGATCATTTCTCTGTATAAATCGTATTATTATGAGAAGGAATTTCCCAAAATTAGTTACATGATGATTTTCTGACATAAACTACCATTCAAAAGTATGTGGTCTGTAGATGTTTTGATGTTTTTGAAAAAGTCCCTTCTGCTCACCAGCTGAATTTATTTGATCAACAATACAGAAAAAAAAACGTCTCAGGTTACGTCTGTAACCATAGTTCCCTGAGACAGGGAACGAGACGATGCGTCAACAACGCTTTGGGAACGAGAATACCCAAATCGCCAAACTTTAAAATGCCTGAGTGTCAGCCTGTTGTCACACTGCACCAAGCACCTGGGACCCTGGGGCAGCATCCAGGTCCAAGCTGTAAAACCTCACGAATGTGAGTGGTGAGGATCAGCCCGCCGCATCACAAACATCTTGGAGGGAACTCCAGATAATAAAGCTTAGAAGCCATACTCGTAGTGGAATGAGCCCTGACCACCAAATGGTTGGCCAGAGGACTCACAAGCAAGAAGAATAGTCTCGACTCTCTATTTGCTTAATAGGTTGGAAACTCTCCACAGAGAAGTCCGTTGAACATAAGTTTCCAGTGCTCACACTGGGCACAAGAGGTTCAGCTTTTCCTGGTCCGATAAACGGGGGAGTACAGAAACCTGCAGCGCAATAGGCCTCGGAATAATGGTAGGCACGTTAGGAACATGTCCATGTTTGGGGTAAGACTGCCTTGGCCATCCCCGGTGCACTCAAGGCAGGTGGGGACTGAAAGGGCCTGAAGGTCTCGACTCTTAGAGGGACGAAATAGCTAGCAGAAAATAGTCTTAAAAGAAAGGAACTTCTCTGAGACCAAATCTAAGGGCTCGAAGGGAGCCCCAGATAGGCCTTCTAGAACTATTGCAAGGTCCCAAGCGGACACCCTAGTGCAAGTTGCAGGCCTCAGCCTCAAAGTGCCACGACGGAAACGAGTGATCAGGGGGTCTCGACAGAAAAATGTACCACCCATCAGGGCGTGGAAAGCCGCAATGGCCGCCACGTCTTAAGAGTGGAAGTACATAGACCTGATACAAAGCGTTCTTGCAGAAACTCGAATATTGTGTTTACTGAACAGTAAACCAGATCCGACTGACGCTGGTAACACCAAGAAGTGTAAAACTCTCCAAATAGTGAATATACTTTCCTCGTAGCTGGAGCTCTGGAGCTTAGAATGGTCTCAACAACCTCGGTTGAGAGACCACTCTCTATGAGTTGGGCCCCCTCAGAGGCCAAACCCACAGTTTCCAAATCCCCTGCCGGGGTGCAATATTGCATCCCCTGCCTGAGACGGAAGGTCTCTCGTGATCGGGATCTCCAAGGGAGAGCCGTCGAGGAGAAGAATTAGGTCCGCAAACCAAATTCGGCTTCAGCCAGGGTGGTGCTATCTAGCAAAAGGCTTATTCCATCCTGGCGAATTCACTCCAGAACTCCTGGGAGCAGAGCAACAGGGGGAAATGCGTACAGATGTAGCCTCGGCCACGTCTGCACGATAGCATAGTGAGGGAGAACTCCCGTATTTGCTCCACCGCCTCGGGGTGGAGTGCCCTGGCCTCAGCCACTGCCTCGACAGGGTGCTCCAATATTCTGGCCCCCTGGAATATACACTGCCTTCAGAGAGCGTATTTTCCTGAGGGACCAAAATAAGAGGCCACCAATGTGTTGTCTGTGGCACAAGAACCAGAGATTCTTCCAAATAACCAAGGCGCGGGGATACTGTCGCGTGATCTTGATCATACGGAGTGAAGACGACCATCACCTCTAGGCAATTCATGTGCCAAGAGAGATGATGACTCCTCCACAATCCCTGAGCTGAGCGGCCTTCCAATACCGCTCCCCAGCTGGTGAAGGAAACATCTGTAAAGATAGCAACACGATGGCAAAGAGCTCCCAACACCGGAACCTGGGACAAGAACCAGTGTTTCTTCCATATAACCAAGGCGCGGAGAAACTGCCGCGTGATCTTGATCATACAGAGTGGGTTTCCCCTCGGGGAGAACCCTCTGGTCCTGAGCCAACACTGAAAAGGTCTCACGTACAGCAGGCGAAAGGGTATCACATTGGACGCTGCTGCCCTGAGGCCTAACTGTCTCTCGAGCTTTTTCACAGTGTGTGACTGGCCTAGCTTTAGCTCTTTTGTGGCAGTAGGATAACAGCTACACGAGCGGGCGACAGAATGGCTCGCATCGTGGCTGAGTCCCAGACCACTCCAAGAAAAGTGGTCCTCTGTACTGGAGAAAGCACACTCTTCTTGGCATTGAACCTCAACCCCTACCTTCGCATATAAGCGAGGACGACATCTCAATGCCGAACCGCTAACTGTTCTGATTCCGCTAGAATCAGCCAGTCGTCTATGCAATTTAGAATGCGTATGCACTGCAGCCTGGCGGGGCCAGAGCTGCATCTACGCACTTCGTGAATGACAGATCACACAGATCACTTTGGTCAAGTCAATGGAACCATTTGTCAACTTTTTAAAAGTAAACTTTCCATTCAGAATCTTATTGGCATCCATTTCGGCGTCTCGCGCTCGTTATCCACTCAAAACGTAACGTTAACCTATTTGGCCGGCTCGCAAGCCCAAACAAGTGTGTGCGCGTGCCTGTTGTTTTGTTTCTGGTCTAGCTAGATCCACTTGCGCTTTGGTCGACGAAGCAACAAAACGTACTCGCACGGCGCAAGCCCTTGAAATGAATGGGTTTCATAGCGCAGCGCCGCACATGCCGCGTCCTGTTGCAAAAGCATGTGAAAAAAACTACAAAGTTTGCTAGGCCAAAAAGACCGTTAATCTCGCGATAAAAAAATGAATCGCGTTAAAATGGTTTTGCGGTAACGCCGTTAATAACGCGTTTAACTGACAGCCCTAGTTTATACAGCTGGAAGGTTTGTGTGAGACACTCAGCAGGTGGTTGGGCAGCGATCTCTGATTTCAGAGGTAAGAAGACCCCCTGGTCTTGGGGGATAGTCATAAAACTCCTTTGTTTCCTCTTGTCTAAACAAATGAATGACGAGAGATAGCTTTGATAGAAGAGTATAAGACTGCTAGCGAACCCCTGTTATGCGTCTCACTCGGCCTGCAGCTGGACTGTGGGCGGACTGGGAACAAAACTGGTAACTATTCTTGCAAGAATAAACCTTTTCTCTTTATTACAATTTGCTTCCAGAAAGTTTCTTACACTCTTTGATGCTGTTTTTATTAAACTCTGAAAATTGCTATTACAGGACAGAAGTGAGGGAGTTTGGCCCGATGGGGTTTGAGAACTTCGTCGGGCCACAGATTTATCTCTCAGGGATACTAAGGAGACCGCATGAGCAATCGGCGGTCTATGCCAGCCCTTGTGGTCACTGAGAGACACTTCTGGCTCAATTTGATGGAAATCATGGAGAAAGATGCAAGATAATCTCTGCCTCGCTATGTCCAACCCCCTGGGGCTGCTGGGCGTGAGCAGCTCCAGCCGTCTAGTTTCTCATACGCAACACAGCAACCAAAGCCTTCAAACCAGAAGCCGGATCCGAGGACCGTTCTTCCCGCTGAGAAGGCTTCGGCTCAAAAGAAAAGGTCTGGCGCCACTGGCGTCATCATTACTGAGTTTGGTCTTTTAATATCACTGTCTCAGTACAGTAAGCCACGTTAAGCCTTTTCTAATAGCGGTTATCTATGGGAGGAAAATGCTTAACGTGTAATTTAACGCGTTGCGTTCATATTCTGGGCTCATTTATTTTTTTGCACATAGTATAGCTTATTAATATGATGTTTACTGAGTTTGGTCTTTTAATATTACTGTCTTAGTACAGTAAGCCACGTTAAGCCTTTTTCACGTTAAGCGTTTTAGAATGTCCCGTCGCGAGAGTTTTTTGACATACGTCGGCATGACATCAGAGCAAGGCGGACCGCACTCGGACACATTTCTAACCGGCATGCATCTCGCGGTGATCGCCGGTGATCGGTTCTGCACAGATTTTGCTCATCTCAAACAAGCCTATAGATGCTTCAGACGCATTCACGCCGGGGGCGTTCCCAAAACGTCGTTGATGCATCGCGAGTTCCCTCGAAAGGGAACAGTACATTTTCTGAAATATTATTACAATTTAAAAAAATGTTTTCTATTTGAAGACATTTTAAAATGTCATTTTTCTCACAATGACAAAGCTGAATTTTCAGCATCATTACTGTATTCAGTGTCACATGATTCTTCAGACTGATATGCTGATTTGATGCTCAAGAAACATTTCTGATTATTATCAATGTTGAAAACAGTTGCTAAACATGCTGCTTCATGTTTTTTGTGGAAATCATGATGCTTTTTTTCAGGATTCTTTGATGGATAGAAAGTTCAAAAGAACAGCATTTATTTGAAATATTTTGTAACTGTCAACTATGTTTTTCCTGTCACTTTTATACAATTTATAGCATCCTTGTTGAACACAAATATTAATTATTTTATATATTTGCATTATGTTCAAATAGTTTTACAATAGTTAAGAGTTTTACAGGTGTTCTTTGTAAACATGATTGGCTTTAAATATAATATAATATAATATAATATAATATATACCATGGTCTGGGTGAATACTCAATTCTGATTGGCTGCAGGGTGTCCATTAAAAAGTGATAAGGACACCTAGTAAAGGAATTATAGTGAAACTGACTGTTTACCGTTTGAAATTAATAAATAAATGCGCTGGCTACATTAGCTGTGAGTAACCATAGCAACAGGCAGTCAAAGTATCCATTTACAATTCAGGCGTAACCAGGGAAACTGAGTTATTTTTTGTAAAAACTTTAGATTTTGATTGCAAAACTAATTAAAATATAAACTAATGTTTTAAAAATGTGTTATTTGGCAAGTGACCATGGTATAAGCGCGTTAATGCACTTCGAGGTGTCCATTGTCAGGTATTAATGGACTTCGCTGCGCGTCGGATGGTTCACGCCTCACCGTCGTCCATTAATCCATGACAATGGACACCTCGTCGGGCATTAACCCTTACATAATATAATATAAAAGTTAGTGTATTGAATAGGACAGAAAACGTCTACGGTTACGTATGTAACCCTCGTTCCCTGAGTAGGGAACGGAGACGTTACGTCGGATGACGACGAATGGGGGTTTCGCTTAGAAAGCCTATCAACTTCGAGTATTACAAAACGAGCCAATGGCAAAGAAATGCCATGGGTCTGCGGAATTTGCATGACGTAACTCCGCCCCACCTCGTGGGTATAAAAGGAGGAAGTCCGCAACAGCAGTTTATGTTTCTTCGCTGAGGAGCCAAGACTGAGCTCAGGCGATCCCCGCGGTACAGCGGAAAGTGGCAGGCAGACGTAACGTCTCCGTTCCCTACTCAGGGAACGAGGGTTACATACGTAACCGTAGACGTTCCCTTTCGTTGTCACTCCGAGTTACGTCGGATGACGACGAAATGGGGTTACTAGTCTAATCACGCCACCTTCTCAGCTGTCTTCCAGTGCCCTGCGTAAATCAAGATCCCTGTCATAGACTGGACGAAGGATTTCACACAGGAATACCAAGGTACACTGGGAAGCATATCCCAAGCTAGGGGAAGTATGCAATTAATGCCAACCCGGAGGGGGGGGGACTTAGAGAATACACATATGACCCGAAGGAAACATATGGAGAACACTGGGGTGTCCAGCCGCAGGTGGAATATTTCAACCCCAGGGGTGGCAAGGTGGCTTGCCAAGGGAAAGACACATGCTCAGAGAGGCTTACAGTGGAAATACACATGTGGGGGTCGCTCAGGGGAGGGACCATGCACACGGGAGGCACCTAGCCGACGCGCAGGCAATAGACACTGGCGCCGACGTCAGGAGTGCTGGAGGAACTCAGGGCTTTCGGAAGCTCACCTGAGGAGAATATCGCACGTATCCAGTCCGTGGAGTGGAATGGCGAGCAAGCGAAGACACCTGAGCGGGTCCGGTACTAGCTAGTTGAAGCGAGTACATGAGAGGACACTGGCTCCACTCGGAGATTATAGAATCTGGCGAATGTGTTAGGTGTCGCCCAGCCTGCAGCTCTGCAGATGTCTGTTAGCGAGGCGCCATGCGCTAGAGCCCAAGAGGATGCCACACTCCGGGTGGAGTGAGCCGTAACACCAAGGGGGCACGGTCGACCTTGCTGCTGGTAAGCCAAGGCAATGGCGTCCACTATCCAGTGAGACAACCTTTGCTTGGAGAGAGCCTTTCCCTTCAGCTTCCCACCATAACAGACAAAGAGCTGGTCTGAGGTCCTGAAACACTGCGTCCTGTCTACATAGGCGCGAAGAGCGCGTACTGGACAGAGCAGTGCCAAGGCTGGGTCTGCCTCCTCCGGGGGCAGCGCTTGCAGGTTCACCACCTGGTCCCGAAAGGGAGTGGTAGGAACCTTGGGCACATATCCGGGCCGGGGTCTCAGGATCACGTGAGAGAAAGCCGGACCGAATTCCAGGCACGCTTCGTCGACGGAGAATGCGTGCAGGTCCCCTACCCTCTTGATGGAGGCCAGTGCAACCAGGAGCGCTGTCTTCATTGACAGGAACTTAAGCTCAACTGATTGCAGGGGCTCAAAGGGAGCACTCTTCAGGGCAGTTAGAACCACTGAGAGGTCCCAAGAGGGAACGAGAGGAGGACGAGGAGGATTTAGTCTCCTCGCTCCTCTCAGGAACCTGATGACCAGGTCGTGCTTCCCTACCGACTTACCTTCGACTAGGTCATGGTGTGCGGCAATGGCGGCAACATAGACCTTAAGGGTGGAGGGAGACAGCCTTCGCTCCAACCCTTGCTGAAGGAAGGAAAGCACAACGCTGATCGAGCATCTCCGGGGGTCTTCTCGGTGAGAAGAGCACCAGTCGACGAAGAGGTTCCACTTCAACGCGTAGACGTGTCTCGTGGACGACGCTCTAGCGGAAGTGATGGTAGCCGCCACCGCTGGTGGAAGGGTACTCAAACCTACCTCGAGCCGTCCAGGAGCCACACGTGGAGGCTCCAGAGATCGGGGCGAGGGTGCCAGAGGGTGCCCCGTCCCTGAGAAAGAAGGTCCTTCCTCAGAGGAATGGGCCAGGGAGGTGCTGTCGCGAGGAGTGCAAGTTCGGGGAACCAGGTCCGGCCGGGCCAATACGGCGCGACCAAAATGACCTGCTCCTCGTCCTCCCTGACCTTGCGCAAGGTCTGCGCAAGAAGGCTCACTGGGGGAAACGCATATTTGCGGCCCGGCGGCCAGCTGTGCGCCAGTGCATCCGTGCCGAGCGTGCCCTCGGTCAGGGAAAAATACAGGGCGCAATGGGTCGAGTCGTGAGAGGCAAACAGATCTATCTGTGCGTCCCCGAACTGGTCCCAAATCAGCTGAACCGACTGGGGATGGAGTCGCCATTCTCCAGGGAGGGGCTGAAGCCGTGAGAGCTCGTCGGCTGCACAGTTCAGGGCTCCGGGAATGAAGATGGCTCGAAGCGACCTCAGATGCTTCTGACTCCATAAAAGGAGGTGGCGGGCGAGTTGTGACATACGGCGGGAGCGTAGACCACCTTGATGGTTGATGTACGCTACAGTAGCGGTATTGTCTGAGCGGACTAGTACGTGTTGACCCCTGAGCAACGCCCGGAAGCGGTGCAGGGCAAGGCGTACTGCCAACAACTCGAGGCAATTGACATGCCATAGCCGCTGGGGTCCTGTCCAGGAGCCCGCAGCAGCATGTCCATTGCACATGGCGCCCCAGCCCGTGGTGGAGGCATCCGTGGAGACCACAACATGCCGGGAAACTTGTTCTAGGGGGACACCCGCCCTGAGAAAACTGAGGTTCGACCACGGGGTGAGGAACTGACGGCAGGTCGGAGTAACTGGTACCCGGAGCGTGCCTTGATGCCATGCCCACCTCGGGACTCGGTCGCGAAGCCAAAGCTGAAGCGGTCTCATATGAAGCAATCCGAGCGGCGTGACCGCGGCTGCAGATGCCATATGCCCCAGGAGCCTCTGAAAATGTTTCAGTGGAACCGCACTCTTGCTCCTGAGATGTCTCAGGCAAGTCAGCAGTGACTGCGCGCGCTTGCTCGTAAGCTGCGCGGACATGGCGACCGAGTCGATGTCCATACCGAGAAAAGAGATCCTCTGCACGGGGCAAAGTTTGCTCTTCTCCCAGTTGACCCGAAGGCCCAGACGAGCTAGGTGCCGGAGCACTAGGTCCCTGTGTTCGCAAACCTGGTCTCGAGAGTGAGCTAGGATCAGCCAGTCGTCGATATAACTCAGGATGCGAACCCCGTGTTCCCGAAGGGGAACAAGGGCAGCCTCGACAACCTTCGTGAAGGTGCGAGGAGACAGGGCTAGCCCGAAAGGGAGAACCGCGTACTGGTATGCCTGCCCCTCGAAAGCAAACCGTAGGAACGGTCTGTGTCGAGGAAGAATGGAGACATGAAAGTAGGCGTCCTTCAGGTCGATCGCTGCAAACCAATCCTGGGGCCGCACGCATTCGGGAACGCGTTTGGCGGAGAGCATCTTGAACGGCAGCCTGTGAAGGGAGCGGTTCAGCACGCGCAAGTCCAGGATTGGCCGTAACCCACCGGTTTTCTTGGGGACAATGAAGTAGGGGTTGTAGAACCCGGACCTCATCTCGGCTGGAGGGACAGTCTCGATTGCACCCTTCGCCAGCAGGGTGGCAATCTCTGCTCTCATGATGGGGGCATTGCCACCGACCAAAGTGGAGCGGACTCCCCTGAAGCGGGGAGGAGACCGTGCGAACTGAATCGCAAGCCGAGCCTGAAGGAGCGCGCGATCCAGCGGGACAGACGGGGAAGCTCTAGCCAGGCTCCCAGGAACTGAACCGGCGGGATCACGCGACGACAGGCGTCCCCCCGGAGGGGCAGCGAAGCGGAGTAACTGGCCCAGACGTGGACGGCATAGCGGCCCGGTGTGGGGGCACAGTTAGCAACCGCGCCCTGGCAGAGGGGGCCAGGGGAGGACCAGGCTGGTCGTCCCGCGGGGGCCTGCTCTGCCAGGGGTCTGGCGACAGAGGGGGACAGGGGCGAAGCGGTCCGTGGACGGCACGCCGTGTCAACGACCTCTGGGACAGAGGGGGACGAGGAGAGCACGGCTAGAGGGCGGCGCTCTGTGTCGTCCGAGAACTCTGTGTGCTCAGAGACGGGAGAGTCAGTTCTTTGCGAATAAGAATTCTTCCCCGGCCCTCCACCGGGGAAAGGAGTGGTCCTGCTCCCAACTCCTGGAAAGAACTGAGTCCCATCTCTGAGGAGCCCCTCTCAAGAGCGCCACCTAACCCGGCGCGTAGCGGGGGGCGGGGCTGGAGAGGGCTGTGGCGTCCGGCCGCGGCCTCCAGAGCCGGCCCGGGTGAACGGGCGGGGTGGGAGCCGTGGGGGGGCGCCCTCGGCGGTGGGCAGACCGAGGGACCTGAGCGGACGGCGGGGCCGTCGGGACAGAGTCGACCTCAACCTGCTCCATCCCCGAGGAGCCCGTCTCAGGAGCGCCGCTTAACCCGGCGTGTAGCGGGGGGCGGGGCTAGAGAGGGCTGTGGCGTCCGCCCGCGGCCCCCAGAGCCGGCCCGGGTGAACGGGCAGGGTGGGAGCCGCGGGAGGGCGCCCCTGGCGGTGGGCAGACCGAGGGATCTGAGCGGACGGCGGGGCTGTCGGGACAGAATCAACGTCAGTCTGCTCATGGACGGCTGAGAGCTGTTGGGCCAGCCCTCAACCGCACCGCCGAAGAGGCCGACCTGGGATGTGGGAATGTCGGACAGACGGGTCCGCGCGACATCCAGCACATCAAACAGGTACGGCCACCGAATGGTGAGCATCACCCGACCCAGGGAGCGTACGACCACTTTCGTCGCTCAGAGAGCAAGGTTAGTGGCGGCGCGCAGCTCAGTGAAGAGCCCTGGGTCAGTCCCGCCCTCGTGCAGGTCCATGAGCATCTGGGTCAGGTAGACCAGCAGAATGACCATGGCACGCAGTGAGGCGGCCGCCAGTCCCGTGGCGCTATAGGATCCTGCCACAAGCGTAGACGAAAAACTACAGGCCACGGACGGGTGCTTAGGATTGCGCCGAGAAGAAGCACTCTGAGGACACATAGCATCGCAACAGAGCGTTCAGCCGGGGGAACCCCAGTGTACCCACGGGCAGCGGCCCCATCGAGGGGAGGAAAGGCGGATGAGATCAGCGAATGGCCCCTGATCTCATCATGCACGTCCGGGAAGAACGGTATTGGGGTTTGCCGTGGACGAGGGTCGGCGGCCTCACCCAAAAACCAATCGTCCCGGGAAAGCATGGCCGTCATCTCCGGATCAGACTCGACGAGTCGTCACTTCCAGGAAAATCAAACCCACCTAGTGAAGCTGCTACAAACATAATATCATCCTCTGTAGCTTCAAATGAAACACACGGGCCACCAGAGGGTAGACCCGTGGGAATCACCTGTTCACTAGCGGGCACCGTCATTAAAGAGGGGGGCTGGGGTCGCGGACACATAGTCGGCGCCTTGTTCCAGACCGAAACCCTCAGGTCACCCTGGCCACCAGCCGAAGATCGGGGGGTGGATGAGGGGACTCTCACTCATGTGAGTTCACCGAGTCTCGACCTTAATGACGCGATGATCATGTTTCCATGGAGAAAACATGAGTCATCCACGAGCGCTGCTCTAGCATGATCAAGCCCAAACATACTAGACAACGCTCGTGCCCATCAGAGTCCGATACCAAGTTGCCGCACCATTCATTTTTTTTTTTTTTTTGAAATGCACGGGCGAGCCGTCTTTAAAAAGACGTGCCGCGTGCAAGCTCTTTTAGTGAGAGAAAACTCAAGTGTTGAAGCACCCGGGGAGACACGCACCGACTGGCAGACCACTGCAACAGATCAGCAGGAAGCACGCGCTCGCCGTAGATCGCCGTCACACCAACACTCGAGGTACTCGTTTGTAAAGCTGACAATTCAGAGATGGCTTGTGGAGAGAAGAATACACTTGGCTCCGAAGCGAAAACATAAACTGCTGTTGCGGACTTCCTCCTTTTATACCCACGAGGTGGGGCGGAGTTACGTCATGCAAATTCCGCAGACCCATGGCATTTCTTTGCCATTGGCTCGTTTTGTAATACTCGAAGTTGATAGGCTTTCTAAGCGAAACCCCCATTCGTCGTCATCCGACGTAACTCGGAGTGACAACGAAAGGGAACCTAACATACAAAAATTGTTAAATATATTTAAAAAAATATTCTATGAAAAATACCATGTACTTAAGAAACATGAGGAATTATAAGGGTTTTGTAGGTCATTATACCAGACCCTTTTGGTGTGACCAATGAAATGAACTTCATCAACATGACAAGAACACAAACACAAATGTCATCTGATTTAATAATACTGCATGTCAATACATTGAATGACTAATAAAGACTCACCAGTGACAGAAAGAAGGAATCGCTGTGAGCTCTCACTGCCTCTGATCTGTAGTTCATAAAGTCCAGCGTGTTCAGTTCTGGTGTTTGTGATGGTCAGAGATCCAGTTTGATGATCCATCTTCAGTCTGTCTCTGAATCTCTCATCAGCTTCGTTTAATGAGGTCTCGTTAGTTTCCACATCAATTTTAGCCAGGAGAATTCCTTCATCTCCAAACCTCCACAAGATCAGATCATCTGGGTGTAAATCAGTATCAGTGTTTAGAGTAACAGACTCTCCCTCCATCACTGACACTGACTTCACTCCATCCGTCTCATTAACCGCACCTGGAAAAGAAATGAGATCAGACGTGATTGAACAGAATACACTGAGACATTTCAACTCAGATATTTCCACTTCATCTGGAATTAGACTTACAATGATCTAACAGTCATCTGAACAAGACTAGAGATACTCACCACTGACAGTCACTCTAAATATCTTTGTCGTAGTCTTTTTTTTAGAGATAGAGAGTTTATATTGTCCCGAATGTCTTATTCTGGTGTTTCTGACAGTGAGAGATCCAGTGTTTTGGTCCACTTGTAATCTGCCTCTGAATGACACATCATCATCAGTGACAAAAAATGAGGTAAAATCATTCTTTCTCGTTATTTGAGATAAGACAAAGCCTTTAGGTCCAAACAGCCACAGTATAGTATCATCATTCTGTATTTCAGTAAGAGTAGTGTGTAGAGTAACAGAATCTCCCTCCATCACTGACACTGACACAGTTTCATCTGCATCAGACACTCCTGCAAAGCATAAAGTAAGTTTACAGATATTGAAATCACTGAATCCACACTAGTAAACAGATTCAACTGAAAACATTGTGTGAGGCAGATATGACTTTACTGTACATTGTAAATGGGAAACAAAAAGGGAAATTTAAGATTAAATTGTATTCCAAAAAGTAAGAATAATGTATAAGGAACTGATAGCCTACCATATTTCATTAAGCCTCGTTAAGCGTACATATGATTTACATGATGGAGCACATATTAAAACGCGTATTATTCGGCATTGTTTCTTGCAGTGTCATCACCCATTTGTCGCACACTGCTGATGTTAAAAATGGAAAATGAAATAACCCCACAATCAATAAGAAGAAATAAGAAAAGGAAAAGCAATAACGAGCTCTGTATGTTGTTATAGGACTGTGTAGATTCCCAATAAAGATGATCAGTGTAAAATATTTATATTGTTCAGTTTCAGTGAGCCATGTGTTCGTCACTCCAGAGCCTCGCCCCAAAAGCGTGAATAACTCACGAAATACACTAAACTCAAACAGAGAGACGTTATACAACTGAGAATCACTGCTTTTCTCAAATAATATCCGCTTAACACAGTAACTTCATGTGTACATTAATAATTTTACACAAGGTCCAGCAATCGATGGCGACCGATTGAGATGCAATTTACCATGGATCACATATCTTTTTTGTAACGTTATTTAGGCTAAATGTGACACGCGTTTTTACAGTGTCAGACTCAGTCCCCATGCATTTGACACAGAGATGATGCCTAAAAATAAAACCGAAAGACTTACCTTCCGCGAATAATAAGAAAAGGGAGAGCAATAACATTCTCTTCGTGTTTTGTAGAACTGTGCAGCTTCCGAATAAAGATGATCAGTGGAGAGTATTCTCTGGAGATCCGCCCCACCAAACTATATGTGGAGACTGCAGACCTGGAGCCGGTATACACCCCTGGCAGTTTTAAGACCCTGTTGTTCCTGATGCGTCCAGTAGGGGGATATACTGCGAAA
Organism: Gila orcuttii; assembly: GCA_026230005.1. Taxonomy (NCBI): domain Eukaryota; kingdom Metazoa; phylum Chordata; class Actinopteri; order Cypriniformes; family Leuciscidae; genus Gila; species Gila orcuttii. The sequence continues at coordinate 18,698,092 of JAPDVR010000020.1, forward strand.
TAACATCTTTAAATCGACGCTTACACATTATAGTAATAACCCGTCCATAGACTTGACAATGTTGTGTTTTTTTGTTAATTTACATATAAACGTTACAGTGTAGGCTAGATCTGCACGGATTAAATGATCTGTAGATATTCAGTTGGGCTTCACTTTCTTCACTCAGCCTACAGAAGACTATTTGTTTTTGTGAATTGAAAAATTAAAAATACACATCGTTTGATCAACTATGTGTTATGACAAGTGATGCTATGACCTACTGCCGTTATAGGCCTATTCACCGTAGGTTTTCTACAGGAGACTGAGTGAAATATGTTTTTTGTGAATTTATATAAAGTCACATTTAGATATTAACCATATTTAGCCCATTAGACATACAGTACCGTGTAATCATATGGATCCTCGATGAAATATCTGCTGTACTATTCTCTATTGGTCGACGTACAGCTACAAAACAGTGTCCTACACAGCATTTTATGAAGACAAACACAATTTATCCCTTTTCTAAAATTCCAAGGGACATTTAGAAGAAAGAGACAATATTGTTGTTCACAAAAAAAAAAAAATTATTAACACCATTTATGAATTATGATGACTCCCCTATGGTTTGCCACTCTGTTTTAACTATTTTTCTAACCTCCTGTCAAAGGGCTCCCGCTCACTGATAAAAAAAAAATAAACATTAAAAAAAGCTAGAAAGGATATCAATGGTGAATTTGATCTTGTCACTGTGTGTGTGTGTGTGTGTGTGTGTGTGTGTGTGTGTGTGTGTGTGTGTGTGTGTGTGTGTGTGTGTGTGTGTGTGTGTGTGTGTGCGTGTGTGTGGGCTGCCCAGAAGTGATGTCAGGTGAGTGTGTACAACGGCACAGGCACTTGTTGGTGGAACAATAACGGAAAAAGTGTCAAGCCACTTTGATTTCTTTTGGATGGACTGTCCGACTGTGCAGAGAAAATTGAAAATTACATGTCCATGTATGTCTCTGTGAGTCGTTTATTTCGTAAGTCTTAAAAAAAAGAGATGGGTGTTTATAAAGTTTAGAGAGAGAGAGAGAACATTTCCTAAAGCTAAAGCAAACACACACCTTTATGAGATCCAAGTTAAAGAGAACTTGGTAAAGACAGAGTATGATAAAACCCACATTAAGTGTACATAGCCTACATTTTAGTACAGATCAGTAAGCTATTTTAAGAAAAAAAAATTATATTAAGATATAAATTAGATAATTAGATCATCTCATTTATAAGAAACAACTCAAACCAGAATCTACATTTAAACCATATTTGAGTGTGCAGTTTAACTCGTTACTTAGAGAGAGAGATTTACACACATATATACATATATGCCTATTATAAATGTGTCTGTTTTTGTGTTCACACCATAGACTGTAAAAAAAAACAAGTTCACATATTTCCAATATCTACTGTAATGTTGCCCCAGAAACCATGTGGAGTATGTTTTAATGCAAGGAGTAAACAGGGTCTTACCAGAAGAGGCCATCTCACACAAGCTAAGATAGGCAACAAAAGAAAATTAAAAAGAAAATAAATTTTAAAGTGAGTAGAGAAGACTATAGGGGCAGCTAAACCTACCCGTGGTTAGCGAAGTTTAAGCCAGATAGAACAGAAACCTGACCGTCAAGAACTTTTTGTCTCTCAAAATATATTATAGGCCCATCCATTGATATATAGGCCTATATGAATGGATACCTACCCTAGCTCTCTAGCTAACCGTTTATAAATAATAAATGTTGCATCATTGCTAAACAACAATAACTTTAGCAGATTATTTAACATACAAATGACAGAATCTATAATATTTTGTCAGATTTTCATTCTAACGATGCTAATCTTGATTAGCCTATATGGAATTATTACTTTGTCTTCTGGGCAAGTTTCATCTTCATAAAGACAGAACCGTTCAATGTAATCCTGATTTTAGAATAGCATCGGCCGACGGCCTGTATAGGTCCGGTAGCGGTGCTGTCTCACAGCTTCTGGTTGATCATTAAACCAATAATCTTGCTAGGGATGGCAAGGAGACAGGTGGATGGTATGGATTATAATGAAGCAGAGGGGAATGGTAGTGATGAGAGGAGGGAAAGTGATTGGGGGGAGGAAGTAGGGAGAATGCGTAGGGATAAGAAGGAGGCTAGTCGTAAAAGAAAGAAAAAAGGTTGTGTTAGTTCAAATGGGACGGAAAGTGAAGAAGATGAAGGGAAGGAACCTAAAGTAAGATTGTTTAATGTAGTGGTAAGATTTGAGGGAGAAGGAGGAGTTAAAAAAATGGATCCACTTAAGTTAACTAAAATAATAAGAGAAAAGGTAGGAGAAGTGAAGTATGCAAGAATTTTGGGAGATGGAAATCTACTGGTAGGATGTAATAATGAAGTACAGATGGAAAAAGCAAAGAAGATGAGTTGTGTTGGAAAAATAAAAATAGTAAAAGTAGTAAGAGTGGGGGAGAAAATAAATGGCGGAAGTAAGGGAGTGATATATGGAATTCCACTTACTGTAAATATGAAAGAGTTGGTGGAGAACTTGAGAATGAAGAATAGGTCAGTTAAAAGTGCAATAAGAATGACACGGGGAGTGGAGAAAGTAGAAACAGAATCTGTATTGGTTGAGTTTGAAACAAAGGAGGTACCAAAAGAGGTATATTATGGATTTATGAGATACAGCATAAGAGAGTATGTACCTAAGCCAATTAGATGTTATAATTGCCAGGAATTTGGACATATGGCTAATGTATGTAAAGGAAAGAGGAGGTGTGCTAGGTGTAGTGGTGATCATGAATATGGAAAGTGTGGGGAAGAAGTAAGACCAAAGTGTTGTAACTGTGGAGGGAATCATAGTGTGGCATTTTGGGGATGTGAAGTGATGAAAAAAGAAGTTAAAGTACAACAGATAAAATCAAAAGAAAACATTTCTTATGTTAAGGCTGTTAAGAGAACAGAGCGGGAAAAGAAGAATCAGAGCGGAGAAAGTATAAAAAGGGTGAGCAGGGAAGATCACCAAGAAAAGAAGGAAAAATGGGAAGAGAAGAAGAAAATAGTGACATTCATAGCAGGGGTGATAAATGCTACAGCTGAAGTCAGGTCTAAAACTGAAAGAATCCAGATTATTGTTAAAGCAGCAATACATCACTAGATATGGCAGGATTAAAGTGGGAAGAAGTGAGGGATGAACTCAGTGTACAGTCGAGTCAAGAGACAACATGTATAGGTTAATAATTTTTGTAATGCTAATCCTTCAATGGAATGCAAGAAGCTTGATCGCAAATGGGCAGGATTTCAAATTTATAAGGAGTAGAAGAGAAAAGCCAGATGTTATATGCATTCAGGAATCCTGGTTAAAGCCTAATTTGGACTTTATAATATATGGATACGTATCAGTTAGACAAGATAGGGAAAATGGTGGTGGAGGGGGATGTATAACATTTATAAGACAAGGGATTCCGCATAGGGTGTTAGGTATAGGAAAGGAGCAAGAATATGTAGTGGTAGAAACATGGGGTGAAAGGAAAAAAAATGTAGTTATAAATGATTACAATCCGTGTAGGAAATTAGATATAAACAATCTTGAGGAAATAGAAGGGCAAGACAATAATAATATTGTATGGTGTGGGGATTTCAATGCGCATAATGCATTGTGGGGTAGTGAGAAGATGGATAGTAATGGACAAGTAATTGAAGAGTTATTGGATGAGGAAAATTTAATATGTTTAAATGATGGAAGTAAAACAAGGATAGAGGTTAGTACTGGGAAGGAATCTGTACTTGACCTCACACTGGTGTTGTCATGATTCTGCCTTAGTATACTTGATTTTCCTAGTCGTGAGGCAGGATCATGACAGAATCATGTTTTGTGTACAAGCGCATGGCCAATTGTTTGGGCCATGTGCTTGTGTTGTCTCGTTACGTTACCCCGCCCCCTTGTTATCCCGTCTCGTCATTAATGTCTAGTCAGTTTCACCTGTCCTTGTCATTAGTGTTCCCTTTATAATCCCCTTGTGTTTGCTGTCCTGTGTTGGTTCATTGTTTGACGTTGTGTGAGTCTAGCTGTAAGTAATTCATTGAGAAGTCTGTTATTTGAGAAGTGTCTGTTGTTCTTGTCTTTGTTTTGTTCCTGTCTTAGTTTCAAGTCATAGTCTGGTGTGTTCTACACTGTCTTGTTTTGCCCCCTCGTGGGTTTTATTTTCTGTTTTTGTCCTAAATAAATCCTTTGAGAGTCATCTGCTGTCTGCGCCTGGGTTCTCCTTTCCGTCCACATAACAGGTGTCCAGTAGTATGGCAGCGATATGTAATTGGAGTGTCTATAAGGATGGGACAATAGGAAGTGATCATTATCCAGTATTGTGTAAAATTAATATTTCATTATCTCTAAGTATAGAAGGAAGAGGAGGAGGCTAATTGGGAACATTTTCAAAAAGAAAGTGACAGATGTTTGAGCCAGATTGAGTATAATGATGATATAGAGACACTGGAAAATAAAATAAAGGTATAATAACAGCGGCAATGGAGTCTATTCCAAAAAGTAAAGGTAAGGTAAAGAGGAAAATCGTACCATGGTGGGATGAGGAATGTAAAGAAGCAGTCAGAAATAGGAACAAAGCATTTAAAATAATGAAAAGAACTCATAACTTTATGCACATGGTTCAATATAAATATGCTCAGGCAATAGTAAGGAAAACAATTAGACAGGCAAAAAGAACATATTGGAGGAATTATTGTAGCTCAATTGGGAATACAACTCAGATTGGAGAGGTGTGGACAATGATTAAAAAGATGGGTGGTGAAAGGAGAGAATGGAGTTACCCAGTTTTGAGTAGTGGAAATGAAATTGCAGTGACAAATAAGGAAAAGGCTGAAGCAAATACATTTGTCAATGTGCACAGCTCTAATAATTTATCTGAAGAAGGGAAGAGAGGCGCAGAGAAGACTAAATCTGAAAATGTAGAGGTACTTATGAACATGGGCGTAGATTACGCGGGGGACGGGGGGGACGTGTCCCCCCCACTTTTTATAAAATGTAAATTCATCCCCCGCACTTTTTCATAGGGCAAATGTGTCTATGACAAGCTGAGGTTTCCGCGGGTGTGTATAGCCTGCCCTACATCGAGATTTAAAATCCAAAGAGTCAAGGATAGTCTATCTACATACGTGACTTTCACGCTTCCATGGTAATCAGTCACTCGTGCATTAGCTTACGACACGCCCATGCTCGCAGCCGCGCCGAATCCATCAGTTTCATAGAGTTCAAAACGGCAAAAAAACTCTCCTTTTTCACGAAAAAGTCAAGCACTGTAAGTAAGTTGTCATGTGGTATCCGAATTGTGTTGCACAATGATGAATAACTCTTGCCTATTTCTCTTGTTGAATAATTAACAAGTTTTGTTGTAAATTGAAAATATTCACTATACCCGCACAAACGTGCACTATTTTCAATATTTTTTTATTCGTAATGTCTTTTATTTTCACAGATATGTTATCAAAGCCCTTCAAATTAGAATAAACATGGTGATTGTTAATGCTGAATTTGTATGTTCATGCATTACAGCCACGATCTGCTTGAATCAGGCAATAACATGTGTAGACTATGATGTTTACCATAATTCGGTAACACTTTACAATTAGATAAAAAAGTTTGTAGACAAACTTTAAGTTCTCTTGAAAAAGCCTAACTAGAAAGTTTGAAGTATTTTTAAAAGCTTGACGTTTGAAGGTTTTCAATTGGAAAGTTTTAGTTTAGTAAGACAGACTTTAGGCTATTAAGGAAATGTTATTTTGCCAAAAGAAGAACTTTTATTTTAAGTAAATGTTATTTTTAAATCAGCCTACTTCAGTTTGATATTTAACCATATTATCATGCTTAACAGTAACACTTATAATTTGAGTAATTGTAATGCGATGATCAGATATCTAAATCAGAGAATATCATATGTTTGGGCGGTTGACGGGTGGATTATTTATTTTTAACAGTGGATTCGGGGGACTCAAAGTGCACCAGATTAATGAATTTATCTTTAAAATGTACAAAATTTTCTTCCGGGGGGGCATGCACCCGGACCCCCCTAGAAGTACCGAGATCCACCTACAAAAATACTGTGGGAAACACAGTAGGCTAAATAATGGTCTACGAAAAATAAAAATGTTATTATCTAATTAAAATACATGATCAGGATTTTAACACCTCCGCCTCGTTTTAAGCCAGTAAAAAAAACCCTGCGTGTGAAATATAAAGTACTGAACATCTGCATTTCTTTCTTTCTGTTTTTTTGCTTTAAAAATAAATAGCATATTAAGCCAATTAACCTGTCAGCAAAAGTCTGAAAAAAAAATGGTATTACACTTGACATTCTGTCCCCCTCACTTTTGAAATGATGGCTACGCCCCTGCTTATGAAGATGGGGAAAGTAGAGGATGAACAAAATGTACTTAAATGTATTTAACATGGGAGAATTAAAGAGAGCAATGGCCAAAACTGGGAAGACAGCACCAGGAAAAGATGACATTTGTTATAGCATGTTGAAACAGTTAAGTGAGGAGGGGAAGAATAAGTTGTTGATGCTGTACAATAAAGTGTGGGAGGAAGGGAAAATACCAAAGAGCTGGAAGGAGGCAATTATTGTGCCGATAAGAAAACCTGGGAAAGAAGCTAGTAAACCATACAAGTTATAGACCTATTGCTCTGACATCTCATGTCTGTAAATTAATGGGTCAATTTGGAAAAAAGGAAGAAATACAGAACATGTAGTTAAAAAAATAGAAGAAGGGATACAGCAGGTTGAGAAGTGGGGAATAAAGTGGGGTGTTCAATTTTCTATAGAGAAAACTAAAGTGATGTTTTTTACATGGAAGAAAATCAGGGAAAATATTAATATAAAACTATATGGAAGTACTTCAGAGAGAGTTAAAGCATTACGTTTTTTTAGGAGTACACTTTGATACAAGGTTAACTTGGGTAGAACATATTAGAAATGTAGAAGACAAAAGTAAAAAAGTAATAAATTTAATGAGATGTTTAACAGGACTAGAATGGGGAACAGATTATAAATCACTGAAATATGTAAGTCTAATAAGATCAAGGATGGATTATGGAAGTGTGGCATATGGATCAGCAGCCAAATCTGTACTTAGGAGGCTTGATGTAATGCAGGCTAAAGCACTGAGATTATGTCTAGGGGTAGTTAAAACATCACCAGTGTGTGCTCTACAGGTGGAAGCGGGAGAAATGCCATTGAACATCCGACGTAAACAATTGCTTGTAAATTATTGGGTAAATCTAAAAGGGCATGGAGATAGTCATCCAACTAAAATAATATTACAAGATAATTGGGAAAGGGAGAGAGCACAAAAGTTCAGTTTTGGGTAAGTCGGAGATGAGGCGGCTAGAGAATTGGGAGTGTATGAAAAGGAATTCTGCCCAACTATAATATGGCCTGATACACCGGAATGGAAGCTAGAAACCATGGAAGTTGATTTTAAATTACTTCGAGTTAAAACAGTAAGTAGGCCTAATAGTACAGATCTGGTAGCGGAATTTTATAGACATATAGATTTTAAATATAAAGAGTATATTCAGATTTATACAGACGGATCAAAGGATCCAGAAACAGGAAAGACTGGATCTGCAGTTTACTTTTCCAACCAAAGAGGTGAGATAAGCAGACGAACCACAAATGATCTGAGTGTGTATGCAGTTGAATTATACGCTATTAAGATGGCACTAGAATGGATTGAGGAAAACAAAATTAAAAAAGCTTTAATTGGAAGTGATTCAGTGTCAGCTTTATACAGTCTCATGACTGGTATATCTAATAGTCATCAGGATTTACTGTATTCAACATTGATAATATACACAAGAATAAGGGGGAAATGCTATGAGATTCAATTGACTTGGATTCCTGCTCATATTGGCATTGTGGGTAATGAGAGAGTGGACAAGTTAGCCAAACAAGCTGTTAAAAAAGAGAATATTGAAGAAAATATTAAGTTGTCAAAGTCTGAAGGAAAGAGTATAATATTGAAAGAAGCCATTAGAGAATGGCAACATCAGTGGGATATGGAAACTAAAGGGAGACATTTATATGCTATTCAAAGTAAAGTTGGGGCTGTGAAGAATAGGGGAGGGAATAGAAAAGAAGTAGTAGTTATGGCCAGATTAAGGATAGGTCACAGTAATTTGAATAGCACACCACACATTATAGGGAACCACCCAACTGGTTTTTGTGGTTGTTGTCAGGTTGCAGAAACTATAGAGCATGTGTTGAGTTGCAGACAATATGAAGAACAGAGGAAAAATATGATGGAAGAGTTAGGAAAAGTTGGAGCGATAGGGACAGGAATGAAGGAAATACTGGAAAGTGGGGAGAATGAACAAAGTAGAGGAAATATTTTATTATTTTTATCAAGAACAGGACTGATGAGAAGAATATGATGTGGACATGACAGGAAATAAAGCCGGAAGATGGCGGTAGTGCAACACTAATGGATGCAAGCTGCCGATAAACTCTAAAGAAGAAGAAGAAGCCCTATAGTCCAGAGCTGTGTCCCAATGTGAAGGCTGCATCCTCCGAAGGCCGCGGACTTCGAAGGATGCAGCCTATTCGTCCGTCGAAGGACGCACCATGTAGCCTTCGCAGGATTTCCTAATTGCGCAACCAGGTGTTCCCGATTACCGCTCCTGGCGCCTAGCGAGAGTACAGCTGCCATTCTGATAATTCATTTTATACAATTGAATAAACAGCTATGGATCCAGAATTGGCTATTGTCATTTTTTTTGTTTATATTTTACTGGAGGACATGGTGAGGATGTTTCAGTCATGTATTTTCGGCTTTAATAGCCAAGATCATGGCCAGAGCTGGTTTGTTGTGTCCCAATTCAGAAGCTGCGTCATGAATTGCCAGATTACACTTTAAACTATTCAAGTATTGGGTGTTAACTTACGTAAATAATGTAATGAAAACATACATAGGCATGGTTCAAATGTTCACTTATCTTACCTTGATGCGATTTTGTAGGCTAGTGTATTCTTTTTATTATGTAGCATAAATGGACAATATAAATGATGAATATGGTAAATATATATTTCAACCCCGTATTATGGAGGGAAAAAACCCTCAATCCGTGGCGACGGTTGTGCACTCCGTCCCTTCAGTTTATAAACTGTAGGCCTACTCACAATATTTTTTATGTGTAAACATAAATGTATAAAAATACACAATTTTATTTGTGTAAACTCACAATAACAAGAAAACTTTGTGCTTTTGTAAAATAAAATAAAACAATCAGGCGTGCTTTCATGATCGCCATGAACTGAGCGCGCCTCAAAAATGAACTAAAACAAAATATAGCCTACCTATACAAAGCTTGAAATGTCCACTTTTAAACGAACAAATTCGAATATAATTTCCAGGTTCTAATTTGGCCTTAGAAAACCAGTAAAATCGATTTTTTTTCCATAGGCCTATTAATTTGTGAATATTTCAAATATTTAATAAAGGGGATAAAAGTCATAAACAAAAATCTGAAAATACGTCTATTTATTTATTTTTTGCGCAGCATTTGGTGTGCAGTTCAAAGTCAAATTTTGGTGCTCAACTTTGCGTTTTAAAAATAGCCTAACAACCGTTAATTTTTAATTACGGGTTAAAAAAAGAAAAACGAGTGGACGCAAAGGTACACGTCGACCTTATATTATTATATTTAAAATAATGTAGGCTATTTGTAGAAAAAGTTAGTCTTGGGTCCGTGTACTTTTGCGTCCATTCGTTTTTGCACAAATAAAAGTAGTTGCGAATGATGTTAGGCTATTATTCTTTTCTGTATGACCAGACATGATAGTATTCCACTGATATACAAATGCAAGTGTCCGCGCCCGCGCCTCCACAGCCACACAAACACTTGGATATGCGTCAAAATCTTGTGTTATTTGTGATAATCTTAGCCCTGTATTATGTCTAACCATTTATTATGACTGACATTTGACGAATTGCTTTGTTCCTTTTTTTGATAAAAGCGCTTCTCAATATGTAGCCTAAATGTAGGCTACTAATAATAATAATGATAATTATTATTATTTGTGTTTATAATTATAACTATAAATGAATTCACTGAAGACAGTAATATGTTAATCATAAAATAATTTATGAATGTTTTATTTTTATATAATAAAACCTAAACCTTGTGTTTGTTATATTTCTTTTTTATATGTGAAGTCTTTTTTTTGCTTATTCCATTATACTGAGCTTTCTTCTCCCATAAAATGGAGTTTTAGAAAATTGAAGAAATTATCTATTTTAAAAAATGAAGTTTATGCAAAGCATCCCTCATAAACAGGTGGCCTGGTTGAATCATCGTGGGCACGATTTGTTAATCCAAGGGAACAGTTTAAGAATTCGTGAGTACAGTTTATAAACTGAGGGGACGGACTGCACAACCGTGGCCACGGATTGTTTTTTCCCCCCCACAAGAGACTTTCCGGGATCCGTACTACGGGAATATAAAAACCCAGTTGAATATAAAAAAGTGCAGTTCAAATGTTACTCCCGCTCTTCATCTCTAGCTGTCAAGTCAAGTCAAGTCAAATATATTTATATAGCGCTTTTCACAATACAGATTGTATCAAAGCTGCTTCACAGTATCAATCAAAACAACTTAATGTTTGTTTATTACTGGAAAAAAGACATCCAAGTTTGGTAGAGCTGATCAATGGTATGATTGGTTAATTAATTTGAATATCCCCAACTGAGCAAGCCTAAGGCAACAGTGGCAAGGAACCGAAAAACTCCATCCAGTGACCTAATGGTGTCCTAACACCCCATCAGATGACCCAATGGAGAAAAAAAAACCTTGGGAGAACCCAGGCTCAGTCGGGGGCCAGTTCTCCTCTGGCGTTTATGAACTAGAGGCCGAATTTACAGTAACTGTAAGATAAAAAATTTATATGAATGCCTGGCTAAATAGATGCGTCTTCAGTCTAGTTTTAAACTGGGAGAGCGAGTCTGAGCAACGAACAATATCAGGAAGGCTATTCCAGAGCTTCGGAGCTAAATGTGAAAATGCTCTGCCTCCTTTGGTGGATCTGGATATCCTAGGAATGACCAGAAACCTCGAATCTAGTGATCTTAAAGAGCGCGATGGATTGTAAGGCGATAGAAGATCCGTTAAATAGACTGGAGCTAAACCATTTAGAGCTTTATAGGTCAAAAGCAATACCTTGTAATTAATACGGAACTTTATAGGTAACCAATGAAGTGATGATAAAATCGGTGTTATATGATCATATTTTCTTGATCTAGTAAGAACTCTAGCGGCTGCATTTTGGACTAACTGTAGCTTGTTTATTGAAGATGCAGGACAACCAGCTAATAAAGCATTACAGTAATCTAGTCTCGAGGTCATGAATGCATGAACTAACTTTTCTGCATCAGAGACTGATAGCATATTACGTAGCTTAGCAATGTTTCTAAGGTGGAAAAAGGCTGTTTTTGTAACATATGAAATATGCTTTTCAAAAGACAGGTTGCAGTCTAATGTAACACCCAGGTCTTTTACTGTAGCGGATAGAGTAAAAGGGCATCCTACTATGTTAAAGTCGTGCTGTGAAAGGTTTTGTGGATGGTTTTTAGAACCGATAAGTATTACCTCTGTCTTGTCTGGATTTAATAAAAGAAAATTATGCGTCATCCAATCTTTTATATCTTTAACACAATCTGTCAATTTGGATAATTTAGCGTATTCATCTGGCCGTGAGGAAATATATATTTGAGTGTCATCAGCATAACAATGGAAACTAATTCCATGTTTCCTTAGAATATTACCAAGTGGCAGCATATATATTGAGAATAATAAAGGGCCTAACACAGATCCCTGCGGCACTCCATAGTTTGCCGAAGTTATAATCGATTTTTCTCCGTTTAAGTAGACGAAATGGTAGCGGTCAGATAAGTATGACCTGAACCAGCTTAATGCTTGTCCTTGAACACCAGTGTAATTTTGTAGTCGATCTAAGAGTATTGTGTGATCTATAGTATCGAACGCAGCACTAAGATCAAGTAAAACTAGTACTGAGATACAGCCTTGGTCCGAAGCTAAAAGTAAATCATTTGTGATTCTAACAAGCGCAGTTTCAGTGCTATGATGTGGCCTGAATCCAGACTGAAACTTTTCATAGATGTCGTTTTCTTGCAAGAAAGAGCCGAGTTGAGCGGACACAACTTTTTCTAATATTTTTGACATAAATGGAAGATTCGAAATGGGTCTGTAATTTGCTAGGTTATTTGGATCTAATTGTGGTTTCTTAATAAGAGGTTTTATAACTGCCAGCTTGAACGTTCTTGGAACATGACCTAAAGATAAAGATGAGTTAATAATATTGAGAAGAGGCTCTTCCACTACAGGTAACACTTCTTTCAGTAGTTCAGTTGGTATAGGATCTAATAAACATGTTGTTGTTTTAGATGAAGTGATAAGTTTATTTAACTCTTTTTGTTCTATGGTTGTAAAGCATTGTAATTGTTCTTGCGGGGTGATAATTGCGGCCGAATTATAAGGCGCGAGCAAAGATCGAACGTTTACGATTTTGATTCTGATGCTTTCAATTTTCTCGGTGAAGAAGTTCATGAAATCATTACTACTAAACTGTAACGAGGTATTTTGTTCAGACGACGTCTGTTTATTTGTTAGTCTAGCCACGGTATTAAATAAAAACCTTGGATTATTTCGGTTGTTTTCTATTAATTTGCTGAGGTGCTCAGCCCTGGCCGTTTTAAGTGCCTTTTTATAAAGTGACATACTGTCTTTCCACGCGATTCTAAAGACCTCTAAATTAGTTTTTTTCCATTTACGCTCTAAATTACGGATTTCTCTCTTTAAAACATACGTAGTATTATTGTACCATGGTGCTATACTTTTTTCTCTGACCTTTTTTAATCTAATGGGTGCAACAATATCCAATGTTCTAGAGAGAATGGTGCTCATAGTGCTAGTTAGTTCGTCTAATTCATCTGTTTGTTTGGGTTCAGACAGCAGCTGAGACAGATCAGATAAGCTATTTGAGAAATGATCTATGGTGGATGGACGAATTGTTCTACCTGGTCGATAACGTGGCGCAGCATGACATATTACAGCAGTGCGTAATATGCAAGTTACCAAGTAGTGGTCAGTGACATCATCACTTTGTGGAACAATATCTATATCGGTTGGATTGGTTCCATATGATATAATTAAATCGAGTGTATGATTAAGAGTGTGAGTGTATGATTGACGTTTTGCTTGACCCCGAAGGAGTTTAATAAATCTGTAAACGCAGCCCCTAACGCATCATTTAAATTATCTACGTGTATGTTATAATCTCCAACAATTAATGCTTTATCGACGTTGACCAAAAGATCTGATAGAAAGTCAGCAAACTCTTTTAGGAAATTGGCGTAAGGCCCTGGAGGTCTATATACGGTAGCCAATGCTAGAGATAATAGGGATTTTTTTCTTACATCTAAGAGCGTAACATTTAGCACAAGTACTTCAAACGAATTAAACCTATGACGAGTTTTCTTAGTAACATTCAGGATATCTCTGTAGATTGTTGCAACACCGCCGCCACGACCGATCAGACGGGGCTCATGCTTATAACAGTATCCTGGCGGAGTAGACTCATTTAGACCGAAATAATCATTTGGTTTAAGCCAGGTTTCAGTAAGGCACAGAACATCGAAATTATTATCTGTGACCATTTCATTTACAATAACCGCCTTAGGTGTGAGCGATCTAATGTTTAGAAGACCTAGCTTTAGAAATTGTTTTTGTTCACTAATAGCGAGATTTTTTGTTTTAATAACAATTAGATTTTTTCTAGATCCTGCAGTAGATTTATTATTTGATCTTAGTAAACGAGGAATAGACACAGTTTCTATGCAATGTTCTACACTAGTATTAATATCAATTAAATTGGTGCAGTAGAGACTGTGATTTGGATTTTTGGTTACTAGTCAAATGGTATTTAACATCTTGGAGATGTTATCCGACAGAAGATCTGCCCCGATTCTACTTGGGTGTAAGCCATCAGCGCGGAAGAGCCTTGGTCGCTCCCAAAACAGATTCAATTATTTACAAAAATCAATTTCTGCTCATTGCACCATGACAATAACCATTCATTTAGAGCGAATAATCTACTGAACTTTTCATGCCCTCGTCGGTACGTAGGAAGCGGTCCAGACACAATAATCGATGTTTCAGGCGATGTGCTGCGTACCGTATCGATAAGGCTCCTGAAGTCTTTCTTCAGAACCTCCGTCTGTCGCAGCCTAGTGTCGTTAGCTCCCGCATGCAGCACAACAGCTCCGACGCGCTCGTCACCGTTCAAGATCTCAGTTACCCGCGCAGTGATATCGAGAACACGAGCACCAGGAAAGCAGTGACTGTGCACCTTACTTTTACCTAACGTAGCATGGACGTGTCGGACGGTGGAATCGCCGATGATCACAGCATCGCGTTCCGTTTCGCGAAGAGGGGAGAAGCGGTTCTGAGTGGAGATCTCGAAAACCGGGAGGGGCGAAAAGATTCTTGTCCTGGCTCGCGGCTTCCGCGGAACCACCCAGGCTTCGTGGTGGTGTGTTGGAGCCGGAGTGAATGAAATCATGGCTGATCGTGACCTGGACGCTCGGGACCAATGCTGAGAAACGCACGGAGTAGACGAGGTCAGCGTCAGCGGGTTACTAACGTTAATCACTGATCCGTGTGCATCAGCGCGTGATGTTTCAAGAGCTAAACGCCGGTCTCTCAGCTCAGCTTGTCTCTCTAGAAGGTCAAGGATCTGCTTTTCTACAGCTTCTAATTCAGACTGCACCGCAAGCAATTCAGATTTGTTCTCATCTGCACCAAAAGGTAGATAACATACACCTGATATATTCGCCATTTTAACAGATGGACAGTAAGTTAGCAATGATGCAACCAGTGATGCTATTAATATTTATACTAATTTATGACTCAAGTCTTGGGTATAACCGTCTTTTTAGTGGTATGGGTGTAATATAGACGCAGGATAGACGGGAAAACAAACAAACTCACAGCAGGCAACGAGGCTGACAAAAGCAGTCGATCGCAGGGCGAGCAGCAGTGAAGCAGTGTCTCGCTCTACGACCAACAACCAATGTTCAAACCGTATTTGCGCAAACAAACAAACGCAAACAAACAAACTCACAGCTGTCACAGTTGCTAGGCGACAAGAACAATCATCCGTCATTTTGTTTTAAATAAAAGTGCTGTCGTCACCGGCCCGCAATGACTTATGGGGTAGGATCGGGTAGGATAGACCGCGAAGGATCCATTTATGTATCCTTCCTTTCACGGGGAAACGAAGGGTGCATTTGGCGTCGCTTTAGAATCAGGGTAGCCTTCGTCGCGCCGCGATGACGCAACCGGCCTTTGAATACGGCCTTCCAAGGATGCGAAATTGAATTGGGACAGCCTTCATCGCGCCGCGGTGACGCAATCGGCCTTCAAATGCGGCCTTCAAAGATGCAGCCTTTGAATTGGGACATCCTTCGTCGCGCCGCTGTGACGCAATCGGCCTTCAAATGCGGCCAACCAGCCTTCACGGCCTTCGGAGGACGCAGCCTTCACATTGGGACACAGCTCAGGATCGCTGTAACCGTTTCGGCGAGAAGCACCTGGCTGCAGCCTGCAGATTTGGGCGGGGGTGCACCTGGGGCGCAATCCTTCTCATTGGTTAGTGGCAAAGTGATGACGTCGATCGAGGTGGGGCCGCACCTGGGGCGGGGCTGCACGTCTCTACCCGCCAACATCTCACACACACACACGTCAACTCATGACGTCGATTCTAGCATGTTTTCATTTCCGCTGTTCATCTCTGCATGGTGAGTACAGGCAAGCTACTCTTCTTTTCTCTAATTTTATTTACAATTTTTAACTCTTAAGTTTAATTCTTAGTTCATGTTAACTAAGGTAGTTAACTAATGAACCTTATTGTAAAGTGTTACCATTTTTGTTTTGCTTTGTTAATTATTCTCTAACTCTTACTCTAGTCCTCCATCTCTCTCACCTATTTTTTGTTGTTGTTTACTTTATAACTCAAAGGCTGTTTTAAGAGACCCCCCCCCATGCATGCATACTATGGGATAAAGAGATTGACAATGTACTTTATGTAGTTGGTTTAACTTCAAACTACTTTATTGGCATAAATGTTTTATAATAACCTATATAATGCACAAAAATAAACAAGAACTATTACAGAGGAATGATTCAAATAAGAAATATATAAGGTGCCATTAATGTTTACAGTAATTTCGTAATTTACACAGTGAAGTGCAACAATGTGAAAAACTTTTAAAATACTACACAGATATTACACAATATATACTCTGTAATTCCTTATAAGTTTACCTTAGATCAGGCATAGTTAAAACTATGGATATGCACTCTACTCCTTTTTGCTGCTTTCATTATTACTTTAGAGTTTTTTTAATACTTTATCATTTTATGAAAGTATTTAAAATTTGCGCATGCGTTTTGAAGACGCGTCGACGTCATTACTGTACCACTTCAGAATCAGAAAGAGCTTTATTGCCAAGTGTGCTTGCACACACAAGGAATTTGTTTTTGGTACTGAGGCTTCCAGTGGACATATACAAATACAACAAGAAACATAATACTACAAATTATAAGAATAAAAAATGAAAATATAAATGAGAATAAAAGTATCACAGTTGGGTTTTGTCAGAATAGACATTTTCAGATTTACAGATTATGAACGTATTTACAGTGTTTTGAATATTATAAATAAATAAATCTACATATAAGTATCACCTGAGTTGTAGGGTATTGCACTAAACAGTGGGAGTATTGCACTTAAGGCATATGCCTTGGGAGGAGTGTTAATGTAGCACTCCTGTAAGGGAGCACGTTTATCAATAAACAGTCAGACGAGATGCTTCATATACAGAGTTTTTACTTGGAATGAATTGTGGCAATAAATGAACAATTATTACACAACAATGCATGAGCTCTATTATTTATATAATGTTATACACAAGTGCATGAGCTCGTATGTACTTCCCCCTTTAAATCAACGCATCCCAAGTTCACCGTGAATAAATGAGTGCACTTAAAGCTGCAGTCCGTAGCTTTTTTAAGTTAAAAATAATCCAAATTAAAGTTGCAGTAGGGAGTTTTAAGAAAATTTTGACTTAGCCTGAAAATTCGAACAAGCACAACTTCCAGGTCCAACCCCCTTGCTCTCTGCTGCGCTACAGCCCTCCCTCCACAGCTCCTGCCCCACAGCGGAGCCTGCCGTGAACGCGCAGGCTAGTAAACAGGACCACCAATGACGCCGGATTATAAACAGTTATGGAACATTCACTAATAGGGACGAAACATCAACAATATGCTTTACATTGACTATGGCCTGCCCATACTTTGACTACAAACTTGGTCCTCAAATCATTATGTATTTTGCAATACATGTAACTTTATAACGTTGCACTCTTTCTATAAGTTATAACTAGCTAGTAAGATAACGTTAAAGGATTAGTTCACTTTTAAAAAAAACTTTTGCTGATAATTTACTCACCCCCATGTCATCCAAGATGTCCATGTCTTTCTTTCTTCAGTCGAAAAGAAATTAAGGTTTTTGATGAAAACATTCCAGGCTTTTTCTCCATATAATGGACTTCAATAGGACACAAACGTTTCAAGGACCAAATGACAGTTTCAGTGCAGCTTCAAAGGGCTTTAAACGATACCAGACGATGAATAAGGATCTTATCTAGCGAAACGATCAGTCATTTCAAAAATAAATAAAACACTTTAAGTTTTATAAGAACAAATGCTCGCCTTGCTCTGTTCTGTGATGCACGTTCGTGACTCTCCTGTTTGAACTCGTTCATCAAAATGAACAAATCTTTTTCGAATCATTTCGTTCGTTGAATGAACGAAATGACTCCGAAAAAGACTCGTTCGAAATGAACGAATCTTTTTGCGAGTCATTTCGTTCGTTGAATGAACGAAATGACTCGAAAAAAGATTCGTTCATTTGGATGAACAAGTTCGAACAGGAGAGTCACGAACGACGGTACGCGCTCGCGCTGTGCAATAGAGGGGTGATCAGCGCGTACACGAGCGTGATTGACACTGCTAAGACATTCCTCCTGGCTCTGATTGGTTGTTTCTGACCGGGAGCGGTGTATTTCTGCAAATGGCAATAGGACCACAGGGAGGAGCCAGAGGAGCTAGATTTTTTCCACAGATTATCTGTCTCATATTCTACTGTGAGGACATAATGACAGTTTTAACAAATATTTGTTTACAAAAGCTACCTACTGGAGCTTTAATTATTAAAAAAAAAACATCTTCAGCCAGTGTTCAAAACTATCTGCTTGCCATAGCTAGACTCAAAACGGTTTGCTTGTAATAATGATTTTAATCTGTTAGCTAGCACGGCGTGTCTATAATTTTATTAACTTTGTTTTATAACAAATATTCAATCAACTATCATAAACTATGCATCAATTTGAAAGCTAAAACACTCAAGAATCACGTTCTGAACTCGTTTTTGCAATCAATACGCCAGAGAGGAAAGGGTTAAATTAAATACTGACTGACAGACCCTGTAAATATGAACAAAATGAACGGCAATAGGAGATTCCGACAAGATGGCGGAGTGAGAGCACGTACGTTTCGGAGCTGTTCACCTTCAGACGTGCATATTAGTGAATCATAGTTACTTTAAGTATATTCTTGGAGATACCTTAAATACAGAGTTGAGTGCACCGTTTCTACTTATTGTTAAGTTTGTATCGTGTAGAATTCTCGCATCTTAACGATACACGTGTGGGCGAAACCTCGGCTAACAGCTTCGCTAGCTAGCATACCACAACTAAAGTTACAGCAGCATGCAGGTACCGTTGGATAATCCGCTTGTGAACAACCTACACGCCTACTGTATGGAGGATGCTCCGGTGATCTCCCTCGGGGACCCAGATTTCCCCCTTCTCCCCATAACTCCCTCCAAACCTCCTGCACCAAAAAAAATGAAGCCGCAGCGCTCCGTGGATCTAGACAGTGAAGGTATTGTGCAGAGAATCTCGGTCATCTTCAACACGAGAATCGACTCTTTGGAGAAGAGTGTGGAGAAAATGATTTCCAACAACACACTAAAGATTGAGGGGCTAAAGAAGACTGTTGATTTTGCCTGCGCTGAGATCCATGAAGTGAAAGGTAAAGTGACATACATTGATAACCGAGTCAATGTGGCGGAGAAAAAGACGAACCTACTGGAACAACGGATTACTGAGCTGGAAAACTATTCGCGACGGTGGAACCTTCGACTCTACGGTATGGCTGAAAACAAAGATCAGGACGTCCGCCAAGATGTTATACACATCTGTCAGTCCATTTTGCCGGAGCACAAGGCCAAACTCCCTGATGTTATTGACTCAGTGCACCGTCTTGGCCAACTAAAGAAAGGTGCCACTAAGCCTCGAGGGATAATCCTACAGTTTAGTGCTCGTTTTTACCGCGACGCTGTCTGGAAGGCTGCAAAGAAGTCCACCTTCCTGCAGAACAACAAGCTACGTTTTGCCGAAGACCTGTCCCCAGCAGTCAGAGAGCGAAGGATGCAGTTGTGGCCACTGGTGGCTAAAGCACGAGAACAAGGGAAGGCTGCCTACTTCGTGGGAGGTCGAGCCTTTGCCAACGGGGCTGAACTGTTTCCAGATACCTGAAAGTGGTAAACGTCACACCTGTCAACATGTGCCTTAAGTCGAGTTAAGCCATAATATCCTAAATGCTCGTCATTCACTGTGTATGTTTTTCTATCTGTTCTGAGAAACACTATATTTTTCTTTTTTATAAGGGCTGTTGAGCACTTTAATGACACTCAACTGAATATGCTTACAAGACAACTTCTATTACATCCTGTTCAATTATTTGCAATGTTTTATAGGCTAGCTTTTTATGTCTATTAATTGCTAATAACTGGTATGTGTTAAGTTGTCGTCTGAAAACCTAGGTGTCTCCTTAGTTTTCACTGTTTCACTAAGTTTCGCTATGCACCTTTTATTTAAGTGAATTGGTGCAGTTCCTGACAGTAAGGTTTAAGTCTAATTTCATCCAAAGTTTACTGTTTACATTGTTCTATCCGTTGTTGTTAATACGTCTTTATCTATCATTACTCTCAATGCCAGGGGGATAAGGAATATTGTAAAGCGCAAGGCGTTATTTTTGTTTGTCAAGCAGCACAAATCTGATTTCTGTTTCATTCAAGAGTCACACTCAGTTCCGGACGATGGTAGATCATGGAGATCCCAATGGGGAAATGATCTGTGGCAGGCTCACGGGTCTGAACATTCTGCTGGTGTTGCGACTCTAAAATATAATTTTCCAGGGTCTATTCTTTTATCTGTCAGTGATACATCAGGTCATTTTATTTTTCAAGTTTTATCCATTGAAAACTTTACTTTGATAGTTATTAACATATATGACTATAATTCTAACCATGAGAACGATATAATGCTTGAATCTTTAGAGAACCACATACAAAATACACTTAATAACTTTCCAAATTCCGGTATAGTTATAGGGGGGGATTTTAACATGATTCAGGATCACAATATTGACTGTTGGCCTCCACGTGTTTCCACTGCAGTAAATGTTAATTTAACATTATTTATGCAAAAATTTAAATTGGTAGATGTATGGAGATTTAACAATCCTAACATAAATGCTTTTACTTGGAGAAATAGAAATGCCACCAGATGTTCACGTCTGGACTATTGGTTAGTTTCTGATCATTTGAATATTGATAAAATTTCAGTTAATATCATCACTACCCCATTAACAGATCATAATGCAGTCTCCATTTTTATCCCCTTGCACTCTGCCCCCTCCACAAGATGTAGGAATGCTTATTGGAAACTAAACAGTTCGCTTCTACAACGCGATGAGGTAAAATCAGACATAAAAAATCTAATATTGAAATTTTGGAATAAAGCGAAGTCAGAGGATGCTTTTGGTAGCAATTGGGAACTTCTGAAATTTAAATCTGGCCAATATTTGAGGAATTATGGTAGTATCTTATCCAAAAATCGCAAATTGGAGGAAGAAAGAGTGGTCTCTAAAATAATTTCCTTACACCAGAAGGACCCTGCATATATATCAGAAGAGGATCGACTAACTTTAATTAACTTAAATTAAATGAGATTTACTCCAACAAAGCAAAAGGTGCCTTTATAAGGTCAAGGAAAAGGTGGATTGAAGAAGGGGAGCAGAACTCTGCCTATTTTTTCGGCTTAGAAAGATTTCATGGGAAATTTAATTTAATCCAGCAACTTAATATTAACGATACTGTAATTGATAATCCAAAGAGTATAGGTGTTTTCTGTGCGGATTTCTATAGAAATTTATACAAATCCAAATATTGCCATCAATCAACCACTACATTCTTGAACTCTCTTAGCGTCACTCCAATCTCTCAAGATCATAGGAGACTCTGCGATGACCCTATAACTTTGCAGGAAATTACATTTGCAATTGAACATTGTAAAACTAATAAATCTCCTGGAGTTGATGGCCTCTCTGCAGAATTTTATCAGGCTTTTACACAAGATTTAGCTCCCTTTCTGCTTGAAGTATTATTAGAAAGTGTTGAAAAAGGTTCTCTACCCCCTTCGCTGACCCAAGGCTTAATTACGTTAATCCCCAAACCTAAAAAGGATCCTCTGTTTATAGATAATTGGCGCCCTATTTCATTACTTAACACTGACTATAAAATTTTTGCCTCAATTATTGCAAAACGTTTAAAAAATGTTTTAGACCCTATTATTGATGAAGTCCAATCAGGATTCATGAGAAAAAGACACATCTCAAACAATATTCGGCTTGTCTTAGATATAATTGATTATTCATTTTTATGTCCTGATGATAGTTTTATCCTTTTCTTGGACTTCTATAAAGCCTTTGACACAGTAGAGCACAACTTTATATTTCAAACTATCGAGAAATTTGGTTTTGGTGTTTTTTTTTGTAAAGCTGTTAGAACAATGTACTGCAAAGGCAATAGCTCTATCAGACTAAAAAATGGGACATCGCCGAGATTTGAGCTGCACAGAGGCATCCGACAGGGCTGCCCTGCCTCCCCCTACCTATTCATTTTATGTACTCAACTTCTTTCCACCCATATTAAAAATAGTGCTTTAAAAGGAATTTCAATTGCAGAAAGAGAAGTTATCCTCACCCAACTAGCAGATGATACTACATTATTTTTAAAAAATGCCAGTCAAGTGCCAATTGCTATCAAAACAATAGAATTATTTTCCGCAGCTTCTGGACTCTGCTTGAATCTGAAGAAGTGTGAGCTTTTTTCCCTTAAAGAAAGCGACACTTCCCGGATCTGTAGCATTCCAATCAAAGATAAGATCACTTATCTAGGGATTACTGTAATGAAAAATGAGGAGGAGAGATGCTCTGTTAACTTTAATTTAATTAGTGATAAGACACAGAAAAAGTTAAATCAATGGCTGCAGAGGGATTTATCCTTGAAAGGACGAGTTTTGTTGACAAAGGCAGAAGGTTTATCCCGTCTTACATACGCAGCTATCCCCTTGTTTGTCAACAAAAAGCTCTGTAATTCCATTGATAAGTCACTTTTCAATTTTATTTGGAAAAACAAGACGCATTATGTGAAAAAATCTATTATGAACACATTTGAACGTGGTGGTCTAAACTTTCTTGATTTTACAACCCTCAATAATACTTTTAAAATAAATTGGATAAAGAATTTTCTAAAAAAATCCCACATCTACATGGAATTTTATACCTAACTATATTTTTGCTAAGGTTGGTGGTCTAGAATTTTTACTTTTATGTGATTATAAAATAGAAAAAATCCCCTTAATTTTATCTAAATTCCATAAACAAATGCTCCTAGCATGGTCATTAATCTACAAACATAATTTCTCCCCACATAGGTGCTTCATCTGGAATAATCGGCTTATTAAATTCAAGAATAAATCCTTATTTTATAAAACTTGGTTCAATAATAACATAATTCTAGTATCCCAACTATTAAACGATAATGGTTCATTGCTGAATTATTCTGAATTCCTTTATACTTTTGGAATTCCAATCATCCCAAGAGAGTTTGCAATTGTTATGGATGCCATCCCATCTGGTATTTTAACTCTTTTAAAAGGGACTGGAAAGCCAGATTTCCTACCTGCTTTGGACCCTAAGTTGACCTCAGTTGGTAATACATGTTTCGCAACCACAACAAGGAATAATAATCGTAATATTCGCTCTTTATTCCAGAGAGAGGTCACCTGCACCCCTAATGTTGTTCCCTATTGGTCTAATTTTGTTGACAACCTGAATTGGGGGAATATATGGTCCCTTCCCTACAAATACCTTCTTACGAATAAAGTAAGAGAAATCTCTTTCAAAATGATACATAGGTATTATCCTGCTAAGCAATATCTCCTTAGGTTTAAGCTTGACATATGTGTTAACTGTTCTTTATGTGGAGTATGTCCAGAAACAATGGTACACCTGTTTTGGCAATGTCCCTACACCATCACTTTCTGGAAAGATCTGTCCTGATACATTACTGTTAAACTTGTCGCTGATTTTTCTTTGTTTTGGAGGGATGTGCTGTTTGGTCTCCATGTCAACAAAGGTAAAAAACAGAAAGAAATATACCTAATTAATCTATTGATAATTTTAGGGAAGTATCATATTCACAAAGCCAAATTTAGTAATTCTAAACCTTCCTTTATGTATTTTGGTAGGGAGACGGAACAGTACATATACTTATGTATATGTAGTTAATAGCACACATATGAAGGCTGGGGGTAACAAAGGGGTGTTGATGACCAGGGTGTCGCAGCTGTCATCCCACTAGATGCAAAGTGTGGGTAGTGGCTGTTGCCCACTATCTGCACATTGTAGCATGATGGGGACCCAAGATTGTCATAGGTAAACTTTTTAGGCGGTCGTCGTTTCCTCCTGGTGACCGTTTTCTCCCTCGGAGGTCCTGTCTCTGGACCCAGGCACTGCAGCTGCTTCTCTATCAGGTAAGTCTTGTTGCATTAGGTCAGCAGTTGGTTCATTTTCATTCGGTCCTTTTCTTATTTCAGGTACAGACTCTGGGAGATCCATCTCTGACTCCGCTGGAGGTGACTGTGGCCTTGGTTCCACCACCGGAGAGTTAGATCGAGGCTCAGAAGGTACTAACTGTGGTGATAACGCATTTCTTTTTTCTAGGCAATCACTGCTTTCCTGTGGTCTTATCTGGAAGGGCTCCACTTGAAAGTAGTATTCATCCTCTTCACTTTCATTATCGTCCTCTGACTCACATTCTCTTCCCCGGACGGGCTTCAGCTGAGTTCTGCTGTTTCTTGGTTGCTGTCCTTGTTTTGGTTTAGTACTTGGGGCTGGTGTGATTTCTAGAGGTAGATGGTCACATGGAAGGAGAAGATTGCGTTGTAAAACTCGTGATCTGCCTTTACTCTGTTCAGGTTTTACTTCGTAGACTGGAGCACCATCTGCCACCTGGCGTGTAACATGAACCTCATCCTCCCAGAAATTTCTCAGTTTCCCGGTCCCACCTCTCGGAGTCAGGTTTTTTACGAGGACCCTGCTTCCTGGGAACAGGTCAGTACACCTCACTCGTTGGTCATAATTCCTTTTGTTTCTTTCTGCACACTTGTTTGCCTGTTCTCTCGCAATCTCACAAGCTTCCTGCATTCCTTGTGTCCATCTTTCCATGTACTCACTGTAGCTTTGGCAGTTATTGTCAGATTCAAGTCCGAAGAGAGCATCGATGGGCAACTTTGGTGAGCGTCCGAACAGCAATTGGAAAGGTGAGAAACCAGTCACATCTAGTACAGTTATAGGCAAAGATCAATTTGTTCAATGCATCTTTCCAATTAGCTTTCAGTCAGGGTTTTCAGCATCTGCAATAATGTCCGGTTAAATCGTTCCACCTGCCCATTCCCTTGGGGGTGGTAGGGGGTGGTCCTTGAGCCGGCAACGCCGCTGTACTTTTTGAGTTAGGTGAGTAGCTGGTTTTCAAATTCTCCACCTTGATTGTGGTGAATTCTAGATGGAAACCCAAACTTCAGGGCGAAATCATTGAATAACCGGTCAGCTACTGTTTTTGCCGATTTTGAGGTGGTGGCATATGCCTGGGCAAATCGAGTGAAGTGGTCGACGATTACCAAAATGTACTCATAGCGCCCTTTGCATTTGTCCAGATGGAGAAAATTAATGGACACCAATTCAAATGGGTGGGTCGTTTTGATAATTTTAAGAGGCGCTTTTGTCTCACGACAGGGTTTTTTTTGTTTGATACAGCAGCAGGTTCTCAGAACATAATTTTCAATGTCTTTCTGCATGTAGGGCCAGAAAAAACGATCCCTAATGAGGCTTGTGGTGCGATCAAGTCCTTGATGACCCATCTCATCATGCATATCTCTCAGAACAGTTGTTTTGAATTGTGTTGGTAACACCAGCTGTTTTCTTTGTGACGTCTGGCGGAACAGGATGCCATGTTCATCTAACTTCAGCTTTTCCCACTCTCTCAAAGAACTTTGGCTGGCGAGTTGACTGAACGCCACTGCTGAGGAGGTCTAGATCCTGCTTGTAAGTGTTCACTTATTACTCTGATGTCCTTGTCATCCTTTTGTGCTTGTCTGATTTCCTCTTTTGACAGGGGTTTGAGGTGTCCCTCATTTTTCTCCACACTTGCCAGTACACTCTGACAGGCTACTACAAAATTCACATCTGGATTCCCTTGGGACTCCACAGCTTGGATCACGGCTCCCACACAGTCAGGTGAAAACTGCTCAGTACATTCTCTCATCGTCGTTTCCAGATCCGCTGGCATCCTGGAGAGTGAGTCAGCGTCTATGTTTTCTTTACCTGGACGGTGGCGGATGGTGAAGTGAAAATCTGCGAGCTCTGACACCCATCTACACCCGGTGGCGTTCAACTTCGCAGAGGTCAGGACATAGGTCAATGGATTATTGTCACTGAAAACTGTAAAGGTTGGTGCATAGTACAGGTAGTCTCTGAACTTTTCAGTGATGGCCCATTTCAGAGCTAAGAATTCCAACTTCCCACTGTGCAGATGGTAATTTTTCTCAGCTGCCGTCAAAGTCCGAGAACCATAGGCAATTACTCTCAGCTTGCCATCCTGCTGCTGGTATAAAACAGCTCCCAACCCTTGGTTGGACGCATCCGTATGAAGGATGAACGGTTGAGAGAAGTCGGGGAATCCCAGGATCGGAGGTTAAGTCAAGCAGTTAATCAACTTTTCTAGTATCTCCTGATGTTTTTCTGTCCACTCAATTAATTTACTTGACGGCCAGTGTTGGGCAAGTTACTTTTAAAAAGTAATTAGTTACAGTTACTAGTTACTTCTTCCAAAAAGTAACTAAATTAGTAACTCAGTTACAAATTTTAAAAGTAACTAGTTACTTATGAAAGTAACTATTGCGTTACTTTCAAGTAAAATTAAATTTTAAATGCTCAAATGTGACCCCACCTCTACCCCTCTTTAACGGAACTTAAAATACATGTGCATGTTCAATTATTTATGATAAATTTGAATATTATAATGAAATGGACACTTAATACAATACATTATTAACAGAAACATGAAACATTGTACACGCATCTAAAAAAAAAAATGTTGCTGTGGGACAAAGTGAGACTAGCCTCCAATCAAACGCCATGTATTTAGATATTATGTTTATATAGTGGATCAATGCAAATAACACAATAGATGTTTTGGAAATTTTGATATTTATTGCCCCTCAACAGGCCACAACTGGGCAAAATTAAATTAAGCTTGTTAAGCTCGTCGCCATACCTGTCTCTCGTTGACTGACTGGCTTGTGTTGTTCCTTGTGTGTCCTGTCCTGCCCGACTATGCGTTATGATGGGTCGTTCGCAATTCATGAGCGTTAGCCGTTAGTGATGATGGGTCGTTCGCGAATGAGCGTTAGTGATGATGGATCGACTCGTTCGCGAATGAGCTTTTGATGGGTCGTTCGCGATTCGCGAATGAGCCGACTCTAAGAGCCGGCTCTTTTAGGTGAACGTTGGGAGCTGGCTCGCATATCTGAAGAGCCGACTCTATTTTTACAAATTTAGCCTATAGAAATTAAATAATTATGTAATACAAATTGAAATATTATAGTCAAAGTCATTTAAAGAGCCGTTTGTGAGCCAAAAGAGCCGGCTCTTTTCAGTGAGCTGAGTCAAAAGAGCCGAATGCCCATCACTACTATGCGTGCTTTCGAACACCCGCCCAACTCTACCTCTGATTGGCTTACAATGACATTTTACTCTACCTTATAGCCAATCGTCAGCATTTATGCGCTTGTCTCGTGCTCTGCCCACTAACCAAGGAAGAACAGTAAAAAAAAGTATTTGCCTCTCGCTCAGAGATCTAGTTGGTCTGATGAAAAAAAAACAGCTTCATCAGTTATAGTAACGCGCCGCATTTTTTGGCAGTAACGGTAACGGCGTTATTAAGATGAGAAGAGTAATCAATTAGATTACTCGTTACTAGAAAAAGTAATGCCGTTAGTAACGGCGTTATTTATAACGCCGTTATTCCCATCACTGTTGACGGCACCACATGATTTCGTTTGTTATTTCTTACTTTGTGTCTTCCCTTTCTCTGTGGTCCAGCACCTTCCGTGTTACTTTTTAGCAGGTCATAGAGGGGGCTGGCAATTCGGGAAAAGTCTTTAATGTATTGCCGATAATAGCTGAGCAGGCCCAAAATCTTGCGTAGTTCCCCCACCGTGCTTGGTGTCTGTTCCTTCAGTGCCATTACAGCGACGGTGTCTGCGGGATCAATACGACTGCCTTCAGCTGACACAATTCTCCCCAGATATCGCACCTCTTTCTTAAAGAGCTCACATTTTCTTGGTTTTAACTTGACTCCACGGGACTGTAACCTCTGCAGTACTTTCTTCACCGCTTCCACTTGTTCATCGAAGGACTCAGTGAAGACTAGGATGTCACTAGGATGTCGTCTAAGTACGGTATGCAAATTTTGTCTCTTAACCCTTCCAGGCTCTGTTCCATAAACCGTTGGAACGCTGCAGGCGCATTCATAAGGCCGAAAGGAATACGAATCCATTCGTATAGTCCCCACGGGGTTGCGAATGCAGTCAGGTAATGGCTCTCTGGGGACATGAAACCTTGGTGGTAGGCCTTCCCTTGATCTAGCAGTGAGAACCACGCATTACCTCCCAGCCCGTCCAGGATATCCTGCACCCTGGGTATTGGCTGGCGATCAGGGATTGTTTTGCTGTTCAGGTCCCTGTAATCGATACATAGCCTGAGGCTGCCATCCTTCTTACGGACGCAGACAATCGGGGACGAGTAAGGGGAATGAGACTTGGCCACCCACCCTTGAGCAATCAGGTCATGTAAGTAGTCCTTCATCTCTTGATATAACGGTTTGGGGACTGATGTGTATGTGCGGGCAACAGGGGTGTTATCATTTAATAAGATACTCAAATGCAAACCTGGGACACAACCAATATCGTCGTCTGACCTTGAAAAGGCGTGACACTCTTCACGTAACATCCTCTTGACTTGTTGTTGTTGGGGCGGAGTTAAATGGCTCAAATCCACTGGAGGGTCCCATCGATCTGTATTGGGAGATGCCTCAGTGATCTCTGGTAGGACCTGCGTAACAGATGCTGTGGCTTCACACTGTGCATTTGATATTGATAAAACAGGCTGCAGACTGGCTGCAGAATTCCTAGCTCTGTTCTACCACCGAGCGTGATGTCGTGATCTGTTCCATTCTGCACATTGATAGTAATTATTTGGCGGGCCCCTTTTTCCAGAAGGAAGAGAGTATCGAAGAGTTCAAGGCCATCTGGATACATCGGGTTAACGTGTGGCTCAAACAGTAGCACCGTATCTTGTTTCACGTGAGGCATTTTTACCAGACACTGAATTTGCATAATGGTGTGCTTCTCTATGTTCACAGGTTCCTTCCTGGTTCTTACTACGTACTCGCTGAGCCTCTCAGCAGTCACCAAATTGATGAAGGTATGTACACTTTTCTTCTTTATGCTAGGGAAAGCACTTCTGACAGTTCTGTACAAACAAGCATTAGTCACATCAAGGGATCCACTTCCGTTTTGTCTCATTATTTGTTCTATCACGTTATACCCGACGATAGGTCTGGGCAATTCTTGGCCCTTCAAAACAAGCACAGGAATGTGTAACTCTTTCTCATTGGTTACAGGGGATGCCAGTTTGAAAGTCAACTCCACCCATCCACTGTATGGCATGTTCGCTCCATTTGCTGCCACCAGGCGCAGACTGTCTGGCGCTTCGGTCGCCTCGGAAATATTTCTCAGTGTCACTTCAGGTGCATATTTGGCTTTCCACTCCTCGTCTATAATGCATACTTGGGAGCCTGTATCCCATAATGCTTCAGTCTTTTTTTCCTGTAGATAACAGGTAACAAGGCACTGTTTTCCCACTAAGGACATGATGGCAGAATGCTGGTTAACTTGACAAGGTGCAGTTAAAATACTATTAAGCGTACTATCAAGCGACTTGGACTCAAACTGTCTCTGATGGCCAATGCTACATTTCTCATGTTTTGGGGACTTCTCTGCTGCTGTCTCTTGGGGGTAACCCGCTCCTGTTTAACGGAGCTCCACGCTGAGGTCTGACACCTTTAATCTTACAGCCAGCTGAGAAGTGCTCGCTGCTTCCACAGTGGTAACAATGGGTGCAAGGTTCTTCTGCGTTGCGCTGCTGGCAATGGAAACATTGTCTGGCTCGTGAGGGACGGGACTGGCGGAACGGATATGGGTGCTGTCGGGGTGGCTCCATATACTGCTGTGGATAATACTGTGGTGCTGCAAAGTTTGACGGCTGAGTTACATAGTTGACGGACATGGGGTGCTGCTGAGAAGGATACACATACGGCTGTCCATGGTGCGTCTCTATCATTGAATAATGTTGACGTGACTGGAGAGAATGTTCTGGTGGAACAGTGGACAACTGAACTGGGTTTGCAGGTGGGGGAGGTATTTTCTGTTCCCTCACCTGTTGTTGGCTTTGTGAGAACTGGTGTGGAGACATGTATGGGCTTCCCTGCCGTTGGAATGTAGTCGTTTCGGGTTTCCAGGTCTGATGCTCTTGGACTTGTGTCCATCCTGATGTCTGTTGGGACACTGCTGATGCTGGGTCTTTGTCGTAAACTGCAAAACACTGCTGAGGGACAGGTAAGGGCTTCTGGATAGACTCTTTAATCTGTATGATATCATCACTCAGGCTTTTTAGTTGTGACATTAAATCGAACTTCGACTGTTTGGACTGAAGCTTTTGTTCAGGGGTAGGCTCATTCAACTGTACAGCATGAACAGTACCATTTTTTTTTTAAATTTTTGCTTATTTTGTCTTTCAGATTCATTGGAACAAGCTACATTGAGTTTCTCCAGCAACACTTCGTCTGGAACAGCGGGATCTGAAAGGTATGGTTGAAGGTGGCTTTGGATGCGGTCGTTTTGTAATCCAGTCAAGACGGTGTGCAAGAACATATTCTGAACTAGGGCGGGATCATATTTCAACCCGGAGTCATCCTCCTGAGAAGCAAACAGAATTTTCTGTCTCAGGTCAAGAGCTCGAATTAGGAAGCTTTGTGGGGTTTCTCTAGCGTGCTGAGCTTCTTTGGTGAGCTGTTTATATAATTCAGTCGCATTTTTCTCCTGATAATGAGATCGAAGTATCCGCCTAGCGTCGGGAGTGTCAGCCCCGCCTTCCCCTCAAGATAGCTCCGCGGCTGAAGCCCTGGTGTGATAGCCCTGATGACAGAATCTACTATTTCCTGTTCTGTATAGCCCTTTTTAAGTCCACCTTCTATCAGCCGTGCCAGGCTGGTGAATGAGAGACGGTCCTTCTGTCCTAGATCTCCTATTAGACCAGAGATTTTGAAGTCTTTCTGCCATGTCGCGTTCACTTGTCTCTGATATGTGGGTGAAGAATAAGCTGGGTTCTGGGCTGCATATGTCTGTCTGTCTGCTGTATTTTGTAATGCTGTGGGGCTAATATACATGGTAGAAAACAATTCAGCTGTACTCTCTCCACTTTCTTGTATTTTTCTCTGGGCTGTGTTAACATCTCCAAGTTCAATTTCCTCCCTCTCTGTATCTTTTTCAGGAGCATTACTTGTTATTCCCGTGAGCTGGATCAGTTTGTCATTTATTGTTAACAGTTCAGCCATACCGCCATCTTCTAACTCCTCTAGCTCAGCTCTTAGTAAATGGTTACTAAGGAGGCTCAACAGGAATAAACGAGTCACGTTTGTCTCATCTTCTCGTGTTAGGTGAAGAAAGACACTGAGTTTTGTCAGTTTTTCCCGTGATAGTGTGCATAATTTCTCACAAATTTCCTCTTGAAGATGTTTAAGCTCCTCCATTTCTGCTGCTATCTGGGCAGGCCGATGAGAGTGGTGTTTCACTTACTGACTTGACTTGACCGCCGCTGGCATCAGATCACTCCAGCGCACACACTGCTCAATCAGAACCCCTTTTTTTTCACCACTCGTCCTGAATGTCTCACACAGTCGCTCATCTGGATCACTGTAAGGGGAATGATATTGCCTAATGGGCTCTGCCGGTCAGGGAGTCACTCCACCGAACATCAATCCCAGCGGGGCCTCCAATTTTATGTAGCACTCCTGTAAGGGAGCACGTTTATCAAAACACAGTCAGACGAGATGCTTCATATACAGAGTTTTTACTTAGAATGAATTGTGGCAATAAATGAACAATTATTACACAACAATGCATGAGCTCTATTATTTATATAATGTTATACACAAGTGCATGAGCTCGTATGTACTTCCCCCTTTAAATCAACGCATCCCAAGTTCACCGTGAATAAATGAGTGCACTTAAAGTAGCGCGCATCCTAAAACAGCGACACTCTCTATATTCACAAGCCCCAATCTCACATAAAACACACGTGACAACACAGATCATACATCGACCTTTAACCTAAACAGGGCACGTTATATAAATTCAACTGTATACATTTAATCACCCTACCGATACACACATGAACGATTTGCGCGCAAACCGCGTGCTCCCCAGCTGATATCTCTATCGTTTTACATTGGATTCGCCCCGTATCGCACTTAACCCAACAATACAACACAATACCTAGCAAAAATAGATTTAGTAACACTAATATTCACATGTGTGCAAATGTACGCTTCATGTACCTGTAAGGGAGCACGTTTATCAATAAACAGTCAGACGAGATGCTTCATATACAGAGTTTTTACTTAGAATGAAGCGTCTTGCGAGAACTCCCCAACTATTAGTAACCACACGCGCACAAACACGACCAATCAGATACACTCATCCCAAATATGTCATCATTACATTTTTAACCTCATACGAAATCACTAAAAATATGAATTAATGCAGAACATAAACATTTCAACGTCCTTAACAACATTAATATTTTATAATTATTTAAAGTGATTACTGGATTAAACCTCAGGTGAACACATACAGTCAATCTTGTTCACATTTTACTCAGCATATTACATTAACTGTTCAGGAGGGAAATGGCCTGTGGGAAGAAACTGTTCCTGTGCCGAGATGTTCTTGTGGCCAGTGATTTGAGTCGCCGTCTTGACGGTAACAGTTCAAACAGGAGGTGTCCAGGGTGAGTGGAGTCTGTGATGATTTTAACTGCTCTCTTCCTCACTCTGGAAGAGTACAGGTCCTGGAGGGTTGGCAGGGGGGCACCAATGATCCTCTCCACAGTCCGGACTGTCCGTTGTAGTCTCCTGATGTCTGATTTGGTAGCTGAACCAAACCAGACAGTGATGGAAGTGCATAAAACAGACTCAATAACGGCTGAGTAGAACTGAATTAGCAGCTCCTGTGGCAAGTTGAACTCCCTCAGCTGGCGAAGGAAGTACAGTCTCTGCTGGGCCTTTTTCACAATGGAGTCAATGTGATTGTCCCACTTCAGGTCCTGAGAGATGGAAGTGCCCAGGAACCGGAATCACTCCACTGCTTCCACAGTGCTGTTCATGATGGTGAGTGGGGGGAGTGCTGGGCTGTTCCTCCTGAAGTCCACGATCATCTCCACTGTTTTGAGCGTGTTCAGCTCAAGGTTTTTATAACTGCACCAGACAGCCAGCTGTTCAACCTCCAGTCTGTAAGCAGACTCGTCACCGTTTCGGATGAGAGACCGATGACAGTGGTGTCGTCGGCAAATTTCAGGAGCTTGACAGTGGGGTCTTTAGAAGTGCAGTCATTAGTGTACAGGGAGAAGAGCAGTGGGGAGAGAACGCACCCTTGAGGGGCGCCAGTGCTGGTGGTGAGAGTCCTGGATGTGAGTTTCCCCAGTCTCACTCGCTACTGCCGGTCCGTCAGGAATCTGGTGATCCACTGACAGATCGAGGATGGTATGGAGAGCTGGGTCAGTTTGGCTGTGAGAAGACCAGGCATGATGGTATTGAAGGCCGAACTGAAGTCCACAAAGAGGATCTTTGCATAAGTCCCTGGTCTGTCGAGATGTTGCAGGATATAATGCAGTCCCATGTTGACTGCATCATCCACAGACCTGTTTGCTCTGTAAGCAAACTGAAAGGGATCCAGCAGGGGTCCAGTGATGTCCTTCAGGTGGGCCAGCACCAGTCTTTCAAACGACTTCATGACCACAGACGTGAGAGCGACAGGTCTGTAGTTAAGTCCAGTGATTTTGGGTTCAAAAACTTAACGCAAATACGATGCATGCGCTATCAGCGCGATATAGCGCATGAGTTTTAAAGACTGCATTGTTTTCAAACACATTTCCTGTTTACTGTGGCGTCGACGTCATTACTGTGCCACTAACCAGAGAAGCGTTGGTGCGGCCCCGCCTCGATCGACGTCATCACTTTGCCACTAACCAATGAGACGCGTTATGGGCACGGGCAGCCCCGCCCCAGGTGCAGCCCCGCCCCGATCTGCAGGCTGCAGCCAGGTGTACTTGGGTTCGGCTGCGTACCCTGGGAGTTACGTCGAGCACTCATAGAAAGCATTGAGGTAACGTTATGTCGGCGATCACAATCTGTTGTGATGTGGGTTGTATGGGGTTAGTCAAGTTTAATGGGGGTTCTTGTGTGTGTAAGACTGGAAAAACTAGAAGGACTTTAAGAGAAGACCACTCTCTGAGAAAACAAAGGAAATTAACATTTGAACTCCCCCTCATGCACTAATGAGACGAAGGTCTCACCTCCCTCATCCTAATCTACATTTCTCTCCCCCATTCTTCATCCTGGCAGAAATCTCCCAAACTCACACAAGAATCTAAATGGTTTAATGTGAATGATTATCATACATGTTTGGTATTATTTGAAATGTCTCGGTGCGACTGGTACACATGTCTCATTCCCAAAGAAGTAAACCAAAAGGTAATAAAGTTCTTAGGAAGTTTAGAAATATCTTCCACACTGGAGGGTGTGTCTTTGAGTTAACACCTTCTGACCATTTGACTGAATGCTAATTTTCCACTGCTAGCAAATGGTGACTTACAGGTAAATTTCCACTGTGGATGATGCTTAGATTTGAAATGAGGTCTGGGTATATAATGAAACGCAGCGAGAGCTCGGGGCTTTCTGTATCTCAGATCAGCCCGTGAATGCTGAGGGACGCCGAGACTCAGCATTCATGTATGTCTTTGTCGGGTAAACATTTTTCCTCTTTGTTCTAGAGCATTTGATGTTTTGCATTGATTATCTTTGAATTGATTATGAAATTGTAATGATACATTTACCTGACATATTAAATTGTGATATTTGATTATTCTAATTGACTTTGACATTATTTTCATTCAAGAGTTTAAAAGAATAGTAAAACATTCGCTCACATTTAATGATGCACAGATATCATTAAAGCCTTTTCATTTATGGAGTCAGATGAAATAATGAGTAAATAAATAAGACAAAATGTATTGAATTTAACCCAAAATACTTTGCCGCGAGAAAAGACAGTAACACGCAGAGACCTTCACCGCTAATTCGAATACCGCCATTGGATTGAGTTAGACGGCCTTACATGTGTTTTAGTGGAACATTCGCGAGTGCATCCTGACATCGTGATGTGTGATCCGTGATGTGTGTGTGATTCTCGTGTGGTATGTATGATTTAGTAATGTTGTATTTGTTGATTGGAGTAGATCCTTGTCTGATTGTTATGTTTTGTTTTGCAGTCTTCCGCGTACCACGTGATTTAATTCAGGTCGTGCTGCTGTTTTTCTTTGACTAGATTATTCCCTTTGTCCTTCGTGAACAATTATTTTGTTAGGTTTTCATGACTTTCATGACAGTCGCTGTGTGTTTTTGATTTCATTTTATGGTTTGGGTTATTTTACTATTTCTGTAATGGAGTTGGACTGATCAGTGTGATTTGGGCCTTAGTGCCGTGGGGTGTTATATTAGTGTCTATCTAACGGTCATCCACTGAGTATTTTGGGGTCCTCACTGCCGACGAGGTAGGACAGGTTATGTATCATCTGTGCACCACCTGATCGGGTCAATCATCATATTTGTGTCTGATGTGATTGTTGTTATTATTTTTCCACCTGAGATTGCCACCACTAACCTACGACCAGATATTGTTTTGTGGTCTGGATCAGAACGCATTGTTCAACTGATAGAGTTAACAGTGCCATGGGAGGATGCGGTAGATGAGGCATATGAGAGGAAGAAACTGCGGTATGCTCAGCTGGCCACTGAAGCAGAACAGCGAGGATGGAGAGTCCAGGTTTATCCAGTGGAAGTGGGTGGTCGAGGTTTTGTGGCACACTCTACAAACCGGTTCCTCAGAGACGTCGGATTCAGCGGCCAAGAGTTGTGTCGCACAGTAAAGAACTTATCTGAAGCAGCAGAAAGGAGCAGCAACTGGCTGTGGTTGAGACGGAAAGATTCTAGCTGGCTGTGTACAGGCCGCCATGCTACGGTTTCGTAGAATTCTTGAAAACTTGAAGAGTCTGTTGCAGGGCTCCAGACTAACTTATTTCACCTCCGTCCTGAAACCGTCCTGATAA
Organism: Gila orcuttii; assembly: GCA_026230005.1. NCBI lineage: Eukaryota > Metazoa > Chordata > Actinopteri > Cypriniformes > Leuciscidae > Gila > Gila orcuttii. The sequence goes on from JAPDVR010000020.1 coordinate 18,734,206, forward strand.
ACAATTTGAACCGTCCTAAAGTGAATGTCAACCATCCCAAAATGAAAATGTTGTTTCTGTACATTATTATCATCTATAGTTGTTAGTTGTTAGTCACATAATAAAAACACCATTAAAGTGTTTATGATATATATTTTATTTAGTTAGCTCCATTCAAAGTAGTTATCTGTAAATAGGTAAAAAACAGATTAAATAAAAAATAAAAGGAGTTAAATGCTTTTTTGTATTCATGCAGAACAAATCTTTTTTTTTTCCTTTTTCTTTTTTTACATGGTTGGATTAAACAATAACAAATAAATACTGGTGACTACATCTCAAAGTGGTAATGGGTCATAGCTGATCATCTGGAAATGTGTTATTAAGAGAAAGGGCTTTAAAAAGTGTAATATGGCTTCTCTAGAACACAGAATTTGGGGGAAAATCTGTGTCTCCGTCTCAGTCTTTGTACTGACTGAGGTCTTTGTGCCGGAGAAAACATTAACCTGTTAATATGAATGAATGATAAATGCATTCTTTTTAACTTGCATACATCATTCTTTATTCTTTCAAGCAGCAGACATATTTATTTGTATGAATTAAATATAATGAATCCTTATTAAAGCTATTAACGAGCAGTGAATGCTTTTCTCTTTTTCTTTTGTTGCTTGATCGACACAGACCGCATTAGGTTTATTGCCCACTGTCACTTTAAGACATCGGAACATGTCCAATGACATGCGGATCCAAATCCACCGATGCACATCCGATACACTCACAACTGTTTAAGACATAACCGAAACCGACATAGTTTAAGTTAATACTCTCCAAAACGGACATTTAGACACAATGTTGTGTGTTTTTGTCCATTCAGACACGAAAGAGAGCTCAATTCAGTACTCGAGCGCTGTATTGTGTCTATGGCTGGACGCTTCGGTCGTGTGTGCGCGCACAGAAAACCGCACCGAATAGAGCTTTTTTTTTGCGTCGTCACTCTTATTCAGATGTGCGCTCTACTCATTCTCCCAGACGTTTACATTTTTTTAACGTTTTATGAGACATGCAGTGCATGCCAACTCGTGTGCCGCTGGGTAAATCAGCACGTTACAGTACAAATGTGCGCATCTACCACAAACGCAGGACATCTCTGACTGGATCTCTTCCTAAATCGTCACTATTTAACATTTTGTCTATTTTTTATTCATTGAATATCCGTTGTTTAACCAGCGCAACATATTTGCGATGTCATTAAGCCATGTGATAGATGTACCGCGGAACAAGTCTCCGGGTGAGTAGCCGGCCAGTGATAGTAACTATAGTAACAGCATGAGAAGACGCGCTCTGTTGTAGTCAGCGCTTGGTCGGTTAATTTTGGCATTTGGCATAAGTAAGTTAGCCTAATAGGCTAGTAATAAATGAACACACATATAAAAATGTTTTTCGTCCTGTAGGCGTCGTGGAAAATATTTCTGTTCATCCTAAACACATTTTCTATCGTCCCCAGGACGATAGGACGCCGTTAGTCTCGAGCCCTGGTCTGTTGGTTTATTTGTGTTGTATTTATTTGTGTTTTAGGTTGTATAGTATTTACATTACGTTCCTGTGTATATTGCGTGAATGACGGGTGGTTGGGCAGATATTGTGTTTTGCGGTAGGTGGTATGCCATACGGAACCGTTGCCACTGAAACTGCATATTAACGCACCAGTGGGGCTCGACAGGCTTAGTCAAACGGGTTGGCGCGTATGGTTGGGTTGCGGAGAGATTGTGAGATTGTGGTTAGGTCTAAGCAGCAGGAGGGATGTAGAGGTCAGTAAGCTGGGCTGAGTTAAGTGGGGGACGGAGGGGGGTGACTCTGGGACGCCAGAGTCACTGTCGAGCCCTCTTGAGGTGTCGTGGGCTAGTCGACGAAACACTGAGGACGGAAGGTGCCCACTTGAAGACCCTAGAGATGTCCCCTACTCAGCTCAATCCAGACGGTTGTCATGGGGGGACCGCACTGTGGTTGCAGCCGTTGTGTGTGCTGACGCGTGTTAACACTAGACAGAAGGAGATTTACATCACCATATGGAAAGAAGCGTAAATGGATGGAGAAGCATAGGTTACTGTAAAGCTATGTCTTAGTTGGTGCTTATCTTGGCGAAAGCCGAGTACAAATCAGCATGAAGTTTTAACATCTACTCTCGTGTAATGGAAATCATGAAGATCTGGATACGTCCAGTGACTGCAGTGAACAGTGCTGCTGGCAACAAGGGAAAGACCTTGTGACAGCCTGGAGAGACAGCTGACAGGAGGAAAGAGACCCCAATGGGGCTGGTAAGGGTTAGCTACCCTTGTCGGCAGTATCCAGCTCTGTCTTTACAGGATGCTGGAGACACCCGCCCAAGGCTTCTGAGAAATTAAAGAGAAAAATACCCCTAGAGTCTGCGAGAGCAGGGGCGGAAGATGACTCAATGTTGGACAACATGGTTAACGACGTTGGAATGGAAACGGATATGAGTATGGAGAGTACTTCACAAAAGACTAGTTCAGGTTCTGCAGTTAGTAAAGTCATTGAACTCCAAGCTTGTGTCTGTGGCTGGAGCAAGGCGACAACGGTCAGGGGGTTGAAGATTCATCAAGGGAAAATGAAATGCTTGAGGGAGAAGGGACAAGGGCCTCGCATTGATCAGTACTTCTTACGAAGTCAGTCAAGTCAGTCGAATGAAATCCAGCTACAGGAAGCAAACCACAGTTCGCAGGATATCAGTACCCCTGTCATAGAGGAGATGAGGGTTTGCACAGTTAGTGATGAACACATTGATACTTGTGAACCCGGTCAGACTAACCAGCATAAGAGAGAAAAGAACCTCAACGGGCATAGGCCTGGAGTTAGATGGCCAAGAGCTTGTGAGAAAACTGCATGGGACATTGTAAACACAGATCTATGCTTTGCATTGGAAAGATTAACTGGTACAGTTGAAAAGAAGCTGGATAAATTTGGGGACATCATTTACGCATATGGAAGTGAGAGGTTTGGTGTGGAAAAAAGGAAGGAAAAAGTACAAACTACTCCTGCTGTATCTAGACGGCATCAGAAAATTGAAGGGTTAGTTAGAGAAAGGAGACAGCTGAGGAAGCAATGGAAAAAGCAGAACAACGTCAAAAGGAAGGACTCAATCTCTTACAAAGGGCCATAAAAGATAAGCTTGCAACATTACGCAGAGCTGAGCGCCTACGGAAACGCTACAAAAAGGAGCGTGCGAGGGCTAATTTCTATAAAGACCCATTCAAATTCGTAAAGAAGTTATTCACCAGTGAGAAGAATGGCATTTTAAAAGCATCTAGGGTTGAGCTAGAGAGATATTTGGAGGAAACACATACAGATGCAAAAAGGCATGAGCCTATGTCAGTTCCGTCAGATATCCCACCTATCAATCCACCAGAATACCAAATGGAGGTCTGTGCACCTAAGTGGAAAGAGATAGAGCAGGTTGTGAGAAAGGCAAGGGCTTCATCATCTCCAGGGCCTAATGGAGTTCCGTACAGAGTGTACAAGAGTGCTTCAGGAGTTCTACGAGTTCTGTGGAAATTGATAAAAGTGGCATGGGAAAAGCAGGTTGTACCTAGAGCAGGTGGAGTCTTTATACCTAAAGAAAAAGATGCTACAAGCATCAGTCAGTTTCGTCCTATTTCACTATTAAACGTCGAAGGTAAGATTTTCTTCAGCATTATTGCGCAGAGATTATCAACCTACCTATTAAAGAATGGCTTCATTGACACTTCAGTTCAAAAAGCGGGCATTCCAGGGTTCTCAGGATGCTTATTAACCATTCTTCATTAATGGTGAGGCAATACCAACAGTTTCTGAGAAGCCAGTGAAGAGTCTTGGGAGATGGTACGATGGGGATCTAAAGGACACAGTTCGAGTGGGAGAAGTTAGACGACAAGCAGTGGAAGGGTTGAAGAGCATAAACAGCTGTGCTCTACCAGGCAAACTAAAACTCTGGTGCTTTCAGTTTGGTCTACTGCCAAGGTTGCTGTGGCCACTGACTGTGTACGAGGTTTCTTTGACAACAGTGGATAAGCTGGAAGCGTTAATAAGTTCATACATCAGGAAATGGTTGGGAGTTCCACGCTGCCTCAGCAGAGTGGGACTTTATAGTAAAGGAGTATTGCAGCTGCCAGTCTCTGCTTTAACCGAGGAGTTTAAGTGTGCCAAGGTCAGACTGGATATTACTTTAGCAGAGTCACGCAACAAATGTGTAAGGGAGGCAGCCCCTGTGGTAAAAACTGGTAGAAAGTGGTCAGCAAAGAAATCTGAAGTAGAGGCAAAGGCTGACCTTCAAATTGGGGATATCGTGGGACAGATACAGCATGGAAGAGGGGGTTTTGGGCTCAGTTTAGCTCCTCCTAAATGGCACAAGGCAGGCCCAGCTCAAAGGAAGAAGCTGGTAGTCAACGAGGTGCGAAAGCAGGAGGAGAGGATGAGATGTATAAAGGCCATTTCCCAGGCCAAGCAGGGAGAGTGGATGAGATGGGAGAGTGTGGAACAACGCAGAATGGGCTGGCAAGACCTTTGGTCAATGGAAGAGAGTAGGATCAGTTTTCTTATTAGGTCAACATACGATGTTCTCCCATCACCGCAGAACCTAAACCTCTGGGTAGGAGAGGATCCCTCTTGTCCTTTGTGTTCATCACCTGCCAAATTAAGGCACATTTTGACAGGATGTAAGGTGGCTCTTAGCCAAGTTCGGTTTACTTTGCGCCATGACCAAGTATTGCGATGTTTGGCTTTAGCATTGGAAGGCAAGCGTAGTATGACCAATAAGTTGCCGCCTGTTCTAGCAAAACATTACACGCAGAAGACAATTTTCCTCCGCCCAGGCGAGCAACCACCAAGAAAAGGTGCTAACACCAATTCTCGCTCAGGACAACTGGAAGCTGCTAGGGACTGGAAGATGCTGGCTGATCTTGATCAACGGCTTATTTTTCCACCTGAGATTGCCACCACTAACCTACGACCAGATATTGTTTTGTGGTCTGGATCAGCACGCATTGTTCAACTGATAGAGTTAACAGTGCCATGGGAGGATGCAGTAGATGAGGCATATGAGAGGAAGAAACTGCGGTATGCTCAGCTGGTCACTGAAGCAGAACAGCGAGGATGGAGAGTCCAGGTTTATCCAGTGGAAGTGGGTTGTCGAGGTTTTGTGGCACACTCTACAACCCGGTTCCTCAGAGACGTTGGATTCAGCGGCCAAGAGTTGCGTCGCACAGTAAAGAACTTATCTGAAGCAGCAGAAAGGAGCAGCAACTGGCTGTGGTTGAGATGGAAAGATTCTAGCTGGCTGTGTACAGGCCGCCATGCTACGGTTTCGTAGAATTCTTGAAAACTTGAAGAGTCTGTTGGTTTATTTGTGTTGTATATATTTGTGTTTATAGGTTGTATAGTATTTACATTACGTTCCTGTGTATATTGCGTGAATGACGGGTGGTTGGGCAGATATTGTGTTTTGCGGTAGGTGGTATGCCATACGGAACCGTTGCCACTGAAACTGCATATTAACGCACCAGTGGGGCTCGACAGCCTTAGTCAAACGGGTTGGCGCGTATGGTTGGGTTGCCGTGAGGTTGGAGCACCAGGGTTTGAGCACCTCTTCATATGTAGTTTGCCGTGCACATATAAATGGTTGAGAACACACCCCTCAACGCTTGCCACCCCTAACGTAAGCTTTAGCCTTGCAGTTACATTCTTTTTGTAGTAATTATTTTTCTTGTCTGTTTTATTTTGTGGGGACGGTACATACATTTTTTTTTGTTTATGTTTGGTTTAATGTGATTCAGTGCTTAAAAATCAGCGAGGTCTGGAGGAATGTTCTTTTAACAATTGATATATTCTGTATTGTTATAATAAACTTGCCAGTGATTTATATTACGAACAAATGGTGCTAGTGGGATATTTTTCCTTTTAAATAAAACCATTAATTTATTGGATGAAGCGATTCTGTCTTTTCTCTGCACCACCGAATCTGGGTCCCTTTTATATTTCCTTGGGTGCAATTCCCAGGGTGGCGTAGTCCTTGCTATTTGGATTTAGTTATACTAAAATTCATACCGCTCTCGTCACAAGCGGCATTCAGGGTTTACATTTGATCAGCTCATGCATTCCCTGGGATTTATGGTTTATGGATATTGGGGGTAAGGCATATTTGCTTGCTTTTTTGTGTGTGAATTTACAGGAATTGAAAACCGAGAGCCGTATAGCTGCTCTAGAAAACATTAGTAGGCTACTCTATGAGATAAAGATCATGAAGAAAGAATCACATAATCACACACGTTTCTAGGAGAACTGAGACTAAAGAAAGTGTGCATGCAGACACACAACAGTAAAGCTTGTGGATTCATTGCCTTCCTCAGTTTGTGAGGCGAAGTGTTTGGTCTTTGCATGGTCTCAGTTATTCACATCCTGTAAACCTGTGGTTTGATCTGATGGCTGGACAAACTGTTTGTGAAAGAGTCCAGCTTGTAGAGGAATTAAGACTAAGATTTAAGCAAACTCCTATTCTTTTCCAACAGCAGTTATTATAATGCAGAAGATGCTGCTTTGGCTCCCCCTTATATGACTGAATATAAAAACACAATCTGATTTTACATCGGGTCAGTGCATGTTGTAGTTCAATGAGAGTCTATTACTATGTGGAGCTCCAGGAGTGTCATTTGTATTAGGAGAAACATCTGAAGTGTTCATTATTACAGTACTACATAATACTGATTAGCAGACAAGATCCTTACATCACTGTCAATGTTTTTTGCATATTAAGACTATGTTTAGGTCTCGGTTAATCTGTGCTAATAAAGATCTAAACCAGAGTGTGGACCAGTGGATCTAGACAACTTAAATTCTTGAATTGAATTGAAATATTTAACCTACTAATTAAGATAAAATGCTGATAAAAAGATTTCTGCCTTTACTGGTTGTTGAATATGTTATGATGTTTGAACAACAGTGTGAATAAATCATACTTTGGCGACAAAAGAACTAAGAACCACTTACTTAATAAAAACTGTAAAATAAGAAATGATTACTGTGATTGCAAAATCATGACAGAAAGTTTGAACACTGGCATAATCCACTTAATACAGCAGCTGTTAGTTTTCTCTTATAACCAAACGTAAACACCTTGTTAATTCTTCTTCCAGCCAAAAGATGCAGACAGAGACCGGGGAAGAGCAGGAAGGAGACGAAATGAAGGTAAAAATAAGCAGTCTATAAATAATCATAGTTTTCTTGAAGCCACAAACACATGCAGAGGTTGCTAATTCAAATTTGATCTCCAGATCATTAATCCCCCTCCCTCTCTATATTATTTATGAAAGCATTTGGAGCATGCATTGATTACAAAGCAAGCAATCCTTCATACTCATGATCACAAACATTCTCTGAAAAGCTCAGGGGATGAGGCTGAACTCTTCCCTTCTACATGTCCTTTAAATGGACAGGTCTTTTCTGTCATGCTGCATACCATCATTAGTAAAGAGTAATGCGTCGATAGCGTCATCTGACAAGATAAGTGATCCGACAAAGCAAATCCATCACTAATGTATTAAGTAATGTATTTATCCGGAGACATGGCGCCAGCTTTCTGAAGCTTTATATTTCCTCAAAGGCCCCAAGATATCTAACTATTCTCCAAACTAATGGACAGCAAAGATGATATCCAAAGCTTGATGACTAGTAATTTTTACAGTGCTTAATGCTTAATAATTTGTTTAAAAAACAAACAAACAGATTATCGGACCAAAAACCGCCAAATGTGAGATTTTAGAGGACAATCTGTCTCTTGGTGGATGTATTCATGTCATCATCCTCAGGTAATGATCTGGCAGTAGCTACTGATTTAAAAGTCTAATTTCTAGCAGGCCTACTTATAAAACAGCATTCTTCCACCTGAGAAAGATTCATAAGCTGCAACTAGGGTTGTCAAAAGGTACTGACATTGAAACAACATTCAATGTAATAATTTTACCAAAATACTTTTGAATCAACGCTGAAATTTTAAAAAGATCTGTACGAAAAGGCGTCGCAACAAAATGAGAATCTAAATCTATTTTGCAGTTATCAATATTCTTCATTTGTGTCACGGAATGTCACTAGGTTTCTGTAAAAATGTTGGCTAGTAGAAGCTGATTTTGCCGGTTGATAACGGACCCATGGGTGAAAAAGTTAATATTACTCATAAATAAAATCAGTTGATATTACTCATAAATATTGTTTTTTTAAATGTTGTTCCCCAATTATTTCTACTCAATTTTATTTGTTAATGTACCAAATGCAGTTACTCAGATCTACTTAATTTTTTACTTACATTTACTCAGTTCATAAAGTGTATGTAATTTATTTCACTGCTTTCAAATTAAATCAATATTTTTAAGTGTAAAAAGGTTTCACCAAAAAAATTGAGTAAACCATAGTAAAAGTTTTTAGAGTGCACTACAGAGCGTCCGGCGGTGAGGGACTTTTACCAGGCAGAGATTATCAGGTATTCAGGAATAACCCATTTATTGTCACCACAACCCAGTACACTGAATAAATTCGACTTTGCATGCGTGTGTGGTTTTCTATAAATAAAGATATAAGAACAATATATAAGTACAAATTACAATAACAAATAATAGTCACAATAAACATAGTTTATAGTAACAGTAATCTCCACAATGAATATTAAATTACAATGATTTGTACAGTAGAAACAAATTTGCTATTATATGGAAAACTGCACTGCTAGAAATGTTTAATACTGAGTGCTTGAAATTCGACACCTTTGCACTCTAAGGACAGAAATGGAGCCGCTCTATCTAGCACATTAGTGCGCATGCGGCCAAAGAGTGCTTTAACTCTAGAAGTGAGCGATATATATATATATATATATATATATATATTAAAGGGGCTATATGTAGTTTTCAGCGGCCTTTAGCGGTGATGAAAAAAAAACTAAAGCACAAAATCCAAATATATTTTACATGCTAATGTTAGCTTACCTGTCCAATAGGATGAAAGCCAACTCCGGGTCTCTTTTTATACCCAAAACAAATTGGGAGGTTTCTTCATGATTCCAAAGCCCTTCCAATGTTGATCCGTGTTTTCGTCCGAAGTTGATCCGATTCACGTTTGGCCCACCCACGGCGCTACCATTGGGCCCATTTTTAGGTCCGAGCCCGCCCATTTTGACCCAGGAGTACGTAGTGAGGGATTTTCATTCTAGCAGTTCATCCAATAAGCAGTCCGAGGAAAGCTTTGAGTGAAAGCTTCTCAGCCAATCAGCGGCTTCTACCCCAGGTCTGGACTCTTAAGCCTGCCCACAGGCTGCATCGTCACCAGCAAGTGATCCAATGAAATGAATGAGGTTGGCGCGCAAGCTTTTCAAGCAAGCTCAATGAGACAGACGAAGACGGAAGCTATTAGCTAATATGAAGCGTAAGGTAAAGCAAAGCAGCTTGTTTTCATTTAAATTTAGCAAAAAACGCTCCGAGGAGCTCCTGACATTTCAGTTTCAGTTTAGTTTATTTATCCCTTAGGAAATTAGTTTTGCACAGGTGCTACACATCACAAAAAACACTCACATAGACTCTCACAAAAAAAAAAAAAAAAGAAAAAAAAAAAGAACACACTTACAGACTATTCAACATTAAAATAGCAGTTGGTATGAATGAGTTCTTGAACCTCCTAGTTCTCCCCCCCATTACTCTATATCTGCGGCCGGATGGAAGAATAATAAACTCTTTATGTAATGGGTGTGATGGACAATTGATTATTGAAAAAGCTTTTTTAACAACACGTTTTTTAAAAATGTCCTGAGGCAATATCTGTTGGACTCCAATCACTTTAGAAGCAGTCTTAATCAGCTTAGTCATTCTGTTTCTATTGGACAGGCTAATACAATCAAACCATTGCAATAAGAAATTACGGATTCGATAAAACTCCTATCAAACAGTGTCATTAACACTGAGCATACTTTAAAAGTGTTCATTTTTCTCAAGAAAAACATACGCTGCTGCACCTTTTTACAAATAGCATCCGTATTGGCATTAAAATTTAATTTGTTATCAATGATTGTACCCAGATATTGATATTCATCCACAAACTCAATATCCCGTTTATGGCAGTAGGAGAGACAGGGATGACCGATTTTCCAAAGTCTATAATCATGTCTTTGGTTTTCGTTATATTTAAATTCAGGTTACACTCTGCACACCAAGAGACAAAATCATCCACCACTGGACCGTGAGATGTCTCCTCATTTGCAAGGAGACTCACAATCACAGTATCATCTGCAAACTTTAACATATACCTGTTGTCAAATGTACTCCTACAATCATTAGTATACAAACTAAAAAGCAAAGGGGAAAGAACACACCCCTGAGGCGAACCAATAGAAGAACATAACTTAGAAGAAAGCAAACCATTGACTCTCACACACTGGGTTCTGTTTGATAAGAAATTTACAATCCATCCTACTAGGTTAGGATCAAGGTTAAATAATTTGACTAGTTTTTCGGCTAACAAATGTGGCTTGATTGTGTTGAATGCGGATGAGAAATCAATAAAAAGAAATCAATTTTTAGTTACAAATGACGAGTTACCATCCTGTTCGGCCACCCTCTCCCCATCAAGTCCTCCCGTAGCCACCCCCTCACACCAGCAAGCAAGTTAGGCTAATGCAGGGGTTTTCAAAGTCTAAGACAGTGGGCCTCCCTTTTGACAACTTACCCAATGGCTACTGACACCCCCCCCCCCCCCCCCTTCAAAAAAAAAAAAAAAACACACACACAATGTCAGACTCTTAACTCCTCACTTTTATCATTGTTTGATGATATCTGAAAAGACATGAACACATGAAAAGAGCTGAAAACTGCAGTTAGGCCTCGTTTACACTGTCATTGAAATGTGACCCGATTCCGATTTTTTGCTCATATGTGACACAGATCTGATGTGTTCTCTACCATGTAAACAGGAAAAAAGCGCATGCATTCGGATATTTCGAGATCGGTTTCAGGCCTCATTCATATGTGGAAATATGAGATATACTGTAAATCAGATATGTGTCAATGCGACTGTCATGTAAACAGGCAGATCGGATTTTCTGAGGCATTAGGCTACGTCTCCGCGGTTTAATGACGAGAGAAACCCCGAGGCGCATCTGCAAAGGGATGGGTGGCCCGACAAAACATTGTAGAGAAAACGTTGAATGTGGACAAACGTTGACACATATCAACATATCAAAGGTTGGCTTGCTCATACTAAAATTTTGGATCCACTGCTCCTTGTTAAAGCCAATATTTAAACACAATATGCTCTCAGTCCTGAGATCTCTCTCCCACACAATAACAAATCATGGTGATGTTTTCGAGAACTTCGAATATATCGCAGAACTAGGTGCAAGAAAATTTAACCCTTTAAGCAAGTGTGATGTTTCAGATAGGCTATATGGCAAGTGTAAACACATGAATCAGATACAGTTGAAAGAACGTTTAAACGAACGGTCAAAAAAATCAGATAAAGGTAACAAATCAGAATTGGGCATCAAGACATGCAGTGTAAACGAGGCTTTATTTTCATAATAATAACAATTTAACTTTTTAAATGTATTAATTTAATCTAATTATTAGGCTATAATTTTTACCACTCTCCGCGCCTCCCATGGCATGCTCTGGGCTCCCCACACTTTGAAAATCCCTGGGTTAATGTTAACGTCAGTGTCTGGGTGTCTGTATGCACATTTTCTGAAGGGAAAAATAATATTGGTAGCAGTAGGCAGAGGTAACATATGATAGCGTTTTATGTGTCGGAATTGGGTTTGACGGCGCATCAGTCATGTCGGGGAACAGAGGAGGGGTACATGTGATACGGAAGAAGACCTTTCCCTACGCTTTATATGTGCATTGTAACTCATATAGACTTAAACCTATCCTGTGCACAGCAGCTAAAGTGTCTCCTGCCATTTCAACATTTTTTAATATTATAAACCGCTTGCATAACTTTATTACTGGGGTGCACAGACATGCCAAATTTCTGGGAATTCAAATGCAGATGCGACCAGGGCAACAAACACTGGAGCTGGAGAGATCCTGTGATGTGAGGTGGAGCTCATGGTCAAATGCAGTCAGTAAGGTGTTGACGCTCCTGGGACCTATTTTGGAGACCCTCGCCACATTCTCCGAATGTTCTGGCCAAACAAAACTTGAAGCTGACTTAGGGCTGGGCGATTTCTCTCCCTAAAAAAATCTGTGATTTTTTTATAAAAAAAAACTCGATTTACGATTCGATTTTTTTTTTTATCAAGTAGAATTTCTATAACATTGTGTGTTGAACTGATAATCACTCTTTTGGGTGTTAAACACAATTTACATTTATACAGACAACTTCATTATAAAGAAAAACCACAATTCCAAAAAATATATGATGATAATCTATGACAAAAATGCTGTTATAAACTAGATTAGTGGATAATTCAGCAGTAAAATTTAGTCTAGAAAAATCCCAAGTGCACAATAATTGTATAAAATATGAACATTTAGTAAAAAAAAACATTTAGTGGGGATAAGAGCACTAAATCTGGTAAAACGTTACACATTGCTCTTTGATCAATTATTATATAGCCTAGTCTACTATAATTATTAAAATTGAGACATGTTTTAAATGTATAGCACAGCTGTTAATGAGGCAGCAACATATGATAGATAGGACAGAACAAGAAAGGCTATTAATAACCTTTCATTGCGCAAAAGTATTATGATATGAAAGGCTCCAATACATCGCGGCACAAACTGCTTATGCGCATCCCGTCCGCAGAATGATGCGCTTGAAGCCACACAGAGTCACAGCGCTCGGCGCTTCCAGCCCACACTGAACAGTTCAAAGCACAAAGGAAAGACATATTGATGCGTAGTGTATAATATACAGCATCTATCTATGTAATAGTTTATTGAGCCTTTTCTTTTAACAGTTTTAAATTTCAGTTACTGTGCACATGAAGAACAATTAGAGTGCTCTGACTCTACTCTGTTGTGATCTAACAGACGCCCGGTAGAAAGTAACATGATTTAGTTACAGCAATAAAGTCCAGCAAGATAAAGTTGTTTTATGCGAAAGCGAAACCATAGACCTTTATCTACAGATCAAGTATAATAACAGTAACATTTAATCATCTTAGAGAGAGTTTCATCGCGTTGACTGTCGTACCCGAACTGCGGAAACCCTGAAGGAAGATTTGGCGAATGCAAAATGTATGTACGCTATAGGCTGAAGAGGGGGAGAAAAAAATCAAAAAAATCGATTTTTTGAAAATATGAATCGATTTGACCTACCAACTCGATTTTTAAATCAAATATATTTTTTTCCCAGCCCTAAGCTGACTCCCTACTGCACCAAATGCAAACTAAAAAGTTTTTGTTTCTGCTTGTCACATTCAACCAGTTATTTGAAGTCAGCGACTACGCCTCTGTAGTGATCTTTTTCTTTGTAGAAAAGTTAGAAGCTCAGACCAGGAGACGTGGAAGTTTTCCAAGCAGAAGTTCTATATTGCTTGTCGGTAGCTGCAGTAATTCCAACATCGTCTGACTTCTTGAGTCAAACATTGTAATATATATACATTATAAGAGGGAGGGATTACATTGTGATGGTGGAAACTCATATACAGGTTTAGGAACCTGTATTAAAAGAGAGAGGGAAAAACCTATTCAAACCCTGAGACTCCAGAACAGGAATGACAGGACTCTCTCTTGCTAAGATAAAAGCTCGCGAGAGTCTCCAAGAGTTTCACTAACATGTTTCATTTAACTTACAATAGAAAGAAAAACCGTCTGACAGCTGTATATAGAGACACAGAATAAGACAGGACTTTCGTGCTCCACAGCTGAATGCTAAATTCAATTTACAGAACTTTCTCAGTTTATATATGATAGTATTAGAAGTTAAATGAAACATTTGACCAAGTTGTATTCCTTCAATTCCCCCTTTGGGAGTTCTAAATAACTCCCACACTATATACAAATTTAAACAATTAAAAATCCATTCTTGCAACTTGTGATAGTTACAGGCACATAATGCACTCTGTGTTTGCTTTTCTGTAATTGCATGCTGACACAGAAAACAAAACATGCAATTAGGGTCCGTGAGTCTTTTCTGGTTGGAACTGTGAATTTCTCGTGATCAATCAAGTTTCTGAACCATGAAGAATTATCTTCAGCCATCTTGGTGTAATTTTGCTGAAAGATCAAGAATGTCTTGTTGGACCACCATGTTTGTGCACAAGTGAGTCCTGGAATGCAGTCATCTTCGGATGTGACATGCACACTTTCTTTCCAGCAAACAAGGCGTTTTTGACACATTCATCAGCTCTAAGAATATGTTGTTTCTGGAGTCCGGACTTTGTGCGATCTTCATGATGTGTAGTAGTAGGACAATCTTGATCATGTCGATGGATGACTGAAGGTTTCGTCGTCTCTGCGTTGTTTTTTTTTTTTTTTTATCCTTTTGTGATAGTTGGCTCGGAAGTCGTCTAGTTGTTTCTTGAGGTTGTGTCTTCATATGCAGATGAGGAGGTCGGTGCATATGGGTCTCGGGTCAGCCATCAAGTGTTACCTGCACAGAGGAAGAGAGAAAACAAAAGACAGGAGAGCAGTATTTGTTCAAACCCTAGGGTTTTAAACTTTTCAGAGTCTGCTGTTGTTGTTTCATTCTTTCCCTATTTTCTGAATTATTTTGACACCTAAATAGAACCAGTGAGGTAAGGATGGGCTAGTGGATGGGGAAGGCTATGAGGGAGTCTTCACCGCAAGGGTTGGCCCGCGACGCCTGTTGCAATCGGTTCTTCCCTGGGCTCCTCACTGTTCTGTGTCCTGTCGTTTCCCTGTGGGAGGGGGAGCAACTTTTACAGTGTGGACACAATGAGTCCAACTGGACACAATGAGTCCAGTTTTATCCTGACACAATACTGCAACTACTTTAATTAACATCACTTGATGTGCCACTTAGGCTCTAATGGCTTGCAACATTCTAGAGATTTCTTTGACTACCTGTCCTGTGACGTGTGTAATCTTCATCTGAGTTATTTTCCGCGGCGCTGATTGGCCCGCCGGACGGACGCAGCGACGAATGCGCATACATTCATATAGTAAAGTAACTAAGACACTTGAATATAACCATAATAGTGGCCTTTTTTACAGTTTCCTTTGACCAGCGTTTCCCAACCCTTTTCCTGGAGGCACGACAACACATTTCAAATTACATTACACATTTTTTTAACTGAAATTAGATAATTCGATCATTCAGAAGCAAAAGTTGAATCTGTGTTTGCCCACTAGAGAACAGAATTGATCAGATCAGATGTTTTTAACTACACTATGTGCCTCTATACATGAGGATTGTTAAAGAAAGAGTATCATGCGTTTTTGGCTTTCAGAAACAAAGCTGGGGGACGTAACCATGTCTCGGTTTGAGAATAACTTTAGAGTCATTTGGTCCAAACTCGAGACCCGCGGGGCTAACAGACAGCGCTTGCAGATCCCCCACATTTTTTACTGATGACAGAGCCACGGGGCTACGTGCGACAGCCTCACCAGCTCTGGGAACCAGATTTGGTTCTCCTATCGCGGGGCTATGAGGAGCACTGAGTGGCGCATTTCCCTGATCCTCTTGATTACCTGTGGTAACAGCAAGATCGGAGGGAAAGCGTATAGCGGGCATCTGGGCCAGGTTTGGGCCAGCACGTCCTCGCTCTTCCAGAAAAATCTCAGGCAATGAGCGTTGTCTTTTGACGCGAAAAGGTCGACTTCCGCTTTGCTGAAAAGGCGCCATAGTGACTAGACTGAGGGTGCAGGGACCATTCTCCCGGGGGGACGTTGTCCCTGGACAGTCTGTCTGGGACGACATTCTTGTGGCCTGGTACGTGTGCGGCTCTCAGCGAGTGCAATGAGTGATGGGCCCACATGAGAAGGCGTTCTGTCAGTTTGCAGAGATTCCTGGATCTGACACTGTTTTGGTGGTTCACATAGGACACCACGGACATGTTGTCTGAGCGGCGCTTCAGCGCGTTCTTGACCGCTATCGTCTCCAGACAGTTTATATGAAGGCATTTCTCTTGGTCTGACCACAGGCCAAAGACCGGTCTGCCCTCGAAAAGAGTGCCCCAACCTAAGTTGGAGGCGTCTGTCGAGATAACCTTTCGGTGTGAGACAGCTCCCATTGTCACTCCCAGCTGGTACCAGTCGGCCGCTAACCAGGGTCTCAGTGCTGAAACGCAGCTCTGAGTCACTCTGATTCGCATGCCGCCGGACCCCCAGGCTCGGTGAGGCACTCGAGGGTTCAACCAGCATTGCAGCGGGCACATATGCAGTAGACCCAGCTGAAGGACTGCTGCAGCTGATGCCATACAACCCAGCATTCTCTGAAATGTTTTTAGAGGTGCGACGCTGCCCTTCTGGAAAGACACGGCCAGGCGCTGAACACGGCACGCACGCTGTGTCGACAGCCGGGCCGTCATTGCCACAGAGTCCAGTTCTATACCCAGAAAAGAGGCTGACTGACTGGGCAGTAATGAGCACTTGGTCCAGTTGACCGTGAGACCCAGGCTTTCCAGGTAGCTGAGAAGCACCGTTCTGTGAGAAATAAGTTCTTCCTCTGACTGTGCTAGGATCAGCCAATCGTCCAAATAGTTAAAAATCCGCATGCCCTGACCTCTCAGGGGAGTGAGAGCCATGTCCATGCACTTCGTGAAAGTACGGGTGCTAAAGACAGGCCAGTGTATTGATATACCCGAACGTCGAAGGCGAATCTCGAGAATGGCCTGTGACGGGGTACTATCTGAATCTGAAAGTAAGCGTCTTTCAGATCGAGGGAAATAAACCAGTCCCCCGGGCGAATATGCACAAGGATCTGTCTGGTTGTGAGCGTTTTGAACGGTCTTCTCATAAGAGCTTTGTTCAAATATCTCAGATCTAATATTGGTCTGAGGGCTCCGTCCTTCTTGGGTACTGGGAAGTAACGGCTGTAAAAGCCTGACTCGCTCAGAGAAGGAGGTATCGTTCTATGGCCCCCTTGCACAGAAGTTTTGCTATTTCTGCACGAAGTAGGTGTGCTACTTCCCCATTCACTCTTGTCTCAGTTCGTGCTCGAAAGCGCGGGGGACGGCGAGCGAACTGCAATGAATAGCCCTGCTTTACTGAGCTCAGCACCCATTCTGACGCGCCTGGAATAGCTTCCCATGCTTTTGCATGCAAGGCTAGGGGCAGAATGGCCTTCGGGTTCCAATCGGCGCATTCTGCAGGCTCGAGAACCTGATTCAAAGGCGCGGGCGCAGTGCACGCACTCTCGGTGCTCGAATATGGCGGCTCACAGACAGCGATGGCTGGCCGTTTTATACATGATGTCCCGGTGACTTTGGACGGGGAGCATATTGTGCGAGGAACAGGGCGAGAGCGTCACCGGGGGTAAATTGCTTGTCAGTAAGTGTGAGCGCTCGTGAGCGGGCACAGGACTTACATCTGCAATGTGACCGGCAGGGAGTAGCCATAAACAGAGCGGGCAGTGAGTAGGTGTGGGCACAGGGTCGTGGGAACATGTCCTACATCTAACACTCAAGCAGCTTTTACCAGCTTTATGAGAGTGGGCTCTGTGAGAGACGGGGGGGGGGGGTGTATAGTGCTTGTGTGTAGGGGTGAATACTGGGACGTGGGCACATTTTCTACACTTAAAACACATGCGGTGTGAGCCGGACAACCAGACATTATGCTCTTTTTGAGAGTTCTCTATGGGTCGCCGTGACAACGGCGGTTTTATAAAGGCGAGCGGGTTGTACCACCGTTACACAGCTCGTTGGCTGCGTAATACACTTCTGCAGTAGCCATGACTACGGGGACTGACAGACCGGAAAGCTTTGACGGTGGTTCGGCTGTGGTGGGACTTAACCGTCTTTTCCTCCTTTGAGCTGCTAGGAGGACTTCGCGGGCTCGGGTTTCAGTGCGATCTTAGGCCGGGGTCCCCGCGGGGGAGGCGGTCTGTGACAGTTGGTCGAGCGCGATCCAGGGTGGCCGCCCTGTCGTCACTGCGAAAACGGAGGTTGAGCTGGATGCTGGGTGGAGCTTCGAGCAGGCTGGTCCCGAGGGCGGCGTGCGGCTGAGCTCGAGCGTCATGGCAGGAAAAGGTTCATAGCCTGTGTGGTCTATTGTACCTTAGAGAAGCGGTCTACGATCCCGTTAATCGCTGGGCCGAAGAGGCCGGTGGGGGAGAGTGTGAAGATTTGTAGTGGCTGCGTTTAATGGGAATTGATTTTGTTAATGGGAGGAATTATATATTACAACGATATCTGGGCTACATAAATCAGATGTCTTGGAGATGTATGAACATCTGATGAACATCTTTAAAAGAGCGGATTGCCGACGTTCTAAATTATTTACTTATTTACATATCCTAGACGTCATTCTAACAGCTGGGAAGGACGTCTTGGCGACGTAATCAATAGGCTTGTTTGAGATGAGCAAAATCTGCGCAGAACCAATCACAGGTGATCACCGCCAGATGCATGCCGCCGGTTAGAAATGTGTCCGAGAGTGGTCCGCCTTGCTCTGATGTCATGCTGACGTATGTAAAAAAACTCTCGCGACCACAAGGCGCACGTGTCGGATTCTGCACTCGGCCGCAGTTGCTCTCCACCGACTGCGCTGATCAAAAGGATGATGGGAAAAGCATGTGATGTTAAAAAATATATAAAAACACATGTCTGTTTCAAAGAAAAAAATATTGATAAACACATGTTTGGAATGTAATTAAATAACAAGTACTTTGGGTGTCTTGTTCATTATATTTATTTTCATATAAAAGAAACAGAACTTAAATTACATCCATTTTATTAGCAACACCATGCACGAGCGTGAATCCCACAATATCCGCCTTTGATCTCGCAGGTGTCTGATCCACTGCGAGAAGAGAGATCTGTCCGTTTTGCCTGCGCTTTTTTCACTCCTCCCCTCACTGCAGCCGCCTACTCTCACCTACGTTCCAGGCGAGGCAAGGCACATCTCAAACAATCTTCTTCCAGATGAAAACGACGACGTCGCACAGATGTCTGCGCGATGTGCGTGCTGTGCAGATGAGCAAACACTCTAAAAAGTACATCTTCCAGGTGTAAACACACACATCAAATAGACGTTTCTGTGATGTACTGGTGCAATAAGGGTATTAGCCCTATATGTTACAGCATAAAACAATATGTTATAACATTTTACATATATGTAACCCCTTTTCTCTGTGCTAATTATGATACTGAATGTAGCCAACCCAATTTAGTAAATATAACACAAGATGGGGCCCTGGGTCTGTTCTAAAATAAATAATAATAAAAAAAATAATGCAGGTGTTGGTTTATTTTATGACTACTTGGTTAAATAAACTTTGCAACAACTTACTTTGGCGGTGCCTCCACTTAGTAGTAAATTATTACTCTAAGTCAAATTACACTACTAAGAATGTATGCTTTTTAACTTACAGATTAAACCCACAAATAATAGTGTAAACGGTAAACTGTCGGGAAAAAAAACACACAGAAATGTGAATGAAGTAATTATATACAATTTACTGAAATGAAAATAAAGTATTCAATTTGTGTGATCAAATATGTTGAATTTAGGAGGAAACAGTTAAATAATATACAACACAAAATTTAAACAATTCCAGTTCCAATTCCATTTACCCCCAAATCAGATTAATGAAATTTCAAGCTAGTAGAACCTTAATGACAATAAATCAAGTGGGCCCACACATTCATTCAACTCTCATTCAGTATTAAACAAAATAAATCGTTGCAGGCCTGTGACGTAGCTTGAGAGCGTGGTGGCCAAAAACACAAAAGCCGCTTCACTTTTAAAGCAAACAATAGTTACTGCACGTGCTTGGTAGTACTCACGAACTGAGAAGATGTCCAGTTGCAAACGAACGTCAGCCACAACTGTACAAGTCTGCAAGTTCAATCAGCTACCAGTTAGCAGATCCGGATTCCAGTGAAGAATACTCGACGCCACGAATCATTAACTGTAGAATATCTTTCCCCACTGACGAGGAGATGATCCCCGAACATGAACACAACCACAAAAAACAACTGTCCGTTTCCTGTGAAAAATATGTTATAATCAGTCCATGTAACTTATCAAATAAATTACAAACATAACGGGTGAATATAATATGTGCACACACTTTAACAGTCACCAAATGTATGCCAACATGCTATTCGCGATTAGCATTTTCCTCAGTACTTAACCATATTGAATACAGACAGTATTAAACACAAAAACTGAAAATTTACCTTCAAACAATTAGACAAGCATCCCAGAAAAGCACAACGATTGGTCATCCATAATAACTGGGTGTACTTTATCATATTTTTTCAAAGAACTAAGCGGATTGCGAGTTCCTTTGACTTTCACCATACATTGCTGCAAAAACCGGCGCATCTCCCAAACCCCGCCCCCTTATGAATAATCAACGTCGGAATTTACCCAATCAGAAAACAACAAAATAAAGATAAGCAGGTATTTCAGTGCAAGCCAGTTATGGTGTATAAAAGCATGTGGATGTTAGTAGCTTAAAACCAAACTTATTAACCCCTTGCGGTCTGTATTTCTATATGCATATAAAATCCCATCCGGGCTACATAGATAACATTTAAACTTATTTCTGAAAATGTTGACCTTTTTCTCGCAGTTGTGAGTTAATATCTCTCGATTCGAACTTTATATTTTATTATATTTATATCACAATTCTGAGGGGGGAAAAGTCAGCATTTTGAGATATAAACTCACACTTCTGAGGAAAAAGAGAATATCGAGTTGAAATTTTTTAATTCTGGTTTTCTGGGGAAGTCAAAATTGTGAGATATTTTTATTCTGTTATTCATTGTCTTCCATAGACTGATGTCAGAACTGTCACTTTCTGCCATCAGGTAGGCTCCGCCCACAAACACATCATTGCTCTTTGTAAACACCCAAATGATCTTCTCTACAAATTCTCCTGCAGTGTGACCGGGGCATTTTTAGACATTTACAGGGTTATGAGAGTGGTCGGCAAACAGCCAGCGAATATGGGTTATGCTTTTGTTTTGTTCTCGGTGTTAGTGGCATCACGTTGGTAAGTTATAGATGTGTTTTAATGACTTCACTTCTTGCTGTTTTAGTGTTATTTCCACAAAAAAGTTTCTCAGACACTATATATGTTAAATCATTTATTTGAAGGGCCTGTTAATATGATGGACTTCTACTACACTGGAAAAAAAGAAACATGGGTCTTGTAATTTTAATAAAAAAAATGATGATAATTACAAATATTGTGTAAAAAAATTGTGGTTCAGTGTAGAACATATTGAGAACATTTCACCAATACACTCAAGAGATAAATTTTCCTAATTTTTTTAAGGAAACATACAACATTTTCAGGCTTGAATTGAGGAACTGATTAAGCTAATAAAATTGAGGGGGAAGAAAAGGATACTTATTTATTTTAAGAGAATTAGCTCAATTATGCTGTTCTATTTAGAGACACCATTGTTTGTTCCCATTCTTTGCACATGGTTGGTAATGAAGAGGAAATATTGAAATTTATATTGTTATTTTATGCATTTTTGAGTAAAGGGAAATGTTTAATGTTCAGTTATGTTTGACATTTGAAAGAGTTTGAATTTTGTTGAAGTTTTAATCGTTACCATTGTGCAGAAGAGTAGGGCTTATGGTTAGGTTGTGAATAACTGCATGCATTAATACTCTGAAGCGTGTTGCTTTGTTCATTGAGGAAAAAACTTTGCTATAATGCCAGTGCAGTAACAAGTTTGATTCTGTGTGCTACAGTCTTTTAATTATGCAATATAACTCAGTCAAATTTAAACAGGTTATTTCAATCTACTCTAATTCACACACTTTTGAGCATCAACTTAAAACAAAAAAAAGCATATTTCACTAAAAATATCTAATTCATTGTGTCATAGACTAAATAATTCAGGGGATTTTACATTATTTATTTAGATTCCATGAAAGTATTTTTTAAGTAAAGAAATGTACAGTGTAGAAATGTAGCAAAACAAAATGTTATCTTGATTTAAAACATTGATCATTAATGGGGGGGTGAAACACTCAGTTTCACTCAATCTCATGTTAATCTTGAGTACCTATAGAGTAGTATTGCATCCTTCATATCTCCAAAAAGTCTTCAGTTTTATTATATTTATAAAAGAAAGATAGGCTGTACCGAGTCTTTCCGGAAAAACCCGAGCGGGTGGAGGCGTGCCATGTAATCCCATGCAGAACAAGGATCTAAACAAGGGCTCGTTCATACAGAACGCGTTTTTGCTCACAAAAACGTGAGATGGGCAGTGAAATGGGTGAAAAACGTAAGGTCTCGAGCGTTTTTTTTAAAAATAGAAATGATTTGAACTTGAGCTCAGTGTTTTTAGAACACCATGTCATGCGCGAGTTTTACAACATTTGTGTGTTGTAAACAGACAGACTCGTGGTTTATGAGGACATGATTTATTTTTACAATAAACAAACTGACACCTACAGTGGCCAGCTAAACAAATGTATTTAAACACACACCATACATCGCATGCTCCATAGATACATTAACTGTATGTGATCATGTTGTTTACTTGCTGTGCTTACACGCCGATAGTTAACAACTCACAGACATTTGAAGCAGTTTTACTCACCGCCTGCGGTTCCAACGCACGACCGTGAACCTTCATCGTTGGGACTGCTCCATCTTTAAGTATTAGGCGATCTGCAAATCCGGCGTTGAACTGGGCCTTGTTTATAAAACTATTACCGTCGAAATGAAGGGAACAAACAAAAACACTTGCACACAGGGCTGCCAACTTTTGAGTTCAGCTTAGAGTGAGATTGTGGGGGCGGGGCTTGTTATGGGGGAGGGGCGTGGCTTGGTGTGGGAAAAAATTCAAACACAAAATCCTTGCATTAGCAGAAGTGTATTAAGTATATATTGATTGTCAAAGTATTTGGTATCTGTACAGAATTTCTTGGGAGATTTACATTACATTTAATTTTACATTTAACATTTTAATTGACATTCTGTTCTTAGAAAACAATAATTAACATTAACTACTAGGCATGTCCAGATATTTGTCATCTGGAAATGCTTTTGTACTGTTTTTTATGATAAAGTTATGTAAAAGAACTGCTCAGTGCTGCAAAACAAACAACTCTGCTAATGCTAACTTAATTCTATATAAACTATATAACAGCATATGCCTTTTAGTTACTAGCCTAAACTGGATGGAGACAAGGAGCGCCCTGTAACTCACTGACCTGCCTGCGTTCACAATTCACACGGTGCAGATGGGAGGGAGAACGGCTGACTACACAGTTTATGGGAAAAAATTGTGTATTTCCCTCACACTGTCTGTCTGGTCTCCAGAGCCGGTCCGAGCCTTTTGGGGGCCCCCTCCCACTACGCGAAGTCCCCTGTGCTTGACGATTATTGACACAAATGTCACACAATAATGATACATTATAAATGAATACAGTGAGGTTATGTATTAATACAAAATAAATACTTAAAAAATAGATGCCAACTTAAATAAAACATTTTTAACTTTTACTTTACTCTTTTAGGCTACTAACTCTTTGAAACTTCTTAAAACAAACTGTCTCAAAACATATAAAATAAATTATTTGCTAAAATAATGACAAAACTGAGAAATCAGAAACATAATGAGAGCAAGGGTTCAACAATGACAATTATTGTTGAAAACTGTAAAAATATTATTATTTCTCAACTGTCTCAATACAGTGTAACTGTCCTCAAAATCTTTTTTATTATTATTATTGTAACAGACTTTGTTGGATTGTACATGACAGAATCCAACAATGTCTGTTACTATAATACCGGTAATGATGTACTGGCGCTCATTGTATGTGTGTATGCAATGTATTTTTCCCCTCGGGGCTTGCCGTAGATAGGAATGGGTTGTGCGCACTTGGTACTGGAGTGTCGCGGGTAGAGGTGTGCGATACCGCTAGATTTGGTATCGATCCGATTCCAAGTAAATACAGGGCCAGTATCGCCGATACCGATACGATACCGATACTTTTTAATAATTAAGGTGGATGCGTCTTCAACCTAAATCTAAATTAATTTTCATGACTTAATTTGTTTTTGTGATTTGCATTTTGGGTTATCAATCAGTTAAAATCAGTACTACAAAAGCTTTTGTTCAGAAACAACTTTTGGTTACTTCTGTTCTATTTAAATAAACAAAGTTACAAAATTATTACTTCACAAATATAAAAAAAGTAAAAACAAATTCTCTTTTCAAGTAGCATGTTAACAAAAAATGTTTCTCCTCTTTAGTGCACTTCTTTTCAGGTTTTTTTTCTTAAATAAACAAAGTCACAAAGTTTTACTTCACAACAAATATTATAAAAAATGTAAAACAAATTCTCTTTGTAAGATATAATGAGAATAAAATAACATTTCTCCTCTTTAGTGCACTTCTTTTCAGGATTTTTTTCTTAAATAAACAAAGTCACAAAGTTTTACTTCACAATAAATATAAAAAATGTAAAAAATTCTCCTTGTAATAAGATTAATAATGTAATAATTGTAATAATGAGAATAAAATAACGTTTCTCCTCTTTAGTGCACTTCTTTTCAGGATTTGAAAAAAAAAATCATAAATAAAAAACAATTACTGTAAATACAAAATATAAAAATTAAACAACACCCAAAGCCTTCAGTTCAAAGAAATACTCCCAGAATCCCCTGTGGTCCCTGTTCCCCTGTGCAGAAAAGAGGTTTTGGTTAGAGGTTTTTGTTCAGGAACAGAATCATGTTCACATTTTTTGCTTTTATTGCACATCGCCTGTGACTAATTAACTGTCCTGCCTTTGAAAAAATCCTATCAGCTGGCACTGATGTTGCAACCACTCCCAGGTTTTTCTTCGCAAGTTTGCTAAGAGATAGACTAGAAATGCGCGGTTGCGCGCACGGCTGAGGGTGGGGTTAGTCCTGAGTAGCGCGCTAGTGGTGAGTCACGTGACAATACAACACTGGAGAGGGGGAGGAGAGCAGAGCACTCTTGGGAGGAGGATTACAGAGAGCTTGCTCTGCTCTGTGACAGCAGCAGCATTTTGACAAACACGGTTAGGTCGCAAAACGAGAGAAACTGAAACTTAAGTATCGATATTTTCACGTTGGTATCGACCAATACCGATACCAACGTTGGTATCGATATTATCGATTTTAGTATCGATCTGCCCACCTCTAGTCGCGGGTTTTTGGAGTTAGTGATCTGATGTGTGGTATAATAAAGTGGAGAAGAGTTCAAACTGCTATGTTTATTTATTTATTCATACTGCTACCCTTACACCTAGAAGGTTAAGTTCCCCTGCGGCTGTTTTCTCCAACTTAAACCGATACCGTGACTATGCGCAGTTGCGCACGAATTGTCTATGCACGCGCGGTGTCTAGATTATGCGCTGGCAAGGGATTTGTAGGCTGCTGTATCACGTGCCGTTTGAACTGATGCGCTACAGCGATGTGTCACATTTCAAAGAGCCAAAACGTTATTTATTGTGTGAATCTCGTAAAATATTGACAGAATCTGACAGCTGTGGATTTGTTCCATATCAAAAGTAACCTTCTCTGTCTTGTCTGTCGGTCTCAGTGTCCTCTTTGTCCGCGATTTTTCGCTGCGTGAGAAAATGGATGTGTGGCGTGAGAGCGTGCGAAAAGGGTCAATTGCGTGAGTCTCACGCTCAATGCGTGAGAGTTGGCAGCCCTCAACTCCGTTGCTGCTCTGGGAAAACAAAATCCATCCACAGGTCCCTTAACGCCGGGTTCTTTGGAAATTTGTGCAGTGTTGTCTTGCCCTGGCAACCAAAAACACACTTTTTTGGTGCCATTTTTTTAATTGCAGCGCAGCCGAGCCCAGCGCTCTGATGGGCATAGGCGTACTCTCGCACGCACTAGGCTACAGATGCACGCGCGCCCTTCCGGGAGAAGTGCCCTTAAGACCCATATAAGGAAATTCCGGCGACTCTGACGTCACACACGCCCGTATTCGAAAAAAACTTTCCGAAATTTGTGACAAACCGGAAGGAGTATTTTTGGAACAGAATTACTCCATCAAACTTACAACTTCATTTTTGAAACTTTGTCCATGTTTAGCATGGGAATCTAACTCTTTAACAGTGTAAAAAAACTCACTATGCATGAAACAGCATTTCACCCCCCCTTTAATTACACAAATTTAAATCAATGTTATAATTTTTCAACATACATTTAGCTCATTTAAGGTCATTTATAGCATTTAATTTTCTCAGTATAAAAATTATATTAGTCCATGAGCCAATCGCTGGTCAGCTGAGTAAGATTAAAGCAGTCTGATCCACAGATGATGTTTCATGTTTCACTTCTGTTTGCACATGAAAATGAGTGCAGAAGAAACATCACTGTAGAGAAACGAGTCAGTTTAGCACTGCTCATCCGCTTTTTCAGTTTAGTTCAGCACAAACTCATTGATCGACCATGTGCAGCGTTTTTCTTTTTTCCCCCATTATAGTCAACATTGGCATAGACCAGATATTTATTATACACAGGGCCCAGGTTCTCATTTTTTTGCTATTCTGAACTTTCAATGTTATTCATCTCCTGATAAGTGTTTGTTCTCAGCAAATCATTTAGCATTCATGTTAGTGGAAAACATCAGCATAATACAGATTTAAATTGTCATTTAATTGGGTCTTTAATAGCACACGTTTCTGTTTGTTCATCAGGTGTATTTGGTGATGATGCAGATGAAGTGGAGTCAGTGTCAGTGATGGAGGGAGATTCTGTCACTCTAAACACTGATGTTACTGAAATAGAGAAATATTTGTTGATACAGTGGACGTTTGGAAGCACTCGTATCGCTGAAGTCAGCAGACTCACACAAACCAACTCGACGTATGATGGTCCTGATGAGAAATTCACTGACAGACTGAAACTGGATCAAACCGGATCTCTGACCATCACAAACACCAGAACCACAGATTCTGGACGTTATCAACTAACACTTGTCAGCAGAGGGTCCAGCTACATGAGTTTCAATCTTAAAGTCTATGGTAAGAGAATTACAGCATAATTTGCACTTCATTTGAATTATATCTTCATCATAAAATGGTTATTTTCTGTTCATTTCAATATTCCTTATGATATTGATGGCTTTAACTCCATTTGAACAAATGACCTGTCACACTTGCTTTGTAATCCAACACAAATGACTCAAAAATGTTAATTTCAATAGTCGTTAATCCAATTAATACAAATATTCAGGAGAGACTTCAGGTAATGAAAATACACAGAACACATTAAACAATGACGAGAAACAACAAGGCACAGCAAAAACCCAGAGCTATATACGAGAAACTAAACTAGACACAGGTGCACATCATAGGTAACCATGGAAACTAACAGGGACACTATCAGTAACCTAGGAGACAGATAAGCCAGAACTCAGGGGCTGTTTACATGACACCGTTTACATGACACAACTAAAAATGGAAATCTTGTTATGCGTTACTGGACATTAATTTATACGACAACAGCATTTTTGGGTCCAGAAAACAATACCGTTATCATCCCCATGTAAACTATAAAAACGTGAATTTGTGAAAACGGTGACATGCGCATGCATATGTGTTCAGTCTTTAGGCATGTAGTCTTTCTTTACAAAGTGACATCGCTAACTACTGGCCCGACATGATAATACAGCGTTTAGTCGTTTTCACAAAGTGTTGTCTTTACTTGAAAAACGCAAAGGAAAAACTTTTCCATTTTTAGTACATTGTTGTCATGTAAACGTACCACAAAGTAACAAAGAGAACAAAGAAAACAGGAACAGAACACAGGGAAACGGTGTGATAAACTAAAAGTCCATGAAAACCATGACATGAACACACCTAAGATTGAGAAAATGCAGATACAGCTCAATTCAAATATAAAACAGTCACAGATGTTAACAGTAACACAATAATGGCTGCACATTTATTCATTTATATTTATAGTATTATAGTTACAGCTGCTATGATTACACAATTGTGAAAAGTGTCAATTATATCATCCTATTGAAATCTGCTCTTGTTGTTGCAGTTTTTTTTTTCAGCCTTCTGACCAATTACAAACAACACGAATGAATGAATAAATGAATGCAGTGACCAATCAGAGGCATTTAAATTAGTCCGTAAATCACTAACTGTAACTGTCTCACTGAATGAAGTTAAAGCAGTCTGATCCACAGATGAGTGTTTTGTGTCTCACTTCTGTTTGCACATGAAAGTGAGAGCTGAAGAAACATCACCTGAAACTGAACTCCTGAACTTTCATTGTTATTCATCTCTTATAAAATCCCATTTTAAAGTGTTGGTTCACTGCAGGTCAGAAAATGTCTGCATAATAACATAACGATCTTAGTTTAGCAAAACATGTTTCTTTTTGTTCTCTAGACGTGACAGAGGCAGTGAAGTCAGTGTCAGTGATGGAGGGAGATTCTGTCACTCTAAACACTGATGTCACTGAAACACAGCAATATTTGATGGTACAGTGGACGTTCGGCAGGACTCGAATCGCTGAAGTCAGCAGACTCATGCAAACCAGCTCTACGTATGATGAGAGATTCAGAGACAGACTGAAACTGGATCAAACCGGATCTCTGACCATCACAAACACCAAAACCAATGACTCTGGACTTTATCAACTAACAATTGTCAGCCGAGAGACCAGCTACATGAATTTTAATCTCATAGTCTATGGTAAGAGAGTTACAGCATAATTTCTCCTTCATTTGCATTATATCTTTGTCATTTTAAAACATTTATCTGCTATTATTTTCAATATTCCTTAAATCCAAGTTATGATATTGACTGCTTTTATAACATTTTATAAATGCATCTAAGATAAATAAAGATTGTCAGCACTGATCTGTGTGTGATTAACAGCGACCCAATATTCTTCATCATCAGAAAGATCATCAAGCTCAAATTGTGTGACGTCCAGCTGTGCTGTGAACAATTCAACCGTCAATCAAACTGAGGATGATAACATTACTGAACTCTATCAGCCAAGTTCAGGTAGGCCTACATCACTGGGTCTATATGGGGCACATTTGCTTGTATTTCTTTTGTGATTTCACAGGAACAGAAAACTGGCAGAGAAGCTGTGTGTGTGTGTGTGTGTGTGTGTGTGTGTGTGTGTGTGTGTGTGTGTGTGTGTGTGGTGCCTTATGCTGCACTACCCTAGGGAACATTAATAATGGATAAAGAATCAATCACACAGATTCCTGGGGAGCCATTTATAGAGTCTTGAATTGCTTTGGTTAACCATGTCCTAGCTACATGTATTGTTATTTGGCTAAGCAAGGAAACTGTGCTTACAAACTTTCCAGTGGATACTTGAGCTTTAATAATATCACAAAAAACAAGCACCATATGTAAGGAATAATTGACGACAGGCCATTGAATTATTAGAAAAATAATGCACACCCGAGGTGGTAATGCGGTCACGACGCGAAGCGGAGTGGCCGTTACACCTCGGGTGTGCATTATTTTTCTAGTAATTCAACGGCCTGAAGTCAATTATTCCGCTTATACTACAGTTACCACACCTCAAAACATTGTTCAGATGATGCATTTCAAGACGTTTGTAAAGCTTTTGCCATTAAAACACTCTTGTATGTAGGACTAATTTCTTACGCATCTAATCCCATGCTTCCGTTGCTAATTCCAAAATGTCATTTTAGAGTTAGTAACGGAGGTTTGAGCCACTGATAGCAGACTAATGATGGGACACACTTACGACTTGCTGAAACATTCGAAGACTGACTGTTTCCATCTACTGTAGCAGGTCTTAAACACCGACTGTGAACACAGACTGAACGCGCTGAACACGCGTTTGGGCATGATCAGTCATAACATAAGTATCAAATTACATTCATAACTGGCCTTAGTAAGTGTTTCCCGGCTTTATGCAGTTATTAATGCAGTTATGAGAGAGAGAGAGAGAGGTTGCAATAATGAGACAGAAAAGCATTATTATAGGCTATTTATTAATTAAATAAATTCGTTTTAATTAATTTGTTCTTGTTTTCTATAATTGACAGTAGATAACCTAATAAATTAAACACACAAAGCCCTTTAATAAGTAGGCATATCAATAATTATTTATTTGTTATATTATCTGGAATAATTACGAAAACCCGTGCAGCAGGACTATCAATTTATTTTATATATTCAGTTTAATTTTCTATTTATAGGTCTATATACTTTATTTATTAAAATTAAACTGCATGTGTCCTTTGATTGTGAAGTTAGACATCGAAAATTGCAGATCAAGCGCATGGGGCTGCATGTTTTTTCTTGTTATGAATTGGATCCTATTTTCCGTTATTACAGTTAACTACGCGCAGTGATATGGAACTGTAATGCGGTCAAACCTGCCTGGAACTACTTTAGCCGTGCGTTTCCCTGAAAATAATTGCACACCTTAGAACGTTCTCAACCAATCAGAATCAAGCATTCAACAGCCCTGTAGTATAAATAAGTGTATATGGAAGAGCCCTAAATGAAGTGTTTATCGGTAACACTTTAGAATACGGTTCCTTCGTTAATAAATAACTACACAAGAACCAATGAGTAACACAATATTAACAATCTAGTAACTACTATTAACTAACAAGAAACTCTGATTAACAAACTAGTACGTAATAGCGCACAGATGAAAGTGGTAGTTCACTATTAACTAATCAATAACTACTATTTTTTTATGCTTCCCAGAGAACTACTGAAAAAGTTTCATAATTCATGCAAAACTAATCAATAACCAATGCAAGACAAATGACTAGCACTACATTAACATTTTAACTGCTACTGTAAATGATTATCATGGTAACTAACTAGTAATGACTCAAGTGTTACTACATACTTCTATGGGAATAACTAATTATTTGGATCCGTATTCTAAAGTGAAGATCATGTGAACTAACTAGAAATTACTCAAGTGTTACTACATACTTCTATGGGAATTACTATCTAAAACTTCACCAAAAAAACTCAAAAGCTTCAAATGATTCATCATGACTGAAAAAATAGCTGATTTTAACAAGACGCATGGAACAAGTATGTAGTAACACTTGAGTAATTACTAGTTAGTTACTATGATCTTCACTTTAGAATACGGATCCACATAATTAGTCATTCCCATAGAAGTATGTAGTAACACTTGAGTCATTACTAGTTACCATGATTCTTACAGTAGTTGCTAATGAAAAGCCAATAAAGTGTCAAATCTTCTAATCACTCACAAGATATGCACACACACACACACATATATATGAGCTAGGAGACATACATAAAACATATTTTTTTGTGAGGTAGGTTAAATAATAAAATAACTGTATATGCTATTTGAGTGGCTGATGACTCAGTATGTTCCGGTACTCACCATGACTCTAGTGATTCAATGCCAGTCCAGAGGAATGCCAGAAAATTGGCCACAGGACAAGTAAGGTCCCGACAACTGCATCTAAAAAGCCAATTCTTTAAAATTATTCAGTTGATAAATAGACAGCACCAATTATTAACAGCTTTCCCAAATCATAAGTCTGCTATGCTATTACATATTCATAATGTAAATAACCTTGTGTATTCATTTACAGCAGTTAACATGTTAATGTAGTGCTAGTCATTTGTCCTGCATTGGTTATTGATTAGTTTTGCATGAATTATGAAACTTTTTCAGTAGTTCTCTGGGAAGCATTAACAAATTCTAGTTATTGATTAGTTAACAGTGAACTACCACTTTAATCTGTGCGCTATTACGTACTAGTTCGCTAATCAGAGTTTCTTTTTAGTTAATAGTAGTTACTAGATATTTAATAAACTTTTTCAGTAGTTCTCTGGGAAGCATTAAAAAAATAGTAGTTATTGGTTAATAGTGAACTACCACTTTCATCTGTGCGCTATTACTTACTAGTTCGTTAATCAGAGTTTCTTGTTAGTTAATAGTAGTTACTAGATTGTTAATATTGTGTTACTCATTGGTTCTTGTGTAGTTATTTATTAACGAAGGAACCGTATTCTAAATTGTTACCTGTTTATCTTTTCAGGGTGCATCCACTGTTGTAGTTTTACTGAAGCTGTGATCCGATTGGTCGTCTCTGCTCTGGTGGGCGTGGCTACTGTTGCTGTGCTGGTTTATGACATCAGATCTACAAGAAGTGAGCTGATCAGAGAAGAAGAGACCAGACATCACTGCCAGACTTCTGGAGTCATATCAGACCAACAGTGTGAATTGAGCAGAAGCTTTAGTTCCAGATATATCCAGATGTAAAGCAAAACATAAATTAATGCTCTGCACCTTTCCTGTTCCTTCCATTAACAGATTGCCTTTGCATTCTTTGAACATTTTAATTGATCTATTAAATGAAATACATGGCTTTAACCATTATTAAGCAAAATAATAATTAACAACACAAACAATGGCATAGAATGATCTTATAGGCTTGTGATTGATCTGCATTTTTGGTGACTTTTAATAAAGCTTTGGTTTTACAACAGGGTGAAGAGCATTTGTTTCTCTGTTCTCCTGTCCACAGTTATAACATCACAAAACAATATAGTTTAAACTGCAGTTGTGTGTAATTCACTGAATGCACGTGATACACTATCAGCTCAGTTTGTGAGGCGAAGAGAAACCTTTTTGTCTCAGTTATTCACATCTGGATCTGATGGCTGGACAAACTGTTTGTGAAAGAGTCCAGCTAGTAGAGAAAGTAAGATCAATGGGGAAAAGAAACCCTGCTACTTAACATTCTCCTACATGTCCAAAACATTTTTAATTTAATTAATGGCAGTTGGTCTGATTAATAAAATTTAAGAAAACTCTTATTCTTTCCCAATGATTCTAATGCACATGATGCTGCTTTGGCTCCCCCTTATGACTGAATATGGAAACACATGAAGGAGGCGGCAAAGTGATGGTGAAAATGAAAGTGAAAGTGAAAATCCACTGGACATGCAATGGCATTTAAAAGTCTGGGAACGCCTCTTCAGACTCAAGGAATGGAATGGTCATACAAATAAATATATAGTCATTATAATAAAATGATGTACTACTCACAAGTGACAACCACATTTAATCTCCTTCATTTTGCTGTCGATGATCTGAGGATTTGATTGTGTCATATAGATAATACAGTATGAACCAAGGGACTTCACATGACTTGATAAAATATAAACAATTCACATACAAAAGTATATTTAGAATCAAACAAGAAACAGTCGTATCAGTGAACAACCAAATCGTATTTCGGAAAAATCTATACATCATAGACGAAGATCAATATCTTAATATATGAACATTTATTTAAACGACTTCCAGATGAGAATCCAAGCAAGTGAATAATACATAACACAATGTGGTCTCATTATACAGTTCTTTACATATTTGAGCAAAGGTGCAAATAAAATTCATCTTTTTGATAGAAGTGCATTAATATGAGTGTTTCAGTCAAGTGCATTAGCATGAATCGGAAAGACACTTTAAATTTGTCAGACTCCTGGAGTCAAATCAGACCAACAGTGTGAATTGAGCAGAAGGTTTAGATCCAGATAAAGCAGATATAAAGCAAACTTACATTGATTCTCTGCAAAATTCCTATTCCTTGCACAGCTATTTATTCACAGATTGTTTTTCAGCGTTCTCCTGTCCACATTTATAACGTCACAAAACAGCATAGTTCAAGCAGTTGTGTGTGGACACGTGATTCACTGAATGCACGTGATACACTATCAGCTCAGTTTGTGAGGCGAAGTGTTTAAGTCGTTGGTCTCACCAATTCACATCTGTACGTTGTGGTTTGATCTGATGGCTGGACAAAGAAAGATCATCAAGCTCAAATTGTGTGTCGTCCAGCTGTGCTGTGAACAATTCAACCATCAACCAGACTGAGGTTGACAACATTACTGAACTCTATCAGCCAAGTCCAGGTACATCACTGGGTATATAAGGGGCACATTTGCTTGCATTTCTTGAGTGATTTCACAGGAACAGAAACTGGCAGCAGACAGAGAAGTTAATTGCTCGTGTCGTTTTTGTGTTTTTGTGGCGCCTTATGCTGCACTAGGCTAGTCTCTAGAGAACATTAACGCTCAAGGCAAATCATCATGGATAAAGAATCACAGAATCAAACAGATTCCTGGGGAGCAATTTAAAGAGACTAGAGTTGCTTCGGTAACCATGCAATCATGGCTAATGTTATTTGGCAAAGCAAGGAAACATGCATAGGCTACAAACTTTCCAATGGGTGCTTGAGCTCTTGAACTCACAAAACCAGCACCTTAAGGCCCTTGCACACCGAGTCCGTTAAAAAATAAATAGGCTACAACCTCACGTTATGTCAATCACGCTTGCACACTGCCTCCGAAACTTTCGTCCGTCATAAAAAAAATCGAATCGGGTTCGATTTTCTGCGTTTTTTGCATCCGTAGCAAGCAGTTTGAAAGGTGTTTGAATGGTGTTTTGACAATTCAGAGCCACCGAATCACGTATACGAAAAACGCATACGAAAATTTCGGACAGCCGCCTTTCCACTGCACACGACATTCGCATACGATTGTCGCATTTCGCCCCCTAGTGTCAGTCGCATGGAACTTTCATTCCTATCGTACGCGGCAACATGGGAGAGAAGTTGATTCTCGCAGTCTCCGAATACCCCATTCTTTATGATATTACTCTTGAATCATACAGAAACGTCAGCAGGAAAAATGAAGCTTGGAAGAGAGTTAGCGAGATTGTCGGTCTGCCAGGTGGGTTTTGATTGCCAAAATGTGCAGAATGAAAGCAAATCTTTGTCCCGCCTAAATTACCATCTAGCTAGTATTTCAATGCAGTTGTATTATTACACGTGGTTAACATAACCTTTATTCTCTGTGCATTTACCATGGTTGAATGAATGAATGAATGAATGAATGAATGAATGAATGAATGAATGAATGAATGAATGAATGAAAACATCAAAAATGACCGCCAATATTTTAGGAGGGAAAAGGAATACAACATTAAAACCAATAATATATATATATATATTAAATTCATAATTTTTTTAAACTTATTTATTAATAACCATGTATTTTTTAAAAGTATTAAGTGTTTCGGATCAAGTTTTAAAAAAGAGTATGAATAATTCTCAACTTGCGCACACTGATTTGATTGGATTACATTGGAATACATCACATCCGGTCGGCCGGTCGCATTCGGTCTAGCCGCAGAAGTTCAGATATTTCAACGGATCCAAAGCTCAAATCGGATCCGAATTTTCCGCATACGCATATGATCATAACTCCCAGCAGCTCCCGTACGACTCTCCATTGGAAATGAATGACTTCCGGTCCGACGTCTGTCGTTTGTCGTGTGCAGTGGAAAGGCGGCTTCAGTGTGCAACGGCCTTTACCCTTGCCACGCCCCCAACTAGATGCCGACTGTATCAGAGGAAGAGCTACAGTAGGTGGCGGTATGCACCTTTAAAGTTGCTTCGCAACCTGCCATAAAACCAAAAGAAGAAGAAGAAGAAGAAGAAGAAGAGGAGGAGCTTATGGCCTCCACCGTCGCGGTTCTTCTGTTCCTGTTTGCGGGTTTATTCACAGTCGGTAAGTTCTAAAGAAACACTTTAAACTTGTTTTTGGGCGGTTTACATACAATAAATAAATAAATTCGGATACTTTCGAATTTATCGGTTGTTTGTTTTGTATAAAATGTGTCACCTTTCTCCTGTTCTTTAAGGTTTTGGGGATGAGGAGGATGATCATGACTGTAGAAGCTACACCACCAGCAGTAACGAGTACAAGTCCTTTACTAAATGCCAGAACGGGCAGCACTACTGTGGGTCTTGCGACAACAGATACTGCTGCTCCAGTTCGGATTCAAGGTTAACCGATCAAGACGTGTGCAATGTGTAAGACATTTTAATTATATTCTGTCTTAATTCAAATGTCTTTTAGACCCAAAAGTCCTATTCCACAAAAGGAGAGAACAATGTTTTGTGCCAGCTATTTCTCCCTCATGATCTGTAACTGTTAACGTTAGCCTAACTAGTGATAAATCAGTGAACTGTAAAGTTCGATTTCTTCTGCAATTTTTGGTGTGTATCTAATTGTTAAGGTTAATCTCAAACCTGCAACCTAATCAAATTAACTTTTTTTGTAATGTTTTTGCGATGTGTGTTACTTGAGGCTTTGTCTCTCCGTGTGTGGCTCCACCCCTCCTTTTCTACAGATGTTGTGGTCGTTTTTAATAAACAGCAGTTTTCAAGATGCATCCCACAGATTGACACGATACAATTTTAACTGCCACTTTGTGTAGTGCAAGGTGGGAAAATGCTTTGCTTGATAATAAAGAACAAAGAACGTAACGTTTGGCCGCGAAAGCTGTAGCGTTCACATTTATAAAGTCAATTGAAAGATGAATGAGGCAAGAGAGAAGAAGCATGATGCAATATTAAACATTTTTGGGGGATTAACAGGGTGTCCAAGGCAAGAAAAGGCGGGACCAAATAAAAACGGTTTGTTATAAAAACAAATGTTTTAGTTGAAAAAATGATATATATAATTTATTATACATAATAACTTTGTATCCCAAAAGTATTGTGAGCTAAGTTGATTGTAGAGAGTGTAGAAGTGAATTTTAATGTAATATAAATATATTTCAGAGATTTATAATGCTTGTTGCTTCATATTTTGTCATAGTCTGTCCAGCAGCCAAAGTGCCCTGAGGCCATTGTTTCAGGAGCAATTTGGAGTGTGGTCGCATCCGCTGTGTTCTTCGCCTTATGCTGTAGCTGCGTTATCTATAAAATGTGCAGAACACACAGATGTAAGTGTTTTAGTGTCAATAAGAACGTTACAATGTTACATTATTTAGACTGGTAGTAAAATGCTAAGAGTTCTATATTTTTTTCTGTCTTGTTTTTCCCACAGCTTTGTCAGGAACGCACATAACCACAGTCATGAATACGCAATGCATTCAGCAGCAGCAGCAGCCTGTCATGCAGCCCGCTCAGTATCCAGCATACCAGCCTGTGCTGACACAACCTGGCTACGCCGCTCAGCCTATGCAGACTGGACCATATCAGGGACAGCCATATGCACCTGGACCCCCACCCCCATACCACGTAGCCGGTGCGAAGACCTAGAGGAGGGGAACTTCCAACCCTGCTCCAACACACACACACATACCTGTAGTTTTCAAAATTATCCTGAAGGGTTGAAGTTAAAGGTGCGTTCATGACATGTCGTAATTACCGTAATGATTCTTAACTATAAAAAGCCTTCATGTACATGTAGAACTTGTAATTACAACGTGTAAACTGGTCGTTTTCTCAGACCTACGGCTTGTAGCATGTGGCCACTGTACCTCCTGACCACCGCAGATTTACGGTGTTTTTGTCTTAAAGTGGCGCTGTGTATGACATCAAAATACAACGAGATTTGAAAGCATACAGAGCTTTATTTATTAGGGCTGGGTATTGACACAAATTTCATAATTCGATTAGATTTCCATTCACAAGCTTGCAATTCAATTCAATTTCGATTCAATATTGATTATTTTGGATATCAGGAACAATACATGGCAACTTTTCTCAAGGAAAACAAATCTCTTAACTAATGCTGTAAACTATGGGAGTCAGTGCAGAGGTGTCAAATTTTGGGTATCTATACTTTACTGGAGTAATTATTTTTCAGCTGACTTTTTACTTTTACTTCTTACATTTTCACGCAATTATCTGTACTTTCTACTCCTTACATTTTAAAAATAGCCTCGTTACTCCTATTTAATTTCGGCTTGTCATTGTTAAAAAAAAATGACCAATAACACACACGGATAATAGATCTGAGTCCCGCCTCGCGCCTCCTAAACACACATCGCTAAACTGATTGGCTTTGTGTTTTCTTTCTAACTTGTGAGAGGCTGTAGTTAGTTACATTTGGTTGTGAGAAGCAGCAAAACTCCTCCGAAGGAAACCCAGAGATGCGGTAAAGCGACAGAGAAATCAACAGTTTTCTGTTCAAGAATACAGGTCAAATCGCGTAAAATATATATATATAGATATAGATATAGAGAGAGAGAGTTAGTGTGAGATAGAGAGAGTGTGTGTGTGTGTGTTTGCAACCCTACATTATAGGGTCAAAATATCCCCACAAAGGTGGCAATATCCCAAATCCTTGTCCTTGTGGGAAATTTTTTGTTTTTTAAATGTAAAAATGCAGAAAGTTTTCTGGTATAGGTGATTCTATCTTCCGCTTCATGAAACACATGGCAATGCTCAGTATTACACATATGGTTCTTTAATGTATTTGCATTGCACTAAAATTTAAATAAAACTAAAATTCATTTTCTATGGGCATATATGCGGCTGAAACAGGTAGCCTAGTGCATCCCAAATTTTTCAACATTAACATTTTAATATAACATTATAGTCATTATGGCCTTTAGAAAGATGTGTTTTGAGGAGGTGTAGTGCACTATAGGCCCCTGTGGCGCTGTCTAAGCTTTTGTCCTTAATGGAATTTTTATTCCTTACATTACTTTTACTTTTATACTTTAAGTAGTTTTGAAACCAGTACTTTGATACTTTTACTTGAGTAAAAAGCTTGAGTTGATACTTCAACTTCTACAGAAGTCTTTTTAAACCCTAGTATCTATACTTTTACTTGAGTAGTGAATGTGAATACTTTTGACACCTCTGTGTAGCCTACTAGGCTTCATTAGCCTACTATTCACCTTATTTTGCTCTAAACAATGCACAATAACATTGTGCACACACCCGCATAAATTTGACGTCGAGCGCCATCATAACTATGCCAAACCTATGGGCGGCAGTGTAGGGAGAAGGATAAAGCCATGCAAGCCAATCAGAATCTTTAGAGAACCTAAAACCAAGTTTCTCCCAGTTGACACGGCAACACATAACCGGCGTTTTCAAAAATCTCCACTTTGGCCGGAGTTTTTAGAAATAATCGTTTTCTGTGATAAAAACGGCGTTTTCGTGAAAATGAGAGGCCAAAACGCAGGGAAATATCTGCGTATTCCCTTCGTGTAAACAGGGCCTCAGTTACATTGTCTAAACCCTGTATATGACCCCTGTATCTATCTCTCTCTCTATGTATATACACTCACCTAAAGGATTATTAGGAACACCATACTAATACTGTGTTTGACCCCCTTTCGCCTTCAGAACTGCCTTAATTCTACGTGGCATTGATTCAACAAGGTGCTGAAAGCATTCTTTAGAAATGTTGGCCCATATTGATAGGATAGCATCTTGCAGTTGATGGAGATTTGTGGGATGCACATCCAGGGCACGAAGCTCCCGTTCCACCACATCCCAAAGATGCTCTATTGGGTTGAGATCTGGTGACTGTGGGGGCCATTTTAGTACAGTGAACTCATTGTCATGTTCAAGAAACCAATTTGAAATGATTCGAGCTTTGTGACATGGTGTATTATCCTGCTGGAAGTAGCCATCAGAGGATGGGTACATGGTGGTCATAAAGGGATGGATATGGTCAGAAACAATGCTCAAACGATGCCCAATTGGCACTAAGGGGCCTAAAGTGTGCCAAGAAAACATCCCCCACACCATTACACCACCACCACCAGCCTGCACAGTGGTAACAAGGCATGATGGATCCATGTTCTCATTTTGTTTACGCCAAATTCTGACTCTACCATCTGAACGTCTCAACAGAAATCGAGACTCATCAGACCAGGCAACATTTTTCCAGTCTTCAATTGTCCAATTTTGGTGAGCTCTTGCAAATTGTAGCCTCTTTTTCCTATTTGTAGTGGAGATGAGTGGTACCCGGTGGAGTCTTCTGCTGTTGTAGACAATCCGCCTCAAGGTTGTGCGTGTTGTGGCTTCACAAATGCTTTGCTGCATACCTCGGTTGTAACGAATGGTTATTTCAGTCAAAGTTGCTCTTCTATCAGCTTGAATCAGTCGGCCCGTTCTCCTCTGACCTCTAGCATCAAGGCATTTTCGCCCACAGGACTGCCGTGTACTGGATGTTTTTCCCTTTTCACACCATTCTTTGTAAACCCTAGAAATGGTTGTGCGTGAAATCCCAGTAACAGAGCAGATTGTGAAATACTCAGACCGGGCCGTCTGGCACCAACAACCATGCCACGCTCAAAATTGCTTAAATCACCTTTCTTTCCCATTCTGACATTCAGTTTGGAGTTCAGGAGATTGTCTTGACCAGGACCACACCCCTAAATGCATTGAAGCAACTGCCATGTGATTGGTTGATTAGGTAATTGCATTAATGAGAAATTGAACAGGTGTTCCTAATAATCCTTTAGGTGAGTGTGTGTATATATATAAATATATATATATATATATATATATATATATATATATATAAATATTAGTGCTGGCTTCTAAAGTAGTGCATTGCGCACTTTTGATTTAAATGTACTGCTATATACACAAAAGTGCAATAACAAATAAGGTGCTTTTATACTACCAGTATTTCCTTTACACAGTAATTTCAAATCTCAACTTAATAGGGATGGCTCGATACCACAATTTTGGCTTCGGTACGATACCAGAATTTAATACCTCGGTATCGATACTAAATCGATACCACAGGTTAAAAAAAAAAAGTCTCAATTTAAGTGATACTTAAAAAAAAACACTGCTTGAAACTCTCCACTACCAAATGTGCAAAGAAAAGGTATCAAAATGTACATTTAAAAAAAAGAAAAATCAGTCTGGGAACATACAGTAGGTTCAATTTTGATTTAGAAAAAAAAATACCCCTGAAATTATACAATTAACATAGGTTAATATCTATAATAATAGGTTCACATATAGGCTAATAATAGAATAATGAAATGACATGTAAACCATAGCTGTCAAGCATCAACAGAGAATTATCAACATTTATTGCATTTATTCATTTTGGTTTGGTTACTGTTTGGGTTCATATTAGTTTAATGCATTGCATAAAGTAATGTTAACATGCTAAACATGTATTAGTATATTTAATTTTTTAGGTCATTTAATTACTGATTGATATAAATGAATAAATGCTATAATACTGTTAGGTCAGGTTACCTAATGAATGTTGACAAATGTAGCTTAATTGTAATATTCATATTACTACTATCTCTCTCTCTCTCTCTCTCTCTCTCTCTGCTTTGGTGGTCGCCACAGCGGCACTAATATGCCATTCATTTTACTATCACTAATACTAAAATTAATATTATTCAAATTTTTATTCTTTATTCATTCAAATTCAATTAATTTTGTTTGAAAGTATAACAATGATGAGACTTAAACTGAATTGGTTCTAGCGTGTCATGCAAGGAGATTTGAGCTTTCGTGTTTACCGTATCATATAATTGAAAAGCTCTTACGTATGTGCGCTGTTCAGTGTTCAATAAAAGTCTAAATTAAATCAGTTGAATGATGGACTAACGGTCACTAACCTGTCGATATCTGAACTCTTTGAACAAGTCAGGATGAGCAACTGACGAGTCAAGTGAGGCAGATTTGATGTGTTGCTTTTCCGCGTTTGCAGAGTGGTGCATTGAGATCTGTTTCTTTACTTTTCTCATGACTTTTGTAGGCAAAGTAATGCCTTATTTCACTCATATTGCTCTCTCTATTTATTAATTTCGGGCGTGTAGAAATTCGAATGAGCTTCGTTTGATCCGGTTTGATCCATCGTGTTCCTCTGTTGTCACCGTTTGCCGGTTTCGCATGACCCGCGTCAGTTTAGGTAGCGCACTGCCGCCTAGTGGTGAACTTCGAAACAGCAGCGCATCAAATACCGAATTGAACAAAATTATGATATTGTACCGTTTGAAATATAATATATACCGGTATTTTTGCAGTACCGGTATACCGCGCATCCCTACAACTTAAACATCAATGTAATCAAATCAAATATTTAAACAAAGCTATTTGCCACTGCCAGGGCATTACCTTTTATCTAGTTTGTTAAAACGAGTCCAGTTTTGTTTTTTTTCTGAACAGGTATCAACAGGTATTTTATCAGGGAGCAGCAGAAACAGTCTATGTAGTAGTCAGAGGTCATGATCACTACTACAGATATAAGTCGACCAACGTTACTTATAGTGGCTTAGGTTTGGTCATGCCATGGTTTCCCACAATTTATACTTTAAACTCACGCCGTAGCTGTGTAGCGCGCGTACACTTCGGCGTACCCTGACGTGCACCTCTCCAAAAATGTAACGTCAATTCTACGCGTACCGCAAGCGCTGTGATTGCTAGAACCGCTCCCCGGGTTTCACATGCTCCCTCTGCATGTGTAATTGTGCGTCAACGTGGACAACGACGCAGAGATATAAATGAAAACCAACAGTCTATAGCGTATAGTCTTCGGCGTAAGTCCAACGCACAAGTATAAATCAGCCAAGAGTGAGGTGAAGTGGTCGAGCACAAGGTGCAGCGACAAGCGGGTGCGTTCCTGTGAAACTGTTGCGGTCATGCTCGCCTCACGCACGCGCCCGCTCGTTGCCAAAGTTGAATTGTCTGTAACTTTTTATAAAGGACGCGCAGCACAAATCATTAGAAGAGAGACTGATCCTCGGCTCGCTGTTAGTGAGTTTCCAGGATCTAAATAGTTATCTATAGGTTTTATAGGTAATATCCATAGAGCGCCTGTCATTCACTCGCGGAGCGCAACCCTTTAACTGTTCACCAGAGAGAACCTGCCTCTCTCCACTGCTTGTTTGGGTGGGTTATTTGCTGGCTGACCAACATCCCACCCCTCCTGTGATCATGGTTTGACTGTAGGCATATGTGTATTCAGAGCCAGTGAGCAACGGACTTTCAAAATAATAATAAAAAAAAAAACTGCGTTAACGTGCGATAAAAAAATTGTCGGCATTAATTAATAAATGCGTTAACGCGATAACGCGTTAACTTGCCCAGCCCTAATAAATATATGTCCAAAGGGCTGTGCTCAGAATATCGATACAACTATACATCGTCATTTACTCCTGGCGATCCGCGTATCGATACAGCAGCTGCCGTTATCGTTACTGTCGTGCTTTTGAATGTAGCCAATTCAGGGCTCGAATTTCGGCGTGGGTATTGCGCATAATTTTATTCATTACCGCAGCTCTCCCACTTATGCGGGAAATTCCCGCAAACATTGATTCACTTTAACATGTAGGTTTAGTAAATGAATCCACACAGATTTTAAAATCAAATCAGTCATTTTAAAACTTTTTGCGACCTATGAATTTCACAAACAGCGTGAGTGTTCAATGGTGCTGCGTCTTCTCTCTCGTCTCTCAAAATGGGCTGCTCAAGGCAAGCGTCAAACGCTGCAGCCGGTGAAACTACACTCTTTAAGTCTTACCAGTTTAAACATTCAAGCGATTTTAAACTATTCGGTACTTGTGCGCTCTCTGAGAGTTGGTTTTCTCTGCGTGCACAGACATAGTAAAGCCGCCTCGCTTTAACAGACAAAAACACGACAACCGGAAGTAGAAAACCGTTTAGTCAGTTGAACCCGCTATGAATCATGGGAAATAGAACGGCCGCCGAATAAGGTGAATAATATTGAAGGTAAAAATGAACTGATTTGTATACAAACACTTAATTTACACTTTTATTTATTTTTATAATAATAAAGTTATATGAAATATAAAAATGTAAATGGTGGCTGTCATAACCTGTCAGATTTATTCAAACATGCATTAAAAATAGAAGATTATTAAAAATTATAATGAATATATAATGAATATGTATTTGAATATAATAATGAATTTGATTGCAACACAGCGGTGGGACGGATGAAACATAACAGTTTAAAAGGCAACTATTCATCTAATGCGTATTTTTTGTGAACAATACCTGACAAGTAACTTATGTACATATTGTTACAAACATATTTTGTAATTTATTTTAATTTAAAGGTTCATATTAACCATTTTTGTTAAGTCGCCCAATAAACAATAGGTGATAAGCCTATAGCGCGTTTTGTAATCGTTCTAATAGGCTATTTTGACGAAGATAGACAAATCCGTTTACAATAAATTTTCTTACATTTCTTCCTTGAGTCATATTGAGTGTTTGCTAGTTGAATAGCCTGTTTGCTAGTTGAATAGCCTGTTATTATGAAGAAAACAAGGTCAACCATAAGACGATAAATGAAATTTATTGGAAATTGAAGATTGGACAATTGATGATTATTACAAAGATAGCATGTGTTGCGTAATTGAAAATTAATTTGCATTAAGAGAAACACAAGTCTAGGAACAGTATATGAATCTATGAACAGTATAGGCTGACCAGGTTTAACGGGCAGGATGCGCGGTCGGGACGGTTGAAACCATAGACTGTAAAAAATATGGACAAAGCGTCTGTGACGTCACCCATGGACTTTCTGAAGAACAGTTTTGAAGCCGTTTATGGGGGGTATGGGCGGCGCCATCTTGGAAAATCTTGGGAAATCCTAACCCCGCCCACCTTCTGGCCAACCCATATGAGAAATGCCTGTTTCGTGTCCTGCTTGGGGCTGTACAAATCGCCACACAGTCTCAATGAATTATCTTTCACAAGCAAGACTGAACATTCGTTCCTGGTTGTATTTGGTCATGATATAAATAGTAATAGTAACGTTCAGAGGAGAAAAGCCGCGAAATAAAAAAAAAACTACTGTTATTGTGTCACGAAATGTAGTTTTAATAGTTTTTCAGTCGACAATGTAGTTGTTTAAAGCTCGAATCTGTGATTTATTTATAAAGATAGCGCCTATTTAAAAATTTTATCTGACGTTTTCGGGGTTGAGATCCAGGGATCAGCGCGCGCTCAGCGCTCATG
This sequence comes from Gila orcuttii, assembly GCA_026230005.1. Classification (NCBI taxonomy): domain Eukaryota; kingdom Metazoa; phylum Chordata; class Actinopteri; order Cypriniformes; family Leuciscidae; genus Gila; species Gila orcuttii. The sequence continues at coordinate 18,779,111 of JAPDVR010000020.1, forward strand.
TACCCCGCCTGCCGAGAACAGCCTTACCTCGGCTAGTGCTCCTGACGTGTGCCGCTGGCTCTGATGTCTCTAGTCTAGTGGTTAAACATGAGATATAATTTGTCTTGTGTATATCTAACGGGCGATCTTTGGTCTCACAAAAAGAGACAGGGTTGTGACATTTTATTTTATATAGCCCATGTAGGAATATTTTAAATGTTATGTTACATTTATTCATTTTGACGCATTTACAGTGTTTGAAACCAAACGTCAGTTATAACCATAGGTAAAGTGCCTAGGACGCTAACTTATTTGCTAACTGTTGCAGTGCCACTGCCCACAAACATTGACGCTATATAGTGCTAACTACGTGAAATAGTAGTGGAATGTCACCGGAAAAAATGGAGCGACAGTGTCGTTGAGTGCAGTTTATAGCAGAGTAACCCATTTTATGTACGATATTTCAATACAAATGTTCAGAAAGGATACAGAGTTGGTATGATGTGTTGTGTCAGATCATGGCCGAGACGTCAAATTTCAGGAATTCCACTCGGCTCAGCCCGTTATCAGCTGTCAATCAAGCTGTCAAAGTAACCACGCTCTTATTTGTCATACATTTTATTTCTAAATACTCCTCCCTCTAGCGGATTTTCGATGTATTGCAGTTTTTCGCACTTCCGGGTAGGCTTAATTTTTCAGATTAGAATGTTGCCGCTTGGTTGAAACGCTTGTTTCAACCGTCCCGACAGCGCCTCCTGTCATTTAAACCTCTTTTGCCCTTAAACTAAAAAACTCTGCTATTGCACACTTAAGGGTGTGTTGTAGTACTAATAGACCTGTCGTATTATCATTTCAATGGCACATGAAACAATAAATCCTTGTCAGTCAAAAAAAAGTACAGCACAAAAGAATTCACTTACCACACTCAAAAACAGCTTCGCGGCTTTACCTCCAAAACGGCATGACGTAAAGAAGAAATGTTTTCGCGGGTATGGTAGGCATTGCGTGCTGTACGTGCTAACGAAATTTGACGTACATGACTAGGGGTGGTTAATCTGTCTGATTTCCCGATTCGATTACGATTATTGAAGTCCCGATTCGATTACAGTCAGTTTTCGATTATTAACGATTCTCGATTAGCGATTATTGATTTTCCATTTCACAACATTAAACGAAAATACACTACAAAGTGATTGCAGTATTAAGAAAAGTCAGCTGCTGAATTACTTCACTCTTTTATTGAGTAACAACAACTCAAAGCACTTTCTGTGTTGTGTAGTTATAACTTCAGAATTATTTGTATGTAGCTTATGTTCTGTAGAACACAGAAATGAATACATCACATTGTGTTGTGACTGATCAAGTTGAACTAAACAATAACAAATAAATGAAAGGCTTATTTCCTTTAGGAAGTAGATCAGAACCAACATACTGTAGAAATTGGACAATTTTCTTCTAGAAAGACAAGGTGTTGTTCAGGTGGAGGAAGACTGCAGGTTGCAGTCGAAACATGTCAAGGTAAAGAAAAAGTTTATAATGCAAAAAATGTTTTGCATTATATGCGGTTAGAACAGCTGTCAGCAGCGCGTCCTCATCCATATCAAGCGCCTCGTCCCCTGACTGTACGTTCACACCGCCGCCGACTTGAGCTTCCAAAGCGGCCGGAAGTCATTCATTTTCAATGGAAGCTGGCTTCTCTCAGCTGCAAGGGGCGTCAAATCCCTCGGCGTCGCGTTTTGGGCGTTTTGTGCGTCAATCAGAAAGTTGAAAGAAGCTCAACTTTATGGTAATGAGCTATGACGCGGTTCAGCGGCAAAAGCCAGCAACCAATCGGAATATAGACGTCCTCCGCGCTGGCTGATTCTGGAGAAACACACGATGTAAACTTTCGTTCCTACCAAAACATTAGTTCAGATAAATTGGAGGAGAAGCTAATAATCGCCGTTGCTGGGTTTCCTATCATTTATGATATGACGTTGTTTGCTTATAGGGACCAGTTACAAAAGAACGAGGCATAAAGGGATAAAATAGCTGGGATAGTTTACGTTTTTGTTCTTAAAGTTGAACTTATTTTAACTTGAATGACGCGTTTTTTAAAACGCTGTGACATGCGCGAGACGCGGCAAAAGACACAGAGCTCGAGCACACAGTCTAGCGCGTGTTTACATAGTTAAATAGAAAAGCAGTGAAGTGGAATGCAAAAACACCAATCTCATGTGACATTTCATGTTGTGACACTTCTCTTCTCCCTGCTACGTCAGAGCGACCAAAGCGTCAACAAGCTTCCCCGTACTTTTTGACAAGCGTCCTTGACAGGGCGTCAGAGCTTCTTTGCCGCTCAAGTCGGCGGCGGTGTGAACGTACGGTCAGGCGGAGGCGGCAGCGGCGGCAGCGGCGGCAGCGCGGGCGGGAGGGGGAGCGGAGAAGGAGAGATAGACGCTCGAGGGAGTCATTCCGGGGAGCGTTTGCATCAGAAAACGACGGCAGTGCGGCTCGTGAGAAGCAGCTGCTCGTCTGTGAGGGGAGGCGGAGAAGGCGAGAGCGAGGCTCGAGGGTTGAATACTTCGAGCCGAGCCCGCAGAGTCGACATCGGAAGTGCGTCGCTGAGCTCACAAACCCCCTGAGGGCAAGAGCTGCGTGTTCCTGGCCTAGGCAGAGAGCGCAGATCACATGGCGGTCTCCGTCGCTGCGCGTGGCTCTGCACGAGCCGCAGGAAGTGCAAGGCATCTTGAAAAAGACGCTCGCTGCTCTTTTAGACAGTAAGTTTTGCAAGAAAAGATACGTCGCCGGATAGCGTAGCTCGCACGGATGGCTGAAGGTGGCGAAGACGGCCGGCTTCTTCAGGCGCTGTCCTAAGCTGGCTTGTCGCTTCCTCGACGGCGGCTTCTCTCTAGATCCAGCGATGCGGCAATAATAATAATAATGCAAAACATTTTTTTTTTTTAAATAATAAAAAATCGATTTTTGAAAATTTAATAATCGATTCATACTCGTCCATAACATACTCGCGATTAATCGATAATCGATTTTTTTCACCGCCCCTATACATGACAGGACTGGTTTTCAAGGAAATCTCAGTGTTTCATCCGTCCCGCGTTTCAATCGTCCCAGCTTTCCCCTACTCATAAAAGAGTAGGCAAAATGTACCCGGATGACCTCCTACTTCTAGTGAGATTCTGAAGTGTGAATACGATGGACACTTTACTATCCCATGAGGCCACGGGAGAGGATTTGTGAACGACAAGGTAGATCACATGATAATGAAGTGAGTGAAAGTGACGTGAAGTATGAGACCCATACTCAGAATATGTCCTCTCCATTTAACCCATCCAAATTAGTGCACACATACATTAGGAGTAGCGAGTAGTAAACGCACACTGCAAACTGTGGACACAAACAGCCAGAGCAGACATTTTTGCTGTTGCGCCCGGGGAGCGATTGGGGGTTAGGTGCCTTGCTCAAGGGCACTTCAGTCATTTCCTGGTGGTATTGAGACTCGAACCCGCAACCATCAGGTTACAAGTCTGACTCTCTAAACATTAGGCCACGACTGCATAATGACAACATGGCGAATGTAGTACGTCCGGATTACATTCATACTACACATATTCATACTTTTATAGGTACTTATTCAAAACAAGTACCTAGTATGCGATTTCAGACGCAGCCAGTTTGTGGCAGGAGGTCAATGACAGCTAATAGATGTAGTGACAATCACTTCTGGGGAATAATTAACTCAAATGAAGGGAATATTCATGAGTTTATGAATATGATTTGCTTATCGTCTACACAGATTAAAATACCCAAAATGGGAATATTTGATCAATTTGTCAGGGTAACTTTTACCAGAATTAATTTCAGTTATCTAAACATACTGTTTGTCCTGCAAACTTTATTAAATACTTCCTTATCAAATATTAATAAAAGTACCCTTCTTACAAACTCCAAGAAAGATTAATTTTCTGGCCGTGAACATTAATTTTCCTGTTGTTCATAAAATTAAACTACTCAACGAAGTAAATAATAAAAGCTTTGTAGCTGAATCGTAATTCTCATTGACTTTGTAAAATGAGCATTTAGACAGAAGCAATCAAGAATATAATGGATTTTAATAATTGATAATAATTGAATAAAGGGAATAAAGACAAAGAAAAGAAAAGAAAAGAAAAATGGAGAAGAGCTCCGTAAGGAGCCATGGAACCGGAAACCTCTCACGGACGAAGTGCTCTGCTAAAACTTTCTGTGTCAGTCTCTTATGGAGAGGATGAGTTCACGCCTCTGTTCGTGTGAACAACCAATGACCGTCCGAGAATCTGAAACGGGAAAAGTTTCCTGTTGGATGGTTCATTTACATAGTTTATGAGGGCGTTTAGAATTCGTAATTTCTACCCAGAAAGATGGTACACATAGAATAATACATTTTACTGTAATCTCCTGTATACGGTTGGTTCAGTCAGAGCGAGATGGTTAAACAGATACCAAGAATGAAATATAAAACAGGTAAGGATACAAAGTTGCAATCAAAAGCACGATTATAGGCATTTAAAGTTCGATTAACACACTAGAAAAATCATGGCTATGCTATAGTAACATGCAACACATCACAAACTATATCATATACCTTTAGAAATGACTTTATGATGAGTTTAATGTTCAAAGTTTGTGTGTGTGTGTTGGACTGTCTGTGTCAGGAGAGAGTCCTTATCTCTTCTGTGGGTCTCTTTGAAACTCACCACAGGGGAAGAAGAATGTTGGTTTTAGGTTCTGGAGTGTCTCTGAGAGGATTGCAGAATCGTAAAAGGGTGTCAGAGCACAATCTAAACCCAGACCTGGTGGCTCCATGCCAGTAATGTAGATGCTCGAGAGTCCTGATTTACATTCAATGAGTTCAGAGTGTAAAAGGCTTTGGGTTTCAGAAGGAATGTGCTCAGAAAACACAGAGTCAGAATTGTTAATTCAAAACAAATGAAATAATGATTCATAGCCCAGTCGTTATATAGACTACATGCATTTTGTCTTATTCTATTATAAACTATATTGAACAATTTGAGTAAAAATCGAAATGATGCGAGTAGTCATTGTTTTTACTTTTGTAGGCCTGTGAAATGTTATTTGAGGGTGTGAATGTTGTATAATACCCCTAGGCTAACTGTAAAAATTAATTTCATTAATATATGTATGCACATATTGTTTGACATCAAAGACGCGGAAGCTAAGTTTATAATGGCCCTGTCCAAAATGGCGCATATTGGCAGCAAAGCGGGTGTTCGCAAGCACCTGTTGTGAACTCAGAACCGAAGACCAGGAGACTTTGGGAATCACGTTCAAGAAGTTATTCTTTATTGAGGACTTCGCGTTGACGTGGCTGCAGTTCTTCCAAAAGTCTAACTAAGGGAACGTTCCCTTGCAATTTATATACATTTAGGGGGTGGGATTACATTGGAGGTGGAGACCAATCAAAACAAAGCAGAGGGATGATCTGATTCAATCAAGAATCAGCATAACACTATCATTCAAATGATCCAATCAGCCTGACAGTGGTCATAGCTTGACTTGGACCCTGACACTGTTCAGGAGGTCCAGCCCGACGAAAAGGTTAATGTCCGACACCTGGGTTGCTTGATTTAATCTTCTTTGAAATATCATCATCTATGCCTCAAATGCTAAAATCAGAAACCTAAATTAAACATTTAATAAATTTGTAATCCTACACACCTTTCTGAATCCTAAAATGACAAATGGGACATTATGGCCTTCTGGATTGAGCACTTGTGGCGGTCATTATAAGTCCACAAGACCGTAAGTGCAAATGAAGTGTGCCATCTTTTTTACAATACAAGACAGACATAATTGTTGGGCTGTCAGTTAATAAACACTTGTTGGCAGTGGCACTTGTTTTTGTCTTTTTTTTTACCACAGGTACTCAAATAACTATTGTTTTGACTGGGAGAAAAATCAGTAGTCGTGCAACCCCTACCTAGTACTGGCCATATTGAGACCATGTACTGATATTTTACTTGAAAATAATTAGTGTCTATTTGCATTTTCAGCAAACCCTGGATATCCCAGCAGTCAGGCCACGTACCCCATGATGCCCCCTGCCCAGCCCGGAAGTGCTTATCCGCCCCCAGGGACATTCAATCAGCTGGCCTACAATCCTTCCTACATGCAGCCGCCGAATACCGGATACTAAACCACAAGCGTCTGTCACATCAGTCACTGTTGGATTGTTTAGGTTTGTTGACGCACTTTCACTCATCAGTAAGAATGTCCTGCATTTGATGCAGATTTTATACAAGACTAGTGGATGTGTTATAGTCAGGGTTATTTCTGTTTTATTTTCAATTGGTCCTTTCAGTTTAGGTTTCGCTCTGCGACACACTAAAAGTAAAGATTTTGTATTAAGTTGTAAATAAAATAGATTATTGGAGTAAATTTTAAAAGAAAATACCATCTTCTAATTTTCTAAATTTCCAGTTTAACTCTATTTGACATTTCTTTGTAATTAATTGTGAAAGTTTTACTAGCGATTTACGAGTGTAGATTGTTTCTACAATAGTTTTAGCTTTCAGTGTTAATTCTAGTTTTATACTAATATTGAACTGTGTAATTTATTGCATATCTTTTGTTACAATTTGATACACTAAAAAAACGAACATCTAAAATAAAACGTGGTCATTTTTAAGTAGTAGTTTAGTCTGTTTTTCTATCAGGATCTGTGATTTCTATTTTAAGAAAGCGTCAATGTTTTCCATTTTGAGTTTTTGATTTGAGGGTCTAAAATGCAGTAATGAGTGATACTGAATCTCCATAATTCGCCTTTGGCTAAGCCACACCCTAGAATGTAGATTGACCAATCACAGCGCAGCCACACGAGCTCCCACAGAGGTCCGACACTTTTTCACAGCGCTCTATTGACTTTAACACAGGCGTCTCATATTTTTGGTCTCGGCAGGCTATTAGCGTCGTAGTTTTATAAAAAATATGGTTAAACGCTGTGCCTGGGGCATTTGTAACACAGATACGCATTTCCCAGAGGTTGAACGGGGGTGTCCGTTTTTTTCCCTTCCCAAAACCGGTTGTTGATACGCTAGCACACGCTGCTAATAAATACAACGTTATACTCGCGTAGTCCGTTTGCTTTGTAATAACAATTATAGAAGTGAACAGAGACCTACCCAGCTTTGCATGAACAGTGTTGCTCCTTGATATTTTTAGTCCCAGCCTCCGTCTCGATTAGTAGGATATGCGGTAGTTAATTTTTTGACTGTCACCGGTATGCTTTTGCCTCTATTTGGATGCCTTGTTGTTCCTTGCGTTTCACCTGTATGCCTTGAATATAGCCTTCGAACGCCCCTTTTGCCTACTTCTATCGGACACTTTATTTGCTGCTTTATAAAAGTTTGGTAAAATTTCAGCAGGAAGAGCTGTCACAGCATAAGCCATGTTGATACCAAACCAGAGCCCAGATGAAGGTGTCGGACGTAGCAACAGTAACTAAGGGGGGCGGGGCTTAGCCAAAGGTGAATTGTGTCACGAGTCTCACTGACTTGCTGTTTTGACCAGTTGAAAAGGTATTTTATTAAAGGAACCTTTGTTAAAGCATTAGGAAACCACTTGTTTTTTGTACAGTCTTTCACAGTTCCTTTTTTTTTTTTTAGATTATGTTGTTTCGGGTTACATTGTTTTTTGAGATAGAGCCTATTTTTTTAACTGTTACAGATTTTGTAAATGTTTAACTGCTGTTTTATATGTACATATTTCTAAATGTGAAAAGCTTGATTGTTAAAATAAATATTTTACTGGCTCTTAAAAAAAAGGGAATTTAAAGAAAGTAGTTCTACAGGAGAACATAAAAAATGTCAAACTCAACAAAGTCGACAACGGACAGCAAACCTGCTGGAGAAAAATACACCTAAAGATTTTGGAATTTTATGCAATGTTTGGTGAACTTACACCACTTGAATATTTATGGGACCCCATACTGGTGAAATACAAATAACCTTATTTTTACAGATTAGTAGCAAGATTTTTTAATGAGATGCTGAATATATTAAAATATACTAAATATATATTAAAATATATTGAGTATATTATTCCTCCCTGTGTTCCTGTTTTTGTATGCCTTTTTGATATTCAATAAATCATTTATTCCTGCAACTGATTGTTATTCCTCTTTTCCCACACTGACAAAGAGTGGCGGTTACATGCGACAGCAGTGATGTAGCCCTCGTATTGGAAGAAGTCGTTGTTCTAAGAAGTCTCTGAAGTGCCAAATGTAACTTCCATTTTGATTATTTTTCAATGTTTTAAGTACATTGTCACCTTTAAACACTGAGCAATTAAAATGTTATTTTATTAGACAAAAATAGCTTTTTTTTCCTGTTTATTTTGAGAAATATTTATTATATATAAATATATTTTCAAAGAAACACTGGCTATTGAAACTTCTATATATTTGACTGTTTTGACCTTTAAATGTGTTAATCCGTAAGAGAAACAGTTGACAAAGTCGTTTATATGCGTTTAGTACAGACAACTTTAAAAAGTATGTTTTATAATATTTCAACAAAATTTTTAAATACTTGAAATAAGTAGTTGGGTCAATTGTTTAATTATGCCAAGAAAAATTTTCAAGTTGAAATCCTTAATATTCTAAGTACATACAACTTAAATCAAAACATTTCTTCAATCATCAGCAGTGTTGGGCAAGTTACTTTTAAAAAGTAATTAGTTACAGTTACTAGTTACTTCTTCCAAAAAGTAACTAAATTAGTAACTCAGTTACAAATTTTAAAAGTAACTAGTTACTTATGAAAGTAACTATTGCGTTACTTTCAAGTAAAATTAAATTTTAAATGCTCAAATGTGACCCCACCTCTACCCCTCTTTAACGGAACTTAAAATACATGTGCATGTTCAATTATTTATGATAAATTTGAATATTATAATGAAATGGACACTTAATACAATACATTATTAACAGAAACATGAAACATTGTACACGCATCTAAAAAAAAAAATGTTGCTGTGGGACAAAGTGAGACTAGCCTCCAATCAAACGCCATGTATGTAGATATTATGTTTATATAGTAGATCAATGCAAATAACACAATAGATGTTTTGGAAATTTTCATATTTATTGCCCCTCAACAGGCCACAACTGGGCAAAATTAAATTAAGCTTGTTAAGCTCGTCGCCATACCTGTCTCTCGTTGACTGACTGGCTTGTGTTGTTCCTTGTGTGTCCTGTCCTGCCCGACTATGTGTTATGATGGGTCGTTCGCAATTCATGAGCGTTAGCCGTTAGTGATGATGGGTCGTTCGCGAATGAGCGTTAGTGATGATGGATCGACTCGTTCGCGAATGAGCTTTTGATGGGTCGTTCGCGATTCGCGAATGAGCCGACTCTAATAGCCGGCTCTTTTAGGTGAACGTTGGGAGCTGGCTCGCATATCTGAAGAGCCGACTCTATTTTTACAAATTTAGCCTATAGAAATGAAATAATTATGTAATAAAAATTGAAATATTATAGTCAAAGTCATTTAAAGAGCCGTTTGTGAGCCAAAAGAGCCGGCTCTTTTCAGTGAGCTGAGTCAAAAGAGCCGAATGGCCATCACTACTATGCGTGCCTTCGAACACCCGCCCAACTCTACCTCTGATTGGCTTACAATGACATTTTACTCTACCTTATAGCCAATCGTCAGCATTTATGCGCTTGTCTCGTGCTCTGCCCACTAACCAAGGAAGAACAGTAAAAAAAGTATTTGCCTCTCGCTCAGAGATCTAGTTGGTCTGATGAAAAAAAAAACAGCTTCATCAGTTATAGTAACGCGCCGCATTTTTTGGCAGTAACGGTAACGGCGTTATTAAGATGAGAAGAGTAATCAATTAGATTACTCGTTACTGGTAAAAGTAATGCCGTTAGTGATCATCAGTGGGGGAAATAAAATGGGGGCTTGTTCATATTTAGGACCCAAGCCTTGAAAAGGTGAAGCCCCTATTGTTTTCCTTAGGATTATTATTAGGGCCCAACCCTTGAAAAGGCGAAGGCCTTATTGTTTTCCTTAGGATTATTATTAGGGCCCAAGCCTTGAAGAGGCGAAGGCCCTATTGTTTTCCTTAGGATTATTCTTTATTCTTCTTCTTCTTCTTCTTTATTAGGGCCCAAGCCATGAAAGGCCCTATTGTTTTCGTAAGGATTATTCAATTTTTTTTATTTATTTTTTTCTACCTTTTTGCCACTTTTGGGGCCCTTAACATGCTCAAAAACTCTTGAAATTTTGCACACACATCAGAACCTGCGGCCATCAGGGCTGAAGTTGGTACTGGGGCGTGGCAGGGGGGCTCGACAGCGCCCCTGGAATGGTGTTCGAAAACTTGGTCCATAAATCAAACACGCTTGCATGTAATAATATGAAAGTCAGTACACATATAGATCTCATCGGGCCTGTGATGATGAACCTGTAGGTTATCACCATGTGAACATCAGTTCACAGTGCTATCGTGTGCATTGATTTATTGTTTAATGTTATGATTGTTTTCATATAGTTTATTTTGATTTAAAGGTCCCGTTCTTCATGTTTTTTTGAAGCTTTGATTGTGTTTACAGTGTGGTCATAACATGTGGTCATGTTTCGCGTGTAAAAAAACACAGTATTTTTCACTGTCCAAAAAACGGGCTGATGACTTCCTTGCTCTATGAAGTCCCTCCTTCAGAAATACGTAACGAGTTCTGATTGTGCCAGCGGTTCCTGTGTTGTGATTCGACAGCAGCTTATCGCACGTTGCTCGGAAAGGTCACGCCTCTTACCATAACGTGGAGATGCATGCGCAAATTTTCGGGAACCGAGTTAAACATAAATTGTAACCATTGATCTCTAAGCACAGCGTCCCTGGGAAGGCCAAACAAAGGTGAATTGACTCCGGCATGAAAATAACAGTGTCTCGACGACATGGCGACAAACACACTCTACAAACGAAACTCTTCCTCTTCTCCGTGGAAGCGCAACAAGACCACGCCCCCTTTTTTGTGTATTCCTGTGGGTGGAGATTAGTCAAACTGTTTTAGTGACATCATTAAAAACGGAAGTAGAGGGATGTAGTCCAAACCGGCCGTTCGCTGTAGGCTTTGAAAGGGGACTTCTGTTAAATAAAATATCTCGCTAGGCATTGAACTTTGAGCTTTATAATTTTACAGGTATTATTTCTGCTCTAACAGTTACATTACACACTAACTAAAGTTTGAAAAATGGAATCACGAAGAACGGGACCTTTAAGGATATTATTTGTGATTATGTTATCTGTTTAGATGCATATGTAAGAGCACTGACTTTGAATGTGTTTCCATGGTCATGGGAGTTAACCGACCCCTATTGTTGGTATGATCCGCTAGGGTGTGGCGGGAATATGGCCGATACAAAAGGAGTGAGAATAGTTGAGCCGGGGGAAAGACGGGCAAAGCAAGTGCCTGAGCTAGTACAGTCTAATGCTGTATGTCGTGAATCTTCATTGTGAGAGGCTTGTCCCTCGAGGCTAGATCTGATGCCGTGTTTTGCTGCTTTCAGCATGTTTTATTTATGTTTTGTAACGTTTATCTTTATTTTTTGAATGATTTGTTTGTTTAATTTGAACTTGATTTTGGAACACGTGTGCAGAGACAGCTGTCCCAAATAAATTCAGCCGGATGTTAAAGGATCTCCTGTGTGGTACTCAGGTCTTTCCATCTCTTCCCGGGCCTATCGGCAAACAAATTTATAACAAGTAAGGGTATACAGCAGCCATCTGACAACCAGCCAGGGCGGTTCTCCTCCACCAGGCGGCTACAGTTGTACCACCTTCCCGACAGGGCCGAACAACTTTCGTGCTGTGAGTTTTACTAAAGCCCAACAGGAAGTCGTTTATTATACGTTGTTTGGAAAACGCATACAATGGAATGTGAAATAATCCTCCTAGGGAATTCCGTCGTTCGTCTCCAAACTCGGTGTGCATGAAGTCAAGGCATTGAGGATGAAAAATTGCCAGGGGATTTTTGATATCTCGAACGGTTTGGCCGTGGCGAGGAAACGAATTTATGGCGAATAATGGAAACAGGAAGTGTGTTATAACTTCTTCATACATTAGCTGATCTTGATTAAACTTCAGCAGTGTGTTCGCTGTAAGAGGCCGATCACATGGATGTGACTATTGTGAGTAAAGTTATAGCGCCACCGACTGGCAGGAGGAAACGTGTCACTTTCAAAATGTTTTGAAATCACCCTCTTATTTTTACCCGATTTGCTTCAAACTTCATCTGTATAATGTAAACACACGTCAGATGTAGACCTGTGAAGGGATTTTTGATATCTTTAATACTGTTGCCATGGCAACGCATCACACTTTAATATTCTTTTTTGATGCTTTTGAGACTCTTAACATACCTGAAATTGCATGAAACTCGACAGACACATCACATTTATTAGCCAGTGGACATGTGCAAAGTTTCAGAAACGGGCATGGTGCAGGGGCTCAGTAGCGCCACCTTGTGACAAAAGAGGGGGAGTTAGGTCTATACTTTTATCTACAATCCTAAAACTCAGTACGTATATTGTTCTCGTCGAGCCGGACAACTTTGTAATTTACAGTCATTACCTTTGACCAACAGGAAGTCAGATATTTTGGTTTGAATGTGGATGTTTCGAAGAATTGTCTCTCTCTCTGTGAGAGTGAGAGGGGGGGGGGATTTTTCTTTGAGTGAGAATACTTTTAATTATTGGTTTTCAAGGTTTTAGGGGCTTTTGGGGCCCTTAACATGCTCGAAAACTCTTGAAACTTTGCACACAGTTCAGAACCCGCAGCCATCAGGGCCGGGCTGAAGCTGGTACTCGGGCGTGGCAGGGGGGCTCGACAGCACCCCCTGGAATGGGATTCGAACATTTGTCCATAAATCAAACATGCTTGCATGTAATAATATGAAACTCGGTACAAATATTGATCTCATCGGCTTGAACAACTTCCGTGCTCTAAGTTTTACGCCAGCCCAACAGGTATTCGGCTATTATGGGTTGTTTGGAAAGTGCATGCTTTTATTTTTGATATAATCCTTCTAGAGAATTCTTCCGATGGCCACCAAACTCGGTCAGCTGGAAGAAAAGACACTGAGGATGATACATTGCGGACAGATTTTTGATATCTCACACGGTTTGGCCCGTGGCGAGGAAATTAATTTATGACTAAAAAAGGACACAAAGTGTGTTATAACTTAGTTAGCTTTACCTACAGTTACAAAACTCTGTGTATATATTGTTCTCATGAAGCCGAACAACTTTCTAATTTGTAGTCATTAGTTTTGTCAGATATTGTGGATTTCTTGAAATTTTGTCTCTATCTTTTTCTCTCTGACAGAGAGAGTGCACTCCCTGCCATTCTGTGGGTGCTTCTCATTTCTTATTTGTGCATCCTCGTTTCCTTTCCTCGCTTCCTTTCCTAGCGCCTCAGCTCCACCCCCTGTAGGTTGTGAGGGAAGGACGCAAGGAAAGAAAGTGAGGACGGAGGAATTGAATGAAAGCTTTTTTTATACATTGGAATACTTGATCACTCGAGCATCACTTCACAGCGTCATCAGCAGCACTCAAAGGATCTGCCCTTATGTTGTTGAAGTTTGTTTATTTAAGAAATTCATAATGAATAATAATAAAGCAAGATACCCTGTTGAAATATGTGAGATGTGTAGTTTATATAAACAGCAAAGGTAAAGGATAAATTAAAATTATTGTGACCGATGTGAAGAGGAGGAGAATTTATACGTGCGTCACGTTTAGTCGATAAAACACTTCCGCATAGGATACATCTGTGTATCCTCGCTCATGACTCCTCTGAAAGCCTCCTCACTCCTCGATCCTCGACTCCTCGCAGTGCAATTAGAGAATTGAGATGTCCTTCAAGATGTCTGTGCTTGATTGGTTTCCGGGTCATAGGATGGAGGACAGAGGAGCGAGGAAACGAGGAGGGATATTGAGAAGCACCCTGTGTGTGTGTGTCTGTGTCGGGAGGGGAGGGGGGCGGGGGTGTCTGTGTGTGTGGGGGGGCAGATAGAGTCTATTAAAACCAGGTCTATTGTGCCATCTAGTGTTTTATAATATGTATAAATGTGTTTTTTTTTTTTCTTCTTTTAAACAGCGTTTTAAAGTACAGTAATTTCAGTTAATTAAACACTGCATTTTTATGCATATTTAAACATAATCAAAGTCTACTTTCTGTCACAATTAGGATATTATTTTGTTTGTTTAAAACTTTGTCTCCCTCTGTCTGTCCTTCCCCTCCCCCTCACTCCACCAGTCTCATTCTCTCTGTGTTTATGTTTGTGTGTGTGTGTGTTTTCATTGCTGCGTGCAATTTTCTGCCTGCATTAAAAGATAAAGAAATCTCTTAGGCCTTGTCTTTTTGGATATATATATATATATATATTATTTTTTTTTTAATTTTTTGCAAAATATGCATGTAACCCATATCTTTTAAATGTATTGTTTGCTTTAAATTAAATTAAGATTGTATGTTTGGTTATTGAACCTGAGCTTTTAACTATTAACTTAACTAAGCACTTCATGCTTCCTTAATTTTCCAGTAGGATTTGCACCTGCCCACACTGCCAAAAGAACCAAAACCTGGTTCAATGACCATGGTATCATTGTGTAATTGCTGTGTTATTTCATGTAATATTCTAATGTTTTATATATAATAGTATAGTGTCCTTGTCCAGAAAGGAAATAAAAACATCATCAAAGTAGTCCATGTGACATCAGTGGGTTAGTTAGAATTTTTTGAAGCATCGAAAATACATTTTGGTCCAAAAATAACAAAAACTACGACTTTATTCATCATTGTATTCTCTTCCGGTTCTGTTGTCATCTCTTCACGAGTCCGCGGTGACGCTGTTGACGTAAGACGCTGCCAGATAACTGGTTACCAGACACACGTGAGCAGCGTCTTTCTGGACAAGGAAAGTATACCGTATACATTTTCAATGGAGGGGCATAAATCTCTCGGACAAAATCTCAAATATCTTAAACTGTGTTCCGAAGATGAACGGAGGTCTTACGGCCTTGGAACGACATGAGGGTGAGTCATTAATGACATAATTTTCATTTTTGGGTGAACTAACCCTTTAATCTATAATCTATGGAAGTTTAAAGTTTTGAATGGAATTATGGAAATAAATAAACTTTTCCATGATATTCAAATTTTTTGGAAAGGGTCTGTATTAGTGGTGGGCATAGATTAATTTCACTGTAATCTTGGAATTAATCTAGATTAATCTAGATTAAAATGGCTTTAATCCTTTAACCAGCCATTAACAGATCGGCATTGCATTCTTTGACCATTTTAATTGACCTTTTAAATTAAATACATGGTTTTAACCATAATTAAGCAAAATAATAATTAACAACGCAAACGATGTCATCGAATTATCTTATAGGCTCGTGATTGATCTGCATTTTTGTAGTCTTTTAAAAAAGCTTTGGTTTTACAACAGGGTGAAGAGCTTTTGTTTTTCTGTTCTCCTGTCCACATTTATAACGTTACAAAACAATATAGTTCAAACAGCAGCTATGTGTGGACATGTGATTCACTGAATGCACGTGATACACTTTCAGCTCAGTTTGTGAGGCGAAGAGAAATGTGTGGATGTCTTTTCAGCATTCTGTGAAGTTCACTTAATTTGTAGAATTTAGTTTCAATTTGACTTAAGCTCTGCACTTGATCTGACTCCTATTTGGTTATCACATTTAGATTGTGTTTCTTAGAAAATAATCATAAATATTGATTGTGATTTAATTTAGATATTTGATTATTCTGGTTATCCCATACTTTCAATTATTAGTTCATTAAGGGACTCGGTGTCGCTTTGAGACTGCACGTCGTGAATGTGAGCTCAAGAACACAAACTAGCCAGTTCTGAAATAGTCAGAGGACGCAGTGCGAACCATTTACCGTTATTTTTTTTATAGTCGATAAACTGCTCAGAAGAAGGTCTCCGAATTATGGGCTCCATTCATTAGTCCCTTCAGTTTGATCTATCCTGGACAAAGATTTGAGGTAACACCAGACTCCACACTAGAAATAATTGATTTCAGAATCATAAATAATAAATCAAATATATAATTGTATTTGTCAGGTAAAAATTTATCATGCCAATTACACAAGTAAACAATTAAAAGTCAATTCAAAAATAGTTGGTGTAACCCCGGTGTCCTAGCCAAATTCTATTCAATTAGCCCTTGCCAATCATGGCCTCCATCCATTGAATTGGCTCTATCACTCTCTCTCCTCTCCACCTATATCTGGTGTTTGGTGAGCGCACTGGGGCCATTGTACTGTGGCTGCCGTTGCATCATCCAAGAGGATGCTGCACACGGGTGGTGGTTGAGGAGAAATTCCCTGATATGATTGTAAAGTGCTTTGGGTGTAGAGTAGGACATATGAAAGCAGAAGACTAGGAAAGCCTCAGGCCCAGACGGCATCTCATCTGCTTGTTTAAAAGCCTGCGCTGACCAACTGGGCCCGGTCTTCAAGCTGATCTTCAATAGATCATTGGGGCAGTGTGAAGTTCCCTGCCGCTCCACTATCATTCCTGTCCCCAAAATACCCAAAATCACTGGACTTAATGACTACAGACCTGTCGCTCTCACGTCTGTGGTCATGAAGTCGTTTGAAAGACTGGTGCTGGCCCACCTGAAGGACATCACTGGAACCCTGCTGAATCCCTTTCAGTTTACTTACAGAGCAAACAGGTCTGTGGATGATGCAGTCAACATGGGACTGCATTATATCCTGCAACATCTCGACAGACCAGGGACTTATGCAAGGATCCTCTTTGTGGACTTCAGTTCGGCCTTCAATACCATCATGCCTGGTCTTCTCACAGCCAAACTGACCCAGCTCTCCATACCTACCTCGATCTGTCAGTGGATCACCAGATTCCTGACGGACCGGCAGCAGCGAGTGAGACTGGGGAAACTCACATCCAGGACTCTCACCACCAGCACTGGCGCCCCTCAAGGGTGCGTTCTCTCCCCACTGCTCTTCTCCCTGTACACTAATGACTGCACTTCTAGAGACCCCACTGTCAAGCTCCTGAAATTTGCCGACGACACCACTGTCATCGGTCTCATCCGAAACGGTGACGAGTCTGCTTACAGACTGGAGGTTGAACAGCTGGCTGTCTGGTGCAGTTATAACAACCTTGAGCTGAACACGCTCAAAACAGTGGAGATGATCGTGGACTTCAGGAGGAACAGCCCAGCACTCCCCCCACTCACCATCATGAACAGCACTGTGGAAGCAGTGGAGTCATTCAGGTTCCTGGGCACTTCCATCTCTCAGGACCTGAAGTGGGACAAACACATTGAAGGCCCAGCAGAGACTGTACTTCCTTCGCCAGCTGAGGAAGTTCAACTTGCCACAGGAGCTGCTGATTCAGTTCTACTCAGCCATCATTGAGTCTGTCTTATGCACTTCCATCACTGTCTGGTTTGGTTCAGCTACCAAATCAGACATCAGGAGACTACAACGGACAGTCCGGACTGCGGAGAGGATCATTGGTGCCCCCCTGCCAACCCTCCAGGACCTGTACTCTTCCAGAGTGAGGAAGAGAGCAGGTAAAATCATCACAGACTCCACTCACCCTGGACACCTCCTGTTTGAACTGTTACCGTCAAGACGGCGACTCAGATCACTGGCCACAAGAACATCTCGGCACAGGAACAGTTTCTTCCCACAGGCCATTTCCCTCCTGAACAGTTAACACTCCTCCCAAGGCATATGCCTTAAGTGCAATACTCCCAATGTTTAGTGCAATATCCTACAACTCAGGTGATACTTATATGTAGATTTATTTATAATATTCAAAACACTGTAAATATGTTCATAATCTGTAAATCTGAAAATGTCTATTCTGACTAAACCCAACTGTGATACTTTTATTCTCATATATTTATATTTTTATTTTTTATTCTTATAATTTGTAGTATTATGTTTCTTGTTGTATTTGTATTTGTATATGTCCACTGGAAGCCTCAGTACCAAAAACAAATTCCTTGTGTGTGCAAGCACACTTGGCAATAAAGCTCTTTCTGATTCTGATTCTGAAAACGCTATATAAATGCCTCATTCATTCATATAAACAATGAGATAAGTTTGGACAAAGGCTTCTGTGCTCTTTCTTTGAGATCTCTCTAGGGTGTGTTTTATTATTATTTTTTTGCAGGTGGTTTGATTTCAGCTTTTGTCTTAGCAGGAAAAGTCTGACACTAGGCTCATCTCATCTCTGGTCATAAAGTACTTAGCTGGGGGTTTTGTTGGTTAGTTCAGACTGGCTGGATCTCACTTCATTTATGGCCATAAATCACTAGATTGTTGATTTGGGGTCTGAAGTGTGGAGTTGAGTTTTATGTGTGGAAATATGTTTGAATGAATCGTAACAGTGCGGTACAGTTAGATAATGCTTTCATGGTCTCAAGGCTAGATTATTGTAATGCTCTACTGGGTGGTTGCCCTGCACGCTTAATAAACAAACTACAGCTGGTCCAAAACACCGCAGCTCGAGTTCTTACCAGAACCAGGAAGTATGACCATATTAGCCTGGTTCTGTCAACACTATTAAACATTCCCTATTAAACATTGTATACATTTTTAAATATTGCTGATTACTTACAAAGCACTAAATGGTTTAGCTTCTCAGTATTGAGTGAGCTCTTAACGCATTATATTGCGATCTCAAAATTCTGGCTAGTTGATAATACTTAGAATATCAAAACTGCTGGCGGTAGCCTTTTCTTATTTAGCACCGAAACCTTGGAACAATCTTCCTAACATTGTTAGACACACACACTCTGTAAGTTTAAATCTAGACTAAAAACACATCTCTTTAACCGGGCATACACATTATCACATTTCTATAATTCACATCTGTTAAAGGATTGTTAGGCTGCATAAATTAGGTCAGCCGAAACCGGGAACATTTCCTATAACACCTGATGTACTCATTACATCATAAGAAGAATGTTTATCCCAAGGTTTGGGGTAGTCCGCACTCCACAGGATCCAGGCCGTATCCAGATCTGATGAAGGACCTGTGCCTGGACATGACGATAATGCAGTCCTGAAGTATCAACAAGTCTCTCCCCTGTGAAGGCCTCCTTCCCTTCCCTTCCCTTTACCTCTGCTCAGATGCACTGATAAGCGGAAGCGACAAAAATTCTGTACAACATTAACCAGCAGAGCTAACCGAACAAAATGGATGAAAAAATTATATTACTGGTCTCCAAACATACGTGTCTATACCAGATGACATCCGTACTATACAAACATTTTTAGTATGAAACAAATTATTTGCGAAATCAGTTACAAGTAAACTGTGCCGCGGATATTCTGTATCATAGCAACGAAACGTCTCAACTGAAAAAATGCTGTACTGTCAAAACGCTCTCAAGCGCCCACAGCTGGTCGTTTTCAGCAGAGCGCCTAGCGTTTTCAGCTGGCGAAAAACGCTTTGGTGGACACACAGTATGGATGTTTGGTAATTGCAGCGCCATGGATCATTTGTAAGTGTCATGCGTCCTGAGTGTCGACGGTGAATGGATAACTTTGAGGATTGTGTCTCTCTACTTTCAGAAGTTCTTCAGCAGTGAGATTAGTGTCTGTAGGAGTATCTTAGTATCTACTGTTAGTCATGTGCTCATCACAAAAGAAATCATTCTGTCTTCTTCCAGCACACATGTTCATGTCTCACTTTCATAAAAGCAGAAATCTGTTGTTGAGCTCGATTGTTGATGATTGAAACTGGTGAGTGCGTCTTTTCTCATCAAACTGAACTCGTGGCCTTTATCAGGGAATGAGTCTCTGAATCATTCTCCCGGTTTCCTATGGAAGAAAATACACAGACAATCACAGATATTAAAAAAGAGAAAGCATCCATTTTGTTGCATATAGCCTAGATTAACATATGGATGAAGTTGCATCTAATCTCGAGAGTTACCCTAAACACGATAAAAATTAAAAACAAAACAAATAGAACAAATCTAACATTTTTACAATATGAATCACTATCTTTTTCCTTGAAAAATAATAGAGTATAGGATACTGAGACTTCATTCATCTTCCTTTTGCTTCAGAATATACAAAAAGTTTATCATTGAATAAAGACTTGCATTTTTGCTCCGATCCTCACTAGAAGAATCTTTAGGACAATTTTTTTGGTGTTTTTACAGTTTTAGCTATTGACAAACGCGCTCACTGAACATGACCTGCTCCTTTTGGGGTTTATTTTGTTATAATGACCAGCTGACAAAATTTTACCTTACTTATGGTCTGATTATGATTTATGACCGTCAGAGAGTCTGATGAGTGAGTGACTGTGGTCTGATTATGATTTATGAGCATCAGAGAGTCTGATGAGTTAAATGTGTAAAGAACAGACACTGAGGAAATAATTGCACTTTTTTCACAAAATGTACAATAAGACACTAAATTTACATTGTAAACAATGCGTTTTATCTGACCAATCAAACAGAGAAACTAGTGGGAAAAAATCTACTGACATAATCACTGGATATACAATGGGCCAGTAGTTAAAATGTTTGCAAAAATGTTTTTGAATTCTTAAAACTAAAAAAAAAAAAAAAAAAAGGATAATCTGAAACATGCAAGCAGAATGCATTAATGGACCACCACAGACAAATCAGAGTCAAGGGAACAGAACATTAGTCTGGGGAGTCTGCTCTGTATTTTCTACTGCACAAGAGTTGTGATCAACGGGCATAGTTCAAATGACTCTGTACGCAATTGGATAGTCCTTCAACCAATCAGACCAACGATCCGAGTGACATACTTTGCAGCAAAAACTCCAGGCAGGAAACGTGTCAACAATGGTTTTGGTTTGGATCATTGATCAGCTTTTTGCAGAAGCAGCAATGGCATCGAGCGATTTTTGCAGGTTGTGACAAAAACAACAACATGAAAGTATCGTTGAGCATCATTGAGAGGTTAAAAGGAATTGGATTAAACCTGCCAATAGCATGCCAGGTGGATAAGCCAGTTTGTGATTGGTCCCCGCAGATTTGTAACGGAAGTAGGATAAATAAATGTACAGGTTTACCCAGTCTTGTATATATCAATATGTAGTTGTTATAATAAATGTTGTTCTACTTACTTTTGACCTTCACATTGAATCTCCTGAATGTGACCTGTTCTCTGTTGAGGATCTGTAGTTGGAAATGTCCAGAGTCGTTTTTTTTTTATGTTTGTGATGGTCAGAGATCCAGTCTGATGATCCAGCTCCAGTCTGTCTATGAAACTCTCACCAATAGTCATTTCAAATTCCTTTTTAACAACGAGACGGTTTTCAGGTCCAAACGTCCACAGCATCAGATCCCCTGTCTGTATTTCAACACCAGTCTTGAGATGGACAGAATCTCCCTTCACGTCTACTGTCCTCACTTCATATCAGGGCAGCACACAGAAACAGAAAAATACAGAAAAACAAGTGATTGAATTAATTTTGTTTGCTGTTTCAACATCACATACATTTAAAGTTAGTTCAGTAAAAATATACAGAATATTTATTATATTGCTAAATGTCCCCCTCTACATTTACATTTTTTATAGCAAGTTAACGAGCAATGGGCACTGCCTGGATTCATTTTGAACCTTTTGTATTCAACAGAACTTTTTATATCCATTTGTTTATTTCGTGCTCTGTAGTTCAGAAGAAGGGGTTGATCGGTTCATGCCCGCTACGCACTGCAGCTTGAACTACAAGGATCTGCCACACCACATTAAAGAGCAACAAAACCACAATTATTATTTGAATTAAAAGGACACAATTCGAAAGGTGACAAAGCATTTCTTGCAATTATTGGATGAGAGGCACGATTCAAATATTGTTTATTGAAGTCTTGCTCACTAATCAACTGAAAAAAAGCAGTCTAAATAACTGTCTAAACTGATCCACAATCATTAACACAATGGAAGAGTTGATACTTACCATAGACATTGACAATGAATCTCTTGTATTTGGTTCTTTTGCCGCTGCTGATCTTTAGTTTATAGAGTCCAGAGTGAATGGTTCTGATGTTATTGATAGTGAGATTCCCATTTCTCTCATCCAGCATGAGTTTGCTTATGAATCTCCCATCAGCACCTGGAAATGTCTCGCTGTTCCTTCCATTGATTTCCGCAATGAGATTGTCGTCAGCTTCATAGCACCACTGTATCGTTTCAGGACCCTGTATTTGAGTAAGACCGGTGTCTAGAGGGACCGATTCTCCCTCCTTCACTGACTTCTCTTCTTCTTTCACAGCAACACAGAAACAGAGAACAGAAATGTGTTCATGAGTGTGCAGGTGGAAATCTCAATTACTGTGCATTCATTCATACCAATACCATAAATCTCTCTTGATGAATTTCAAAGCTTCTATTTGAGTTACAGACTGAAAATTTGCTGATAATGCAACAAATCTAATTTTCTTCTCCGTGCTTTACTATGATATATTCATCAACAAATGCCGTTTAATGTCAATGATGTTAAGGCTGCCACAGCGCATCAGAAGGGGAAAAGTTACTATTTATTTTAAAGTGTCTTTGTTACTCTGTAATTACACATTTAAGTAAGTAACATTAATTAACTACATGAACTTATAGGGTTAGGGTTTGGTTTAGGGTTAGCTGCATGTAATTATGCATAATTTATAGTTATTACTATAGTAACTATGTAACATCTGTAACAGTGACACTGTAAAATAGTGTTAAAAATTATCAGTGATCAATGCTAGTCTGTTCGTTATTCAGGATTATCATTTTGTACATGCAGGTATTTTGGTACAAATCAATGGTTGAATTCATTTTCAATTCAATCCCTTCTCCCAGCTCCTCCTCCCCATTTCATTTTAAGCATCTGAATTCAAAAAGGGCAAAAATGTTAGTTTAATGAAGACACATTTGTTGAATGGCATAGTCAGAAAAGACTATGAGAGAGATCAGCTCCTACAAACCACACCTGAACATCTAATCAATGTGTTCAGGATAAAAATCAGATTCTTCTCAAACGGAAGGCTCCAACCTGAGGCTGTGTCTTTCGTAGTCTAGTCCTAGTCTATATGCTAGACTCGTCCTCAGCATTAAACACTAGAATGAAACGGTCTAGTAGTAAGAGCGTATGGCTAAATCACACATGTTCCGGCCACCATGGACACGGCACAAAAATACCATTAAAAAGTAATTTTGGAAAACCCCTTAGTATTAAAAATCTTTAAATGAACTGGTTTTCTATTCGTATAATACAGTGAATGACAGCCGTCTGTGGTCTCCCAGTGGCTTACATTATTGTCAGTTTAGTGTTAAGTTATTAATTTACACAGAAACAAAAGATAACATGTATGCCTTCATCTCAGAAAAACATTATTTTTGTCTTACATTTCATAATGAACTCAGACAAGCCTAGTGCCGAATCATTCTCAGTCAGTTCTTTTTTGTGAATTAAAATGTGTGCAAAGGATTATGGGCGATTGAAGAACACAAAGGATGAACTTCAGGGGTTCATCCTTCAAAATGAGCTGAATGAAGGATGTGAAACAAAGTCCTGTCCAAATACTCTTACTTGTGGTCTGTTCAGTTGACAGCTTGTCTGCTTACACAACATATTTCCAGAGTTTGGCCAAAGTGTTTCTTGTTTACTTGTGACACACCAAATCACTTAATTTACAAAATATTATCTCTGCAACAATAAAATGTGCAACACAAACTAATTATATGTAACACCTAATTAAATGTTCCTGAACGTGATGAATGACAGGTTGTGGTGAGCCTCAAAGACTGCTCCAAAGTAATATTATGGGATAGTGTCAGTGTGAACCACATGCGATTTTCAAATTAGCCTGAAGTGTGTGTTTAATTAGGGTTGAAGCTAAACTCTGCAGACCGGTGTCCCCAACCCATCCCCCAGTTTTAAGTATAAAATACTGACCTATTTGCTTTTTTAACTGAGAGATCCTCCAGCGGTAGTAAATCAAAGCAGCCACCAGCAGCAGAACAGGAACTAAAACACCAAAAACTATTCCTGCTATAGCAGCCGAAGAAAGACCTGGATTTGGGACAGCTATAAAGAGAGATAGTGAAAGTGTCAGTCAATGCGAAATTACTTAAAATATATGCTAATAATACTGTATGCCATTACATTGAAAGACTAGCTCTTTCAGTTACTCAGAGTTACTCACCATTGACAGAAAGAAGGAATCGCTGTGAGCTCTCACTGCCTCTGATCTGAAGTTCATAAAGTCCAGTGTCTGTGATTGTAGTGTTTGTGATGGTCAGAGATCCAGTTTGATCCAGTTTCAGTCGGTCTCTGAATCTCTCATCAGCTTCGTTTAATGAGGTCTCGTTAGTTTCAACATCAATTTTAGCCAGGAGAATTCCTCTATCTCCAAATCTCCATAGCATCAGAGCATCTTTGTGCATTTCAGCATCAGTGTGTAGAGTGACAGACTCTCCCTCCGTCACTGACACTGACATTAACTTCAGTCCATCTATCTCACCAACCACACCTGCAAATCAAACAGAAAGGTGTTTCACAACTTTTCACAAATTTTGAATGAGGTAGCTCGTTAGGAATATGAAATCCTGCTTGTGTGGTGCAAAATCTGGAAACCTTTTGAAATATTTTGATAATTAATGACATGTATCACTTTATTCTCTAAAACCTATTTAGTTTGAATTCAATTTCAGTACATTTAAATAATAAACATT
This sequence comes from Gila orcuttii, assembly GCA_026230005.1. Taxonomy (NCBI): domain Eukaryota; kingdom Metazoa; phylum Chordata; class Actinopteri; order Cypriniformes; family Leuciscidae; genus Gila; species Gila orcuttii. The sequence continues at coordinate 18,803,867 of JAPDVR010000020.1, forward strand.
ATTTTATGTTTTGATTTCTTAAAGCCCCAGAACGCAACTCTCCGTTAAAATGAATAGACTAAGAAAACTATTTAATATGGTGTTTAAATAAGAAAATAAAATACTATAGTAATATAAACAAATTGTATATATCAGTAGTTTTAAAGCTGTAGAGATAATTTAAAAAAAAATTCTGGTAATTTGTATATTCTCAAATGTCAGGGTAGCGCAACTGCAAACATTATGAATTGACAAGATAATGTGTCACTGTTTTGGTTTTGTTTGTCATGTCTGCCATGTGATCCCCTGTTAGTCATGTGATCCTGCCATGTGTTCCCTTGTCTGTGTCTTGTCATTGGTTACCCACTGTTGTGTAAGTTTATGGCTTCATTTGAGTTTTTCCCATTCCTTGTTTTATGTTTGATCTTGTTATTTTTATTGAAATATAGCTGCACTATGGTTCTACAAGCTTATGACAGTAAGCATGAAACTGCGTCAACCAGAGAAGCCCAACTCATCCTTGTGGAAAAGTGAAAAGGTTTGTATCAAATACGAATAAAAACAGCTACCTTCGATTATGGGTATGTTGGTACACTTTATGTGTCAGGTGGTACAACCAATGTAAAACTAGGAAAATGCAATCATAAACTTCTTTATTGTATTTAAAAATGTAATGTGTGAACTTACTCGCATTTGCAAAAGCTAATACAGACATCCAAATAGAAGCCGTTTCAATATAAGATTATGTGGTGTAAATGAGATGAATGGCCCTATATGATTAATTATGATAATTAAATATTACATTTAAGCGAAGATCGCCTATTATCATTCTATTTTTTATTATTGTTCTAAGACAAGTTGAAGATGTTTTACACTAAATTATTTTCATGATAGCCACTATCATAAGTAAAGAAAAATTGGTCACACTTTAGATTTACTTTAGATTCAGAAGAAAGAAAGATTTTTTGAAAAGACCTTTTTTTTTTAAGCTTTATTTTTCATCCATCTACATCAGTCATATTCAAATGTGTTGTTTGAAATCATGAAATCTGAATAATCATAAATACTAACCCAGGGTAATAGTGTGAATAGGTTTTAAAATTACCATATTATTAACACATGATCATTGTTATAATGAAAGAATTGAGATACTCACCACTGACAGTAACATTAAATATCTTTGTCGTAGTCTTTTCTCTCGAGATGGTGAGTTTATATTGTCCAGAATGTCTGATTCTGGTGTTTCTGATGGTGAGCGATCCAGTGTTTTGGTCCACTTGTAATCTGCCTCTGAATCCTACCTCATCAGTCAAAAAAACCTGAGTCAAGTCTTCCTTTCTCATTAATTGAGATATGAGAGAATCTTTTGGTCCAAACATCCACAGTATAGTATCATCGTTTAGTATTTCAGTAAGATTAGTGTGTAGAGTGACCAAATCTCCCTCCATCACTGACACTGGCTCAGATTCAGATTCCGTATCAGACACACCTGGAATACAAACAGAACCAGTTTTATGATACTAACTTCAGCTAAATGATCATTGTGTTAGAAAAAGAGAAAAGAAAAAAAAAACAGATGGATTACTGTTCAGGGGTGTGTTTACCAAAAGTACTAACAAAACTACAATAGCAAGTTCCAATGTTGGTAACTTGCGACCTTAGTCGTTTTTGAAAAAAGCACCCCAGTTATAAATACCAAATTTAAGAGCATACACACCAAATAGCTAAGCATTACAAGATAAATGTAATTGAGAAGCAACAGTGCATAAGCAATTTACACTTGTTAGATTGTATCTTGAAAATAAATATGTTGTCTTACTGCACTCACTACTCAGGAGTCCAGGACTCAGGTCCCAGGACTATGATTTTATTGCAGTGTTATCTCTGTTGAAGATGCACTACTACACTCTAAAAAAAGATGTGTTAAAAAACAACACACAGGATGTGTTGATGTTATTTTGACACATGTTGTGTACACTCTAAAAAAAGATGTGTTAAAAACAACACACAGGATGTGTTGATGGTATTTTGACACATGTTGTGTATATTTTTAACACACAATGTGTGTTAAAATGTAACTCTGGATAGAATAGACCCCTTTTCAGTTGGTAAAAATGGTGACGTTTTTTGTGGGCGGAGCTTAGGTGGTTGCAGAACGATCACTCTGGCCGCTTCCCTAACGTTAGTTTGCAAGTTTTGTTAGCTTGTTTTTTAACAATGACTGGAGAAAATCCAATTTTATCTTAATGTGCAAGGTCACTCACTGTCCAGGACCGCGATTGTTATTTGCAAAAGTTAATTTTAACGGACGGAACCAGATTGGCAGACCCACGTACACACTCACTCAATGGATGGACGATCTGACAGGATTAACGTTAACGCTAGGCTACCTCCGGTTGATTGGCCTGACTTATAAACCTATCCAATAGAGAAACCGAGCGTAAAGAGTAACTGATGGCATATAAATCTTTAGATGCCTATAACTATGTGATGAATGGTCATGTACAAGACTTGTGTGGTACGATCCGCAGCACTGCCTAGCCAGCGCCAAGAAGACGACAATGTAAAGAGTGACATTACGGTGCAATTTTAATGATGTGAATATTTTCTAGAAATAAAAATTCCAGATACAGCATATTCATTTTTCATTGATTCTAGCACCCAACAACACAACAAGATGACATTTAATAATAATAATAATCATTTAAGCTCCTTATTATGTAGCCGAATCTGTGCTGGTTTGTATTGGCCGCCTGCAGTTCTCTTACGAGAGTATCTCTCGTACTGCGTAATAGCTTACGCTAGGGGAAAAACTCTTTTCCGCGAGATATTGAAGCCAAAAATTATCCTTAATTTTTTATTAATGTAAAACGCTTTGCAGCAGCAAGCAAACATAGGCGAAACAGCTCGCGCGCCTATTGGTTGCTCTGCAGCAAATGCAGCAGCCTATCGAGAGAGACTCTGCGTGACGTAATGACCAATGGGGGCAATTCGCGCCCATATCGTCACGTCCCGCCAGAAGGGGCGTGGTCTCGCCCTATAAATATGCTCGTTAGGCTGATACAAGCTGATTTTTACCTCTTCAGCGAAGCACACGCATCGCTGGATCCGGAGTGAGAAGCCGCGCCGTCGAAGCAAGCTTTTCAGCGGGACGAGCTCTGGAGTCGCTGGCCTCGCCGCCTTCAACTGCCGTACCTGCTGCGCTTTCCGGCGTTATATATCCTTTCAACACTCTGTGTATTTCTCTGTTGAGAAGTGTTTGTTCGCTTACTTGACGCGACTTACACTTCTCTCTCAAAAGAGCAGCGTCTTTTTAAAGATGCCTTCCTGTGGCTCGTGCCGCGCCCCGCTCAGCGATGGAGACCGACACGTCATCTGTGTTTCCTGCCTGGGTGAGGATCACGCGGCTATCGCGCTCGCTGACGGCGGATGCCCTCATTGCGAGCTTTTGTCCATGGTGACTCTGAGGACGCGCCTGGCATCATTCTCCGAGCCTTCACCGCAGCCCGCCGTGGTGCCGCGCCGCAAGAAGCGCCGCGCCCAGCGCGCTCCCGAGCTTTCTCCAGCCCGCCAAAGCTCGCCGGTTCGCCCGCCAGCTTCGCCGGCTTCGCTCGAGTCGCTCACTGACGGACAACGGCCGCCGCCTGCCGCCGCGTCCATCCACGAGCTTGACGAACCCTCCGAGGCGTGTTCTCTTCTGGCGTCAGATAGTGAGGATTGGGCGAGCTCTGTGGATCTCCCCTCCGCTAGCGTTTCCCGCCAGACCACTGGTAAGAGAGCCGGCATTGAGACTGAGCTGATGCGTCTGCTCTCTCAGGCCGTTGAAAGCATCGGCCTCGATTGGGAGGCGCCCGCGCAGCCGCCGCGCAACAGAATGGACGGACGCTTTCTCGGAAATGACGAGGCTCCGACGAAATCGCGGCCCGCGCCCTTCCTCCCGGAACTTCACGAGGAAGTGACGAAATCGTGGAACGCCCCCTTCTCCGCCAGGCTGCGTACCTCTGCTTCTGCTGCCTTCTCCTCTGTGGATGGCGCGAAGGAAAGAGGATACCTTTCTGTTCCTCCTGTGGAACCAGCTGTAGCGTCTCATCTCTGCCCGCCCTCCGCTGGACGGCGCGCGCACACGACGCTTCCTTCTAAAGCCTGCCGAGTGACGTCATCCATGCACGGTCGCGCTTACACCGCCGCCGGGCAAGCAGTTTCAGCGCTGCACACTATGGCTATCCTGCAGATTTTCCAGGCCGACCTTCTCCTTAAACTGGACGAGGAAGGACCCGGAGCGATCTGCGTGGCGGACCTGAGAAGCGCTACAGACCTCGCTCTTCGCGCTACTAAAGCCGCTGCACAGGCCATAGGACGAACATGGCCTCTCTCACCGTGGCTGAGAGACACTTATGGTTGACGCTGTCCGAGATGACGGAAGCCGAGCGCTCTGTGTTCCTCGACGCGCCCATTTCCCAAGCGGGCCTTTTCGGATCTGCCGTCACAGACTTCGCGGACAGATTCATGGAGGTACAAAAAACTTCGCAGGCCATGAAGCACTTCCTTCCGAAGCGCTCGAGCTCCGCTGCAGGTCGCTCTAAACCGCCGCCTGCTCGGAGCTCTCAGCCGCAGCCTGCACCGCCCGCCGCCGCCGCTTCACAGCGCCGCCACGCCCGAGACCAAAGACCGCGCTCTCGCTCTGCTGGACGCCGCCCCCCTCAGCGCGGGCCCCGGCCGAGGATTGAGATCAAGCCCGAGGCCTCAAAATCTTCCTAGCCATTCTAGGAAAACGACGGTGTTCAAATCCCGCTGCGGCCGGATTTTCACTGAAACTTCTCGCTCGGTCAGTTCCAAACATCGCGACTGTCCCAGTGTATTTCGCAGAGAGTCAGCCGGTGTCACAGCCCGTTTGCCTGCGCACAAAAGCCGTTCTTACGGCTACCCAGATAAATCCAATAAAGAGTGCATTTTCTGGTGTTCCGGCCACGGCCGAAGGTGTTATGAGTGTTGTAAGAATGCCCACCCAGTGCCCATTCCCACACACAAACACAGCCCGCCACGGTGCAGGGCTAGCACAAATAAAATCGACTCCGGTCGATTGTGCAAACAATGTAGTGCAAGCGCCCATGTCACCATGCCCGCTCACACTACATGCTGCGTGTCCCATGGTTTCTGTAAAAACGAAACCAACACACATTCAGTCGGCCATGAACGACAGTGTTTTCAGTGTATTAAATGTGCCCGCAGCCCCGCGCCCACATTTTCTCACAGACACGCCGATTCCCACGGGATCTTCCCCGCTCGCTTTTTATGCACAATCTGCCATAAAGAAGCTGAGCGCAGCCAGGTCGCCCGCTGTGATCAGCGCGCCCCCCGCCTCGAACGCTGTAAACACGGTGTTGTGTTCCCAGTATGCACGGGCTCTCGAGCTGCCGTTTTGTCGCGGCCAGAGCCCGGATTTCATTCTGCCTCTAGCTATTCACGCAGATGCGTGGTCAAAGCTTCCCGGGGTATCAGAATGGGTGCTGAACACTATAAAGAGAGGCTACTCGCTACAATTCGCGCGACGCCCGCGCCGTTATACGGCGCGCGTCGAAACTACGGTGAAAAACGAAGTATCTCATCTACTTCGTGCCGAAATAGCGAAACTACTGAGCAAAGGGGCTATAGAACCTTTATCTCAGGCTCAGAGCGAAGGGGGCCTATACAGCAGATATTTTCTGGTACCGAAAAAGGATGGGGGTCTCAGACCCATTTTAGATCTACGACAGCTGAACAGAGTGCTTGTGAAACGCCAGTTCAGAATGCTTACGACCAGGAAAATCCTCGCGCAGGTGCGCTACGGGGACTGGTTTGTGTCGATAGATCTGAAAGACGCCTATTTCCAAATACAAATAGCGTCCCATCACAGGCGATTCTTGAGATTTGCCTTCGAGGGCCAGGCATATCAATACACAGTCCTGCCGTTCGGCCTGTCCCTAGCACCTCGTACATTTACGAAGTGCATGGACGCGGCGCTCGCACCCCTGAGACTTCAGGGCATGCGAGTCCTGAACTACTTGGACGATTGGCTGATTCTAGCTCGATCGCGATCGGAGCTCATAGAACACAGGGCCGCATTACTCGAGCACCTCGAGAAGCTGGGCCTCACAGTCAATTGGGCGAAGAGCTCACTGTCTCCCAGTCAGAAAATTTCCTTTCTGGGAACCGTGTTGGACTCGCTGTCCATGACAGCACGCCTGTCACCAGAGCGCGTACTAAATATTCAGCGCGGCGTGAAATCCTTCCGCCACGGCGCGATAGTCCCGCTCAAAAGGTTTCAGAAAATGCTGGGGCTGATGGCCTCAGCAGCCTCTGTACTCCAGTTGGGCCTGCTCCGCATGCGCCCACTGCAGATGTGGCTGAAAGCGCGGGTTCCACCCAGGGCATGGACAGCGGGTCTGTTTCGCCTCAGGGTCGACCTTCAGTGTGTGTCAGCTCTGGAACCTTGGAGAAAAACCGACTGGTATCAGTCAGGTGTGAGCCTGGGGACCGCTTCGAGTGTAAAGGTGGCGTCTACGGACGCCTCCACCTCGGGGTGGGGAGCGCTGCTCGAGGGCAGACCGCTAGCTGGCCTGTGGTCAGAACGGGAAAAGCTCCTTCACATAAACTGCTTGGAGATGATAGCAGTCGACAAAGCGCTACGGCGTTTTTGTCCCCAGATAACAGGCCACCACGTCTTGGTCCGGTCGGACAACATGTCGGTGGTGGCATACATAAATCGCCAGGGTGGCGTCAGGTCACGAAACCTTTACAGGTTGACGGAACGCCTCCTGGTTTGGGCTCAGCACAACCTGCTCTCACTGAGAGCAGCGCACGTGCCTGGTCACCTGAATGTGGGACCAGACAGACTGTCCAGGAACAATGTTCCAGCAGGGGAATGGTCGCTGCACCCGCAGACGGTCCAGCTGCTGTGGAAAACGTTCGGCAGAGCTCAGGTGGACCTATTCGCGTCCCACGAAAACGCTCATTGCCCGGAGTTTTTCTCGAAAAGCAAGGATGCGCTGGCTCATGTTTGGCCCCGCTGCCCCCTATATGCTTTTCCTCCTGTCTCGCTCCTGCCTCAGGTGTTGGAACGAATCAGGGAGAACGGATGCCCAGTGCTGCTTGTAGCCCCGCTCTGGACGAACCAGACGTGGTTCCCTGCCTTGATGCAGCTGGCCAGCACTGCCCCATGGCCTGTACCATTGAGGAGAGACCTCCTCTCTCAGGCGGAGGGCTCGATTTGGCACCCTCGCCCGGAGTTATGGTCCCTGCACGCATGGGCCATCAACGGGTACCCGCTAGCCTCCCAGAGGGAGTGTTAAACACGATCGCGCAGGCTAGAGCTCCGTCTACCAGGCGGCTCTACTCCTCGAAATGGTCTGTTTTCTCTGCATGGTGTCAGGCCCAGAGCCTTTCACCTGTGGAGTGCGGGGTTTCGGAAGTGCTTTCCTTCCTTCATGAGCTACTGGATAAGGGCAGGACCCCATCCACGCTCAAAGTATATGTGGCGGCCATAGCAACGTTTGCAAAACCGGTGTCTGGCCAGTCGCTGGGGAAAAACGACTTAGTCGTGCGTTTCCTTAGGGGAGCTCGGAGGCTGAACCCCCCAAGGCCCCCTTCAGTCCCGACGTGGGACCTTTCCACGGTCCTGGAGGCCATGAAAGGCGCCCCGTTCGATCCAATCCAGCTGGTGGACATGAAACACCTGTCGTTCAAGACAGTGTTTCTCATGGCTCTCGCTTCAGTGAAGCGCATAGGGGACCTACAGGCGCTTTCAGTGAGCGCGTCGTGTATGGAGTTTGGGCCTAATGACTCGAAGGTCATCCTCAAACCAAAGCACGGGTATGTCCCGAAATCCCTCAATACGCCGTTCAGGGCCCAGGTAATTTCCCTGTCTGCCCTTCCGGTTCTCAGTGAGGAGGAGGATGCAAGTCTCCTTTGCCCCGTCAGGGCATTAAGAGCTTATGTGTCACGCTCGTCTGTTTTCAGACAGACGGAGCAGCTTTTTGTTTTGTTCGGCGGGCGTTCCAAGGGACTCGCCGCCTCAAAACAGAGCCTATCCAGATGGATAGTGGATGCCATTGCGCTCGCTTACTCTGCGAAGGGCTTACAGTGCCCCTTGGGTGTCAGGGCGCACTCCACGAGAGGCGTGGCCTCTTCGTGGGCATGGTCTAGCGGGGTTTCCCTGCAAGATATCTGTACGGCCGCGGGCTGGGCCTCGCCGTCTACATTTATAAAATACTATAACCTGGAGGTACCCGCCTTACAAGCTAAGCTTTTGGCGGTCTAAATTCAGTGTTATCTGCCCCGCTGTGCGGCCCAGATGCTGAGTTTACTGCAGCCCCATGAGTATTGACTCACGTATGGCCACCCAGATCAGGCTGAATGCTCTCACCCTGGCTGCGCGTTTGATTGTCATATAATAGCCCCGCTCGGTGCTTTTTTATAGGGAATGACGCTTCCAGCCTCTCTTCCTCTACTCTATGTGAGTTTATGGTGATTATGTACTACATGAGCCCTGGGCTTCGGCCCCTGGGACTTTGGTGTTGGATCCCTGTACGCACGGCGTGTTGCATTGTGTTCCCCTAGCGTAAGCTATTACGCAGTACGAGAGATACTCTCGTAAGAGAACGTACTCGGTTACTAACGTAACCTCGGTTCTCTCTAGAGAGGGAACGAGTACTGCGTATCTTGCCGTGCGTGGAATACGCTCTGGTTCGCTTCAGCGATAAAAACCAGCTTGTATCAGCCTAACGAGCATATTTATAGGGCGAGACCACGCCCCTTCTGGCGGGACGTGACGATATGGGCGCGAATTGCCCCCATTGGTCATTACGTCACGCAGAGTCTCTCTCGATAGGCTGCTGCATTTGCTGCAGAGCAACCAATAGGCGCGCGAGCTGTTTCGCCTATGTTTGCTTGCTGCTGCAAAGCGTTTTACATTAATAAAAAATTAAGGATAATTTTTGGCTTCAATATCTCGCGGAAAAGAGTTTTTCCCCTAGCGTAAGCTATTACGCAGTACTCGTTCCCTCTCTAGAGAGAACCGAGGTTACGTTAGTAACCGAGTACGTTTTCTCTTTGTTTTTCCTCCAGCTAGCGCCGTGACGTAACTGTGACGTTGGCGCAAAAGGGGTCTATAGCACTGGGTGGAGGGAAGTTCGTGTTTATGAAAAAAATTATAGGTATATTTTATATGGTATCCCATAAAATGCTCTAAAATAAATAAAGCAATACATTCAAATAAATAAATTAAATCTTCATTCATGAAAACTTAAAGATTAATGAGTGTTTTTTTTTTTTTTTTGCAGCCAATCACATCATGCCTCTTTTTCAATGTATTTTTCAAATGCTGCTTTCACTTGTTATTAATAACCAGATTAACTTTATTTCTGTCAGACTCTACAGAAGCTCTTATTGAGAATTAACAGGTTTTGGTGTTGACGATTCATTGAATGTTTCATTTAAAGTCACCAGAATCGTGATTAGTGTCAGTTTTATTTGGGCTCTTGACCCTTGACTCTTTAATATTAGTTTTCTCTGATAGCTATAAATGTGTGTTTATTTTAACACATATGAAATAGCAGAAATAGTCATGGGAACAATATGCCCAGATGATAATATTATCATCATGGACACTTAAGATTATTAAGCTTAGCAAGAGTTTAATATTTGAAAGATGAATGTAATATATAAAAGATGATATTTTAAAAAGATAAGAATTTTGCAATTAACTTTAAATTAATTTTTAAAAACACATTTCATAAAGAGCCTTACAGTCTAAGGTATCAAACAGACTTCAAGAATCAGCGTATGTATCTCAACAATGGTGACAAATGAAAAGCTTCTTGCTGCAATGCATTCTGGGTGCCACCATAGTACAAATCTCATCCATGACTCCCAGCATGCATTGCGGCATGAAGCTTTTCTTTTGTCACCATTGTTGAGATTCATACGCTGGTTCTTGAGGTCTGTGTTTGACTACTTTCTGTTGCAGATTAAAATTATCAGAAAACTTTTTTATTCTTATTCTGCACTGCTGGATAGCATGGTGTAGTGTCACAAGATTGTTATAACTAACAGCACATAAATAAATGTAATGCGCACCATCCATATACTTGATCAGAACAGCACTTGCTGATTATGACATCATCAAGTATCATCTGATCATATTTTCTCTCACCATAACAAATTGTATTATATCAAAATACAGTTAAAGCAGCCAGAGAAAAACTAAAAGAAGAGTAAAGGGTCAAGAGCTCAAATAAAGGAGCCATTAATCAGGATTCTGGTGACTTCAAATAAAACATTCAATGTAACATCAACATCTAAAACTCAATTTTAACTTATTCTCAATAAGAGCTTGTCTATGTAGATTCATGATGTCTAAACCATCCAAATGTTCAAACAAACTCTTTATTAAACGTCACTGGAATACATAAACACAAGTTAACAATACATTTCAGTGTTCATCCAAACACTCAGTTGTAAAAACACAGGAAGTAACTCTGGCAAATACACACCGACTACAGTCACATGTGACACATATCTGACACAAGTTGTGTAACTATAACACATTAGTGTGTAAAAGGTTTCAACACACTTCTGTGTAAGAGGAATAACACATTAGTTGTGTTAAAGGTAATACAAAATGTGTAGCCCTAAACACAGAGGTGTGTTAAGATATAACACAGGTTGTGTGTTAAATTTGACACAACATGTGTTGTCCCTGAGCACACACACTACATGTGTTAAAATCTACACAACATGTGTTGTCCCTGAGCACACACACTACATGTGTTAAAATCTACACAACATGTGTTGTCCCTGAGCACACACACTACATGTGTTAAAATCTACACAACATGTGTTGTCCTTGAGCACACACACCACGTGTTAAAATCTACACAACATGTGTTGTCCCTGAGCACACTCACTACATGAGTTAAAATCTACACAACATGTGTTGTCCCTGAGCACACTCACTACATGTGTTAAAATCTACACAACATGTGTTGTCCCTGAGCTGATTCAGCACATGTGTTAAAATCTACACAACATGTGTAATAGTTAACACATCTCTTTTTACAGGTTGTGTTGTTTTCAACTCATCATTTTATAAGAGCGTGCCGACACTCACCATCACTCTGAATGGTATGTAGTGTTTGCTATGTTCTCAAACATACAGGCCAGTGTAAATACAAGGGTTACAATCACCTAAAGCAAGGTGAAGCAACATAAAACTGGGGAGACCACACATGGAACTCAATTTAACAATTAACATTTAATGAACAAACATACACAAGACAGTAACCATAAATCAAAAATAAAGAAAAATAATTCATTCTGGAACTGAAGAGGAAAGTACCAACGTCCCAGTCCAACTCCGTCAGTCCTTTTGTAATCGCCATCTCCTGACAAAACGCAATCAGCCAGTAATCCACCACACCTGATCACCGGAGATTCACCACACCTGTTCCTGACGCTCCTCCAGAACATAGAACAACGCCACCTGGTGGAAAAATTACTAAAGACCATAACACAAGTTATTTATATAAAATATTTTTTCAGTTGCTACATTTTAAATAATTCAAAATGGAAACTCTGTTAACTGTTATCTCTCATGATTTTTTGTCAAAAGCAGCATTATCAGTTATGGGTTGAAGTGTGAATAACTGAATAATGTCCAGTACAGTGAGTCTGTCCAGTCATTGAGCATGAGACATTGTCTTGTACTTTGTGTGCACATGCATTCTGTACTCGACAATTGATTAAACAGTTAATAGTTTTGCATCTGGCCCTTTCGCTTTATTTTTTAAAATGACACAATGTGTGTGTTAAAATGACTTGCACATTTATTGTGTTAAATTTGACACAACATGTGTTGTCCCTGAGCACACTCACTATATGTGTTAAAACTGACACAACACATCTCTTTTTAGAGTGTACATTTTTAATTCCACATTAATCCATCAAAACACAAGTAAACACATCTTTGTGTAAAAATAACACATCTTTGTGTTGACCTAGTTGACACAATAGATGTGTTAAAGACAGGGACACATAAGTTGTGTCAAATTTGACACAATATGTGTTGTCCCTGAGCTGATTCAGCACATGTGTTAAAAATAACACGTTATGTGTTGTTTTTAACACATCTGTTCTAAGAGTGTATGCTTTTACCCTTGATTTATTTCTTAATTTAGGCCACTGTTAGCTGGGGATTAGTCTTTCTTGGCCAGGAAGATATTATATTTCCTAGAGTTAATAATTGTTTATGCTTTCCGTTCATTGGATGAGCTGATAAAATGATCATACTATTGATTCTGCTACAGTAAATTCTGAAAATAATTAAATTATTAATTATTGATCATAATCCGTTATGAATAATAATTAGTTATATTTATACGGGTGTATAAACGCTACAATATTCAGCTGATTATGTCTAAATGTAGGCTACCTAATATTATAACTCTTATAGGCTATGTTTTTAATAAACCTTTCCACTTTAACATTTATGATGTTTATTTGTAAAAGATTATGATAATTGAGTAATTTTATTAAGATTGAGTCAGTGTTGAGATCTCTAAGTTCTTGAAATAAAAGATCATGCTTGATAAGATTCACCATTTATTAGTTTGTTACACAACATTAAACACAAATTCAAATTTTCAAACTAAACTCATAAAACCATTGACTCTTCTCAAAGTCAAACAATTGCTGTACTCAAAATAACAGAGGTCTAGAGGCTATGAAACTACCATAAGTTTGTCTTAAGGACAACCTAAAATAAAACTTCATAAAGATGCACAATATGGGACCTTTAAATAACAGATGCTACCCTTACCGCCTGGTGAGGGGAGATATATCGGTCAATAAAGACACAGGACACAGAGCTGCTGCAACATCTTCTGAGTCTCTGTATTCTCTGAGCAGCGCACCCACAAGCAATCAAATGATCGATCGTCCATAGGCAAGGAATATCAATCATCCAAAATCATATATGCATTAATGACATTCAATTTCTTTTTCAAAGACAACAACATATTCTGATGACACTAATTATTTTTTTCTTTTCTCTGTTTCTTAATTTTTTTGTAACCACCACACTAGGCATTGTCTTCAATTATGTTTTTAAACACACATACCTCTGTTAAACTTTAGTTTAGGGTCTCATGACCCTTTAAAAGAATGGTGACAAAACTTTGCTTATCATGTGACACATTCATTCATCTATCATCATTTTCGATGTCAACAACATAGCATGACATCCACTTATGTCAGTCATAATAGTTACTAGGCAACCAGCAATGGGAACGCCTGCTAGCAACTCTCTGGGCACTTAAGACAAAAGTGAAAGGGAGAGTTGTAAGAGTGTTTGGCAAACGGCAAGGGAATATGATTAACGCTTTTGTTTTGTTCTGTTTGTGCTTGTGTCGTCTGGTTGGTAAGTTATTAAGGTTTTATGACTTCACTTCTTGTACTTTTAGATAAGCATCCGTTTAAAAATCAGTCAGCAATGTTTTACTGTTGTTCCAATAAAAAAAAAAATAATAATAGTTTTTTCAGTTTCTCATCATTTTAATATCTTTACAAAAGCAACTGTATTTATTAGTTTAGGAGCCTGATGTGTAATTTTGCTGAAGGAATACTCCTACTATAAATGTAGGCGACCAAAACAAAGTTTATCTTCTTATAAAATTTCCAACTTAGAACGAAATTGAAATCAATGTTATAATATAACATATTTTCAACATTCATTTATCTTAAGGTGCTTTATAACATTTCTTAACATAATATTTTATTTTCTCATGCAAATTATATTAGTCCATGGTCCAATCAGTACATATAACTTGTAAACTGAATAACATTAAATCAGCTGATCCACAGATGAGTGTTTTTATGTTTCACTTCTGTTAGTACACAAAAACGAGTGCTCAAGAAATATCACGTGAGAAGAATAGTTTGTGTCCATTCATGAGGAACAAATCATTTCAGAACCTCCCAAAACATCTTGACTGTCATGTATGAGTTCTGCAGTCTTGCAAAAGCTCTTATTATATAATCAACAGCATAGACCTGGATAAATAAGATATTTATTGTACATAAGGTTGTATTACAGATTGGGTCCAACGCAGAGGGGCCCTTGATTATTGGATGCTGTCCAGAAATGTATTTAATATGTGTGTCTCAGAGCCATTTCTCAATTTGTCTCTATAATTTCTTAAATATTTCAATAACAGTTTTGTTTAAATTATACTGAACAGCCATATTGTGTAATGTTTGTGTCACAAGCCACAATCTGTCTGTTGGACTGTTTGTTTCTTCTTTTATTTCGAAACTTTTGTATTTCGTTGAAAGGGCCTTTAGTCTGACAAAATATATTTCTTGTTTGTTTTCCAGATGTGACAGATGCAGTGAAGTCAGTGTCAGTGATGGAGGGAGATTCTGTCACTCTAAACACTGATGTCACTGAAACACAGAAATATTTGATGATACAGTGGACCTTCGGAAGCACAAGAATCGCTGAAGTCAACAAACTTACACAAACCAGCTCTACGTATGATGAGAGATTCAGAGACAGATTGACTCTGGATCAAACCGGATCTCTGACCATCACAAACACCAGAACCACAGACTCTGGACTTTATCAACTAACAATTCTCAGTGGAGAGACCAAATACAAGAGTTTCAATGTTACTGTCAACGGTGAGTTGACCATTATGGCATAATTTACTGACCATTGTTCATTTGAAATATATCTTTGTCATTGTAATATTTTAAAATGTTTATTTTCTATTCTTTTCAATATTCCTTACATCCACATTTTATGATGTTGATTGCTTTAATTAAGATCAGAAGTGTGTGATGAGACTGACATCACAGTTATCTGTCATTATCAGTAACTCCACAATCTTCTTCATCATCAGAAAGATCGTCAAGCTCAAATTGTGTGACGTCCAGCTTTGTGGTGAACAATTCAACCGTCAACCAGACTGAGGATGCCAACATTACTGAACTCCATCAGCCAAGTTCAGGTACAACACTGATGATATTAGTGTTTATTAACAGAGCAGAACTCTGATAGATGTGTTCAGGTAAATCAGTGTGATATTAGTGTTATATCACTCTGAAATCCACTGTTAGTTCATAGTGACCTGTGTAATGGAGTTAGTAAGAGCTGTGCAGGTAAACTTCACTCCCCTGATCTCAAGAAGCACACTAGCGATTGATGCTAGGCTGCGGTCTTTTGCCTCCCATGCCGTGGACCACGGTTCGAATCCCACTTGGAGCGGGTCAGTAGTACTGGTTTCACCTGATCGAAGTTAAAACCTAATACATATTCATTGCATTGATGCAGTACATACACTGTAGGTGATGATTCATATTACTGGTGGTGAGTACACTATAATCGACTGCACAAACCAATTAAACTGCAACATTTACATTGCATTTAAGCATTTGGCAGATGCTTTTATTCAAAGTGACTTATATTGCATTCAGGGTTTACATTTGATCAGCTCATGCATTCCCTGGGATTTATGGTTTATTGATATTGGGGGTAAGGCATTTGCTTGCTTTTTTTGTGTGAGGATTTACAGGAATTGAGAACACACTGCAGAGGAGTGACAGGGAAGTGAATCTCGTGTCCTAGAGCCGTGTTGGGTCAGCTCTCGAAAACATTAGTAGGCTACTCGAAGAGAAAAAAGATCATGGAGAAAGATTTGCATAACCACTGACATTTCTAGGAGAAGTGAGACTTAAGACAGGGCTGAAGCCATTAGAATTGCCGATATTAAACAATCATGGAGAAAGATTTGCATAACCACTGACATTTCTAGGAGAAGTGAGACTTAAGACAGGCCTGAAGCCCTTAAAAGAGTAGAATTGCCGATATTAAACAATCTCAGACATCCCAAGTCTCCCAATACCTCTCTGAAATGACTTTTTGCAGGTTGAGATGTCTGCAATCCTAGCTAATGCTATTTTGCTGAGCAAGGAAAGTGTGCATGCAGACACACAGAAAAGCTTGTGGATTCATCGCCTTCCCAATAGATGTTTGGGCTCCTACTAACCCACAACACCAGCATCTATACGTTTATATGGAAACTTTATAGCATTTTTCTTCTTTTTTTCAGACCATATCCACTGTTGTGGTTTCACTGAAGCTGTGATCCGATTGGCTCTCTCTGCTCTGGTGGGCGTGGCTACTGTTGCTGTGCTGGTTTATGACATCAGATCTACAAGAAGTGAGCTGATCAGAGAAGAAGAGACCAGACATCACTGTCAGACTCGTGGAGTCAAATCAGACCAACAGTGTGAATTGAGCAGAAGGTTTAGTTCCAGATATGTATAAAGCAGATATAAAGCAAACTAATATTGATTCTCTGCACAATTCATGTTCCTTGCACAGCTATTTATTCACAGATTGCTTTTCAGTGTTCTCCTGTCCACATTTATAACGTCACAATTAACAACATAGTTCAAACAGTTGTGTGGACGTGATTCACTGAATGCACGTGATACACTATCAGCTCAGTTTGTGAGGTGAAGTGTTTGTTCTTTGGTCTCAGTTATTCACATCTGTGGTTTGATCTGATGGCTGATCAAACTGTTTGTGAAAGAGTCCAGCTTTTAGAGGAATTAAGATCAATAGGGGAAAAGAAAACCCCATACTTCAAATTCTACATGTCCAAAACGGTTTTAATTTAATACTTTAAGGAATGCAGAAGATGCTGCTTTGGCTCCCCCTTATGACTGAATATGCACACTCTGTTTTTACATCGGGTCTGTGCATGTTGTAGTTCAATGAGAGTATATGTGGAGCTCCAGCAGTGTCATAGGAGAAACATCTGAACTGTTCATCATTACAGTACTACACAATACTGAATAGCAGACAAGATCCTTGCATCACTGATAATGTTTTTTGGATATTATACTTTTTTTAGGTCTCTGTTAATCTGTGCTAATATAGATCTAGACCAGAGTGTGGACCAGTGGATCTAGACAACTTGAATTCTATAAAATATTTAACCTACTATTTAAGATAAAATGCTGTTTCTGTTTTTGAATTTGTTGAATATTATGATGTTTGAACAATAGTTTGAATAAATCATGCTTTGGCGACAAAATAACTAAGAACCACTTACTATTAAGTTAATAATGAATAAGTATTTTTATTATTTCTAGATAAAAAAGTAAAATAAGATATAATTACTGTGATTGTATCATCATGACAGAAAGTTTGAACACTGGCATAATCCACTTTATACAGCAGCTTTTTTTTTTAAATCTTATAACCAAACGTAAACACCTTGTTAATTCTTCTGCCAGCCAAAAGATGCAGACAGTGACAGTGGAGGAGCAGGAAGGAGGAGACAAAATGATGGTAAAAATAAGCAGTTTATTAAATAATCGTAGTTTTCTTGATGCCACAAACACATGCAAAGGTTGCTAATTCAAATTCAATCTAGATCATTCATCCCCCCTCCCTCTCTATATTATTTATGAAAGCATTTGGAACATGCATTGATTAAAAGGCAAGTAATCCTTCATAATCATGATCACAAACATGCTTTGAAAAGCTCAGGTGATCAGCCCGAACTCTTCCCTTCTACATGTCTTTAAATGGACAGGTCTCTTCTGTCCTCCCAGCGCTGGTTAAAGAGTAATGCGTCGATAAAAGAGTCTTCTTAAAAGATAAGTGAGTAGACAAAGCAAATCCATCACTAATGTATATTAAAGTAATGTATTTATCCGGAGACATGGCGCCAGCATTCGGAAGCTTTATATTTCCTCAAAGGCTACAAGTTATCTAACAATTCTCCAAACTAATGGACAGCAAAGACGATAAGCAAAGCTTGATGACTAGTAATTTCCCAGTGCTTAATTCAGAAAAGAAAAAAAAACAGTTTATCGGACAAAAAAAACGTCAAATGTGAGATTTTAGAGGACAATCGGTCTCTTGATGGATGCATTCATGTCCTCATCCTCAGTTAAGGATCTGGCTGAACTGATAGCATGTCATTTAAAAGTCTCATTTCTAGCAGGCCTATATATACTTCCACAGCATCCTTCCACCAGAGAAACATTTCTAAACTGCAACTAGGGTTGCCAAAAGGCACTGAAAAAACATTGAAACAACATTTGATGCTATAATTCAACGTAAAAGTTTACCAAAATACTTATATATCAAAACGTTGACAGTTTAAAAAAGATCTTTACGAAAAGGCGTTGAAACAAAATGGGGGGGAAAAATGCTACATCTCTGCTCATGCTACATCTCTGCTCATGCTACATGTCTGCTCATGCTACATCTCTGCTCATGCTACATGTCTGCTCATGCCATATCTATTTTGCAGTTATCGATATTCTTCATTAGTGTCTCTTTTAGTGTTTTCAGGTAAACGCATTCTGTCACGGAATGTCACTAGGTTTCCTTTGACCAGCGTTTCCCAACCCTTTTCCTGGAGACACGACAACACATTTCAAATTACATTACACTTTTTTTTTTACTTAAACTGGATCATTAGATCATCCAGAAGCAAAAGTTGATCGTGTGTTTGCCCACAAGAGAACAGAATTGATCAGATGTTTTGAACTACACTATGTGTTGTTAAAGAGAGAGTGTCATGTGATTTTGGCTTTCAGATATTATCCTAATATCACCAAAGGTTTGGCACATGTTTAACAGCTCAACATCACACATGGGTTAATTTCATAAGAGCAAAACTCATTAAGATTTCATAAAAGCAAATAAGTGAACTCATCTCCTTCATCTCATGCACTCCATGCTTTCCTTGTTGAGTCAAAAAGTTGCCTCTTCATTCACTTGCTTGTCCTCGCTTGTCCTGGGGTCAACTAAAAATATAGGGACAATAATACAAAATATATGAAGAAATACAGAAACAATGTTGATACATACCCTTACGAAAAATACATTTATTCAAGTGTTCTATTAGTATACTTCTTTTAAACTAAAAATAAGAAAGTATACTTTCAGTCTACATTGTATATACTTCTCAAAAATATATTGTATGTACTTCTCAGAAATATACTTAAAATTACACTTAACTGTACATGACTTATACTGAGAGAAAAGTCCAAGTATTTGGCCTGTACTTGTACTCAATCTTTTGATCGAGATATACTTAAACGTATACTTTTATATACTAAAAGTGGGCCAATTTAGTCTCAAGCAGTATTGAAATAGTACACTTACAAATACACATTGATATTAGTATACTTACTACATAAAGTATACTTACAAATATACTTGAACATTACTTAATGTTACTTCTTTTTCGTAAGGGTATACATCTACATATATGATGTAACGGATGCACAGATGATCTTAAAGACGGCATTAACAGACTGATACTGTAAAATCAGAGCAAGACAAAAATCAGGTCTCTGGAAACTCCTGATCATATTTCTGATGTTTTTCCCTCAAAAACATTGAACAAAAGTAATAATACTGGGACTTCGTTCAGACTTCATGTTGGCTTCTGAAGACGTGGTAGGTTTGAAAGATTAGATTTGAAGGGAAATTACCAGTCAATAAATACTTTGAATTTTAGTCTGTTCCTTTCTAAAACATAAGACTTCAGGACTACTGAGATGAGATACTTCTATGGTGTTCTGTCTTAAGTCCAAAAGTCTTGAGACTATTTACTAGTGAATATGTGTCTTCCCTTTTTTTTAATTGAATGAAAATACTTTTATTACAATAACTCTTTCGAAGAAGTCTGGAACTCTTGGAACGCTGCTCAACCAGTTAGATTCAAGGACTGGAACTGCTGCATAAATAAATGTACAGTTAAAACAAATATAGTTCGACTCACCAGTGACCGTCACATTGAATCTCCTGCAAGTGGTCTGTTTGCTGTTGATGATCTGTAGATTATAATGTCCAGAGTCTGTAGGTGTGATGTTTGAGATGGTCAAATCTCCAGTCTCATTGTCCAGCTCCAGTCTGTCTCTGAATAGCTCAATATCAGCTGTTCTTGAATCAGCTCTAGCAATGAGGCAGTATTCAGCTCCAAACGTCCACAGTATCAGATCATCTGTCTGGATTTCAACATCAGGCTTGAGACTGACCGACTTTCCCTCAGCCACTGATGTCGTCTCGGCTTCATGTCACAGCAGCACACAGAAACAGAGATATACAGTGGAAGAAAAAGATGTGAATGAATTTAGTTGGCAGTTTTAATATCAGATACATTTTAACCTACTTTGGCATGTTCGTAGACAAGCGTTTATCTATGATTCATACATATTTATGCAACATTGCACCTTTAATCTCCAAATTTTACAACTTTATTCTCACAACATTTTGAATGTTATTATTCTCATGATGTTACAAATTTATTCTTGAAATTCTGCATTTTTATTTGAACATGGCAGTAATAATTAAAAGTAATTTGCACTTTGAAAATGTGTGTACACGATCATAAACACATTTAAAGACTCACCTTTCACCATAACAATGAATCTGTTGTATTTGGTTCTTATTTTGCTCCTGATCTCGAGTCTATAGAGTCCAGCGTGAAGGGTTCTGATGTTATTGATGGTGAGATCTCCAGTCTGAGGATTCACTGTCAGTTTGTTTCTGAATCTCCCATCGGCACCATCATATGTAGAGGGCTTTTTATTAGTCACTTTATCGATTTCAGCTATGATATTGTTTTTATCCTCATAACACCATTGTATCTTGTCATCTTTATTTAGTTCAACATTTGTGAGTAGAGTTAGTGAAAGTCCCTCCTCTTTTGACACATTTGTCACTTCACAGGGGCACATAGAAATGGACAGAAATGTATTCATGAGATCATATGCTGCATAGGTGGCATAAATGCATCAATACAGAAACTGCAATTGCAGAAATAATGTTATAAAATTAATGTTTTAAATGTAATGTTAACATGCATAAATCTTGATTCACTAATTCAAAAACCACATTCTCATCACAGTCGTTTTCTAAACTTTTACACTGAACAAATTCTTCAGTTCTCGGGGGAAAAACATTTTAAAAACAAAAATTTTTGAATGAATTTTGAATTTTTGAAATGGGTTCTGATCAAAATTTTGAAACATCATATTTCACCTTTAAACTACTGTAACTTCATAAAGATTATTGTTTTGTCTAGCTTGTATAAATTGTAATACTTACCTACTTCTTTTTTTAGTTTAAAGATCGTGCAGCGATAGTAAATCACAACTACAACCAGAACCAGCAGAACAGCAACAGCTATTCCTACTATTTCACCTGGAGACAGACCCGGATCTGAAACAGCTAAAAATAAATGTTCATTGGTGTGAGTGAATGAGTGTCAAAATACAATATGAAAGTTTAGTGTATTGAATAACATGACAAGAACACAAATAGAAATCTCATGTCCAAGAGTCTAATTTTAATCTGAGCATCTGATTTAATAATACTATGTCCTCTCTTTAAAGGCTCACCATTGACAGAAAGAAGGAATCGCTGTGAGCTCTCACGGCCTCTGATCTGTAGTTCATAAAGTCCAGTGTGTTCGGTTCTGGTGTTTGTGATGGTCAGAGATCCAGTTTGATGATCTATCTTCAGTCTGTCTCTGAATCTCTCATCAGCATCGTTTAGTGAGGTCTCGTTAGTTCCTACATCTATTTTAGCCAGGAGAATGCCTTTATCTCCAAACCTCCACAAGATCAGATCATGTGGGTGTAAATCAGTATCAGTGTTTAGAGTGACAGACTCTCCCTCCATCACTGACACTGACTTCACTCCATCCGTCTCATTAACCACACCTGGAAAAGAAATGAGATCAGACGTGTGATTGAGCAGAATGCAGAGACATTTCAACTGGAATATTTCCACTTCATCTGCAATTAGACTTACAAAGATCTAACAGTCATTTGAACAAGACTATAGATACTTACCGCTGACAGTAACAGTGAATATAGTTGTTGTAGTCTTTTTTCTAGAGATGGAGAGTTTATATTGTCCTGAGTGTGTGATTCTGGTGTTTCTGATGGTGAGAGATCCAGTGTATTGGTCCACCTGTAATCTGCCTCTGAATCTCACATCATCATCAGTGACAAAAAATGAAGTCAAATCATTCTTTCTAGTTATTTGAGATATGACAAAGCCCTTAGGTCCAAACATCCACAGTATGGTATCATCA
The DNA here is from genome assembly GCA_026230005.1 of Gila orcuttii. Lineage (NCBI taxonomy): Eukaryota > Metazoa > Chordata > Actinopteri > Cypriniformes > Leuciscidae > Gila > Gila orcuttii. The sequence continues at coordinate 18,826,018 of JAPDVR010000020.1, forward strand.
TTCCGTATTTCAGTAAGACTTGTGTGTAGAGTAACAGAATCTCCCTCCATCACTGACATAGACACTGTTTCATCTGCACCAGACACTCCTGCAAAGCATAAAGCAACTGTTACTGTAATATAGGTTGAAACTGATCAAACAGCTTCAACTGAAAACATTGTGTGAGACAGATAGGACGTTACTGTACATTGTGAATGGGGAAAAATGTTTAAAATTTAAGATTAAAATGTATTCCAAAAAGTAAGAATAATGTATAAGGACCTGATACCATAGTGCATTAAGCCACATTAAGCGTTATAGAATTTGTTTCTCTCGCTGTGGTGAACACGGGATTTGGATATGCTCGTGAATGTGAATATTTTACCTAATTTTGCAGCAGATGTCAATGGCGACTGATTCAGATGTGATTTACCATGGAGCAGGGGCGTGTCCAGGATTTTATATTTGGGGTGGCAAAGGGGGGGCAAGAGCAGAATAAGGGGTGGCAACTAGTCTTCCTATAGCCTAGTATATGTAAAAAAAAATTTTTTATCGGTTATGAGGGACATATGCTTATTTTCATGAATTGCTGATGCTACTTTCAGAGAGCTAATAGTACATTAAACTATCAGCCTTTTCAACTGAAAGATGAAGGCTAATATGCGGGATAAGAAATGTATCTGTTTTCAACATTGTGTGTGAGAATGAGTGTGTGTGAGATTGTGTGGGAGATTGTGTGATTGTGTGTGTGTGTGTGTGTGTGTGTGTGTGTGTGTGTGTGTGTGTGTGTGTGTGTGTGTGTGTGTTAGTTATCAGGGAATAATGACCTTGCTGTAGTGGAAATTACTGGAAACAAACAAAAATACATTTATTACTTAATTTGTACACAAAAGTGCATTTATTTTATTTATTCATATTGATCAAAAAGATAAGGAATCCAGAATATTTTGGTTACCAAAAAATAAAACAATGCATTTTGGGGAAAAAATCCAGGAAATACTGAGCCCCAAAAGAGATGCATAGTTTGTAAGATGCAGTAGATATACTACTGTAATTATTGTATATACTATTAATGATTATGTGAACCTAGTTACAGCCACACAAATAATCAAACATGTAAGGCAGTAGCCATTAACTCATTAATCAGAAAAAATAAATAAATGTAAAATAAATCAGAAGAGCTGAATTCACAGGTTACCATGATGTGCACAAACCCGCTTAATAAAAACATCCATGTCTATAGCCTTGAACGCTCAGACTCAATACTAAGCATTGACAATTTGCTTAGTCTACTATCTGACATGGAGCGCAAGTGAGTTTTTGCAAGTTTCAGTGTATTCACTTCCATTATCAATTGCTGTTTATGCTGAATGTAGTAAAATCAGAATCATTCTCATGATTCTTCTTGTTATTTTTGGTCAATTAAGTTTTAATCAGGCTACTTGTCCAGTCAGGCAAATCAATTTCTCTTTCACTTGACCCTTCAAAAAATCCACTTGTGTCGCGGACAAGCATTAGTTGTGTAATGAGCTAACGTTAGTGCATTGATTGAAAATAACTCATTGTAACATAACCACAAGTACCTCAGGTAACTTATTTAGATTCATGAGATATAGATACATGATTGACTTTACCTGCGTCTGTGCATAAAAATGAGAAATAATACTAAACTTCTAGCTTCAGCTTGGTCATGTGGTATTTTTGGTGGAAAAAGTTAAGGAGTAGGGGAGGGGTGAAGATAAACCAGTGACATATGACGAACACTGTCCCAATAAATATTATTTAGCTCGTGCAGACATTTTGTTGCTCTGCAATTTTAATATTTGCTTAATATTTGCTTTGAAGGACTACATTTACATTTTCATAGCAATTAGTCATTAATCCGCAATCAAGTCTGCAGTTAAAGGGATAGTTCAGTTACGCTCATCCCGTAAGACTTTCGTTCATCTTCGGAACACGAATTAAGATATTTTTGATTAAATCTGAGAGCTGGATCACTCCTCCATAGGCTTCTAAGAGATTGAAACTTGCCAGCCCCGAAAAGTTATTAAAGACATCTTTAAAATAGTCCAAGTGACTACAGTGGCTCAATCTTAAGTTTACCAAGCAACGAGAATACTTTTTGTGCACAAAAACAAAAATAACGACTTTATTTCAACTATTCATTTCCTTCTCTGTGGGTCTCGAGTCAGTTCACGTTGTAATAGAGTGCCGCAGTTATGACGTCACTTTGTAAGACAACTCGGAAGTTAGCGGCGCATGGGTTCCCTCGATCGAAAAGCTATGCATTTTCCCCATAGACTTTTGGAAAATCGCAAAAAATACGATCTTTATATTGTGAATTGAAACACAAATATGTCCCCTGTATTTTATTCTATTGTTACTGAGAAACAGCTGATTGAATTATGCAAATATATACATTTATTTTTATTTATTTTATTTATTGCAGCAATTCTGTCTCTGTCTTCGTTTTTTCATTACAGTAACCGCACATTCTATAAAGCACTCTGAGATAGGTCTTTTTTCTGGAATTTATGCAGCAAAAGACCTAAACCCAACAAAACAAAAATGTAGAGAGGCTTCTAAAGAAACTGCAGTGCAAAACACAATCTATGATCAATACAGCATGTTGTATGCAGGCATACCTGTAACCTGACACATATAAAATAATGCAGTTTCTGTAATTCCATCTGATGTTCGTGTTTTTATGACATTGTGCTATGATTGACTAAATCTTCCTGTTGGACGAGAACATATGTTAGTGCTTTGAAAAATTATTTGATTTTGAAACATGTTTGCAGTGTTTTGGTAGACATAGCGTATTGTTGCTAGTTTATTATTGTATTTTGAAAATTAGTGTTGGAGTTTAGTTTACAATGTGTGATTTTGAGCATGAAATTAACTGTTTTTCCAATTGTGTGTTGTAGGTGTGTTGGTGCGTTAAGAGTTTAGGAAATTTGTTAAAAGTATTGACAAACTTGTCATACCGATTGTAAAAAACTGTAAAACAAGGGGGGAAGGTAAGCAGGCGCCCCTCTATAAACCAAAACCGAAAATTGTTTGTGGATTACATCAGTAGACCTATCCGAGATGTAATCTGGGGTGGCAAAACTAATTTTTAGGGTGGCAGCGTGCCACCCTTGGCCACGCCCCTGCCATGGAGCACAATTTAAAACGGTTGTTATTATTTTTACAGTATCTACACTAAACATTGGACGTCGGATAGATGTGCAGATCATATCTATATTGTGTCCGTCGGGACCAATTCTGGACATCCAAATTCAACGTCCAAACTAGGTCCAATATTTGGACGTCCAACTATGACCCAACTTGGACGTCATGTTGACGTTCAACATTTGACCATGAACTGGGTCATTTTTTTGGACCTCATTTGGACATCTATTACTGTAAAGGTGCAGGACATTTACATGATTAATATGCAATATTCTTTTATTTACAAATATCAACATGGTTGTTATCAACATGATTAATACATATGAATACAGATTATTTAAAATTATTTAAGATAATTTTCCAAAAACTCCATTTGATCGTCTCAACAGCAGGTGATAACTGGAGACACATATTAAAGTGTAATGCTGTAGCTCAAACAGTAGATCGTTGGCGCTTGCAATGCCAAGATCATGGGTTCGATTCCCAGGGAAAGTAAGAACTGAGTGGAATGTAAATGTGTAATACAATGTAGATAAAAGCGTCTGCCAAATGCATAAACGTAAATACATGGTACAGAAAACATGTCCTCTTTTGAAACATGGGACCACTGACAGTTATAGAAGTTGTATAGAAACGACGTCTAAAATTCAACATTAGACGTGCAATAGACGTCGCCTGGCGTTACAAAACAACCCCTTCAGTGGACCGAAATTGGACGTCCAAAAATGACACAGAAAAGACGTCACTCCAACGTCACATTGCTCAGTGGGTCAGTAGCCTATAGGCTACACATGCATTTGTTGCACTGCTGATGTTGAAAAGGGAAATTGAAAGAAACTAACTTACAATCAATACGAAGAAATAATAAGAAAAGGATTCCTGATTAAGATGATCAGTGGAAAATATTTATATTGTTCAGTTTCAGTTTTTGGGCTTCAGCCGCGCCCAAAAAGTGTGAATAACTCACGAAATACACTAAATTCCAACAGAGAGAAGTTTTTCCAACTGATAGGCTAATTACTGGGGGTGGTGATTGCGCAGTGGATAAGACAAATGCCTTTGGTGTGAGAGACCTGGGTTCGAATCCACTGTGAGACACCAATGTGTCCCTGAGCAAGACACTTAACCCCTAGTTGCTCCAGAGGTGTGCGACCTCTAAAATATAGCAATTGTAAGTCGCTTTGGATAAAAGCGTCTGTTAAATGTCACTGCTTTTCTCAACTATTATCGTAAAACCCCATCTCACGACCAAGTCGTCCAAATTTGACGAGTGATTAAAAGATGGCTAATTCGTAACAATTCGTACGACCTCACTCGTACGAATTAGTACGATTTTTGCTAAATCGTACATATTTGACGAGTTGCCCAATTCGTATGAATTCGTACGAATGACCTACCCCTGACCCCGCCCCTAAACCTACCCATCACGTGGGTTTAGACAAATCGTACAAATTCAGCCCAGCTGCACTACTTCCTGAACTTCAGCCAGCTCCTTTGTTTCCTGTCTGCCATTATTGTACAAACTGATTAATCCAGGTGTGCCTGGCCTCAGTAACAATAATCAGGCACACCTGGATTAATCAGTTTGTCCAATAATGGCAGACAGGAAACAAAGGAGCTGGCTGAAGTTCAGGAAGTAGTGAAGCTGGGCATAAAGCCTATTGTTACGAATTAGCCATCTTTTAATCACTTGTCAAATTCGGACGAATTGGTCGTGAGATAGCGTTGTCTCGTAACACAGTAACTTCATGTGCGCATGAATGTGAATAATTTTACACAATTTACAGCAATCGATGGCGACCGATTCAGATGCAATTACCATGGATCACATATTTTGTTGTCACATTATTTATAGAAACGCGTTGTTACAGTGTCAGACGTCCCATGCAATCGACGCAGAGATGATGCCTAAAAATAAAACCGAAAGACTTACCTTCCGCGAATAATACGAAAATGGAGAGCAATAACATTCTCTTCATGTTTTGTAGAACTGTGCAGATTGGAACGTAATAAAGATGATCCGTGGAGATTATTCGCTACAATTAATTGACAAGCGTGAATAGATCTCACAACAAAAAAGACTAAACTCTAACAGAGACGTTACACCACCTGAGAATCAAGACTTTTATGGGAAGACGCTTAAAAAGGACGCAAATTCATCCCTATAAAACGAGTACACTAGTCGCTTGGCTGTAAACTGCTGGATCGACTGCAGCAACTGCATTTGCTGAGAGGTGCAAGATCAGTGTTGACGCCCAGTAAAATTATCTTTCACTTTCCCCCGGTTGATATTGATACTAAAAACATTATGAATAATCAAAAATTATTTGTTAAAATTATGAAAGGAAAGGAGATTTTCAAAGAATTATTTTGCAACAACCATTTTTGCCAGAAGTTTATTTTTTTATTGAACATTTATAACAGCAAATACATACAGTTACAACTCAAAACAGAATTAAATAACAATAATAGAAATATAAACAGTAGACAAAAAACAGAAGGCTAAATAAACAGAAAAAAAAACATTGAGCCAGGGGTAACATATAATTTAAGAGAGAGAGAGAGAGAGAGAGAGAGAGAGAGAGAGAGAGAGAGAGAGAGAGAGAGAGAGAGAGAGAGAGAGATGCCTTTTTGTCAATTTTTTCATTATAAAAAAGTATAAATATTATACTTTTTGCACAACTTAAAGGACTTTAAAGCTTTGACATTGCTGGAAGAAGAGATAGTAGTAACACTATAACATTTCAGGTCTTTGTGAAAAATAGTAGCTTATGTATAATAAAAAGTGGTTTGACAGACAAAAATGTACATTTTCTACAAATGTACTTGTGTATAAAAAAAAAAACTAGAAAAATAAATAGATTTATAAGAAAATAGCCTTGTCCTTTAGATTATTTTCAGAGTTATAAAATCTAAATAAGACATCCTTAAACACCGAAACGACACATTTTCTTCCAAAAAGTAGCTACACAAACACAGTCCCAAAAAAGGTGATGTACAGACTCGTCTTTCACTCCACAAAAGGAGCAAAGGGGATCCATCTCAGGAAACTCATTCAAGTTTAAACAGGCATTGGCACGCTTACCTATTACATTATCCACAAATTTATTTTATAAGATCTGTATGACATATGACATAATGGCTAGATGTTGAATAAAACATTAAAGCTTTTACATTATGGCCCATTATATGTTTTACTATACAAAGATATATGTAATTTTAGAGAGAGTATTTTGCATTTTGTATTTTAATGAGACTGCCCACATTAGTACTATTAATATCCATTATAGTATTATTGTAATCCATTATTATAAGAAGCCCTGTAACATGATAGATAATAAGTTGCACTATAGTTATTAGGATCTCCATCACTCTGATTTAAGATTCTGAGTTCTCTTTTTTGACTGTATTTATCCATCATGCAATTTCCCATAATGCCATTCCATTTTGTGTAGGCCTATATAGATTTTTATATCATTCTAATATAGCTAAGTTAAACATTTTAAACAATAAAAATCACATTAAAATGATCATTAAAGCCGGATCACATTACTAATAATGCCTCAGTCAACTCAAATAAATGTTCAGATAATAATAGTTTTTCACACCATTGTCTAAAACACTCAAAACAAAATCGGGGATTGTGAGTTTAACTGTAGGCTATACAATCATTTTCTAAATATTTAGAAGGAAAAAGTCTGCCTAGATTAAGCGCTCTCTGGATAACGACATAATGCAATTTTTCATGCAAAGTGTAATGTTGGTCAATTAATAGATTATCTTTTGTTGTCAACTTATGCATTCAATACTGTATGAATATAGGCCTATAAAATGGCTTCAATCATTAGAACGTTGGTTAATCTATCTCTTGAAAGTTGGGATTTTATTTGCATAAAAAATAGAATTGTTAGCTTATTAATATTAGCCTACCTGACATTGTCCCCAACAGTGTGTGAATTCGTTGGACATTGGAATATTTTAACAGTCAAAACCCTATTTATATTCATAAAGGACCAAATTAAACTAATTAAACAAATCATAATAATAATACATAGGCCTAAGTTACATGGCTATTCAAAACACTATGCCTTCGTTGCTTAAATAAAGTTTAAATAAACTAGCTACTGATTTAAAATCACAGAATAATTTCTCTAATGAAACACAACAATTTGTATATATTTATTCTATCTTTAACTCAGCATAAATACAAGATGAATATATGCGTGTTAAAAACATAAAATTCCACCCATGCGCGTCAAACATCAACTACGTTTTTGATTAATCAGTACGTCATCGCGCTGCAGCGAGGACAGCCTCCCGCTAGGGGGAGTCTGGGGGATTCTTACAAATCAACGTAAAATAGTTACTAAAATATCGCTATATTTATGTGTGTAGACTGTCTTTATCAATCTCTATGATATTATTTTCTTTACATGTAAGAAACCTCAGAATCACCTGCATTTGAGAAATAGTCTATGTAAACTGTATAAACAATAGTAAACTGTAAAACTCTAAAACGCTGATTTTTTAACACTGAACTTTTAAAAATGTGTTTGAAGCTTAATGCAGATATTTATGGTTGCAAGCCATTAAACGGACAGATGAAACCTGCGACGATTAGCCTACCGCACTGAAGCATGAATTTGATGTAAACCATTAGACTCCGGGTTTTTTCCGGGTTTTTCAAAAGCGGGAGCCTATTGCGTAAACTTCTATAGTGGTGAAAGAGAGAATACATTAAATATATTTTTTTGTGTTACCATTTGCTTAAATAGTAAAACAAAAAAACATAGTGTTTTCAAACTTTCGAAAAGAGAAGTAAATAGATTGAAAACGGTAGTCAGAAGAGAGAAAGATGTCAATTTTACCGTCACTCTCAGCCGCTGTATTAGAAACACTCACAGCAGCGTTGACTAGTTTTTTTGTAATTTGTTGCAAAGGAAATATAATACAAAGTAAAGTTGTATAAATGTACATACATTAAAAAAAAATTAATTATAAAAAAATTGCAGGATTTACAATGCTGATGACCGTTAAATGCTTCATCACAGTCTGTGAAAAAGGTCCAAAGGTCTACATAATATTCACAGATGCAGTTCAGGGAGCATAGCACACATACGTCTACAAGATGTTGGTTTAAGATCACTTCATCTGGAAAGCATCTGCTGTTTACTATCATCTGATAGACGTCTTTAAGATGTCAGTTTTACATGCATTCTAAATCATAACCTCTTAAAGACATTTTCTAAACGTCTATTTGACATCTGACAGAAAACGTCCTACAGACCGATTGCAAATTGCAAACACTGTAAAAAATACATCTTTCAGATGTAAACGCACATCAAATAGACGTCTCCATGATGTAAGTGTGCAATCAGGGTATTAGCCCTGTTACAGTTTAAAACAATATCCTATACCATTTTACATAGATAAAATTTAACCTTACATTTCTGACAATTTTGACCTTTTTCTCGACAGTTGTGAGATCATATCTCTCAATTCGAACTTTATAATATTACATTATATTTAGATCACAATTCTGAGGGGGGAAAAGTCTGAATTTGAGATAAAAACTCAAAAAAGAGAATATCGAGTTTAAATTTCGCAATTCTGGTTTTCATGGGGAAGTCAAAATTGTGGGATATTTTTATTCTGTTATTCATTGTCTTCCATAAACTGGTGTCAGAACTTTCTGCCATCCGGTAGGCTCCGCCCACAAACACATCATTGCTCTTTGTAAACACCCAAATGGTCTTCTCTACAAATTCTCCTGCTGTGACCGAGGCATTTTTAGACATTTACAGGTTTATTAGAGTGGTGGGCAAACGACCAGCCAATATGGGTTATGCTTTTGTTTTGTACTCGTTGTGCTTGTGGCATCTGGTTGGTAAGTTATAGATGTGTTTTGATGACTTCACTTCTTGCTGTTTTAGTGTTTTTCCACAAAAAAAAGTTTCTCAGACGATGTTAAATCATTTATTTGAAGGGCTTGTTAATTTGATGGACTTCTACTACACTGTAAAAAAAAAAGAAAATAATTATGGGTCTTGTAATTTTCTTTAAAACATAAAGGTAATATTTAAAAAATATTGTGTATATTTCATTCAGAAAATTGTGGTTCAGTGTTGTAGAAAAAATTGAGAACATTTCACTAATAAAATCAAAAGATACATTTTCCTGATTTTTTGAAGGAAACTTTTTGAGAATCTTGAATTGAGGAACCGATAATGCTAATAAAATGAAGGGGAAAAAGCTACCTATTTATTTACCTATATAAATCTATTTATCTACCTATATTTACAGCATGCTTTGCACATGGCTGGAAATGGAGAGGAAATATTGAAATTAAGTGTTATTTTATGTGTTTTTGAGTAAAGGGAAACATCTGTTAATGTTTAATGTTCAGTTGTGTTTGACATTTGAAGAGTTTCTATTTTGTTGAAGTTTTGATCGTTACCATTGTGCAGAAGAGTAGGGCTTATGGTTAGGTTTTGAATAACTGTGTGTAATGATATTCTGAAATGTGTTTCTGTTCATTGAGCAAAAACATTGCTAAAATTTCAGTGCAGTGTCATTCTGTGCTGTGCTAGCAGCATATAGTCTTTTAAATATGCAATATAACTCAGTCAAATATAAACAGGTTATTTACATTCACTCTAATTCACATACTTTTGAGCATCAACTTAAAATAAAACCGCATATTTCACTAAAAATATAAAATTTATTGTGACATAGACTAAATATAAAATTTATTGTGACATAGACTGAATAATTTAGGGGATTTTACATGATATATTTAGGCAGATTCCATGAAAGAATATTATGTGTAATATTGTTACCATCATTTTTTTAAGTAAATAGCAGTAACATTTTTACAGTGCAGAAATGTAGCAAAACATGTTATCTTGTTTTAAAACATTGATCATTAATTACACAAATTGAAAGCAATGTTTAAATTTTTCAACATACAAACTAGCTAAGGTAATTTATAGCATTTCATTTTCTCAGTATAAAAATTAAATTAGTCCATGAGCCAATCACTGGTCAGCTGAATAAGATTAAAGCAGTCTGATCCACAGATGATGTTTCATGTTTCACTTCTGTTCGCACATGGAAATGAGTGCAGAAGAAACATCACTGTAGAGGAACGAGTCAGTTTAGCACTGCTCATCCGCTTTTTCAGTTTAGTTCAGCACAAACTCATTGATCGACCATGTGCAGCGTTTTTTTTTTTTTTTTCTTTTTTTCTCCCATTATAATCAACAGTGGCATAGACCAGATATTTATACAGGGATGTATTACATATTGGGGCTGAAGCCCAGGGGCCCAGGTTCTCATTTTTTTGCTCTTCTGAACTTTCACTGTTATTTATCTCTTGATGAAAAAAAAGTTTGTCCTCTGCAAATCATTTAACATTCATGTTAGTGGAAAGCATCAGCATAATACAGATTTAAATTGTCATTTAATTGGGTCTTTAATAGCACACGTTTCTGTTTGTTCATCAGGTGTATTTGGTGATGATGCAGATGCAGTGAAGTCAGTGTCAGTGATGGAGGGAGATTCTGTCACTCTAAACACTGATGTTACTGAAATAGAGAAATATTTGTTGATACAGTGGACGTTCGGAAGCACTCGTATCGCTGAAGTCAGCAGACTCACACAAACCAACTCGACGTATGATGGTCCTGATGAGAGATTCACTGACAGACTGAAACTGGATCAAACCGGATCTCTGACCATCACAAACACCAGAACCACAGATTCTGGACGTTATCAACTAACACTTGTCAGCAGAGGGTCCAGCTACATGAGTTTCAATCTTAAAGTCTATGGTAAGAGAATTACAGCATTTGCCCTTCATTTGAATTATATCTATATTATAAAATGGTTATTTTCTAATCATTTCAATATTCCTTATGATATTGATGGCTTTAACTTCATTTAAATAAATTAACTGTCACACTTGCTTTGTAATCAAACATGAATGACTCAAAAATTTTCATTTCAATAGTCTTTAATCCTATTAATCAAAATACTCACACAAAACACATTAAAGGGGACCTATTATGCCCCTTTTCACAAGATGTAAAATAAGTCTCTGATGTCCCCAGAGTGTGTATGTGAAGTTTTAGCTCAAAATACCCAACAGATAATTTTTTACAGCATGTTTAAATTGTCACTTTTTGAGGCTCAGAAAAACGCACCGTTTTAGTGTGTATCCCTTTAAATTCAAATGAGCAGCTGCTGCCGGACCAGAGGACGGAGCCTCACCAGCTCGCGCTCAGTCAGGACAATCTCATCTCATGGAATGATAATATCAAAACAAACTCTCAGTAGCCGTGTTCATTTCGACCCGGAGTCGGACAATGATGCCCACAGAGCCAGATAATATATGCTGTATGGAGACTGAACAGGTATAGTCTAGTTTAATTACGGTTATAACTTGTTTTTCCATCTTTGTTTTATCCACTATTAGTACAAGCCTGTTGTTGCGGACCGTGTCCGAATGTTGTAAAAATATACTGATGAGTTCAATGAAGTTTATTGTACATCACACAAAAGATCAAGTGTCAATTTCACTCTAGAAAATCACTGTAAGAGCTGAATAAACACTGTATAAGAACACTCTCTCCCTTTCATTATCATCAACATACATAGCGAAGTAAAAAAAAACACTCGTTACAACTAACAGTAAACAAATATATACACACATTTTCAGGGGGTGCTTAATACACTGGTAAACTGTATATCCGTGAAATAACTCCTATGAACTTAATAAAGTGCGCGCTCTCACTTTCATTTCTGCCATGATCAATAACGTTCCCAGATAGCAAAATTTGTCTGGCCCACCTCTGGGCCTCATCCTTGCTTCAATTCTGGCCCAGTTCTGGCTGGGCCCTCGGCCCAAAACTGGTCCAACACACTGACAACGGACTCAAAGATCTTCCTCTGGCCCAGATGTGGCCCACACCCTTTAAAATGACTCTTATTTATTGATATGGCCCAGGTCTGGCCCAGGCACTGTAAGACGGATCTGGCTGAGAGTCGGCTGGGTCCCCGGGCCAGATGTGGCCCAGAAACTGGCAGACAGTGAAACACAAATTCAACCATTTAAAAAGGGGTTTTATTATAAAATTAACAAATACATTTTAATATAAACATGTATTAACAATGAACAAAATACACTTTTAACAACACAATTTTTAAACCACAAAATAATAAGTAAATTATATTTATTATATATGATTAAAAGAAAAACATTCTCTTTCACACACAAAATCTCTTTCACTCTTTAACACTAAATAAATTCCTTTTGCAAATGTCAAGTCACCATTAAATATATAGCCCTATATACAATAATAGTTTCAAAGCAGCTTTACAGGGTTAAACAGGAAAATTATCAATGATGCAAACAGAGTTCAATTTGGCTGTAAAGCTGCTCTAAAAAGAAAATAGTGTCATTGTTCAGCTGAATTCAAATGTTGATTCAGTTCTGTTCAATAACTGTATGAAGTATATCAATTATAAAAAGAGTCCATTTTCATTATTAAGCAGCTCTGCAGAAAACAGTGATGTCATCGTCCAGTTCAGTTCAGTTCTCATATAATGGTGTCAATGCAGGCCGATCAGTAATATTAAGAATAAGTGTCCCCAACTAAGCAAGCCAGAGGCGACAGTGGCAAAAACCCAAACTCCATCAGTGACAGAATGAAGAAAGAAAAACCAGGCTCAGTCGGGGGACAGTTCTCCTCTAGCCAAACAATGAACATGGTGTGTTTTATTCCAGGCTGCTTCACAAGTCAGATTTTGGATTGATATCATTCAGAGTATTTTATTCAGCTCCTTTTGCTTGAAGATTGGAAAAGATTACACCAAGGTAAAAGAATAGCAAAACTCGAGAGCATGTAGATGTGAATTTGAGAACTTATCAGAGAACAGAGAACAAGTTCTCTTTATCAGAGAACTTAATCTGATAAAACACTCACAGGTCCAATGTGAAAACCGCCAATGTGAAAACCTCTATTAGGCGTTTGCAATTTCTCAAATCTGCCATTGAAATTTTTTTAATTGCCCCGCCTTTCTCTCACCACCACTCAGTTTGCAAATGCACAAGTTAGTTACGCATCTAATATATTGCGAAAATAGTTGCAAAGTCAATGCGTGAAGATTTGAAATAGCAATGCAGATTTGAAAAGTTGCAAATGCCTAATTAAGGTTGTACTGCGAATGTGAATGAACGAATACAAGTTTGTGTCTGTCATTGTATTTAAATGAATGGCATTACACATTTGTGACTACTTGTCTGCAGCTTCAAATTCATAATACAGGTTTGTGATTATTGTCTGTGAGCAAAAATCTCAACATTCAACAGGTTTTCAAGTACAAATATTTATTGTACAAGTTCTTAAATTCACATCTATGTTCTCCATTTTTGCTACTCTTTTACCTTCATAAGATTACGCCGGCGTTGGTGCGAGGGGAGTTGAAGCTGGCCGTTGGGTCTGTGTGGAGAACTGGTCTGGTTCTCGCGGATCTGATCCGATGACGGTGCCGAGGACTGTTGTGTCAACAACGTCTTCACAGATGTTTGTTTCTAGGTCTTGTCTAGTTGTGATGTTCCCGTCTGGCATTCAGGCTGCTGTGGTCATCTTAGGGTGTAGGTCCACCATCTGGTTTGGATGCGGACTAGATCCGGCTGACTACAGTAGCCTAACCTTGGGATAAGAATGAGACAGAGAGACTAACATTAGCATAGATGCCATTCTTCTTACGATGTAACAAGTACATTTGGTGTAAGCTACCTTTAACGGATATAAATTATAGAAATGTGGGAGTGTGTTATGTTTATGCTAGGTTAAAGAGTTGTGTTTTTAATATAGATTTAAACTTATCTTGTGTCTGCCCCTCAATCTGCTGCCAGTTCATGGATCCCTCGATCTCCATTTCAGCAGCATTAGCCATGAGTGTTTCTCTGAACTGCATCTTTCAAATAAAGGAATAAATTTTGTGAGGTAAACAAATTTAAATCTTAAGCATTAGTTTAAGCACATAGGTTAGACAAATGTTGTTGCCAGAGTTCACGCAGCAGTTTAAAATATCGCTTGGTAACACTTTACAAGCAGGTCTAATTTTTTTTTAAATTAGGCTAGTTAATGTGTTAACTACAGTAACATTAACATTGAACAATACATTTTATTTATCTTTGTTAATATTAGTTAATAAAAATACAACTGTTCACATTTGATTGATTTTAATAATGTATTAGTAAACGTCAAAATGAAAATGAAATGCTTAAGTATTGTGCATTCTTAATCTATGTTAACTAATGTAGTTAACTTATAACGCATGAAACCTTATTGTAGTGTTACCAAAATATCTGTAAAAAGTGTTGGTGTCAGATTCCAAACAGTAACGTTATACGTTCAGATGAAACTAAAGTTTATGTTCGCTTATAATCATTAACCTTAACATCCCCACTGCAGTAAAAAAATGTTAAGAACTAACTTACCATTTTAATAACATTATACTTACCATTTTAATAACATTATACAGAGATGCTTTAATATTTTTCTTTCACTCTAAAGTGCTGCTCTATAAGCAGATTACATTAGGCTACATTCAAAAACACAAGACGTGCCAATCAATGAATTAAGAAGCTGCACTTATTTTGCAGCTTCTCTTGTGTATCTATAACGGTTTTCCGTTTCGGAGTTCCCCACAGGAGTGTTAAAACCAAATAAATTGTATTTTTATTTTCAGATTGTATAACTTACGTTGTCTCCGCGGGTGTACTGCAGTAACAGAATGTTGGTCAGTGTAATTCGATTCACAAATAAATTACTCTTTTGAAATATTAGTGAATCAAATCAGACAGAGTCGCATGGAGCCGAAAGCGTAACGTTACTCCTATGATTCGATAACTAATCACTCGTTCGTTGAAAAAGACGAATTGACTGATTAATTTTAGCAAACAAAATGGAATATAACTCAATATCATTTTCATTAGCCAACATTACAGTGCACTGGATACAGCACAGCAGTTTTTCAAAAAAAAAAAAAAAGCACAATCATCCTAAAAGGCCTTCTCATCAACACTCCCTCCAGGACCGAATGGGTATTCTGAAGTTACGTAACGTTAATTATAATCGCAAACATCTAGATATTAAACACTATTTTTATCTTGACAATTTAAACATCAAACAACTCTAGAACAATAAATGAATTAAATTACTTAACTTACTCGTTTTTTCAGCTGAATGATTCCTCTCGAAAACGTTGGTCTGCGTCTGCAGGATCTTCCTCAGGATTTAAATTAACCGCCAAAACCTTTTTTCAGGCGGCTGAGTTCCTTAATACTAGTAGTGGCCCGCTTGTGACAAAACGAACTCGGGCCGATGGTAAATACTAAATACAGTAAATACAGCTACACCGAGTATGGACCTGACACCAGTACAACTGCTTTCAGCCGATACTGGCCCATACAGAAAAAGCCGTCAGTCAGCCAGATGTGTTATGCACAGTCGGCACGGATCTGGCCCATTATCTGTTCACCGATGCCGACAGTGAGCCAACACTGACGCATTTCAGCCGGAATCGGCCCAACTGTGCTTGCTATCTGGGTTATGCCTATCGCTCCAGTAAATAGAGCTATGAGAATTAATACATCCAGCTACACAACGCCGACAACACTTGGGAGACATTCTCGTCAGTGCAGCAATGGCGGATGTGTACAACTCTCAACTCGCTGTGAACTCGATCAGGGCGGGTGTATGTTAGAACGGCAGTGTCTGTCAACACTCGTGGGCGGGGCCTGTGGCTTTAGTGATGTCACAAAAGCCACATTCTGAAAACAGGTCGTTGGGAGACACTGCTTATGATTTATGGGGATTTTAAAAAAAGGAGTGGGTGGATTTTTATCACTGCAGGGTGGTTGTGTACACACACTGCCATCACACATTTATGTCCGAACACCATGCAAAAGTGAATTTTGCATAATAGGTCCCCTTTAAACAATGACGAGAACCAACAAGGGACATCAGAAACTCAACTAAACTAGACACAGGTGCACATCATAGGTAACCATGGAAACTAACAGGGACACAATCAGTGACCTAGGAGACATATTAGTGGGAACTCAGGAGCTGTTAACATGACACAGTTTTCAAATAAAAATGGAAATCTTTTTATGTATTACTGGAGATTTATTTATACAACAACAGCATTCTGGGGTCTAGAAAACAATACCGTTATCACACATTTATTTGTTTATATATAGTCAGTATTATAGCTACAACTGCTGTGATTACGCAATTGTGAAAAGTGTCAATTATATCATCCTATTGAAATCTGCTCTTGTTGTTGCAAATTTTTTGCAGCCTTCTAAATAATTACAAACAAGAAATTACACGAATGAAGAGATTAATGCAGTGACCAATCAGAGGCATTTAAATGAGTCTGTAAGCTAATCACTAATTGTAACTTGCTCACTGAATGAAGTTAAAGCAGTCTTATCCACAGATGAGTGTTTTGTGTCTCACTTCTGTTTGCACATGAAAGTGAGAGCTGAAGAAACATCACCTGAAACTGAACTCCTGAACTTTCATTGTTATTCATCTGTTATAAGATCCCAATTTAAAGTCTTGGTTCACTGCAGATCAGAAAACGTCTGCATAATACAGATTGAAATTGCAATTTGATCATTAATAAGCAACATAATTTCTGTTTGTTCTCTAGACGTGACAGAGGCAGTGAAGTCAGTGTCAGTGATGGAGGGAGATTCTGTCACTCTAAATTCTGATGTCACTGAAACACAGCAATATTTGATGATACAGTGGACGTTCGGAAGCACTCGTATCGCTGAAGTCAGCAGACTCATGCAAACCAGCTCTACGTATGATGAGAGATTCAAAGACAGACTAAATCTGGATCAAACCGGATCTCTGACCATCACAAACACCAGAACCAATGACACTGGACTTTATCAACTAACAATTGTCAGCCGAGAGACCAGCTACATGAGTTTTAATCTCACAATCTATGGTAAGAGAATTACAGCATAATTTGCCCTTCATTTGCATTACATCTTTGTAATTTGAAAACATTTATTTTCTATTATTTTCAATATTCCTTAAATCCAAGTTATGATATTGACTGCTTTAATAACATTTTATAAATGCATCTAATATAAATATTGTCAGCACTGATCTGTGTGTGATTAAAAGTGACCCATTATTCTTCATCATCAGAAAGATCGTCAAGCTCAAATTGTGTGTCGTCCAGCTGTGCTGTGAACAATTCAACCTTCAATCAAACTGAGGATGCCAACATTACTGAACATCACTCAGGTACATCACTGGGTATATATGGGCACATCTGCTTGCATTTCTTGTGTGATTTCTTAGGAACAGAAAACTGGCTGCAGACAGAGAAGTTTGCGCGTCTCAAGAGATGTGTGTGTGTGTTTGTGCTTTATCCTGCACTACTCTAGAGAACATTAACGCTCAAGGCAAAAAATCATCATGGATAAAGAATCACACAGATTCCTGGGGAGCCATTTAAAGAGTCTAGAATTGCTTCAGTTAATTGTGCAATCCTAGCTTATGCTTTTTGGCTAAGCAAGGAAACTGTGCATACAAACTGTGCCTTTCCAGTGGATGCTTGAGCTCTTAATAATAAAGCACAAAACCAGCACCTACAAGTGTATATGGAAGAGCCATAAATTCAGTGTTTTTCTTTTCAGACTGCATCCACTGTTGTAGTTTCACTGAAGCTGTGATTCGATTGGTCGTCTCTGCTCTGTTGGGCGTGGCTACTGTTGCTGTGCTGGTTTATGACATCAGATCTACAAGAAGTGAGCTGATCAGAGAAGACACCAGACATCACTGTCAGACCTCTGGAGTCAAATCAGACCAACAGTGTGAAATGAGCAGAAGGTTTAGTTCCAGATATGTCCAGATATAAAGCAAAACACACATTGATGCTCTGCACCTTTCTTGTTCCTTGCACAGCCATTAACAGATCGTCTTTGCATTCTTTGGCCATTTTAATTGATCTATTAAATTAAATACATGGCTTTTACCATAATTAAGCAAAATAAATAATTAACAACACAAACGATAGCATCTTATAGGCTCGTGATTGACCTACATTTTTGGTGATACACTTTAATAAAGCTTTGGTTTTACAACAGGTTCTCTGTTCTCCTGTCCACTGTCCACATTCATAACGTCACAAAACAATATAGTTCAAACAGCAGTTGTGTGTGGACATGTGATTCACTGAATGCATGTGATACACTAGTTGCTCAGTTTGTGAGGCGAAGTGTTTGGTCTTTGGTCTCAGTTATTCACAACTGTGGTTTGATCTGATGGCTGGACAAACTGTTTGTGAAAGATTCCAGCTTATAGAGGAATTAAGATCAATGAGGAAAATAAAACCTGCTACTTAACATTCTCCTACATGTCCAAAACGGTTTTAAGTTACTTAAAGTCAGTCGGTCTGATTAATAGGATTTAAGCAAACTCTTATTCTTTCCCAATGATTCTAATGCACATGACGATGCTTTGGCTCCCCCTTATGACTGAATATGGAAACACATGAAAGAGGCGGCAAAGTGATGGTGAAAATGAAAGTGAAAGTGAACATACACTGGACATGCAATGGGATTTAAAAGTCTGGGAATGCCTCTTCAGGTTCATGTAATTGAATGGTTGTACAAATAAATATGAAGTCATTATAATAAAATTATGTACTACTATTACTATTACTATGTGTTTCTACTAGGTCATGAGGACATTATTAATCAGATAAAAAAAAATCATAGACGAAGATCAACATCTTTACATTTCAAGTGGACAATCGGATCGATCGGGTCACAAGTTGACAATGCTAAATACAGGTGTTCTTGTCCACTGGATAACATATTTAACAGTCTTTTTTTCATATAGCAGAAAACGGTAAAAAGTTTACAATATAAATAAAAAGAAAAGTAAAAATGCTGAGAGAATGTTAAATTAGATAAGTAGTTGGTTGATTTCTAAAATGCGCAGACTGTCAGCCCAAATCCAATTTTTGTGCAATTTATCCAGTGTGAATGGCTCAAAAAAAAAAAAAATACATGAAATGCAATTTTTACATATATGTTTCGACCTACATTCAAATGTGTTTTGAAATCCTATTCAAATCGCATTTATGTAAAATAATGACATAATTATAATTGCATTACAAATTGCTGTGAATACGATAAGGAAGTATAAGCTATAAGTATAAAGACATTAAAGGGACATTGTGTAGGTATTTCTCCCATCTAGCAGTGAAATTGTATAAGTGTAATTGTATTTCATAAAAAAACGGACAAAATTGTATTCATGAAAGATTTTAGTCCATAAAGCAATACAAATAGAGCATGGCACTATAAAAGCCAAATAAATATTTCAAGAACTGATCAAATTTAGGATATACCTTGACTGCTTTGCATAAAAACGTCTGCCAGATGCATAAATGTAAACATTCTCAAAATTAAACTCATAGATGGGTCATACGAGCTTCAAACAGACTTAAAAATTATTTGAGGTCTTCAAAAAATGGTTTACCACAAACTATAAAGTAGGCGAAAAACAGTATGTGTGACTTCAAAAAATAAAGACATTGATGAAAGTGACTTCACTTCATCTGTTTTAGCACTAAACACTCCTACAAACAGAAAGTTTCTCAGAGATTAAACTCATATAAAACTGCTGCTGATATTAGTGAACAGACCTATAGTTAGTAACTGAGATCAGTTTTATCTTTTAAACACAATTTGACTCATTCAGCTTTAAATGCAGAACAGTCTTTACATAGTAAAGAGAGAAAATCTGGATGAGGATGAGATACTTCTACATTAAACATTTTTGAAAACATTTATACAACGCTAATAATAATAATAATAAGTAATAATAATAAACTGATAGTTTTTGTTTGATTCAACACAATCACAAATTGTGGAAAGAAAAACAGCATAAAAGATCTGATTAAAAAAAATTAAAAGCACCCGTTTTCTCATACCCTTTTCATTGCGACACTTTATTTTATAATGCATTATAGCTCCAACAGTTAGGAGACTAAAACCACCATCATTTTCTCGACCTGTTTGATTTGATCCTTTATTTCACAGCAAAGTTTCTGATATCTTAAATGTATCTCTACTGGATGCTTTAAAAAGCGTATTTGTGTGCTCAAATGCTAGTGAAGAATACAAACAAGCAATTACAAAAGTGGTGACGGACATAATATCAGCCAAAGTGAAACCGAAAGTGAACAGAAATCACACACTTATCCCATTGTTAAGTGTGTGAATCATTGTTTTTTGGAATCATTGTTTTAGATTCCAAAAAAATCTGATTTCGACGCATATTAACCGAACCACACCCGACTGACAGCGACATCTGCTAACAAAACTAACCAAAGACTAACGGAGAGGATTTTACGCCAACTCTTACTGACTAATGAATTTACATGACGAATGATAGGCTACGAAAGAAGCTGTAAATGTATGCATCAAAAATCTGAAAGACAGGAGTCTTCCATCTATCGGGTCTATTTTCCTGTAATGTCCATTACATCATATTCTCCCCCAGTCCTGTCCTTGTTAAAAAATGCAAATACTTCTTCTGTTTTGCTCACTCTCACCACTTTCCAGTATTTTCTTTCATTCCTGTACCTGTTAGTCCAACGTTTCTTAATTCTTCCATCATCTTTTCTTAATTTTGTTCTTCATGTTGTCTGCAACTCAGCACATGCTCTGTAGTTTCTGAAACCTGACAATAATCACACAAAAAAAACAGTTGGGTGCTTTTTTATAATGTATAGTATGCCATATAATCTACCGTGACCTTATTCTTAATCTGATCATAACTACCTCTTCTTTTCAATCCCCTTCCCTATTTCTCACATCACCAACTTTATTTTGAATATTATACAAATGTCTCCCTTTAGCCTCCCTGTGCCACTGATGTTGCCATTCTCTAATAGGTTATTTCCATATTATACTCTTTTCTTCTGATTTGGACAGTTTAAAAGGATAATTCACCCAAAAATGAAAATTAGCCCATGATTTACTCACCCTCAAGCCCTCCTATGCGTATATGACATTCTTCTTTCAGATGAATACAATCGGAGTTATATTAAAAAATGTCCTGGCTCTTACAAGCTTTATACTGGCAGTGAATGGCTGTTTCTGTTTTGAATCAAAGTGCATCTATCCATGATAAAAGTGCTCCATGCGGGTTTTGTGGGTTAATAAAAGCCTTCCGAAGTGAAGTGATGCGTCTGTGTAAGAAAAATATTCATAACATGTTACAAAGTAAAATTCTAGCTTCCGGCCAAACGCAGTCTACTTATGCCTAAAGCGCAACATATGCAACTTGTGACGTCGGAAATAGCGCAGTGTGTCATGGCGTAGTACACCACATTACGCATAAGTTGTGCTTTAGACTTAATGTGAAATCCATATGGCCATTTGACCAGAAGCTAGTTATTTTACTTTATAAAGTTTGAAATATGGATATTTTTCTTAAAATGTCTCAGAGTTGTGTGTATATGTGTGTCTGTGTGTGTGTGTGTGTGTGTGTGTGTGTGTGTGTGTGTGTGTGTGTGTGTGTGTGTGTGTGGTGCCTTATGCTGCACTGGTGTAGAGAACATTATTAACGCTCAAGGCAAAAATCATCATGGATAAAGAACAAAGTCCTTTTAGACAAGTCATGCCACTCGGCCGCCATCTTGGCAACGCCTCCGGGCAGCTATTTCGGACTAACAAGACCAGGCTTCTATCTAAATGAATGGGCAGAGAGTCAGAACTGCACTTTCACTGGTCACCGGGACATAAAAACTGCATGTATAGAAACAGCAGTAAAATATGATAAAAATGATTTTCCTTTATACTTTGTTCATTTCCTCCGACGAGTAAGTGAACTCAGTTTGAATCGTTTCTTTGGTAATTTTACGTCCGAGACCTGTAAACCTTCGTTCGAAAGTGCGCGCTCCAGACCATCTGCAGATCACGTGACGCTCCGACGACACACACACACACACACGCGCGAAACGAGGCCGCACACCCACGCAGCCGTTTCCAGCAACAAAGAGAACCATGTGCAAGTATAGTCGTTTTTCGAGTGTTCAGAGCATTAAGATGTGTTTTTCGTGTTTCTAAAAGGTTTTAAGGTCTGTAATTTGCCACTGATCCTTCCAGATTCTCTCTCTCTCTCTCTCATTCTCTCTCTCTCTCTTTATTGATGCATTATTTTCCATTGTCGTTGCCATTATTGTGTTTGTAAATACATTTATTGTAACGTTAGTAACTGTATACGTAGTTTTCCTTTATTAAATGCATTATATTCATTTATTGATTCTGTCTCTATTGCTCATACAAGTCACTTTAATGTTATACGATCCAAAGCTACGTGCTTTACAAATTTATTGATAGCCTACTTAAAGAATCGTTATAGAACAGGAAGGCTGTTTCTTCTGGCCAGAGAAATAGCTTCTCCTGAAAGTCTATAAAGTAGGATAATTTTGTGAGGTTTGATTGAGGGTGTACTCACACTAGGCACGGTTGCCATGAACCGGGCCCGAGTACGATTGTCCTCCCTCCCCACTCCCCCTCTGGCCTGCACTCACATAGGGTTTCAGCATTCGTGCCGGAGCACGCTTACGTCATTATGGTGCGACGGTTTCGGGATAAACAAGAAGAGCGGCGCTCTCTGAACACAATGGAGTCCATCGCTCCAGCACGGTTAGCGCTCACACTGCATGCGAACCGCGCTCGAGTCCAACTGAACCGTGCTCTGGCCCACCTCTTCCAAGCGGGCCAGGGCCGGCTAATCGAGCCGCGCCCGGGCACGGTTCGGAGCACTCACACTAGTCAAACGAACCGCGCTTTGGTGGTCAAACGCACTCGGGCACGGTTCAAACTGGCTAGTGTGAGTACACCCTGAGATCGAATGATCAGGTTTTTGCGGGACAAAAAGATGATTCGGTCACAAATTAATTCCCCTTAAAGATTATCCCGACGATCGATCTATGATAGGCACAATTGATATATTAAATATTTAATTATAATCCGTTTTGATTAAGTATTGATATACATTTGAGCTAATTTTAACCTGTCTCTAAAATATCTACATATGCAATTAATTATAATCATTTGTGTTAATTGCCTAGGTACATATATGAATGCAGATGCAGGGAAATATTATCCCTTTTAGGGAGATTTAACATGTAAGACTGATCTATTCCAAACATGTATGAATAATTATTAATTAACAATTATTAATTATGATATGCAAATTCCCCCACGGATTAGATCCGCCCCTGAGTCCTTACAGTTTGGACAAAGGCTGTGTTCTGTGCTCTTTCTCTGAGATCTCTCTAGGGTGGGGTTTACTATTACTTTATTGCAGGTGGTTTGATCTCAGCTTTTGTCTTAGTTGGAAAATAAAGTATTACACTAGGCTCATCTCTTTGAAGCTTGCATGGCCATAAATTACTTAGCTGAGGCTTTCGTTAGTTAGGTCAGACTGGCTGGAGCACACTTCATTTATGGTCCTAGATTGTTGATTTGGGGTCTGAAGTGTGGAGTTTTATTAGGTTTATGTGTGGAATTATGTTTGAATGAATCAGAACAGTGCGGAACAGTTAGTTCATGTGTTCATGACATCAAGGCTAGATTATTGTAATGCTCTAATGGGTGGTTGCCCTGCAAGCATAATAAACAAACTACAGCTGGTCCAAAACGCAGCATCTAGAGTTCTTAATAGATCCAGGAAGTATGACCATATTAGCTCGGTTCTGTCAACACTACATTGGCTCCCTATTAAACATCGTATAAATTAAAAAATATATATATATGTTAAGGTTATCATAACGTTCCTGCAACGTTCCCCCAAAATTTTATTAACAATACAATATTCAAAGAACATTAAAGCTGCTGTAGGTAACTTTAGTAAAAAAATATTTGTTACACATTTGTTAAAACTGTCATTATGTCCTGACAGAAGAATATGACACAGATAATCTATGAAAAAATCAAGCTCCTCTGGCTCCTCCATGTGGTCCTATTGCCATTTGCAGAAATGCACCGCTCCCGGTCAGGAACAACCAATCAGAGCCAGGAGGAATGTCTTTGCAGTGTCAATCACGCTCGTGTACGCACTGATCACACCCCTCTCTTGCACAGCGCAAGCATGTACCATCGTTCAAACTTAAGATTGCCAGTGTGCTGCAGCTGTGCTAATGGCGGAGAAACAACCTAAACTGCCAATTTCTCGAGTGGCACCTGCTCATAAAACAAAGAGGTAAAAGGAAAAAGACCGATGACGGTCCAGGTATCATTCCTTCATTTGTTTTTGCTTTCACATATGAAAACGAAAAAACGAGAAAACAACTCCTTTTTTCGTTAAAAAACGAAATTATGACCTGATTTTTGGTTTTCCCGTTCTTGCACGGAAATCAGAAAAACCACTTGATATTCCGATTTTCCCCTGTGGGTGGTGCTAAATCTGATTGGGAGGAAATGCATTCATTGTTTTTCCAAATAAAGTTTTCCCAACACTGTATTTGTTAGCCTGTAAAATTAATAGTCTATATGCATGCTATTTGTCACCCAATTATTTGGCTTCACTGACTGAAAATAACTGACTGAAATAGCCTAAATGTAAAGCCTAAATTCATAATTCTTAAGAATAATATATATTTGTATAATGTCTATTTGTTATTTATGACCTTGTATGCACATACAGGTCTTAGTGGGCTGGGGGCCCCTGGGCTTGAGTTTATGTTTGGGCCCTACTTACGCTACAAATATCACGATGGAGTAGCACAAATTACACAAAAAATTAAAAATGTTTTGAGGTTCCTAGAACAAGTAATATGCAACATGCCTACTCAAAGTTTAGTGGTAGGCTAATATTACATTGTCATTATAATACAATATAATATGTGCTCACTCCGTTGAGAGAAGATCAAAACTTTAATAATAAAGCCAAGAGGACAATTAATTTTTAAATTCATTGTCATAGCTATCTATCCTCATATGTCAGATTCTTAAATTTAGTCAACAAATTCAATCAGAATGCAAATGGTGTTTGGCTATATGACCAAATAAAGGAGGCTGTTTAGAATTGGCACGTGGATTTACACAGCAAATTGTAATTGCCTAATTATGTTAAGAGATTAATGTTTTAAATGTAAAAAATGTAATGTAGAAATATGAAATGATTGAAAAAAATGAAACGTCTACTTTTTAACTGAAACTAACACGCCAGTAGGTGGCGGCAAGTCTCCATCTTAATGAGGGAGTTGAATTCTTTATTTAACGAGTCGTTCAAAAATCCTAATTCGTATTCGTACTTAGCAAACGACTGTATCATTTACTCGTCTGATTCTGTCAAAAATGCTGATATTTTGAGGAACAAAACGCGTGTTGCTCGAAGGCGCAGCGGTTCTCCTGTTTGGACGGAGCAAAAACAGAATGTTGTCTATCTCAGTAACTTTATTAAACTGTTGTATAATGTCACATTTGCGATTGTGCAGAAGATGTTCGGAAAAAGAGCACTCTTGCTGGTGTGATAACTCACATATCACAGGCTCGTGTTATAAATATATAAAACGGGAACTCGTTGCCTAAATGTTTTTTTTTTTATGTTTTTTTTATTTTATTTTGATGACATGTATGCTTATCCCTATATTGATGGCAGTGGAGAGAGCGCTTAAAACTCTCGAGAGCACATAATTAATTAATAATTAGCACTGTAATGAGACGTGAGCATATGAGAATTTATCAAGATTTTTCAAAATGTGCGCTCTTTTGGACTAAAAGCCTAACTGAAGCGGTTTAAAGTATAGGCCTACAGTCACCTAACTTAGAAGACGTGGTTTGGTTGGGGTCCTTGTATATGCAAATAATAATAATAATTAGTATCATCATTATTATACCATTTAGGCTACATATTTAGAAGACGCTTTTATCCAAAAAAGGAACAAAGCAATTCGTCAAATGTCATTCATAATACAGGTTAGACAATAATAATACAGGGCTAAGATTATCACAAATAAACACAAGATTGTTACTCATAGGCTATCCAAGGGTTTGTGCGGAGTGGGGAACGCACACTGCATGGCAGGGAGGCGCGGGCGCGAACACTTGCATTTTCCAACAGTGGAAACAACTTAAAATACATTGATCATTTCTGGTCATACAGAAAATAATAATACATTATTCGCAACTGTTACGACCCTAAGGGTCATGTATTTGGTTGGGGTGTATTTCTTTCTTCTCTCTCTCAGGTGGTGGCCCCTCCCACTCCATGTCTGGGCTGCATGCGTGAGTGGCAACAGGTGTGCCTGATTAACACTCAGTACCTGGAGGATAAGAAGACTGTTCTTAGCACAGTTTGAGAGTGTTGTTTTTGAGATGTGTGCTTGTTCTGTTCATTCCTCTTCCTTCCAGTTGTGACCACACTGCAGACCAACTTTATTCAACCTGTGGGTTGAACACCAACTTGCATTGTGTTGTGAGTTTAGAACAGTGTTTGGTGTTTGTTTGTGTGTTAACCTCCTCAGTGGAGAGAGGATTGTTTAGTAGTCCAGTTAATGTTGAATCTTGTTTTTGTTCTTAGTTATTTAGTTTGTGTTTATTGTTTGCCTTATCTTGCTTGTTTGCTGTCTCATTGTGAGAGAGTAATTTTGTATTGATTTTTCTTTGTCCATATTATAATAAATACACATTTCAACTGCACATGACTCTGACTTCCGGTTCTCTTTTGCCCTGGTTATTTTAAATTATTGTTGCTTCCCTTTCCCCTGGATTTACCGTTTTGGGGGAACGTAACAATTTGGGGGCTCGTCCGGGATTTAAAGGAGACTGGAGATCAGATTTTTTTGTGCTAGTTTGTATTGTGTGGTTGTCATTGTCCAGGGTTGTGAACAGATGACTAACTTCCCTAGTTTAGACTAGAGGTGCCCAGCTGAACTGTCACAGTTCTTCCTTCGGACACCATTTGTTATTTTGCCTTTTTTATGTTCGGAGTAATCCTGGGTTGGGATTAATTCCCTGGCGGGGGTAGGCGTTTCGGGGTTTCGGCCACCGAAGTTGTTGCCTTTAAAGGCGCCTCGAGCCCGGCACGCTCCAGAAGATAGACTAGGTAAAGAATTGATAGGCAGGATCTGGGGAAGTTGTGGTGTTGCACAAAGCGCTGGATGGTGAGTATTGTAAGTGTGTGTGTTACGCTTGCATTTGGTTTAGCTTAGTGGCTAGTGTCTAAGTACTAGTTGGTGGCTAGTATGGTTGTCTTTAACCGGGAGGAGTTTTTAGCGAATCCTACATTAAATCAGCTTGACTTGTGTCGGAAAGTTGATTTATATTTTGTTGCTAATCACTGTAGTATTCCTGTCGGTAGTACTCTAGTGAAAAGAGAGCTGAAGGATGCTGTGGTGAGTGGATTAGTGCAGAGGGGAGTTTTTAGCTTGGTTGTAGGTGAGACCTCCCCAGATGGCCAGGTAGAGGTAACAGACCCGTCAGAGCAGGCTGATGTTGTCACGCCCAAAGTAAAGCAGGGTGAGGTTGAACGGCAACATTTCACTTTACCTCGTTTTGTACCGCACTCTGTAGAATCCTCTTCCTCACCACAAGATGTCGCCCGATTGAAAGTTCGATTAGCTCGTTTCCAGTTGGACAAGGAGGAGCGGGAGCGTGAGTTCCAGCTGCGTAGAGAGTTAGAGTTGAAACGCTTGGAGGCGGACACGGCTCTCAAGATGCGTGAGCTTGAGCTGCAAGCTAATGCTGCTGTGCACCCTTCAGTTCCCCCTGAGACTCGGCCATCATCCAACACTACTTTTGATGTAAGTAAAAACATAGCACTGGTGCCTGCATTCAGAGAATCAGAAGTAGAAGGTTATTTTAGCGCGTTTGAGCGAATCGCAGTAGCTCTTCGTTGGCCAAAGGAAGTTTGGGCCATTTTGCTTCAGTGCAAGTTGACTGGCAAAGCTCAGGAGGCTTGTGCTGCACTTTCAGTGGAAGACAGTTTGTGCTTTGATAAAGTTAAAAGTGCAGTTTTGCGGGTCTATGAGCTAGTGCCTGAAGCATATAGACAGCGGTTCAGGGGTCTCAGTAAAGCTGTTAGCCAGACATACGCAGACTTCACTAGGGAAAAGGTAACTTTATTTGATCGCTGGTGTGCGGCTTGCAAAGCTGAAGACTTTTCTTCCTTGCGTGAGTTGGTATTGTTGGAAGAATTCAAGAACTGTGTGTCTGAGAGGATCGTTGTTTACTTGAACGAACAGAAAGTGGCTACCTTACAGCAAGCGGCGATGCTAGCTGATGAGTTTGCTTTAACACATAAGGGTGTCTTCAGTAAACCGATCTCTTCCTCTGTCTCTCCACCATATCTTAGTGCTAGCAAGAAGTCTAGTGACAGACAGGTACCCCGAGTTGGTTTAACTAACTCTATTTCAAGTGCTAAAACGGATAGACTGTTTTTTCTGTCATAAACCTGGTCACCTCATAGCAGATTGTATAACTATGAAACAAAAGCAGCAGGGTTCAGTTACCAAGCAGCCGAAGGGAGTGGGATTAATAAAAACTGTCACTTCTGGAAGTGAGCCTACCTCTTTGCAAGAGCCAGATGAATGTTTTAAACCGTTCATCCTTTCTGGTTCTGTATCACTCACAGGGCAGGTTGAAGATCGGCAGCAGGTCAACATACTACGTGACACTGGTGGTTTGCGGTCTTTCATCCTTTCTAGTGTCTTGCCTTTAGATGCTAAGTCAGCCTGTGAGGTCAGTATAGTTGTTCGAGGTATTGGTATGTGTTATTTCCCAGCCCCACTTCATCGTATCCACGTTCAATCTAAGCTTGTTTCTGGTTGGTTCCCTGTAGCTGTAAGATCATGTTTTCCTGTGGAGGGAGTACACTTCATCATGGGTAATGACATTGCGGGAGGTAAAGTGTACCCTGATCCTGAAGTTGTGGATGTACCCATTTCTGATAGTGAGTCAGATGAGCTGGTTTCAAAACACTCAGAACTGTGCTCAGTCAGTGTGTTGACTAGAGCTCAAGCTCGGAAAAAAGATCAGGAGGTAACTTTGTCTGATTCTATGTTCCCTTCTGTTTTTTCTGAGGACAGGATGTTTGCTGGTGGAGAGTCGACAGAGGTGTATGAAATAGTGCCAGAGACTTTTGCCACTCCTGAAGTACCACTGCCGTTGACACGTGAAGGACTCATTGGTGCCCAGGAAAATGACCCCTCACTGACAAAGTGCTTTGCAGCAGTTGTTGCTGACCCGAGCGAGTGTAGGAAAGGTCAGTGTTTTCTTGTGGAAAATGGAGTACTGATGCGAAAGTGGTCTTCGCATACAGGTGCAGTAACTGATGAGACTGGTGAGGTTTTCAACACAGTGTATCAGATAGTAGTTCCGGTTGGTTGGCGTAAGCATGTTCTAGGATTAGCTCATGAACACCCGTGGTCTGGTCATTTAGGCATCACAAAAACCTATGACCGTGTCCTTAAACACTTCTTCTGGCCAGGAATGAAATATTCATGTAACTCGGTTCTGTAACACATGTAATACATGTCAGATGGTAGGCAAACCCAATCAAGTTGTGCATCCAGCTCCACTGCGACCAATCCCTGCAGTAGGTGAGCCATTTGAACATGTTCTTGTGGACTGTGTGGGTCCGTTACCAAGAACAAAAGCTGGTAACCATTTCTTAATGACTGTTATGTGCATGTCCACTCGTTTTCCAGAGGCAATCCCTCTGAGGAAAATAACGGCACCAGCCATCACAAAAGCATTGATTAAGTTTTTTACTACATTTGGTTTGCCCAAGATTGTTCAGACTGATCAGGGAACCAACTTTATGTCCAGAGCATTCAAACAGTCCCTGCAGTCCTTAGGAGTGTCACATTCTGTATCCAGTGCTTACCATCCAGAGTCACAGGGAGCATTAGAGCGCTGGCACCAAACCCTGAAGTCGATGCTAAAAAAGTACTGTTATGACACAGGGAAAGATTGGGACGAAGGTGTGCCGTTTGTTTTGTTTGCCATACGGGATGCCAAACAAGAATCCCTGAAATTCAGTCCTTCTGAGCTGGTGTTTGGCCACAATGTCCGTGGGCCGTTAAAAGTGCTGAAGGAGCAGTTAGTGGCTGGCTCCTCTAAGTTTAATGTGTTAGATTTTGTTTCACAGTGTAGGGAACGTTTGCATCGCGCCACTTCCTTGGCTAAGGAAGCCCTCTCCTCTTCTCAGGCCCGCATGAAACAGCAGTACGACAGAAACGCCGTTGACCGCAAGTTTCAGCCTGGTGACAAAGTGTTGGTATTACTGCCTGTGCTCGGTTCTTCTCTTTCTGCTCGCTTCTCAGGTCCATATGTAGTGGAGGGCAAAGTCTCAGAAACCGACTATGTCATCCACACCCCTGAGCGCAGGAGGAAAAAGCGTTTGTGTCACATTAACATGTTGAAGGCTTATCATTCCAGGGAGAATGATCAAGGGGAGCAGAAACGCAGCGTGGAAGCGGTTTTTCCCGACACCAGTTCTGCGTCCATGGTTTATGGTGCGTTCATGGATGCTGAAGGGGATGATGGTTTGACCGTGGTATCCGAGGGGCAACAGTGTGGTAGGCTATCTAATACAGAGTTCTTGGCTGAAGTGGGGTCACAGTTTTCCTACCTTACTGACACTCAGCGGGGAGACGTACTTACCTTGTTCAACTCATTTCCCATGCTTTTTAGTGATGTACCATCTCGTACAACTGTGATACTGCATGATATTGATGTTGGCTCTGCTATTCCAATCAAGCAGCATGCTTATAGGTGTCCTGTTGGAAAAAGAGAGTTGATGAAGAAGGAGGCTACTTATCTGTTAGAAAATGGTTTAGCCAAGCCTAGCAGTAGCTCATGGAGTTCACCCTGTTTGCTGACACCAAAGTCAGATGGTACCCACAGGTTCTGTACAGATTTCAGAAAGGTCAATGCAGTCACGGTTCCAGACTCGTTTCCATTACCCCGTATGGAAGACTGCATAGATAGCATTGGTTCTGCTGTTTTTATCACCAAACTGGATCTTCTTAAAGGATACTGGCAGGTCCCGTTGACTGATAGAGCTTCTGACATATCAGCATTTGTGACTCCAGATCACTTTCTGCAATATACAGTGATGGCTTTTGGCATGAGAAATGCCCCAGCCACCTTCCAACGACTCATGAACATAGTGCTGGGAGATGTGCCCCAGTGTAATGTATATTTGGATGATGTAGTGGTTTATTCAAATGAATGGGAAAGTCATTTGGCTAGCCTGGAAACTGTATTTGAACGGCTTCCTAACGCAGCATTGACCCTTAACCTAGCCAAATGTGATTTTGTCTACTGTCACCTATTTAGGGAAACAGGTAGGACAGGGGCAGGTCAGACCAGTGGAGGCTAAAGTGGCTGCAATATTGACTTATCCAATTCCTACAACCAGACGAGAGCTCCGGCGTTTCTTAGGCATGACAGGATACTACAGATGTTTTTGTAAGAATTTCTCAGTGGTAGTGGCTCCTCTTACTAAGCTCTGTAGTCCAGCTGTACCATTTGTGTGGACACCTGAATGTGATTATGCCTTTGCCGCTGCTAAGTCCCTGTTGTGCAGTGCTCCTGTACTGGCTGCGCCTAACTTTGCTTTTCCCTTCCAGTTAGAGGTGGACGCTAGTGGTACTGGAGCTGGAGCTGTTTTGTTACAGGTTGGAGAAGATGTTGTGCATCACCCCGTTTCATACTTCTCCACAAAGTTCAAGCGCCACCAACTGAATTACTCCACCATTGAGAAGGAGACGCTGGCCATGTTACTTGCATTACAGCACTTTGAGGTATATGTGTGTTCCAGCCCATCTCCTGTGACTGTGTACACTGATCACAATCCTCTAGTTTTCCTGAATCAGATGTATAATCACAATCAGCGTCTGATGCGTTGGGCCCTGATGGTCCAGGGATTCCAGCTCAACATCAAACACAAGAAGAGGTCGGAAAATGTTGTTGCCGATGCTCTGTCTCGTGGGTAAGAGGTGTCTTAACTTGTTATCAGTAGAACACAAGTGATGTATTATGGTTAAAGATAACTGTGTTCGGACTATTATTATATAATATGGTGAATGATGGTGATTTCTGTTAACAAAACCTATGGTTTTGTTCTTAAGTGAGGGGGTGTTACGACCCTAAGGGTCATGTATTTGGTTGGGGTGTATTTCTTTCTTCTCTCTCTCAGGTGGTGGCCCCTCCCACTCCATGTCTGGGCTGCATGCGTGAGTGGCAACAGGTGTGCCTGATTAACACTCAGTACCTGGAGGATAAGAAGACTGTTCTTAGCACAGTTTGAGAGTGTTGTTTTTGAGATGTGTGCTTGTTCTGTTCATTCCTCTTCCTTCCAGTTGTGACCACATTGCAGACCAACTTTATTCAACCTGTGGGTTGAACACCAACTTGCATTGTGTTGTGAGTTTAGAACAGTGTTTGGTGTTTGTTTGTGTGTCAACCTCCTCAGTGGAGAGAGGATTGTTTAGTAGTCCAGTTAATGTTGAATCTTGTTTTTGTTCTTAGTTATTTAGTTTGTGTTTATTGTTTGCCTTATCTTGCTTGTTTGCTGTCTCATTGTGAGAGAGTAATTTTGTATTGATTTTTCTTTGTACATATTATAATAAATACACATTTCAACTGCACATGACTCTGACTTCCGGTTCTCTTTTGCCCTGGTTATTTTAAATTATTGTTGCTTCCCTTTCCCCTGGATTTACCGTTTTGGGGGAACGTAACAGCAACTTATATTTGTGTAAACTCACAATAACAAGAAAACGTTGTGCTTTTGTAAAATAAAATAAAACAATCGGGCGCAGTTTCATGATCCATGAACTGGAGCGCGAGAACTGAAACCAAATATAGCCTATGTAGACATTAACATTAGGCTATCAAGGAATTAAATAATTTAGGCTACATTTAGGGATATTTCTGTCATAAAAGTGTATTATTAAATATTTAATTATTTCAATAATTGAAGAAATAAAACGCTACTTCGGTTTGGGTCAGTTTGGGATCTTCAAACGCATGTTCATTTGTTGTCATGAACAAAATGTTCAACTCAATATTAAATTCCACATGGATCTTTGGCTCCTTACAACCAGTGCATGCTATTTGTGAATTAAGTTTTTTTTTTATTTATTTAGATAAATCTCGAACCACGGTGCTTTGTGGTGCTGCTGTTAAACTAAATATCATTTATAGAATAATTATGAACTATAGAATAATTATGAATTATGAACGCAGTTCCCGGAGACAGAGATACATTTTTGTCGTTAGCCTGATGTGAATAAAAGTTTACAGTTTTGAAGATGTAGGCTACTCTATTCTTATCTGTATGACCAAATTAGGTGTGTAAGCCTAAGTTATTTTAGCTGTTATGAGGAGAAACAAAAATCCAAATGAACGCGCCGCCGCGTTTGTCGAACACTAATTCAACATGCCAGAATAAAACCGACTTTAGAACAATATCGCCTCTCGGCGTGGTGTGACAAAACACTTAAATATAAAATTCAATATTTCATTCAAAAAAATCTCAAAACGCTTTGTGACATTTTGAAAAGCCGTGCATGCATTAAGGCCACTGGAACCATTAACGTAACTGAAACTGGTTCTGATTTTATTGTTTGTCGTTTATTGCATATCTTTATTTTATATTTGATATGGTCTATTGGTGAAGTAGCCATTGATTTTTTTTTATGTAGAACTGCTTTTGAAATTACGATTGGAATTATTATACAGATGTAAAGTAATTCTGTTGGATAGTTTTTGTTCCTTAGTGTAAAATGGAAAGCATGGTAATTTTATTTGATAAATATAAGCAAAAAAAAAAAACGATAGGCCTATGGTTTAAGTTTTAGAACTAGACAAATCTCTCTGCATTAATAATAGGCTATAAAATGCATTAATAGGCTAATATAAAATTTACTGTAGTCCATTCGGGATTTGAACCCGTGTCAGAAATGATCATTAGGCCTAGGCCTACCTAATTTCTATTCGGCCATCCAGTGTTTTCGCTCATATGAGCGAGAAGCGCTCTTCATTCGTCTCATTCCTCAATAGAAAAGTAAAAATGATCAGCTTCATTGCACCTAATTTATTTTTGTTTGTTTATTTATTTTTTATTTTATTTTTTATCGCGTCTCTCCCCCGGGGAATAGGCTATGTCGCCAACCGAGGTCTACAATATGAAATATAAGCTATATTGTTCTCGTCTCTATTTTTTCTATTTTTTAAAAAATGTTCTATTCTGTTTACCATATTTATAGTATTTCACCCTTACTGTTAATTGACATTACACATACATTTTAAAATGCGGCAATTGCTGCTGTTTTGTACAATATCCATTTGCGCCATCTGGCGGTCATTTCGCGAATGACTTTGTATAAAATAATAATGCGACTGGTTTATTTTTGCCACGGCGGTAATAGGCATTCTGGTTGACTACCTACTGTAGGTGTTTGCCAGTGGTTATCTTGAAAGGCATCCTCAAATCTGTAGTGAGCAGGAGTATAGGGAAGGCAAAGTAACCTATGTTGCGAAGGAATGCAATATACTATAAGAAGGGCCTTCTCTCCATTCTGCCTTTTGTCTGATAACCACCCTGACAACTGTCAATGCCTGAACATGTTTACATTTAGGCTATTTCAGTCAGTTATTTTCAGTCAGTGAAGCCAAATAATTGGGTGACAAATAGCATGCATATAGACTATTAATTTTACAGGCTAACAAATACAGTGTTGGGAAAACTTTTATTTTGAAAAACAATGAATGCATATCCTGCCAATCAGATTTAGCACCACCCACAGGGGAAAATCGGAATATCAAGTGGTTTTTCTGATTTCCGTGCAAGAACGGGAAAACCAAAAATCTAGTCATAATTTCGTTTTTTCGTTTTTTAAAAAAAACGAAAAAAGGAGTTGTTTTCTCGTTTTTTCGTTTTCATATGTGAAAGCAAAAACAAATGAAAGAACGATACCCGGACCGATGACGATAAACAAGCGAAAAATAAAGATTTAGACAGAGCCCATTGACTCGGTGTCAAAAATAGCAGCATAACATTTACTGTAGATAAAATGTCACGCAATGTGCTAAGCAACAATTGAAACCTGCTAATTCATTGGCTTGTCATGTTGCTGAAATAATGTACTAGCAAACCTTATCTAGCATTACATATCGCTAGAATAATTACTTACATAATGTAACGTTAGTTTCCGTTATATTAACGTTATCTTACTAGCTATTTATAACTTATAGGAAGAGTGCAACGTTATGAAGTTACATGTATTACAAAATACATAATGATTTGAGGACCAAGTTTGTAGTCAAAGTATGGGGAGGCCATAGTTAATGTAAAGCATATTGTTGATGCTTTGTCCATATTAGTGAATATGCCATAACTGTTTATAATCCGCCGTCATCGGTGGTCCTGCTTACTAGCCTGCGCGTTCAGGGCAGGCTGCGCTGTGGGGGAGGAGCTGTGGAGGGAGGGCTGTAGCGCAGCAGAGAGCAAGGGGGTGGGACCTGTAAGCAGTGGCAGAACTAGAGTTCTATACATAGGGTGGCCAGGGGGTGGCCACTGCTACTTTCGGGGGTACACAGTACACACACACACAGTGGAAAAGCTTGTGGAAGGAATTGGGTCACTCTGTTTGTGTCTATAAGTGTTGAACATCCAAAATATTTGCAGAAAACAAAGCTAAAGCACCAAGTAGATAAGATACAACCCATTCTCACCCCCAGGGCGTCAAAAACTGAAGCATGGTCAAGTGCCTTCCGCGTCACAATGAAGACGTCGAAGGTACCCCTAGGCGTCACGTAGTTGACGATCAAGGAACTCCATTGATTTCAACGGCTTGCCTTATGCGTCAGATTAACACGCAAAAGGCACATTTAGCCTGGTATAGTAGACCCTACGTCATCGCAATTTTCTAAAGCTCGGGTAAGAAATAAATAGGCCTATTAAATTGATATTTTTCTATAGCCAAGTTTCTATAGCTACATACATTTATTTTTTGTTGTCTATAAATCCTCTTTTTTTTAATATTAGCTGTAAAGACTTTTATCTGGAAGCTCCAGCAGCTCCAAAGCGTTAAAATCATGTTAAAATCCATAACACATGTGTATACATATATTTGCGTTTTATATTGCATAATTAAATGATTGTGTAGGCCTGTGTATACGTCTGACCTGTTTCTTATTGTAAAAATAAATAAAAATGAAATATTAAAACACACTCACATTTATATTTATAATGCTTAATGTATTTTTTTTACTGCTATTTGGTCTTTAGGCTATTTTTACATTTGATGCCTGGGACATTCATAAATTAATTATCAGCTCGCTATTAATCTTGAGAATGGGTTTTTGATTTCAACGGCTTGCCTTATGCGTCAGATTAACACGCAAAAGGCACATTTAGCCTGGTATAGTATACCCTACGTCATCGCAATTTTCTAAAGCTCGGGTAAGAAATAAATAGGCCTATTAAATTGATATTTTTCTATAGCCAAGTTTCTATAGCTACATACATTTATTTTTTATTGTCTATAAATCCTCTTTTTTTATATTATCTATAAAGACTTTTATCTGGAAGCTCCAGCAGCTCCAAAGCGTTAAAATCATGTTAAAATCCATAACACATGTGTATACATATATTTGCGTTTTATATTGCATAATTAAATGATTGTGTAGGCCTACTGTGTATACTTCTGACCTGTTTCTTATTGTAAAAATAAATAAAAATGAAATATTAAAACACACTCACATTTATATTTATAATGCTTAATGTATTTTTTTTTTACTGCTATTTGGTCTTTAGGCTATTTTTACATTTGATGCCTGGGACATTAATAAATTAATTATCAGCTCGCTATTAATCTTATCTGTAGAATATGATCACGTGTATTATCGATATTACGTCCTTTTACTGGTGTTCTTATGTTGGCCAATCAAAACATAACTCTTACACAAAATCAACAGGGTATTTTTAAGGAGTAAAATTATAATTGTTGGTTTATAATTAAGACATTTAAAATATTGTATTTAAAAAAATAAAAATAAATAAAACGAAGCAATGCCACCAATAAAGTTTTTTTTTTTTTCTGGCATCTTCTCGCGGCAAATCCTGTCGCCACTCGCGCTTTCCAATGCTACACCTCGTCTTTGCGTCTTTGTACGGTAGGTTCTGGTACAGAAATTACATAATTTAGATAAAAAATGTCAGATTCTGGAATCATTGTACTTTTTGGTGCATTATGTTCACACGTCTATCAAGGTTGTTATATGTCAGGGTATATATATATATATATATATAGAGAGAGAGAGAGAGAGAGAGAGATAGATAGATAGATAGATAGATAGATAGATAGATAGATAGATAGATAGATAGATAGATAGATAGATAGATAGATATAGAGATATAGAGATATAGAGATATATTATTTTTTATTTATTTTTATTTATTTATTAATAATATAAGCAATATCCAAAACCTATTGACGGGTGCTAATGATACCTGATACTATGGTGCTATGTATATAACGTTAGTGCTAATGGTACCAATGAGGCCTACATCAATTTCAAGTGTTAGCATGTTAGCTAATACTTTATAATTTGAGGTTTATCAGATACTTTATGACCTGAGATTTGTGTCAGACTGCCATAATAGACCAGTTAAATAATGGATGGTTTACTTTTTATCATTTACATAGAATATCGACTTGGTTCATGCACAGACATATATAATTTATACAAGTGTATGTATGTACATTTGTTATACATATGTGACTTATATGTGTTTATATGGTATTTACATTAATACACATACAGTAATGATACGTCAAAAAATTCAAAAACTTGTTTGAATGAATTATCATTTAAAGTATTTCTTTCACATGATCTACATTCTGTCATCCATTCAAATAAATATTATCTAATTATTATCTAATTGTCTGTCCACACCACTACACCTTCTCCTATACATCCAAACAGAAAACGTAAGGTAGAAAACTCAATTTGTGCTCTACCGAATGATTGAGAGGTCTGTTAATGGGTTAAGAGCTTAACATGTTTTAAACTGTAGCAGTTGCCTGCACTTGTTTTGTTTGCATTGTAATTTTTTTTTGTTTCTTTTAGAGCAAAATGACAAAACCAAAACATAAACCATGTCCCCACTGCCAGGCACTCAACAATGCCAGCTGTTGCTACTTTAACTCTCAAACCGGGAGTTAAAAACAAGCAAAAGTATATTGAGTAGAGTTCATGGAAGTCCAGCACAGAAAAACATAGAAATGCTGCTCGTGTGGTGGATTCTGCCCGCATTGCTGTAAGTCTTGTTCTGCTTTTGTAGTATTAGTATGTATTATATTCTGTTCATAGTAGCCTATACTGTACTGAAATGAATGAGGTAAATACAAAATTATACAGATAACATATTATTCACTGGGTATAGGTGAAGTGAATATATATGTTGCATTTGCCCATCCAAGTATTCTCATATTTATAATGCATATATTATATGCCAATGTAATATAAGCATATACAGGTCCTTCTCAAAAAATTAGCATATTGTGATAAAGTTCATTATTTTCCATAATGTAATGATAAAAATTAAACTTTCATATATTTTAGATTCATTGCACACCAACTGAAATATTTCATGTCTTTTATTGTTTTAATACTGATGATTTTGGCATACAGCTCATGAAAACCCAAAATTCCTATCTCAAAAAATTAGCATATCATGAAAAGGGTCTCTAAACGAGCTATTAACCTAATCATCTGAATCAACTAATTAACTCTAAACACCTGCAAAAGATTCCTGAGGCTTTTAAAAACTCCCAGCCTGTTTCATTACTCAAAACCGCAATCATGGGTAAGACTGTCGACCTGACTGCTGTCCAGAAGGCCATCATTGACACCCTCAAGCAAGAGGGTAAGACACAGAAAGAAATTTCTGAACAAATAGGCTGTTCCCAGAGTGCTGTATCAAGGCACCTCAGTGGGAAGTCTGTGGTTGTGCAGCGTTTTTTGCCACACTTTTTCCTTCCCACAGACTTCCCACTGAGGTGCCTTGATACAGCACTCTGGGAACAGCCTATTTGTTCAGAAATTTCTTTCAGTGTCTTACCCTCTTGCTTGAGGGTGTCATTGACTACGTTTACATGCAGCCAATTTTCGGGTTATGGTCGAGTTAAGGTCACTATTCGGGTTTCTGAAACATTAGGAATAACCCGTTTACATGCGTGAGCAGAGAGAGTTACTCCTGTATACATGGAATTGCAATATCCCGATGTAAACGGCGACGCACGGTTAGCGCCTGGACGTACGGACAACCTTAAGACGCAACATGCGTAATTTCCGATTCTTCTTCCTGTATCCAAAGACAACAACAGCAGCAGCACGTAGATAATGAATAGTTCGGGGCAGATAGCGTCGCCTTTGTTTGCGCTTTGGTGCTGGTACTGACCTCGCTCCAAAAGTGTGCTGTGCCGCGTCTCGCCATGTTTACTTCCGGTATACTGCACGCGGGTTTTTGTATGCGCCGGGAAGTTCCTCTACTCAAAAGACCAAGATTCCTTGCGAATAGAACATGCGCAGAACACAAATCATTATGGGGATATGCCGATACGCGTTTACATGACCAAAAATTCGGGTTAGAAAAGGGGTACCCCAGGTATCATATCCCGGTTTTTAAAATCCGGGATATGACAATATTCGGGTTTTTGCCGGTGTTTACATGGCCGTGCGTGATCTCGGTTTTGAACGGGTTATTGGCTGCATGTAAACGTAGTAAATGATGGCCTTCTGGACAGCAGTCAGGTCGGCAGTCTTACCCATGATTGCGGTTTTGAGTAATGAAACAGGCTGGGAGTTTTTAAAAGCCTCAGGAATCTTTTGCAGGTGTTTAGAGTTAATTAGTTGATTCAGATGATTAGGTTAATAGCTCGTTTAGAGACCCTTTTCATGATATGCTAATTTTTTGAGATAGGAATTTTGGGTTTTCATGAGCTGTATGCCAAAATCATCAGTATTAAAACAATAAAAGACATGAAATATTTCAGTTGGTGTGCAATGAATCTAAAATATATGAAAGTTTAATTTTTATCATTACATTATGGAAAATAATGAACTTTATCACAATATGCTAATTTTTTGAGAAGGACCTGTATATATAAAACTGAATAATAAAATAGTAAAAATCTGTTAATTTTAAACAAAATCATATATATATTTTTTTTTCTTACTTGTAGTCACTCATAATGGTTGTAATAAAATGTTCATACTGTAATCATTTTCTCAAAACGTAATGAAATCCTGAGCTCGTAATGTAATAACAATTTTTACGGTTTGAGAAATGTACCAAAGCATATCATATTTTCATTACTGTAATAGCTTTTAAAACATAATATTAGTATTCCCTTACAGTACATTTAAAAAATCTAAATCCAGTCTTAAACTACCTGCAAAATGCAACACTTTTTATAACCACTGTACATGATTTTAAATTGTACTGTATTTTTCAACATGCCCTCTGATGTACATTCAGGCTTTGTTTTGCTGTAACTTGTATTAAAGTGAATAAATGTTTGCTTAAATTGCGCTCTGTGTAACATGATGTACACACACACACACAATCAAACACACACACACACACACACACACACACACACACACACACACACACACACACACACACACACACACACAAACACACACACACACACACACACACACACACACACTCCCACACAAAAAAACAAGGAATACAAATGTTTTTTGTTAAATAAACATATGTAATAACAATTGCATGAATATTTCAATGTTGCATTTTGCAGGCAGTTTAAGACTGGATTTAGATTTTTTAAATGTACTGTAAGGTAATACTAATATTTGTATGTTTTAAAAGTTATTACAGTAATGAAAATATTATTTGTTTTGGTAAGTTTATAATTTAATATATTTCTCAAAATGTAAAAATTGTTATTATGAGCTCAAGATTTGATTACATTTTGAGAAAATTATTACATCATGAACATTTTATTTCAATATGTAATACTTATTTCATTATGTGCAGTTTTTACATTATGTGCAGTTATTACATTATGAGTTGCTACATTTCTCAATTAAACATTTAGACACCTTTCTTTTTTACTTTGATAATCCAGTTGATTTGCTACAGAATTGTCTGATAAGTCCCTGCTTACCATTATGAATACATAGATATTTATTGACTGTCTGTGCATTTATTTTACAGGTCAAGAAATTGGATATACTTGGCTATAAACCAATTCTCTTAATTTCTAAAGAGAAAAAAAAAGGGTTTGTGGCTGAAGTCATCACTTCAATGGGTCCATTTGCAGTTGGACCAAATCAAACCATCTTTGAAAGGATGACTAGCCTTTATGAATGTTTTATTAAAAGTAAGTATTTCGTTCATATGATCTAAACATGCATAATTCAAAGAAATATTTTCTAATTTTCTTTCAAAAAAATTCTCATAGATTACCAGAGGATTCAAACCCACACCAGTACTGCTGAAACTGTCTGCCAGCACCAGACTTCCTCCCTTCCTCCTCCATCTTCTTCCTCCAGCCTTCCTCATCCTCCTCCTCCATCTTCTTCCTCCAGCCTTCCTCATCCTCCTCCTCCATCTTCTTCCTCCAGCCTTCCTCATCCTCCTCCTCCATCTTCTTCCTCCAGCCTTCCTCATCCTCCTCCTCCATCTTCTTCCTCCAGCCTTCCTCATCCTCCTCCTCCATCTTCTTCCTCCAGCCTTCCTCATCCTCCTCCTCCATCTTCTTCCTCAAGCCTTCCTCATCCTCCTCCTCCATCTTCTTCCTCAAGCCTTCCTCATCCTCCTCCTCCATCTTCTTCCTCAAGCCTTCCTCATCCTCCTCCTCCATTTTCTTCCTCAAGCCTTCCTCATCCTCCTCCTCCATCTTCTTCCTCAAGCCTTCCTCATCCTCCTCCTCCATCTTCTTCCTCAAGCCTTCCTCATCCTCTTCCTCCATCTTCTTCCTCAAGCCTTCCTCATCCTCCTCCTCCATCTTCTTCCTCCAGCCTTCCTCCTCCTCCATCTTCTTTCTACACCTTTCCTCCTCCATCTTCTTTCTACACCTTTCCTCCTCCATCTTCTTCCTCCAGCCTTCCTCCTTCCTCCTCTTTATACACCCTTCTTCCTCCTCTTCCATCTTCTTCCTCCAGCCTTCCTCCTTCTGCCTCCTCTTTTGACACCCTTCCTCCTCCATCTTGTTCCTCCAGCCTTCCTCCTCCTTCCTCCTCTTTTGACACCCTTCCTCCTCCTCCATATTCCTCCTCCAGCATTCCTCCTTCCTCCTCTTTCTACACCCTTCTTCCTCCTCTTCCATCTTCTTCCTCTAACCTTCCTCCTCCTTCCTCCTCTTTCTACACCCTTCCTCCTCCTCCTCCATCTTCTTCCTCCAACCTTCCTCATCCTACCTCCTCTTACATCACCCTTCTTCCTCCTACCTCTTCTTTCCCCACTCCTCCTCCTACACCATTTTCCCCCACCCCTACTCCTACCTCCTCTTGCATCACCCCTCCTCCTTCTTTCTATGATTCAAATCTTCCATCTACAAACCCTTCTACAAACCCTTCTTCCCACTGCCAGAACAGTCATGCTGCCCCATCTAAGCCCAAAGATGCAGGTGATTTTTTTTTTCACTTAATGCAAAAACTGCACAACATGCATTAAGTTCTATTTAAGCTTGAACAAAGTTATATTCCCAATTTTAGTAAAGTCAATGCATTATTTCTTAGTTTTAATCCAGATTTAGTTCTGACTTTATTTTGACTCAAATTTAAGTAAATATATATCGTGTGTGTGTGTGTGTTTGTGTGTGTTTTACAGACAATTCCTCCACAATAAATGCAAGGACAGGAGGCAAACAAAGAAAATGGATGTATAAACAAGCAGGTTTTGTGTATTTGCATTTTTAATGAAAACTGAGTAGCCAACCCGATCTCATGGCAATTCGTACGAATTCATTCGACCTCACTCGTACAAATTCGTACGATTTTTGCTAATTCGTACATATTTTACGACTTACCAAATTCGTATGAATTCGTAC
The DNA here is from genome assembly GCA_026230005.1 of Gila orcuttii. NCBI lineage: Eukaryota > Metazoa > Chordata > Actinopteri > Cypriniformes > Leuciscidae > Gila > Gila orcuttii. The sequence goes on from JAPDVR010000020.1 coordinate 18,869,350, forward strand.
AAATGACCTACCACTGACCCCGCCCCTAAACCTACCCATTACATGGGTTTAGACAAATCACATGAGTGAGGTCCTACGAATTAGCCACCTTTTAATCACTCGTACGAATTGGTCCTGAGATAGCGTTGGACTAACTACAAAGTAAAACACAAGTTTCTTATTTCAATGTCATTTTTAAAAGGCTTTCTTTTTTAAGTCGCAAAATATTGTTAAATTCCATAACTAAAAATAGACAATAATGTCTATGAAGCTGAATATGTGTATGTAACTGAATGTGCATAAACAGGAATAATCCCCTTCAATGTTCAAACTTACATCTTCTTGATTGTAAAACAGTGTTTAAATGCGTACAGGCATCATACTATTCCCGTGTGCATGGTTGCTGTTTTAAGTAAATGCTTTTAAATAATGGCAAATGAGTTATAAACAAATTTCAAGTATTCTATTAATGGAACTTATATTTAAGCCCTTGTTTAAATTCTTGATCGAGATAAACATCCTATGGGGGCTTGATGATAACAATAAAGTTATTATTACAGTTTTTTTCAATCGCTAACAAGCGCTTACCCATACTTCAGATACTTTTTCTAAACTCTTAACACAGACTCACACCTACAAAACACAATTGGCCAAATGGATAATTTTCTTCTCAAATACTCATTTTGTTAAATATATACTAACTCTTCATTTCAAAATAGAACACATCTTTCTCTGCACACACTAACTTTACCAAAACACTGGAAATCTGACTCAAAATGAAATTATTCTGTCAAAGAATAACACTTGTTTTCACTTCACAAGGTACATGCAGTCAATCAAATTACACCAGGTTTCAAAATACTAGCTATTGTTGACATTTCAATAACTGCATAGACTTTGATGTTTCAGTTTTACAGGTATTTGCATGAAAAACATGCAATCCAATGTTTTTACACTACATTTCTTGGTTGGGAACTGTATGTCCACATGTACAGTAATGTTCACATTCAAAAGCATTCCAGTAAAAAGCAAATCAGTTTTTTTCACCTCTCACTGCATCTCTCACTGCACCTGCACCTCTCACTGCATCTCTCACTGCACCTCTCACTGCATCTCTCACTGCATCTCTCACTGCTCCTGCACCTCTCACTGCATCTCTCACTACATCTCTCACTGCACCTCTCACTGCATCTGCACCTCTCACTGCATCTCTCACTGCACCTCTCACTGCATCTCTCACTGCATCTCTCACTGCTCCTGCACCTCTCACTGCATCTCTCACTACATCTCTCACTGCACCTTTCACTGCACCTGCATCTCTCACTGCACCTCTCACTGCACCTCTCACTGCACCTCTCACTGCACCTCTCACTGCATCTCTCACTGCACCTCTCACTGGGCCAGCATCTCTCACTGCATCTCTCACTGCTCCTGCACCTCTCACTGCATCTCTCACTACATCTCTCACTGCACCTCTCACTGCACCTGCATCTCTCACTGCACCTCTCACTGCACCTCTCACTGCACCTCTCACTGCACCTCTCACTGCATCTGCATCTCTCACTGCATCTCTCACTGCATCTCTCACTGCATCTGCACCTCTCACTGCATCTCTCACTGCATCTCTCACTGCATCTGCACCTCTCACTGCATCTCTCACTGCATCTGCACCTCTCACTGCATCTCTCACTGCATCTCTCCTCTCACTGCATCTCTCACTGCACCTCTCACTGCATCTCTCACTGCATCTCTCACTGCACCTCTCACTGCATCTCTCACTGTACCTCTCACTGCATCTCTCACTGCACCTGCATCTCTCACTGCATCTCTCACTGCACCTCTCACTGCACCTGCACCTCTCACTGCATCTCTCACTGCACCTCTCACTGCACCTCTCACTGCACCACTATTACCAAACCACACAACCAATTCAACGCAAACTGTGCTTCAGATGGTCTAATTTCAGTTCATTTTTAGGGTTTCAGGTGACCAGCCCATTGCAAGGACACCCAGTTCAGCTGGAACTTTAAACAGATATATTTATGCATTCTATTTATTAAGAATTGCTTACTGAACTGTTAATATATTAGAGTGTAAACATTTCATAATGATATATTATATCCTTTTATATTTTTCTGTTGTAGAATGCCAAGTACATCCCAGATTAAAAACATTTCCATATGACAAGATCATAAGGAGGAGGATGTCAAAGGAAGTAAGAATGAACTCATATTTTGTAAATGTTTGTCAGAAGTGTGTGTGTGTGTGTGTGTGTGTGTGTGTGTGTGTGTGTGTGTTAATGTTGCTTATGTTTCTTAAAGGGTGTCGGAGAGGTCAAAGTGAGATGGAAGCCTTGTTCAGGATGGTATGTATCACATAAAGCATGTATAAGAGTGCACTACGATAATTGTATATGATCAGGTTTTTTTTTACTGTTTTGCAGTGGGATGAAATGGACGGACACCTGGGAGCCCTACAATCTTTTCTTCCCAGAATAAAGTTTAGTGTAAAGTTTTTGTACCTGTTCTTGGTTAAGTTACTGTGTTTGTTTGTTGTTCTTGTTTTCTTTTCTACTTTTATTGCATGTAACTGTTTCTTTACTGTTTTCTAATAAATCTAACAATCGATTGATTACTTTTCACTTTAAAAATCACTTTTATGGTAATTAATGTTAAATAAATTATCAAACATTGGTACTGTGAGTGTCTTTTTTTCCCCTGGAATTCCATTTTGGAGTAATATTTTTACCTGGGTGTCACAAAGGCTGAACATTATTAAAACTTTACACGATCATCTGGTAAATGTTATTGAATTGATAAGTGTTATTTATTGTTACTTGAATAAGTGAATTTACATATTCTTGTTTTATGTATTTAACATTTTGCCAGCAGTATTTAATAAATTAACGATATATGCGAGACCTTTGTTAACATTGTTTTTACAATACACAAAAATACCTTTTAATGTGTGATTCTGAGGAGTCGAACGTAAAAACCTCAGATTGGCCATTGCGGTGATGGGCACAACATATATGGCTGTGATTGGCTACAATGCTCAATGCTGTAAAAACAAAACAAAAAAACACACACATAGTAAGGTAAGGTGCCGGAGTCAATGCCAGCATCTTAGGAAACAACCCAAACGGATGGCCAGTCCATTGCATGGCAACACAGACAGACAAATAAACATTAACATTCTCATCTACATGGACAATTAAGTGTCTCCAGTGTCAAATATACTACCTAAATGTATTTTCCGCGGTGTTATCGCAAATTTACATTCCAGCAGCTTTATCTTGTGCTGATTTCAACCTTGCCACCTCTTACTCAATGGATCATTTCTTTTTAAATCTGGGTTTTCACTGCATTTGGACCTGTTGAGGTCTTAAAGCCATAGGCTAGTATGGCTTTCAAAACGATTCCTGTTACAAAGTTTTGCTGTTATTATTACGTCAATAATACATTAAGTTAACAATGGGGTGTTGCAATGTTGAGATAAATTACTCATTTACAGAGATCCTAACCCTAAGCATGACTATACACTTCAATGAACTACAAATAGCAGCGCCATGTTTTCCTGCTCCATCAATTGAATGACTGAGGTGTATGGGTAATGTAGTTTAAAACGTTTAGTAACTAAATGAAATAAATAGTATATTTAATGAACAAAGGCATGCCTAAATATGTTCATTGTGCAAACCTCAATGACATATTTTAGCCCAAAATTTGTTATTTTATAATAATAATAATAATACATTTTATTTATAACGCACTTTACATCAATTCAATGACCTGGTGGAGCAGTGCCATGGAGGCACTGATGGGACAGAAGGGAAACTTTGAATTCAATCCTGTACTGGACAGGAAGCCAATGGAGCAATTTAAGGATGGGTGTAATATGGTGGTACTTCCGCACGCCCATCAGGATCCTAGCCGCACAGTTCTGGATGTACTGCAGCTGCTTGATGTTCTTGCTTGGGATCCCGATGAGGAGTGCATTGCAATAGTCCAGCCTGGAGGAAACAAAGGCATGGACAAGTTTTTCGGCATCGGGGAAAGTGAGCATTGGACAGAGTTTTGCAATGTTCCTGAGATGAAAGAAAGAGGTTTTACAAAGATGTTTAATATGGGCCTCAAAGGTCAAGTGAGGGTCCATTCTAACACCAAGGTTTGTGGCTGAGGATGAGAGTTGGATATCATGACCAGAGAAGGTGATGCAGGTGATGGTGGATGACCGGGTCTGGTGCGGATTGCCAACAAGAATGGCTTCCGTTTTTAAGCTGTTGAATGGCAGAAAGTTAGCCGCCATCCACGTCCTTACCTCCTCCAGGCAGGTTGAATCCAGGCAGGGGCTACATACTCAGTTCTGTCCGTGAGATATGATGTAAACCAGGCCAGCGCAGTATCAGAGAGTCCAATGGAGGAGTGGAGGCGGTGTAAAAGAATATGGTGGTCCACGGTGTCAAATCCTGCGGTGAGATCGAGAAGGATGAGGAGTGATGGAGAGCCAGCATCAGCCGTCATCAGCAGGTCATTAGTGACCCTGACCAAGGCAGTTTCCGTACTGTGGCCAGAGCGAAAACCAGACTGGAACTTCTCATAAAGACTGTTTGTTGCGAGATGATTGTGGAGCTGAGCAGAAACTACCTTTTCCAGCAGGTTGGAGATGGGGCGGTATTTGGCAGGTACTTCGGGTTTAAGGCAGGGCTTTTTGAGTATTGGCTTAATGACCGCAGTTTTCAGAGACTTAGGGACTTGGCCAGATTGGAGAGACTGATTAATGATGTTGGTGATCATGGAACTTATTGCAGAGGAATGACTTTTTATCAGGGCTGAGGGAAAAGGGTCCAGATCACAGGTGGAGGGCTTCATCTTAGAAGGTCTTCGATGTCATGCTGAGTGATATCCGTAAAACAGCAGAGGAGCTCTGTGATTTTACTGTGAGCCCTTTTTTAAACGCCTTTATACCACCTTTCCATGTCTGAAAACTTTGTCCAACATTATTAAGTAAACATAGGATAAATAGTTAGACTTACAGTCATTTGAAATATGCCCTTTTTTGCTCTTTCGGAGAGCGCTATGGGCCCTTGGGGTGTAAGGACAGTAAAACATGCGCATTAACATACACATATATTATCTTACATACATACATGCATAAATGCAGTCTTAATCATGGACAACGAACTGTGTTGAATCACATTTATATTTGAATACTGTATTTTCTCTTTCCACCCTTTTCTATACTTACATCATGCTTATATTAGTTGTTGATGGGTATAATGGGACTATCTGATAAAATACAGAAATATTTGACAGAAATGTTGTTAAAAAATATATATATATATATTACTAGGCTACAGCCAACAAATTATTATCCAATTCATAGTTATAGCAGAAGGGCCTATGGAATGAGCTTCTCCATTTATTTCTCGAGCAATGACTTTGGCCTGTGGAACAAGAACAAGAATACAATGTCCTCTTTAATTGTTGGGCATCAGTACTTTGCATAATCTTGCTTATAATTGAGTAAAGGGTCTATGTTGAATTGAAGTTGTGCCTTGATTGTCTTTTTAGCAATATAGCACTTGAGCCTCTTGTAATGCACTGCTCAGCCTTCCATCCATGTCACTGAACTTTGGCATATTTACTTAACACGTTACTAAGTATGTGCAATGATAATATTTTGGTGTTTTGTCCCAAATGTCATTGATGTGACTAAAAAAAAGATTGTCTCAGTAAGAGTCATGGAAATTGTATGTAGTTTTTTTTAAATAAATCAATAATTGAAAAAAAGAGCTCAATCAATCAATCCACATTTATTTGTATAACACATTTAAAAACAACACATGTTGGCCAAAGTGCAAACCATACAAGAACACATTCATTCGATCTAGGATTATAAGACTATGTGTGAATATACCAGTTTGTTTTGAGTATTGTATATATTTTTGGAGTACATTTTATTTAATTTGGACAAGTACAATATGTGCCTTGAGTAACTGTAAAGTGTCAAAATATGCACACTGAATGTAAACTGCATAACTGAATCTTTTATGTGTAGACAGCTCCATTGATCTTAATCATCAATATAGTTTTGTTAGATGTGAAATTAGCCATGTGGAATTTATAAGGTTATTGTTCACACAAAGACACACTTGCATCAAGCAGTTACAGAACAGTTGACACAATGAACACCAACAGACAACAAACAAGCCTTCTGATCTAATAGCTCTATTTGACATTTAAAGGCAAAGTTTGATTCACATTCCCAATCATGTAGAATTATCTTTGTATTTAGGGTTTTGCGCTAACAGAATTGTGTAATTTATTCTAAAGCTGGGTGCACACTGTATGATTTATAATAGTCCCCTGAGTTTTACATCATTAATCAATGACGTTCGGTGACAGCGATCTGCATTACACGCAGGATTGAGATGGTGGCTACAAATCAGCATTTATCACAGGTTCACGTTTAAAGTCTGTTTAGAGAGAACGGTGTCATCTTAGCGGCCCCTAATTTAATAACAAATGATCATTTAAAAGTGAATCAATCAAAACTAACTTTAGCTGGATAATAACATTATTCAAGGACCGCTATAAAACCAAACCAATCTCTTTTACCTTAAATTATATTAAGTTTATCTCTGTAAAGCTGCTTTGAAACAATCTAAATTGTTAAAAGCGCTATATAAATGAGGATGACTTGACTTGACAAATAAATCTGTAATGTTAATTTTGGTAATGACTTGTCTTGAAGTGGTCGTGGTCGGTCGTAGGAGAAGTAAAATCTTCAGAGGAATCTTCAAGGATTTGCAAATTCTGTCTCAGACAGAAAAATCGTGACCAAAATGTGCCTTATTAAGGAAAATCATGTTCATCATCTGAGCTGTTGTCACTTTCTGAGAGCCCTTCCTCTTGCAAGTCTTCTTCCTGTTCAAGCTTCTCTTCTTCAGACATCAAATCTAGTTGGCTGAAAATTTTCACATAGCCTGCCTTTACCAACTGCATTAAATGCCTAAGTTCATAATGTTTCTTTCGAACAATGCACAGGAGACCATTGCATGCAGTGTCAGACAGTGTTGGAAAAAGAGCTGAAAAACAAAAGTATACATTAAGAAAAAATGCAGTGCAATATATACAAGCGCAAATAAATGAATGTTTAAAGACATACATTTTGAACTTATCTCAGTAATCAGTGCTTCGAATTTGGACATCTTGTGTGTCAGGACCATCCAGTGCTGTTTCATCTCCTTACAAATTAGAC